>OX327012.1:32208250-33524917 GCA_946800695.1 Geum urbanum
GAGGATGTCATTTTGATACCATATGAAGATGAAGTATTAGATTGTGATGATGATGAGCTTAAGGTTGATGAAGAGGGGTCCAAGACAGGTTTGAGTCATCATGAGATAACCGAAAAAGGGTTAGAATGTGTCAACAAGGATAAAGAGGATTTCGGGATCAGTTTAAAGAAGAATGGAGGAGGCAACAGTTTGCCCCAAATGGGTTGAGAGCCTCCTCTGAACCATCGGAGGAAGCCCACGGGTCAACAGGACAGTTCTTCTTGGATGGGTCGAGATACACCTTCGACCCATCGAAGCCAGCACCCAGGTTCAGAAGAAGGAAATCCTCGATGGGTAGAGAAAAACCTTCGACCCATCGAAGGTAAGTTTCAGGAGACTTCTAAGGGGAATTCCAATAAGGGTTGAAGTGATGAGGATGTATATCTATCCTTCCCCCAAGTGAAGACCAAAGAAAGGGCTCAAGTAAACTTGGATTGTAAGACCAAGGAATGTTTAGATGTCTTCAAAAAGGTTGAGATAAACATACCCCTTCTTGACGCCATTCAAACTATTCCAATGTATTCCAAGTTCTTGAAGGACCTTTGCACTAACCACCGGTTGAAGAACAAGTTACAAGAAGGGGAAAGGTCCGAGAAGGTGAAGCTAAATGCCACGGTTTTGGCAATTATTCAACACAAGGGACCTAAGACGTTAGCGAATCTGGGAAGCTTCACCGTGCCATGCACCATTGGTACTAAGCACTTCCCACGAACCTTGATAGATCTTGGTGCCTCAATTAACTTGATGCCTTATTTGGTTTATAAGGAGATTGGTCTTAGGAAGATTAATCCAGTGAGCATGTCACTCCAACTCACCAATAGGAGTGTGATACACCCAAGCGGCATTGTTGAAGATGTATTAGTGATGATAGGTGAGCTAATTATCCTAGCCAATTTTGTAATACAAGAGCCGAGAGGGTATGAAGACCTAGCTTCCAATCATCTTCGGAAGGGCTTTCATGGCTATGCCCGGTACTAAAATCGACGTGAAGGGAGGTGTTCTTACAATGGAAGTGTTTGACAAGATAGAGACCTTCAAGATTTTCCATGATTCTAGTCCTATTCCCAAGTTGCAAGCATTCATGGTTAGGGTGATTGAGAAGGAGCTTGATAAGGAGTTGGATGATCTCTCCAACTAAGTCTACATGGAGAGTAACCCCGAGGAAGAAATGGATGCGGCATTAGTTGTTGAGTATGAAGAGTGTTTGTTGAGGTCTACAATTACGGGTCATGTAGTGTTGAATTGCATCATGACTTCACAAAACATCTATGGGCCAAGGATCTCCTACAAACCACTTTCATTCACCGGATTAGGGGCATGATCACTTGAAGGCAATTATTACTCCCGAAATACCGTGGATAGAGTAAATGTGCATGGCACTTTACTCACCAAGCAAGAAGGACCTATTCTTCCTAATTTGGAGCTCGAGCAATTACCAGAGGCCCTCAAATACATGATCTTGGAGGAACCAAACAAGAAGCCGGTGATCATCTCATCCTTACTAGATGAGAGTCAAGAGGCTATGTTGCTTTATGTGTTAAGGAGAAATTAGGAGGCAATCAGGTGGTCTTTAAGTGATATCAAGGGTATTAGTCCGACAATTTTGAGTACCACATCTACACCGCTATGGATGCGAAACCGAGTAGAAAACTACAAAGGCGCCTTAATCCGAATATGCAAGAAAATGTGAAGAAGGAAGTGTTGAAACTCCAAGCCAATGGGATCATCTATGCCATCTTCGATAGTCCATGGATCTCTCCAACACAAGTAGTACCCAAGAAGGGGGGCATCACCATGGTACCTAATGCCCAAGGGGAGTTATTCCTTCAAGGATCATCAATAGTTGGCGCTTTTGCATTGACTATAGGAATCTTAATGCTGCAACTCACAAGGACCATTTTCCCTTGTCATTCATAGATCAGATGTTAGAGAAGTTATCCGAGCATGAATACTATTGTTTCTTGGATGGATATAGTGGGTATAACCAAATCACTATCAACCCCGAGCACCAAGAAAATACCACATTCACTTGCCCTCAAGATGTCTTTGCTTTTCGCCGGATGTCATTTGGTCTATGCAATGCCCCGGCTACATTCCAATGTTGCATGCAAGCCATCTTCACCGATATGATTGGTGAGTTTGTAGAGGTATTCATGGATGACTTTTCTTTGTTTTGTAATAGTTTTGATGCTTGTTTATATAATCTTGAGTTAGTACTAACAAAATGTAGAGAGACAGATCTAGTTCTCAATTAGGAGAAATGCCACTTTATGGTCAAGGAGGGAATCATGCTAGGTCATTGCATCTTTAAGAGAGGGATTGAAATGGACAAGGCCAAGGTGGAGATGATTGAAAAGCTTCACATTCCAACTAATGTCAAGGAGGTTAGAAGTTTCTTGGGACATGCGGGGTTCTATCGCCGATATATCAAAGACTTTAGCAAGATAGCCAAGACATTGATGGATATACTAGCCAAGGAAGCTCATTACTACATCACTCTGGAGATTGAAGAAGCTTTTGAGACCCTCAAGAGTGCTTTAGTGTCGGCCCCGGTGATCACCAAACCCGATTGGAGTTTGCCTTTCAAAATCATATGTGATGCAAGCGATTATTCCATAAGAGTGGTGCTTGGGCAATAAAGATACAATATGTTTGGAGTCTTCAATATGCTTCACGCACATTCAATATGGTAAAAAAGAACTACACCACAACGGGGAAGGAGATGTTAGCCATTGTCTTTGCTCTTGACAAGTTCCGGAGTTATATTGTAGGTTCCAAGGTCATTATGCGTACCGACCATAGTTCTCTCAAGTGTCTCTTCACCAAGGCGGAGTCCAAGGCAAGATTGTTGAGATGGGTGCTACTACTCCAAGAGTTTGATTTAGAGATTATGGACAAGCTCGAAAGGCACAATTTGGTTGTAGATCACCTCTCTTGCCTTCAACTCAAGAAAGAGGATGGTGACTTGAATGATGATTTTCCGGATGAGTAACTATTTCATGTCAAGGAGGTGCTCACTACTTCCAACTACCTTTGGTTTACGGATATTGCCAACTATCTCTCAAGCAATTGCACCTACATTCCCGCCCACTTCTCAAGTGACCAAAGAACGAGGTTGAGGAGAATAAGTTGTGAGTTTATATGGGATGATCCTTACTTGTACAAGGAAGGTAGATATGGAATTCTCTGAAGATATGCACCACATGAGAAGATGCATAGTGTATTTTCCTTTTGCCATGAGTTAGAGTGTGGAGGTCATCATGGGCCTTCAAATACCGCTTACAAGGTTCTCCAAGCCAAATTGTGGTAGCCTAACCTCTTCCGAGATGCCCATGCTTTCATCAACACTTGTGATATGTGCCAAAGAGTGGGTAGAATCAACTAGAGAGATCAAATGTCATTGAGGACGATCATTGAGACCAAGATATTCAATGTTTTGGGGGATAGACTTCATGGGGCCTTTTCCTCGTTTAAATGGGATGCTCTATATTCTTGTGGCAGTGGATTATGTCTCTAAATGGGTAAAGGCCATAGCATGCCCGGAAAATGATGGTAAAGTGGTGACAAAGTTCCTCAAGAATGCTATCTTCACAAGGCATGGAACCCCTAGAGCCATCATAAGTGATAGGGGTTCCCATTTCATCAACGCCAAGCTCAAGGCCTTTTTGAAGAAGTATGGGGTATGTCACAAGGTAGCTATACCATACCACCCTCATACAAGTGGACAAGTAGAAATTAGCAACCGGGAGCTCAAGAGCATATTTGAGAAGACCGTGAGTGCTAATCGGCATGATTGGAGCCACAAGTTGGACAACGCACTTTGGGCATATTGGACTACTTTCAAGACTCACATAGGCATGTCCCCTTATCAACATGTCTATAGGAAGGTTTGCCACTTGCCAGTGGAGTTTGAGCATAAGGCAAGGTGGGCAATCACTACATTGAATATGAAGTTGGCAGATAGTGGGGCAAAAAGGAAGCTTGACATCATGGAACTCGAAGAATTAAGGCTTGAGGCTTATAAGAGTGCCAAGATCTATAAGGAGAAGACTAAGAAGTACCATGACAATAGATTGTGGCACAAGGAGCTTATTGTGGGTAAGAAAGTTCTTTTATACAACTCTCGGCTCTCCTTGCATCAGGAGAAGTTAAGATCAAGGTGGAATGAGTCATCTGAAATTGTTGAGGTGTTTCCTCATGGAGCGTTCACCTTGAGCAATTTAAGGGATGGAAGCACCTTTAAGGTGAATGGACATCGAGTAAAGCCATGGGAAAGAGTAGCTCTGAGCGAACAAGTTGTGGAAGTGAAGTTCGTGCACCTTCCGCACACTTTGTTGATTTGATGCTTGCCTCTGTTGAAACCATGTTTATGTCATTAAACTACAACTCGTGATGACCGAAGACCATTGGGAGAGTTCTTTGAAATAAAGTGTGAGGTAGAGGTGGTGATCATGTTACCTGGATGAAGCCAATTTGAAGAAAGCCATGGATCCGCGCATAGAAGGTAAGACCAATTGTGGTCCTGCATGTTGGTGATTTTGAATTGGTAACTTGGGATGAAATGTCGTCAGTCTTCAAGGGGGAGAATTCCTAATCTCTTACTTCACTTTCAATTTCAATGTTTGTTTATGCATTTGTGTGTTAAGATTGTTAGCTTTGTGCATATGAAACTTGTGATTGGAGGTGGTTATATTGTTTTGATCTTTGTGTTTAGGTGATAATTTGTTGAGCAATTAGTTGTGCATCTTACCATATTTTATGTGTTTAGCTTGTTTGGTGTGTTTAATGTATGTATGAAGGTACATTTTTGGAGTAGGGAAGAGCAAGGCAATTGAGGTGAACTTTGGACGAATTTCAGACCTCTTTCCAGGCACAACCAGAGAGCTTGCTTCGATAGATCGAAGGCTACATTCTCGATCCATCAAAGTTGCCTACACTTTTGGACCAGAAAGCTTACCTCGATGGATCGAAGGGTATCCTTCGACCCATCGAATGTCATTACCAAATGAACATCTTTCAAGCCTTTTTCTGAGTCCAAGAGTCATGGCCTTGACCACATGCCCCTTTGAGCTTTCCCTTGACACCATCTGCCATCCAAATACGCCGTTTGTCGGTCCTTCCGTCACCCATGCAACCTTTGGATGACAAGGCCTAACTTGGCCTTCATTGGTTTACATTTTCTTGCCTATGAAGCTTAGAACCAGTCATCAAAGCGTTTGAATCATTTTTCTCTCTACTCTCTCTTTACTTCTTAGCATGACATGTGTATAGTGAACAAGGATGCTTAGTGTATAGTTTGTGTCATGTTAGCATGTGGTAGTCTTGGTGTGATACATGTTGTGATACTTGTTACTATGAACTAAGCACATTTCTAAGTGTTAAAGTTCTAAGTGTGAGGTCCCCTCGTGTTACATGCTAGATTACAATGTGTTTTTTCTTTGAAATGTGATTAGTATGCATGCTCTCATTGTGGTTGATAGAAGTCTAATATCTTCATTACTTTTTAGAGACTATATGATCATTTAAGTGTGAATGCATGCTAGTTGTTATGCTAGGAAAACATGTGTTAGGAGAATAAAATGTGAAATGATGATGCATTTGATATCTTGTGTTTATTATGTGCCTTGATGCAAATTGAGGATAATTTGATTCTAAAGTGTGAGGTAGTAGGCTAAGTCGTACCACTTCTTATCCTAAAATCCATAAAAATTTGAGAAAATATAATGCAAAATATGTGTGTTTTGGTGTGTTTGTGTCCCAATCATGGTTCTCGATGATGAAATTGAATTTATGGCTAGTGGATAGCATGACTTTAAGCATATGTGAAACAAAAATGGAAACAATCTATTTTTAATCGGTCGGAAAGCATATGTCCCTCAAAATGTGTGCATGTGAGAAAAACAAGTATTAATATATTTCAAAGCTATCACTGTTTATGTGAGAGTTTGAGCCAAATTATACATGACTAGCTTATTTAATGCATCCATTTTTTCATGTGTGATATCGATTGGTTATGTATGATCTAGAACTTGTTTTAAACCGTGCAAAACATTTTTTCGACACATAAGTAGTTTTTAAAGATGATAGAGGCATTAGGATCACCACCATGGCCAAATAGCTTTTGAACCTATAATCCATATATTCTTTAGTGAGCCTATTTGAGCCTTTTAATACTTAGTCTTTTCTTTCATGAACACCACAAATACCTACCAAGCTTAAATACTTATACTATCCCTAACTCGACAAACTAGCAAGCGATGATGAAGTTCTATTAGGATGTAGTTGTAATGTTGTGCTTATTACAAAAAATATCAAGAGAGAAGTGTGGAGTGGAGGAGGTCTTGGGTGATAATTTGTTTATTGAGTACTAAAAAGAAAAAAAGAAAAAAAGAGAAAAAAGTTCTACAAAAAGAGTTGTAATTGAAAAACAAAGAAAATCCAAAAATATTGTGTGTTATACATAGAGAATAAGTGGTTTGGACGTGGTTTGATTTGACAATAAAGAAAATAGTAGCACCTAGGAGTAGTTTAGAGGAACTTCAACTTGTAAATTTCTTGCTAAGTTGCATGGCCTTTAATTATCCTATCCATTTCTTTTGATTAAACCCCTCTTTCCTAATACTCCATTACAACCTAAATAAAAGTCCTCTTGATTTGAAACTCTTATGTGTGGAATAGTTGGAGTAATTGGTTGAAGATCAAGCTTATGAAAAACATGTGATCAATATGATTTTTGAGTGCAAACACTAACCCACTAAACACTTGAGTGCATTGAGTGATTTCTTGTGAGTTGGATGGTTAAGAATATGTTAGTTTGAATACATCTCAATGCATGCATTTGATTTTATATGTAGCATGTTTGGATTATTAGACATGCATTGATTCCATATTCTAATTGTGCTTATGAAAAATTCAATCCATTAGTTATAGTTCTTTGAGGGAAATCAATCACCAATTCAGGACACCTACATGCTTATACATACCTTGTGTGTTTTTGTTCTTTGAGTCTAGCGTAGCTTATTTCTTTTCTTTTTTGTTTTCTTGAGATCAAGCAAAGTTTAAGTGTGAGGTAGTTTGTTAAGCTCATAATTATGCTCTAACTATGTTCCTAACTCCATGCTTATTACTTGCCTTTTATTAATAAAGCATCATTTTTACTATGTTTCCTTGCTATGCTAGGAAATGAGGGATTCTTATGGAAACACTCTAAGAAATAGAATCTAATCACTTTTTGGAGAAACCAAGTAAGTTTCCTACGCCTTTGGAGAAGATGGAGCAAAATCGAGAAAAGGACGAAAAGACAACAACCGGTCAACGATCAACTCTAGAAAGTATTCGTCGGTCAATGACAAGAGCCAAGTCAATTTGGGCCAAGGCCTCAAGACCTAAGCCTACTTGGGAGATATTTTGAGAAGATGGTGCACATGCAAGTTACATGACTTGTGGTGAGTCACACCTCTTGGATCACTTAAAGCCTAAATTTGTGGATCATGTCTAAGCATCAATTTTTGAATTTCAAACACCAAAATATCTTCCTTAGCTTATCTAGGCCGAGCTCCCCTCTCCCTTCACACATATCACACTTCATTTTCTCATTTTTCATAGTGTTACACTCTCTCTAGACCCCTTATCCTTATCCCAACCCTTAAGTACTCTCTCCTACCTCTTCTTTTATATTTACAGGTTAAAATACCCCCATAACCACCAGCATTAGAGACCTAACTCTTCCTTCTCTTGGGTAGAGCTAAACCTCTCCACCACCATACCGTCACTTTGGCTTAGTTTGGGTGTTCCTCTTCTCACCTTTACCTCTAAGGTTTGGTTTAGTCTTTAGAGTTTAAAGGAGTAGGAAGTGGTCCCTCTTCCCCTTGACTCCTTGTAATCCTAAGGGATCTCCTTACCTCCTCTTGAAGATTTGGTGCAAGTTTGGGGTGAAGAAAGGAAGTTAGAAGCCTTGGAATCATTTGGTGGAGCTTTGGCTAAATGGGACTCTTGGTTATTTCTATTCTCTTCTAGTTTTAAGCATATATCAACTCTAGTATTTCTTTATGTGAAGTGAGTAGTCCCATTTTGGAGGCTAGGGTTAGAACCCTAGCCATGTGATGTGAACAAATGATGTCTTGCATTATGTATGGTTTATGATTTTAGTGTATGTTATGTGAAAGTGTGTTTGTGAATGAGCTATTGTGTGATTGTGGATGTTTATATGCTTGGGCTTCAAGATTTGTTTCACTTATGCATGTGTTGACCTTAGCTAAGTTAATATGTGTATGAAGAGACAAAAATTTGGACATTAGTTGAGGAAAAAAGTTCTTTATAGCATAGGAGAAATAACCTTGCGTCTATATGGATCCTGTTCATGGATTAACGAAAATGTGCAAAAGCTCTATTTGCCATTAATCTATTCTATATAGTTATAGTTCCCCCCAAAATTTACTTATCTTATTATTAACTTGTTAAACCAAGCTCTAAGAGATTGCTTCAGTCCATACACAGCTTTTTTCAATTTATAGACATGAACAGAATGACTAATTTCAAGAAAGCATGGATTTTATTTAAGTTAAACTTTTTCCTTAATGTCACCACAGAGAAAAGCACTCTTGATATTCTTCTGGTACAGAGTGAACTTTAAATGACAAGAAATAGCCAACAAGAATCTTACTGATTCTAACCTTGCAACAGGTGCAAAGGTTCATCAAAATCTAATCCCTCAATTTGATTGTATCCTTGAGCTACTAATCTAGTTTTGTTCTGAGTTATAGTTCATTTTTCATCAGTTTTATTCTTGTATACCCACCTAGTTCCAATAATATTTTTGTTACTAGGTCTAAGTACTAAATCTCATACATCACTTCTCTCAAATTGGTTTAATTCTTCTTGCATAACATTATTCCACTCAACATCACATAAGGCTTCCTTGATGTTTTTTGGTTCAATAGTAGATGCAAACCCAAGGTGAGATATGATGTTGATGTCTTTTAGAAAAGGGGTAAGGAAATATTGAAGGATTGAGAAGTTGCTTACAAACCCTTGAGATGTACTTTTGGTCCTCATTGGTTCAAAAACATTACCAATAACATCAGAAGTTGAATGATCCTTCCTGACTTGTAGTTTTCCTGATATATATGGAGGCTGGATAGTTAAGGTCTCATCTATCCTAGTGCCTGCCTGATTTGATCCAGGTTCACGTTCATTTCCATCTTCAGCTGACACAGGATTTTGATCATCTATGGGAGTTTCCTTCTCAGTTGAATGAGATGCTTCAGTGACAACCTGATCATTGAGAGAAGATATATGAGTACAAACAAGACCATCATCAATAGCAACATTTACTGGTTCCATGATTCTACATGATCTTTTGTTATAAACTCGATATGCCTGACTATTCATAGCATATCCAAGAAAAACTCATCTATCACACTTAAGATCAAACTTGGTGAGGTAATCTCTATCATTGTAAATAAAGCAAATGCTTCCAAAGGCTTTCAGATGTGAGATGTTTGGTTTCCTTCCTCTCCAAAGTTCATACGGTGCTTTGTCTGTTCTTGGCCTGAAAATAACTCTATTTAGAGTATAACAAGCATTAGATATAGCTTCTTCCCAAAAGGAATGAGGGAGGTCTGCAAAGTTAATCATAACTCTTCCCATCTCAACAAGAACACGATACTTTCTTTCAACTATCTCATTATGTTGATGAGTGATAGGTGCAGAGAATTCATGATTAATACCATGTTTATCATAATAATTACGAAAAGATGCATTTTCAAATTCAGTACCATGATCAGATCTAATTCTAATAATTTCCTTATCTTCAAAAAGTTTTTCATTTGAAATTCTTTTAGCAAGACTGAAATATTGATCAAAAGTTTCAATTTTGTCAGCTAGAAACTTGACCCAGGTAAACCTTGAAAATTTCTCAACGATTACAAGTGCATAATTCTTTCCATGTAGACTTTGAGTTTCAATTTAACCAACAAAATCATGATGTAACAATTCTAACACATTTGAAGTCAGTTTAGCATTTAATAAAGAATGAGAGGTATGAGTAAACTTACCGATCGTACAATCTCCACACATACCTTCTGGTTTGCCAGCAAGCTTTGGCAAACCTCTTACCCCTTCATTGGTGGACAATTTGATAATATCTTGATGATTTAATTGACACATTCACATATTCCATAGTTCCAGTGCATTCACAAATAAAAGAGATCGAAAGCACACTTCAGAGGTGCATTTCTAATTTGCAAGAACACAGTAACAATGTTCTTTTGTTCTTTCACCTTTCATAAGGGTTCTTCCTTTTCCATCGAGAACAAGATATCTTACTCGATCAAAAGTAACAGATTCATGTTCATCAACAATTTGACTTACACTTAGAAGACTAACTTTCAAACCCTTAAAAAAAAGTACATTGTTAAGGTTTAAGAGTCTAGGAGTGTTCACTATTCCACATCCAATGATATTGGCCCGAGCACCATCACCAAAAATAAATTTTCCAGATGGATAAGAATCATTCATGGATGTAAACCATTTCTAGTTCCTAGTCATATGTCTAGAGCATCCACTATCCATATATCAAGAATCAGACTTTCTTGTAGCAAGAGTTGTGAGAGCAACATTAATTGCATGTTGTAACAATTTTACTATCATCTTTAGGTGAAAAAATGACATGTGAGAAGTTACTTACATGGATTTTATCATCTGAACTGTTTCCACAAAGATCCCAAAGTTTTTTGTAAGCAGGAAAATGTTTTGAAACATTAGCTTTCTTATTTTTGACCAAAGAGAAATTTCTTTTTTGGTTAACAGTTTGGGGATAGCAAGGCTCTTAGCTATCCTAGTAAGCTCCTTGAGAGACTTTTCCAAAGAAGACTGAAAGGAGGAGATCAAAATATTTTGATAATCATTTCTAAGATTAGTTTGCTCTATTTTCAATTTTCTACACAGTGGTCTTATGTGACCAACAACTCCACAATGATGGCATGTGGGAACAAAAGGTTTAGAATAGATGCTAGACTTTTTTGGTTTTTGACAAACACAGTAGGTTTCTTAGGTACTGACTTTTTCAGCTTTCTCATAACCTAAACTAGATTTATTCTTGTCAATTTTACCAATTCCACAAATTTTAGTTAGCTTCTCTGAACCTAAATTGAACTTTTGAAACTGTTATTAAGATTCATCTAGAGAGATTTCTAGAGCAAGTTTTTCTTCCATTAAAGAAGATACAAGTCTGGTTTAAGTATCCAAGTTCTCATGAAGACACTTGATATTATTCTCAAGACAAGATTTCTCTAATTTCCATTTAGTTTTTATAGACAAAAACTTTTCTTGAATTTCAACTTTTGTCTTCTCACTTATTGATAACTCATGTTGAAGAGTTTCAATTTTAGTGATCATAGATATAGATGCAGCACATTTCTGTATACTTGCTATCCAAAATGTCTTCGGACTCATCGTCCTCGAGGGACTCATCCAAAATAATTGAAGCAATAAACACAACAGTTTCTTCATCATTTTCTGAATTAGTTTCGGATTCACTATCAATCCAAGATGCCTTGAGAACTTTATGGGATTTGCTTCTTCTTTTTTGCACAGTCAACAACTTTGTATCCCACACTAGTGCATTCAAAATACCTTAGTTTATCATCACCTTTTATATTAGGTTTGGATTTAAAAAATCTATTATTTGAACTATCATTATTTTTGAAATTTCTTGAGTTACATCCTGAACTAAAGTTTTTTGAAGTGCTTTTCGAAGCATAGAAAGGTTTTCTGTTCTTAATGAATTTTTCAAACTGTTTTGTCATGTAAGCACATTCTTTAATAGAGTATGAAATAAGTTCATCAATTTTAGATTCTTGCTTAACCGAACTAAAAGCAATGGCTTTGTTTCTTACTGGTTTTATTTCTTAGCTTCATATGTATTTAGTTTACCAACAAGCTCATCAAGAGAGTAAGTTGACATATCACAAAATTCCTCAATAGTAAGTTGCTTAGGTGAAAAATAGGAATTCACCGATCTAAGAAATTTGGAGACAATTTTTTTCTGGTTCAATAGCATTACCTAGACCTTGACATTGATTGGTTATGCTAAGTCTATAATAATCATCAATAGATTCTTCTTCTATCATATATAATTGTTCAAAATCAAGAGTTAAACTTTGAAGTTTTTGAGCTCTTACCATTGAGTTACCTTCATGAGTCGTCATGAGAGAGTCTCATGCATCCTTTGTGGTTTCGCAGTGAAGAATTCTTCTTTACTCTTTTTCGGATAGAGCAGAGAACAAGTTGTTTAAAGCTTTAATGTTCATCCAGGAGTTTACTTTTTCAGATTCAGTCCAGTATTTTTTAGGTTTCAAGATACATTCGTTTAGTTTATCAGGAGATGCAACCATTGGGGAACTGTATCCATCATCAACCATATTCCATTGTTTCCTATCATCTTGGAAAATAAGGAATGCGGACATCATAATCTTCCATTGAAAATAATCGCTTCCATAAAAAAAAAGGTGGAACATTGATGGAAGTAGAGATTCTATCACGGTTCATTCTCGGCTCACAGAGGATCTCACTAACAAAGTTAGTGGCCACTCGGATATGAACTAAAGTAAACAAACGATGTTATAAGTAAACGAGACAAATAATACGTGCATGTTTTTTACTCGTAGAAACCCTGCAATCAGGGATAAAAACTGTGTAACCCTTACTCTTGAAGATCAAAAATTTCCAATATGTAACAACACTTCTTACAAGACTAAAGTTCTGATAATAGCAAGGAAAATGTGATATCTTATCTAGACTCGCACGCTAGACTATGAGCTATACTCCATCTTATCTCTAAGAGTTTTACAAATGAAAGATACAGAAGTTTTCACAAAGAAATTTAGTTATCACACAACTAATTCTCTTGGAAACTCTTTGGGTTGCTTGCACCTCCATAAAGACCTCATGGAATACAATATGTATGTGTATACGTTTTTAAAGAGTTTTTGTGTAGTTTTAAAACATAAAGCACATCACAAAGTATTGGTTTTTCATCTGTTTTATTTATTTTAAGATTCAAAACTAATATTATTATTTTTATTATTATTAATATTATTTATTAGTTAAAGGTCATGTCGATATTTTCTTAAAAGATGCACTGTTTTGAAGAGGTATAGAAGAGGCTATAAAATGGTCGACTAGTTCTGACAAGAAGGATAGAAAAGAATGCTCTATCTTCCTTCATCTTCTTTTTTCTTCCATTGAAATCAATCTCTATTTTGGGCAATTGATAAACACTTGGCATACCGTCTACCGTGAGCATGCGAAACGGATTGGACATTCTGTGAGATTCAAGGGTTGTAGCTTGGAGTTTGTGGGCAACCACCAATACTTCCACGAGGGGAGGCGTCTACTACTTTAGGACAACGATAACGTGCCTCATTTGTACTCACATGCCAGATTCTCTTTTATTTTCCCTTATACTGAGTGTTGATGTTTATATATTTACTGTCATAGATTGGGATAATTGATTGCATAATCATATTTGAATTGGGTATTTAGAATTAATTGTTATATATGCATAGATTTCCATTGCAAAGAACAAGCACATGCTTAGAACTCAGTTTAGAGAAAATGAGAAAATACATTTTTTACAACCAAGCTTAGTCATTGAGGCTTTGTGTTTATATAGGCCAAGGGAATGGTCTATATGGTATGGATGAAATGTCTCAGTCAAGTATACTGACTTGAGCACCACATAAAGACTTTATAAGATAAAGAAAAGCTCCCTTAAAACGTGGCTTAACTCTAAGCCAAATGAGCAAGCTTGGTGATTATACAAGAGCCCTTTTTACTCCACAAATATCTCCCTTAAATCAAAGTAAGGTAATTTTACTTTTTGTGTAAAAGCAAAATGCATTTTACATATTACAAATTACCAGAGATATGTTTTGGAAAAAGTTTTACAAACATCTATGGTTCTTTGATAAAACCGAAACTATAAACTGTCAAAGGCAGAAACTCAGGGATAGGATATCAGACAGGTATCCTCAGTGAAAAATAGTGAAGTACATATGCATGTTTTTACCTGAGTTCATGAGGTCATTATGATGTATCATTGATGATCTCTATCTTCAATCTTCACTTGTTTTGAGTCTTCTAAATCATGTTTTAAATAATATAAATATGTCGATAGTCATATACCTTCAAAGGTGACTGAGCTGAATGCTGAGCTCGTCCTTGTCTCAGGGGATGCAGAGGAGAGGTATAAGGCTGCCGTAGAGCACTTTAAGGAGTCAAAGGAGTTTGCTCAAATTGAAAATAGCCTGATCAACCATGGAATCATTCGGTGTATAAATATCATGAATGCGTACTTCCCCGACCTAGACTGGAAACGCTTCGACGGTCCACCTCCTGAGGAGAAAGATTGGTGCGGCAGAGGATGATTGAACGTGTACGAAGCAATCAGCTGGACGAGAAACAGGTATATCATCTGTTATGTCTGCAAAATATGTAATGCATGTTGAATCCACCATTTTGTCTGTCACTTGTGTATTTCAGATTTTTAATGAAAATCAAGTGTGATCATATTATACATATAACCAACTTTTAAATCACTTATGAATGCAGATAATCAGATGTTAGTCAGAAGAGCTGTGCTGAACTTTGAGCTACAACATGGCCGTGCTTTTCCTTGCCATTATCCGGATGTGGATCCTTCTTAGTTTGTGCGATTAATTGCCTGGTTTTTTAAGGAAACTTGGGCGAGAAATGATGCATGAGAATCAAGAAGCCATCCTCACCCTTCAAGAATGTGACAAAGATAATAGAACTGATATACAGCCGACTGTTATAGCATTTATAGTTAACTCAGATGAACATGCACTTCTTCTGTTTTCATTTTGAAGGCTACAGTTGGATTAATCATGCATGCTCATGTACAGGCACTAGGAACTGGTAAATGGGAAGCAAGATCTCTCAGACACTAATGACTTTTATTGGTGTTCTAGACTTGCAGCTCTCCCTGTTTTTAGTATTTACTCTAAAATCTTTCTTGGAATTTTTTTTTTGGGGGAGGTTCTTTTTGATTGAAGGCAAGTTATATTCAATCAGTGAAAAGCGATTCGGGTAATGTCGAGAACCTCAAAGACGAACTGTATACTGCTGCTGATACCCAAGGAATGAAATATCCATAATATCTTCGATATTTCCTCGATATTTCCGTATTTTGGACTTTCCGATATTAATTCTACATATCAATATCTTTTGTCCAATATTTCTAGAAATATTCGATATTTTCCGATATATCGCCGAAATCCTCGACATTTTCGAATTTATCCGATATTTTGATTTTACATATATGTTGATCGCACTAAATCAAAAGCACAAAATCTTCCATGCTAATAATCCAAAAGCTCAATCAAATAAACTCTATAAATAATCTACAAAACACAATTTACAAGTTTCAAAACACATATTAATCATATAAGAATCTCATAAAGTTCAAATACAAATTTTCATGTATTTATCTCAATTTTCGTCGATTTTTAATTGAATCGATATTTTCGTAAAAATATCTGTATTTTAGACAGTCGATATATCTTCGATATTAGATATTTTACTCTCTGCTGATATCTCTATAAACTACCTTAACAAAAAACAAACAAACAAAAACAATTGGGCCGAGCCCAAGTGAAATACATATATATATTCCTATGTTAAAAAAGGAAAAATGAAAATATTTATAAACAGTGTGTTATCGATTAAACCCTTCAACAGTTAAACCCCTTCCTCAAAATGGAGGAGATGACAGAGATGGGCTCGGAGAACCAATTTGGAGTGACTTCGTCTCATCTGGGCTCAGTTAACTACAATATTGCGGGCGGCGTTAAAAGGAATTCTCATTTACCGAGTTGTTCTTATCAATTTTAATCGATCAGATTCAGTGATAGGTTGCTGTTTCTAACTGCAAAATGTTTGGGAACCTAAATCGCATTCACAACTCAGAAGAAAGAAGTGCCATGGATTCGGTTAGTTTGTTCTTGATTTGGGTAACTTTCAGTTTCGATCTATAACGCGACTGAGTTGAAAAGTTCCTTCCTTTAACTGAAATATAGTGAATGTGTGAATTGTTTTGTTCAATGGAGTTGAGGAAATGAATGGTGACCAACTTGTATTTATGGAATTTTCAGTATAATATATCAGTCACCGCCAAAAATCAAAATGACAAATTCCATCATTTTTGTGTAAGTAGTTGAAGATCAGCTTTCTTTTTGTTATTTACTCAATATCTCAGCTGATTCGGCTACGAAAGAGAAGAAGATGGAGTTGGATAGAGTAAGCAACTTACCGGGTGATGTTACAGAGAATGTTTTATCACGTCAGCCTATCAAGGAGGCGGTGAGAACAAGTGCTTTATCAACAATCTGGCGGCACAAACGGGTTATGCTTCGGCATCTTGTGTTTGATGATCACTGTGTCTCCAAGGAAAGAACGCCGAAAAAAACCTTGGAGACCATTGTTGATCATGTTCTCTTACTTCACAGTGGCCCTGTAGATTCTTTCAGGCTTTTCACTTGTAAAAGGCTAGACTCTAGTAGTGTTGGCAGGTGGATTCTTCATCTATTGAGAAACTCTAGCACTATCAAAGATTCATCTTCAAACCAAGGTTGCATAAGTCATCGTGGGTGAAGGAAGATCTGTACAATATTTCGTCGCGTTTGTTTCTCTATCCAGAATTGACTCACTTGGAGCTCAGCGAGTGTTTGGTAAAGCCCCCTGCTACGTTCAAAGGCTTCCCAGGTTAAAGAGTCTTGACATTCAGAACGTTACCGTGGTGTGTTGAGAATGTGGCGCAAGTGTTGAGAATGTGAATAGAGAAAAGCTCACACATTATAAATGAAGGGCTTTGTTAGTGGATTATAAGGATTGGATTACTCCTACCATTGCCAATTGGTTTAAGTATAGAATCCTAGATTACTTTATCATGATATCAGAACGGGTTCTCCCACTTGTGTTGTCGAATGCGGGTCACACGTGCTCACCGTCATCCATATATATTGTCCACGTGTGTTTGGCTTGAGATGTCGTCACACGTGCAAGGGTGTGTTGAGAATGTGAATGGAGAAAGACTCCCACATTAGAAATGAGGAGTCTTGCTAGTGAATTATAAGAATTTGAGCTACTCCTACCATTACCAATTGATTTGGGTATGGAACCACATATTACTTTACCTTGAAAAAGTTGATTGTTTGCTGCCCTTTGCTCGAGAGAATGAATCTATGTGACTTAAAGCATATCACCCATCTCCAAATTGATGCACCAAATCTCCAACACCTAGGAGTTGCATGTCGTGCTTTTCGGGATTTAAAACTTACTAATTCCCCAAATCTTGTTGGTCTGAAAGTGACCAGCTTCTGAAGTAGATGGCCTCAAACATGTGCTTTTTAGCTCACCTGCTCTTCAAGAACTGGAAATTTCAGTAAGTCGTATTCTTTTGAAACATGGCATTTTGATATTACTCAGCTGAAATAGAATGTTGTGTGACCTAACTTGATGTACTCTTCTTAAATTGTAGTTTGAATACAAAATGAAGATGATGAGATTAGCTGACAACCAGTGTCACACATCCACCCAACTGCGAAGTTTGAAAGTAACTGGCTTTTGTGGTCGGATAACCAAAGAAATACATTTCATCAGGTTTCTGCTTTCAAGTTCACCTTCCCTTTCCAGGATGACTCTTCAACCTACTATTGACTACATTTCTTGGGACTTTCCGAAAATGTTAGAAGATTTTATGCATGTGAAGAAAATTTTCATGGACCAGAAAGATACTTGCTATTCTGACGACGACCCTGATGATTATTGAACGCATTGTTAAATGAATGCCCTTCAGAAATAGTAGTATGGTCCATAGTTCATGGTTAAACTTGCACTTTCTTGTCGTCAAATTACTCTAAGAAAGGTTTATTCTGCAGGAGCTCAGTTTTGTAACTTGTGAACTGTATTTTGCTTGATATTGTGGTTTTTGAGCAGAGAATTTGCATTCGTATTCGGTAGGTCCCTTACCTTTATTCTGCAAGTCCCTCCCTGTTTGTTTGCTCCATTTATGATTCAAGTTTGTTGTAGCTAGCGTGTACAGTCTTGCCATGCTTCAGACTACTACATGTTTGATTCGCTGTAGTTTGAGTTTATCTCTCCTCCTAGTTCGGTTACAAAGGTTTTCCAAGTGAATGAACATTGTGGCATGATTTGCGATGGGTACTAGTACAGTAGTACTACAACAAATTCTACTATGAAAGCATCATGGAGGCAAGTTAAGACCTAGCATTTCCCTCGATCTTCAAGCACTCTGGTTTCGTAATATGGGGGCATACGTTGGTCATTGGATGCGAAGAAAATGAACCAAAACGACATTATAACCTTTATAATACGCCTGCATCTGTGAAAAATAACTGAGATTACTGTACCAGAATTAGGATCAATATTATATTGTTGGCTAGTTATGATGATGGGAGTTGGGTAATATTTCAAACATGAAACTGGAAACGGTGGAAATACCTTTCAGTAAGATGTGAATTTACTGTCATATATATATTCTTGAAAAGGAGAAAGCTCCCATTGGTACTCAAGTATTGGGTAGCTGACAGCCGTTAATTGTAATGTGGAAGCCAAATCAATCAATGTTCTTAGCAAATCTCAGTTGAAAACTTGCCAAGAGTACATGAGTGCTCATTTCGACGTCATAGAATCAAAACATAAACAGCACCTGTGAGAAGTCCAAATAATTAACTAATTAAGCTTGTGATCATACATTTAACATGTAAACTTCAAGTTCGTCTGCATTTGGTTTTGTTTTCTGTTAGCGTAGAAAAATATCATTAAACCAATATCTAATCAAGTTACGGGATATTTCGATTCTTCGTGATTTTTCGGTTATATAGAGCCAAACAACACAGATGCATGGATCAGAAAACAGACTGAGATTTTAGGTTACATGTTCATTATAGACTTGGGAGCTACACATTATAATTATGCACAAAAACAAATTAAGTTTCTCTAGGATGTTCAAGTTCCATGAATCTATCTATCAAACAAACTACATATGCCAAATTAAATTGTACAGATGGTAATGGAAGCAAACTCAACGGTTGTCTTGGATCACATGTCCACCTCGCAATGGTGATTGAAGGCCAGAAAAAATTGCTCCCATAATTAGAGCCCCCCCCCCTCCTCTACAATTCTTATAGCTTCTTGTCATCCCATTGGTGCGCACTTTTTCTAAAGCTCTTCCCATTCTCTAGCTTGTTACAAATCGATCACTAGTCTCATCAAGTTGGTATTTGCAACTCATAATTAAAGTGATTCAAACTTGGATCTGCGGACCCATTTGCTGAGATCACTCTCCAACCAACCAAAGAGCTTATTGAAAAATGAAAATGATGCTTAAATATATGCCTTGGGGGCAAAGGAGGGTCGTGAAGATCCCACAATTGCTGATGGTAATGGAGAGTTAGAATTGAAACAGCACAAATTTGCGTGAGCATGCACTCGATCCATTCGTTAGTGGAATCTTCATATCAATTGTGTCAAATGTCATGAATGAGGTCAGTCAAGCTCACCTAACGTTTGCTCCTCGATCACGCATGTGTCACGTTACAACTTGTAATTTTTGTAAAACAAGGAAACAAAAGTCGAAATTTTCAAAAAAAAAAAATTATATTCCAACTTTAACAATTTTTTTATTTTACAGATTTCTGTATTATTACAACTACATTCTTATATATTATTATTATAATAATAATAAAAATTTATATATAAAGACTCACGAAAAAGTGCTTGAGAGGCATTGAGGCTCGCGAAATATTAATGATAAACATTTCTGTAATATTTTGAAGGTTGCTATGAATTTGGACAATGACTTGTTCTCTCGATCTCATCTCTTTCTCTACTTTGGGGAATGAGATGGGAAAATTGTTAGAATGAAAAAATGTCCAATATTTGGACCGCGTTGTTGACAAAAAAAACCAATATTCTCTAATTA
This sequence comes from Geum urbanum, assembly GCA_946800695.1. NCBI lineage: Eukaryota > Viridiplantae > Streptophyta > Magnoliopsida > Rosales > Rosaceae > Geum > Geum urbanum. Next base: position 32,228,316 of record OX327012.1, read on the forward strand.
TATATATTTTTTTCTCTAGAATGCATAATATGTTTGAGTTACTCTTATGTAGACAAAAAGAAAATACAAATACAAATAAAGGGATTAGGTTTGACTATGGAGACAAAGCATCAAGCAAGAACAAGCATTAGATCGAGATGGAGAATGACAGATCAAGTTCTTGGGATCATGTATCAGATCCGGAGAAGAAGTTTGTAAATGAGGTTTAAAGATAGGGAACCCTAAAATGAATATGGACGACGGAAACACTGGAACTGTGATTCTCAAATCTGTGGACTGGCATGGTGAGGAAAAAATGAGTGCCATGGTACTGAATATTAATTATTCAATATATGCTTCTCTAGCTAGCTAGCTACCCTCAGACAATCTAACTCCACTATACAAATTTCATCATGAATGGCTTTGTAGTCTCTTTGTTTGTTCAAGTTTGCACATGTCAAACTTGATGTGGTAGGGTAAACATTCCCCCCAACGTTTCATAAACTGATTGCATCACAGCTTCCTTTCCTGAATAGGCCGATTTCTTTATTGAACTTTAGCATTATGAAATGCACAATGAACTTTGTGGGGAGCTCAACAATCATATAATATATATATTAACAATAGTGACCTCTGTTTATTTAATTACCTCAATTTTTCAGCTGCACTTTGTGCCCTGGCTAGCTAGTTGAGTAGTAGTTTTGTACGTTAGTCTTGTTACCACTCAAGTCCTTCAGGGGCTATGAATAACCAGAAAAACCATCACAAGTTGCTCAGTGCTTCCCTTCCTTGACACCAATAATGTCGAACAGCAACAAAAACCCAGACATGGGCCTCTCTTCTTTCCCACCACTGAGAAAAAGCTCTCTCTTTCTCTCTTCAGCAATGGAACACCGATTATTTTGTCCATGCATCTTTTTCGATTATTGAAGAATTATGGGCTGGTTGCTGGTGTGGGATTCCTGCATATGACTGCATGCTTGATTCTACACTAGTCAGGAATTTTATACAGGGAAACAGTAAAAAGTGTCATTGTCCTGCAGTTTTATTCTTCTTTGTTTTCTTGTGCTTGTTAGCATCTCATACTGCCTGAATATCTTTGAAATATATACCATGTAACGTCGATCATTACCCTCACTAACAAACTCATTATGATCGGGTTAAATAGCCATAGTCGGGTTTGGAGACTCTTAATTAACCACCCCAACCCTTACCCTAAGCATAACCTTGACCCTACAGGAAAGATGATCCTGAGTGTACGTCGACCGAATTCTCTAAGCATAACTTGCAGTCTCTAGTCTTATGTATGAAGAAATTAGGGGAGTGTGAATCAGCTGGTGTGAGCGTTGGTAAGATATATCTCATATCATCTGAGTCGTCTATGCAAGGCATATAGGAACATGAGGGATCTCTTCGCCACAACGCACGCACTTTTGTGTATCACTTATATGTTTTGTGCATGTGTGATCGATGCTAAAAGTGAAGGGTAGTGCTGATAGAGTACAATATGATCTCATGACATCCGAGTGGTTTGAGCGCAAACTTCAGTTTTGATTTTCGACAAATCTGTCGAAAAACATAAAAGAGCTAGCATCATTATTGAAGATGCTCTAGGCATATAGATATGAAACAGCACAATTTGACAACAAAAGTTAATTTGTAGACGAACACAAATACCCCACAAGCTAGCTTCCATTAACTGCATGTTAACCTTGTTGTGGTACACATATGACTTACATATAAACAGTGCACCCATTAATTTAAACTACTTTTCCACAGCATGCCAAATCCACCAAATGTACATTCTTGGTCGACTAATTAACTTCCTATTTATAAGATTTGGGGAGCTACAGCATACAAAGATACTACTAGTACATGGGTCCTTCCAGCTGATTTGAACTTTTGCTTTGAATCTTGGCAAACTCGAGGGTTCTCTTTCCCTGCAACTTGTTTGTAACATAGTGTTTACTGTACTCTCCATGGTTGTATCTTCTATACTTGCATGGTGTGTTTTCATCCACCAGTTCCTGTACAGGTCCAAGCTCTACCTCATAGCTGGGAGCATAAAATGTGGCAATTGAAAGCCTATCCTTCACCTTATGAGTCACTGCTCTATGCTCCACACTCTTGTAAATCCCATTTGTAAGGACCTGTACGTAATATATGATGTTTAATTATGTCAATTAGAAAATAACCAAGACAAACAATACCTTAATATAAACAAAACTAATAAACCTTTTATATATTATTATGATATTAGTTTTAGATATTCAGGTTCTCACTTCTAAAGTGTCCCCAATGTTGATCACGAGAGCATTGGGAATAGGCTGGACAGGAACCCATGTGTTATCTTTGAGGATTTGGAGTCCTACTACGTTGTCCTTCCCTTGCTGCAGAACTGTTAGGGCACTCCCGTCTGAATGCGGGCTTAGGCCTAAAACAAGGTCAGGTCTTGAACAAGGAGGGTAGTAGTTCATCCTTATTGCTTGCACAGCCTCACCAAACATCTTCTCAAACATGTCACTTTTCAAGCCAAGGCTCATGGCTATGTACTTCAGAAGATTCTGGCATAGTTTCCTCACTTCTTTTGAATAGACCTCTACAGTTTCACTGTGGAAAAAAAAAACTGTTTAGAACACCTTTTCAATCACTTTAATTAGTGAAAACAGAATGCTTGAACTAAATTGTAAAAGTAAAGCAAAAGGCCAAAAACTTTTACCTAAACTTTTCTGGGTTTGTTGGCCAAAGTATTGGATTTCTTATGAACTTAGGTTTAATCCCAAGAGCAAACATGTTGCACCAATCAAGCTTTTGGTCCTCTGATAACACAAAAGCTTGGCCATATCCTTGAACAGTTCCAGGAGCCATTGGATACTTCTGTTTCTCTGCTAAAGGTAGCATGAAGAAATCTTGAGCTACCTTCTCTATGGCCTCGAGTAGACTCAGATCAATGCCATGATTTATTACCTGTCATAAATATTATAGTTAAAGTTAGAGCTTTCAATCCATAACTAATTTGTGGATGCTCATGCATGCATGATGTTCTTATATTGTAATACAAAGCTGCAAATATGTATATATATATATATATATATACACCTGAAAGAATCCCCAGTCCTTGCAAGCAGTTGCAAGCTGAGAGATTTCGGTTCCAAGTTCATTTTTGTTTCCCATGCAAAGCTTTGAGAAATCGACAGTGGGAATGTCACTGGAGGAAGGTATTGAAGTGGCTAGAGCTGTTGGTCTCTCAGTCATGTCCCTTACAAATCTTTCAGGAATTGTGGAAGGCTTGGTCTTTCTCAGCTCTTGGACATCATCAATGTGACCGACCTTGAGAGGAGAAAAGGGAATTGGGGCCATGGAAGCACAAGAGATTAGACTTAATTTGGAGGTAACAAACTAATTGAAGCAAGTTCTAATCAACTAGCTAGTACTTCTCTATGGTAGTACGTTCAACTCTCTTGCACATGCCTGTATTTATAGGCACAGGAAAGTATAAGGTAAGACACTCAATTACTTGGGGAATTCTATATAAAATTGCAACTTTCACGTCTTATTGTTGAGTGTAGCTTGTGGGAGCTAGTCTCACTTTATACACTTTAATAACAAAGTTAAATCATGCATGCTCAACCCTCTAGTCCCTTAATATAGATCCTAGAAAGACCAACCAAATGCCCAATGGTTTCTCCATCAAGAGAAAAAAAATTACCATATACTTACTGCATGGTCAAATTGGGAAGTTCATTAGAATAATATTATACGTATGCTGGATCACATTAACGTACTAAGATATTATGAGCTGGCTAGACACTAATATATATTCTACCTAGAGTGTTTTGGGAATACGAATACTTTTACGCTTTATGATCGATCTACAAATATGTGTATTATATTAATACAAATGAGATCCAACGGTGCGAGAATAGCGAAACAGACCATAAACCTTCGAATGCTTATAGAATTTTTTTTTTTTTTTAAGGTAAAGGGCGAGGCCATCTATTTCATAGAAATCAGTTTGTACAATTGGTGGCTAAAATAACCTTAATAGCTTGGGGTCATTCTCATACCAAGCTTGATTAATAGAAATCTGCATCGTGTGCCTGCATCCATTGCAAAGTTGGTTTGATTCAACAATTTTTTTGACACAAGGTTTGATTAAACAATGTTGCAACAAGAATCGATTGGAATTAAACTACTATTACATAAGCTTTACGTTTGGTGATTATGAGTGGGATACTGGGATCGGCCTTCCCATTCCCACATATGAACTATGAAGATGGAGTATATTATGCTGGCGATCGTCATCATCAATTCATCGGTGATTATGGTTTATTGTTTTAAATTTTAATCAAAAACATCAAGAGAGAAAATGACAAATTTAGTTGAGGGTATATAAGACATTATATGTTTTCATTTGGTTAGTTTTGGTGATGATTCAATAGTACGGGTAAAAACCTTTTTGATGATTAAAAGGTGGTAGTTTTAAAAAAAAAATCCAAATAGAAACCAAGTGTTGAGTATACCTGTGAGCAAAGATATTATGAATTTTTTTACGGCAACCGATAAATAAAATCCGTAATATCGATATATCGCGATATTATGTTGCATCTCGCCACAAACAGTCCAATTACTCCAAATTACACTAGGTCCACGGTACCAAGCCCAACTTTCCATTGAAATTTTCTCAAAACAAGGCCAACCTTGCTGAGATTCGAACCTTAGTGCTCCACGACTAGCTGTTATACATGTTCACCTATTTTAATTATATTTCATCTTCTTTTGATTCTATAAATAAATTTTTTTCTAATATATCGATTACCTTTCTTCAAATTTTATGAGTACCAATATTTTGTCGATATATTTTAAAACATCAATATTTCATATTTTACTCATCTTCTGTAAACCAGCGCGTGCGAGGCAAATGAAAAAGCCGTTGAACCCAAACCTAGTACCCGCCCTCGTCACCGCCTCTTCAAACTTTTCCCGCCAAAACCCACCTCCGCAGTCTCAGCTCATTCAACACCTCCGGAGCAGTAAACACTCTATCTCCGCCAACTCCATCCAATCCTTCGTTATAAAGTCCGGGTCTTTTGCCGACACTTTCACCGCCAATCATCTCATCAACTGCTACGTCAGGCTCCAACGAATTGACTATGCACGCCAGGTGTTCGACGAAATGTTTCGAGCAAACGTTGTGTCCTGGACTTCGCTCATGTCCGGATACATCAACACGGGCCGGCCCAGAATGGCGCTGTGGCTGTTTTCGAAGATGCCCGAGTGCTCGGTTCCGCCCAACGAATTCACTTTCGCCACGGTGATCAATGCTTGTTCGATTCTCGCTGACAGCGAAATGGGACGGAGGATTCATGGGCTTGTTGAAATCTTGGGGTTGCAAGATAACCTCGTTGTGAGCTCGGCACTGGTTGATATGTATGGGAAGTGCAACGATGTCGATGGTGCTACGCGGGTTTTTGAGTTAATGAGTGTGAGGAATATTGTTTCTTGGACATCGGTTATTTCGGCGTATGCCCAGAACGGACAGGGCGAGGAAGCACTCCGGCGTTTTGGAGAATTTAATCGTGCGATGTTGGAGAGGCCGAATCATTTTATGTTGGCTAGTGTTATTAGTGCTTGTGCAAGCTTGTGTCGGTTAGTTTCGGGCAAAGTGGCACATGGAGCAGTGATTCGTCGTGGCCATGATTCGAACGACGTGATAGCGAGTGCAATGGTGGACATGTATGCGAAATGTGGGTGTGTTGAATATTCGTTTAAGGTTTTCAGACGAATCCCAACTCCCTCTGTAATACCCTATACATCAATGATTGTGGCTGCCGCGAAGTATGGACTGGGGGAAATCTCCCTTCAACTCTTCGACGAATTGATCGATAGGAAAGTAAAACCCAACGATGTAACCTTTGTAGGTGTTTTGCATGCTTGCAGCCATTCTGGGCTTGTGGAAGAAGGCCTCCAACACTTTGAATCCATGTTTGAGAAACATGGAGTATCTCCCGATGTAAAGCATCAGACTTGCATTGTGGATATGCTTGGTCGAACTGGTCGTCTGAATGAGGCGTACCAGCTGGCGAAATCCATCCAAGCAGAACCAAACCAAAAAGCCTTAGTGTGGGGGACACTTCTTTCCGCCAGTAGGCTTCACGGTAGGGTTGACATTGCTCTTGAAGCAAGTAGGCGGCTAATAGGTTCTAACCAACAAGTATCAGGTGCATATGTCACATTGTCAAATGCGTATTCGTTGAATGGGGAGTGGGAGACTGCTCACAGCCTTCGATCAGAAATGAAGCGTACCGGAGTCAGAAAAGAACCTGGCTGCAGTTGGGTTGAGATTAAGGACTCGAATTACGTGTTCTATGCTGGAGATGTCTCGTCATGTGCACGGCGGAGTGAGGTGGTTAGTTTACTGAGAGAGTTGGAGGGCAAAATGAAACAAAAAGGCTATGTAGGAGGGGGTATGGGATTGGTCTTTGTTGATGTAGAGGAAGAGGCCAGGGAGCAAATTGTAGGTCTTCACAGTGAGAGATTGGCCTTGGGTTTTGCGTTGCTTAGTATACCAAAAGGAATCACTATCAGAATAATGAAGAACTTGAGAATGTGTACAGATTGTCACGAGGCTTTCAAGCTCATCAGTGAAATTGTTGGGAGGGAATTCATTGTTAGAGATGTTAATAGATTTCACCATTTTAGAAGTGGTTCCTGCAGTTGCAGGGATTTTTGGTGATATATTTTCTCATCAGTGAATTGCATGTAACAGCTGCAATTTTTCTTTATTATCTTTGCAAGACGTAGACCAGCCTTTTATTCCAAACAGAGCCTAATGTGTTGTTCTCTATCTTCCAGAGATGCAGCTCCTACTCATAAGTTGTTGATTCATACATAAGGAGATAAACATTCACATGATAACCAATGGATCCAAATAGGAAAGAATAATACCTAAAGTAACGCAATGATTTGACAAAGGGATGCACAAAGATGACTGAGATTTTACAACTCAAATCATTACTGAAGCACAAGTCATGTGCCATCAGTTGATAAAACAGATCGAAACTGCCTTACATGATGTGTCCTAATACAACTGCGAAAAGAGAGAAAAAAAATGACAAGTACAAAATAGAGAGGAGTTTCATGTGACAAACTAGAACTTTCAGCTGCCAAAGACCAGAACTTTTCTTCTTAAACCAAAATCCTACTGTGATGATCAGAATCAGGACGTCAACACTTCTTCAATACCTGCATCAACTGGCATATCCTAGTCGTAAAAGCACGAACGTTTAGTAAAAATTTTAAAACAATGCAGGCATATCAGTCTATTCTTCTCAGCTATCAATGGTTGATTCTAAATCCATGGTCACACATGCAATCCAGAAAATCTAATGACGTTTGTAAATTCATGCTTTCTCTATCTTTTTATCTCTTTGTTTCAAGCAATTTGGATCGTCATACTTATTAATCTTACAATCATAAGGACAACCAATGGCATATATTGCCACAGTTCACTGAGTTCAGGCTTCTGGACGAATGAATGGAATACAGGAACAAGTCAAAATCGCATGAAAACAGTTAGTAGAGCACATACCAAAACATAATTAGAAAGCTTTACCTCCTTCACACCGCAGCACCTATTACGCATGGAATCTGAATAACATTACATCTCCGTCATATTGTCAAGAGACACATCCTATAGTTTATGCCTAATTTCGTCTCCAAAAAATATAGATCAATAAATCAGGTAATATTGTCACAAAACAAATAAATGTGGTCATTTCCAGAAAAATAAACTCACATATGGTCTCACAGTATACTCCGGTCCGGAAGGTCATGAGGCGGAAACCTTCTCATTTAACAGCTCAGAACCCAACTGAAACAACAAAAGCTTTTTAAATGTGCTGCACTAACATAATATTCCCATCGTAAATTCAATATACCAAAAGCAACCTAAATGTAAGCTTCAAATAATGCCAGTATAAAGTGAAACAGAATGTAACATACCTCATAGCTGTAGGTTTGATAGACATTCTTGCATGGAAAAGCCACAGTCAATCAAAAGAAAAGCTTAAACTGGACAAATTTTGCATAGATACAGGTAACTTACCCAAGATTGGTTTCTTTCCAAAAAAAATCCAATAATTTGCAATAGAACAGACAGTGCTAGATAGAACATTGATAAGTCATTTCTACATTAGTATTCAACCTCTTCAAAATGGTCATCTACATGTATCGAATTTCGATAAATATGTTTTCCCTCAAGCTCCGAATTCAGGGAGCTAAAAAAAATTGAATTGAACTATTACAAGGTGTGCAGCCGAAAGATAAATTCATTTCCTCTTTTTCCCAAAGGATGAGCAGGCTGTGCCCTTATCCACGTCAAGAATAGACGTAACTTGAAAAAGAATACAATACAAAATTGCTAATCAAGCTCACTTTGTACACATGTACAGAGGATAATAATCAATCCAACCCGACTCTTCGCAGATTTTCAAGTGCAGATATATGTAGGCATCCTTCTCCTTTCTTTCCTGATGCCTGTTTCAGAGAAAAAAATCACAAAAACATGCAATATCTACAAGATTGACTTATCCTCTAGCCCCACAAAATTCAGATCGACCTATGGCTTCCATTGCAAGACGAACCAAGCGGACAAATTCTTCTACATCTTGGAAGCTGAAATCAATTACCCTCTTAATAGAAGAATAACAATTGTTCTTATGTGCATCTTCCAGGGTCAAGCAAGCAGCTGCAAAAGCACCCTGGTATTTTCTTGAGGCTTCCATTGCACAAAATACATCCTGTGTCTGCAAAATAGGACATACTAATCTTACCCTCTTGTAACACCTATTGAAAGCATTGCCGTGATATATAAGGCATGAACTTCAAGTCTGGTTTCATATTGTACCAATCCTAAAGGTGACGTATTACTGAACATTCTAAACGATGTGGAAAATGATCTACTTATGATTGTAACGTCATTTATTATTGCAATAATAATGACTCTTTAGTCCAAATAAGTGATAATCGAAATACCATGGTAGAATGATTTTAGAGGGTCATACAATTCATATAAAAACCGCAGGCAAGATTAACTTACAAATTCTAGAAGCCTGACAAACTTGATGTTTCGAACAACATGGTTTCCAGCAACATGAGAACCAACACCTCTGGATAACAAACCCTTTTCTGCCGTCACTTGGTTGTTTAAGTTATCAATATCTGAAGCCGAAGATGATGGAGACTCACCTAGATGGTGAAGATATTTACATAAACAGTGAGTGGTTTGATACAGATATAAGATCAAACAAAATGGATTTCCACCAAAGCATGCTCAACAGACATTATACTGATATTAATTTAAATGTTACTCTAACATGATCTGTCAGATGTCCTAGACCATAAAAGGAGAATCTGATAATTCTGGTGTGTTCCACTCCCAGTTATGCTTCTTAAAATACTATAAATGAGAGTAAGAAACTAATGCTCTCTTAAAATTTAAAACTGGACGATTTTTTTCCCAGCCCTCTTACTTGGGAATATCAATCTCTGAACAGGACTAACTGTTTTACACCTTGTTAGCTTGTATGGATGAAATTGAAAAATTACAGAATGACATCTATCAGCTAAGTCCTGAATTTATTTATACCTTGAGGAGGCATATTTGAAGAAGCTTGCATCTCATTCCGTTCTCTGTGGATTCTATTATTTTTACAGTAAACTACCCTCATGTATGCCACCTCCATGCATTTATAGGCCAATGCAGCAGAAGCTACTTCTTTGCGTCTTTCATATTCATGGGCACAAGATCTGTGTATTCAGTAGGTTCACAACATAACAAAAATCAAAGGTTAGGGGTGACAATCTTAAGGAAAAAAAAAAACTAAAATGTGAAAGTAAAGTAAGCTGAAAATATTCTTATTTATATAACAAACTTCCTTAGCAAAACAAGAAGAAAAAACCCAATAACAACTAATTGGAAAACCATCCTAACAAAAACTTTAAAGAAAACATCTAAAAACAAAGAAACCGAAAATTAATTCCATGAAACAAATGAAACATAAAAGAACTGAAGCCCAACAATCAAAACCCTTTCAAATTTTATCATCTTAAGCAAATGCCACAATTATATCTTCCTTTAAGTACCTTTATAGAGAAAAACAGAGTCCGTTCTGGTATGGAGCTATAATAAGAATGCAAATCTTTATGAGAATTTATTAATAAAACAATCTACAGATGTAAGTCCAAGTAAGAGGAACATGGTAAACACATAATCCTGAGAAAATCCAGTTGTAATTAAATTAGAAGGCACAAGACATGGATTAAGATGGGAAGTGTAGGGTTGGTCTAATAGACAACCTTGAGATAAACAAAAATAAAGTTGCACTCTACTTGGTTTTATTTTTTAGTGGATTCCTTGTTCGCTTTCTGTAAGCTTTTTGTTTTATCAATAAAAAGCTGTTTTCTCTTTTAGGAAAAAAAACACAAAAATAAAGTTGCAAGCATTTTTGTTGAAGATCCACACTATATATTATGCACATTAGCTTGAACTGTCAAAAAGAGGTTTCATCATCCCATTTAAAAATTTAGATCATTGGGATGAAGGGTTAAGTATTCAACTTACTCGCAAAGTTTAGCTGTGGTGCTATACACTTGCACTGGAGTCATATCATGTTTTCCTTCCTCACTACTGCAACTTTCCAAAAGAGCCGCTCCCAGGAGAAACTTTAGGGCAGCTTGGAAATAAGCCTCACTACTTTCAAAATCAAACCGACCATTCTATAAAAAGAAGTTAAAACTAGTACATGAGTTAGACAGACTAAAAAAACACCATATAGATCTTGTAAGGAAAAGCTTAAAACTGCAAAGAAACAATAATAGAAACCTTATATTGTTCGGCCTGGTCTCTTAGCCGTTTAGCTTCATTCAGGGTCTTAGTGGCAATCTCTGCAGCAGAGCTTAGCACATGACTTGAAGCATTGACATCTACTACACCCTGTTGATCAGATATGAGATGTCCCATGATGCGATTGACTCCATGGTTGTTAATAGTAGTCCCAGACTGTTTTAATGACTGTAGCGCATTACCATTGACAGCAGAGCTTGCTGGAATTCCTTGAAACACTTCTCTTTCAGACCAATCCACAGCTTGAGAACTTTGACATCGTACCCCTTCTTTCCCTTCACACCCTTCTTTCGATTCACTGTGAGAATGTGAAGACACTTTTGGTTTTCCGCTTCTGGACTTGATATGTTTCTGACCACACTCAGAGTCCTGATTCATGGTCTGCTGTGGGGCACCGAATTTTAAAGGGGTCTGAGAGGCACCCAACTTCTCATCTGACTTTCGTCTTGATTGAGTTTCCACTCCACTGTCCCTTGATCCTTGTCTTGCATCATCTCTCCTACAAACATAATCTTTCCCATCCTGAACCTTCACCGGCTTAGGGCTACACTTTTCAGGAGGATTGTGTCTAACATTGTGACTGCAGTCCATCTCAGAAGCATACTTTTGACTCTTTTTTGAGTACTCATTCGCTGGATCCGAGTTCATCATATCCCTATCTAAACCATAAGTCGAACCTCTAATAATGTCCTTAGACTGTAAACAGGACCCCTTGTCAAATCTTTTCAGCAAGATTGCATCCTTCAGATGGGTCATGCTCTCTCTATTATCATCACTAACATTTCCATCCCCATCCAAGCAATTCTGGGAATCAATTATCCGAGAGAAACCAGCACAAACCACAGCATCCTTCCCAAAACCATCTCCCCTTGGTAAACTTTGCCTGAGTGAAGTAGGGGTCCTCGGTAGTGATGAAGTAACTGATTCCACAGGCAAGGCTTTCGCTTCTTCAAAATTACCCCCAATCATATGGGAACCTGAAACCTTTGAAGAGCTGGAAGTGGCAACTAACAAAACATGCCCAGATTCCAAATCCCTTTTCAATGCATTTGCTCCTTCCAAATTTTGATGAGATGCATTGCTTCTACTATGCTTTCCAGGTTGCTGGACCTTAACAATACTCTTATCCTTGTTCATAGCATCCACGGCATGAGCTTTTGTGCCCGACAGAACTATCTTGGTTACTCTGATTTTTCTATCTGATTTATCATCATCATTACCAATGCCAGATTTTTTACAGTCAGTTTTCAAAATCCGGACCTTCTTTACCTTCTGAGATCCATTTTCACTACTTTCCTCCTTGGTATATACCCTGCCGTCATGCACATGGTTTTGAATAGTATCCACATTATTCTGGTTATCCTGCCACTCTCTTTTTCTCTTTTTAATCAACAAACTATCCCCTTTACTGCACTTAGCCTGAATTTGGTATCCTAGCTTCTTTCCAGAATCATATACTCTATCATTTGTGTCTTCAGAACGACAAAACTCATTAAATTTTCCATCCTGACCAACTTCATGTGTCTGCACACCATTAATGGAAGTGAGGCACACCCTCCCAAGGTTGATATCAGACATCGGATCTTTATCAGCACGCACTCTCTTGGGCTTCTTAGAATCTCCACAAGTATAGTGATCAGTAACCTCTTTGTGTTTTAAATTTAATTTCTTTGCATCACCTGAAGACATAAAGCGACCTAATTAAGTAGATGTGTGACTTGAATTTTCACGCATTGCTAAGGAATAGCAAAGAGAAACTTTTTAATAAATTACATACCTCCTCGACTAATTTGTTTATCCTTCTCCTTAGCTAATTTTTCTTCCATATCCAAGTTCTGGAGGTTACTGATAAGTCGATCACCAGTTTTCTTCATTAGATTTGGTTCTAAAGGAGGCTGGTTCATGTCATTTGAGCTTGTACACTTGAGAGGTTCATGTGGGTATGAAGTCAATAGACCTTTCTGACTACTCGCATCTGGTACTTCCTTTATGCCATTTTTCTTCTTCCCCTTATTTGACATGCCATTAACACTGAAAATCTGGTAATTCTGATCCTGATGCTGAGAATGACCTAAAGGTTCTACAGATGTTCCATTTGCATGAGCTCGCAGGTTAGTCAGACTTTCTGACGATGCTATTTGGTATAATGCATTGACTGCTGATGTCGTTTCCTCTTCACTGATATCACATCGGTTCATTCCAGGTCCACTAGTATACAGTTCAAATAAGACAATGAAAAGGTATCGATACTAATAATACAAATATATCAAACACAGAAGTGCGACAAATGAAAGAAAGAAAAAGGAAAGGAAAAAAAAAAGGCATCTGTTAGTTTTAAAACTTTATGCAACTATAGTCCCCACCAATTGAAAGAACCAGTATTATAATTTTCAAAGCAAAGATGAAAAGAAACTCACAGCCAGTCTAGCATGCTACACAACCATTTCTCAGGGAGTTGGTCTGGCTTTTTGCCGAAGGGTAGAAGCCGCCACGCTTGACAACTATCACAGCATACCCAATTGTCTTCTATAGCAATAGGAGCTGGAACTGCTGGTGCAATCTCTGAGTTCAGGCTATTTACCACTGTAGGAGGGCACATACTTGCAGCATCTTTCACAGATCCCCCTGACATCAGGCGAGAAGCAACCTTTTTACCACTCAGCGATCCAGTAGATTTGTCCTTAGATGATTTCCATTCTTCTTCAACATCATCAGTAGGCCTTTCCATTACATCCATTCTATCCCTTTGTATCAAAATCTTACTCCCCAGTGAGCCTCTACGATTATCTCTGACCGTATCCTTCTGCAGCTTTAACTTCTGCACTTGGCTGCTAGATGGAGAAATGCCATGACTACCATTCAATTTACGTTTTGGAAGTACATCCATTTCAACTCCCAGGATTTCCTCTTTCGAATTTGCTGGAAGTATTCTTAGTTTACCCTTCGACTTGATCTTTCCCTCAAAAGATAGCTGTTCCTTCTCCACAAGAATATTACACTTGTTTTCAGTAGGATATGCAGTTTCCCCACCAGCACTTTGGGTATGCAGGTCTAACTCTTTCTTGCATTGGGATGCACCAGAATATTCTGATGATGGTATAAAGTTGTAGTCTTTGCTCGTGCCTTCATCTCTGAGATCAATCAGGGTATTCTTGTGGGATTTTTTTACCAACTGTTTCTGCACTTTTTGCACTGGCCTGGAATTTCGCTTCTTGTTCTTGTCACAACCATGACCGGATATCGACTCCAATGACTCCTCTGCTAATTCAGAGGAAGATAGCCTTCCTTTCACCTCATCGTTATAGGTCACCCTGGAAACATTGGGTGTCCTACCAATCAATTTGGCACATTCAATAACATCACCCCTTGAGTTGGATGGGCGTGATGCATTGTAGCCATTGGACAAAATTTCCTTGCCTCTTAGGGTTTTGGTTTCTGCTTTCTTTTTTATCAATATTTTCATGTCATTGTTGACATTTGTAACATTCTCTATCTTCGGTTCCACCTTTTTTCCACCTGTAACTGTAACTTCGACTTTCAACTCCTTCAACAATTTTCGACTGCCCCGTGTCAAAGCTAACTCCTCATCAGACAAAGAGCAACGTCGTTGAAGAACCTCAGATGGTGGAGCCATTTTCTGCTGAACAGGTCTCTTCTTTCTCATTAAACACATCAGAGTGTCATGAAGAGGTGACAATGGCACATCACCAGGGACTGGAAATGAAGTCATAACCTGTTATATTACATAAACGATATCCATCAATACAACAATAACAGTCTAGCTCCATCTAGTTCACGAGAAGCTACATAATTATGCGAACATGGATTAGAGACTTAGCTTTTTCTAAACCAAATATTGCCATTAGTAAATTTGTATGAACAAAAAATATCAAAAATATAGTAAAAATATTAATTTATATTATGAAAGAATAACATGAGACAAAATGTGACACAGTTGAAGTCCCATTTTTTTCACATGTTTAAATTGCAGCTGATGAAGAAAGAATATTTAAATATAAAGTTATAGGGGAAATATCAACCCAAATATAGAAAAGGAAAAAAGCCAATTCATATGAGCATGAACATGTTGAAGAGACTGGTAAAAACCCATTACAATACCTGAAGAATGTTAGCAGGAGACTGATCCACAGTCACTTGAGAGCGAGGTGGCATCTCTGCACTCTCCTCGGGGCTATTCCCGAAAGATGAAGATGGAGAGTTAAGCCCAAGACCACTATAAATTGCTTTGTTCTTCAGAGCTGTTTTACCAGAGTGCATTTTGATTCGAACCATCAGTGTCCTTTGATCAGTAGGAATATTAAATCTGATTGACTTCTCATCTTTCAAGGAACACCCCTCAGCTAGTTGCGTAGAAGGAACACATGAATCTTCTTTGGCTGAAACTCTCCCAAAGACCTTTGAACTATGTGAAAAATGGGCCCTGGACGAAGCATTTCCAAGCCTCACAGTTGGAAGTGCATTTGATGAAGCTTTCAACTTCCCAGAAGCACCCTGTATGGTACCAGAAGCCACAGCAAAAAAGTAACATTGATACCTTTTTCAGTTTGACAATATATCAGTAATATTTATTCCCTCCTACCACATAACGAATAAGAAAACAATTCCATATACCTCCATTGACATTTTAGTAGATCTTGATGTAATGCAGATCCCCTGAGGTGTCTTTGGAGTAGCCATAACAAAGGGAGACCATTCATTTAGAGCTAAAAATGTGCCATAATCACCAAGTTTTGACCCTGACAGAACGCAGCACATATCCACCAAGAGGAACCATTAACCACTACCGACTGAGCACAAGGAATTACTAAAGCTTTAGTCTGTGATCCAAAGCTTACCTAAAGTCCCAGAAGAAGCCTCATCCTCAAAACTCTTCTGGATATGACCCAGAACTTTTTCAAGTTTATCTTCCTTAAAAAGACAAAAGCAATAATCTTAGTAGCATCAGTACATGCATGAAACAAAGATATAACAATAAATAAAGACAATGTCACAGCACAGAAAATTGTAGATTAAAATATAGCTTTCTGTTTTTGTATTTAACCTCTTTGGAATAATTCTATCAATACCAGCTTAGCTTCTCTATCTTGAAAGCCTCAATTTATATTAAATAAACAAAAGGCGAGGAATCGTTTACTGAACCTTGTTACTCTCATTGTTATATTACAATGGATGTTAAACAGAAACAACTATTAACATTGCATTCACTTTATACTCCCAACTATCCTCAACAATCTGTAGAGCACAGCATCAACAAAAAACGCAAGAAAGACCATCCAATGTAATCATAACTGGAACCTACAGAAGACTTTGAGGAATTACTACAATAAACCGTTCTAGACAAGACTACGATAATACTATTGCAATTTAACTTTCCAGCCCCTCGCCATAAGGTGCACTATTTCAATAAATGAACCAGAAAATGATCTACATTGTTTCCAAATGCAGCCACAAAAATCCACCAATTTTAATGGCAGATTACTATGCTTTTTGCACATCAAAACCAGTAGAAAGCAGCACAGATTAAAGCAAAGACCACAAAATGCTATTCCACCAAACCACACATTTGGTAGAAAATCTAACTCAATGCCTCTCATGTTTTAAACACACATTACAATTCTGGTAAAACCTAACACCATTGTATTCAATCCACACATACACGAAATGCAGTCGCAACTCATTCGCCATCCAATACATATTCCGAGCAAATTCAATGTTACTTTGATCACCATCATCACACACACTATAAGTTCATAGCTTTGAGCAAAAAAAAAAACTCTGATGGAAGATTCAAGGGTCCTTACAATGTACGCAAGATCGATGTCCGGATCAATTTTTTTGCCGTTGTAAGAAGCCGCCTCGCCTTCTTCAAGTTCAGCATGATTATTATTAACATTATTATTATCCACCTCCATTTGCCCTAAACACCTCTCACAGCACTCAACCCTAACCCTAACCTCTTTTTCTTCACTCACCTCCGACCTTCCCTGTAGTCCAGCATACCACTCCCGATTCCGGGAACGGCCCACCAACCCTTTCCAAAACCCCAACAAAACCCAGAAAACCCTAATCTTCTAGAAACAGCTGATTATCACAGTGCGAAGATTTCCCGACGAATAATATCACAATCCCTCTATGAAATAAATCCCGAGAAAAATCAAATAGAAATTAACTGAATTCATATTAGAGAGAGCCCAGCCCGACACTGGCTCTGACGGCGAAATTCGATGGATGGAGTCGGCGGCGGCGATTGGGACGGAGCGGCGATCAGTAGTCTGAGACAGAAGACGAGAGTAATAATCTGAATTGATGATGATTTCAGGTTTTTGAGACACTGCTCTCTCTCGCTCTCTCTCGCTAATACCACTTTCTTTTCTTTTTTAATTTTTAAATGGGGTGCCGCAGAGGAGAACAAGACCCTTTTTTCATTTTAAATTTAATTAATTGGATTTTTAGAAAAGGAAAATTGGGATTAAGTCTTGGCCTTTGGGTGGGAGGCGCGTGCACGAGAAAGTGGCGGGAGGGAGCGTGAGGTTGATGTGGATTTTGATTTGATTGAGAAGCGGGGGGTGGGGATGTGGAGGGGACCAAGTTTCGGAGAAGGAAACGACGCGCCGTTCGCCACGTTGGTTTTAGTTGGAAACTAGGCTATCAACTTTGAACACGTTTACAGGGGAAATGACTGTGGTTGTGTGTTTGGGGAAATGAGTAAAAAAAATTCGGTTTAAGATTTTCTTTTTTCTCAAAAAATTTTCATAAATTTTTCATCCCAAAAATGTCTATTCTGTTTTTAAATTTGTAACAAATCAGAGTTTTTGCCATATTTACATTATTTGACACTCTATCTCCCGTATATTATATAACTCATGTCAGTTTTCTTTCACATATCTTTCTCTCTCTTCATTTGAAAATCGTCGTTGTCGTATTCACCGTCGTGTTATTTCTCACCGCCATCGTTTTCGCGTCTCGTCGAGCTGTTTGTTCTCTCCGTTGTCTTCACAGTCTTCGTCGGCGTTTATATTGTTCTTTGTAAGTGGGGAAATCTCTGTTCGGAAATCCTAGGTTTTTTTTATTCTCTGTTCTAAGTAGTTTGCATGCTCCTTTTCGTGGTTCGTATCTATGCTTTCTATATTTTCGGTTGTTATTGTTGTTGACGTTTTTCTATGATTTTCGGTAATTTTTTACTTTTTTCATGATTTTTTTGTAGAATGTATGTAATGTAGTGTGTTCAAAAGGCTATTTGTTTGTTGTATTAGTTGCTGTTGTTATTGTGTTTGTGATAGAAGTCATTTTTTCTGGATATTTTTGAACTATTTGTCCAAGTTTCTGTTGAATTATTTGTCTTGACATCATTTCAAATTTTTTGAAATGAATGTTGTTGTTGTTTTGACATTTTTCAAAGGTTTTCATTTTGATTTTTGGTTCTTGTACTAGTTTGTTGGTGTTGTTGTACTAGTTTGATTTTTATCTGTCTGAGTATTTGTTTGGGTATCTAACTCTATGTGTGTTGATCATTTGCAATTATTCGTATTTAATGGGGAAACACAGTAGAGCACACCAAGATTCAGACATTGAATCTGAAAGAAGATCATCTAGGAAGAGATTTGAAAAGTATGTTAAATCTTCAAAATCCAATGGTCTTGCTTCTTCATCTTCTTCTTCTTTCGAGGAAGAGCAGGTTGTTTATAAAAAAAGGAGCAATGGAAGAAGAGTGGCTTCCTCTTCATCTGGTTTTGCTATTTCCGATGATCGTCTTATGAAGATTGTCAGGGAAGCTCTAAAGAAGAAGAAGAAGATGATGATGATGATGATTATTTGGAAGACCAAGGGTATCAAGAGGCAGGATATGAAGGTCAAGGGCAAGAAGAAAGTTAAGTCTTCTGAATCAACTTTTGATAGTGATTCAGAGAATAAGAGTGATGACGAAGTACCTGTTAGACAACAACAGCAAATAGTGGATGAGGCGGAAGTTGTTTATGTGGTGGAACAAACCTGGAAGTGTCAGTTTCGGTGCTATTTGCACAATTTCAAAAAGTTTAATGTTAAAAACCGGAATAAAATCAACGATGATGTGAAGAATAGGCTGAAGGATACACCCTTCAATGATCTAATTTGTGCATTCATTTACGGTGATATTGATGAACGGGACTGCTTGAAGTCGGATGATTCTATTGTTGTTATGGTTGATGCATACAGGAAGGATAATAAGGAGTTCCAATTTCATCTGATGCTTGTTCACCATATCACTCCTACTTTTGTAGGATATGTGTTGGGTTTGAACACGATTGGAAAACCAATTCCATTGAACGATAAGAAGGTGAAGATTATAGAGTGGATGTATGGCTTGTTTGGGGACGTTTCAATCAGCAAGAATAATATAAGCAGTATGTTGGAAAACATACTTGGTGGCAAAGATAGGGCTGACGACTGTTTTCGTCTATTGGTTTTGCTTCTTCTGGCCTTTGTTCTGTTTCCTAATTCCAAAGGAACTTTAGGGCTTGGCTTTGCAAACTGTGTGTCCAGTATTGAAGGAATAAATGAATATGCACATGCTGTCTATGACGATCTATTCAATGCATTGGACATTTATGCAAAGAACTTTGTTCCAGAAGTATCCATAAAGAAGGAGGAAGCAAAAAAGCTGAAAAAGGAGAAGGCAGAGAAGATGAAGGAGCAGAAGGCGGTGAATGATGATGATGAGAATGAGAAAAGGTCTAATAGAAGCAATGCGAAAAATATTGGTGGTTGCACCATTATTACTTCGGTAAAGTTTCTTGAGTATCTGTTTGTATTTCTGTCTGTGTATATGTCTTTTTATTTGTCCCTTATTATTTTATTATTATTTTTTGTATCAGTTTTATCTTGCTTCAATCTTTAACATTATGAAACCAAGAGCTGGCAAGGAGGATTCAAATATTGGCATGGTCAAATATAGCCTCGGTGATATTATGGATCATTTTCAAACATCAAAAGCTTGGGAATGCTGAGGGTGAGTATCTAACTGTTGTTGTTGTTAATAGTTGACTTCTAGTTATATATAAATATGAAAGGACCCAACCCCGATTTAGTTTCCTAAACCGGAATCAAACCCTTTCTAAAATGTGAACTTTCAAAAACCGAAAATTTCGACAGAGTTTCCTCTATAACGCGCGGTTGCCATTAACCTGCACCCGAAAAATACACTTCATCCTATGCCACAAAAGCCAAACCGTGGGCACCAATTCCATCCGAATTTCTCAAAATCATAATATAATATAAAGCAAGAAGTAAAAACTGTAACTTTACAGAAATCCGGGAAAATCATATGAAAATATAAACATCAGAGTATTCAAAGCGATCTCTAGTATATATATACATAAATACACAGCAGTAGGCCAAACAAGAAACCTACTGAAAAATGAAGAGTGGCTCGAATACTATGCCTCCAACCGCGACTTGCGACACCAGAATCCGAACTGCAAACTGGGCACGGAAACCGAAAAGCCCAGGGGAAAGGCAAATAAAATCGTTAGAGTGAGTAGACGAAAATAAACATATGTCTTTCACCATTTACATAACATAAAAATAATGCGAGTTCTTAAAATAAATGGAGGTGTCGGGCGAATCTCTCAAGCCCGACGGTGATAGACTAGGTGAATCTTTTAAGCCTAGTGGGCACATCAGGCGAATTTCTCAAGCCTGGAACTGGACTACTAGTGATCAGTCGGGTAGTCAATGCATTGATGCTAAGTAAATGCCATCACCAATAAAACATAAAACTATACCTCCAAAATAATAAATAATCTCAATACTGTACTGGAAATAAATACTGAAACCAAGAACTCGCTACGACAGTGTAAATAAATGTCCACTCACAGATAAGCACAACGCAAAACGCATTAATCCTATGATCCGGCAGAAAAATCCCTCGCCAAACGAACGATCACGGTCCCCTGAATAATCATAAATACCACTGTTCAAAATCACAACTCAAAACCCGGAACCACATCTTGAGAACCAACCAATCCCGAAAACATATAACTCGAATATTGACGAAATCGTCAAAAATCCAATAAACACACTATAAAACCTCACTAAAAATTATAATGCTCAATTCAAAATATAAACCTCATCACTGCGATCGGTGCGCGATTCCGAGCAAAACGACATAAAACTTGTCGAAAATCATCTCGGCCGGAAAACTGCCTCCGCCGCCGGAAAATTCCATCGACCCAGAAAATTTCAACCTACACATGGATTTGAAGATCTCGACATTTCCAACAACTTTCTAATTCAAAGTTAAGCCCAATTTTGACCGAAAAATGTCCAAATCTCACCTTGAAGTCGAAAACCCTCGCCGGAATTCATTAACTCCGATCTCCTTCGTCCGGCCATGGCAAGGTGCAAGACCACTTCTAAAAGCTTCCTCTCCCCAAGGGCTACAAAACCCCTAACAAGTCAACCCCCAACTTGGCCGCCTCCGCCACCACCATCGCTGCCGAATCTCGCCGGAATACTACCGAAATTTCCTAACTTTAACAAGCCATAACTTCTTCATCCAGCAACCAAATTGAGTGAATGACCTATCAAAAAAGAAATAGGAGCTCAAGCCCAACAACTTTCATGAAGACACCACGGCCAAAAGAGGCCGGAATCGAGCTCAACGACGGCGAAGAACCCAAGGCCCGAAACGGGTCAAAACCACCCACGGGTCAAAGTGGTCAACGGGCCAGATTTCCATTTTGGAAAACTTTCTAAAATCGTCACGTATTCTCCCCGTATTTATACCGTACACATATCGTCCAAATCGTATCGAAACCAAACGGATAAACATGACTAAATTCAACGGCCAAAAATATTCATAACTTATTCCATGTAACTCGAAATCATCCTCCAGAAATTCCCACGAACTCGAAATTAAATTCTCTATAACTTTTGTGAAGGAACTCAAATCAAATTCTTGCCCAATAATTTAGTCATTAACAACCCCGCCATATCAATCAATTACGACAAAATCACGACTATTCGTGAAACTCGCAAATCAAGCCGATAAACATACCATTTCCGGTTCGGGTTGTCACAAAATAGTTGTCTGGGTATTTGTCTACATAGTTGTCTGGGTATCTGTCTAAATAGTTATCTGGATCTCTTTTTCACAGGCTAATTATTTTTTGCATTCGAGGACTAAGAAAACTAAAGCTGATGGTGATATAGTTCTTGTCCTGGCAAGTATCAATGATATGGCCCAGGATGACTATGCCAAGTTTGAAGCCAAGTTGCATGCCAAGGATGTTCAGTTGAAAAGAGAGTGAAGAATTTGTTGAGTAGTTGCAAGAAATTATCATGCAGAAGGATCAGCAGATCTCAATCAAGGATTCTCAACATGAGGAATTGCATAAATTCATAGTAGTCCTTAGGCATGTAGTTACTGTTTTGAAGAAAGATTTCATTTCTTTGAAGCAAGAAAATATGGACTTGAAAGCAAATCAATCTGGTTCCAACAATAAGGAACTTGTTAAGCTGTGAATGGAGCTTGTTGGTCAAAAGAAGGAGAAGGAATACCTTGAGTTTAGATTAGGAGTTGTGAAACGGGAGAATGAGTCTCTTAAGAATCAATTATCAACTATTGATGATTCTACGGTTGTGATGACATTATTGAAGGCAGAGAATGTGGATGGCTAGAATAAACTTGTTGCAACTATGCAAGAGAAAAATGTGTTTGAGGCAAGATTAATAGAGATGAAGGATATTGTTGAAGCTGCTGCTCGAGTTGCTTCTGGAGAACATATGATGTTGAAGAAGAAACTAGAAGAAACACAATTGCAACTCAAGGAAGCTCAAGGGAAGATACAAATTGTTGTTGAAGACAATAGTAAGTTGCAAAAGCAAGTTGAAGATGGTGCTGAAGCACTTAAATTGTGTCAAGCAGCGAATGAGGAGCTTCAGATGAGATCGAATGCTTCACAAAGTCAAAAGGAGGGGTTGGAGAAGGAAAAGAAAGAAGTTGAAGATGCAAAGCAGAAACTTGAGGTCATCAATCAACAGCTTGTTGAAGACAATCAGAAGATGAAGAATGTTCTCCATTTATAAAAGCACTAGTTGGTACAGATTCTGACATTTGAAAAAAATAGATCTCAGTCATTTCATTTTGTATAATTTGCCTAATTTTAAGTATCAGAACACAGTCCCCTACTTTTTATGGGGTGATTTTTCCTTTGCAGAAAATTGAAATATCTATCTATCTATCTATCTGAGTATCTGTCTGAGTATCTATTTAGAATATTTTGTGTGTTTTGCTCTGCACATGTAGTGTAATCTGTCTTTTGTCTTTCATTGAATCCTTTTTTCTTTCATATCTCTGCTAGGAAATTTGTCGAAAACGAATAAGAGTTCCCAATGGGGAGAGTCTGCACCATCTTTCAATATAGGGATTACCTCTTCTCCTAGTCCAGTGGCATTGTATGTTTCTACATTTTTGTCTCCAGAGGTAGTGGAAATCCTGGTGACTCCTCCTCCTCCTGTTGGTGATTCATCTCCTCCGTCAGTCCACACGGATTTGATTTCCAAGAAACTTCTTGGGCCTGGTGTGAGACTCAGCTTGAGAAATTTTTTATCTCTACTCGTATGTTAAGAGTTCAAATGATAAGTCCAAGAATCCCTTAAAGAGGGACGAGATCTACTGGTGTTCGCCCTATGATGAAGTCAAGGGAAAGCGCCTGACTAGAAGAGGGAACAAAACTTTTGATATGGCAGAGGTAGTGCCTAGTGGAGAGTTTTCAATTGTCGAAGTATCTTCACCATTGATAGTAAAATCTCCCAAGAAGAACAGGGGTGAGCCGGGAAGTATCTGTGCGAGTTTGACTGATGAGCAGAAGCTGGTCGTACCATTTGTTGATTATGATGTTTTCAAGTACATGGGAGAGTGCTACCATAGTGAGTAGGTGAGGTACTGGACAAAAAATGAAGGGTGAGTATCTGCTTGAGTATCTGTGTGTGTATCTGTTAGTATATCTATTAGTTTATAGTAATGTATCAGTTTTAATTGTGCTCTGCTTTTGTTTTGGACAGAGATATATTTTGGAATGGTATTCATTCTTTCCAGTTCTTTAATCGTGATGATTTGGAGTGGATTATTGATGGCAACAAGATATTGAACTCTGTTTTGGATTGTTATTCCAGTATTCTTAGTGAATTAACGAATGCTTTGGGAGATCAAAGCCCCTATGCTTTCCACACATTGGCTCATGTAATCCTTATGTTATTTTTTAGCCTTTGTGTGTTTAATTTTTTTGTGTCTCCACAGTGTGTTTTTTAGCCTATGTGTAATTTTTTTTTGCTGCTTTTGATAGATTTCTTGGTCAGAGATAAAAATAAAGATGATGCATGAATACCTTTTTGAGAAGTTGTTCAAGGTTTTGGGCATCAGTGGCAAGCTGTTATTCTCGATTCTTTTCCATAAACATTTTCACCTTCTAGTCTTTGATAAAAGTGTGTCATGCTAGTGTCACTTTGACTCACTCAAAAAGAATTTTAAGCCGATGGACAACCCACACTTTCAGGAGGCACTAAAAATGGTAATGTTTATTCTCTCTTTCTTCTTTTCTTTTTCTTTTTCGGATGTTTAGTATTTACAGTTTACTATATTGATTCAGGTTCGTTTGGTGTCCATGTGGATGAATTCTATGAGGGACATGAGTGAGGATATGTAATCACTGAAAGTTAGAATGTTGGCATATGACAGTCAGAGCATGGACAAGGAACTGATGATGAGAGAAATCACTTTACTAGAGAACGAACACAAAAGCATTCAGTGGGTCAAAGATCAGAAGCTTGATTTTGACAAAATTCTTGTGCAATCCATCAACAACACTCCTCAACAACCTGTTGGCCTTGATTGCAGAACTATTGTTTGCTATATCATGTATCGTCTAGCTCTGGGCCAGGAAATAAAGTAAAATATGAAAGGTGAGGATGTGGCTCAGTTCAATGCCAGATTGCTAGAATCGTTTATGGATCATGAGCTATTATGGGTATCGAAGAACAAAGTTTGAGGGAATGAATCAGCTGATGTACAAGTGTAGGACAGTAATCAGTGTGTATATTTTGTTGTAGTGATGATTTCTGTGGACATTGTCGTAAGTTGTAAGGGTCTGTCTTGTAAGTAATACATTTTGGAGATCATTATGACTTTAATCATATGAGTATCTGCTTGAGTATCTGTTAGAATATTTGTTTGTTTATCTGTCTGCATAATATTATATTTGTGTTGCTCTTGAATTTTTGAATCAGAGAACCAATGTATTAAGCCTATGAACTAAAGTGTTTGATTTTCACTTTCCGATCCATTTTACAACACAAAATCTACTTAAGTTCGTGTGTATACTCGGTATTGAAACGCAGCAGTCATAAACCAATCAACTGATAGATACTTAGACAACTACTTAGGCAGCGAATTAGACAGATGCCCATTGTTGTTCAAAAATGATATGTCATTTTCTGTGGCGTCTGTTCATTTTGATTAGAACGCACGCGTGGCTCTCACACGTGTTGTAATCTCGCATGTGGGTCTCTAAGTAATACACACACACACACACTCGTGTGTTGCTGTTGGCTGTGTTGTCTTGGCATTCGCACTTTCTCTCTCTCAAATTAAGAGAGTGTGTATGTGTATAAGACTTAGCTAGACACATGTTTAGGACTCTATAAAAAGGTCTTCAATGCTCACATCCTCCATATCTATATCAAAACCTTAAAATAACAACTCTCTCAAAAATCATGGCTCCCACTATTGGCAGATCATCTGGGCTTAACAGAGGAGCTTCATCCTCGGCTGTTGCTCCATCTCAGCGTATCAACGCTGGTTCATCGACAAATCCAATTAATGTTCAGATCAGATGGGCGAGGAATAGAATTGAGGCAAATCGACTTTCAAACGTCAAATTGCTGGCGATGATGGAAATGGCTCTCCAGAGGATTGACGAGGCCACATAGAAGATTGACAATGCCGCAGTGAAGATTGTTTGGGTCACTAAGAGGATTAAGAAATTGGAAAAAGAAGTTAGAAGATTGGTTACTATAACTGATTTAGATTTTATGTTGATTATCTTGTCTCGGCTTGTTTTAATTTTATTTTCTAGTTTCGTTTCATTTTCGTTGTGTATGCTAGGGAGACCATCATCAAATCTGGTTTCTAGTGTTGTTCTGGTTTGGAGTCCTAGAACTTCCTTTTTGTAATCATATTTTTGGATTGATGGCCATGCTTTTCATTTGTTTGATGGATTGATCCAGTGGTGGGGTTGGTGTTTTGGTATTTTGAGAAGTTAAATATGCAGTTAAGAATGTTAAACGATTTGTTTTCGGATAAGGAGAAGAGATAAGTTGACAATCTGAAACAGTTTGAAATGTTTATTTATGCATGATTCAAATTCTCTTCTGTATGTTCGTATTCTCTTATCCTTCTGATGTAATCCCTATTTTATGGAGAAATGAAATAGAAACACGGGCAAGGTGTGTACGAGTTAACTGGTTGGACATTGATCCCATTCCCTATGATTCCATCACTTAACATCTAACACATCCTGATGTGTTCATTCCAAGTTTAGAAAATGAATGTAAATGTTGTGGCGAATGTGGCTTATGTGTAGGTCTTTTGGAGGTGTAATGGTTCCATGAGTTTATGTATAAAAATAAATAAGTAATCCACCCATTTTTTTCTTCTGAAAATAGTTATGTTTGATCTCCTTTTTATTCTCTGTAAGCAGTAGTGTAATCATATAACTAGGTGTTTGAGTATTTGTTTCTAACACTTTTTGTTTTGTCTGGAATGTTGAATGAGTGAATCAATGTATAAAGCCTTTTGAAAGGAAATGTTATGTTTTTGCACTATATGATGCATTTACAACACAAAACAAATTCAAATCCGAGTGTAACGCAGTTCATGAAACAGAAGACAGCTACTTAGACAGCTACTCATGGTAGTTTAGGAACGACATGTCGTTTTTTGTCGTGTCTGTTCATTTTGATTAAAACGCACGCGTGGCTCCCGCACGTGTCGTATTCTCGAGGACCGTCTTCTCAGTCTCTCTATAAAAAGGAAAGTCTTCCCCCAAACGTTGTCACTTTCTCTCAACACATTGCTCTAAAAATCCTAACCCTAAATGAAACCCCAATCTTATCTTCCAAAAGAATCTCACAACAAAATAGCAATGGCTCGTACTCCTCTAAGATCATCAAGGCACAACTGCTCCGATGCTTTAACGTCAACCTCTGCCCCAAAGGAAGAGCCATCATCGCCGCCACGGGAACCCACTATGGCCGAAGAGTTTGACCATATAAAGGAGATTATAAAGGTCAACTTTGAAACAAGTTTGCAAGAAATTCGTCATCTGGGATGGAGAGTTGACGGGATGATGAGGACAATGGATAAGATTGAAGAGGCAAATGGGAAGATTGATGAGGCGATGGCGATGATCAAGGATGTGGAGAAGAAGATCGAAGGGCTTACAGATATTGTGCTCAAGATGAAGGAAATGGAGGGGAACTGATGGGTTTTTATGTATTTATGTCTATGTTTTAGTATGTGCATGTTAGGGTTTGTTATTTTTAGTTAGGTTTCGGTGTTTAGAGATTTGGGATCCATTTTGCTTACTAGAAAACGTCCATTTTTTGTTGTTGTTGGTCATAGATGTTTTAGGAGGAAGACTATGGGAAAGAATATTTTTGTAATGACCTTGTTAATGGATGTGTGATCCCAGAATCGTGGGTCTCGAACAGTGATTTGATTGGTGATAGAAATAGAATTCTTGGTTCAATTTTCCACATTAACAACAGAAAAAAGGATCGAACAAATTTTAATTGGGTCTGACTTTTGTGTATCTAGAAGTTTTTCCTTGTTAAAAGACTATTTGACTGAGTATCTGCTTGAGTATTTGTGTGTGTATCTGTTTGGGTATCTGTCTGCGTAATACTATTTTGTGTTGCTCTTGAATTTTTGAATCAGAGAATTAATGTATTAATCCTATGAACTAAAGTGTTTGATTTGCACTCTCTGATCCGTTTTAGAACACAAAATATACTCAAATTTGTGAGTATACTTGGTATTGAAACGCAACAGTCATACACCTACCAACTGACAGATACTTAAACAACTACTTAGGTAGCGAATCAGATAGATACCTATTTCAGAAATGACATGTCGTTTTCTATCGCGTTTGTTCATTTTGAACCAACTGACAAATACTTAGATAGATACTCTTGCAGATACTCTCACAGATACTCTAACAAATACCTGAGCAGATAGGCTTTGAAAATAACAGAATTGATGCTAAAATATATTCATTGATAATATGAAGAAAAAAAATATAATAGTAGAAATTATAAAAATATATAATAAACTAGAATTCTTCCTCTTCTTGCTGCTGCTTGGTCCATCAAATCCTGACGGTGGAGGAGACAGCATCTCGAAGATTTGGCGAAGAAGTTGAAGGATTGCCTCATCATTCTCCTTGATGAGTTTCTGTTTTGCCTTGAAATTCTTGAGGCCATCCTCAAGGTCAGTTATCCTAGTGGATAATTGTTGCAGCATAGTTGGAGGTGGAGAAGTTTCTTTTTGACTACAACGGTGGCGATTTTTGTTTTCCTTGCCTTCCCGAATCATTTCTTTTATCATCTCTTCAACAGAGTCTTCAGGTTCCTTCTTTGATTTTGGACTTGTTATTCTATGAGGTGTTGGCCATTTTTAGACTTACGGTGAAGAAGTTATGTTCAGTGCATTTTTATTTATAAAGCATGAAAGGTTATGTTGAGTGAGTGGTTGCGTCTTTTCTTTCTTAGATGAAGGGTTTTGTATTAATGTTGTTCAATGCGGTTATGCATGCTTGTTGGGAGAAGAAAAAGGGTGGAAGCGTTTTTTCGTAATAAGAGAAGGAAAAATAAAAAGACGCTGGAATAAATTGTTTGAGCCATAAAAGATATAGTGGTTCGTTCTCTATAAATAAGATTGGCTTCCCATATTCTCCATAACTTGTTTGTGTTTCATTATCAACTCCTTCTACTGGAGTCTTCTTCTTCTCTCTAAGTCTTTTATTAACAGACAATACTATGGCACCAAGGAAGAAAAACCCAAACAACTCAGACCCATTTGGTCATTTAACAGACGTTGATTTTGTTCCATCAAAGTCCAAGTCCTCTTCCTCTTCCTCTTCCTCTTCCTCTTCCTCTGAAGACTCTGTATTTGGCCCTCCTCCCTTGCTGCTAGACCACATGTAGGTCTTGTTCCTGATTTTCCTCTTCAACCTTTGGTGAAGAATATGGGTTGTATGAAGCGTCGTATGGATACGATGAAGAAGGAAATGGATTTGGTCATTTCCGAACAGGACCAGATGCTTCATTTGCTTATGGGCATCACATCTCGTCTTTCACCAGGTTTTGGAGAGGGAAGCAGCAAGAAGGCCAAGATGTGAAGCATTTGATTTTCTTGTGTTTGTTATCATTTCTTGTTTTTTGTTGTTTGTAATTGAACCTATACTATTAATGAAGTTTATGTTTCTGTATCTTTGTTCTTCATTTCATGTTTTTGGCAATGGATTTGATGAATGAATGTGTGTATGAAGTGATTGAAATCATCGGCCATGTCCAAAAAGCTACGTAGACAGATACTCAGACAGCGATCCATGAACTTTTGTGAATCAATTCATTAATCTATGCAATATATTTCTGTATCTTTTTGTTATTCAGTTTTATATTTGAAATGGAGTTTATGAATGAATATATGAAGCCACTGAATGATATAGCATCATTAGACTGTTCTAGAAAGATACTCAGACAGTTATCCTTGAATTTTATTGAATCAATGCATTAACCTATGCAATAAAATGTTTGTTTTTCCCTGTTTTACGATGCAGTATAAAACACAAAAACAAGAGACTCAAAAACAACCTCAATTTTGTGTTTGTATTTGCAACTAACAAGTTGCAGATCTGAAATTCGTATACAGATACTTAGACAGATACTTAAACAGATATCCAGACAGACATTCAAACTTTTAGAAAATTATTCTGACAACATCTTTAATAATCCAGATAGACTTGTATGTTCAATCGATAGAGTTGTTACAACTTCTTCTAGTTTGACCAATTTGGTGACATCTTGAGCACTCTGTCGACATTGTTTGTTTTTCTCCCTTCTTCCTCATTCTTTTTTTTTGGTCTCCCTTATTGTTTCTTTGTTAATGGAGGCTTGATGTCCGGTCCGTATTGTGACAAGTTCTGAAGTGATTTCTCAATGTTTGCCATTGGATTGAGTGTGAATGAGTAGACTTGTCTGCAATACTGAATTTTGTACAAGTTGTCCACGTAATCATAAGGTTCTTTTTCTATCTCTTGAATGACAACAAGGGCATGGGAGCAGGGAAACCTCATCAACTGTCACTGTCTACATGAGCAGGTCCATGTCTCCATGTTGACTGCACTACTGTATTTGTTAGCCTGAACTTCGTAGACAAGACCATTAGAGTTCATCACTCTCCAATATCTTCCTATATTAAGTGTCTCAATTAGTTTTCCTTCCATCCTCGGTTTCATTATAGTGTGCCATCTTTCAGATTCTTCTTTTTTGCTTGCAATCATTTCCTTCACCTTTCTCCTGGAAGAAGAGTAACAGAAAAAAAGAATGAAACAATGCAATATACAGATATCCTAGAATTAATAGAATGAATCTGGTTGTAATGTAACAGTAAACAGATATCCAGATAGCTACGCAGTCAGATACTCTAACAGATACTTAGACTACCCATGAAATAATATAATAAATTAGTTTGTAATAGATGACTTGATTTCATCAGCAAGATAGAAGACAAGGAATGTGCATAGATGTACTATCCAACTGTTGAAGCACTCCGAGATGTTGTTTGTCATTTCGTCATACATATCTCTTCTGAAGAATGCAGCGCACCATTTTTCATTTGGGAGATCTTTGAAGAATTCTATTATCTCTATATATCCACCTTCTAGCTTAAGCTAGTTAAAAAGGAACTCTTATTGCCTTTCGCTTCTAGCATATGCACATTGCATAAAGAGTTCAGAAATTCTATCTTTCAAGTACCCTATGTAGTTGTCTTTGATGTTAGCAACCAAGTGCCGAAAACAATAGCCGTGCTCATCATCGGGGAACACCTTTGGAAGAGAACTCATGATTCCATTACCACGGTCTGAGAGGAATGTTATTTTTCTCCGAGTATTAGTTTCCTGGTTTATGCCGTGTCTATCTATCTCATCTCTTAGGTTGATTAAGAACCACCTCCTGTTGTTGTCATTTTCGACATCAACTATGGCAAATGCAATTGGATAGAGTCTTGAAAAAGAACCAAAAAAGTGAGGTTCCTAGTTGTATAGTAAGTACTGAAATACAGTTTATAAATAAAAAATAGATATGCAGATAAATACCCAGTCAACTACCCAGTCCTATCTTTCCATATGTCTACATTACCTTGATCTGCATCTTTTGTAGAGGCCCCCATGATCTGTCATTTGTATTTATTTTTTAAGAAACTTGCATCAACAAAAATTATTGGTCTGCAGTATTGGAATCCTTGCATGTAAGCACTAGATGACATGAAAAGGCGCTGAAACCTTTGTGTTTTTGTTTTTTTTATGTATATCGACAACAACTTTTAAGCAAGGATTAGTTTTCATTAATTCCTCTCGAAAATAGAGAAGGCTTGTGTAGGTTTCGGCTTCATTTCCATGCAGTGAATTCATTGGTAATTCCTTGCCATACCATACCATCTTTTAAGGGACTTTTAGGCTAAAACTCTCTCTGATTTCTATTTGTAAGGCCTTGGCTCCCTTATTAGGATCAACGCGCAGTTTATCCTTAACGATTGAGCTGAGTGTTGAATAAATAATGAGTTTTCAAGTATAGAAAACAATTGACACAAAAGAAATGAAGAACTCTTTATATGTTAGAAAAACAATTGACACAATTCACAGCTAGTGATGTTAGAAAAATGTCTCATACCTGACAATAGAGGATCTCATCATCTCACTGGTTTGTTTCCAAACTTTTTCTTTGCGTGTATGCTTGTTGATTTCATTGATGTAAAATGATCCATTTGTTCAGTATAGTCTTGCCTTCCCAAACCATTTACATTTATCGTGCCATTTGTATCTACAATGTACACTTACGCGTGTGGGCTCATTATTCTCATATGTAAACTTGAATCGACTTTCAGTTGAGTACTTTCTGAGTTTCAGCCTGAATACAGTGATACCGCCTAAGAATTTATGCATTTTTTCTTATCAGTTTTGCTCACGGTTTTGTCAATTAATCTTTTGTCTCCTCTTCTTAAAAGCATCCAAAACCAATATCAGCAGCATTACTTATTTCAATGTAGCCATCCATCTGCAGATCCAGCCCTAAGTTTTCATTCTGTGTGCTACTACAAACTGTCGATTGGTTGGAACTAATATTTTTTGTTTGTAGAAAGGAGAAACGTATACATGTTTAGTGTGACATAATATGGAAACAAATACACAAATAGATATTCAAATGAGTTTTGGATGTTCTAGCTCATTCAGATCAATGATTCTGATCTCAAAATATTTTGAATTGAGTCTTTGTAGATAAAGCATCATCAAAATCACATTAGATCAGTTTTTAAGAAAATGTGTTCATCCTCTGGTGGGATACAGTATTTATATATCAAGATTGAGTTATCGAGTGATTTAAAATCGTTGACGGACAATATCCACTATGTCAGTAAATGTGATATCAACACGTTAAATATCCATCACTGCTTCTTGTCCGTGAATATATTTCACAATGATTGGAGATCATGTTGTTGCCATTGAATATACTGTAGAGAAAACATTAAAAAGTTGTTAAAGAGTTCAAGAAACGTATGTAAATGCTTTGGTTAACTAATAGAATAAATAGAGAAACAAATACTCAGAAAGATACCCTAAAATATACTTAGACCGATACACTAATGTATACTCTAACAGATACCTAGACAAATACTTAGACACATCTTCAAAACTAAAATCATATCCAGACATAATTAAGTACATTTCGATCTCGCAATGTTTATAGTTTGAGGAGCAAAGTAATTAATACTATCATGGAATCGATTAATACAACTACGAACTGAAACAATTTCGTGTAAAAACATAGTGAAATTGGATATACAACAGAACTTAATATATGAAATCATTGATAGCGAGTTAGAGAGGGAGAGAGAGAGAGACAGAGCGTTGAGACTTACAGCGTTTAAAATTTTCAATTTCGTACGACGTCTATATCGAATAGAGTTTTCGTTCTGGCGAGAATGTCATTGCGATCACAAGAGAGAGAGAGAGAGAGAGAGAGAGAGAGAGAGAGAGAGAGAGAGAGAGAGAGAGAGAGAGAGAGAGAGAGAGAGAGAGAGAGAGAGAGAGAGAGAGAGAGATGACAATTAGAATTGAAATTACGGAAGAATGGCAAAATCGGTACAAAAAATAGGTTTTATAACTTTTTGGGTTTTTTTAATAGAGAAAATGACATCAGCTGGGTTTTTTTTTTTATAAAAAAAAGTGTCATAAGTTAGTTTTTTTGGAATTCTTATATATTTTTGGTTTTTTAAATAATTTCTCCTTCTTTTAATCAAGGAATTTGTCACATTAAATTAATAATAAGGTTATATTATACATAGATTTACCTTAACGGGTCCAACGTAGAGAACACTAATGTTCCTAAAAAACTTATGCGTCATAAAAAAGTTAGGCTGAAATGCAACATCTTGTATGAAGCACACAATAACCACGTGACCATATGTAAAAACTTATTAAGATGAGCAAGAGCTGCCAGGCTTCGATAGCAAGAGTAGCCACTTAACGTATTAACCTCTTTCAGGAGGGGGCACAAGACCATCAAGCCCCACAAATAGACTAAGACAAACCTCCCAGATCCCAAATCTAGATCCAAAAATGGATTTGAGCCATTAACCAGGGCCGAAACCCGAACTAAGGCCTACCCAACAACGAACTCCACAAGCACATCACTTCATAAACGCCATGGCCAACAAACCTTGACAGCCGCCACAGACGACTGAGCCTGACCACTAGAGGATCGGAGGCCTCCAACAACCTCCCCATCAACTCGATTGAAAAGGAGAAGATGACAAGGAAACCAATCTGATCACCTCCTAAAAAGGTCAGAGACAAGAGACCAATGGAGGATCCGATGCACACAATCAGAGGCTATTTTCAGCCTAGCCCGACTCGACCTCACCCTGAACACCATCTCCTCCGACCTCAAACGCACCACCATCTCAAATCCAATACCCAAAAATGAACTCCAACCCGGATCTGCGCGAAATAGGGTGATCGACTCCAAGCGAGGAGCCACTGGTGTAACGCTATCGAGGGACAACGAACAAACAATTGAACCAAAAGGAACAGCAGAAGAACAAGCCTTGCAACAGAGCCAAGGAGCCGAAACCCTAATAGGATGTTCGCTCTCATCTCAACTATTCCAATATGATAATGTTATGTGTGTGTGTATGCCTTAAAGGAAATATAATTTTTTTATATACTTTAAATTAATTCAAAGAATACATTTAAATAAATTCAAGAAATTTAAAAAAAAATATTACTATAAATGTGAAAATATCGAGGAGATTCATGTGATCTCTTTATGGTGAAGAATGAGCCTAGGTTGAGAAATTATTGGCCGTCATTATTTGAGAGTGGTCAGAAAGCTGTGCTAAAATAGGTTAGAGCGAAGGCTAGAGTTTAATGTTATTGGTACGTAAGATCCAACATGAGTTGTGTTTCAAGGAAAGGTGGGTGCCCTTTAAACCCTACGATCAACTTCCTTTAGTTGGTTAATTTCTCAACAACTAAACCGAGGCTGATCACTAGATGGCTGGCAGGAGGGGGATGGGACTATCACTTTTTCGGATGTGAACTAGCTAGTGTGTCAAAAATAGTCACAAAATATCCACAGGGGCGGGTATGACTTTACAATTTGAGTCGTAAATGATCCTATAATTATGCTTGCCATCTCTAGTTTTATAGAATAGGTTGTGAATGGTTTTTCCTGTACTAATACATAGATAAATTTGCTTAGATAGTAACTCTTTTTGACTACTTAGAACATTTCAATATAAAACCTATTTCAAATGCAAATGAGCACTTAAACAGATACCCTTAAGTCAAGTTAAGTTTAACTTTTAATTTGATCTCTAGTCATATTTACTTTAATATTATTTAACTTACATGACATTTGACAATGTACTTTTCATCATCGACCCCTCCTTCCGTCAGAGCTTCGAGTTTTTTTGGACCCTAAACTCGTTACATTAGGATCGAACCCTAGCGCCGTTGTCTAAGGTTCTAATCACCAGTGTGAGCTTGCTCACGAAGTTCTCCTGAAACCCCTCATATTCTCCTTCTTCCTCTTGTTTCTCTTTCCCTTATCCTTCTGCCATATTGATTTTCATGGCAACAAGTTTGTTTTTTGGTGTTGGTGAGTGAGGTGGTGAGAGAAATCCAGATTTGTGGGTTTAGGTGCTTTTGTGATGGGGATTCAGACTAGGTGGAATGGCGAGGCTTTGATCATGTCGGTAGTGGGATTGGCGCTTGAGTTTTATGCAGCAGGTTTGCTAGGGCCATTCCATATCGGTGGACAGAATAAACCTTGTTGTGATCATTAAGGGATTCATTTGGATCCTGGCGGATGAGAAGTGGCTAACAGTAGAACGGACGACGCTGAGCAGGTGCAGAGTTGCGACGGAAGGCAAGGCTTTGCTGACGGCGAGTTGGTCAGTCAAGTTAGATCTGTTTGGACTTCACGGGCCCCACAATATATATGGGTGTCTTATGGGCTTAGAGTTTGGCCCATTTTGGTTAGTCTTGTTGCTTGGGCCTTTATAGAACTTACAAGACCCGCCCCAGATTACCGTAGTAATCCAGGGTCTCACGGGACCCATATTAGAGTATCTAGTACTGACTACCTAGTAATAGCTACTCTACACGAGCAACCCTAAACTTTAACTGAGAACCTACCCTGAGAAAACCAAAGTTGTGGACTGTCATGCCTTGCACTCTGGACGATCACGACTTTAATCGGCTAACTTGCAATCTGGGCAATTTAAAATAAAGGACCCAGGGAAAGGCATAAAACATTAGAGTGAGTGGACAAAAAGTAAATTTTGTAAAGAAATGAAAGACGTAACTCAAATGTCTTTCACTGTAGAATATAGGAAACATGATGCGAGTCTAAAAATATAAACGTTCAGGTCAGATTCTAGATCCTCCTGGGTACTATATGATGTGTGAAGGCGATGACTTGGGTCAAACGACCTCAAGCCCTAAGACTGCCAAGGTCAAGTTTCTAGCTCTTCTGGGTGCTATACGAATCCTCGGGTCAGGTCTCTGGCCCTCCCAGAGCATCTCGGGGATCAGTCGAGAAGCCAGTGAATCGATGCAACAATTGTGACTATGCTATGTGTAAAACAAAATCATATGTACCTCCATGCAAATGTATAACCGTAATAATGCATAACTGAAGAAAACATAACTGTGAATGCATAACTATAGACTTGCAAACTAACAGTGAAAATAAAGTGTCAACTCACAGTACTGTGTCGTAATTTTCATCCAGTTAAAGTCCATTTGTTAGGGCTTCTAAACATCTGTCACTGGCTGCTAACATGTCGTCCTGAAACAACAACTATTACTTATTAAGTAATCATTGAAAATCATAATGAATATCTAACCTTGTTTATCAACGAGCATTATCGTCGAGAACCTCGCATTCTCGAATAACGTGCTTCCCGAACTAATGACAAACTTTAATCAAATTTCAAATTCTAACTCTTGAATACTTTTTAAAGTTTCAACATATTACTCAAACGTTATAAGACTCGAGGTTGAATCGACAATCGATTTCACTGTTTAATAATAAAGTAAAATCATTTAATTAATATCCGATTAATCACACGTCTTAAACATCAATGTCTAAATCAATTAATAAACCTCTTCATTACATTCAGTACGTAATTACGAGCAAAACATTATAAAACTTTTGTCAAAACTCATCTTCGTTGGAGCACTGTCGTGAACTACTGTCGGTGGTGGCGCCGGTGACTTTTTTTGGCAACCTGAACACCAAACCCTTCCTCTCAACAAGCCCAACAATCTGTTCAACTACGGTCACGACCAAATCGGCCGGCAACCGGTCCAAAACCGGCCTTAAACCTAATTTGTCGAAATATTTTAAATCTCGATATCAGCGCCGTCGAGCCACATCGGAGCTCGAGGCCGGTCGGGTTAGACTCACATGAGAGTGGTCTACATAACCCCTAACCCCCCGACGCTAATTACCACCGTTAACCACCGCCACCCACGGCGGCATTCGACGGTGAATTCTGAACATCGAAACACCTGCAAATCTCACCCAAAATCATACCACAACAATCCATACAACAAGAGAAATCGAAATATACCCAAATCGATGATCAAATCGGCCGGAAAGTCATCGGCCCAAAACTTAGGTTTTCTTGGCAATTCACCACAAAATTACGGCTTGCTCTGGTGAAATTGACGACGGAGACAATAAGGAAAGTAGAGAAGAGGTCAAGCCAATCACTTTGGTATATAAGTTGGCCGATTTGGTGTCCTGACGGCGATGCCCCGTCGACGCCGAGCTCAGCGGCAATTCTAGGTCCCCAGAGCCGGTCAACGCGGGTCAACCCGCCCCTGCCTGAAATGGAAGGTTTTTGACTTTCCCAAAATGGAAAGTTGTATTTATACTCGCGACTGACGAACACCGTAAATCATTAAAAATTGTCATTGATTGTAACTTTTTCATCGTAACTATGATTTTAACACTTGACGTGGCCACGAACTCGTCTCGGTAAACTCTATGACTTTTCTCGAGGAAATACTTGAAAAACTTAATCGATTATTTTTGACGAAACGCCAACAATTGTTACCAAAAACTAATTACCATCGATAATTAACGTTTAATCAAAATAACAAGGTAAATCTCTGGTCGGTATGTTACAATCTACCCTCCTTAAGAAAATTTCGTCCTCAAAATTCACACATACGCATTCCTTCAGTTCATAAGTAATATCTATAGCTATAAGAATTATTTGTAACACTGTTATCATGTTAACATCTTGTTACAAAGTCTCGATTTTCAAATCTCGAGTCAGAATCGACTACACCTTATAAATCTGATATAAAAGACGTCATAATCCGAACTTTGTAACGTGAATACTTAAAAACATCAGGTATTTGTGCCAATACTAGTGGCCAGTTCTACTAGTATAATTGAGCTTAATCGGTCAGACTACCAGTCACCACTTGTGATTACTGTTCTGATAAAATGGCTATATGAGTAGCAGTGCGGTTCTAACTCCTGAAGTAATTCCCTAATCATCATTAGAATCATTCCCCGACAGTCTATTCGAAGTGTCCCTCTGTGGACACTAACATATAAAGTAGCCCTAAGGTCACATTGGTAATTAACTGAAGATTAAAACTGACCATTCAAAATTCGCATCATAATTGGATAATTGATCGATCATAAGCAAACTTTCTTATCTTACTTAGTTATCTTATTCTTGAAATTTTGCATAATTTTCCTTAAAAATTTAAAGAAACTCAAAAACCTACAGGAGAACACTTCAAATAATCACATTCCAAAAACAAACTATGGTACGGTATCTCATCTGGATTTTGGGGTTTGAAAATTAGATTCGATTGGGTCGCAACCTATCTCGATTTTCTCACCTATCTCTAAAATATATCCCCAATTCCTTCCCTTCTAGGATTTCGTCTGTTCGCAGTTTTCTACTTCCCAGGCGCGGTTCCTCCAAATCTAGCAGCTCTGATTTAGCCTCAAATTTTCACGCGCGCTGGGTTGTTCGCTTTCATTAAGCTTCCGTAAGTATAATCTCCTATAAATTTCGACTCTTTTTTGCTGATGCTCGAGACTGAAATTAGCTATAGCAACCAATTTGTAATCACGGTCTGTTAAAGTTTCAGCCTTGTTTGATTTCTGAGTGTAATTTTGCCAAGTTTGAATTTTTACAGTAATTTTATTTGAACGGAGGAGTTGACATTGGTTGGAGGGTGAATTTTTTCTGGGAGAGTAAATATTTATAAGACCTCTGGGGGCAAATGTTTGCTACCAACATGGATGCGGGCCGAGATGTAGCTGGAGTTTCGAGCACAGTGATGATCCCGATGCGGTTTGTGTGGCCTTATGGTGGAAGGAGTGTGTTTCTCAGTGGCTCATTTGCACGGTGAGCTTCGTGTTGGCCTTCCTTAGAAATGTAAGTGTTGTTTTAGAGCTGAGTGAGTCATTTGTTTGATGACTTTTGCAAAATGGGGTGTTGTTCTTCACAGCAGGTGGTCCGAGCTTATTCCTATGACGCCGGTTGAGGGGTGCCCAACCCGTGTATCAGGCTATTTATAGTGTAACTCCTGGCATCCACCAGGTATATGATGTTTTGATGGTTTATTAATATTTTTGTGCGGAAACAATGGTTCTCTATGGAGTTTGGTTTACATTTTTGCATTTCGCTTGCCATGTTTTCTAAGTGGCTTTTGTATACTGAGAATTTATGCTTTTCACCATGAGAACTAGACTGCAATTGCTTTCTGGGTACCCAGTTTTCCTTAAATCAGTAGCATAATGATAACAACACTTTTGCTGAAATTTATAGTGTCGGCGATTATGAAATTTAGTACAGATGTATGATGATCAATTATATGACTTTAGGATGCAGCATATTTTTTCCTTCCAAAAGCACATCTTCACATCATGTGGATCACCACTTTGGAACTGTATGGATAAAATTGATTAAATGAGTGTGTATTTTCTAAGCCTTACAGATGCCTGCCATTTGATATCAGAATGGTGCTATTATGATTCTGCATTAACATTGATCAAACTCAAAACTTCCATGATTCTTACCTACATGTGTTCCTCCAACTACAGTACAAATTTTTTGTTGATGGGGAATGGCGACATGATGAGCACCAATCCTATGCAAATGGTGAATTTGGGCTAGTGAATACCATGGTCCTGGCTACAGACCCTAATTTCTTTCATCTCAATGAAGCTCCAGAGACACCACCTGGATCTAGCATGGAAGAGGACACTGATGCCTTTCAGCGTTTGGTAAATCTTTCTCATTCTTGATTTTTTTCAGATCAGTCTTACAGAAATCTTAGCACTCTTTATGCGATCCTGTATTTCCTTCTTAACTTCACTATGTACCATCATTATTCTTTTTTAATTTGAAGAGCTAGGATACTTATGCAGTTTAGGTTATCATTGGATACTTTTGAATATTGAGGAGTCCTGTTGGGCTGCTCGGCAAGCTTTTGAGTTATCTAGTTTTCCCAAATAGCAAATTTGTCTTTTAGTTAGGTTTGATCTTGTGTTGTTGGGATAGTGTGCATTGTAGCTCTCAATATATGCTCCTAAGCTACAAATGTTCTTTTCAGTTCTTGTTTAACCTGTTAGTTAAACAGTGCACCGTGGGATATAATGCAGGTCCGAATTACAGATGGTACATCTGATATTGTACCGAGGATATCAGAGGCTGATTTGCAGGGCTCCCGTCATCGTATTTCTGCCTTCCTGTCAACACACACCACTTACGAACTACTTCCCGAGTCAGGCAAGGTTTGGATGCCTTGCCATTCTCCCTTATAAATATAAATCCAATTCAGTGTGGATTACTTCTATGTTCTTTTTTTATTAATTACATGAAGTTTACAGGTTGTCTCCTTGGATGTTGATGTACCTGTAAAGCAAGCCTTTCACATATTGCACGAGCAGGTACATACAAAGAAATAATTTCTCAACTTGTATTGCGCCGTGCTCTGTAGTACATATATTTTCTCGACAGCGCCTTAAAGTGTACTGTAGCAAGCTTGTCAACTTTGATATTTAATAAATTTGCTTTTAGGAAGGATCCTTCAAAATTTATGAATGGATCCTCGGCAATGATATGAGCGAGTTCGTTTCTTATTAGATTGGCCAGGGACCCATTGGTTATTGCTCATATTATTGGCTTGCCGAGTTGATGCTTTAGATAGCTTGTATATGCATATTTCTGAATTTTGATATTTTTCCAGGGGGTTCCTATGGCACCACTTTGGGACTTCACCAAGGGACAGTTTGTTGGAATCCTTAGTGCAGTGGATTTTATATTAATATTGAGAGAGGTAAAATCCATCTATAATTATGATCATCTTCTACCAGTGAGTTAAGATGTAAATATGTAGTTTGGTTTGGATAATTGTAGAAAGTTTTGGTTCTCAAGATATAAATATTTTACATTGGGTCTTCCAATAGTGCTATATAGCCTGGTGAGAGATATTTTGTAATGTAGTTCTTTATGTATTTTAGAAGACTCTGAATTGGTTCTTGCTGAAGTATGTTTTATTAATAGTGTTAACTTGAATAGGCTGTTAATCAGCTCATGAACATTACATTTGTTGTATATTTTGGGTCCCTGTCAAGTTCTCAACCCTTCTGTGATGAAGTTGGGAATGGACTGGATTGGGGTCCCTCTAGCACAACTTGAAATATGAACTACTGGATTATGATTTATTATGGCCCCACTGACCCTGCAGTCATCAAATGACCGAATTTTTTTTATTGGCACTTCAACTAAAAACTTTAAACGCTGAATGGTTTTTGTTTTGCTTATATGGCTAAGCGACTTAGGAGTCTATAAAAAGGTCCCACAGATGACTCACCATGATTCTTAAGACCTTAATGGATTCAAAATATCAGCTCTGGGATTGCATGTGTTCTTAAATGAGATTGACTTCATTTACTCAGAAAGGATGATCATAGATTGACATGAGGGATGCATGATGTTTTCTAGGTAGCTAACTTGCTCTATATTTTTTAGCTTGGGAATCATGGGTCTAACCTAACAGAGGAAGAGCTTGAAACACATACAATAGCTGCTTGGAAAGAAGGAAAAGCTTATCTAAATGGACAGATTGATGGTCATGGGAGAGCATTGCCAAGACATCTTATCCATGTGAGTGATCTACTCCACATCATTTCAACTGCGGGCTTGTAATGTAACCTGGGTGTATGTAAATAGTACACTATTTGCAGTTGTTATTTTTGGTTCCTTGAGCGTAGTGTTATCAATCTTTCAGGCTGGGCCGTATGATAATTTGAAAGATTGTGCATTGAAATTTTTGCAAAATGGGGTGGCTACAGTTCCAATTATCCATTCATCTTCAGAAGATGGCTCATATCCGCAGCTATTACACCTTGCTTCGCTGTCTGGTATTTTAAAATGTAAGCTCTTTGGAAGTTTTGTTAAATAAATAGCTTAATAGATGAAATGCCATGGGTTGTGATCTTTCTTAGTGCTAATGAATGTTAATTTTCAGGTATTTGCAGATATTTTAGGCATTGTTCTAGCTCATTGCCCATCCTTCAGGCACCAATTTGTGCTCTTCCTGTGGGTACTTGGGTTCCCGAAATCGGAGAGTCAAATCGTCGGCCATTAGCTATGTTGAGGCCAACTGCTTCACTCAGTGCAGCGCTAAACTTGTTAATTCAAGGTAAACCATGTGTTCTGATTAAGTGCAGTGTGGTCTATATGAAAAAAAAAATGGGGAATCCATAGCTATAATATTTTGAGCTTGATGCAGCTATTCCATATACAATTTATGCAGTGGGCTGGCTATCTCTAATAGAAAGAGTATATCCGTGCAGTTTATTGTCTCCTGACTTGTCTGCTATTCTAGGAAGTGTAATCGAGTTATTATAGTTAGTAGGCATAGAAACAAAGCAAATGAGAGAGGTATTTAGATCTCTATTTCCATCATGTTAAGGCTAGCATCTTTGCCTTTGTTTTGCAGCTCAAGTAAGTTCGATACCTGTAGTTGATGATAATGACTCTCTGCTGGATATATATTGTCGGAGGTCAGTAGTAACTCTATTTGAATGGCAGCGACTTTTGCCTTTCATATCTTTCAATTAAATTATCATCTATTGAATTGTACTTCCAACGATTAATTTTGCTCTTCATCTGTATTTATCTGCAGCGACATAACAGCTTTGGCTAAAGATAGAGCATATGCACATACTAATCTCAATGAAATGACCATTCATCAGGTGACTACTGTAGTTTTTTTACTAGTCCTGAATACATTTTGGTTGTACACATTCATGTGCACTTTCTGAACTCTATACAGGTTTTCAATCAGTTATTTATTTGGGGATAGAAGAGATTTAGGTTCTATTTTTAAGCGAGTGATCTGGGGTAAATAATGTAAAAGAAGCTTCATGCAATTATCTTATTTTTTTCTCTTTGTATCTCCAGGCGTTGCAATTAGGTCAAGATTCATTTTCTCCTTTTGAGCAAAGAAGTCAAAGATGTCAGATGTGTTTACGCTGTGATTCTCTTCACAAAGTGATGGAGAGATTGGCCAACCCAGGTATTTCCATTTTTCCTCGTTTCTTTTTCTTTTTAGAAGAAATGAAAGTTGATGCGGCTCTTTGTGCAATGTTGGGTGGCTCCCTTTAAAACTTTACTTTTCATCAAATTTGGATTTCAGGTGTCAGACGACTCATCGTTGTTGAAGCTGGCAGTAAGTGGGTTGAAGGGATTGTGTCATTGAGTGACATTTTCAAGTTCTTGCTTGGTTAGTACAAGGCAGTGGATGAAAATGTTGCACTGTGGTTGTTAAGTGTTCATGATTCCAGACGTGTTGTGCACCAACGACCACACAGCTGTTGATTAGATACTCCAAAATACTTCACACTGGATCTGGTTTCATTAGAATTACATTGGACTGACCTCTTTGTGTTGCTTGGTCTTGTAAGGATTTTAGCCTACAGGAGAGGCTTGTAAATTGAGAGAACTCCATTCCCTTAAAAATTGATTTAAACTGTGCTGCTGATGTAGATGCGATGGCACTGGTAGCAGGTTTCTTGTATTAGTTTCTATTAGAAAGTAGGGGAAAAGAATGCCAAAATGGTGGGGGTGCAGGAATGCTGCCAGTTGAAGTCACTATGTGTTGAGCTTATTTGTTGACATGTAATTTACATTTTGTTTCATCCAAATTCTAGTGGTTTGATCTTCAAACAATGCAAGTAGCGGGCGAATTGCAAAACTGAATAAAGAACCGTATCATGTTGTACATGGTGTTGTAATTGAGTTGATGCTGGTTATATTTATAAAACTCATTGCAGGTTACAAAACACCTACAGAATCCTATATTTACATTGGAAATCAGTTTCTCAAAGAAGTTGCATGCTCTACTTATTTCTGAACTGCTCTTTTCCAATCTGTCTTGGTTGCTGCAAAACCTGTGCATATGCCTTTTATTTGCGGACATCGGAATCGCTGACACTTCTACGAGCATACTTTGTTGATTCAACAAAGTGTGCTGCCTTGATCTCTGCCAGTTCATCCTCCTTATCTTCACAGCTCTCGCTTCTGCTCATTTCTTTCTTAATATCATTCCCAATGTTCTCTCTAATGGCATATTTGCAAGCACGCTGGCAGATTTCTGTGATATCAGCACCACTGAATCCTCTGGTGTACTCTGCAAGAGCTCTGATGTCAACGTCTCTGGAAACCCGAGACTTCCTCAAGCAAGCCTTGAATATTTCGTAGTGCGACGCTTCATCGGGTAGATGAATGTAAATCAGTTGATCCATACGTCCTGGACGGAGAAGTGCAGGGTCTAGAATGTCAGGTCTGTTAGTAGCACCGATAACAAAGACGGTTTTCTTGGCGGACAATCCATCCATTTCTGTCAGGAGTTGGTTCAAAACTCTATCAGCAGTTCCACCACTACTTCTCTGAGTAGCAATGGAGTCGAGTTCATCGAAGAAGAGCCACACACGGAGCAGACCCTCGTGCCTTGTCGAATATGTCCCTCACATTTGCCTCACTCTCTCCAAACCCACTGGTAAGCAGTTCAGGTCCCTTGACACTAATAGAGTTTGCTTGGCACTCATTGGCAACAGCCTTGGCCAAAAGAGTTTTACTACACCCTGGAGGGCCATAGAAAAGAACCCCCTTGGAGGGTGACATCCCATATTTCTCTAAC
Organism: Geum urbanum; assembly: GCA_946800695.1. Classification (NCBI taxonomy): domain Eukaryota; kingdom Viridiplantae; phylum Streptophyta; class Magnoliopsida; order Rosales; family Rosaceae; genus Geum; species Geum urbanum. Next base: position 32,273,298 of record OX327012.1, read on the forward strand.
TTCTTCGGATGTTCAATCGGATACTGAACAGTCTCTTGCAGCTCCCTCTTCACGTTCTCTAGACCCCCAATAGCATCCCATGTCACATTAGGCACTTCCACAGCCGTCTCGCGAAGAGCAGACGGATTGCTTGCTCCCAACGCAATCCAGAAGTGCTCACTAGTAACCCTCATTGCGCCGAGTACCTTATCATCTATTCTCTCATGTTCCTCCCAATCATTTTCTTCCATATTCTCTCTTATGCACTCAAGTGCAGCCTCATTGCACAATGCAGCCAAGTCAACTAACATACCTTTGTGTCTCCTTGGCTACATTTGCCAACTCAACATCCTTACCAAGCTTCATGTACTTGGTATGTATACGAAGCACCTCAAGCCTCCCTTCCTCGTCTAACACCAATGTCTATCTCCCTATCAAATCTCCCACACCTCCTAAGAGCCGAGTCAATACTATTAGGCCGGTTCGTCGCCCCAATAACAACCACACGCCCTTTCGGCTTCATCCCATCCATGAGTGTCTAAAAATTGAGAAACAATCCTCCTCTCTACTTCCCCATTAGTCTTCTCTCTCTTGGGAGCAATGGAGTCAATCTCGTCTATAAACACAACAGAAGGTGCATTCTTCTCAGCTTCCTCTAAAACCTTCTTTAGATTACTCTCACTCTCCCCTGCCATTTTCGACATGATCTCCGGCCCGTTTATGCATAAAAATAGGCCCCCGTCTCGTTGGCAATGACTCGGGCATTGAGAGTCTTGCCCCAGCCGGAGGACCCATAGAGCAAGATCCCCTTGGGAGGTTGCACCCCAACAAACTTAAACAACTTGGGATGCTTCAGTGGAAGCTCCACTAACTCACGAATCTGAGACATCTGTTTCTTCAAACCGCCAATATCCTCGTACCCAAAATTCGTTTTCTTCTTCTTTGGTCTCTCTGATGATCCAACATTGTTTTCTGATGGTGAGAACTTCAATCTTTTGATGGCATTGGCTAAGTCGTTGAAGTCTTGGATGGAGCTGAAGTGTCTTTTGTTGCCATGATTGGAAATGGAGGGGTGATCAGTGTACATCGAGATGGGAGAGCAGATTGGAGACGCATCGGAGAAGAAGACGAAGAAGAAGAAGACATTGTGATCTACGCGTTATGGATTACGAAATAAGGAAATTAGGCATCATATGGGAGTTAAAATGGTTTAGAAACTTGTATTTATAGGCGACTTTACGAATCCGAGTCTTGTTAGGAAAGACATTTGGTCAACTTTTCCTTCTTAAATGGGGATTACCACGTTGGAAGAGGATCCCAAAATATGAGTACGTAGTCGATTACTATGCCTTAAAATTAGGCAAAAATGCTAAAATACCTCAAAAATTTGGCTATAATTATCAATTTACATTCTAAATTATCAATTGCGAATTTTTGCTTCCTCATTTTGAAAACAATTGTCGATTTGCACCCTCTATCCGTCACTTTTGATGGATTTCATCCAAATATTATCATGTGTCATGCACATGATGGATATAATTATATTTTTATATTTTAAATTGTATTTTACATACTTTAATTTTTTTTTGAGTATTTTCTATTTGTTTAATAAAATATTTTTGTGCTCTAAAACTTCGCCTTGAATATTTTAAGGTTTTTGGTTATTTTAGGCATACAAGTAGACAAGTAGTGAGCCAACGAGCAATAATATATTGAATAGTCATGAAATAATAAATATATTGTGTTCTAAATTTAGTGATTTTCTTTTTTGTTGTAGAATATATAACTTTAGAAAATTGATTCATAACAATTGAATTTGATTTAATAAATAAGATTAAAATTTAAATATACAAAAATATATTTATGCCCATCATGTGCATGACACATGATCACATTTGGATGGAATCTGTCAAAATTGACGGATGGGGTGCAAATCGACGTATGTTTTCAAGTTTAGGAGGCAAAAGTTTGTAATTGAAAGTTTAGGGGATAAATTGATAATTACAGCCAAATTTAGAAGATATTTCGGCTATTAAGTCCTTAAAGTTACCATATGAGTAGTCGATTCCTAATATTGTTTATTTTTGTTTTTTAGTTATATGAAAATGCAATCTTTGTGAAAATAAATCACAAAAGAGTGTTTGAAAATTTGATAGTTGGATGCGATGATGATAATAATTTTGTGCGTCCAACTATTGTAACCCTTGTGCCCTTACCACTAAAATGTGAGTATTCACTATATAGAAAAATAAATATTTGAGACCGAGTTTCAAACACATATTCTCGTAAGCTCATATTTATCTCATCATAATAGAAGATTTCACAAAAAATGATGCAACTACTCCACCCATGAAAAAATGAGCAAAATACATTATATGAGTATTTAAGTCTTTTCATATAAATTGTTTGATCTCATTGACCAATGTCAAAAGGAACTCTGACAAAGATAATATTTCACTCAATATATGCATATTCTGACCAAGTGGATGCATGCTTCTGTGCTTATTTCTCATTAGATTATTTCCATTTCTCATATGATTTAAAGTTACCATATGACTACTAATGTTGTTGACTTTGTTTGTTAGTTATATGGAAACGCGAATCTATGTGAAATTAAACCACAAATGAGTATTAATTTTGCAAAATGGACCATTGAATGTGAATATCGGAATAATTTAAGCACGCCATAAAAAAATGTTATAATTTTTTTTTACTGGACTTTGACCTTGATCTGCTTGTTCAACATATGTGACCATAGTTCCCTTATGACTAAATGTGAATACTCACTACATAAGAAAATAATTTGAGACCAAATTTTAAAAACACACTCTCATGAGATTCATATCTATCTCACCACATTAAAAATTTGACAAAAGAAAAATTAAATTACCTGCTTCTCCCATAGAAAGATGACAAAATGTATTAAATGGGTATAAAGTTTTTTTATGAACTATATTTTGTAATCTTATTGTTAAAAATAACAAAATTAATCTTGGACCGTCTATTTTTTGTTTGAAAAGGTTTCAAATTTATTTATTCATCTAAATTGTTTCCACGCCATCATGGATACAAGTAATAAAATGGGATAAAGATAAAATTGGGTGATAACTAGTTAATTACAATATTGGTTAGGGACTTAGGGTTAGGGGTATAGGGTTAGGGTTAGACTTAGGGTTTATAGTTTAGGGTTTAGGGTTTGGGTTGGAGAAAAGTTAAAACATGTATCTTGGATTTCACAATAACAGTGAATTTATTAAATTTACCATTGTAAAAATATTTTATATATATAAAAAATATCATTTCAAAAATAATAAACGACACAGATCAAATATGAGATTATTCAATGGTCATATTGCAAAAAATAAATATGTTTTGAAAAGACTTACATATACTCATTTGAACGATTTTGTTCATTTTCTTATCAGATGAGTATCTAAGTTATTTTTTTTTGAAATATTTTGACATGGTGATGTAGATATGAATTCTACGAGAATGTGTGTATAAAATTTGGTTTCAAATTATTTTTTTACGGAGAGCTACTCGCATTTTAGTTGTAAGAGCATTATGGTCAAAACGGTTGGACTCATGGATCGAAGTTGAATTCAAGTCACAAAACTCTAAATTTGTTATAGCATGCTTAAATTAATCTGATCATGACTTCTTACGGTCGATTTTACAAAATAATTTTTCATTTGCAATTTAGTATGACAAAGATTTGCATTTTTATGAAACTAACAAACAAAGTAAACAACATTAGTAGTCATATGATGACTTAATTTCAAACATATGAGAAATTAAAATAATCTAATGAAAAATAAGCACATACTCATACATCTACCTAGTTGTAACTAATGAAAAATCAACACATACTCATGCATCTACCTAGTTGTAATATGCATTGTGTGAAAAAAATTAGTTTCGTCTAAATTCGTTTAGACCCTGGTCAATGAAGTCAAACATTTTTTTTTCTAAGAAATTACTCAAATTCTCATTTATGTATTTTGTTCATTCTCCTATGGGGAGAGTACCTAAGTTAATTTGTTTTTTGTGAAATATTTTGACATTGTGAGGTAGATATGCACCCCACAAGAATGTGTGTGAAATTTGGTCTCAAATAATTTTTTTACGGAGCACTTCTCACGTTTTAGTTGTAAGGGTATTATGGTCAAAACAGTTGAACTCATGGATCGAAATCGAATTCAAGTCGAATAATATTTAATTTTTTACAGCATGCTTAAATTAATCCTATCATCACATCCTACGATCGGTTTTTACAAAATAATTTTTGATTTGCGATGTAGTATCACAAATGTTTGCATTTTTATATAACTAATAAACAAAGTAACAACATTAGTAGTCATATAGTGACTTTCAAACATATGAAAAATTAAAATAGTCTAACGAAATATCATCACATACTCATGCATCCATCTAGTTGTAATATACATTATGTGAAAAATTAGCTTTGTCGGAGTCCGTATAGACCCGACAATATTTTGTAGTTAATCCGGAGTACTGTAATCGATACTCCGTGAGTAGTTAAATTTTTTTTGATATTTCTTTATAAGGGATAATTAATTATTTTTAAAAAAAAATCTAATTAATTATTTGGGTTAATTTGATATAAAAATGGTGGCATGGTATAACCTCAGTCTTAGTTAGTTGTGAAATCTTCCATTGTCGCTTAAAATTTTAGGATGAAAACTGATTTTTATTTTTTGGAGGGAAGATGAAAAGTTGAAAACTTTGGGATACAATTTTTTTTTTTGTCAAAATTTGAAATAGGGTTTGACTTGCACATAAAGCTGTTCTGCTTGGTACATCTTTCTTTTTGGAAGAAGAAGAAGAATGGAACTGGGTGTGACAGAGGTGAGTTGACTCATTGGAGAGATACATTTTGGGTAGTGAAATTAACACTCCTCCGTTTATAACCACTGTAAGTGGTATAATGGTTCTTGTCTAATTGAGTTTGCTCCCCAACCTATGTTCGAATCACGAAGCCGTCAAAGTGGCCAGACACTGTGCTGCAATGTACAGTTATATCATTTCACATGGACCGAAGAATCTGTTCTGGGCCTAAAAATCTTTTGGGCCACCCTTGACAAAGTATAAAAAAACACTCATCCGTTTACGATCCACACTCCAAGGTGAATTTTGCGAAGTGCCGAAATTACCCTTCTTATTCATCTCTCTTTCTCCGTCTTTGTTTAAGCGCAGCAGGAAGCAGCAGAGTTGGCCAATCGAATCAGTTGCTCTGATCTCGATTTCCAAGGCCGACTCGCTCATGGATTCCTTCACTTGAGAACCTCGTCCACTGTCTCGGCTGGCACGACTCACTCATTGACCCTCACCATCACTTTGCTCGCTCTCAACTTCTTTGATCATGGGAAAGAAAACCCACAATGCCAATTGTTAGGATCTAGTTTAGGCCTAAAACACAATCAAATGGATGGAATGATCTATATTAATTGAAGTAAAATAGACGGCTATATAAAGCCTTAGAGAATAACTGAAAAACTGAAAACATCCCACTAAAGCACTTTCTACGGCTTAGTGGTTGAGACTAAACAAGAATGATTCAAAGCTATTAAAGACTAGGACTCTAAAGACTAAGTCTCTAAAGACAAAGTCAAACTGGAAACCAACAACAACTACGTACTATTCCCAACAATCCCTCCCTTGAACCTAATGCTTTGTCAAGCCATTAGTTCACATCAGAAGCAACACACATTCCCAATTCTTCACGAAGCTTCTTGAAAGCTTCAAACTTAAGTGACTTTGTCATCAAATCTGCAAGCTGATCTTGTGAACCACAAAATAACATCTGAACAACACACTCCTTAGTAAGATCATGAAGAAAATGAAAGCAAACCCGAATGTGTTTGGTGCGGCCTGGAACACTGAATTCTTGGACAGTTTTATGGCTGAAGTATTGTCACACATAATTATTGTGCCTCCTGTCTGAGCATGACTAATCTCCTTAATTAAGAATTTTCCTCATCCAAACTACCTGACAAGCACATGCTACAGCTGCAACAAACTCAGCCTCAGTGGATGACAAAGTCACAATAGGCTTCTTCCTTAATGACCAAGCTACAACTCCTTCACTCATCAAAAAAACATACTCTGATGTGCTCTTACTATCCTCAATATCTCTAGCATAATCACTATCAGTGAAACCAACCAAATCACTAGCTCCATTCTTTCTGTAGAAGATACCGTAGTCTACTGTCCCCTGCAGGTACCTCAAAATCCTTTTAGCAGCTGCGAAATGTAGTTGTGTAGGACTTCCCATGTAGCAACTGATGAGGCACACAATAAACATAAGATCTGGTCGAGTAGCCGTGAGATACATTAAGCTTCCCACCATTTGTTTAAAGAGTGTATCATTCACCTTGGCACCATCTTCATCACTACAAATTTTCTGTCCTTGTACAATAGGGTTCCTAACAGAATTGCTCTCTGCCATCCCAAACCTCCTTAACACGTTAGTTGCATACTTCTTTTGGCATATAAAAATAGCATCAGATTTTTGCAGAACTTCTATGCCAAGAAAGAACTTCAGCTCCCCCAAGTCAGTCATCTCAAATTCCCTCTTCATAGAACTCTTGAACTCACTTAACATCTCAAAATCATTACTAGTGAACATCAAATCATCAACATAAACACTGATAATAAGAATTTTATCTTCATTTCTTTTAACAAAGAGTGTTTGTTCACTAGGGCTACACTTAAAGCCTTCCTTAAGGAAGTAGGACTCTATTCGACTAAACCAAGCCCTGGGTGCATGTTTTAGCCCATATAGAGCCTTTCGAAGCTTGTATATTTTGTGCTCACCCCCTTTCTTCTCGTATCCCTTAGGTTGTTCTACATACACATCTTCCTTCAATCCTTCATATAAGAATGCCGATTTGACTTCAACTGATGGAGTTTCCATCTTCTTTGAGATGCTAGAGCTATGATCATCCTTACAGTATCTATTCTAGCAACAGGTGCATACACTTCTGAATAGTAAATTCCCTGCTATTGTGAGTATCCTTTTACCACAAGTCTAGCCTTGTATTTACTGACCTCCCCAAGTTCATTCAGTTTGGTTTTGTAAACCTACTTTACTCCAATCTTTTTAGCTTCACTAGGTAGATCCACCAAATTCCACGTCTAAATTTTCTCAATGGACTCAATCTCTTCGTTCATTGCTTGCCTCCACTTTAAGCTCTGAACTACCTCTTCAAATGTGGTTGGATCTATTGTGACCATCAGTGCCATGCTTGCCTCTTCATCTTCAGATAAACCCTCTCCAGAGACATAGTCTACAGTCCAAAAGGGAGCCCCTCGAATCCTGCCCTCCCTTACTTCAATATTCTCTTCTCTGGTAGGTGCAACAACCTCAGCTCTATCATCTTCTCCATGAGCTTCTTCTTCCTGTACATTTACTCCCCTGACAGCCCCATCTCCATCTTCTTCCACTACTTCTTTCTCATCAACATCTCCCCATTCAAGTTCCATCTATTGCTCCTTTTCATAGCTGCCACCCCAATCACACATACGGTCCTCTTCAAAAACCACATCACGACTTATGAGAACTTTGTCACCAACTGGATCATACATCTTATACCCTTTTAACCTCTCACTGTAACCAAGCAGCACACAGCTTACACTCTTGTCATCGATCTTAATTCTCCTAGCATCTGGAATGTGTACATATCCCACACATCCAAACACTCTAAAATGGTCGACGAATGGCTTTTCTCCATTCCATGTCTCCTCTGGTGTCATATCCTTTACTGCAAGAGTAGGTGAGCGATTCAATATATGAATGCACCAACGAGCTGCCTCCAGCCAGAATGACTTAGGAACTTTCTTTTCCAATAGCATTGCTCTCACCATATTCATCACAGTCCGGTTTTTGCGTTCGGCCACTCCATTTTGTTGTGGGGTGTAAGTTGTGGTTAGTTGCCTTTTCACTTCATGTTGCCTACAGAAATCATCAAACTCTGCAGAGTAAAATTCTCCTTCTCTATCTGTTCTCAAACATTTGATAGGCAAACCAATTTCCTTTTCCACAAGTATCTTGAAGCGTTTAAAGTGACTAAACACTTCTGATTTTTCTAATAGAAAGTGAACCCAAGTCTTTCTAGAAAAAACATCAATGAAACATAGTAGATACCTCTTCTTGCCACTTGAGATTGGATTAATAGGGCCACAAAGATTAGCATGAACCAGTTGTAATCTTTCTGATGCTCTCCAACAACTCATTTTAGAAATAGGAGTCTTATGTTGCTTACCCTTCATACACGCATCACAAAGAGCATTCGACGGAGTAACTTGTGGAAAAACTAACACCATATTTTTGGATTTCAAAGTGCACAGCCTTTTATAACTTAGGTGTCCATATCGATGATGCCACAACTTGGATTGATCCATGGAGCTAGCTTGGAGGCACTTTCCTTCTACAGCGGTGGTTGATGGTTCACCCAGCAATACAAACATCATGTTAGCACTCATAACTAACTCCACCATCTTACCCTTCTGTGGATGAAACAAACTGCATACATTATCCTGAAACAATCAGCTATACCCTTTTCTTGTAGCTGACCTACACTTAGCAGATTATTCTTCAACTCAGGTACATAATATACATCACCAATAGCATAATTAATCCCATTTAACACCAGTTTCACGACTCCCTTCCTAATAACCATCATCCGTATTATTTCTAAGTTTGACTGAATGAGAAAAACTAGTGTCCAAACTGGTGAACATACCAGAATCTCCGCACATGTGATTTGAGCAACTAGAGTCGACAAACCAAGCATCTTTCCTCTTTGTTTCATGCATCTCCACATACACCATTAACAATAACTCATCCTCTTCCTCCAATTCGGCATAGTTGGCCTCTTTGTTCTATATAGGACACTCATATTGAAAGTGCCCTAGATTATGACACTTGTAGCACTCCATAGTTGCTTTGTTGAAATTGGTTCTGCCACATCCGCGTCCCCTACCTCTAGGAACAAAAGTTCTTTCTCTACCTCTAACTCCAACCCGATCCTCTATCTTCAGGACTTGATCCTCACCTTCACTGCTCATCCTCCGAAACTTTTGCTCATGAACCACCAGTGTACTTTATAGTTCATCAACAGTCATGTTGTCGGTGTCCTTTTCTTCTTTTATGGACACAACAACATATGTGAACCTCTCAGTTAGGGTTCGTAAAATCTTTTCCACGATCTTTGAATCTCCCATGACTTCTCCATCGCTCCTCATTTGGTTGGCAACAGTCATAACTCTTGCAAAGTATTCTGTGACTGTCTCGTCATTTTTCATGGCCAGAATCTCAAGTTCTCTTCTCAAAGAGTTAAGAAGAGACTTCTTTAAATTGGTACTGCCTCCGAACTTCAGCTTCATGGAATCCCATACAATCTTGGCGGTGCGACGATGCAAGATTTGTTGGAAAACAGATCAATTGATAGCCTGGAAGAGGTAGTGCTTCACCTGATGATCCTTAGTTCTTGCATCCTCAAGCTGTGCTAACTGTGCTTCTGTCAGACTTGCTCTATCATTTGGCTCTTCAAAACTGTTCTCCACACAACTCCAAAGACCTTTTTCCCTCAGAAAATTTTCCATCAATTCAGCCCAGTGATCATAATGCCCATCAAAGTGAGGGATCTTTGTTAGTGTTTTGTCTTCACTCATTCTCACGTGTTTGATCACTCGAAAAATGCTGCTTCTTTCACCAAGCCTAATACCGACTCTTGATACCAAATGTTAGGATCTAGTTTAGGCCTAGGACACAATCAAATGGATGGAATGATCTATATTAACTGAAGTAAAACAGACGGCTATATAAAGCCTTACAGAATAACTAAAAAACTGAAAACATCCCACTAAAACACTTTCTACGGCTTAGTGGTTGAGACTAAACATGAATGATTCAAAGCTATTAAAGACTAGGACTTTAAAGACTAAGTCTATAAAGACAAAGTCAAACTGGAAACCAACAACAACTACGTACTACTCCCAACACCCATTTGGTGTTTATAACTCACTTTTGGTTGCTCTGGCTTTTGAAGGTTACTATGTTATACCCAAAATGTGTTCGATGAATTGTGTTAGGCTAGAGAAATGAGGCTCTGAGCATCACTGATTTTGGTGTTTATGTACGGAGTTTGTATGGAAATGTTGAACGGAGGGTAATTGAGTATGGTAGATCACTTAGATGTGGTTAGGAGGAGCAGTTCAGAGAGATTAATGGTATGTGATAGCGGTTTTGATCATCCACGGGATTTGTTGGGCTTCGAGGAGTGCATAGCTTTGTGGGTGTTGGATGACCTGAGGAGTAGACTGTAAACCTGATTTTTAAGGCACATAGGAGCCTCTTGAAGAGAGGGTGGAGGTGAAGAAGAAGAAGAAGCAAAAGGTTGATATTTGCTTGTGAAAAATGTGGCATTGATCAATTTTACTGTCCTATTTTGAGATTTACTTGACTCTGTCAGCTGAATTTGTGATGCAGATAGTCGAGGATAATGGAGTCAAGAAGCCGAAAAAGAAGAAGCTAAAATTGTGATAAGAGGATTCGGGGAGAAGGTAGGTGGAGTTCTATACCAAGTGATTGGTATAGAAGCTTTAGAAAGCACACTTGATTTTCTTTTGGCTTTACTCTAGTGGAGTAGTGGGGATGTGTATTGTCATACACTATACTCGATAAATTCCGCTTCTACTCTTGGAAATTAGAATCAAGGCATGAGAGTGTGTGTTATTTCATGTGAGACTGAAATTCATCACTTCTTGCTTCGATGAGAGAAAGAAAAAAATGTCTTCCTCTCCTCTCACGGTTTGTGCTTGTCGATTCAACCCTTTTTGGGCAGTGAAATCATTCGCTCTTTGATGAATAGCTTGAATCGTGTTAATTCCTTCAATATGTATTTATCTATTTAATTAACTACTTTGAACAGTTCATTTCAATCGACTTTGAGAGCAGTGAGTTCAAGGAGAAAGGACGCAGATCTGGACAAAACGTAGTAATGCTTTCATTAACAGCTTAATGTCTTTGGTGCTCCAATAGGAATTGTGTTAGACCTAGGTCTAATTGATCAAACTCAAGTCATTGAAGTGCATTTACCTCAACTTTAAGCCAAATGTGTCCAAAGTAGATAATTTATCTAACTAATAAGTAATAATTCATCTAACTTATAATCCACTAGCATTGAAAGGTTTGAGCAATATGAGCATTTGCATTTTAAATACAAAGTCTACCTCTAACAAACAATACCAAAACTACAACCCATTGGGAAAGAACAATCTCTTTCCAGTGTTCAAGTAGCCATCACTTGGCAGTAAAAATAGAAAAAGCTGAACAATAATACTAGTTTCTACACAATATGAATCTAAAATAATGCAAATATCTAGAGTGAAGCCACTCTCATGTTCAACAAAGTAGAGAAGTGAGTACGAGCCAAAACAATGCAAATATTTATATCAATATATATATATATAAAGAATTCTATGGATGAGGGTATAACTTTCTACGTGACTGATAAAGTTAAAGTTAAAAAAATGTGAGTTATATATAACTTTTTAATTGAAAATAACTATAGATTTAGCTTTACTATTGGAGATACTCTAAGAGAACAATAATATGTTTGATATCAGACTTGATCAATTGGTTCATACAGGCCAGCCTTTGGGCTGTGCAGCCCAACTCTAGGGCCTAATTTTTTTCTTCATATATCGATAATTTCTAAGTAAAAAAACCCACTAAAGTTTGAAATAACACTTTGATTTTTATTTTTCAGCTAAATAGGCCCAATTGCATGCAAATTTCACACAGCTGGCCCTGGTCCATTAGAAGCTTGGTGCAGATTGAATAATGGTTACATAATCCACAAAAGGACAACCTACGGTCCAATTTGGTGATGTGGTTCACACATATTATGCAACTTAATTGTGAAATTAAGCTGTTCAAGTGTTTGGTAAAATGGAGCCAGCCTGCTTATTTTGACAGCTTCACAATTCCCAATGCAGATTATGGAAGCTCCTATATGAAGCTTTTAGAAGCTGTTGTTCATAGAAGCTGCAATTATGTCATGAAATTCTGAAATAGACCCTTATTTTTCATGAACTTCCATCCTAGTTCCTAGACTCGGGTTATCAACCTTCAGTGGGCTGGTCATGTGGTCCATATGCTGTCTAGAGGGTTTTGGATTTGGACTTGGGATCCAGGTGGCTGAGATTTGAGTAGTGAGATACCAGTTTTTTTGGTGTCTCAATAAGAATTAATGTTAGTTAGACGAACATTACTTTGGTTTACCCGTGTTAGTATTTGACTTGTTCACGTGACAATTTCTCGTTTACTTTTATGCTTAGTTTTTAGTATAATGTTTGTGAGCTAGTGTAGAGATTTTCTATAGGTTAACTTAACAGTGATCTTTTCTCTCGTATCCTATGAATGTCTAATGTCTAACATTATATACAACATTAATCAATATATTTTCTCGGGTGTTTCACCGTAAAAAAAAAAAAAATCTTTTCAAACAATTTGAGATTCTTTTATCAAGAAAAGAAAACAATTAGACAATATTTTTTTTCTTGTTTTTTAGGAATTGAGTCATTTTACGGGGTGAGTATTGAGGTTGCTCTGTTGGTCAAGGAGTTGAACTTATCCGTTGACTAACCAGATTCGAATCCCAGTACTCCCCATTTGAAGAAAATTTTCTCTAAAAATAGCAAATTGAGAATTGGGGTTGCTCTATGGCCAAAGCGTTGAACTATCCGTTGACGAGTCAGATTCAAACCCTAATACTCCCTTCTATCATCCAAATTTTAGAGCATTGGGGTTGCTTCGTTGGTCAAAGCGTTAAATTTATCTGCTGACGAACCAGGTTCGAATCCCAATACTCCTTATTTGAAGAGTATTTTCTCTAAAAATAGCCAATTGAGAATTGAGGTTGCTCCTTGGTCAAGGCGTTGAACTATCCACTGACTAGTCAGGTTCAAATCCAAAACTCCCTTCTATCGTCCAAAATTTTAAAGCATTGGGTTTGCTCTGTTAGTCAAGGTATTGAACTTATCCGCTTACGAACCAGGTTCGAATCCCAGTACTCCCTATTTGAAGAGAATTTTCTCTAAAAATAGCAAATTGAGAATTAGGGTTGCTCTATGGTCAAAGTACTGAACTATCCGCTGATGAGCCGGGTTCAAATCCTAATACTCCCTTCTATCGTCCAAATTTTAAAAAGCCATTATAGACAAATTTGAAGAAAAAAAAACGAGTTCTGTGCTATTCCCCTTTTCTTTCTCGAAAACCTATTTCTCATTTCTTCCAAACCCTAGCGGCGGCGTCGCCTCCTTGTTCCAACCTCTATTTTTTTCCCTAAATCTCTCTTGTCTTCTCTAGTTTGAGGTCTTATCTCTCTCGATATCATCCCCAAAAATCCAAATCGGATCCATCCCTCCAAAACGGCAAGGATGGCCGACGACCCAGATAGAGTAGCGGCCCGGTTCACAGCGGTTATGGCTCTACCTGATGATGATGACGATGATCTTGATGTCATCGACCTTGTTCCTCCGACTGAGGAGGACGGTGATGCAGTAGGGTTGGTTGCAACGCGCTATGGTGTAGCTCGACTATTCGGGCCGGTGGCTTTGGTGGAGGTCCGATCTCAGTCACTCAAAGCGGCCATGGTACAGTTGTGGCACGACCCTCTTGGACCTGAGAAAGTGGTGATCCACCACTACGATGACTCTCGGTTCTTTTGTAGGTTTGAAGATCCGATTTCTTTTTGACACGCTGCCCAAGGTCCTTGGTTTTTCAAGGAGTACACGGCGGTGGTGGAAGAGTTCGATAGATTCTCGGATCCCTCCTTGGTCCCGGCGGCGGTAACCCAAACTTGGACGGTGGCCCACGACGTTCCAAATGTGACGTTTACAAGTGAGTGGGCGGTGCAGATGAGTAACATTGTGGGGAGCTACATCAAGCTCCATCGGCCTTTGATTCCCAATGGAATTATGAAGATCAAGGTTCGGATGGATCTCCATTGCGGTGTGGCAGTCAAGCGGAAAATCCGATTCGCCGTAGCATGTGCACTGCCAATTGCTTTTGAGTACCCTAAAGTAAAAGGGTTCTACCCTCTTTATGGATTGTTTGTGCATGGTGAAGTAGGTACGTTGTATGGTGCTGGGGGATCAAGAGGAGCGGCGGGCTGAGCGGGCAGAGACAAGATCCACAACACCGTCTCTGGGATTTGAAAATGGGCCGACTTCAACCCCTGCGGCACAACCACCACCAAAGACACATCAGGCACTGGCGGCGGCGCCTGTGGGGCAACCTCCAACGACGGCACATGTGTCGAGCACCTCGGTGGGAGAACCACCACAGGTTGAGGCCATGCATACCAAACACATGACGATCATGCAGGAGGTCCGTGTAGAGGGTTTGGGACATTTGTCCTACATACAGAGGAACCCTCTTTTTAAGGGGAACCCACTAACCTTGTGTATTTTTTTGCAGGTTCCAGTTTCAGCTGGTATTCCACAATCAGGCCTGCTTGGGGCACACTCTATGACCTAAAAGACAGTAGGGAAAAACTTCAAAGGCTACCAGTACTTATGTCAGTTCCGAGCGGCACAAGGCCAAAGCGACGACGCAAACAGTTGGATCATCTCCGCAGGCGGAGACCCTGGTGCATGCAGATGACGCATCTTCGCTGGCTGAAGGTAGTGAAAAACGCACAGATGGGGCATCATCGTTGATTCATGAGGGATCTATGAGGACTGTCCCAGTTCTGCTGGGCGAAAAAAAAGAGGGACGTATGAGGAGACACCACCATCAGCGATGGGCGACAACAAGGTAACGAGTGACCATGTGTCTCTGTATGAGTCCCCGCAGAAGAAAATTGCACTACATCCAGTCGCTGAGAAGACGGCTGAAGAGCAACTAGTGTTGTTGTAGTTTGGGATACATAATTAGATAAAATGTGGGGTCCTAAATTTTTTTAGTCATTTTCTTACGTTTAGACTATCTAATTATGTGATAATAGACCTGTACTGAGTATGTAATAGTTTAGATTACTCTATTACTCAAAAAAAGTAAAAATCTGTGCACCGATGACTCGATATTCTCCTTATAATCTTGGAGTATTTTATAGTACTTCTGAAAAAGGCATTTTACGGGGTGTTAGGATAAATTTGGCGACTCACATAATTCCAAAACCCTCACAAACCCAAAACCTCACGACTAAAGCTTCCCAATTCAAATCAAATTTTTGATCTTGAGTCTCAGAGTTTAATTGTCATTCATCAACAGTCACTGCCGTCCAACACCGCCGCCCGCCGCCCGGCCTCGAGCCCTTGACCATGGGCACGCCACCTTCGCCATAGCCGACTTCTTCATTCAAACTCAATCTGCAAGTATCAAACGCAATGCGTTGTTGGTTTCTTTTTTAGTTTTGGGTTGTTATCAATCTGACTCTAATGACTCTAATCTTCGATCTGAGCTGGTTGTGTTGAGTTTTTTTTACGTTCTGGTGGGTTTAACCAAAATGGCTTTTGCTCAGTTCAGAAGCCTGAAGTCCAGAATAAGAAGAACCTCACAAAGCCACAGTTTAACTCGGTGAGGAGCTCCATCAATCCTGAACCGATTGTCCTGTTCCACCAGTACTTCATCTCTACGGCCAAAGTCTTGATTTGTTTCAGGTGCTATTCTTATACGATTTGCCTAAAACACTATGATATGTCGTGGGTGCTTTGATAACATACATTTTCTGTTGTGATCAGTTTGACTTATTGTAGCTAGAGAACTAAATCCACTTAAACTTGTTCAAAATGCATTGATCTGTCCCTTTCTGGCTTCTATGATATTGTGCATGGATAAATTGCAGATTTGGTATTGTTGTTTTTCTGTCTCAGTCTGCTCTCAGTTCATTTTTGGTTCTCCTTTGTATGAAATGTCAGTGTTTATGGGTTTAGAGAGAGGTAGGATGACATGCCTGCCCTATGGTGTGAGCCAAAAGCTATTAGTTTAGGGTCATTGTGTTAGGCTTTATGCAAAAGGGGGCTCTGTAATGCGTTGTCTTTTGTGAGGATTTACCGATTTAGTTTAGGGTCATCGTGTATTTGTACATTAATTGTTGTGGTGACGCCTTTTTATGTGGCTGCAACTTTTCTTAGTGCTCAGCCCCGAATTATTGGTCTGCAATACTGAATTTGCTTCTGATGACCCTACTTGACCATTGAAAGCTTTTCTAGCAATGGCCTACTCAACCTCTACCATAGATTCTGCCTCATTTCAGCCATTTGCACTTAATCAGAATAAACTCTAGGTTCTCACTTAGTTTTTGCATCAGTGAATGTTGATGCGAAACCATAAAGACAGTCAGCCTAGATGTCACCGGTATGTTCTACAAACAAGAAAGTCCAAATGGTAGAGGTCTTGTTTAGAAGGATTGTCTACGCTAAAGGTTTTGTTAGGTTCACATGAGAAAAGCTAAAGCCTTGATAGTTTCAGGGGACTACAAAGTCTCTCAGTCAATTCTGGTTAAGGACTTCCTGCCTTATCTTGTCATGAACCTATTTCAAACACATACTAGTGATCAATCAACTGATTAATCTAGTAACAAGTTATCAACTAATATCACAGTTTCAGACATAAGGTTCATCATCGAGAGGCATTCATTGTTGTACTCTCATATACTGGCTGTACAGTTCCAACGTATAAAACGTATATTTGAATTTTCTCTCCCCTTTGTCTAAATTGTTTCAGCTTGGAAATGCTGCACAATTGTTTTAGATTGACAGTAAAAAACATATGTGTTCAGTTTTCTCTAACGTACACCCCAGAGCCAGGCTTGAAGCATTGCAGTATCTGACTTTTTATGAATCTGGCTGCTCCTGCTTGGACCCCTCTCCCGAGAAACAGGTTAATGAGATTATAAGACCCTGTATATTATTTTCTTCCACTTTATTTTGAATGACATGAGAACTAAGAGTTGAGTATAGTCTATTGGAGATAATTATGTAGCAAGTTTTTGGCAAAAGCATGAAAATGTTATATATGGGGTCTGGTTTTCCAATATAGAGATTCATTTTATTTTCTTGGGACAAGGCAATTAACCTTATTCTTTTACAGTGCAGGTCAGTTAGTGAAGAAGAAATCTGTTTCTTGATTTTGTGTGGGAAATACATTGCCATTGTCCTGGTTGATCAGTATAAGCTGAGGTAAAATTTCGACACTCTTTTCCCAAATCTGTTACTGTCTTTGCTCTGCAAAAGCGTTTGAGTTATATGCTTGTTCTTCTCCATATTTCTGACAAGTTTATATGTATTTCATGTGGTCAAATCTTTACTATTTGCAGGAGATACCTAACCCAACCATCAAATCTTCAAACAATGGCTAACAATGAGACAGACGATGGCAATGAGTACAACGTTCTACTTGATATTCTATTTGCTGAGTTTCCCTTCGTCCAGGATCTTGTAAGATCACTCACACTAGTATTATCGCCGGCGGAGCAGTTTGACCAGGAGAACCGGAGCCTCCGGCAGCCACCTACGAGAGCTTTGCACGCTCACTGAAGAAGAGATCATGACAAAGATGGAGGAGAAGAAATGGAGCTCCTTTGCCACCGGCGCTGCACTGGCCCTCCGCTACTTGGTTCAAGCCGACCACCAAATTCTGGAGAGTTTCAGCTTCTTGCGAGGTCTCCGCCGTCAACATGTAAGTTTTATGACAAGCCGTTGATTATTTTTCTCCTTCTCTTGTCGTTTATGTGTTTTGTTTGCTGTTTATTTTGGCTTGTCGTAGTGGATCATGCATATTATTTATCCTTAGTTGTAGGATATTTGTGATCTATGAAACATTTTCTTAGCCTGTCTGCTCATCGATGCATATCTTTTGGCCGGCTTGCTTGTTTCCTTTGGTTTGACTTGCTATTACTAATGTAATTTACAACAATGTCATAAATGCTCTGATTTTATGCACAAAGAATTATTTTATACAATGATGTTTTGTTTCCTATTTTAGGATTGAGATCCTTGAACTTTATACTTGTGAGTACTTAAGTAAAGAGAAGTATTACTTCTAGAGGATCGTGTATATAGTTATCCTTTGTTATATGATATGTGTGATCTGTGAAACGTTTTCATATAATTTCTCTGCAATAAGGCATCCTGCGGGATGGGCTTGCTTTCGTTTTGTTTTACTTTCTATCACTGTTCTTTAAAGTTGATGACTCTTGCCTAGTGTAAAGCACTTGATTGAATCTGTATTCAGATGTCGGTATAATACATTCATGCATTTTTCCGGAAGTGAAACACCTAATGCTTCTGATATTGACTGAACAAAGCAGTGAAAATCCATTTAGACCTCTGCACTATTGTCGATCCATATTAACTTCAGAACTGCTGTGAAAAGACATGTAACTATGGCATTTGTGTGAATACGACTATTGTCCTTTCCTTGCATCTTCTGTTTATGTTTTACATTTTACTGTAATTTCTATCTATGATACTGTGATACTGGACTTGGTAATTAGTAAATGGAACGGAAAAGAAGAGGATAAGGGCATGTTTGTTATCCTTAGTTATATGATATGTGTAACAAACATGCCCGAAAAGTATTAGCTTAAGAGCAGTTCCTTATAACTGGTTTTGTTTCTGTTTTTGTTCTTTAAAATTTTGAAAAGGGTTCTGTCATGAATTTGTATTAGTTTAGTTGCATGGGTCATTATTCATTAGCAACTCCATGAGTATATGCTAGAAACTGCATCATTTTCTGTTGTAGTTATTCAAAGTTGGTATCGATTGGGACATGTCAAGTGGGAGTTTTCTGTTGGTAGGACTTGGTAAGTTTCCATTAGCTTCCATGCAAATAAAAGTGGCACAAAGCTAATGTGTGACAGCAAGCAATACAGAGTAAAGTGTGACATAGGTATTGGACAGCTACTTGTTAGTCCTTTGAGAAATATCTAAATATCTGTGTCTTTTACTTTCATTGAGCAGTTTTCGCTCCTTTTAATATGAAAAAAAATATCATCTACTTTCTGGATAGAAGAAGATGTGAACTGTGCATTGCAATTTTTGAAGATGTTAGGTTGAGCAGCTCCATATAAATTTAGGATGTAGAGCAACAAAGCTGCGGAGAAACAGATTCTCACATTGGAAAAGAGACACCACAACATAAAAATTAAATATAAGAGTCTGTATTGCTTCTAATGATATCAACGCCTAAATATTGGCACTATGTCCAACCTAGGAGTGAAGCTCTGCCTATTTCTAACCAAAAGTATAGGAACTATCATTGGGACTTTGGGAGTTAATGGATGTTTCAAGGATGTTGTAGGTGTGAGATGCTTTGGATTATCAAATTTGTTCATGTGATTGGTAAGGCTAGCACTCGGCTTCTTCCGGGAGTGGTGCCAGTTATAATATTTCAAAGTGTCACTTTCCTAATCCTTACCAATTGAGTATGTGCTTCACTTTTTGTGAGGCAAATGAATGGGAAAGGCAGGATGCTTTTAGGGTTGCTGCTGACCTGCTGTTGCTATAATCATCATTGTTGGTTGTGCCTCCTTGTTGCTTTTGGGAACATATCTGCATATCAAAACCTCATCCATCCTGGATTGTGAGCCTGGTCGAATTTGTTCTCGATCATGTGTTAAAAGATCTCCTCTCTAAATACTAGGCACCAAGCATAGCTAGCCGGCTCGATCAGGAGAGAAAAAAAAACATCTAAAATTGAGGTTAAAGAGAAATGTTGATCAAGAACGTACAAGGCTTACACAAGAAAGATGCATAATATGTGTTAATTTAGAAAATGATCCGAGTAGCAGCCACTAATAGCCGCCTAGGTCTCCTTCCTAAATAACTAGGTGCTACTTATGCTCCTTCAGTCCTACATTAAGTTTTGCTAATTTGTTGAATGTGATCGACTAATGAGTCAAGTAAGTGTAGTAGGTTTACTCAATTTCCCTTAAAGCTTAACACTAAGCTACATCATGCCTTGATTATCACTACATGTTTCTGTTGTGTAAAATTTTGGTTCCTTTTGGGTTTGGAATCATCCTTTTGTCACTATGTAAGCATGCTTGCCGTCTAAGTATGCGAGTGAGGGAAAACAACAGATGAGAATCAATATGATAACTTAGGAGAGGGACACTCGCTGCCTTGTGTAGGTTCTAGACAGAACTCTCACTTGGGGTATTCGCACCCACAGAGTTGGTTTCTTTGGCACTTTTGTTCGTATTAATCTTGGTATTTTGTGCTCAGCTCTCTCTCTCTCTCTCTCTCTCTCTCTCACACACACACACACACACACAGATCCTATCCAGAGTGGAGCTCTGCTTTGAAAAAGCCACTTGATGAAGTTTCGATTTTCATAAAATTGATAAAGTTGCTTGACGATTGAAACCAATGATCCTTGATAAAGTCACTTGCATGTTTTGTTGGCACTTTTGCAGTGGACATGAGTTAATTGTTGAACAGCCGTCTCTGAAACATCATTCATCTGTAGGCAATCTGCAGGGACATGGTTTCCTATGTCCACTGTCTCACATGCGGGAGGTTATGTGGTCTTGTCTGGTCTGATACGGAAGTGGTGGAGAATGAGAGTTGACAATGGAATACAGTGTGGGACAAGTTAAAAAGAATCTGCCAAGGAATTTCGAGCAAAATGCCCAGTGATAGTAGAAGCCGCTGTGTCAACCATCATGATGATAGGTTGGTTATCCTTATAGCCACCTGATCTTAAAAATTCCTAGTGGGATTGACTCGATTTTGTGGCTGAAAAATGCAAGTGAGGCAGTGTGTGAAGACTATGACTGTCACTGGCCGCCGTCCAATTGTCCGAGGAGGAGGAGGAAGCTGACATTAAAGAAGCCTTATCTCGTATAATTGATTATCTGACTAACAAGGAAGAGACCGAGGAAACAGGACACAAGCCAAAATCGATGGTGGTAGATATAATTTTGTCGTTTTCACTTTGGTCAAAATGGTAATTAACCTCCCTTTATGCCTAAACTATTTCGTTTCTGAATTGTGATGATTAAGGATGTGGAAGTACTTGATGCGGACAATCATGATTCCCAATTGGATGATTTGAACACTCAAACTAGTTTATGGTTGAAATGCCAGGAGGGCTCCTTCGGGAAGGAAATCAATTGGCAACTTTACACATTTACGGCTAAAGACTTTATGATGTGAGGAATCTTATGCTTTATGTGTTGTTAATGTGTATGTGTTGATTTCATACTGTATTTAGCTTTCTGTGTTATTAAATTTGCACAGCTTGAGGTAGTGTAACTTAGTGGTCTGATTTCCATGTGTGCAGGCCTCTAAGCTTCACGGACCTTTCTAGCCGGGTTTTCCAACAGAAAATGGTCCGGATTGTGATGGTCGGTCTCTTTGGAGCTGGTAAGACCACCATTCTGCAACATCTAAAGCTTGGAGACATTGTTAAGTCGACTACTGGTAAGTCCTTTCTTTCTAGAGTGATATGCATTCTGTGTGCTGGTGTGATGATGTAGTTTCATAGTATTTTTTATCAAGTATCTGATATTTAACTAGCTGTAATATAAATGGAAATCTAATGCCTGGGATGTGATATGAGTGTTGCTCCAAAGCATGTAATTGTTGAATGAATTTAAACAATGCGACTCTTGCGGACATTGTTTACCCTGGATGTCTAGTGAATGTTGATGAGTGTGTTATTTCTCAATGTTAGTTAGGCTGTGCAATGCTTTTAGTATTATTTCAAATATTCACTTGCTGGAATAATTGTCTGATTGTCAGGGCTTGAAACTGAGACTGTGGAGAATGCAAATCTCAACTTCAAAGTTTGGGATGTCAAGGTTCAGGGCAACATATGTAGTTACTTCCAAAGAGCCATATTTTGCTCGGCATATTTCTGAAAGATTGAAATACTTTCTTGTGTCATGAATCTAAATGGCTTGAACAGATTTGATATACCGTCATTAACTTGAGCTACTTTCTTTCTTTCAGATTGAATGCATCAAACCATCATTGACACAATCTATCAATAAGGCTGAGAAGGACTTATATTTGTGGTTGATAGCACTGACAAAGACCATATTGAGAATGCAAAAGAGGCGTTGCACCTCATAGTGAATCAGATTTATTCTCATCCTTAAGTGTAAAATCATGTTGATTTGGAGGTTAATTTTCTTTTATTCCTGTTATATTTTGCTCCTGTGGGAGAGGCATGGATCTGCGGAAAGAGCCTCTTGCTTGTATGTGCCAACAAGCAAGACCTCAAAGGTGCAATGGATGTGCCAACAATCTCTGTTAGGCTTGACCTGCAGTCTCGCAGACAACAATGTCAATGGTAACTTCAAACTTCAAACTTTATGACCTCATGCTCCCTCCTCTCTTCAATTATATTCAGCCAATCATTATTTGTTTAATATGATTTACAATAAAATTTTAATAATTTAATACTCGATTAATTAATAATCTCGTTAAAATTATATTTTTTGCCGGTCCCAACTTGGGGACTTGAGTATTAATTTAATACTCGATTAATTAATACCTCGCTAAATTAATAAATTTTGTCAGTCCCAAAGTTATTAATTTATCAAAATTTTACAATATTTATATTTTTAGGTACAAGTACGTCTGGAGCATTTCCGCAAACATTGGAGATGGTCTATATGAAGGCCTAGATTGGCTCTTCACCGGCAAAATTCAAGCGTCCGAGACCACCACCTACAGCAAGCAACCTCAATAGCTCAACTATCCTTCCATTGCTATGCCCAAACTTGGCACCTTCACCATCATGAGGACAGTCAAAAATGTTGGTGACGCGACTAACACCAAAACTGCCAAACCGCCTATGGGACTCTCGGTGATCATATTGGCGAGAAGAAGACCTTCACCATTACAGTTCAAGCAAAGGAGGAGATGGTTAGCATGAGGCAGATGAAAGATGAGTATGCATTTGGGTGGTATACATAATACATGGACTGATGGACCTCATATTGTAAGAAGTCCCATTGCGGTCTCTCTGCTACATAGCATTAAGACATGAGCAGCAATAGTCATATATGTTTCAATAAGACCTCTATTGGATGTGTTATAGTTAAAATTATAAGACCAACCATAAATTGGATATGGGACATCTAGGGCATTAGGATCAAAGTGGCTTTGTCATTGTCCTTTGACCTCTCTGTAGTAAAGCAGTAAAATAAATTACCAGTCGATATCAATTGTGGTTGTGTATGACCATCATGATTGACACAACCAAATCAATGAAATCATTGCCATTGCATAATGTAGAGCAAAGAAGAATTATACTTTTACAGATAATACTTTCCGGCATGGGGATGATGAGCTTTTAGGCTCCGTTGGGCGATATTAATGGAGAATTATCAATTCATGTGAGGTATCACCGAGCACACCACTTGATTAAATTCCAAACCCGCGTTAAAAAAAAAAACGAACAAACAAAGAAGCATACGCCTTTTTTCTTATGAAGTTTTTTCTTATGAAGTGATGAAACTTTCGTTAAACCACCATTGAAAAAAATTCAATAAATAAAGCGAGCTGTTAGGGTTGAATACACAACCAGAAGAAGAAATTTGTGACTCAAACTTAAACCACACACCGGTCAAGACAAAAAGTGCAATCCTAAAAAATAGCAAATAATATTCTAGAATGAAACTACTGCAGTCAACTTCATCAATGTGTTGCCCAACCACCGATTGATGTACAACAATCAACAAAGATGTCACAGTAGAAGCCATAACCCATGAATATCATCCGAGGGACCGAAGAGGAGCAAATTCCAACACACAACCCAACAACCAACAAGATGAGATCCCTCACCAGATTAACAACAGTACTCTCACCCCTTCCGGGACCGAGAAGAACCCATGCTTGCTGCTCGAGATCAAAGAACCAAAGAAAAAAACAGAAACACAAACAAGAACAAAAACAATAAAGAGCGAGAAAAGGGGTGTGAAACTCATGCGTAAGCACCCATAATCGCCTAGATAATAAGTGACTTGTACTTTTAACTTGCAACCACGAGTATCTGAAGTCAAACCTCTCATTTCATCAAGGTTGGGAGTAGTAAGAATGAAACTGTTACTGTGTTGTTTGATTCTTGAGTTGTACACATGTGAGATCGCTAGACAGTAAGAAGGACCGAAAATAAACGAGGAACAGAGTCCTTTCAATGTGGACAAAGCTAGTATCATCACGATGGGTACAAAATCATACAAAGGTGAGCAGGAAGCTATACAAGCTTGATGATGGACATGTGCAACATGTATAGTTAAACAACAGCAAAACAGACCATCCAATCTGCTCCTCTGCCTTAGTACGTCACCGCCGTTTAACCACAGCCAACAGTCCCTGAATAACTTATCAGCTCATCCGGCCGCACCCATAGCACGCCGGACGAACGATATCACTGTTTTTGGAAGAAGAAAAAACAAAAACGCGTGTGTAAGTGTTGGGGATAAGCCCTAACGTTAAAGAAGCATATGCCTAAAAAGACAGATGAAAGTCGATAGACATTTGGGTGAGTTTATCTCTTATTATGTATGATCATCAGCAAATTCTCTTTACTGAGTTTGCTCTTCAGCATGTTACAATAACACTATTTTGGATTTGTCATATTTGCAATTACAGGAGCAGAAGAAGGAATAGAGATACTGGACTCCTAGTGCACCAATGGATCAAAAGAGGATTTGTTCTCCAATTCTTATATAGAGATCAAGGGCCCGGCCACAGACTCCAACGGACCAACTCTTTTCAAGTATCGCAACCAAAATTTGGGTGTTTAGCAAAGAAGCATCCTACTATACCCGGATTTATAGCATGTAATAGTGGACCTTTTCCAGTAACTTTCCAGTAACTGTACATATATATATATATATATCTTCATTATGGGTTGGTTAATATGGCACTTATCATACAAAAGACTAAAATTACACACAAGACTAAAAGAGATACCTTGAGAGAGAATCATGTTCCACAGCGATTCAGCCTCAACTACCCTGTGGTCCATATCAAATGCCAGTAGAAGGGTGTCATAGCTAGGCTGCCATTGTCGCTCCTTGATCTTTGCTTGGCATCCACTTTGTCACCTGACCAGTGAAGAAGTAGCCACTTAAATTGTTGGATTTCAATACATCCAACAATTTAATTAAGCAAGTTTCTGAAGGGATTTTACAAAGATAAACCATTTACCCTATGTCCACAAATCACTGACTTAATCCTTCTGATTAATCAACACCAATGATACTTATACCTGAAACTATAGAAGAACCAAGAAGCTCCAGCATGCATCCTCATGCTAATGAATTCAGACAGTCCTTAGTAAGGTTTCCTTGAAGTACTATCTAACGACAGGTCTCCTCAGTAGATTAGTGTCGAGTTGATTTGTAATTCCAAATGCAACCATGTATAACATTCATATGCATCATGTCTCAAATGAACAGGCTAACGTACACATGCCATTATGGCATATAAGACGTTCCAGAGATGAAACCTAGCTCGTATATGTATCTTTCTGCAGTATACCCCATGTCCACGTACTTTCTTTCCTCTTAAACCTATCTCACTTTCTTTCCTCCCTAATCTCTAAGCCCGAGGCCCATTGAGCCCAAGTCCGGCCTGACCTGAAATTAGACCCGAAAAAAATCTGGCCCGATGAGCATAAGGCCGGATTTGGGCCGAGATCTCAAAGCTCATAGACCCGAAAATGCCGATTCGTTAAAAGCCCATAAAGGCCAACCCGGCCCGGCCTATGAAGCTCATGAACAAATATATTATATATGAACAATTTGTATATATGCAATGCATTATAGTTTATCAACTAGCTAAACACTCAGGAATTCCTAATTAAGTACTTATAGTCGTAATATTGACTAACTAAGTATAATTATAGTCCTAGTCTTATAGCAGTAGTCTATCACTCTATCCAATCATCCATTGTGCTCCAAAAATGTCTAATACTAGATAGAAAGCCTGCACACGAGGCGCGGTGATTCAATTATGGAAACTTAGATGAAAAAAAATTTATCTTGCAAATGAGAATCATAAAACATAACTGCACATTCCAATATATAATACGAACTTGAAATTTGTTTTTGTACTTGTCAAAGATACAAGACATCATAAGAACGCTTGAAACAACATGAGATTGTTCAATACTGTCAATAGTTAAAAATATGAGTTGATAAAACTCTAATAATCAAGCTCCTACATATGAACCTCCTTTGTCTATTCCTCCTTTTTGTACCTATTTATGTTCTTTTATCTTCGTGCTTGTATTATTCATTTTAAGCTCATCAATAAATTTCTTCTCTTTTTGTCTCAATCTCTCCTCTTGTTCTACAGCAAGTAAACTTCTCTTCATGTGTCAGTCTCTTCCCTTCTTCTACGGCAAGTATTTTTTTTCCCACTCATGCCACTTCATTTATTACTGAAATCAGAGTACTAAAGCAATTCAATTAAATAATTAAGTTTCATAAGATTATATTACAAAATCAATTATAGTATGAAAAATACTCACCATTTCTAATAGAATCATTAATGGAACACACACACAGCTTATACAACTATGCAGTCACAAAAATTGTATGAAAAATATATAGGTTAATGAAAAAGTTCAAATAGAACTCCACAAACCACAACAACATTTGTAATAAGTACATAATTTCAGCTACTTGTGTCGTACCAAGCAATTTACATATTGGTTCTAAGATAGAATTATTCAATTTAATCAACCCGTACTAAAGAAATTATAGTCCAATTTTAACGAAAACAAATGTGATTCTAAACAATAAATATCAAGACTGAACACTATTTGAATGAGTCATATGAGATCATGAGTAATGAAAATATTTATACTAATACATGATTAGTGGGTACAATTAACAGTCGGGGGCGGATCCACTTGGTAGGCTACTAGGACTGCAGCCCGGCTAGAAATTATGGTCATGTAAAATTTTTGTACCTCATAAGTAATCTAACACATCATGGTGCAGTTGGCTAGGTTCCACAAGTGAGTTGATGTGGGAGGTTTTCATCATGATTTCGATTCTCCATACCACTTAGCATTTTTTTTCAGTTCTCTACTTCTCTGTTTCCATCCCAGCTCCATCTTGTCTCTTTTTTCCAATTCAATTTCTTACTTTCCATTGCAAATTTAATATTTTTCTTTCCTTTAACAGTACCTTTCGCATAAATTTTATTACTATTTGATTTCTTAAATCCTTTAAATTCTGAAAGACATTTAAAGATAAAAAGTGTGTGTGTATATATATATGCAGATGTCGTATTTTGTAACTTTTCACACAGGTATATGATTATAAACTTTTAGAAAAAAATCGTACGCCGCACAGTACATCCCTTCTAGTTTTAAAATCCTAGATCTGGCCCTGCAAACAGTAACTCTGAGTTCAGTTTTATATCCCAATACAAAGAAACATAAATTCTGAAGCCATCAAATGTATGAAATGCAACCAACAAAACTCAATCTTAATCCATGTAAACAAAACAAAAAAGGAAAATAAAAATCAAATGCAAGATAGATAGATAGATAAATAGATAGAGAGAGAGAGAGAGAGAGAGAGAGAGAGGTTTGACAGAGTGGAGATCGATAAGAGAGCAACGAAGAGGGAGAGAGGGTCGGATTTGCCATCGATGGAGATCAGATGAGAGAGATGATATGGAGGCAGAGAGAGTGAGAAAAGAATGAGATAGGTTAATGGAAAATATCGATTGTGTGAACAGTAGATGAATACTGAAATGAACAGTAGAGAGAAAAATAGGTTCTACTTTCTTATACTAGAGGAAGTACACACCATGTGTGTGTAAAATTAATTAATTTTTTAAAATATTAAAAGAAAATATTAAACTCTGTAAAAATTAAATTGAAAAACTAATCAAAAATCTTAAAACTAAAAAAGGATAAACAATAAGAAAGTAATTTTTTTCCGGTTACTAGAGTAAGTTATCTTAAAACTAAGTAGTGAAACAAAAAACTGCTGGACAAAAAGTGAAATAAATTAGAACTTTTATTTGCTAATAGGGACACTATTTCAGTGTGTTAACACAATCTACAATAAAACACATGCTTATAAAATAACCATAAAATAGTAAACTAATTTACCTCTTTAAGGTTGTAATATTAAATTTAGTTTTCTTATAAGGAACAATACGTACCAACCCTAAATAAGTAACTTTTTATTTAAATTTTATAATTTAATCTTAACCATTCATTTTTTTTTAATTTGATCTAACACCACTGTAAAATAAAAAGGTTTTTTTTTTAGGTTTAGTACTGTTCCTTATGAGAAAACTAAACTTGATATTACAATCTTAAAGAAGTAAATTAGTTTACCATTTTATGGTTATTTTATAAACATATTTTTATTGTAAATTGTGTTAAAACATTGAAGTAGGGTCCTTACTATAGTACCCTTTAGTAATTCAGCTTCATCAAATGTAAAAGGGCAAATAAGGAAGAATTGGTCAATGTTGGGAAACAAAACTACTTCCCTTAATAATAGTATAGATTAGAAATATATTACAGTAGTCTCATTTAAAGAGTTTTTTTTTAAGTAGTCTCACTTGAAGAAAAAAAGTCTTGAAGGAAAAAGAAATTGATTTTTTTTCTTTATTTTTTTGTTATTATATATAAAAGACCCAATAGGTCTAGTCCTATGGACTTAATTAGCTCAGCCCACGGGCTTATGATTTATGAAAAAGCCCGACTCGACCCATTACCGACCCCTAACTAAGAGCATCCTCAGGGGGGTAGCTATATGGACATGAGCAATGTCAAATGACACGGCTCATATCTTAATTGCAACAAAAAAAATGCATGTAAAAATCTGACTTTTTATATTTTAATTATGAGTTATGTAAGAAATTGACACGGCTCGAATTAGAAATCAAATGTCCAAAAATTTGATTAGTAACCAATTCAAGTATTGAATTATACCTAATATTATAACTACAAAGAGATCTATTCCTTAATATTTTAATTTCTATATAATATTGGAATCAAATCCAGTTAAATTTTCTTTCTTTCCGATTTCCAAATCAAATTCTGTCATGAAGAAGGTTTTAGATTCTAACGATTTTCTCAACAATTTTAGTCGATTAATCGCACATTTCTCTCTCTCTCTCTCTATAAGAGATTTAGATTTCATATGAAGACTTGCCGAAACAATTATAAATATTTGCGAGAGAAGATTGTATAATATTTGATTAATTATATTATATGTACTTTTTAAATATAAAAAACTAACGTTAATACAAATTACATTTTTGACACGGCTGAGTCATATTGCTGGCTACGCCACTGAACATCCCCAATACAATTAGAAACCTTACTTAATGATAAAATTATAATTTAACTAAATATTGGCAAAATTTGGCTCATAATTTTCATCTCTCACCTCCACTTTTCAGTTTTCACCCTATTTTTCAGTTTGCATAGCCTTTAAAATAAGTTAAATAGCAATACTGGTGCAGTGAACAACAAAGACAATATAACTAAATTTGACTTTTAAATAAATATAACTTTTAAATTTGTCAATAGTATTCTATAACTAAATAAAAAATTCCCCATTGTCATACTTGAATTACACCCAAACCACTGATTCCTCTTTCTTAGAATTCTCAAAAGCATTAGCCGCTGCAATCAATGGAAACTGTGTCTCCCAAGCTGTCCATTTATCCAATGCTAAAAAAATGGCCTCTTTCTTATTCGGAAGATCGAAAACCTGTCAATTCAATGTCAATGGCGAAGGAGTTGGACCAGAATCAATCTTTATCTTTGTTTGGAACTCTCAGACGTATTACATGATTTACATCCATACAAAGAAGCAATCGATTTGACAATAAGATGAAACAGAAGATGTGGCAAAAGAACTAACAATTCTAACAAGATCAAGTGCCTTTTGCCCAGACCTAGCTGAGTCTTGTTTCTTCCTACCTTCTTGATTACTTTCCTACATTTCGAGAAAATAACGACTTTTTAAAGCATCATGACAACATGAAGACCACTAACTACAAAACTGCCACTAACAACAAGTTTCTTGGATGAAAAGTAAGGGCGCCTCTGAGACTTTATGATGTTTTGTCTGTGCTTTGCATTTGTAATCCACCACCTCCATGCCTTTGTCGAGAGATCTAGATGTACAAGTATATATATCCCATGCATTCTGGTGTTATATATAGAGATCGAGCACTAATTAATATCTAACTGGCTTCAACTCCTCCTAGTTTTACAATCTCTCTGATCCCATCCATCGATCCTGTGAGTTTGAATTGGCCTTGGAACTAGTCTCCCAGATATTTGGTTTTGTAATATGAACGTCTTTATATATATATATATATATATATATATATATCCACAAGCGCATTTTTTTTAAGAATATAATTTATTGAAGAAAGAAGAATAAGCAGGGGTTTGGGGTTGGAGGTATCTTCTATATCTTTACACATATTTTGTATACCTTTTATGGATTGTAATCATGCACTCTATATAATAAGGACACAGGTATAGGGTTTCGCGAGTCTTGTCATAAAGTGTACAAACTACAAAGGAGAAGCAACAGTGAAAGCTTTACAACTATGATTCATAATAAATATTATTCTCATTGTGGGATAATGTTGTACTACAAGGAACTGAATTTCTCTTCTACAACTCTTCTCCAACACCGTATTAATTTGAGATTGAGATAAAAATATTTAAAACATAGTTTAAAATAAACAGCTCTTCATTTACTTATTTCTGACCGTAATTTTTGAATTAAAAATTTAAACATGAGCAGTTTTCTTTATTTTACCACTCATTCTATCCATATAGTTAAAAGTAAACTAATTTTATCCCCAAACCTCAGCCTCAAAGGGGCTTAATACTGTAGCACATCAGAAGTACAGAAAAGTATTCGTCAGCTGATAATGATAATACGTACAACTTGCTGAGATTACATAATTATATACATACTGATATCAACACGTGCATAGGAGGAATGAAGCTATGTAGGCACGAGTGCCAGTATCTGACTCCTGATGATTCCCATACACTTTTGTACCTCTCCGTAAACAGGCAGGTTCCGTGTACAAATTGGCTTCAGAATTGTAACACCACGATCTAGAACCCGTGCAACATCAGCAGGTGAAAACTGCCGTGCTGTACATGTCTGCATTTTGTGTGGCGAAATGAAAATTCAAGGTTATAGACTGATTGAAGGTAGAAAAATGGGATTCACTACCCAAAATGGCAGTTGATCTATCTCTATCAATATAAGATATTTCACCAAGCAAACACAGCAATCCACAGAAAGTACGCAAGTTACCTGAATCATGAATAAAGCTGCCACACAATTTGCGATAAGGTCTGAAAGCAGTTGTTCTTCACTTTGGATGGATAAACTGTTTGATTTTGGATCAGGTTTACAACTCACTCCCAATGGTTTTGCTGTACAGGCAATTGATTGATCCTCAGAAACAAGATTCGTAGCTGCAGGGGTTGGAGATCCCATCAGTATCCTACCAACATCATCCTCCGAGAGCCGTTTACTTACAAAGTCAATAACCTCCTGAATTCTGTCAATGTCACTTTCCCTCTTCAAGGATGAAACTGCCTGGGATTAATATGAAATATGTTGTCAGAGGAGAAAGAATATTATCTTCAAGCAACAGAGACATTAATTTACCAGACAATACACACTCCCAGACGACTCCAGTTACGTAGCTTATTATTAAATAAAACATTAATTTTGTCCACAAACAGTGCTTGCTAACAGGGTGCATAAACATATCATAGCATTAGATAGTATTTAAAACCTGCATAGCTACATCAACCATTTTCCTTGCTTTAGCTCTTGAACTTTCAACTATTTCATACACATGAGAGGCCGGTTCTTGGACATTGCAAGAAGAGCTTGAATGGCCACTGGAGTCACTTAGGCTGGCCATGGGATTCACTGATATAAGTGGGTAGCTCCCTCTATATGTGTTCCGCTGTCTCAAGCAAAAAAGAGCAGAAGAAACCTGTGTGTGAAAGGCCATCAGTTTCCCTCTCCCTCAAACAGTCACTCGATTGCACCATAGATTGGTCGATGAAAAGGAATGGAGCTTCTAGCAAGCCAGAGAAACATATACCTGTTCATTGACTTCGCTCAGCTGTAATAGTACTGCAGCATATTCCTTTTTAAAAGGCTCAGAATCCTTGATGGAGTTGTCTCCATCTCGGCACTCTTCAAACACCTCATCATTCATGCGCCTCAACTCGGAGACCACAGCATCCTACAAGTTTCAAGATGATCCATCAACTCACTTCTCAAAACTTCCAGGAATAAAATAAATCATTATTTGCACTTAGACATTTCCAACAAAATTGCCACAATAACTTGATATTTATATACAAAAAAACTCACCTTTTTGTCAAGTGCATGGGTCAACTCAAACAGAGCTTGTACATCAGCTTCCTTAGCTTGGATCTGCGCAAGGCTTGGAGACTGAGAATTTGCAACTTGTGTACTAGGACTACTAGCAGTATCACCAGACCCAAATTTAGCTTCTTTAGTAAAACTTGATGAGATCCCCTAGACAAAACAATTTCCACTTAGATACTTCTGCAATTCTCTTTACTTATATCCTCAAAAATAAAGCAGCAGCTGAGGTTACTGGTGAAGTAGTCAGCAAGAGCAAATGACCAAAGGATAAAATGAGCCCTAAAGCATGGAAAGATCAGAAAAGCGTACTGGAAATCAGCACAGATAATTGACCACAATACACCAAACAAGATATATCAACTACAATTCCAAGAAGGAATGGCAATCTGGATAAATGGCAGAGATTGTGTTCCAGAAAAAATTCAAATATTAGCAATACATGTTTCCTGGACATAATTAAAAGCAGTCTCTCATAAATTGGAAAAGCTTGATGAACCTGAACATATCACACTCCAATATTCTTGAATATTTAATCATACATTAATAAAGGACACGGGCAGACACGTTGTGCACTGGAATATAATACAACCAAAAAAATTTCAGCTTGAAATCACAACTAACCTCTAAATGCTTTGATTTGTTGATCTGAGGAGTTGACGGCAGAATATGCGACGGAACAGTGCTATTCAGGTTCTCAGTAGAAATCACCCTCACATTCCCGACACTTTTGTCTTCTCGCAGTCCATTAATCTTGGGCTCCTTCAAATATTCAGTATGATTGTTGACACTGACGGTATGCTTTGTGAAAGAAGCAGGTATATTTTCTAGTGGATTTAATGGCATACAATCAATATCCTGCAACAGAAATAATTTACCAACCCTTAAAAAAGAACACTATCAAATGAGAAATAACTAATATTGACTGCACACAACATAAAGAATGTAGCAGTCCAGCAATGTAATAGTAGTTAGCCACAGAAAATGGGACAAAAAACACCAATATGCTCTCACTGTCCATTATTTCTTCAAAATATTTAAATGATGATTTCTCAAATATGACGTATCCAATAAAGAACAAAGCTGTCTGAACATCGAGAAGAAATAATTATTTTGATAGTGCTTTCAAAATTGAGCACTAAAAGTGTGAAGCAAATTGACACTTCCCATAAAATGATTTATTGTAAGTCAGAGATCTTATATTCACATTTTTACTAAATATAAAATGACCTTCGCCAAAACAATCTGGCAATCTATATGAATGAAAATGGTGCAAGTTACCATACAGAATCCAACATATATTTCGTCACTCACAGAGAAGAATGTCTAATGGTGTCAATAAATTATTAAAGATAATTACCATGATATCTGCAACTCCTAGTTCAGGCTGGTCAAACTGAACACGGTACATCTTATAGTCAGCACTTAGTACAATTCCATTGTGTATCTCTCTATCTGTGGGATGAATAGCAATGACATGTTGTCCAACTGATAAAGGCCGAGCTAAGTCAGTTGGAAGTCCTCGCCGCGTACCAGCATTAAGTTCAGCATAATGGCTTCTAACAGAATCCCGGTACTGATTAAGCTTCTCCTTTTCTTCGTTCAGAAACTGGTCAGAAAATCTCCGTGGTCTGCCAAGAGAACTGCAGCAACAAGTGATGCCAAAAACATGTAAGAACACTTAATTAAGAGGAATTGCAACGAAGCAGAGATCAGGAGCATATACCTCCTTATAACACCCCATTCAACACGAGTTAACCTGGGAACATGACCCAATCCAACATGATTCAAGTATTCAACAAAATCCCTTTTAGCGAACCATGGGTAATCGATTGCACTGTAAAACCATTCAAAAGCACACCATCTCCGCGCTTGATACCGGGATAAGCAATTAGAAAGTCTTCCCTGTAAACGAATGTGCAGACATATATGCATAAAAATCTCAAGCAACTCAAAAGGTAATATAAATGATAGCAGATGTATGACCTTAAGATTCGGTTCATGCTGAAGATATGAAAGAACCAATTTATTTGGTTGGTCACATGATGTACTCTGTACAGAATTAGTATCTTTCTGCATGTCCAGCTTCTGTTTTCTCCTGTCTCTGAAGGGTAAATTGGCTTCGTTTCCATATTGGACTTCTACAGTTGATAAACCCAAATTGTTCTCTAGCCTTTCACGACCAGTAATAGAAGATGAATTTTTTAGAGACTTTGCCAGCTTTCCTTGCTTTTGGTGTGTATTATAATAAGAAGACCGTTTACTTCTATTCACATGGTTCACCTCATCTGTAGCCTGAAACCAGTTGCAGAGTAGAGATAGTGAAACTTAAATGCAACTGTATGCAACTGAATTTAAAAAAAAAACAATATAATCTATGGATACCATTTGTTCAAGACATTTTAGACAAAATAATAAATGACTTTACAACTCATCATTGCCATATTCACTTAATGATACATTTTGTGAAAATAAAATTTTGACCTAAAGACTTAACCCTTATTATTTAAGGAAGAATGTTGCTTGCTTGCTGAAATCATATATCTTCAAATCATAGACATCTAAAAAATGAATAACAGCAATTTGTATAATAAAAAATTTCTGTAAAGTCAGAAAGAGCACCTTATTCGTTTGACTGTCGCTCCGAGGAAACTCGGTTTGAGCTTCATTGTCATGTATCTGCAACTAAATAATGTGAAACATGATCATCAATGATGCTCTAACCAGGTGGACCAAGAAGAGTATCAAAAGGAAATGTGAATCAATTTGTAGTAGAATAACATCTGTCCGTACTTTAAATGGTGACTTCTGTTTTCTGTTTTGTAATCCAGTTTTAGCAAGATGGACTTCCTCTTTGAGTTTTCCCGGGTGACATGTTTCCAAAGCAGGCTCTTCAGCTACAGTAATTGTATGATTCCCTGTGATTCTAAACTTGTAAGCTATGGTGAAGTTTTCTTCCTCGACATGTGCAAATGACTCTAAGAACATAGAAATCAAATAGAGTAATATAAAGTGAGTAGCAGGCCAACATATCTATAAACCATGACATGAATAACATCACCGAAGGATTACTAATTGGCCATCCTCACGAGAGCCGAAAATATATTCCACGTGAAAATTGACAGATGTCACCTCAATAAAATGATAAGCAGTACAGTAGAAAGACAAACAGCATATCATACTTTCCAAAGCATTCAAAGTTACCTTGTCAACTTGCTATGACATGTAAAGAAAGACTGATGAGATAATTAAAATGATTAACAGTCTCTCACTGAACTCTTTCATAAGTTACGAGGTGACCCTTCTCTAATATAACCAAACCACCACAAATCCTTTCGCTTTCAGAAATTTCTCAGTAACAGTGGGAGAGATTGGTAAAAGAAAAGAAAAAGAAACACAAAAGAAGGATGCACAAAATGCACACTGATGCAAATCTAACAACCTCCTTCTGTTCCCCTCCACAGAAAATGGAGATGAATTGACTGGTTCATTGCATCCTAGATTGGGAGTAAGGACAGACACAAAGATAAATTCCCATGTTACAGTACACCATCTTACCAATTTCAGCAGTTGCATCAGGCATCCTCAAGGATAGATCTGCCAGAGTAAGTAGCGCATTGAAAGAAGAACCATCATCTGTGGACAGATGAATTGAAAGGAATAAACAACATGCTTAAACACACTAGAAAAGAAGCTATGAATTATGAAGAGATAATAGAGGCTGATGCTTTCCACAAAGCTTGGCAATATCATGTTTAATGGCAAAAAATAGTCTTGAAGGAAATAAATTGTATGAAACAATACCTGCATACTATTTATGTTAGAGGAGAAGGATGGGGTGGGAAATTAAAAGCATACCTTTTCCAACATTAGCTTTTTTACTTTTCTTTCTATCCTTGAGGAAGGAGCTTGCATTTTTTGCACCCAAATCTTTTGTTCCCATTTGTCCCTTGAGAGAACCTGGTTTATATTGTTCTTCCTCTGTTCCACTACTACTTTCTTTCTCAATATGATGATTTTCACCTTCTTCCCTTTTTTGCCTCTTTAAATAGTATCTATCCACATCATAATCAGCTTGCATGCTTCCTAAGCTTAATTCACAACCACCCTTGGCCAATTCCCCGCCACGACGCCTGGCAATTGTCATTTCTGTCCCTGCAAACTATATACAAGAATGATGAATGATTTATTCTTGAAGTCATTTTAAAAAGCACTGAAAATATTTTTTAATAGTAAATATACCATTCTTTCACCATGCCAAACAGGTGATGGAGTACCACCTCTTTGTGACGTCTCAGTCAATGAAAACTCTATCCCATGAGGCATGTTACCATCATTAGCATCTGTATTTGGTTTAACAGGTTGTCTGGCGGCTGAAAAATACTTTCCACTGTTATCTCTATCATAAGAAGCAACCGGGACTCGAGGAGTCCTTTTCTTAACAGCATGAGGCCTAATTCCTGGAGAAAAAAATTGCCACAAATCAATTACATGACATGATAAACCAAAAACAGCAACAAAATATTTAGAAGCAAGGACAAACTCTACAGTAAGGACAGATCTTTACATCCTAATTCAGTTATTATAAACCTAATTCTACCTTTGTGCCTACATTGATTTCTTTCATCCACCCAAACAAAACATGAATAAACAAGCAACCATTATTATCCTTTTTCTTTTCATAATCTTCCACCCGGTTTTGCAATGCTAAAAGATAAACTAAAATGATACTATACACAGAGAGATTACAATCATTTCCTACCAGTGCGCCTATTCTTCAACAATGACAAGCAGCCATCTGATGCCATTGAGCGGGACTGTGAAATCTCTGGAATGTGTCCTTCTAAACCTTTTGAGGCATCACTCCGTAACTTCCCCCTCACAAGCTTGCGAGGCTTTCTGGAGGTTCCTGCAACATCAGTGCTTTCTTGTTCACTATCACTTCTTTCCTGAAAGGCCAGATCAACTTATATGAGTTTGATATGGGTAATCCTGATACATTAAGAACTTTTTTTCATTTTTCAATTTTAAAGAAACCTACAAACAGAAGAGTAGTAGTAGATCATTAGAGTCACATATACGAAGTCCTAACTAAAATTGATAAGCTTGAATACTTGCTCAATATAATTGGTCAGAAGACTCAACAATAAAACTTGCATGAGATGAGAATGACCAAAAAAAGGAGTAGCGATAATCTTAAAATAAGAAAACGTAACCAATTTTCCTTAAAGCAATTGACGCTGAGATCCCCCATCCCAGGTGAATAGAAGACTGAACTCAAATACCAATACTATTTAAGTCAAAGGAAATACAGAACCGGCCAACAGAAAAAGGAAACTGA
Organism: Geum urbanum; assembly: GCA_946800695.1. Lineage (NCBI taxonomy): Eukaryota > Viridiplantae > Streptophyta > Magnoliopsida > Rosales > Rosaceae > Geum > Geum urbanum. Next base: position 32,311,053 of record OX327012.1, read on the forward strand.
AATTCAATCTCACCAGCATAGAGTAATAGTCGCACATCATAGCAGTTAGGCCAAGCACGGATGCAGTGCCCTCCGGAAGAGATAAATAGGCCTGCAAATATTCAACATTATGAGTCCACACATGCTAAATAAAAGTAGTCATCAAGAATATGAAATAAAAAACATGCTAAAAATTGGTGCCAAATATGAGTTTGCAATCAAAAACTTTGTCAACAAACAACGAGCAATTGGTGAACTTGTAGTAACATGATCAAAGAATTTTCTTTTTAAAAAAATAATGATAAATTTCTAATTTACAGAGCTCGATTTGAAATTTTTCTCCAGAAAATGACTTTTAGCAACACGCAAACATCAAAACGTGAGAACCAAATGCAAAACCTGTCACTGTGAATGGATATGCAAAGTCTCACATCAGTGTGAAAGTAGCAAATATCGGGACAATTTAATAACTTGGACATACGTCACATAACTTATGATGCATATAGATTGAGATAAAGTTACATCATATCCACACATACTCTATTCATAGTGTAAAGGGCCTCTACATTCTCCACAGATCGGTTTCGTACTACAGAAGCCACCTAAGCACAAATTTAACCGAATCAATAAGTTTCCGGATGGGTGCCTGACATATTTCTATGAGAAAAGAATAAAAGAACTTTGCACTAACCTTCTTCCAATCTCTCCCATACTTGCGATATGCTTCGTAGAAGCTGCTTAGCTCATCTGTGGTCCATTGAGGCCCTAACATATCAGACAGCTTTCTCTTCTGCAAGCATCAGAAAGAAGATATTTACTATTTATTCTAGAATAGCAATACAACACTGTTGCTTCAGAAGAAGAGGAAATCAAGATTTCAATTTTGGTTTTGGTTTTCATTCAGAGTGTATACAATTACACAAGAACGCAATACTTACACAAAATTAAAAAACAAATGGTATAAGAGTAGATCTAATTAGATTCAGACCCAAAAAAAAGAGTAGATCTAATTAAAAACAATCATAACACATAAGAAGGAAGTCATCTAGATATCAACAACATAATCTGGTCATCATGTGCCACACTTGTAACATTGAAACAAACACAATATCTTTATTGAGTTAAATGTTCCTGCACTGAGAGAAAAATTAAGAAGAGAAAAAACGAAATGAAATAAAAAATGATGAACCAGGTATTCTTATACGGTTCACTATTAATACCAAAGCGAAATCACTTCAAAGATGTGTACCTAGAACAACTCCCATAATATATAATTATCAGAAAAAGGGCAGGACTCACTTTCTGTTTACTCTTGGTAGCATTATCTCCATGTTTGTTAGAAGTAGCCTCATTCATATAAGGATACCTCTTATTCACACCCTTTGTTTTCCGTACTGGGGCCATGACTAACCTCCTCAATTATCTGAAACAAAACAAGAAGCAAAGCACAAGTCAGCAAAGTCAAATACAATAGTCATACAATAAATTTTCCCAAGTAATATGTGGTTGCCTCAGCTCAATTACAATAGGAAAAAAAATCCAGGCCACAGCGACAGGGTGAAAGCAAATGGATCATCCTAAAAACAGATACGAAATTTCACAGTTTCAGTTGTCAACAACAAAGAGTTTAAATAGATAATACTCTAATCCAGGTCGCAGGTGAACAATATGATTTTCATTTTCTATCTCCTCAATTTTCCCGCCAATTTTATGTAAAACATAGGCATTAACAAGATTATCAGTTCTATACGATCGAGCTGAAAAATTCAAAGCTCCATCGACCAGATACTTTGGCATTAGTGTGAAAGCTACGGAAACTCGACTTCAGAACACATAATTTCACAATTCCAGAGCTCCGTTACTAGAAAAACACAAAATCAAAAAAGCAGCGAAGCCGATTGAAAACCGAGCGAGCCTAAACACAATAGCAGAGCTTAAGCTGTAACAAAATCTTCTACTGAAAAAAATCAATAATCAAACTAAGCAATAGACAAATCCGGCTGGCTTTTCAAGTTATCGGATTTCTCGGCAACCGAACAGAAACGAAAGCCCAAAGCAAAACGACACGTTACGCTAAACACACACACGCAGCAGCTGTGGGAATTGAAAAGATTGGATAACCCTAGAGGAAGATTCGAGAAGCGGAATTCACCTGTGGGAAGATTGAACGCGATCAGAGAAGGTACGGGTTCGGAGCCATAGACGGAGTGAAAGCGCCGATCGAGCAGCACTGGAATAAAACGATTGTTGAAATAAAGAAGAAGAAGAAGAAGAAGAAGAAGAAGAAGAAGAAGAAGAAGAAGAAATTTGGGGCACAACCGCGAAACTTTAAAACCCACTGTTAATTTCGGCCTAGAGCAAATTCATTTGGAATTTTTGTTGTTTCTGTTTTCAAAAAAAATTGTCCCCCCTGGCTTTAAATTTGCGCTAGACTTGTCGGGGCGACTGCCAAGAGATCTTTATTTTTAGATTTTTATTTTAGCAAACTAAAGAAGACAAAGTTCTATTATTTAATTCTAGAGAGGCACGTCTCTAAGGCATCTCCAATGGGAGTATCTAAAATGGGGTATTAGATCTATATTTAGGACCTCAATCTATGACTTATGATTTAGAACTTCACTATCTTCAATTGGTAAAGTCCTATATTGTAAATATATTTATTTTATGTTATTTTTAATGATTAATTTATTTTGTTACAATATTATTATGTATAATAAATATTAATTATGATAATTTTTTACCATTATATGGATTATTCAACGACTCTCGATTTTAATTTGACACCGATATATGCATTTTTCAAGGATAATTTCAAAATTTCGAAATGGTATATCATGATCTTATCTTTAAATATCAATTTCAAAATTTCAAAATTTCAAAATTATTCAACGTTCTTATCTTCAAATTTCAAAATTATTCAACGTTTTGATCTTCTATAAAATCAGAATCATTCACTTCTTCATCTCTCACCAATTCACAAACACTTCTCCTCCCACGAACAAATTATGGTTTTCGTATTGTTTCATACCTTTAATTTTGTGTTCCGCTATGAATAGGTTGTGGAAATTACTGAAGAAGGAGGAAGCAGAAGATGTTTCGAGAAGGCAACAACAAGCTCTCTTGATGTCTGCGGCAGCCCTACAAGTGGAGATGATGGAAGAAGATGAAAGCTCACAACGGGGTGGTTCCTCGGAAGGGCGGAGGTACATCTTAAGGGACCGAGAAATGATGGATCAACGATTGAAAGCTTTATACTTCACCTCACCATGTAGGTTTGACGACGACATCTTTCGAAGGCGCTTCCGTATGAGACCCCATCTCTTCGACAATATGATGCATCAAGTGACCAACCACGACCCTTACTTTGTACAGACGATGGATGCCACCGGCAGACTCGGCATTTCCACCGAACAGAAGCTAACATGTGCTATGAGGATGCTCGTATACGGTCTACCAGCAGACTTGTGCTATGAGTTCCTTGATATTGTTGAATCCACTGCTCTAGAAGTGTTAGATCATTTTACAAGAGCGATATGGGCTGTGTACCGCAAAGACTATCTACGCACACCAACAAAGGCAGATCTCGTGAGGTTGACAAACAAAGCTGCAGATCGTGGATTTCCAGGTATGTTGGGTAGTCTTGATTGTATGCATTGGCAATGGAAAAATTGTCCTACTGCTCATGCCGGACAATTCCAAGGCCATAAAGGAAAACCTACAATTATCTTAGAGGCGTTAGCCTCCTATGATACTTGGATTTGGCATGCAATTTTAGTCTTCCAGGTTCTCTCAACGATATCAACGTCCTGGGAATGTCACCATTGTTTGATGAGGTATGCAGAGGTGAAGCTCCTCAAGTGAATTTTAAAGTGGCAAACAGTACGTACCATCAAGGTTATTATTTGGTGGATGACATATATCCCAATTGGGCGACTCTTGTGAAGGCAATAAAAAATCCTACTACTCCCGAGACAAGACACTTTACAATGATGCAAGAGGCGTTCAGAAAAGACGTCGAGAGAGCATTTGGAATTCTCCAAGCGCGTTTCGCAATTGTGAGGGGTCCAGCTCGTTTATGGAGTAGGGAAAGCCTTCAATACATCATGATGACGTGCATTATTTTGCACAACATGATTGTAGAAGATGAGCGCGATGAAGATGAGCAATGTGAGTTTGACACGGATGAAATCCTGTCTCGTCCAAGAAAAGCTGAGATCTATGATAAACTGAGCTATGATGATGAGATCCATCGTAATCCTCAACTAATGCACGAATTTGTGCGAGCTCGTTACAAGAGGATCCAATGTCCGGTGATATGTGTGGAACTAAGATCGGATTTAGTTCAACACGGATGGGCTTTGAAGAAGTACCGAGAGCGCAACAATGGTTAATTTTGAAATTTTAAATGACATTACTTTTGTGTCATCATGTTGTTGTATGTCTTTAATTTTGTGTGGTTGTATGTCTGTAATTTTGTGTGGTTGTATGTCTTTAAATTTGTGTGGTTGTGTGTCTTTAGTCCGTTGTGTGGTTATATGTACTTGAGTGTCTTTATGCATTTAAACATTTTGTGTTTTGTTATAGATTTATTACAATAATGAATAAGAAATTTCGAATTACCATTAAAATTTACAAAAATACACTTAATACGTAGTTAATTCAAATGATTAAAAACGGAAATTAAAGACGTATAACCAACAAAATAGTACAACTTAATCACTCTTCACCATCATTACGCATCCACTCCGTTTGATTGAGCTAAAGATAGGGAGAAGAAGTTGATCCACCACGAGGGGTAGGGGTATGGAATGATGATGCATTTTGTGCCTCCATTTCCTCTCGCTCAATTATCTTATTTTGCTTCCTCTCCCAATATCCTCTTTTACAAGGTGAATATATATTAGGATCCACCGCCATTGTGCGAGCATCTTCCTCCCTTTGTTAAGCCGCCATAGCCTCTTCATAGAGTTTTTCCCTTCATTCAAACTCTCTATCGTTTTGATCGGCAAGCCTTTTCATTTGAGCATGAATACTTAAAGTTAACTCTTGGTTACCTTTTTTCTTCGCCGCCTTGGTCACTTTTTGTCCCGTTGGACGCTCTCGTCTATCTTTTGATGTCATGCTTGGAGTTGCTTGATCTCCGGATGAATTGATATCATCCAAGTTGGTAGGCACCTCATAATTACCAATATTTGCATCCATTGATGGTGGAAGGGAGAATTTTGGTGACTCCTTCAAGGTATCCCAACAATGCATATATGCGAAATGCTCTCCATGAGATTCATCGAAATAAAACCCCTTCGCATTCCTTCACTACAAACAATCGGAACAAACCAATTATTATACGACTTAATTATTCTAACTACATGAATAATTACTCTATGGAAAATACTTACATCATCTTGATCATTTTCGCCACTCGCATGATTTTTGACGGCTTTGTTCATTGCGTGAGCCCATCTCATACTTGCTAGATTGATCTTCTTCCATCGAGATTCAACGCTTGTTTGGGTTCGCTTAGGTGCATTGGTTGGCTTGATACTTTCGAAATACTCATATATACGATCCCACAAAGTTCCCCCGGATTGATTAGTACCGACGGCGGCATCTCCACCAATACTCAACACGGCAACGCACAAAGCTCTATCTTCCGCTTCTTTCCAATTTTCCAAACGTGGTGCCCTTGTGGTTGGTGAAGCTCTTTTTGGACCCATGGTGTTGAACAAAAAAACTGAAATTGCTATAAGAAAAGAGGATAAAGAGGAAAAGTTTGAGAGGGTGTAAGAAATTGTGTGAGAGAATGTAAGAAATGGTGTGAAATGAATGGAAATTTGGGTTAGTATTTATAGAAAAAATTAGAAGTTACCGTTCCAACGGACTGATTAATAAAAAATAAAATAAAAAATTCTATTTGTTTCTGACTATTATATGGAAAATGAGAGTTTGATTGAATACTAATCGTTGGATCGATTTCGGAATATATTCTGCGTCGTTGGATCAAAATCAGAAATTCAAAAAAAAAAACTAAAATTAACTGAGATTGAAATCTGGCCGTTGATTTCAAATCTCATTCAAATCGGGCCGTCCATTTTTGGACCGTTGGCTGCAACGGCTCGGTAGCTTGCGCACGTGGCGGGTCCCACTGCATCAGTAGCTGTCTGCTACTCTCCCTCTTTGTCCAGCGCGTCGCGAGTTTCTTTCCTTTCCTCTCTCCTCCAGCGCTCGCGTGTCCTCCATTTTCCTCTGCTGGCGCGTGACTTCGTTTCTTCCTCTCTCCTACGTCTCTCCAACGTCAGCAGCTCGGTGGCTTCCCCAAAATTTAGATCGGTGCTAAACCAAGATCTATCCTAGGACTCCATATAACACTTCAAGCTATAATTTATAGGGTTTAGATCCCTCAATACAACCATTGGAGAGCAATTTTTTCAGCCAAAGCTATATTACTAAGGTTTAGGACTCTCCTTTGGAGATGCCCTAACAATATCATATTTGCTCAGGAGATCTGTTTAAAAGTCAAGTGGCAACAAGGGCTTCCTTGCTTGGAAGGTTGATCTGTTCAAAGTCTATGATAGGCTTAGTTAGAGATTTATTCACACACTGTTGTGTGAACCTCAATTGCCTCCTAGCTTGATCAAATTAATTATGTGTTGTATTACTTCCACTAGGTTTCAGTTAAATTTTAATGGGGAGTTAACTGAGCTATTTCTAAGACATGGAGGAATCAGGCAGGGTGATCCCTTATCACCATATATTTTTGTCTTATGTATGGAAATATTGTCTCACCTAATCCTTGCAACTGTGGAGACTAAGCAGTGGAAGCCTACTAAATCCTCCAAGTCTGGACCTAGAATCTCTCACATTTTCTTTGCTGATGACCTTTTGCTATTCTCTAAAGCATCTCCTCATCAAGCTCATGTTGTCAAGCAATGTCTAGACCTTTTTGTGCTCAATCTGGCCAAACTGTGAGCTATGAAAAGTCTTTATTGTGCTGCTCTCCTAATATTCCAAAGGCCATGGCTGGTGAGATAAGCAGGATATGTGGATCACCTTTGACTGAGGAGCTTGGTAAGTATCTTGGCATGCCTCTTATCCATAATAGAGTGAATAAATTCACTTACTTTAGTATTTTGAATAAGGTGGAAGGAAGACTTGCAGGTTGGAAGTGTAAGAATCTTAGCATGGCAGGTGGATTAACCCTTATTCAGTTTGTTTCCTGTGCAATACCTATCTACTCAATGTGCACTGCCAAATTGCCTGTGAAGTTGTGTGATAGACTTGATAAAATCAATCGAAATTTTCTGTGGGATGATACTAAGGGAAAAAAGAGAGTCCATCTTGTGAGCTAGGATATTGTTTGCCAACCAAAGTGCTTAGGTGGTTTAGGCATTAAAAAATCTTCACAGATGAATCAAGCTTTACTTGCTAAGTCTTGTTGGAGATTGTATCATAATGACAAAGGTTTATGGGCTCAGGTGTATAAGAAGAAATATTTAAGGAAGCATGACATTTTGAGCCCTCAATACCTATGTCCTAAGGACTGTTCTAGCACTTGCAGAGGGGTGGCACATGGAGTTTCTTTGTTGAGGAATGGTTTGTTCTGGAGAATTAGGAATGGTCAAAGAGTTAAATTCTGGAGTGATAAATGGCTTATGGAGAAGATATTAAGTGAAGTTGCTATCCCTGGTACAATCATTGATGAGGCCTTGCCTGTTTGTGAGGTGTGAGATGAAAATGGATGGATTTTGAAGCTGTTACATGTTAACTTGCCTCATGAGATTGTGCTTAAAATCCTGAGTGTGCCCCCTAGCTTTGAAGGTTGTGGTGAGGATGTGAAAATCTTGGGCCATACAGCTAATGACATTTTTTCTGTCAAATCAGCTTATTCCTGCTTTTTTGATTTCAGCTCTTCCCATGCTATATGGAGGAAGGTGTGGAATCTTAATATGCCACCTAAGATTAAAACTTTTCTGTGGACTGTGTTGCATAAGAAATTATTGACTAACTCCCAGAGAATGAAAAGAGGTATGGTTCATTCAGCTATGTGTTTTGTGTGTGGGAATGGGGAGGAAGATCTTATCCATCTTTCTAAGAACTGTGGTCAAGCCAAGCTGGTGTGGAATAGTATTAAAATCCCCTAGTCTGCTAAAAATACTTTTATGCTTGGTTGGAATGAATGGCTTGAAGCTGGTGTGATTACTTTGTGATGGTTTGTTGGTATATCTGGAAATGGAGGAACAAGACAGTTTTTGAGCCTAACTTTAAGCTACCTTGTGAGGCTCACATTACTATCAACAAAGCTACGTCTGAATGGCACAATGCCAAGTTGAAGATGATTTCTAGTACTGGAGTTTGGTATTGTATCAGTGAGCTTGCCTGGAAAAAACTTGATGCTGGTTTCTTCAAGCTAAATGTGGGTGGTTCAAGAAATTCCACTGGCCACATTGGGGCTGGTGGAGTGATAAGAAATACAAATGGTGATTAGATTATTGGATTTCAAGCTCTGATAAGAGTTTGAAGTGTCCTGGAAGATGAAATATGGGGTTTGATTTATGGCCTACAAATTGATGTGGATCATGGTATACAGCACATTGAAGTGGAATCTGATTAAGCTATTCTGGTACACATTCTGAATGGTGCCGACTGTCTTACACATCCTCTTGGTGCCATATTGCTCAGCTGCAAGCATCTTTTGTCCAAGTTTAATGAGCTGCAGCTAAGGCACATTTACAGGGAAATGAACATGGTAGCAGACTGCCTAGCTAAGCAAAGCCTTGTTCATGAGCTAGAACTGGTTATCCTCCCGGAACCGCCTCCTGTTGTTGTTGGTGCTTTCCTTGATGACTTAGGAAACGTGAGTAGGATTAGGCGAACTGCTATGAACTTAGGTCTTAGGATAGGCTTTTTTGTTTCCTTTGCTGGGCTGTTTTTGGCCTCATTGTAACCAAAAAAAAGAAGTTCTATTATTTAAACAACAGAGGACAAAATATAATATATGAAAGACATAGTCTTTATAAACTGTCATGTGACAGGGATACATTAATTTATTTGTTTACCCTCCTCCTTGATCTTTTGTGGTTAAATTAATATATTTTATTGTCTAAAATATTTTTTGTTAGTTTAATTTTATTTTTTTTAAATCAATTCTTTTTCTCTCGAAGAAATGGCATTTGGAAGTGTTGCTGACTTAACATTTAGGTTTCGTATCTCTTCCTTATCAATAAAAGCGGGGCAGATTCATTGGGCAACTCTTGAGTTAACTAAACTAATATACGTATATAACTAATATATGTATATATAGAATATTTTAAATTATAATTATTTATGATATCAACTTATTCAAATTCAGTAGCAGATCGACTTTATGTTTGAAGGCTCAGACACAAGGTACTATATTTATTAATGTAGTAAACAATGTTACACAGTAGACCGAGAAAAAATACTACCGTTAAGTTAACCTAAAGGAACTCCCTAAATCAACTCACGAACATCGTAATCAAAATGAAGTATGAATAGTAGCCAAGAACCATGCTACGCGAAAACTAGGCAACCACCAACACGGGTAAACCAAGGTAATGCTCGCCCAAACTTACAACACCAGAGAAGACATAACCACTCTCTGCAATTTCATAAAGAAGAACCACTCGGGTCCCATTTCATGATCCAATACACAAAAATATTGGCCCATGGAATCCAGAGTCTAGGTCCACCAGGCCCAACCCTAATGGGGAGCACAAGTTCCACTCCCATCTTCCAACACGTTGCCGCCATAACATGGAGCTCAGGAACCTCTCCAATCACCGCAAATCTGCAAATTTGGCATGCAACAATTGGCCTGAAACCTAACGACAAGGCTGTCAAAAACAACGCATCATTCATCCTTGTGGCAAACACAGATTCACGATGCACAGGACTGTACCGCAATTGTTGTTGCCTTTGGACATGACAAAACCACCACCTATGCAACTTCGACTACCTCAACAGTCTCCGATGTTGCAACCAAGCAAGATTTAAAGATGCTTTAATTCTAGCTTTGGCCGGACGAGGACCATTGCCAACCCGATCAAGGAACCCACTCAAGAAGCGTCGAACGAAAGTGGGAAGGCTACCATGCTACACCATAAAACTTGGAGGCCGACGAGGGAAAGGCCGAGATGCCACGCTAGATGACGTCGAAAGGATGCTGCCGAAGATGGAATACTCATACCAGGCCTAAAAGTATTCTCCCGTCGCTGCCAAAACCCTAGAGAAAGGGAGAGGCATAGTGGGTCGCATTTAGTTTGATTTCTTCAGCGCGAAATAATAGCAGCCCGACTTTAGTAGCAGTCCAAATTTTTAATTAATATATATTTTATTTCAATAAATTTTTTGAAGTGATTATTTTCAATATCAACTCATTCAAAATTTAGTACAAGTTACAATTGAACTTTAGTAGTAGTCCAATTTTTCACTTTATATTACATTTTAATTCAGTTTTTTTGTCCAAAGTGAATATTTTATATCAACTTAATTCAAAAATTCAATAGCAGTCCTGATAAAAACTTTAGTAGCAGCTCAAAAAAAACTTCAGTAGCATCTCGACGGATGATTCAGTAGCAGTTCAACTAACGAAAAGTAACAGCTCGACAAACGATTTAGTAGCACTTCGATGATGATTCAGTAGCAGCTAGACAAAATTTTAGTAGCAGCTCAACGAACAAGGTAATAGGACAGTATCAATATGAAAAATGTAGTAGCAGCAGTTGGAAAAATGTAGAAGCGAGAAGAGCGCAGTTGCAACAGTTGGAAAAACACAGTAACAACAAATGCTCGTGTTAACAAAAATTAAAACCATTGATAAATTAGTTATAGTAACAGCTTCAGAAAATGTACTTTTGAAGAATTCAAATCCAAAAATAAAATTCAACCACTGCTGCTGCTACTAATCAAATAAAAACTCTGAAGCTGCTACTAAACAATTCAAATCTAAAAACCACACAATAAAGTTACTAAAGTATAAAAAGAAAATATTGTTTTAGAAAAGAAAATGCAGCTGCACACTATGGGCTTCTGTAAGAGTTCTTTACAAATATAATATACATTTAATAAATTTCAGTATCAACTTAAAAATAACTTCCAGTAGCACCTTCGAGAAACCTCAGTATCAACTTCAAAACAAATGATCAAAAATGCAGTGCACTCGTAAAGCACAATTGGAGAAGTAAATTTGAAAAAACCGTAGTAATAATTTCGAGAAGTGCAATAACAATTTTGAAAAATGTAGTAACTGTTTTGAAAAATACAGTAGTAGCTTAAAAAATGTAGTAGCAACTTCAAAAACAAGATATGAAATCTGAAAAAAAAAAAAACAAGTTCTAGCAACAGTATCAAAAATGACAAAAACAATTTAGTAAAATAGCAGTTTCAAAATGCAATTCCAAGCTCAAAAAAGACCATCCACTTCAAAAACCACAATTTCACTAGTGGCTTTGAAAACACTGCAAAAATAAAAAGCACAATTTCTTGTGCTTTAACAGAAAAAACATACTATTTGAGAACCAATATTAATCCAAATCATACAACAAATTCAAATCACAAATACATAAAAAATATATATAAAAAATGAATCACCGATTTTGACTTTAAAAACATAAGAAACAAATTCAATAAAAAAAAGACATATCAGACAAACAAATCGCACACAAAAAAAAACATATAGATCCCTGCTACTGTGAGCAGGTATGGTCGTCGAGCTCGAGGTGAGCCAAAGGCACCTGCGACGAGTTTGTCGAAGGTAAGAGGGAGGCATGTGGCGAGCGAGCGCACCGAGGCCGAGGTGCGACGCATTACTGGAGGGTTTGAGGCCAAAGGAAAGCAGCACTAGGAAGAAGACGACGCCAAGGTGACTGTGGCTTGGCGGAGGACGACAACGAGGTAGAGACTAAGCTAGAAGCTTGCGTCCTCTGTTGCTACTGTAGTAGCTGTAGAGAGAGAAAGAGAGAGAGAGGAAATGTGAGTGAGTGATTTCGGTTATGGTGTGTTTAGATCGAGGTAGAATGAGAGAAACTTAATTACATTCCAGTAATTTAGAATTCTAACTCCTAATTTTTTGTGTTTGGATAACTTCTTTAAGAATTTTATAATTCCTCTATTTTAAAAATTAGGGGAATTGAAGACTTATATTCCTCCTTCTAATTCCCTCGAAAAGATGTGTCATTTTACAATTATCACGAATCATTTTTAAAAGTTTTGCAATTTTGTCATTATTAAATTTCTTTATGAAGAAATCCAAACGTAAGAATTCACAAATGATGTAATTTAAAATAATAAAATTCTAATTTCCATCATTTGTCAATTCCTATAAGAATTAAAAATTCTTCATCCAAACACACCATTAGGGTTTTATGAATATATATATAAGAGGGTAGATATGTCATTTCATCGGGTTTAAGGGGTTGAGTATTTGCTACTTCATTTTGGGTTTTAAGTCAATGTCTTTGATTGTCTAAATATACTAGTGGTTGGATTATTTATATTATTAATACTTATCTTGTCCTAACCTGTTTTTTTCTATTTTTATTTTTGTTTTTGCCAAGAAAATTTACATAAACTAATAAGTTCTGAATTCTAGGGACATCCAAACTAAATGTAATTTAGAAGTAGTAGATGGTAGATTATGATCCAAATGTCTGTGATATCATCTACATATCCACATGTTAGCAAGCGATTAGCGACTACATTTGTTTCACGGAAACATGAAAGAGTTGGATGAAAGATAATCTCTGAACTAACTTCTTGGTATTATTGATAACTAAAAGAAGTCTCAAAAGTGTTTCAAATTTCTCTTCGACACAATTTATGATGAGGAAAAAGTCACCCTTGACAACCGCACGCATTACTAAAACATGCATTCTTTGCTTGAATGAGGCTTCCTCTCAAGGCTAGAATTTGGGCCAACAACAAATAAAAATTATCGAAGCTACTAAATCCCACAAAAAAAAATTATTGTTGTTTCTTATAACAAATCCTTTAGTTGCATAGGATTTATTTTCATTCTTTGCATAACCATAAAAATCGATATGATGGGTGTTGTGAGTTACGTTGGGCAATGAACGATGTTGGTCCATAGAGAGGAAGGGTGGCGGTGGTAGAGGTGTAGATGTCGGAGAATGATTCGTTGGTGTTAGAGTGCAAGACTAAGATGGGGAGGGGAGATCAATTTGATTGCATAGTGAACCACAGTTGTTGGGCAGCAATGCAAGTATGCAGTAGCGAAGGTGTTACTGGTGGAGGCGGAAGTTACTAATACTTTGTGTTTCATGGATGCAAAACTTTCTTAGTAATCACCAGGTGTAAGTTGAAAGGACTCAACCCTAGTTTAACTAGTAAACTAAGATTAAGCCCTAACGAATGACCATAATCTAAGAAATTCTACGAAAATTTTGACATAATCTCTCTTGAAACTGAGAATACCAAAAACCTGCATGAAGATAACACTTCAAAACTCAAATCTCAAAAACAAACCTTGGACCACCGATGTCCAGAAATGTCATAAACCAAAATGAGAAACTCAACTCATAAATTAAAAACATATTTACAAAGTATTGGTTCTGAAAACAAAGAGAAGTAAACTCAAGAACTAAATGAGTAGTTGACTATTTACATGAGCCCCACTGAAAGCAACATACTACAACTGGTATCCAAAGCGACTTCTACATACATGTAATACAAACTGACAGTGAGCTGAAACATACTGTTGAAGAGATGACTGGTGGACTCGAAGCCTTCGACAAAACCAAGCACTATCGGGATAAACTTTGCAGCCTGGGCGACGAAAACTGAAGAGTCAAGGGAAAGGCATTAAAATATAAAACATTATCATTAGTGGACAAAAATAAATAATCTGCGTAAAGTGATAAAACTGAATTATCACGTTTTTCCGCTGATTTCAGTGAAATAATGCGAGTTCAAATATCATAAACTGAAATATAATGGAGGTGGTCGTTCATGGTGTTTGTCCCAATCTGAAACGACTGTATGTATGAAAAATAAGGTGATGGGATTGTTTAGGGTGTTTTTCCTAACCCAAGATAATCTGGGTCGGGTAGGGCGTTTGTCCTAACCTGGTCTAACCGGCTATCCCCGGTGATCAGCAAAATAGTTAAGGCTACAAAACCTAAATCATCGAAGCTCCACTGTGGTGCCTTGGCAGACTACAAAACCTACCCAAAACAACTCAGGGGAAGAGGTCTTCAATAACCCTTAACTCCCGACCTCCATAACTCGTCGGATCGCCGCTGCTGCCAGCGACGACCCCACGGGTAAAATCCGAATCGAGTAGCTCAAAATACCTTGCAAACAACCAAAATTCTCACAACAAACACATAAGGAAGCATCAAACTTTGATTCCCTATCTTTTTCTACGTCGTAGGTGGCCGGAAAACGGCAATCCGATCGGGTTAGTTTGAACGAGTGGCGCGGGTCGAGATTTTTCAAAAATGGGTCGAGCCCGAGAGTTTTTTTTTGGGTTTGTTTGAAAAAAAATCTATTTATAACCTTAAGCTCCTTAAAAGATCAACGGCTCAGAATTGATCTGATTAAGATTGGACGGTAGAGATTAAACTGATCTAAACTAGTTTCCTTTTATAATAATTTCTTGCGACAACTTCCAATAAATATAAGAAATAGCTCGTTTATCCGAAAAATTTCCCAAAAATTCCTACCATCTCAAAATAAAATACTCTACAACTCTCAGGAGAAAGTCAAGTCAAATTCTTGCCTGGTGAAAAAGTCATTAATAACCTCGATAGTACGACTAATCCGCGATAAAGCTTAATACGATTCAACAAATCTGTAATTTTGGTTCGGGTCATAACAATCCACCGCCCTTACAAAATTTTAGTCCTCAAAATTTACATACCTGCTTAAAAAGATGAGGGTACTGCTCCCGCATGCGCTGCTATGGTTCCAAAGTGGCTTCTTCTACAATATGATTCCTCCACAAAACTTTCACTAAAGGAATGGTCTTGTTCCAGAGAACCTGCTCTCTACGGTCAGGAATATCCACTGGTTCCTCAATATAAACTAAGTCTTCCTATAACAGAATTTTCTGAGGCACGATGACATGAGAGAGATTTGGAATGTACTTCCGAAACATGTTCACATGGAATCAATCATGAACTCGTGCCAACTGAGGGTAACTCCAAATGATAAGCCACATCTGAAAGGACCCAATCCCGATTCAGTTTCCTAAACCGGAATCAAACCCTTTCGAAAATACGAACCAACAAAAATTTTTCAAAATTTCGGCAGAGTTTCGTTACTAACGTAGAATTTCTTAAACCTGCACCCTGAAAATAACACTTCATCCTATGCCACAAAAGCCAAACCGTGGGCACCAATCCCATCCGGATTTCTCAACATCAATATAATCAACAACAGTAAATAAACTGTACAATGTATATATGTATATCCGTGAAAATCCGCACACAACATATATCAGAATGTATCAGAGCGACCTCTAGAGTAAAACATATACAATATGTACATCAGTAGGCGAAACAAGGACCTACTGGAAAAACACAGGTGACTCTGATCACTAGCCTCCAAACCGCGACGTGAAACACCAAACCTGAACTGCACACTGGGCACGGAAACCGAAAAGCCCAGGGGAAAGACAATAAACACGTTAGAGTGAGTGGACGAAAATAAATGTCTTTCACCAAGTAATATATACATATAAAATCATATGCGAGTCAAAAGCGTGAAAATCAAATGCTACGTGAGGAGACTCTGGCTACCACTCACGTACAGAGCATGCAACGTAAAACATATCGCGGAGACTCTCGTGGGCTTCCACGCAATAGCACAGTCTGAATCACGGGATCCCAGACCCACACGTGATTCTAGCCAGAAAGGCCTCGGGTCAGGATATCTGTCCCCCCCGGAGCGTACTCGGGGATCAGCCGAGAAGCCAATGTGTATCGATACCACAACATATACTGAGACCGTACTCTGTGTAAACCAAATCATAAATCTTTTCTATGCACATGCTTAAAACATAATATGTACGTATGTATATATACTCGTATACGTATATTCGTATAAGCATAATCATAAAACACATGCTCGTAAAATCATAATCAATATGCATGCTCAAGTTCGTAAATCATAAATAAGGACTCGCAATCAATCCGTGAAAATAAAGTGTCCACTCACAGACTCTCGAAATGCGCGCACGCACTAAACTCGTGGTCCGGCGGAAGATCCCTCGCCTGAAGCACGATCACGATCCAGATCTCGATCTCGATCTCCTGAAGATTCATAAAAAACATAACTGATCAAAATCGTAGTCCACAACACTGTACTGATGCACGGAAACCAACCGTTCCCGGAAATACGAAATGCAGTGCAAAATGAATTACGGAAATCCCGAAATCCCCACTCGAAATCTCGACTGAAAATCGGCTAACCAAATCAACCCGAAAACCTCCATACGATAACCAGGGCGTGATTACGAGAAAAATGACACTAATTACATTGAAATCTGAAAAGTTGACTTTTTGACCGCCGTTGACCACCGTTGACCGCCGCCGCCAGCGGCGGCGCGCCGTCAACGGCGAGATAACACGGCCAAAATTTCCAGAATTGAAGCCCTCCTCATTGCGAACCACATCCTGAACTATGCCCAACCTCAATTCAAAGTCCAACATAGCCAAATTCACACAAAACCACAACGGAGCTCCAAACCAAAACCCAATCGGGTTCAACCCCAAACTCGATCTCCTTCTAAACTGTGAACCTAGGGAGTATCACCAAGGGGTGGGGAGCGAAACCCCCAACCACCCAACCTGAAAACCTCGCCAGAGAGCCTCCCCCCATCACGGCGAAACCCGAAACCAAAACGCGATTCGGGTTCCCACGAAACTTCACCAAATCACATAAATTCAAACACTAATCCACTCGAAATGACACAAGGAAGCTGACCATACCTTCCTCGAAGTCCAAGATGGCCGGAATCCGGTCGCCGGAAATTGACTTCCCAAAATAGCAACTTTCCTATTCGGTCCGATGGTTCACTTTCCAAATATGGAAAGTCAACAATTTTGCAAGTGGTCAACGCCTAAAATGAAGTTCCCAACTAATTCTCGACTATTCTTCGACTTTTCGATATTTATACTCGTCCTTCGGGTCGATCGACGGTCCAAAATGAAAATACGAAATGATTCGGATAAGCTCGAAACAATCGGATAAACTCGTCGGAACCCGAAACTTCAAATAATCATAAAATATTCCTCGGTTATCGGAAAAATCTTCCGAAACCACGCACGAACTCGAAATCACGTACTCTACACTTTCCGTGAAGACACTCAAATCAAATTCTCGACCGAAAACAAAGTCGCGAATCGAATCTGCAAACCACATAATATCGCAAAACTGCGACTAAAACCAAACCTCGAGAATCGTGCCAAGCACACATCTGATTCTGGTTCGGGTCGTCACAACATCACCTACACGCTCTATAATCTCATAAGGTCCAATGTAACGTGGTTGGAGCTTACTGTGCTTCCTAAATCGCATCACCCCTTTCTATGGAGACAGCTTCAAGAATACCCAGTCTCCTACCTCAAACTTAAGATCTTTTAGTCTAACGTTTGTATAACTCTTTTGTCTATCTTGAGTGATCTTAAATCTGTCTCTATTGATCTGCACATTCTCTGTGGTTTCTTAAACTATGTCTTGACCAATGAGGCTCATTTCTCCTACTTCGCTCCAGCACAAAGGAGTCCCACACTGTTTCCCGTACAAAGCTTCATATAGTGAAATTCCAATGCTAGAATGAAAACTATATATTATTATACGTAAATTCTATCAGATGCAAATACCTATTCCAATTCCCTGGAAATTGCAACACACAAGATTTCAGCATATCCTCAAGGGTCTGGATAGTTCTCTCAGATTGACCATCATCCTGAGGATGAAAGGCCGTACTAAATTGTAACTTGGTTCCCAAAGCCTCCTATAATGCTATCCAGAATTGTGAAGTAAAATGAGAATCTCGATTTGAGATAATGGACACAGGCACACCATGCAACTTCACGATCTTCTACATATACAACATAGCTAGCTTGCCCACCAAAAGTTTCTCTGAGACTGGTATGAAATATGTAGACTTTGTGAAACGATCTACAATCACCCAAACACCTTAATGACCTTTTGACGTACGAGGTAACTTATATACGAAATCCATAATGATATGCTCTCATTTCCAAACCGGAATCTCTAGCCGCTGCATTTTTCTTGAAGGTTTTTATCGCTCAGCCTTTACTTGTTGATAGATAGGGCATTGAATCACATAAGTCGCTACCTCCCTCTTCATATTAGGCCATCAATAATATTCTCTGAGAGTGCAGCACATCTTCGTGCTACCAGGGTGCATAGCATAAGCTGAACAATGAGTCTCGTCGAGTATTTCCCGTTTTCACTCCCCGTCGTTTGATACACAGAGTCTACCTTTGAATACTAACATCCCATCTCTCCTTATTGTGATACATGATTGTCCATCGTCATGCACTGTTTCCTTTAGTTTCAAATGTGAAGGATTAGAATCTTGTAATTCACGTACTTGTCAATAAGAATGGGTCGAACCTGCAGACTAGAAAATAAAACTCCATCCTCGCTCTCATTAGTATACAACACTGCTCCAGTGGCTCACAAATCCATAAGCAATAGTCTCCGAGCCGATTTTTTATGAGACAAGGAAACTCTGGACTTCCGACTAAGAACGTATGTAACTACATTCGCCTTTCCTGGGTGATACTCAAAGGTGCGGTCATAATCGCTTATCAACTTCATCCACCTTCTCTATCTTAAATTCAATTGTGGTAGTGTGAGGAGGTACGTAAGACTTTTATGATTGGTAAATATCCGACATCTGGCACCATACAAGTAATGTGTCTAGATTTTCAATGCGAAAACTATCGCTGCCAATCCCATATCATAAGTGGGGTAGTTCGCCTCATAAGTTTCAAATGTCGTGAACCATATGCGACCACATTGCCATGCTGCATCAAAACACAACCCTAACCGAACTTGGAGGCATCACAGAAAACATTAAACTCCCCACTATCGTCTAGTAACATCAACACTGGGGATGTGGTCAACCTTTCTTCAGAGTCTGAAAACTCTTCTCACAAGCCTCCAACCATTCAAATTTAACTCTCGTTCGTGTAAGTCTTGTAAGGGGTGTTGCAATCCGTGAAAAGTCTTGCACAAATCAACGGTAGTAACCTGCTAGACCTAGAAAGCTCCTGATATATAGCACACTTACAGGTCTGCTCCAATTCAACGCTACTTTAATCTTGTCAAGATCCATACTAACTACTTCCACTGAAATCACATGGCCAAAAAATTTAACATTATCCAACCAGAACTCACATTTATTGAACTTGGCATATAATTGAGATTCCCTCAAGGTCTTCAGAACAATATGAAAATGTCTCACATGTTGCCTCGCATGTTTTGAGTAAATTAGGATATCGTCAATAAATACAATGACAAACTTATCAAGATAAGCCCGAAATACTCGATTCATCAAAGTCATAAAGGCAGCATGAGCATTCCTCAATCCGAATGGCATCACAAGAAACTCTTAGTTCCCGTAGCGATCAGAACGTGGTCTTAGAGACATCAGATTCTCTAATCTGCAATTGATGGTATCCCGATCGAAGATCAATTTTAGAGAACACTGTAGATCCCTTCAACTGATCAAACAAATCATTAATACGAGGCAGTGGATACTTGTTCTTCACGATAACCTGATTTAGTTTTCGATAGTCAACACATAGTGTCATAGACTCATCATTCTTTTTCACAAATAAAACTGGAGCTCCCCACGATGATATGCTAGGAGGGATGAAGCCTTTATCAATCATCTCCTGAAGCTGAACATGTAACTCCTTCAATTTAGCTGGAGCCATATGGTACGACGCCTGTGCTATGAGACCTGTACCCGAAAGTAGCTCAATTGTGAAATCTAATTCCCTTTCTGGAGGAAGATCTGGTAATTCCTCAGGAAAAACATCAGGGTATTCCCTGACCACAACAATGTCCTCCAGGTTAGGGGTGGAAATACAAGTGTTTACAACATGCGCCAAATATGCAGTACACCCATTCCGCATCATTTTCTCGGCCTTCACAGCTCAAATAAGGCACAATGAAAGAACATTTATTTCTCCACAAAATAAAATTAATCTGGACTTCGAAATACCACCTCTTTTTGATGACAATCAACCAAAGCTTGGTGATTGCTCAAAAAGTTCATACCTAAAATTAAATCAAAGTCCACGACATCAAGAGGTATCAGGTCGACAGATAACCTAAAACCTCCAACCATAATACTACAGTCTCTATAGACTAACCCAATTAAAATCACCTTACCAGAGAGATATATCACTTGCCATAAAACCGATAAGGGAGTGGCAGATACGTTAATTATTGATGCTAATCTCATGGAGATAAAATAGTGTCACCCATGGATCTATTAAAGTATAAACAACATAACCAAAAACAACATAACCAAAAATCTCATGAAGTCGGTCATGTCCAGTCTGTCCAGCTAGTCGCCCTATCTGGCTCGGGTCAACATAAGCTGGTTGTCTGGGTGGTGGTGTGGCTCTAACCCCGGAAGTGGCTCCCTGATCACCATCATAACTCTGCACCAAAAATCCACCTGAGGGGTCCCTATGTAGACACTCCCTCGCAAAGTGACCCCCCATCTGACCACAACTGAAACAAGCTGAAGTTCCAAACTGACACTGTCTGAGATGGCGTTTGTGACATCTATTGCATAAGGGAAAATCTATGGGTGCAGAGGAGTAAATTGAGACCTACTAGATCCATTGGAACTGGCTCCATACCCCTGCCTCTGTGGTCGAGTCCTCCTTATCCATATCTGAAAAATGACTTGGACGACGTGTACTAGGAATATGAGTGTGAGTTCCCTCTGCTGAAGATGCAGTAGAACCAGAAATACTTGAACTTTCCCTCTTTGAAGGACCTTGACTAGACCCACCTTCTTCAAATCGTTAAGTCTGGCCTCACTCAGATCGAAGCCTATCCTTGCATCTTATTGCATCACTAACGAACTTATCAAAATTAGCATGTGGCACACCTGCTAAGTATGGGGCAATCTCTAATCACAAACCCTATTCAAACCTCTAACACTTCTCTTTCACTAACTTGACTGAATTTGGCACAAAACGAGCCAAGCGAGTGAAATGATCTCGATACTCCATTACAAACATGTCTCCCTGCCGAAGATTTATAAACTCCTCATACTTCTGCTACTCTGATGCGTTGTTGAAGAAGCGACTCATGAATAATTTTGTGAACTCTGTCCATGGAGTGAGAGCTGCATTCCTCTCGGTGCCTTGCCACCAATGATAAGCATGGTTCTACAACAGACTTGTAGCTACCTCAATCCTCTGCTCAGGGGTCAATTGAGGATGCAAACGATCACAAACTCGTCCAATCTCAACAAGCCAGTTCTCACTAGTCTCAGGGTCATGAGAGCCTGTAAAAAGAATAACTTCTACCTTCTTAGCCCGGGTAATTAGATCCTCATGATCCTCTCTTGATGCTGGCATCATGCGTGAAATTAACTTACGCATATGCTGAGACAAAGACTGCGTTTCATCCCGTTGGGCTGGTTGTCGAGGCATAATGACCTATGAATCTAAAAACATAATAGCTCACTGAAAGAAGTCACAAACTAGCTCGACTATGAGACTCTAGGCATCCAACAATGCACAACACTTGGAGTAATGAGGATCCGTCAGCCGGTCTGGCCATCCTCCTGGGAGTGTTGTACATTCTAAAATGTTTGCACTGACATGACCAAAAGAATCTACATAATTTGTGACCTAATGCTCTAATATCAAACTAAAATGACCCAACCCTAGTTTAGCTAGTAAACTAAGATTAAGTCTTAATGACTGACCATAATCTAAGAAATTCTACGAAAATTTTGACATAACCTCTCTTGAAACTGAGATAACCAAAAACCAGCATGACGAACACTTCAGAACTCAAATCCCAAAGATAGACCATGGACCACCGATGTCCATCTGAATTTCTCAACAAATGTCATAAACCAAAACTAGAAACTCAACTCAGGAATTAAAAACATATTTACAAAGTACTGGTTCTGAAAATAAAGAGAAGTAAACTTAAAAACTAAATAAGTAGCTGACTATTTACATAAGCCCCACTGAAAGCAACATACTACAACTGGTATCCAAAGCGACATCTACATATATATGATACAAACTGACAGTGAGCTGAAACATACTGTTGAAGAGATGACTGGTGGATTCGAAGCCTTCAACGAAACCAAGCACTCTCCGGATATACTCTGCAGCATGGGCGACGGAAACTGAAGAGCCCAGAGAAAGGCATTAAAATATAAAACATTAGCATGAGTGGACAAAAATAACATAGTCTGCATAATTTGATAAAACTGAATTATCATGCTATTTCACTGATTTCCGTGAAATAATACGAGTTCAAATATCATAAACTGAAATACAATGGAGGTGGTCGTTCATGGTGTTTGTCCTAACTTGAAACGACTGTGTGTATGAAAAATAAGGTGATGGGATCATCTAGAGTATTTTTCCTAACCCAAGACAATCTGGGTTGGGCAGGGTATTTGTCCTAACCCGGTCCGACCGGCTATCTAGTGATCATTCGAATAGCTAAGGCATCGATGAAACTAAATAAAACCATCACAAAATAAACCTCTAATTTAAACGCTCTGAAAAAATACCGAAAACGTAATGCATAAGAATATAAACTCGCTAACGATTGTGAAAATAAAAGTTCACTCACAAGTCTACGACTACTACTGGGGTCCAGCGGAATTCTCCTTGTTGGGGTCATGATCACAGTGTCTAATCCATAAGGATCACATAATATAAGAACATGTAAAAGTATGGAAATCGGCTAAAAAAACCCCAAAAACCTCGTCGATAAATCCTACAACCTGCCTCGTCAGAGCTCTGCCGTGGACGGCAGCACATGACCCTCACGCGCCTCCACAGGCCATGGTGCATGGGTCCCACGCGCCTCCAAAAAAATGCTCTGATGTGGACGTTCAACCCATCGTTGGAAAACTCTCAACGAGGCCTACAACTTTTTTAACTAGGTCGAGATCCAATTCAACCGCGTTTGGCAAGAATATACAGAAACAGACCGAAAAAACTATTTCCGGTGACCGCCACCAACACAACGATTAACCCCTCAAAACCTTCCTCTCCTCGAGCCCAACCAATCTCCTAAACCTACGCGATCTAACTCACCGCCAATTCGCCGGAATCGACGCTCAAACCTCACAACCTGAAACCCTAAATCGTTGAAGCTCCACCATGGTGCCTCGGAAGACTACAAAACCTACCTAAAACAACTCAGGGGGAGGAGGGCTTCAATAACCCTCAACTCTCAACCTCCATAACTCATCGGAGCGCCACCTCCAGCGGCGGTGACCCCACAGGAAAAACCATAATCGGGTAGTTCGAAATACCTTGCAAACAACCAAAATTCTCACAACAAACACATAAGGAAGCATCAAGCTTCGATTCCCTACCTTTTTTAGATGTCAAAGGTGAATGGAAAACGGCAATCCGATCGGGTCAATTTGAAAGGGCGGCGCAGGTCGAGATTTTTCAGAAACGAGTCGTGCCCGAGAGTTATTTTTTTTTAATTTTTTTTTTCTGATTTGGGTTTTTCTGAAAAATGCTGTTTATACCCTTAAACTCCTTAAAAGATCAACGACTCAAAATTGATCTGATTAAGATCGAACAGTAGAGATTAACCGACCTAAACTAATTTCGTTTTTAATAATTTCTTGCATCAACTTCCGATAAACATAAGAAATAGCTCGCTTATCCGAATTTTTTCACGAAAATTCCTATGATCTCAAAATAAAATACTCTACAACTCTTAAGAAAAAAGTCAAGTCGAATTCTCTTCCGATGAAAAATTGGTTAATAACCTTAGTAGTTCGACTAATCTGCGATAAAACTTAATACGATTCAATAAGTGTGTAATTTTGGTTTGGGTCATAACATAAGGTATCCTTTTGCATAAGCTAAGATTATATTGAGTTGATCATTAATCAAGTGATAAAAACTCAAATATGTGATTCAAATCATGAAAGAGACATTAAGGGATGAGCATGGTGTGAGAGCTAGAAATACGCAAGAGTGATTAAGAATTGAGAAATAGAGTTTCTAGAAAACTAAGAGAGGTTGAAGGTGATAGGAAATGGTTGAAAGGAGAGGTTGTTTTGTGTGCTTGAAATGCTTGAATGTTTGAGTAAAGTGTTGTTGAGTTATTATGGATGTTGATAGGTTCTTGCTTGTATTTTTTTCTAGTACAAGGCAACCGACCCTTATTTATAGATGTTTTGGGGAGAGGTTCTACTTGTTCATTGCATCATCACATACAAAGAATCCTCAATTCACACCAAGAAATCCAAGTAAATGAGATTTTCCTGCATCATTTAGGTTTAGGAGGAACGTATATGCAAGAATTAAAGTGGTGACGCTTATAGCTACTGCTAAGTGACGAGATTACTGGTGTATGCAAGCTACTGCAAATGAAAGCATTCTACGGTGGCTGAGCGTTCATATGAGGGAATTTTGCATGGCTCAAGGCTTATAAGGAGGCAATTTGTGGGGTTTAAGGCTACATAAGGAAAAGACGGAAGCGCTAGTGTCACACCCTGACCCCGATTTTTTTTCAAAAAAATTGATCTGATTTTAACTTCTTCTTTTTTTCCAAGTCAGGGTGTGATCAACCTATAAATATCAAAGATAAAAACCACCATTGATAGTGTAAGACTAAAAAGTAGGAAGAAGAGTAAAACTGAAGTCTTTATTAAAAGGAAAAATAGATTACAAAGAAAGCTTCTAAGCTTTATTTCCAGAATGTAAATAACAAAGTAAAAAAGTAAAACTTGCATCTTCTAGTTCTGTATTTCATCCCTGAGCTCATTTTTCTTCTCCTAGGTTCAAAAATCAGCTAGACACTTATGTTTCAGGTACATCTGCACTAATTTATCAAATGGGTGAACATGAAGCTCAGTAGAGCAAACTTCCAAAATAAAAGCAAACAAGAAA
Source organism: Geum urbanum (assembly GCA_946800695.1). Classification (NCBI taxonomy): domain Eukaryota; kingdom Viridiplantae; phylum Streptophyta; class Magnoliopsida; order Rosales; family Rosaceae; genus Geum; species Geum urbanum. The sequence goes on from OX327012.1 coordinate 32,336,189, forward strand.
AACAAGCATATGCAATATGGCCTAAACTCTTCTTTTTTCCCCCAATTTTATTTGGCTCTCTTGATCTAAAATCGGTCACTAAAACCATATGCCTTTTAGTTAGATTATTTTTCTAACCATTTGGTTGAAAGGGCTTCTCTCCATACATGTATACAATAGGCTAGCATCTGGTCCCTTACGAAGATAGTCTCAAACCACCCTCCTACTACTTCTTCTCTCTGCCCATGTGAAAAGTTATGAGATTGAACGAGCAAAACATACCATAACTTTTAGAAAACAATAGTTCAAACAACTAGCAACCAGTAACTCAACCTCAAAACATTGACATAAACAAAAATGAAGGAAAAGAACCTTGAAGTTCCCCATACTTCCCTTACCTTGACCTTCCTTGTTTTAGAGTTTTCTTCCTTCTCAAAGTTTTCATGAGCTAATCTCACCCTCTCTTATTCTCTCTATAAAAGTGTTGGACTTTATATAGTCTTGGCTGTGTTTTTGAGTTACGGGTTACCACTATTTATACTACCTAAGTAAAGTGGCAACCAAGTAACAACTTAGTTAACTTAGTCAGTCACTTTTCAGTAAAGACCACAAAAAATTGCCACCTCTAGCTTAAAAAGAATTATGATAAGGATGAAGCTGCCTTGTGAGATGCTTAAGGGTTGCACAAGGTTACTTCCAGCATCCAAAAGCTTGCTAAAAGCTTCACTTATGCTGGAATATGTCTACACATGCCTAGCATGTGAAAGAAGTTAAATAAGCAGCACACTAATGTATGATTCAGCAGCTACAAAAGGACAAAACAGTTTTCAACAAGTCTAAGTGAAAGTTACCCAAGTAACTTAAATGTTAAAATTAAAAACACAATTATTTGTTTTGTCTAAGCAGGTTATATGATGACAAGTAGTTATTCCTCAAATCGCAAGACAAGGAGGACTATGAAGTTTCACAAACGTCAGAGCTAAAGCACTTGGAGTACGACAACTTAAATAGCGTATTATGTAACTATGTAATAGAATGTGAATAAACTCTTGATAACTAGTGCTTTGTTAAACAAGACCATGATTTGTATTTCTAATCTACTGTACAAAATTTATCTGTTCGATGTGCTATGCCACACTATAACTTCAAAACTAGTATATTAGAATAAGCAAATTATAACTAGAACTATTGCTTATAACTGCACTAATCTAGAGTAAAAACTGGTGACTACGATATTTTTTTTAAAGTTTAAACAACTGGCTTAAAAATAGGATTTTACAGCTAGCTTACCTAATCTTACTCTTATAGCTACAGTGGAATTTGAGTTTGAAGTAGACCGACTGGTGGAACAAAAGCAATTTGTACATGCTACAAGGGCTGGTGTTTTGGGCTTCAAAGAGTAGTACTTGGGCGGCAGAGATTGGTTTTCAAACGACCGCGGAGATTACTCCGTTGTCCAAGTGTACACCTGGACAACGGCGATCTCCGTCTCCGTGGTCCAAGTGTACAATTGGACAGCAGAAAATACTTCGTTGTCCAAGTGTACACCTGGACGACGGAGATCATTTTCTCCGTTGTCCAAGTGTACACTTGGACCACGGAGACGGAAATCTCCATCTTCCAAGTGTACACTTGGACAACGGACCGACACACCGTGCACTCGGACCGCGGAGAAGTTCTCTGTCGTCCTTATAATCACTTGAACGATGGAGAAGTGCCAAATCCGTCCTTTAAGTGGACACTTAGACGACGGACCGACACCTCCGTCGTCTAAGTGAAGCATTATATAAGGCCCATGCCGAACTCTCTTCCTCTTTGCTCACTCGTCTCAACTGATCATGATCTCTTCTTGTCTTGATCAGCGCCTCACGCGTGCATGCAATTCAAACGTCCTAGCTAGCTAGCTAGATAGCACTATATATATCTTCGGCTCCGACTATCGATTAATTCGCCATATATCGGAGAAGGCTAGGTACGTACGTAGTTAATTTTCTAACACCATTAACGTAGGTTTATATATATAATTAATTGTACGTTTGATTGATTGCATTGTTAATTAATTAGTACGTCTAATATATATTTATATATAATATATTAAGTTAGGAAATTGATTATATATATATTAGTTAATTATAGACCAGTAGTACATATATATGTATGGATGTTTAAAATTTTGGTTAATATTTAGTTAAAACGTACGTACATGCATGTTAGACATATTAAAGTAATTGATGTAGAGTACGTACGTATATTCACCAATAATTAATAAAGGTAATTATATACTGAATGTAATTATTGAAGATAATAAATTAATAATTTCTTTTAATTAAGGTAGTTGAAAATTTGTGTATATATATAATATTTTAATTAATAATTACTCGAAATTTTTTATATATATATAGAATTAATAGTTATTTGACTAATATGTAATAATTAATTAATTATAAAATTTTGTAGAAGTATGTATAAGAGTTGGATGAAGGTGCGGAATAGATGTGATGTCTGGGATATGGATGGAATTAGTGAATTTGTGAATTTTGCGATAGAACATGGTCAGGGAAAGAAGCGTTTCAGGTGTCCGTGCCAAAAATGTCTTAACTATCAGTATGTGGAGGTTAATGTTATGGTGCAACACTTGTACGAAAATGGTATGATGTGGAGTTACACTACATGGAGCGAGCATGGTGAAGCGGTAGACTTCAGCTCAGCAGACTTCAGCTCAGGGTACAGTTACCAGAGTGCCTCATCCAGCGGCAGTGGTGCCGGCCCCCCAGCTTGGAACCCAACTGCAGATTTGGTTCATGATGCGTTTCCGACATTTAGTCATGGTGGACACCAATACCAAGAGGGAGGTTACAATACCACTCATGAGCATGATGACACATTTTTCGTTGCTAGCTTGGCCACTGACACTAGTAAGATGGATAAATACAACAGGATGCTACTTGAAGCGCAGACCCCAGTGTACCCTGGATGTCGAGAGAATGTGTTGCAATATGTGATGGAGCAAATGAAGATAAAAGTGAAGCACAAAATGTCAGTCAGTGCTTTTGACGAAATTCAGGAGCAAATATGTAAGTTGCTTCCTGATGATCACAATCTTCCTAAATCACATTATAAGGTTAGAAATATCTTGAGCAGCCTCGGCCTAAAGTACAGGATAATTGATGCATGTCCGAATGATTGTGTGCTGTTTTACAAAGAGTATAAAGATTTGGACTATTGTCCCGTATGTGGCCAGTGCAGATATGAGTTGAATAGGAAGAGTTCGAAAAAGATAATTCGTGTGAAAGTTCTTCGATATTTTCTCTTGATTCCCAGATTGCAGCGCCTGTACATGTCTCAATACACAGCAGAGGCAATGCAATAGTACGCAGAAAATCGAATAGATGACGATATCCTGCGACACGCCGCGGATGGCAAGGGTATCAAAAATTTCGACAGAGAATTTGGAGACTTTGCTGCAGAGGTTAGAAATGTTAGACTCGGACTATCTACAGACGGATTCAATCCTTGAGGTAGTAATAGCTCCGCCGTCATCACTTGGCAAGTTATTGTGATGCCGTACAACTTGCCTCCGTGGATATGCATGAACAAGGAATTTAATTTCCTTACTCTACTAATTCTAGGTCCTAAATCTCCAGGGAAGTGCTTAGATGTCTACCTCAGACCTTTGATCGACAAGCTGAAACTGTTGTGGCAAAACGGAGTCCCAACTTATGACAAATTCACTGACACGATGTTCACGATGAGGGCTGCCGTAATGTGGACGATCAGCGATTTTCCAGCGTATGGGATATTGGCAGCCTGTAGGACGAAAAGATATAATGGATGTCCTACATGTTTGGACGACGTGAACTCTAGTTGTCACGCGGGGAAGGTATGTTACTTGGGTCACCGTAGATGGCTTCCTCACGACCACCCGTGGCGACCGAATGAAGCTCATTTCGACGGGACGGTAGAGAACAATCCTAAACCCCGTAGTTGGTCGGGTGAAGAGATTTTAGAGAGGTTGAGCTATTTTGACTTTGGTGTGTTGACTAATGACGCGGATGTAAAGAAATGCAATTCAATTCCTCCACATGATCTCAGATATTGGCATCACAAGAGTATATTCTTTGAACTCCCTTACTGGTCGAAGTTGAAGCTGATGAACAACTTTAACGTGATGCACATAGAAAAGAATGTGTGCGACAGCGTGGTGGGAAAAATTCTCGGTATTAAGTTCAAGACTAAAGATACTTCAAAAGCGCTCAAAGATCTGGAATCAATGAATCTACGTCGTCCCTTATGGTTAAGGAGGGATATGAGATGAGTGTACAACGAGATGCCAGCTGCACCTTACACAGTGAAGCCGACACTTAGACGTTCTATATTTCACTGGTTTAAGAGCGTTCATTATCCTGCTACGTATGAAGCTACTATAATTGGAGCAGTGGTCGAGGTGCAACACAAGTTTGTTGGTCTGAAGACACATGACTATCACGTTATGCTGCAACGTTTGATTCCAGTGGTAATTCGACCATATTTGCCTCGTGACGTGGTAGAACCAATAGTGGCATTGTGCAGATGGTGGCAGAGGTTATGCGCTAGAGAATTAAAAAAGTCAGATGTGGTGGAACTGCAACAACAAATTGTGCACATCATTTGCAAACTAGAGATGATTTTTCTCCCTGCTTTCTTTGACATCATGATTCACCTAATGATCCACATGCCCGAGCAGGTGCTCATTTCTGGTCCGGTCCAGTACAGTTGGATGTATCCTCAAGAAAGGTACGTATAATTTCTTAATTATACCGGTTTTTCGATTCATAATTTCTTCCACTGGAGATTACTAGCTATATGTTCTTATTCTTATCCTATAATGTATTAATTGAACGTTTGATTTTGTAGACAGCTTGGACAGTATAAGGGATTCGTCAAAAATAAGTCGGCCCCGGATGGCTCAATAACCGAGACATACCTAATACATGAGTGCGTTACTTACTGCAACAGATACCTCAAAGATCCACCACCTCTCACTACCTCCGATCACAGTGCCCGCATCAATCTTTCTGTCGTCACAAATGTCGTATGACCGTTTAGAGGAGTATTAAAGAAATCGTTACCACGAGAAGAACTTGTTGAGGCACATTGGGTAGTGTTGCGAGACTGTGATGAAGTTGAGTCGTACATGATGTCAAACAGGGAGAGGCTTCAGGCGTTAAATCCGGACAAGAGTTCGGCGTGGTTTGAGAAAATGATTAAGAAGAAGTTCCCTGATTATTTCTTCCAATAGGTACGTACATACGTATGTCTCAGTATTTAGTAATTTATATACATATCGATCATGTTTGTAAAAAGTAAACCTTTAAATTTTTCCATTTTCGCAGATGATTGATCTACAAAAATCAGAAAACCACGGGGGGCGGTGGCCTTGGCCAAAGCACTTGCTAGCAGGGAAGCCGATTAAACACTATATTTATCTCGGATGTTTTGTGAACGGTGTAAAGTTCCATTCATTGGCCCGAGATGAAGGAAGAAGAACATAAAACAATGGGGTAGTGGTTGGGAAAGACTATGATCTATATTACGGGGATATTGTATATGTCGTTCAGCTATGTTACGGGAATGATGTCAACGTGCAAATGGTTCAAGCGTACAAAGGAAGACCTGAGACTTTTATCAGTCGATACAAACTCAAGCTGGTAAGAGGATGAGCCTTTCACTCTCGCCACCTTAGTTAGGCAGGTGTTCTATCTCGACGATCCGAAAGCTGGTTAAGGGTGGAAAATAGTGAACCATATCTCTCATCGAGGAATATGGAATACTACGACAATTGAAGGGACACCGGCGACTGAAGATGTTGCTGAACCAGAAAGAGACATTCCTGCCTATCAAGAGCCTAATATTTCTGTCATCCGCTCCGATATAATGGACCTGGTTCAAGATGGTGAACGCTTACCCATGCCTGATGGTTGTACAGATCTAATTGAAGATGAGATTATTGATGCAATTAATGAGGTAGATGAAGAAGACGTGCAGGATGAGGACGAGGACGAGAACTCAGGTTATTCGTCGGACGACGTTGAGTATGATAAGGAGGAGGAGCAATCGGATAACGGGGATGAGGATGATGACGATTATGACGAAGAGTACAATATAACGACGAAGAATATTACTTGGTAATTAATTATTGTATTTATTGTAATTATTGTAATATATGATGCATCATCGATCAATAATTAATATAAATATTATGAGGAGGAGTACGTATGTATGTACAACGATTAATTTTGTACTTAATTAATTACATAGCGTGGTCTGTTAGACCAACGTATGTAAACTAAAATTAATTAATTAATCGATCCGGATCGGATCGATCGATAATTTTTTCGATCAAATTGAATCAGATCAATTAATTTTCACTTCGATCGACTATTAAAACGGGGACGAAAAAATGACTTTTCGTAGTCCATATATACGAAAGTAATTAAAAGTACACAATTCAATACGTACTCGATCGATATATATATATATATCAACCCTAAATATATTATATTATACCTATATATATATTTATAAAATTCTAAATCCTAAAAACTTCACTTAGACGACGCAACTTGAAAATTCTAAATCCTAAGGCCCCAACTTGAAAATTCAGGATTTTCACTTGGACGCCGCATACGTATTTTTGCGTCGTCCAAGTGAAGCCCAACCCTAAACCCTAAACACTAAGGCCCTAACCCCTAAATTCAGGGGTTTTAACTTGGACGACGGTGATGAATGTTTGCATCGTCCAAGTTAGTATTTGGACGACGGAAACGCCATTGTCCGTCGTCCAAATGAGTACTTAGACGATGGAGACGCTAATTTGCGTCGACCAAGTGAAGATTTCATAATTTTATTAAGACAACGATCATCTAGACCATCTCCCAATGCATATTCTTTTCGTCAGGACTATAGAGTAAACAATTCTTGGTGTGTGAGCTTTGACGGTTCCAAAATAGGAGTTACGAAATTTCTTGTATCCACGTTTCTGGTTTGCCAAAATCTCGGTTTTGCAGTTGACTGTGCCGATGAAAGCCTTCACGAACTTACTATTTTCTGAAAATTATTCTAATCATATATTATCTTATGGCGAATGTATCCAACGGTTGTATTGTCCAAATTCAATTTCGTTAATATCGATATGCAATGAGCCTATACTTAATAACACTTAAGTCATAAAGATTAGTAGATACTTAACAAGTTTAAAGACGTAAAATTATTCGTCGTCTCAAATTCAATTGTTTATATATACGATGTGTTAATCGATATTTTACAACTATTTCATTCGAATGACAAATCGGCAACTTCCTTGCAAATTATTTTAAAAAAATATTTTTACGTAAATTTCACTTAGACCACGGAGATTACGCTCCTCCGTCGTTCAGGTGGTAACCTGGACGACAGAGAAGGCTTTTTCCGTCGTCCAGGTCGACACCTGGTCGACGGAGATGACCTTCTCCGTTGTCTAGGTTCAAAAACCATGGCGGTGAATTCTACCGCCTTAAATTTGGGCACCGTTTCAAATGTTGACTTAGACAACGGAGAATTCCATCTCTGTCGTCTAAGTGAAATTTGAAACGGTGCCCAAATTTAAGGCGGTTAACTCCCACCCGCCAATTTAATTAGGCGCCGTTTCAAATTTTTTTGAAACGGTTCACTTAGACGACGGAAACACCCGTTTTCGTCGTCCAAGTGCACTTGGACGACGGAGAAAGGTGCTCCGTCGTCTAAGTGGAACTCTATATATAGGCCACTGCTCATCCTCTTTTCCTCATCCCATATCATTCTCCTCTCCTCTCCTCTTCTCTCTCTCTCTCAAAAGCTCCGGCCTCCCTCCTCCGGCGACCAAAATTCCGGCGACTCTCTACTCCGGTGACTTTCCGACGACTTTATCCGGCAACTCATCTTTTAGGTAATATTTATATTTTTTAACATCATTATCATTTAACTAATAAACTAGTAAATTGGTAAATTAATTAGTAAAAATAATATATTAGTAATATATAATTGGTAATAATAATTAATTATATTAGTAAATGAATAATTATTATTGTATAGACATGGTAAATAATAATTAATTATTGTAATTAAATATTATTTTAATTAATAGTATAATTGGTGATTATTATTGCATGTAATTTTAATTTGTAAATATTGTTGTAATTAATATTGTAAATTTGTGGTAAATATGATAAATTAATTAGTGAAGTATTAAAAATAATAAATTGGTAATTATTGCAATTTTGTAGTAAATTGGTAGTCTTTGATTTAAATTTAGTACATAAGTTTGGTTTATTAAGTTGTACTCTTTGGAATAGATGACACCTCATTTCCTAGCTTATCTCCTTAACCCCTCGTGATGTGTGGATTTCATCACCGCACACCATAACCTAAATGAAGTTATGGACACGAGGTTGAGGGCGGAGTTTGCAAAGGACTTGAGGGAGTGTAAAATTTTGAAATATTGGCTGAATGTTGGACATGGTGTCTAGATACGGGTTATGACTGGTGACAGGTTTTGGATCTAAGAAAGACTAACACCAATAGAGTATATACCATTGAGTTGGTTAGCCTTGGGATGTTTTGTCGAAATTAGTTCTGCCTCTCGCGTTATCTCTATCCCTAACTGACCATGTTTTTCGATTGAACCAAGACTGATTTATTGAAAGTTTACACTTTATCGCGCGGATCGCACGTCCATTGAATGACCCAAACACCAAGCTAGTGTACTCTATTTAAATCTTAGGTGCACTCAATACTTGTATGTAATTATCGTAAATTTTTTTATATAATTGTTATGGTAATAATATTTTAACAACTCCTAGGTTAAAATGGCCCCGTCGGGAAAGAAAAATGCCCAAAAGGAGGCCGAAGATGCTATGCCGACACTTGGCAGAGCAAGTCGGTTGGGATTTAGAGGAGGACAACGACGCGCCTTCTCCGGATCCTTCACCTGGTCCTTCGACAGCACCCACCAGAGAAATTCCCACTGCCCCAGTTATCTCGACTGGTGATGACGATGCCCATTCCGGTCCGACGTCCATGGCAGAAAGTACTCAGGCGTCGTCGGCCTTCTCTGAATCTATCCTTTATAGTGCCCGGCGCAAGGTTAGAATGGCCCCGACTGACCTGGAACCCAAAAGGACTCGCGGTCTCGTCAAAGGCGGAAAATCCGAGAAATTTTTTAAGGCGACCGGGAAAAAGATCGAGTTGCCGTACGACGAATTCACTGGTAGCCCTCCCACATCTCAGCTAGCTAGTCTCTCAGCGCACACATAGGGTCAATCATTCGCAGCAGGGTTCGTATGACTGCCCCTACTTGGAAGGAGTTGCCAGATGAAGAGAAGGCGAAACTATTTAAAGAACTTTCGGTACGTAATATGTACAATTTTATATTTATTTTCTAATAATCAATAAAAATCGTAATTTCATAATATATACGATTATAATTTTCTATTTATTTCTGATAGGAACAATATGAGGTGGATTCCACACCGGAGACGCTTAGGCATATCAACCAAACCGCCAACGCCATCTACCGTGATTGGAAGTACAAGCTTCATGTGTATTATGACAATATCGGCCACGTGCCTACCCCCGTAGAGCTGCGTGGGGATAGGGAAGATGAGTGGCAGTGGTTGTGTAATTACTTTCAAGATGAAGAATATAAGGTGTTTACTTTTTTATTTAAATTAAGAGAAATAAATTATTTTTATTTTAGAGGAGTATTAATTTTTTAATGATTTATGTTGTCCAACAGAAATTCTCCAAATCAACAAGACCAATCGGGGGAAGAAGGACAAACATCATACCTCCGGCGCCAAGCAAGTGATTCAAATAGCCAAGGAGCACAGAGATAAGGGCTCCAAACACCCTTATCTGGATGCTAGCATCAGCGTGTACGTGACGCCTGAGCTCGAGAATGAAACGAGTCAATACGACGTAAGTGATATATATGTACTTTTAATTAGTGTAGTTATTATTTAATTATTATTTATTAAATTTCCGTACAAATTTATAATTATTTATTTTTATTATTTTTTTCAGGCGAGGTTGGTAGAACGGGCATAGGAGGAATTGGCCAACACTCAGCTTGCACACCCGGATTTGCCGCCCAAAGACCTGCCTCCTCTATAGATTGAGAGCCAAATTCCAATCGCCGATGAGGTATATGGTAGTAGAGTTGGAAGGGAGGTTATGGGGATGAGACCTAAGGTGATGCGAGATTTGTCCTCCGACTCATCTACGGGATGTTCGGCGAGGAAAAGTACTCAGGCTGCAGCCGTCCAAGCAGCCTTTGAAGAGGCTTGACTCGCACGGGAGGAAAATCAATCTATGCGTCAAAGGCTTGATCAGCAAGAAGCGTAGATAGCCCAACTCGTCGCCCTCATGCAAAATCAGGCTCAACAACAGTGTCAACCTCCTCCGAACCCATACCCCGACGACGACGACTTAGCTGGAGGCGGGGGACTCGGCGGCGCATCTGCTCCTCCAGTATTTTAGTAGTTTGTGTAGTTTATTATATCGTTTTTTCCGATTCCGAATGATTTAATTTTATGTATGTACAAATTTTTATTATTTAAGTAACAATTTTTTATTTTAATTAATTTAAAAATATTTAATTATTTAAATGAGAATGGAGTATTTTAATTTAATTACAAATATTTTACTATAAATTAAAATTTAATTAAAAAAAAAAATCACTTAGACCACGGAGAAATGTTACTCCGTGGTCTAAGTGTTCACTTAGACCGCGGACATTTTGGACTTTTCCCGCGGTCTAAGTTAACACTTAGACCACGGAGAATTGATCTCCGTCGTCTAAGTGATAACTTAAACCACGGAATTTTTTGCGCGGTTAAAGTGATCAATTAGACCGCGGAGTTTTTCCGCGGTCTAAGAATGCACTTGGACGACGGAGATCAATTCTCTGTGGTCTAAGTGTGTACTTAGACCGCGGAAAAAGTCCAAAAACTCCGCGGTCTAAGTCACACTTGGATCGCTCATCCTTGAGTCTCCGTCGTCTAAGTACCTGGACGACGGTACTTGGAGGACGGAACATACTACACGGAACTTCCGTCGTCTAAGTACTTAGACGACGAAAAAGCTCACCTAGACGACGAAAACGGTCCGCGGTCTATGTGAGTTTTTCTTGTAGTGCATACTAGGGGTACGATCACTCGATTAGATGTAGTTTGTAAATAGCGTGTTGCATTTTGTGTTATGAGCTTTGAAAAATGATATACGAGCATGAGTGATAAATTGATTTGAGTTTCGGCATGACTGCATAATGAGCTTGATGATTTTCAGGTATCAACATTAGCCCCCTTGATTATGTGTGTTATGTGAGATGAGCCACATAATTAAAATAGTTGAAGCCTTGGAAGCTTTGCCTGTTTCTATTATAAAAATTTTTGAATTGAATGAGGTTTTGTGCATGATTGGTTAAACTACAATATTTACATCTTTGTGTTATTCATTGTGCTTGTGGTTTGGTAGCCCCCAGATATTAAAGGACTCAAGTTTGTAGCACCATGGACATATAGATCATACTTTAGTATGGACAAGAGAAGAAAAACAGTTATGAGACTATGAAAAAAAGAGGGAAGATGTAATTGTTAATTGTCAAACAAGTATAGTAGGGCTTTCCAAGAGAGGTGAGAAGAAATTAGCTCACTAAATGTTGTGCCAACAAGAGAAAAAGTTTGTATGAAACCTTACACTCAAAATTCATGAGTTTTTATGCAGGGGGATAGGGTATAAAACCTTTTCAAAATTGAAGAGAAAAGATCATTGCTTCTATGTAGACTTTACTGCATGCTTGAGAGTGTGAAATAATTCAATTGTAACTTTTACTTATGAGATATTGTATTTTGCCTAACTAGAAATCAAGCATGATTAAGCATGTAGCATGACTTTCTTTGATTTGCATCTATATTTCAAGAGTTTTTGCATTTGAATCTTGTATAAGATTACTCATAGGCAATCATTTCTTAATATGGTCTCCCCCCCCCCAACAGAGTCGCCAAAATGTAAGGGGTCTTTTTGCATAGCTGAGACTAGGCTAAGTTGATCATTAATCAAGTGATAACAATTTAAGTATGTGATTCAAATCATGAATGATGCATTAAGACATGATCATGGTGTGGGAGCTAGAAATACACTACAATGATTGAGAATCGAGAAATAGAGTTTGTGGAAAACTGAGAGAGGTTGAAGGTGATAGGAAATTGTTGGAAGGAGAGGTTGTTTTGTGTACTAGAAATGCTTGAATGCTTAAGCAAAGTGTTGTTGAGTTATTATTGATGTTGATGGGTTATGACTTGTGTTTTTTTCTAGTACGAGCCTCTCCCCTTATTTATAGAGGCTTTGGGGAGAGGCTCTACTTCTTCATTGCATCATTATAGACAAAGAATCCTCAATTCACACAAAGAAATCCAAGTAAATGAGATTGCCCTGCATCATTTAGGTTTAGGGGGAATATAGCTGCAGGAACTAGAGTGGTGACGCCTATAGCTACAGCAAAGTGAGGAGATTACTATTGTATTTAGGGTATTGCAAAGGAAAGCATTCTACTGTGGCTGAGAGGTCATATGAGGTCATTTTGCAAGGCTCAAGGCTTATAAGGAGGCAATTTGTGGGTTCAAGGCCGCAGGAAGAAAGGAGGGAAGCGATGGCTTACCCAGTATTACTTTTATAGTTGCAGTGGAATCTGAGTTTGAAGTAGACCGAATGGTGGAGCAAAAGCAATTTGAAAGTGCTGCAAGGGCTGGTGTTTTGGGCTTCAATGAGTAGTACTTGGGCTGCATAGATTGGTTTTCAAATACTTGAGCTTTTCTACTAGTTTTAAGGCTTGGGCTTTAATAGAAGTTCAATTCTCAATCACTTTTTATCTTTGGTTTAAACTATCAGGCAAGAATTTTGGGCCCAAGACCAAAATTACCGATCGTTTAATCAAAAAATGAGCACTCGTATTCCTGTTACCTTCCACACCACGCATATGACCATAAGCCACAATAAAGGCACGAGTGTGGCTTGGGCCACACTAAGAGTTCGATCACTCGATTAGATGTAGTTTGTAACAAGTGTGTTATATTTTGTGTTATGAGTTTTGAAAAAAGTGATATACAAGCATGAGTGATAAATTGATTTGAGTTTGGGCATGACCGCATAATGAACTAGATGATTTTTCCGGTATCAATACCAGAGACAATTTTAATGGCGTGAAGCCACATGGTGCATGCCTTGATCTGTTGGCTTGGGTGTCAGTGTCGCATTGAGATTTGTTTAGGGCATAAGTCTATATATTGGTTCAAGGGATGACTGAAATGGTGAGTGTATTCTTATTTTTGTTGGGCCGTGTGAACCTTTAAGCCTCTTTTTTTTAATATTTGGACATAGGATTTCACCGATTGGGGTTAGAACATGTCAATCATCAACGTATTTATTTGTTGGCCTTCGTTAGCAACAACTAATTGACTCTGATATAAGAAGAATTGGTTGACTCTCTATAAGTGTGATGTAGGCATTGTAAAGGGAGACGAGACTTTGTAACTTCTATAACATATTGTGTCTTTGAGCGATTTAGGTTCATGTATGTTACTTTAGGAAATTCCTTTTTGTCATGCCTCAAAATGGCGAGTTCCTTGTATCCTACTATAATAGAACCTTTTTTTCATGATAAAATTAAAATATTGCTTAAATGGAGTAAATAATGTCTCCATATATATAAGCCCAATAATCTGACTAACGTTTAATGTCGAGCAAGGTATGTTAATAATCACCATAAAACGTTACATTTTGAAAGTAATGTAATGTCATCGATAACGTGCTTATTACGCAATATTCGCGTGAATTCACTCATCATACATGAAAACAAATTCAACTGACATTTCCCTAATAATTGTGATACATTCATGCCCAAGGTAAACTTCCACTAGTCGATGTCGTCGCTATGACCATCTCCTAGCGTTCCTGCTAAGTTTGGATTGTTGGTGCGGTGGTTGGCCAGAGCAAGATTGGCTGGCACCAGTTTGGCCGATGACTTGGCGGCGAAGAGTTTCAAAGGCTAGAAGCGATGGGTGCCCTAAGCCTGGTGGGCTTGGGTTATGGGGTTCTTTCTTCACTGGGCTTAGGCTGGTCTGGTTTTGGATTTTGTTTTGAATTTTTTTTTGTTAGGGATGAGGTAGAGGAACGGCGACTCACTCTGATGTAGTTGGGGTACATAGTTAGATAGGGCGTGTGACCATGAATTTTTTCAGCTCTTATCATACGCCTATCCCGTCTAGCTATGTAGGTACTTGGTCGAGAATGTAATAAGGTAGTTTACTCTAAGGAATTTGTTTCTATCTAGCAGGGATACCAGTGAATTCCCTGTATTCTACTACAGTATCAATTCTATTGCTACCTCAAAAAAAAGAAGGTAAACTTTCATTGAATAAATATTATGTGAGAAGTTCTTTAATGAGAATCTTATACTAAAGATTTGGTAACTATCTTTTTATTCTACCCACTTTTTTTTATCACAAATTCAAAATTTTGCAATTAAAATTTTACATTATTATGGGTAGATCATTTATAAATTTTTGAAGCCAAATTGGAATTGTTAAACATTCATAATAAAGATTTATCATCTATGAACATGCATGAACGATTCATGTTTGATAATTTCGGTTCGTCCATTTATTTGATCTTACTCGGTACCTTAACGATTTTCAATTTGAATTAAAATTTGCATCAGTAATCTAAACTCAAACAGTTGATTTGTCAAAATAAGATTGAAAAGTCACACACAATCAATAGTTAAAATGTATGTACCAAATCTTTATTATAAGAATCATCCATAGAAAAACTCTAAATATTACGTATTAGTGACTGAACTCCATGTTGTACGAGTGTTGATGCACCCAGCTCTTCCTTGTTTGTCCGTTTTTTGCTTCGCCATCAAGCTGACATCAATTAGTGCCTATTGTGATAACCAATGGCTTCCATGCCGAGACTTCGCTACAACATAATGTCTATTTTTCATATTTTATATCATTTAATAAAAATATACAGAATGAATATCTTAATCATTCTTCATCAAAAAGAAGTCGTTTTTGCTATAATAACCTTTTAATATCACTAAAAATTTGACAACTCCATTTAATCTTTCCTTTCATTTTTTTCAGGCAAGCACCAGTAATTATATATCCGAGAAATTAAAAGAACCACAGGAACTAGTTCGCCGATCAGCAATGAATGAACATCTTAATCGGTGGCTAAGTAGAATTTCATTAGCTGTTAACTTAATTACTAGATTTAATGCCTTAGATATTAGTTGCTTAGAGAAAGAGACACGGAAATTAATTAATTATTAATTACTGAGCTTAAGGTAGATCCCACTTCCGTTTAGTTCGAGCCGACATTCAGACAAAACACGAAGCAGTTAAACATAATCCCACCTTAATCCCAGGCCTGTTGTTCTCTTTCACCTTTTTACTAATCCCATAATCAACTGTCTCTCTCACTCCAAAAAACATCCAGCGAAAAGACGACTCTGCTCCCGCCGTGTCCCCTCTCCAGCAGTACAAATCATTACCCACGTGCCCGAAATCCAGGGGCACTCCCGTCATTTGAGGCCAGAATCTTTAAAAGGGATCTTCTGTTCAGTGGTTACCGTGTAGCTCCCTCACGCAGCTTCTTTTTCCGTTTTATTGTCCTTATTTTAATGGTTTTTTTCCGAGGTAAAAAAAGTAAAAAAAAGATGGAGGGTAAGTTTATTTTTTCTATTCCGTGTGAAGTTTGGCGCGTATATAAACCCAGCAACGGACTCGGGACTGGGGAGGCCCATGAGGAAAATAATAAAAAAATAGAGAAGCTCGTCTCAAAGTTAAGGAAGAGGAGAAAAGTAAGAGAGAGAGAGAGGGAGAGAGAGAGGGAGAGAGGAGATCATACACCAAAAAACACCGAGAGAAGAAAAAACTGAGAGAGAGAGAGAGAGAGTTTTAGAGAGAGAAACCCAAAAACCAAAACCAGAAAAGAAAAGAGAGAGAGAGAGAGACACAGCGGTTGTTGTTGTTGTGTGTGTGTGTGTGTGTGTGAGAGAGAGAGAGAGAGAGAGCGCTGTGAAATCCCAGACCTGTTTGATCAGAGTCTCTCTCTCCCATTGGAGAATTGTAGAGAGAGTGGACTGTGACCGTACAATGGAGCAGTACGGTGGGAGCGTGGAGTCGGATCCGTCGCCCGAGTGGACCGCTCCGGGACCCGAAACCGGCCTCGAAGGTGAGAACTGACAAGGCGCACACACACACTCTTCTTTACTTGTTTTTCAGTGGCTCCTGCATTTCATTCGCGATTGGGATTCTGGAGTTTGGACGGCTGCGATTTGGTTTTGGAATGTAGGGGGTGGTTTTGGGGGAATTGATCTCACAATTTTGTTTTGTTTTGTTGGGGAAATGCAGAATCCATGTGGCAGTTGGGCCTGGGGCCCGGCGAATCGTACCCGGAGCGGCCCGACGGGGCCGATTGCAGCTACTACCTCCGCACTGGGATTTGTGGCTACGGCTCGAGGTGTCGGTACAACCACCCCCGTGATCGTAGTGCGGTAAATTTTTTTAATCCTTTTGTCTAATTTTACCCCCTTTTGTTTTACTGCTCCAATTATTTCCCTTCCCATCTCGATTATCGATTGTTTGTGTTAATTGATAACTGGTTAATTGAGTTTGAGTTACTATTCTGTACTTTTTAGTGTGATCTGTATGATTTGTTGTGTATGTAGAGTTAGTTGTTTAAATGTAACTGTTTCTCAGGTGATCGGAGCTGTGAGGGCCGGGGAGGTGGAGTATCCGGAGCGAGTGGGCCAGCCTGTCTGCCAGGTATGTGGTCTGTGTAACTGATTTGAAATGCTCGAGGTTTAGTGATGTGTTTATGAGAGGGAAGATCGCATGTATTGGGAGGTGTGATGTGTTGTTCAACTGATGATGATCATTTCATGTTTTTGTTTTGTTTTTTTTGCTTGGTTTGTGCTGAAAGTTAGGAGTTTTGCTTGTTTGAGTGTGACTTTTTTTCTTATTTAATGGCAGTATTATATGAGGACGGGGACGTGCAAGTTTGGTGCCACTTGTAAGTATCACCACCCGAAGCAAGGAGGAGGCTCGGCTACCCCTGTATCACTAAATCACTATGGATACCCACTACGATCGGTATGTGTTTCTCACAGTTAATTTTTATTTGTTTGGTTTTCTGGTCATATTAGAGTTTCTCTTTTAATGACTGAGAGAAAGTTTTGCCATGAATGGATTGTTTTCTTTTTCTTTGCCAATTAATACAGGGTGAAAGAGAGTGTTCATACTATGCCAAAACTGGGCAGTGTAAGTTTGGTGCAACCTGTAAATTCCATCACCCACAGCTGATGGGCGTACAAACTCAAGTGTCATCACAAGCACACCAAGCTCCAATCATACCTGCACCCACATTGTATCAAACTGTGCAATCTCCATCTGTTACATCGCAGCCGTACAGAGCATTAATGGTTGCAAGGCCTCCATTGCTACCTAGCTCATACGTTCAAAGCCCCTATGGTCCAATGCTGTTTCCCCTTGGAATGGTTCCCATTTCTGGTTGGAGTCCATATCCGGTAAGTAATGTTTGCTTCCCCTGATATATCGTAAGTTGCATGAATATTCGTTAATCTCTCATTTATGTCTCGCAGGCATCTGCAAGCCCATTACCCTCTCCTGGTACTCAAACCACTGTTGGTTCGGGGACAATTTATGGGATGAATCAACTATCTCCTTCAGCCCCTGCATATACAGGAATATATCCCACTGTACCTTATTCTCTTGGCCCTCCAACCACGAGCCAGAAGGAGCAATCTCATCCAGAAAGACCTGGGCAAGCAGAATGCCAATATTATCTGAGAACAGGGGATTGCAAATTTGGGTCCTCGTGTAGATATCATCATCCAGCTGATGGCAGTGCACCTAAAACACCTGTTGCCCTTAGCTCCATTGGTCTTCCTTCGCGCCCGGTGAGCCCCCCTTTCAACTCCTCTGCATCGTGATGCTTTTACTAGGTCGTCATTATAAGCTCGTTTTATCTTAAAGCTGTAAACTTTTAGTACTGATTGGTTCCATATATATATATATACCGACTGACTCTCACTCCTCTCTCTCTCTCTCTAGCATTACGAAATGTTTGGTTATTCTAGTTTATCATGGTTTTATCATCATCATATGATCTGTGAAAAGATTCTAAAAAATGTAGACCCTGAGGTCTTTTGAAGATTTAGATATAATCCAACATGATGCGAAAGCAAATTGTTGGAACTTTGTGGATTTCTGTTGCAAGTTTAGTGTAAGTGCCTCCTAGATCTTTACCGGTTTTACGACTTAAAAGCAAAATAAAACAGATGAAAACTGGAAACAGAAATTACACAGCAGTTTTAGAATGGTTCACTAGCACTATGAAGAATTTAGGTGTTTTCAAGTACTTATTGCAGATCCCTCAAACCCTTCAATCTAGCTCTCTTCTCTCTAACACCCTTCGCTCTAGTTTTCTGCCTCTCTCGCAAAAAACACTCTACAGCTCCTATATATAGAGTATAGAAGCTGCTAATACAACATAGATAAGGAATCCTGATCCTTATAGAACCTTTTAAGTCTATATTCACAAATACTAACAATACAAGGAAAACTATCTCTCCTAGAACTTATAGAAAAGCTGTGCTAACTTCTTTCCTTGCTAGACTTGGATTTGTCCTCTGAATACTAACTTTCCAGATTGTATCGACGAGCCAAAAATAAAACAGGAAGAAACATTTCATTAGTAGGAAAGTTGTTTATGTTGAGCATCTTGCAGCATCCTGACCCAATTGCATGAGTTTTCTATTACTCTTGGGAAACTTAGATTGTGTTTATTCTTTCCTGTTCTTGTTTTCCTGTTGTTTGTTCTCTTATTCTGTCTAATTTAATTTTCAGAATTATGCTTTGATATGAATTATTTATCTGATAATGTGAGGTCAAGTTTACTAGCATGAACCACAATGCTTTCTCTGCTACATAGTGTCCACCCTATTATCATCTCCATTCCTCAGTTCTTCTGAAAAACATATCATACTGAACTATTTCAAAGAGAATAGTTCAGTATCCATCTTAGATTCTTTGACAAACAATGTTACCTTGTCCTTGATGTTTATCTAGAATGCAAATAGGTCTGCAACTTTTCATTTTTTATTTATTAACAATGAGTTTGTAAAGAAGTAACACTTATTCTATGCATGCACATTATGATTTGCCAATATGCTCGGGCTTTTGCGTGTATCGTCTGTAGCTTTGTTGTGGGTTGTTAGGAGGAAATTAGGAGTAAGAATACTCCCCATAAATAACAAGTAAGAAAAATTTTAAAAACTCGGTTGTATGCTTTGCATGTTTCAATTATCTCTACCATCTAACATGCTGGTAGTGTTTCATGTTTGTCTCAAGTTTCATCTCTGTAGTTTCAACTTTTTGTTTTTGTATATTTGCTTGTACTTGAGCATTTTCCAGAGTGATGGGTGGTTTTGGCTGAATAATTCTTCTTCTTGCCTGCATTTTTACCAATTAGTGCTGGTCCATCTGCCTAGCATATATTCTGTTGTTTGTTTTTGTTAACTCTCTCTCTGGATATAGTGTATTGATATTTGAATGCCTTGGTAAGTTATGCTTGGAATTTGAAACTCTGTTTGATAATCAGGGTGCACCACTTTGCACTCACTATGCGCAACGTGGAGCATGCAAGTTTGGGTCTGCATGCAAATTTGACCACCCAATGGGAACACTCAGTTACAGTCCATCGGCGTCTTCTCTCATTGATATGCCAGTTGCACCCTACCCAGTTGGATCGTCGATAGGTATGCTAGCCCCATCATCCTCATCGTCAGAATTGCAGCCTGAACATAATTTAGGCTCCAGCAAGGATTCTGTTTCTGTCGGAATGTCCTCATCTCTGAGCACTGTAAGTGGATCAGTTGGTTCCACTGTTTCTCAGGATGGTGTTGCCAATTTGGGTGGCCAACAGTCTGCTCAGGGTTCTAGCCCTTCAACTACCAATGACAACAGTACAGACTCCCGTAGTTCAAGTTAAGCATGGTCAAGGGACTTTCCATTGTTCTTTTTTGATCAACTTTCCTCAACCAAAACATCATTTTTCTGCTGCAAGCCCGTAAGCCTTCCAACCAAGGCTTCACATCTCATTGGCTTAGCATACATCAGTTCCGTTCCTCTCTGTTATATATCACCTCTATATGGCCCTTCCCTTTTATCTTGAATAAAACAAATGGCCAACTTCCAAAAGTTAAGCAAACCCCATATCACCTTTCTCTTCAATAACCAAGGAAAGCTGCAGTTCCATTAGGCAAATCCATCTCCAGTTCTCCAGTCTCTGTGTATGCTATCTTCATCCTTGGTCCAGTCCTGTCCAGAATGAAAGGATTAGTTCCAAGGTCTTGGTACATTGATCATGTGTATTCATGTCTATCCTTTTCTGAGTTTTCTTTTAAATTGGGGATCAAGCTTTCAGTTCAACTTAGGAATTCAAATCCTTGTATCTCACACTTTTTGTCCATGGCTATTTTGAGGAAAGAGAGAAGTGATTCAAAGACCCAAAGGCATCAACAATGCTAGTTTATATGGTATTAGATACATAGTTCGGTTGTGTCAATCAAAATCGACCATGTTATTCATAGATTTATTATGAAATACAAAGTATATAAACAAGCACTATGGACTCTCCCCAAACTTATTTATACTATCCTCTATATGCTGCTTATATATGCTAAATCATAGATGAGCTTGCAGGAAAGAGAATTACAAATTGATTCCTTGAAAGAGAATTTGGTATTATGGTCGGAAGTTCTTCCCTGAATGTGGAAGAACTGTGTTAAACGAAAGAGAAAGATGAGATGGTTGCTAGGTACCACCAGGCCATCCCTTTTCTTTTGGGTATATTTGGGGGTTGGGATCCTCCCTTTGATGATTCTATTGCTTTTGGAAATTTCTTTCCTGCTTGGGAACTTTTCAATAGGGTATCCACCTCCCATAAACAATAATTGAGTACAAAGTTACTAATCCTACTGAATTGAAATTGATGGGATGTGCGGTTTTTAAGAACTTTATGGGTTTGGTCATATCTTCTTGGCCTCTACCCAAGATTTGCCTTGGGGTACCACCATATATGATTGGGCAGAACTTTGTTCCCCTTGAAAAAGATATATTTTGGGGTTGTTTTCATGCACGAGTTCCAGATAAACTATAGTGAAGGGAAAATCGACTCGATTCACAACTTCCCATCATGCCATCCATTCACATTTTCCACAATCTACTTCTGGTTTGAAGCCAAAGGCATGGCTTAAAAAGGAGACCAACTGGAACCAGGTTATTGAACTGTGCTCGGCAAAAAATGACATACATCTGATCACTTCAAACCGACTTCAACTCGTTTTATCGACAATGCGCACAACTCGAATGGTTTTGCGCTAGCTACTCGCATCGAATCGAAAGGTAAGTGCCGATGCGAGTCACCGCCGTTGTATTATGGCTGCAGAGAGCATTTTACTTGCCGGACCAACTAAGTATGCATATCATATATCAAGTGAACTGTGAAAGTAACTAATGAGAAGCGTCATTGCTAGCTAGGCAGTACTAGTTTGCACATTTGTGGATGATGTAAGTAGCTTCCTGGTTCATTATAATCCTTTAATTAAGTTTGAAGTTGCATACTTGATATATACTTGCATGGATGTTGTAGTTAGGTTATGCTGTGTCACTTAAAAGCGAGGCCAATGGCCGAAAAGAGACGCATAATGCAGCAGCCATTCTCTTGATACTGATGTACAACCATAAGGGACTAGCTAAGCCAGCACTACTATAAATGGGATTTGCAAAGTAGATTAAGACTATGACGAAGACAAAGCTGAAAGCGCGCTGATTAATATTCCCAACACTTTCCATTGAAGCTTGTAGAACCATAGTAATTAAGCATATCCCAGATCTCCTCCCAAAAATGGAGGCTCTTTTTTGGTTTGCTCAAGTAATTACAATGAAAGAAAGAACACAATGCAAAGATAATTAAAATGCAACCATTATGATTATTTGAGAAACTGGAAAGCTAAAAAAACTTAATAGAGTGAATGGCCAAAGTCAAGTACAACATCACCAAAAGGAGGATGAACAGATGGAGAGCAAGAGAATGAAGCAGTACTACTAGGATTTTCGACGATCGGAAACAACGATCCAACGTTGTTGCACCCATGTTCTTCAACCATCAACTGGTTGTTGTACTCCATCATTGTCGAAATCTCTCTAGAACTCAACTGATCCCACGATGAGTAGTGCTGGTTATCACCCCAAACTCCATGACTGATTCCATCAAAGCAAGAAGGCTCATCTCCGAGGTTACTGCTAGACGCCATCAACGAAGCTGGAATCTCTAGAGGGAATGTAGTAGCACAATGTGGCTTAGGTTCCATGGAAGTGTTTGTAAAGCTACAGTTCTGGTGATCAGTGTTCAAAGCAGTAGTAGTAAATAAGTCAGCGCTTCTGGGACTGTCAGAAGGAGGCCTCAAGCAGTTGTCAGGAACAATGCAACCCAAGTAACCTGAGTTATCAGAGGAAAACTCAATGGAGAAGAAACTATCGAATGAGGGTTTCTCGTTCTGGAAAGACAGACTCGAGTGACCAGGCGGACTGTTCTGATTGGTTGGATGTTGTTGTTGGTGGTGTCGTGTAGGAGTGATCTGTGTAGTAGTAGTGGAAGTGAAGAACTCAAGGGAGTGTTGTGGTAGTAGGGTTTGAACATCAAAGGGTGTTAGAAGAGAGTGATAAGTGGAGTGGTCAGAGTAAATGAAGTTGGTTCTAGCTTGAGTTCCTTTCATGGACAAAGCAGCTCTATCATAAGCCAAAGCTGCTTCTTGAGCAGTGTCAAATGTCCCAAGCCAATGCCTTTCTTTAGTACTTGGGTCTCTGATCTCAGCTGCATATCTGCCCCAAGGCCTTCTCCTCACCCCAAGAAATCTACCTGGCTCTGCTTGCTTCCTTCTCCCTCTTGATCTCTCACCAGATTGGGAGATAGGCTTTTCCATGGCTTTTGAGGTGGAAATTGGCATGGCAATGAGGAAATGATCAGTGTTGATGATGTGTAAGAAGAGAGGATATGAGGAAAGGGTTTTGGGAATGGAAGACTTTGTATGAGAACTATAGGAGTGACAGTACTACAGAAAATGTGCTAAGCTTCAGTAGGTTGATGACATATAAGGGAGTGATAGAAGATTTGAGAAAGTGATATGTTCTGGTTTTGAAAGGGCAGTTCTCTTTTTAAAGGGATATGAATTCTATTTGCATGTGCTTTGATTTATTTAAATTCGTGTATTACGTACAAATTTAAGGGTCGCAGTGTCACATTCTCACGCAGTTTTAGATTAATAATACACGACAAAGGGTAAAAATGAAACAACGAAATCCAAATAGAGGATGTAACATCCTTTTCATAAACAATGTAATGTATGAGATTGATGTAAAAATCATGGAGGAAAGGAAAGTGACATTGCAGATTAATCGATGTCATTCTGTTGAAGACCATGCATTCTCCTCCTTCCCACCTACTTTTCATCAAATCTTTCATTTTCTCATTGCTAATTTAGCTCTACACCTCTTTCAAATGAGAGAAACTACATCCTGTAGGTGCAAAATTGTAGATTCCCAGCAGGGCAGTACTTGTCAAAAACTCAAAATGGGAGCCTACCAACTGCTCTGTGTTTTTATTTTATTTTCTAGCGCTACTGTCACTCTCTTCCAATTTCCAATAAGAGCTACGCTAATAAATATATTTTCTGTATCTTTAACTCTTATTGCATGCCACATTAATGATTCAATAATTACATCACTTCTATGTAAGCCACTTGGAATAGCTAAGAATTCTGAGATGTTGACTTTAAACTTAGAATCAAGTCACACTGGTGAAATCATGGTCTAGTATTGGAGATGAGCACAGCAAGGATGAAAAATAAAAGAACTTGGCATGTACATGAATCCTGGCCAAGAAATTAACTTACATCAACTTGCCTAATCCTGATCAAGAGCTAGATCCATGGGGTTAAAGTTTTAAGGGAATTAATCCAAGAGGAAATGTCAAACTTGGAGGACTTAAAAGGCAGAAGGGACTTGAATGAAATTGACTGGTAGATAGATATATAAGAATCATTGAGAAGTTTGGAATCTAAAACGCAGTAGAGGAAAAATCCAGCTGAAGTGGTTCTATTGCACCTACTCCTAACGAGAAAGATTTATGTTTTCTTTGAAATTCTGAAGTACCAACAAAGAATTCATCTCCACTATTCACATGTAAATCCGCATTTTATGCAACCAAATTCTTTGTAACTTCTTGTCTGCTTCATGGTTTTTCAAACGGAGCAGTTCAGATTTTCTTTACTAAACAAAAATATTGTGAAACAAATTAGCATATTTTATGAAGCATTTCATGTCTGCATCATGGAAACAACCCCACGTCAGAGTAGAAAAAACATTAGGTTTCCTTCATTGATCAGGCCCCATTGCTCTAAGTTTATATGCTTGTTGTGTTTTGTTGGTCTATATATGCCTCATTTGTAAACCTAAGCCATATGCACAAGTGAAATCATGCTGTTGGCATGCCGTGTAAAAGTTGTCATCCTGAACTTTTGAATGGAAGTCTCTTCTTCCATTTCTTAACCCAAAGACCAAAAAATTGAAGATAGAAATGGAAGCATGCATCATTAACCGAAGTCGAGGCTAATTAGTAGCAACGGAGACATCAATCAGTTACGAAAACTAACAAACTGGATGGTATAAGCGAATAATATATTGAAAGCATTTGAAGTTTAAAGAGACGTCCAAGCTAAATGTTTGTTGTTTCTACCAGATTACGCGGGACGTAATCTAGCAGAAGCAAGTACGAGTAATCTCCTCTTTTTGGTCATCCGAACGTTCGGGCTGTTCGGACGATCGGGTGCTCTCTCTTCGGGTATTCGGGTGTTCGGCTCCTACTGTTAGAAGAATACAACAACAAACGGGCGGTTAGATGGTCGAGACAGGGCTGACCTGCCTTCAACGCTCCGATGCCTAAGTTAGAAGATGTATTGGATATAACAGTCAAGCGAACGTGTAAGAAAGTAGGTTGGAGTATTGAATGTGATGGAGTTAATTGTCGAATTGAATATATCCTTACCTGTAGTAAATGCCTTACTTATATAGGTGGTTGAGATTGTTGCTTGCTTCTGTTCTTCGATGTGGGATAGAGCTGTTTTGCTGTCATATGATCCGAGCATTCGGATGTGCGCTTGTCGGGCGCGTGCTCGATCGGATGGGCTCGGTCTTGCGGGTGAAGTTGTTGCTTGCTGAGTGGTCTTTCGGGTGGTCGGGTAGGTGTCGATCGCCTGCTTAATTGGGTAAGTATGTTTAATTAACAAACTAATGATACTATACTAACAAGTCCCCCAAGTCCCCAAGTCAAAGAGACCTTTTTTGATTGGGGAGTTGAAAAAGGGTTTGTGCGATTAAACAAATACTTATCCAATTGAGCAGGGATGCGTGGTCCTGTAATCCCCAAGTCCCCCAACTCTCCGGTCAAGAAAGAGCTCGCCTGATGGAGTGGGTACCTGTGCGTCTGATCGTGTACCTGTTCGGGTGGTCCTGTATCTGAGTGTCCGACTCCCAAACGAATGTTGCTGTTTGGAGCCGTGTGCCCGGGCGTGCGCCTGTAGAGCTATGTGGATGGATATGTATGTTTGTGTATGCGGATGTATGTCAGTATGTAGGAGTGAATGTGTGTATATAGTACAAATATACAAGTAGGGGTGAGTGAATGAGTATGTGAATGTGAATGTATGCGGATGTACGTATGACCGTGCGATGTGATTGAGTGATGTTTGAGTGAATGGGTGTTTGATGTATACGTGTATGTAGATGCATGGATGGTTCTGAGCCACTTATCCGGCCCCCCAACGAATCTTGTTGTCCGGAGTCTGCCAAGGATAGGCCTATGGAATGGCCTTTCTTGAAATGCATGGATGGTTCCGAGCCACTTACCCGGCCCCATGACGAATGTTGCTGTCCGGAGTTCGCCAAGGATAGGCCTATGGAACGGCCTTTCTTGATGCATGGATGGTTCCGAGCCGCTTGCACGGCACTCCCAAATGGATCTTACTGTTCGGAGCCCGTCAAGAATAAGCCTCGGAATGGTTGTGCTTAGGTACCCGAGAGGAGATCCTCACTCTCGGCGCCGACCTATCGTAGCGTCAACGGTGGGGCCCCAACCGTTACGTACATGTGTTGCAGCGCACACGGAGGGACGGACAGCATGCCCGTGCCGCTCTTCGGTTTAGCGCGCGCACTAAAGGAACTTGCCGCTATCGTGCCGCCTAATTCGGCGAATGGTAGCATTACGCCCTTGGAAGAAATGGGGCCACTCCCGAGTCGCCCATCATTTGGCGCGCGCTCCGAAAGGTGCTTGCCGCTTTCGAGCCGCTCGAATGGTCCTGCAGTTTGCGTGCCCCGGAAGGTAACGAGTGACGTTAGCCTCTTCCGTGCCGCGTAGCCCGAACGGTGGGTCACCTCTTACTGGGTGTCTAGGCGTGGACTCACAAGCGGCCTCTTGTGCTCCGGCTTCGCCAACAGAGCCAGGGAGACGATACCACGCGCTGTCTACGGTACATTTAGCGCGCGCACGCCGAAGAGGGGACGAGGACCGTCAGCCTCCTTCGGGACGCCTAAATGGTCTTGCTTTGAGCGCCTGCACGCCGAAAGGAAACGTGGGACGTTGACCTCTTTCGGGACGCCTCAATGGTCTGCACTAACCTAGTGGGGTGGCGTTTTACTTGCCCGTGAGATTGTGTGGCGCTTGATCGTGTTGGTGGTGTGGGCGATAGTCTGGATGGCGGGAGTCATGACGTGCGTGTGCGTGCCTCGGGTGGGGTGATCTGACGGATGAGACGCTTGAGGTGACATTTTTTCGACTTCTTCTTGGGAACCGGTGATGTAATAAATGCTAGCCGGCGCAATAAATGTTGGCGTGCCCTGCGTAATCAATGTTGGTGACGTAGTAACTCCTCGAAGGTCAGGCGTCACGTGCGTGGGAGCGTGGGAGGCTGTATGGCTGACACGTGGTGAGTCGTGGGAGATCGTGCTAGGGTTTGAAACCGAGGCGGGAAGCCGAAGGGTGAGCGCGGTTACTTAGGCGGGTAAGTGAACCGCCTCGTGACATGTGTCATCATCTGACGGTAGACAAGTGAAAAATAAATGGCTGGCGTTCGTTCACTTGTCCCGTGCGATCAGTATAAATAGGGCTCTGTGGTGTCGTCTTCTTCCATCGTTTTCACATTTACTGAAGCTCTGTCAAAATAGTTACCTTGCTTACTGCTCATTGTCTTCGATCTCTGTTTTAGTGTTCTTTACCGGAGTTCATCGTCAACGTACCTCTTCAGCCTTCAATCTCAGATTCTGGTGAGGTTCCGAACTGTTTTTTGTTGCTTTTCCGTTTCGTTTTTGTTTTTCCAGTGTCCTGCCGTTTCTGGTTTTTTGTTTATGGGTTTTTGTCTCAAGAACAAGACGTGTTCTTGAGACGAGCCTGTTTTGATCTGTTTTAGGGTGAATTTTTGGGTTTTTTCTTGTTTTTGGTAGGATTTTTTTTTCTAAGTGTTTTGGGTTTTGCGTGCATGCGTCTAGGAGATGGAACCGATAGAAGTATCGAGCGATATGTCGCGTGAACGGGTGTACGTTCCGGGGGCGGGGTGGTTTAGCCGTAGTCCGTGCACGAGCAGATCAGACTCGTCCGACTCCGTGATGAGTGTGACGCCCTTGCGTTATCTTCCTAATGATTCTCCTGTCGTGCAGCCGATGGAGGAAGGACGAGTGCAAACTGCTGCCGAGGTTGTCGGGTTGGGAGATTCGTCCGAATCATCGGGCTCATCGGGTGGGTCTTCGTCTTCGGGGCCGTGGGGTGAGGAGCGTGCCCAAGGAAGGGGTCCCGTGCCTCAACTGGCGGAGGGCGGGCGCGTTCACTGGGTGCTACCCGATGGAGTGCCGGTGCAGGAGCCCGAGCGTGCACCTTCGGTGAAGGAGATGGCGCGATGAGCGCGCGACTACCACATCCCTTCATCTGTGAAGCTGAGGATCCCGGGAAAGGCTGAGACACAGCCCCCGCCCGACCACGTCTGTGTGAGCGAGTTTCATCTGAAGGCGGGCATCAAGCTTCATCTGCACCCGTTCTTCCAGTACATGCTGGCGCTGCTGAAGATTTCTCTCGGTCAGTGCGGGCCTACACTGAAGCGAACATTGATGGATTTTTTCACTATCTTTCGCCTGAGCGGGCTGGACCATCCGACGCGGGCGGAGTTCCTGCATTTCTTCCGTCTCAAACACTCCTCCCGCCGAAGGGACTCGTGCACTTTCACTGTGGAGCCGCGGGTGAAGTGGTGGTTGGTCGACCCGCCCAGCTCGTCAACGTCGTGGCGAACGATTAACTGCTTGGTCGGGGGTGATTGGGAGTTTGGGTCCTTCCCCCCGGAGTACGCGGCTAACGCCCACCGCATTGATCGAGTCCCCAGCGCTTCCACCCGCTCAACACCAATGTGTACCCGATGACGCCTGTGGAGGAGGCCCGGGTTGCTCGCCTGAAGTATGTCTTCGACCTGGCGCCCGAGGCGAGACACTTCTGGGTGGCGTGCCACTGGGACCTGATTGAGCGCACGCGTCTCGCCCGAGCACCCGGTCTATTCGAGCATTTGATACCTGTTTTATTTTTGCATGCATACGTACTGTATATTTGATAACTTGCTTACTAACCTTTCGTTTGTTTGTCTTGCAGCCAAAATGACCAAGTCCAAGGCCACTGAAAAGGATGAGGCCCTCCAGCGCCTCATGGAGCTTCTGCTTTCGAGCGCTGAGACCGTGCACCGGGTCGTCGATGACGGGCACGGTGGATTGGTTGTCGGGGACACAATCCAGGCGAGGATCCCTGCGCCGAACGTCTCTGAACACGCCCCCCTGTGCGGACGTCTGCTGTGATAGTCCCCCGGGTGCTGGTCCCTGGTGCTGCTGCTGGTGCTCCCGAGGGGGTTGTTCGTCCGCCCTCCGGGTCGTCTGCTGCCCGGAGTCAAGACCGTGCTGAACGGGATCGCCTCGCCCGTGAGAAGAAGCAGAGGAAAGCGGAGCACGTCTAGAGGCGTGTGGAGCAGAGGGACAGGCGGGAGGCCTCCCTGAACTTGGGCTCGCGAAACCGGGCCTCCCAGTCTAGTGGTACAGATCTCTCTGCCGGGTCGCCTGTTCCTGAAGGTGAGTCCTCCCGTCCCCTGAAGCGTGCTCGGGCGGATGCTACTGGTGCCGTGGCGGAGGGTGATACTGTGGCTCGCGTTGTCCAGGGTATCCGTTAGGCTCTTGGTGAGGGCGATCCGTCTGTCTCCTTGCATGTCCCTGAGTACCTTCTTCAGCATCACGCAGTCGTTGGTGTGGTGAGTGATGGTGTGGTGGTATTCACATCATCTGTCCGGGGTCCGGCCGGTCGGGGCCCTCTCCTTCGAAACGTTGTTCGGCGGTTGGATCTGGTGTCGGTGCTGGCGGAGTAGCTGTTCGTTCGACTGTCGATTGATTGCGTAGACTTCCTGCTCGGTCGGTCGGTACCAGGGGGCCTCTTGGGAATGGGTTCCCCATGGTGCTGGTGCCCTTGCTCAGTCGTCTCGGACGCCCTGGTGGCTGCGGTAGGTCGGCCTCTGGTTATTCTGCCCGTGCGTGTCTCGGTTTCACTTGTAGCCTCCGCTCGGCTCTCCTCTATCGTCGGTGTTCTATCGTGGTTGGGCGTCCGCGCTCTCCGGTTGGTTGGTGTTGGATTTGGAGGCGGTCTCGTATACTCGCGTCTCCACTAGCGCCTTCTGCACGATCAAATCCATGATCTCGTCGTAGTCGAGATGCTCCTTCCACACTAGCTTCTCTACGAATGGTGTTGCGAGCATGTTGTCCATTATGGCGACCTTAGCCACCTGTTTGTCGAGGCTCCTGCATGTGCTCGTCAGCGCCCTCCATCGGTTGATGTAGCTGGATAGGCTCTCGTCCGCCCCCTGGAGGACCTTGAGGAGGATGCCCGTGGTGTTGTACTTGCCCTGGAGCTTGTAGCGTCTTTGGAAGCTCTCCGCTAGCTCGAGGAACGAGTGGATGGAGCCTGGCGGAATCTCGTAGAACCAGCTCCTCGCTTCTTCGGACAGCGTCTCCTGGAATAGGAAGCACAAAGTCGAGTCCGAATACCTGGTTCCATCCGTGGTGGATTGAAATTCGTCGATGTGCGTGCGGGGGTCTCCGCTTCCGTCGAACCGAGTGACCTTCGTTGTCTTCGCGTTCAGGTCCCTGCCCCTTTCCAGTATGTGCGCCGAGAACGGACTGACCCGGGGGGTGAACATCCCACCCTGTCCGGCAAGCTTGTCCTTCCGCAGGCGTGAGACTTCCTCCGCTAACTCTTCCATCCTCTAAAGGATCAGGGTGTTGTCTGTCGGGGGTGCGGGTTCCTCCGCTGGTGTGGGCGTTCGGGCTGCTCAAGGGTCAGTCCTGCCAAACGGGTGCTGCTCTTCGGCGTTGGTGGCTTCTTGGACGGGACCCCGCTCGTGTTGTATCTGTTGCTGGCTGACGAGCGCGTCCAATCGTTCTTCCAGCCTCTGCTGGACCTGACGCTCATGGTCCCTTTCGAACGCCGCCTCTCGCAGCTCCTGGAGCAGGCAATCGACACGTTCTTCGCTGCTCAGTCCGGGGCTGCTGTTCGTCCCCAGCTCCATTACTTGCCGCGCCCGTGCGCTTGGGGGTGTTTCCTCGATGGGTGTGTTGCTGATGTTCGTCTCTTAGGTATGCATGTGGGCTTTTGGTTGGTGATGTTTATACGAGGTTTGCAATTTGTAAGAATTCCCACAGACGGCGCCAACTGTTTCTACTGGATTACGCGGGACGTAATCTAGCAGAAGCAAGTACAAGTAATCTCCTCTTTCTGGTTATCCGAACGTTCGGGCTGTTCGGACGATCGGGTGCTCTCTCTTCGGGTATTCGGATGTTTGGCTCCTACTGTTAGAAGAATACAACAACAAACGGGCAGTCAGATGGTCGAGACAGGGCTGGCCTGCCTTCAACGCTCCGATGCCTAAGTTAGAAGATGTATTGGATATAACAGTCAAGCGAACGTGTAAGAAAATAGCTTGCAGTATTGAATGTGATGGAGTTAATTGTCGAATTGAATATATCATTACTTGTAGTAAATGCCTTACCTATATAAGTGATTAAGATTGTTGCTTGCTTGTGTTATTCGATGTGGGATAGAGCTGTTTTGCTGTCATATGGTCCGAGCATTCGGATGTGCGCTTGTCGGGCGCGTGCCCGATCGGATGGGCTTAGTCTTGCGGGTGAAGTTGTTGCTTGCTGGGTGGTCGGGTATGTGTCGATCGCCTGCTTAATTGAGTAAATATGTTTAATTAACATACTAATGGTGCTATACTAACATTTACCTAAAAGAGATACATGAAGAGACGTGAATACATAGCAAATGCTATGAGTGCAACTTGGTTGCTTTTTGGTAATTTTGGTTGTCTTGGCAACGTACGTATATCATTTCCTCTTTAAAACTTGGGAAGCTTTATTTAAGTGTATGTTCTATGAAAATGTCACAATAATAAACCGGTCAATATTTCAGACATAACCAATATAGGCAAATGACATCAACATTCTGTTTTCGATCTTTAGAATGACGCATAGCTTCTTCTTTTTTTACCATAAAGTTATTGTGCGTCAAATCAAGGACTTGAGTGGTAAATTTAGATAAAATGCTCGGGACTCTCATATATGCAGCAAACAGATGGTGCACATTCCATATTTACTATTAGTTACCTACAACACAATCTAGCTACATCTTTCCAAGTAAAATAAACACGGTAAAGCTTGATTTAGACATGGAACTCTCAATATAACCAGAGAGAGGCAATCAAAAGCCACAGAAAGATACTTGGAAAGCAAGGTTCTGATGAAACTGCCCAAACAAAAGTGCTATCAGTAGGGACTTAAATCCATTTAACTATTTAGCACTTCCAACAGGAAAAACACTATAATTTTCTTAGATCAAGCCACAAACTGCCTAAATGGCATTGGGAATGGCATATAAACAAATGCCAACACCAATTTGGTCAACCTGTTTTTCAGTTCATTTAGCATTTCCAAATGCTTTGCCAATGGTTTATTGCAATTTTATAATGGCCCAAAACCCTTAATATGAATAAAGGGTATAATAAGCAAAGTGACTAGAAAGTTAATGACTCAAAATTTTGTTTTGAAACAAACCAAAAAATTGTTTCTTTTAAGATTGAAGACACTCAATGAGAATCTAGGACTCTTGACTCCTCCACTGAATGGTTTGAACAGAACTTAACTTGATTTTAATTGCTTCCCTAAAACCCCACCTCAACTTAAGTATGCAAAATGAAAGGTTTCTTATAATATCCAAGAGCAGAAAGGTTTAGTCATAGTCATGGACAAGCATCCCATTCTTTATGAAATATCCATAATATCTTTCATATTTCTGTTATATTTTCGTGTTTTGGACTTCCCGATATTAATTATACATATCAATATTTTTTGTCCGATATTTCTCGAAATATTCGATATTTTCAGATATATCACCGAAATCCTCGACATTTTCGAATTTATCCGATATTTTGATTTAACATATATGTTGATCGCACTAAATCAAAAACACAAAATCCTCCACGCTAATAACCCAAAAGCTCAATCAAATAAACTCTATAAATAATCAACAAAACACAATTTACAAGTTTCAAAACACATATTAATCATATAAGAATCTCATAAAGTTCAATACAAATTTTCATGTATTTATCTCAATTTTCGTCGATTTTTTATTGAATCGATATTTCCGTTGAATTATCCGTATTTTCGACAGTCAATATATTTTCGATATTCGATATTTTACTCCTTGATCCTATCTGAAAAGTGTGAGGGAGGAGCTAGTTGGAAAGCATGGAGTACCAAGCACACTTGGACAAAGTACTTATATCTCCCTAAATGGATGAGCTCCAAACCCCATTAAAATTGATGGCAAAAATATGAGATGATGGGGGGTAGGGGCCTCTTTTTTCTTTTATTTCAATGAGTCACTGTGATTCTTAGTTCTCTTTTAGGTCAAATGAGAATTTCGCACAACCCTCAAAAACTGGAACACACACACAAAACAAAAGCTTTTGATCGATTAGGGCTAAAGGTTCTCCCGGGATTCTGGGGAAAAAGATGAGTGTGTCTTTGTGTATTGAGGACTTGGACTTTTGACAAAGTGAGTGAGGGAGAAATGAGAGATGGGGATTAGTGGTCTCTTGGATTCAAAAACGTCCAAATCCCATGTTAGATTTATTTTAGCCTTTTGTGGTTTAGCAACTTTCTGCTTAATTTGGTTTTTCGGGTAGAACAACACGCTCGTGTCCTTCCACTGATGGAGCACAAGTGACACTATATATGCATGCAATAACTTTGGCCATATATATGTTTTCTGGTTTTGGGTTTCTTCAATGGAAATAATAATGTACGAGTGGTGTTAGAGCTGAGTGTTGCCAATGCGATTATGTTGGTGTGAGTGAAGGAACACTATGTTTGAATGTTGTGGCATGCTGATGCTATGATTGGTTTCTCAACTAAATCCACATGTGGCAGACCAGTGTCTGCGCTCTCATTGTTTATCATCATGCACTGAAAGACCTACGTTAATTTTTTCCGAAAGTATAACAGACTTGTGTTTTGGGCAGCAAATCCAGGCTTTCCTGGCCTTCATTTTTTTTGTTGAAATGAACCAATTCATTAAACGCCATAAAAACAGATAAAATTTGTCACCCAAAATATTAGTGAGATAAAGTAAGAAAATTGTATCTCAAACCTAAAACATTAGGATCAAAACAAAGAGAGCAACTTAAAAAAGAAAAAGGAAAGTATCCTAAATCTAAACTATTACTGTTGACTCTTCCGTGTCGCATTGTCACAAAGTGTCGCACAACAATCACCAAAAAAGTTGTCAGAAGAGTCAAATTCAAGAAACACAGTCATGCCGATACCAATAATATCCCAAAACACACATTAAAAGATCACCAATATCAATAACAGCACACTCTCTACCACCGGCCTTGATTCTTAGACGTAATCTCTAATTTGGTTTCTCTGTTGCTCACAGACCGTATAAGGACATTACAGGGATAACAAAATTCCATTTAAAACAAATCCAGCTTTTGGTCAACTCAGAATAGTGCTTTTACCAGTGTCATTAAACCAGGCTGTGAGAGTCCGGCAGAAATTTACAAGTGGAACTTAGGAAGTGGCAGCACAAATCCTTGACTAGGTTATTAGAAAATGATTGCCTAATACCAAACAAAGCTCAGAATGTGACAGTATTTTGTCCGGAATACTATTTGAGGTTGAGGCTTCTCATCCACCCTAACACGTGGACACTGTTGCCACGTCGGCAAGAATCCGATCAGTAGCCACAGTCAAGACGTGTCGAGCTTTGGGAGCATTTGGTGACATCACGGTGACTTTGGGGAGGATGAAGAAGATGAACATGGTCTTCGTGTACTGGGTCTAAGCTTAAATCACGCAAAGACTCTCATACGAGGTTAAGCTTCTTCTGCTCTGAGAAATTTTGTTGGGATTGAAGCAGGTATAGAGAATCTGGGAAGTCAGAAGAATCACTGCAGTAAAAGAAGAGTGATCAAACTGTCAAAAGGGATGAGTGACACCTAGTCGTCCTCTCTCTCTGTTACAGGGAACAGACCAGCTCCCCAAGTCTCCTGGTTCCAATCCAAGTAGATAAAACAGTTCCAAGTTCTAACCTTTTTTCCTGTACTCAACTATTTTTTACATGAATGGTAGTATGCTACATACAAAAATGTATTACATGAGTTACTGTTGTTACAATCTGGATAACTAGAAGGATCTATGGCATGGAAGACTGGTGCTTTGCCTGCTTGGACTTCCAATTATCTTGGCTTAGAATCACAATGCAGAAGCTTGATGAGCTTCACATGCATGTGACATCAATAGAAGAGCGATAGCCAGTGACGCATAGAAGATCTTTGTTGTGTGATTGCTAGTTTAGCGTTTTGAATTGAGTGCTTGTTTCAATCAACTACCATGTTCTTTAACTTGTTAGTAGCTCTGTTATGACCTGCCAATCAGCAAGTATTACACATCACTTTCAACTTTTGAAACTACATTTCCATGGATAAATAACTCCCTATATGCCAAGTCTTTTTTCCCCTATCTACTTTCCTTAGTTGTTTCATGATCAAATAGGGATAAAGTGTAATTTTTTACCGGAGTACTTCTATATAATAAAATCTAAAAACAGAAGTCTGGAATACATAATCATACCTCTGGTACTCCAGACAAGTTAGCTTCACTGAGTAACTTATGAAGATCACTTGAACTGAGCCCACTTAGTTGTTTCTGCAGATCCTTTCTTTAAATTTGAAGGACCAGAAACAGAATCATGCCACACCATTTCCATCTGGGGAGGCAAAGAGATAATTCATCATCAGACTGAACTTGTAGTTAGCTCAATGAAACAGCAGAAAAGAACAATGGATGAAAAGAACATACATCTCCAATGAGCATGGTGTCAGCTTCTCTGACATCCTGTTTCTTGAGATTCTTGTTTACACCACAGGCATCCAAAACATGTTGAAACCCTTCTCTCAGAATCCATGTAACTGTTTAAATTTTTTTATAAGTTTCTCACGAGGTCTGAATAAGGATGCAAATAATTTCAGAGATTAAACATCGAGGCAATATCATCAATATTCAATTATCCAAGTTGTGACAGCCGATTTTGGAAGTAATTTGATAAGCAACAATATGCAGATAATAATGTGACAAAGTTGAATTCAATCAATAATTTAAAAAGGTGTCGTGTAGAGTCGTGCTAAAGACACTGCTAACACTTTTCTTGTGTGACAAAGAAAACTGGTTGAAACCTCAAATAAGTAGTTTAAAGAGTCGTCAAAGAGAAGATACACAAACTACCATACTGCAGATATTGCATAATATAACCTCTACTGGAAACAGAAGAAAAAACACAATTACTAAAACAGAATTTCTCAAACTTTTTACGAACTCGAATCCTATGATGATGTTCAAAACTTAACTCTACATAAGCTGGACATTTTTCACGGGTTACAAGATGTTTGTAGGTCTACTCATTACAACGAAACTTTGGAGTTGAGCTTTCGACTCTAGTATACAAAGGAAGTACATGGTGTCTTATTTATCTTGTACAGTCTGTGCATCTAGAAGTTAGGTTTGCACCATGACAGAAATGTGATATCATAATAGCTCAGAGCCTCAACTTAGCACAATTTTATGATGATATCAAGAAGGACAAGGAAGTATGAAAGGTATAGCAGTGACCCTAAATATTTTCCAAAAATGAAAATCATAACAGGGATCTTATAGATTTTTCAACCTACCCCCAATTTGTCATCTGAACAAACCGCTGTAATCCAGCTCCCACAACATGCCAAGTATTGGTACCGCTGTCGTAAGAGATCTCAAACTCATTGATAGAGGCCGTTTGCTGCTTATGCACCATATCAGCTACATGATTTAAATCGATCGGATCTTCTAAAACAAAATGCAGGAGATTTGTCAATACAGCAAATGAATGACATATGCAGTCAAGAGTTACCTGTACCATCTACAAGCGGGGGAAGTAAATCATTAATTGGATACAGCATTCTTCCAAAACTACATTTCTCTTGTGCACAAGTTAATAATTCTAGAAATGTTTGCATATTAAACTCAAGTGAAGCATTACCCCTACTTAACTAATGACATATTTATCTGATGACCAATCTCAAGAAAGAAGATGAATAAACAACCCATTAATCATGTGCATAAAGTAACTCTAGCTACTAGCAGTCATTTAGTAGACACTTTGACAACATTTCCAGGGGGAGACTGACATAATTCAAATATCTGAAAAGAAGAAAGTGTAAGACCTTTAAATTTTTCCTCGGTCACTTTGCTTTTTTGTAGAAGCTGATAAGCAGTGCTGATAACCTCATGAGTACCCTCTGCTTTCACTGCACTCATGCAAAAAACTTCAACCCCGTGAGCTTGTAAGTTTCCCTTGAATGATGACCACTGTTCATATGCATCCAGAAGGTCCATCTTGTTAAAAGCAACTATACAAGGCTTTGCAGCGATTTCAGGACCGAAAAGTTCCAATTCCAGACGAACTGCATCGTACCCAAATTCTGGCTGTGGGCTCGAGCCATCAACAACATGTATCTGAGATTTCCACAATGTTGAAGGCTTTATCAATATTGGGCAGAGGCAATACATGGATAACAAATTAAAATAAGAGACAAGTGTATATAATATTCATACTTAGCTCTACATAATATCATACCGAAGACCAGCACATAGTGCATGAATTCCCAAAACAAAAAATGATTGGAAGAAAAAAAGAGTCATATATACTGTCTTTCTACAAGTGATTTAAAACAGGAGGTCATGGCGTTAAGATGATAAAATATATCTACCTAGTTTTATCAAAAACCATAATACACAATTCATAAAGTCCTAAATCACTTGAAAGTTGATGGTGAAGCCTATACCAGGACAGAACACCTTTCAGTGTGCCGTAGAAACTCATGGCCCAATCCAAAACCCCGGTGTGCACCTTCAAGTAAACCCGGAAGATCTGCTACAACCACTGTGGAGTCATAATCAAAAGATACAACACCCAGATTTGGAAGTAAAGTTGTGAAGGGGTAATTTGCTATTGTCGGCTGAGCAGCACTTATAACACTCAACAGTGTGCTTTTCCCTGCATTTGGGGCACCTACGATTCCAACATCTGCAATTAGCTTTAGCTCCAAGTCCAACCACCTGATCTACAATACCACCATTCTTATTGTTCATGTGATGAAAATGGTCACATAAAGAATACAAGCATCACAGTACCATTACAACGTTAATGGAACTAGTGTAACTCAAACAGGGTGAAATCAACTACAAGGTTCCTATTCACTTAAATAAACATTTGCCTCCTCTTATACCAAAGTGAGACGCACCCTTCATTCAATCATGCATAGTTTCTGAAAAATCACCTCTATGAGAAGAACCAATATTCTCTCCTCAGACCATTGTCCTACTCTAACTAATCAAACCTACAGATGCTAAACTAATCACTCAACTACCAACACACAAAGTTAATGAAACTTACCTAGTCCAAATGGCTTTTATATCAACTAAGAACTAGCTATTACTACAAGAAATGCTAGTACAAGTTAAAGACACACAATAAAGGGGTGTCTTTTCATACTAACCTCCACCACTCAATTTATGGTTTCCGGGAATCCACCCCAACAGAAATATTTTAACCAATATTTAAGCAACTCAAGATAGTCTATCCTACCCAAACAAATCAATCTAAAGTCTAAACTAACACAATGCAAAAAAGACCAACAAACAGAAAAAAAGCAATCCAATTGGATTCATTCAAAGATGTTTCACTCACATTTCCGGTCCCTCGGCTCCATTATCAGCAATCCTGGGCACCTTATTAGCCCCGGACTTAAACAAAGCATTCCCTCTCCCACCTCTCCCTCCAGGCAACAACTCCAACAGCACCTCCTCCTTCCCTGCCTCCCTAATCACTGTCCCCGGCGCCACCTTCACCACTACATCCTCCCCTTTAGCCCCATTCTGCGACGACCCCCTCCCATGGTCCCCTCTCCCCGCCCGAAAATGCAGGCTGTTTCGAAACGGCAGCAGTGAATTCATCGAACCATCCACCTCTATATACACATTTCCACCTCTCCCTCCGTCCCCGCCGGACGGCCCCCCTAAAGGAACAAACGTCTCCCTCCGCATTGCAACGACGCCGTTTCCTCCATCCCCTGCCTTCACGAAAATCTTGGGTCTGTCGAAACACCTCATCACCGCCGGCACTCCCTTCTCCTTCACCTCCCCCTCCTCTATTCTCCCCTCAAATTCATCAAAATTCACAATTTTGCCATCGTCGACATTTCCCTCAAAATTCTTCATCCTCCGCTTCAGAATCGTAGCTTCCCTCAAAAACCTCGAATCTTTCAACCAATTCGTCATCTTCTTCTTCGTCTTCGATAATTACAGGAGCAATCTCTTTCTCTTCAATTTGTTTCTTCTTCTTCTTCTTCTTGTTCTCGATACGCTTGTTTTGGTTCTCGACGGCGACGCGAGACTCGGAGAGCTTGACTTCGGCGGCGGAGAAGTCGTGGAGAAGCGAAGGGAGGGGGAAGGAGAAGTCTTCTTTGGGAGGGAGGCGAGTGAAGGTGGTGGCTTCGATGCCGATAGATGCCAATTCTTTGGCGCCGGTTCGGAGGTGCTTGTGATTAGGGTTAGGGTTTGGGGCTATGGGCTTCTTGGATCGAGGGGAGCGTGGGGCTCGGATTCTGGGCTTGGCGAGAGCGCAAGGGCAGCAACTCATGGAGATTATGGTCGCCATTTTCAGGCGCGGCAAAAATGGGAATCAACTCGACCAGTTTTCGCTTCAGCTACTGAAAGAAGTGTCGTGCCACGTATACCATATGGATTACTTCCAAACGATACCGTTTTCGTTCTGATACTCCTTTATCCAGTTTGTTTTTCTTTTCCAAAATATATCTACGTTTAGTACAGTTATGGTCAAACTTTTGAAATTCTTCAATTAGCCTAAATGATTAAATACTTTAAAAGTAAAATTTTTTCTGTACCATGAATAATGTGGTAAATGTCATTTGATGATAAGATTTTTAGAATCTTTACGCTCTATCGGGTGACCTGAACTCCTTCGATTGCCGTCGTCGGTAGTTCGAGTGAATCTTCGAATCCTCGCATTCTGTCGGGTGACCTAAATCATGAATTCGTTGTTGTCGGTTGGGTAACTTGAGTGAACCTTTGAATCCCCACTCTCTGTCGGGTGGCCTAGATCCTGAGCTCGCTGTTCACTGGTTGTTTACTTGCAGCGGAGTAAGATTTGTTGTGCGCAAATTATATGTATGTGTGTATATCCATAACCATTCCTCGGTTTTTCTATTTATAGGGGTTGATACTCCAATTTCTCTGGCTTGACAATGTAATATTATCGACTAGGACAGAAAGGGATATTATCTTGCCCCTGAATTCTCCTAACTCACTTAGGAATTGCATAGATATATCCTTTCTCGATTTGCAGCTCCAATTGGGCCGCATGTAGTCGATCTGTTTTGTCTCTGAGGCCCAAAAGTATTAAAATAAATGTAATGTTTATTTTGTGCCCAAACATTGCCCTCCACACCTCGAGATTAACCTATGGGCAATCGAATGGGTCTTTTTAGAAGCGTTGAATGTGACGTGTTACTTCCTGGATAGTGGGCCTCGCATAGGCTACTCAAGTGTTTTTCTTCAAAAGTCGCACCTCCTATTTTCAACCTTTTTACTTTTTCTCAGAAGTTCCACAATCTAAGATTTTGAATTTTCAATACTCTCAAGATTCCTACTTTCCTCCTCCTTGAAAATGGCCCATTATCAAAGATTCTGCCCAAACGTTTCTGAGAAGGATGTGGAAGCCTTCCACGCTTATATAGACCGTCGTCTTCATCGGGATCAAGACCTCCCTTATGCAAGGCTTGATCTTACGAAGGGAGATGAGGTTATACTGGGTCCAACCACTAGTACTACTAAGGCCTCTTCTGTGCTTGATTCGGCTGTGCGTTGTCCTCCGTTGGTCGCACGAGGTGAAGCAGTTGCTCCTCTCCAATGGGATCAGAAGGAACTTGAAGTAAAATTGGGGAAATGACCCAGCACCAAAGCCGAGGAACTTCAATGGTACCAGGAGCTCTTGATGAGGAGCTCTGGCAAAAGGTTGGTATTTCGCATGCCCTGGATTTATGTTTTCATCTTCCCCAAGGTAGGAATCGTGCTACCGCCGTTGTTGCTTTGTACTATTAGGAAACCAGTAGTAATAGCTTTGTCCTCCCATTTGGTCATCTAGGAATTTCTTTACTTGATGTTGTAACTATTACTGGTTTACCCACTGCGAATGAGCATTTCCTTCCTAGTGCTTTAGACAATAAGGTCTTCCCTTTTTTGATGGATCCTGTGCGCTCATCTGTCAGCAACGCCTACTCTAATTGGCGTAAAAACTACAATATAGAGGAATTCCAGGCTACTCCTGCCTTTGACGATCAACGAGTGAAGAATGCCTATGGTGGCATTGCTTTCTTAGAATTATGGCTTTATCGCTATGTGTTTTGCATTGCTGCGGACAAGATAACCAACAATTTCACTAAGGCAGCTGAAGCATTGCATAATGGCCACTGCCTTGGCCTTGCACAGCTCGCTTTGGGCACATTGTACTGTGGCCTT
This sequence comes from Geum urbanum, assembly GCA_946800695.1. Taxonomy (NCBI): domain Eukaryota; kingdom Viridiplantae; phylum Streptophyta; class Magnoliopsida; order Rosales; family Rosaceae; genus Geum; species Geum urbanum. The sequence goes on from OX327012.1 coordinate 32,377,633, forward strand.
GGGTGGATTTCGCCGAATCCATTCAAGTTTAAGTTTGCAGATCCCGTCTGGATTTTGTCTTTGTGGCTGTAGGTTTATTTCCCTGAATTTTGAAGTCCCCACCACAAGAAGTTCATCTCTGAGGAGCTATTGGGGAGGTCCTTGGTTCTTGCTGGAGAGACGGACCTTCTGAGTTATTTGCAGTGTTTTAATTATCTCTGGGGTTAGAAACTTTTCCTTAAGGATATGGTTGAATTTGTGGTAATGAGGAGGTTCCCTGCCGAGTTGTCTACTGGGTTCGTAGTGACTCCCCACCAGGCTCCTGCTGTGAGGAAGCTTTTCGCTCAATGTGTCTCTTGCGCATACATTATTGTTCATGATGCAGTCTTGTGGGTTGAGTTGTATGCTCCCAATCACTTTGCTCGTCATCTTGGGTGTAAGCAAGGTCTTCCTTGCCCTTTGATAGAATCTCGCAACGCTATACTTCGTGGAGGACCTGTGTAGAGAAACCTTCTGCAGTGATTCTTGAAGACCTTGCTACTCCGACTTTTTCTTTATTGGATCTATCAGAGTTCCAACAACGCTCTCTTTGTATAATCTACTCCGTTGTTAAGGAATATCATGAGTGGAATGAGCGACATTACGGTGACATTTAGGAGCAGTCCAAATCCGGAGTCTTTCGTACCATCTTTCCAGCCTCTTTTCTTGATTATTTCAAGAGAACTATGGATAGACAGGCTGTAGGCCCCAAAGATCGAAGGGAGACGGGTCAAAAAAGGAAGTAGCGAGAGATCAGTACTTCTCCTGCTTCTATCTCGAAGCGTAATAAGCTGCTGGGTGCAAGTTTCGCTGCTGCCTCTCCTGCTGCGAGAGATGTTGCGAAGGCTACTGCTTGTAAGAAGAAGAAGAATACTGCTGTATCCTGGGACCACGAGGATGGAGACTCCAATGATGAGTTTCCTCTAGTATTGCTTTAATCTTTCTAAGGATTCTTAGTTTTTAACCTTCTGCCTTCTGCTTCTAACCTTGTTCTTTTATGGCTCAGTCCCGCAGCTCCAATTGTCGTGTTGTCAGGGAACATAGGCAGGTAATGGAAGATGAGTTGAGTGAGAATTCTTCCTCTATTGAGCAAGTTCTCGACAGTGAGCCCTCGGAGAATGATTTGATCATCCAGGCTGTGCGAAACAAGGGAAATCTTACACAACTGGTTGCCACTCCTGAGTCCTCTTCCAGTGCTGCGAATGTCTCTGGGGAGCCCTTTCCTTCTAAACCTCTGGGCGTAAGTCCTTCCAGTGCTATAAATGAAGAAGCTTTGCGCCGGGAGCTTATTAAGAAGGTTTATGAACAACCTTTCCACCAGCTGATTTCCGCTGCTGCGAATGCCACTGCGAAAGAAGTAACTACCACCATGGTTGGCGAGAAACCTCTGGAAGGGACAGCTGAGGCTGAAGGAGGGATTGAGGCTCTTGATGCTACTGCTCCACAGACTACTACTGCTTCTAAGGTACCTATTGTTCTGACCTTGTAGTTTTCTATAATACTGTGTTTTCTAACCACTGTTTATGGTTATATGGCCCTAGGAAACTGCACAAGAAGCACAAGTACACACTCCCGCTGCTGCGGACTTGGCTCTTGTCACTGCGAACGTGGTTCCTGTAACTGTGAATGGAGGTGGTGAAGAGCAATCCCGTGTTTTGGAGGTTCCCTCCACCATTCTGGTCTCTGAGACTGACCATGTGGAATCAGCCATACTGCGCTTCTTTCAAACTTCTGAATTTGGTTTGCTATCTTTATGCAGATTTTAACCTTTACTTGTTCTTCGCAGTTCGCTGCTGATGTGTCTTTCCCTCCTTATATTAATGTTGCCCTGTATGATGATCGATCTCCCCCTCATCTATCTCAGGTATATTCTAATTTTACTCGTGTATGATTCGCTAGTGTAAGTCTTTTGATCATCTCATAACTCTCTGGGTATAGATTTTTCTGCAGAAAGATCTAGGTACTCGGTAGCTATCTCTTACCGAGGGTCGACGGAGGCTTGGGGAATTTTCTAACATCATTCGTAGCTGCAGCGAGACTGTTGCCCCCCAGTTTGTGATTCCCATCCTGCCAACACTTCCAGCTCCTACCAAGGGTAACGAGGGAATGACAAAGACCCTACGAGAAGTGGTGCAAATCTACAAAAACTTAGCACATTTTGAAAAAGATCATCTTGAAGTCTAACTCGCCATTACCTATCTTCATGATCTATGGACTTTGAATCTTGAGAATGAGACTGTTCGTCAAGAACTGACCATTCATATTCAAACAGCTCGATGTGCCATGGAAGGAGTAGTCCATGCCGTCCTGGATCAAATGGAAGAGCAACTGCGAAAACTTCCCAACATTTTTAACACCGTAGTCTCTGCTACCCAAGAGCGAAACAAAGTTATCTCCAATCGCATAGACCATAACCATAGGCAGAAATGTGACTTGGATAAAATCACGACAATGGGGAAGAATTACAAAGATGAGTGGGTAGACATTCTGGCCACTCGTGCAGAAATTGCAAAACTCTAGGCTAAGCTGCGTCAGCAGAAGGAAGATTATTTCGGAAAGGAGCAAGCTGCTATCGCTCTTCTTAATGTAGGGAAAATTCTTTCCAAAAGTGTTCAGCAGACTCGCGTCGTAACTGTGGAGGCTGAGAGGGCTTGGGCCGCTGCACAGGCCTGGTATCTTTAGGTGAAAACTGATCTGCGAGCTCTCGGTAGCTCCGTTGTAAAGTACTAGACTTCTTATTATCCATGGACTAAGCCCCAATTTTAGGCCTTATACTTTATTTTGTAAAACTTTTGCTAGTTTATATTTTATGGCCCATGGCCTTAATTACCTGCTGTGTATCTTTGCCATCTAATAAATTCGCACCTCCAAAAATCAAGCAGAGTCTGCAATAACTGTTCGCTTTTAATAGCTCATAACTTTGTATCTCGAAATGGTAAATCTCCAGCTTTTAAGAGATACACAAATTGGTAATTGAATGTTGTGCCCCCTTAACTTTCATATTGAATCAATATAATGCTCCAGGTCTCTTTGTTTAGAGCCTCTTAGAGTTTTTAGGCTTATAAATAGCTTGTCACTTCTTCTTCATTTTGCAAGATCTCCCTGTAGCAAAAATATGGTGTTTCTAGTTCATAGTTTGTTCCTTTCTTTCTTCAAGGCAAAGACTTCAGATCTTGTGTTCTGCTAGATGTTTTTAGGTCGAAGTACCAAAGCTCAAACTTGGCTTAGGTCGTAGTACCAAAGCTCAGGTCCTTCAGTTCTGTGCTAGTGCTCAATGGTTGATATGGGCACTCACTAACCCCATCTCTAAACTTGATCATCCTGGTCTGGTACATGCTCTCACTCATTCCCATTAGAGCTCTTCTAGCTTTTTGAGTGGAGCATCTAAGATCATGATCAGAGGAATGGTTTTGCTGAGTCACTAATGTCGGGCGAGTGCAAGTATCCCAAAGTCTTCCAGAGCCAAAGGTAGATCTATCCCTCAATTAGTGACTGCCCACTGGCGCAAGACGAGGGCTTTGTTGTGGCTAGTTGGGATAGATCCAAACCACTTCCTACGATTGGTTTTTTTTAGCAGGAGATTGTTCATTCGATTGTATGGTATCAAAGTTAGAGGCCGCAAAGCCTTACATTGTACTCTTTATTTTGATCAAATGAAACTTTGTATTTTCTATCACTTTTGTTTGTCTTTTTAAGCAGTAAAAATACTATCCCCAATGATTTGACCATTGAAATTTGGTTGTAAGTAACTTGTAACATTTGAACGAACCACAGAAATTGGATTTGTGTTAACAAATTTTTTGAATTTTGCAATATTTTGGCCACATGAATTGGTTTTGGACCTACTGGTTGCCCCTAGTTTTACATGAAGAGCGAACCTATTTTATAGGCTGCGAATGAGTGCAAAACTAAGTTGTTGATCCTTTCATGTCCTCGTACTCCCGTACCGGCTATCTATACTTCTTCAGGAATCTGTCATTAATTGGATTACGATGAACTTCCCCATCAACATCTCGCAGCTGGAAAGCTCCCTTGCCTAAAATTCTTTCAATGATGAAGGGTCCTTCCTACCTCGCGGACCACTTACTATGTCCTTCTCTCTTTTCTCCCAAAGACAATATTGTTTTCCAAACCAGTTTTTCTTCTGCAAAGCTAAGTCCACAGGTACGTCGATCGTAGCAGCGAGCCAATTTTTGTTTCTCTGCGAGCAGGTTGGTTAATGCATTGATGTGTTTGTCGTCTAGATCTTCTAACTCCTGCCACATTTCTTACATCTTCTCCAATCAGTTGATGTTGATCCACGACCCACAGTGATTGAACGTTAATATCCAATGGAAAAACTGCGTTATGTCTAAACATTAGCGCATATGGAGTAGTCTCGGTTGGACTACGCTTAGAAGTTCTGTATGCCAATAGCGTACTGAACAATTCCTCATGCCAAAGTCTTGGATTATCTGTGAGCATGTGCTTGAGTATATGGAGGATCAATTTGTTGCTTGTTTCAGCTTGGCCGTTGGACTGTGCATAATATGGTGAGGAATACAAAAAATTGATCCCAAAGTCTGATATGAGCTCTTCTACTTCTCCAGATATGAACGTTGTTCCTCTATCTAAAACGAAGCACTCTAGAATTCTGAAGCGGCAAATGATTTCCTTGTATAAGAACTGCCTAATCGCAGCGGAATAGGCCACTTTTAAAGGCCTTGCTTCTACCGACTTGGTGAAGAAATCTGTAGCGACGATGATAAACTTGTGCTGCATGGAAGAATGATGATGGATTAAACCGATAAGATCTAAGGCCCATCTTCGCACTGGCTATGGTTTGATGATTAGCTGCATATGGATGTTTGGAATATGGTTGACTGGTCCATGAGCTTGACAATCCTCGCACCCTTTTGTAAAAGTTATACAATCTTTTAACATCGAAGACCAAAAGTATCTGTATCTCCGCATGAGCTATCTCATCTTTGGGACAAACTGATGAGCTCCACAGATCCCAAGATGTATTTCTCACAGTAATCATTTGGCTTCTGTGCCGAATACGCAAACTAAGTCCACTCCTTCTTCTCCACGTCTGAACAATGTATCTCCCCGGAGAATGTAGTTTGGAGCAAAGTATCTGATCCTCTTGTCTATGGTAGAGCTAGGTACTTTCAAATATGTGATGATTAGTTGTCTCCAATTATCATCGATTATTTCCAAAGCCACAACGTACCATTCATCCTTCTCCTCCTTTCTAGTCATGAAGGATGGGAAAGTACAAACTTCTACCTTCATTATCCGTTCATGCACATCATCAACAAGCTCCATCTTCGTAACAAGATGAGCCAACTCGTTCGCAACATAATTCCCTCATCGTGGGATGTGTGTCAGGGACACATCTGTGAATAATTCCAACAACTCGCTAGCCCTCATATATGGCTATAGGATTAGTCCTATTTTGAACGTGGCTTGGAGCTGTCTAATCACAAGTAGCAAGTCTCCCCAAACTTGTTTATTCGTAGCACCAAGATCCCATAAAAGCTCCAGTCCAATTATTAGGGCTTCGTACTCAGCTACATTGTTGGAACAATTATACTTGAGTCGGAAGGAATAGTCAAATGTTTCACCTTGAGGATTCACCAATGCGATCCCAGCTCCTGCGAAAGCACTCATGTTGGAACCAACAAAATAGAGTTTCCAAGGGGCCAATGATATGTGGGATAACTCTAACTTCTTTTGCTCTGGGATTTCCTTCATAGGGTGATGTGTAAGGAAATCGACCACTGCTTGGTCTTTTACTGCCTTTTGTGGGACATATTGTAGCGAAAACTCGGACAGTGCGAGAATCCACTTCCCTATCTGTCCTTGAAGTATAGGTCGAGCTAGCATGTACCAGACTAAATATGTTTGTGCTATGATGTACGTTGTGAAGGAAAGCATATAATGCCTCAACTTGCAGCCTGAAAAGTAGAGAGCTAGGCACAACTTTTCCATTGGTGCATATCTACTTTCGCAGTCCGTGAGAGTCCTGCTTAAGTAAAATATTGCTCTTTCCGCCTTCACTTCATCGTCTTATACCAGTAAGCTTCCTATGGATGACTCTGTTGCTGAAATATAGAGCTTAAGTGGCACCCCTTTTTGTGGTGGCACCAAGATTGGTGGGTTAACCGAGTACTGTTTGATCTTGTCAAATGCTTCTTGGTGAACTGGTTCCCACACAAACTCTTTCTCCCCTTGCAATTTGAGTAAAGGTGTAAAATGTTTGGTCTTTCACGCAGCGTTTGCGATGAATCTTCTCAAGAAGTTGATTTTCTTGAGTAACTTCTGAAGCTCTCGTTTGTTCTTTGGAGGAGGAGCCTTTATAACCTCTTCTTTCTTGTCATCTAGCACTTCTATCCCTCGTTGATGCACTAAGAAACCTAGGAAGTCCCCTGCTTTCACCCCAAAAACACACTTAGTAGGATTCATTCTAAGCTGATGTTTTCTTATTCATATGAATACATGTCTTAGATTCTCCACATGGCTTGACTGCTTCTTTGATTTGACCACAATATCATCAATATAGACTTTCATTGTGTCTCCTGCTAGGTCGTGAAAGATATATTGCATGGCTCACTGATACATTGCTCCTGCATTCTTTAATCCAAATAGCATGTTCACGAACTCAAATACTCTTAACACCCCCGGGAATCTAAATGCAGTTTTATGCCTGTCCTCCTTAGCGACTGAGATTTGATGATATCCTGCCGTGCCATCCATGAATGACAGTATCTCATGTCTTGCCACTGCATCAATGAGCAAATCAGCTATCGGCAAATGGTAAGCATCATTTGGAGTAGCTTGATTTTAGTCTCTGGAGTCCACGCAGACTTTGATCTTCCCGTTCTTCTTTCGTACTTGGACTATGTTGGATATCCATTCTGTGTATTTAGCCACTTGGATGACTCCGAACTTCAACATTTTCTCGATTTCTTCCTTGACCAATGTTGCTGTCTCCAGATTCATCCTTCGCATATGTTACTGTACTGGCTTTTTCCCCTCTGCGATCGGAAGTTTATGGATGACCAGTTCTAGTGAAAGTCTTTACATATCTTCAAACTTCTCTGCGAAACAGTCCTTGTATTTGAGCAACAAGTTAACAAGCCTCTTTCTTTCTTCAGGCTCTAAAAAGGTACTATTAGCCACTTATATTGGCTCCTCCGGTGTTCCAAGATTGATTTTTCCAGTTGGATCTCTTACTTTAGGTGGTGTGTCATCCATGGCTGCAGGTGTGAGCTGGATGATATCCTTCTTAATCACTTCCTGTTGCACGTCTTCATTGATACACTCTGCCGTTGCGATGGTTGGCAGACAATCATAGACCTGCGACTCTATCACATAGGTTTGGAATCTTGCATATAGAGAAACACAAGCCTCTGCTTCCTCATCCTTGGACGGTCATATCATTGATGTCTTGTGGAGGCTAGCTCGAGAAAGTAAGGTTGTGCTTTGTCTTCTCTTGCTTGCACTATTCCCCATCAAGCTAATTCTGAGGCTGTCGCTCCAACAGGTCGGCCCTTCTTGTCGACTCCGCACACCTCCAATGGTCAGAGACTTCCATTGTAGTAATCGACATCCAATGCATTCATAGAGACTGAGTAAGATCATGGGTCTGTGTTGAATATGTATGATTCTGATGTCTCCATATCCCAGATAAGGAGCTATTGATGAAGTGATGAAGGTACGCAATAGCTCCTATGGATCTAATCTCTGCCTAGTATTGCACTGAAGGGTGAGTTGCATTCAATGACAAAGAAAGTATGAACCCATGTCACTGATCCAACTTTTACTTCTATGAACAACAATCCTAGTGTCTGCAAGACTATCTTTGCGAAGTTTTTGATCATCATGGATGTCGCTTGAATGGCTGATCTTGGAATACTCAATAATGTCATTGCTCGAGTAGTCAAGACATTCACTGCTGCTCTGGTATCTACCATGAACTTGATAAGTTGGATGCCCCCCATGCTCGCAGTAAGGTACAATGGCCTCATGTGCGATGCCATTGTGGCTGTTGGTTTGGAGAACATCATGTAGGATTTTCGCGTAACAGGATTCACAATTGGTCCCTGTTCCTCGGGTTCTTCTAGCTTTGCTAGAGTTATTCCTTTATCCCGTTTGCTTATGACGGCCACGTGCCTTGCCTGAACTGGTTTGGCAAATTTGGCTGGTAACATGTACACTATGCCTACGTGCATGTCCTCGGTGTAGACCTCATCTATGTCCTCATTGTCTTCTCCGTAGTCTACTAACTGCTTATCCTCATAGTTACCCGCTTCAGTTTCAGCTAATAGTGGCTCTTGTTGACGGTCCTCAATGGGAGGGCTCCGTTGCTTTCTTATGTAAAACTCTGATTTAGGTCCTCTTGAGAAGTCTACCTTTGCTGTGAGTTCTAACTCATTAGCTGTTACTTTCTTGATACAGAGGCTGGAAGAAGGACTAGCGAGTTTCTTTTGTTCTTCAATTAACAAAGGCTTTGGTCTCCATCGCAACATCAGTTTCTTGCTTGGCGCAGCAACTGGTTCTTCCTTTGCTTCTATGCGTTGGAAGCTTGATTTGTGCATCGGCCTGTCTTTAACCACCTCTCGAGCTCTTTTCGATGCTTGTTGTGCCTCTATGACAGGTTTTACTTTTCCTATCCTGGAAAACACACTTGGTCTAGCCGCTCGCATCTTTGACCTGTTGGAACCTTTGTCAAACGCAATCACCGAGATAGATGCGAGCCTATTCATTCTCCTCTGAATTTGTTCTGGTGACTCCACTAATTGATCTGGTTTAATCACCCTTTGTCTAAGGCTTCCAACGTCTTCTTCGCTGCTCAGAATTAACGTTGTAGCTTCCGTTTTTTGGTGGGGGTAATCTCCACGGTCTTTCCTTCTGTTTTTACATACTACACGTCTTCTTTAATCATAGATCTACTTGCTGGAGGGATGTAAGGTTTCTCTTTGTTTGCTTGCTGCCTATCACCAACTGCCTCAGTTTTCTTCTCTGTCATTCGTATTCGTTTGAATAGATTAGACTCCCTGGAAACTATATGTGATTCCTTTGGGCTTATTGGCTACTAATTTTTAGGTGGAGATTTAATTGATGGTCCTACTCGCACTTCTTCCACGAACTCTTCGTAGGTCATCTTGAGGCCACACTCTGCCGAGCACCAAGTACAAAGTACTACCGGAGTTGCTTCGCTGCAGACCTCTTTCTGTTTCCCTTTGGGACCTTGTTTTTTGCTACAGCTAGAGACTGTTTCATTGGTGATTTTTAGATCTAATGTCTGTTTCCTCTTGGCTCCTCTGTGCCAAGATACTTTTAGAGTACCAGCCATGAATGCTCTGTGACGACCCGACCCAGAATCAGAGGAATATTCGGCACGATTTACGAGATTATGCTTAGTCGCAGTTTTACGTTATATATGTGGTTTGTCGATTCTATTCGCGACTATGTTTTTGGCCAAGAATTTGAGTTGGGTGTCTTCACGAAAATTGTAGAGTACGTGATTTCGACCTCGAGGGTGATTTCGGATGATTTTTCCGATAACCGAGGAATATAATACGATTATTTGAAGTTTCAGTTTTCGACGAGTTTATCCGATTGTTCGTGTTTATCTGAATCGTGATGGTTATCCTTTTCGAATTGTCGATCGACCCAAGGCGGGAGTATAAATATCGGAAATAGTCGTACAATTGCCGGAAACTCTGTTTAACGTTGACCAAACCGTTGACTTTCCAAAAATAGAAGTTTGACTGTTGACCCGTGGGGGAAAACTTTCCCAATTGGTTTTGCCATCCGACGACCCACTTTCCAGCCACCTCCGGCCACGTGAAGGGTAAGGATAGCTTCCTCTCTTGATTTTGAGTTGAATGGTGTTTGAATTCATGAAAATTGATGGAGTTTTGGTGGAACCCGAATCGGGTCGGTTCCTTGGTTTTCGCCGGAGTTGGTTGGCCGTTTTCCGGCAAGCCACGGTGGTGGTGGGTAGGGGGGTTTGACTCCCCTGCCCTTGTGAGTGTTCCTATGTGATTTGTTTTGGGATTAATTGAGTTTTTGGAGGAGTCCGATTAGGTCACCGGAGGGGAAGAATTCCGAACTGTTTCGAGCTAATTGGCATGGTTCTGGTTGGAATTGGACCTTGTGTCAGTTTAAGAAACTATTGGACTTGGAAATACCTTGAATTCTGGAAAGTTTCGCCGTGGAATTCCACCGTTGACGGCACGCCGCCGCCACTGGCGGAGCTCCGGCGAGGGGTTGACTTTTTGGATTTTAGTGTTTTTAATGTCATTTTTCTCGTAATCGCGCCCTGATTATCGTCCAAAGGTTTTCGGATTGATTTGGGTAGCCGATTTTCAGTCGAGGGTTTCGAGTGGAGATTTCGGGAATTCCGTTAATCATTTTGTATTGCATTGCATATTTCCGGGAACGGTTGGTTTCTGTGGTTCAGTACAGAGTTGTGGACTATGATTTTGATCAGTTATGTTTTGTGAATATTCAGGAGATCGAGATCGAGATCTGGATCGTGATCGTGCTTCAGGCGATGGATCTTCCGCCGGACCACGAGTTTAGCGCGAGTGCGCGTTACACGAGTCTGTGAGTGGACATTTCTTATCACGGATTGATTGCGAGTCTTTTATATACATTTTACGAACTTGAGCATGCAGATTGATTATGATTTTACGAGCATGTGTTTTACGATTATGCATATACGAATATACGTATACGAATATACATATGTACATATTATGATTTATGCATGTGCATGGAAATGATTTATGATTTGGTTTACACAGGGTACAGTCTCAGTATATGTTGTGGTATCGATACACATTGGCTTCTCGGCTGATCCCCGAGTACGCTCCGGGGGAGACAGATATCCTGACCCGAGGCCTTTCTGGCTAGGAATCAGGTATGGGTCTGGGATCCCGTGATTCAGACTGTGCTATCGCGTGGTAGTCCATGAGAGATTCCGCGATATATTTACGTTGCATGCTCTGTACATGGGTGGTAGTCAGCGTCTCCTCACGTACCATTTGATTTTCATGCATTTGACTCGCATATGATTTTATACGTATATATTACTTGGTGAAAGACATTTATTTTCGTCCACTCACTCTAACGAGTTTATTGTCTTTCCCCTGGGATTTTCGGTTTCCGTGCCCAGTTTGCAGTTCAGGTTCTGGTGTTTCACGTCGTGGTGGGAGGCTAGTGATCCGAGCTACCTGTGTTTTCCAGTAGGTTTTTGTTTCGCCTACTGATGTGTATATTGTATATATTTACACTAGTGGTCGCTCTGATACACTCTGATACGTGTTTATATGGATTTTCACGAATATACTATATATAGTACAGTATGTTTATTGTTTATTGTTTATATTATGATGTTGAGAAATCCAGATGGGATTGGTGCCCACAGTTTGGCTTTTGTGGCATATGACGAAGTGTTATTTTTAGGGTGCAGGTTTATGCAATTCCACGTTAGTAACGAAACTCTGTCGAAATTTTGAAAAGTTTTTGTTGGTTCGTATTTTCAGAAGGGGTTCGATTCCGGTTTAGGTAAATGAATCGGGGTTGGGTCCTTTCAGCTTGGTATCAGAGCATTAGGTTGTCAGATTCTGTAGACTCTTGTAGTTGTGACGCTTAGGGTATTTGAGTTTGTACAGCATGACTGGAGTGATGACCCGATTGGCCAGCGGTACTCATCAATACTTCGGGTGTTGTGTGTTCTCAAATATCTGCGGTTTCATGATTACGTTCTTTCTGCTTGTACCTAATGCTTGTCTTGTATCAGTAGGATGCCTCCTCGACGTGGTCCCCGTGTTGATCGGGATGAGGATCCTGATGAGGATCGCCGAACGCGCGACTTGCTGATGCGAGTGCAGCGTTTGGAAGAGCGTTTTGACCTTGTGGTCAAAGCTCGTACAGCTGGTGCTACTGTGTTTTCGGGTTCAGTTGATCCAGAGATATGCGAGGCATGGTTGATTCAGATTGAACGTGTTTGTGAGCGTCTGCAGTATACTCCTGAGCAGATGACAGTGGCAGCGGTCGGATTACTTGAGGGTGATGCATAATTTTGGTGGGTTAGCCCCGATAGAGTTCCAGCTGATACTCCGTGGACATTGTTCCGTGATTTGTTTATGCGGAGGTACTTTAATCAGGCTACCCAGCAGCGCAAGTATGAGGAGTTTACGAACTTGAGGCAAGGCAGTTTTTCTGTACTTGAGTACCGGGACCGGTTTACCCGTTTGTCTCGTTTTGCGCGGGATATGGTGGCTACTGAGGAAGCCAAGTGTCGCAGGTTTGAGCTGGGATTGAATTTGAATATCAAAGCGACTCTGACTACGATGCCTCGGAACAACTTTGATGAGTTTGTCAGTGCAGCACTCCGAGGCAAGGATATAGAGAAGGAGAGACAGTAGAGGTACCAGCCGAGACGATTTGAGGAAGGTGGACCGAGTCAGGGGCCTTCAAAGAGGCAGAGTTCTGATACTTCCGTTTCAGCTTCATCCTCAGGCGGTGGAACTTATCGACCACCAGTTAGTGTACCCATGCTGAGGCAGAGATGGAGGAGAGATCGACCGCAGCGACCACAGGCTAGTGGGGATTCCAGCGGTTCCAGTTATTCTCGACGACCTTTTGGCACTTTTGCTACACCGAGGGAGTATCCGTTGTGCAATTTGTGCAATAGGTATCATTTTGGTTCGTGTCAGCGAGGCACCCTCAACTGTTTTCATTGTGGCCAGGTGGGTCACTATGCGAGGGCGTGTCCTCAGTTGGTTGGTGCTGGTGATCAGGCAGCTCAGAGTTCCGGAGGAGAGCAAGGTGCCACTTCGGGAGCGCGACTAGTACAGTTTGCAGGTCAGGGTAGGCAGTAGGGACAGCCCCAGCGAGGACGACCAACCGGATAGGCGAGGGTTCATGCTATGACTCTACGTGAGGGCAGAGCATCATCAGAGGTCGTTATTGGTACGTTACATGTCTTTGGTATTCCAGTAGTTGCATTGTTAGATCCAGGTGCCACACATTCATTTATATCATATAGACTGTCATCATTAGCTACGGTACCTGCATCTCCACTTCCGGGGTTGTGGAGAGTGTTGTATCCGTCAGGTGAGGTTGTGAGCATCGGTTGGGTGTTCAGAGACTGTGAGGTGTTTATTGATGGTCATGGATTAGCCGCAGATCTGTTACTGCTTGATATTGTGGATTTTGATCTGATCTTGGGTATGGACTTTTTGGAGTCGCACTGGGCCATGTTTGATTGTCACAGGAAGGAGGTCGCGTTTCGACGACCAGGGTTACCCGAGATACTGTTCCGTGGCGAGAAGAACACTTCACTACCGTGTTTGATCTCCGGGATGAGGGCGGATCGGTTGATGAAGAAGGGTTGTGTTGCTTACTTAGCCCATGTTGTGGACACTACAGCTGCTGTGCCAGACCTTGGTAGTATTGAGGTTGTTTCTGAGTTTCCGGATGTGTTTCCAGCAAAGTTACCTGGTATACCCCCTGTGCGGGAGATTGATTTTACTATTGAGTTGTTGCCGGGTACAGGACCGATTTCCCAGACACCGTATCGTATGGCGCCTGCGGAGTTGAAAGAGTTGCAGATTCAGCTCCAGGAGTTGTTAGAGAAGGGTTTCATTCGACCGAGTGTTTCTCCGTGGGGTGCTCCAGTGTTGTTTGTGCGGAAGAAGGATGGGTCCATGCGTTTGTGCATCGACTACAGGAAGCTGAATCAGGTTACAGTGAGGAACAAGTATCTGTTGCCGCGGATTGATGACTTGTTCGATCAGCTTAAGGGAGCATCAGTCTTTTCGAAGATTGACCTTTGATCCGGATATCACCAGTTGAGGATCCGTGACTCTGATGTAGCCAGGACGACATTCAGGACGCGGTATGGGCACTATGAGTTTTTGGTTATGCCATTTGGGTTGACTAACGCCCCCGCAGCTTTCATGGACTTGATGAATCGGGTGTTCAGACGGTTCCTGGACAAGTTCGTGATTGTATTCATTGATGATATTTTGATTTATTCCAGGAGTGTGGGCCAGCACAAGAAACATTTGCGAGCAGTGTTGCGGACTTTGCGGGACCATCAGTTGTTCGCGAAGTTTAGCAAGTGCGAGTTCTGGTTGGATAGTGTGAAGTTTCTGGGCCACATGATTTCGGCCAAGGGAGTCAGTGTTGATCCTGACAAGATCGAGGGCGTGCTGAACTGGAGTAGTCCCACTACTGTGTCGGAGATTCGGAGTTTCTTGGGGTTAGCAGGCTATTATCGACGGTTTGTACAGGATTTTTCCCGGATTGCTACACCACTGACCAGATTGACGAAGAAAGGCGTCAAGTTTGAGTGGTCTGATGCGTGCGAGGAGATTTATTTGCTTCTGAAGGAGAGATTGACTACCGCACCAGTTTTGACATTGCCAGACGACAGTGGTGAGTTTGTTGTGTACAGTGATGCGTCGAAGTTGGGACTTGGCTGTGTGTTGATGCAGCATGGTAGAGTTGTGGCATATAGTTCCAAGCAGTTGAAACCACATGAGGCCAACTATCCGACGCATGATTTGGAGTTAGCCGCTATTGTGTTAGCGTTGAAGAGTTGGAGACATTATTTGTATGGTGCTCAGTGTAAGATTTACACTGATCACAAGAGTCTCACCTACTTGCGGACACAGCCGGATCTAAACATGAGGCAGTGCCGATGGATGGAGTTGATCAACGATTACGATTGCACTTTCGAGTACCATCCAGGGAAGGCCAATGTTGTAGCTGATGCACTTAGTCGGAAATCTGGAGCCTCGTTGTTTCACATGTGTGTGGCCAAAGTATCGATGTTAGCCGAGCTTCGAGCTATGGGTGCTGAGTTCGGGTATGATGACGAGGGAGCTTTGTTGGCCAGCTTTCAGGTTCGACCCGTATTGGTTGATCAGGTACGAGAGGCTCAGGATTCAGATTCTTACCTGTTGGGCAAGAAGACCATGATACGGAATGGTGTGCCTACAGAGTTCCGATTGAGCGACGACAGTACGTTGTTGTTCAGAGGCAGGTTATGTGTACCCAGAGACGAGAGCTTGAAGAAGGAGATTCTGGATGAGGCCCACAATTCAGCGTATGCGATGCATCCCGGAGGTACGAAGATGTTTCGTACACTTCGAGCATACTATTGGTGGCGCAACATGAAGCGGGAGATTACCGTGTACGTGAGTCGATGTTTGATTTGTCAGCAGGTGAAGGCAAAGAGACAAAAACCTGCAGGGAAACTACAGCCACTTGAGATTCCGGTTTGGAAGTGGGAGCACATTACGATGGATTTTGTCTATCAGTTGCCGCGTACTTCGGCGGGCAACACTGGTATTTGGGTTATTGTTGACCGACTGACGAAATCCGCACACTTTCTTGCACTTCCAGGGAAGATATCAGTGGGCAGATTGGCCAAGTTGTACTTATCCGAGATTGTTCGCTTGCATGGTATGCCTGTATCCATTGTTTCTGACCGAGATAGTCAGTTTACTTCTGAGTTTTAGCAGGCGTTGCAGCGAGCTTTAGGCACGAGGTTGCGATTTAGTACAGCTTTTCATCCTCAGACTGACGGGCAGTCCGAGCGGACCATTCAGACTCTTGAGGACATGTTGCGATCATGTGTGTTGCAGTTTCGCGGAAACTGGGATCAGCAGTTACATTTGATAGAGTTCGCCTACAACAACAGCTATCAGGCCAGTATAGAGATGGCACCGTTCGAGGCTTTGTACGGGAAGCAGTGTCGCACTCCGTTGTGTTGGAGTGAGGTAGGCAAGCGTTGGCTTATTGGTCCTGATTTGGTGAAGAGTACGATGGAGGACATACAGGTTATCCAGGATCGATTGAAGATCGCCCAGGATCGGTAGAAGAGCTATGCAGATGTGAGGAGGAAGAGTCTCGAGTTTGAGGTAGGCGATTGGGTCTTCCTGAAACTATCTCCGTGGAGGGGAGTTGTGCGTTTCGGGAAGCGTGGCAAGCTTCAACCACGATACATTGGTCCGTATGAGATTACGGAGAGGGTTGGAGCTGTTGCATACAGACTTGAGTTACCAGCTGAGATGGCTCGTGTTCATGATGTCTTCCATGTTTCGATGTTGCGGAAGTACATCTCAGATCCTTCACATGTGTTAGCCCCACAGCAGTTGCCGATCAGGGAGGATTTATTGTACGTAGAGGAGCCTGTGCAGATTCTCGATCGTCGTGAGCAGGAGTTGAGGCACCGTGTGATCCCGCTAGTGAAGGTCTTGTGGCAGAACCATTCAGTTGAGGAGGCCACCTGGGAGACTGAGCAGCCTATGCGGGAACAGTATCCTCATCTGTTCACTTGACAGGTACGTAAATTTCGAGGTCGAAATTTTTTTAAGGGGGGGTAGATTTGTGACTACCCGAACCAGAATCAGAGGAATATTCAGTACGATTTACGAGATTATGCTTAGTCGCAGTTTTACGTTATATATGTGGTTTGTCGATTCTATTCGCGACTATATTTTCGGCCGAGAATTTGAGTTGGGTGTCTTCAAGGAAATTGTAGAGTACATGATTTCGAGCTCGAGGGCGGTTATGGATGATTTTTCCGATAACCGAGGAATATAATACGATTATTTGAAGTTTCAGTTTTTGACGAGTTTATCCGATTGTTCGTGTGTATCCGAATCGTGATGGTTATCCATTTCGAATCGTCGATCGACCCGAGGCGGGAGTATAAATATCGAAAATAGTCGTAAAATTGCCGGAAACTCTGTTTAACGTTGACCAGACCGTTGACTTTCCAAAAATAGAAGTTTGACTGTTGACCCGTGGGGGAAAACTTTCCCAATTGGTTTTGCCGTCCGACGACCCACTTTCCGGCCACCTCCGGCCATGTGAAGGGTAAGGATAGCTTCCTCTCTTGATTTTGAGTTGAATGGTGTTTGAATTCATGAAAATTGATGGAGTTTTTGGTGGAACCCGAATCGGGTCGGTTCCTTGGTTTTCGCCGGAGTTGGTTGGCCGTTTTCTGGCAAGCCACGGTGGTGGTGGGTAGGGGGGTTCGACTCCCCTTTCCCTTGTGAGTGTTCCTATGTGATTTGTTTTGGGATTAATTGAGTTTTGGAGGAGTCCGATTAGGTCACCGGAGGGGAAGAATTCCGAACTGTTTCGAGCTAATTGGCATGGTTCTGGTTGGAATTGGACCTTGTGTCAGTTGAGGAAACTGTTGGACTTGGAAAGACCTTGAAACTTTTGTTTCGCCTACTGATGTGTATATTGTATATATTTACACTAGTGGTCGCTCTGATACACTCTGATACGTGTTTATATGGATTTTCACGGATATACTATATATAGTACAATATGTTTATTGTTTATATTATGATGTTGAGAAATCCGGATGGGATTGATGCCCACGGTTTGGCTTTTGTGGCATATGACGAAGTGTTATTTTCAGGGTGCAGGTTTATGCAATTCCACTTTAGTAATGAAACTCTGCCGAAATTTTGAAAAGTTTTTGTTGGTTCGTATTTTCAGAAGAGGTTCGATTCCGGTTTAGGTAACTGAATCGGAGTTAGGTCCTTTCATGCTCCTTCAGAAACTTGTTCTTCCTTGCAGCCCGAACTTACGATATCCCCTTCATCTATCCACTGTTGGATTTGGTCTCGCAAAGCTCCACATTGGTTTGTATCTTATGTCCAAGTATGATGGAACTTATAATATAATCCTTTCTGAGAAGATGAAACTATCGGGACAGGTACATTTGAGATGCCTGCTTTGATTAATGCATCAAAAATTTCCTCCATCCTATCACTATGGAAGGTACTGATGGCCTTTGGTTGTACTAGCTTTATTGCTCCTACCGAAGTTTCTACGAAAGGTTGATGATCCAATAGTGCAATAGTGCAAGCCTTCCCTCGTTAATCCACTTCTGGATTTGATCCTTCAATTTGATGCATTTATTGGTAGTATGATTCCACATGTTGTGAAACTTGCAATATTTATTTCCCTTCAATTGCTCCGCAGTAGGGTATGCACCAAAGTCAGATTTGGTCAGCTTCCTATCAATCAAGTCTTCTATGATTTCATGAGCTGTGTTTGTATCATAGGTATATGACTCAAACTCTGGCTTTGTAAAAGCACTAGTCAAAACTTATACTTATCCCTTTAAGGGGATTAATTCTTTGACTTGACCGTACTCTTGGATGTTAACTCTAAACCAGTCACTGTTGCACTATCTGAATCATATTCATCAGACTCCTCTTGTCCCTGCACTGCTGCAATCATTTTAGGACGTTCTCGGTATGGTGTTTTAGGAGTATATGTTCCTCTGGATGCATTGTGCCTATTGTCAGCTTCCTCGTATGTTGCATGCGTTTGAGCTACTGCGTCAATGGGAGCATTTAATGATGTGAACTTTGCATCCACATACTTTGTATGCAAACATTTTTCGAGTTCTCCTATTGCAATGTCCACTAATTCCTCCATGGTGCATGAAGTCCTGCTCTTGGTATACTCAGTCCAGAACCTAAGCAAGTATGCCACTGGGGATTTGCTTGGCATTTGCACCATTTGACACAGCTTACCAAGCTTCATAGCTGGTTTAGATCCGCCAAAGTGTTCGGTGAACAACCTTTCCATCATTGTCCAATCGCGAACCGAGCCTTGTGGTAAGTTTGTATACTAGAGTAGCGCAGCTCCTGATAATGAGGACACAAAGACTCTTAGCTTGAACTCACTGAGCCTTCCTCATGGTCCATATTCTACCCTGAATCGAGCAATATTGGTGAATGTTGGCTCTGCTCCTTCACCACTGAAGCGAGTGAACAAAATGGGTCGGTAACCCTTTGGCCACTTCCAACTAAATGGTGGTGGTGGGAATGGCTCCTTGTAGGTTACTGGAGCTCCTCCCGCACCTAGCAGTCTCTGGCTAATGATTCGATTGATCCTTTCCTCCAACTCTCGCTCAGGATTTGGCGGAAGAGGAGGTAGAGTTGGTATGTCATCATCTTTGACCTCTTCTTCTTCGTGAAACAGAGGTTCTCGTTCTCCCAACTTTTCATTGATCAGTGCGAAGCTTACTGCCATAGTGTTAGTGAGATTCCTGAGGGTTGCTATGAGGTTATCGAACTTCTTGTTGTTATCTGCGCGGTCGACCTCTCGAGCTTCTTAGAGGTTATCTAGCTTGTTCTGGACCCTAGACAACATCTTATCGCTGGTTTCCATATTGTTCAACATTTGATCGATGTTAGCGTTTCTCCGCTACTCCTGTTCGAGCGAATACTCCCTATAGGCCTTGAAGTCTATGGCCTTGATTTCTTTTATATTTTTAGATTCTGATGACGATGATGATGATCGACCCTTAGTCATCGTTACTTTGAACCTTTGTATTACTTCCTCATTGCTTAAACCCCTACAAGTGACTGAATTGTGTTTTCAGAATGTAGGTGTTGGATGTTTGAGGCAACTTATGAAATTTTTCTGGTACAGATCATGGTTGTAAGGCAATAAAACCTGAGTCCCACTGGGCATGCCAAAATGTTTGGCTTCGATTTTTCTCCAATTAGGTCGTTGCGATTGAAGTTGTCACAAACTGTCTCTTTTGGATCTGCAGGGTAGATGTGTTGAGTGCGAGGCATTCCACTGCCAATGACATGCTGTCGTTGTGTTGTGCGTCTCATAGTCTCTACTTCTTGTCAAGCGATTGAAGCAAGGAGAGCACCAACCTCGCTCGTTGAGTCCTACTTGTCTTAATAGAATGCAAGACGTAAGCATCGTGTCTCTTTGCTGAGCCACAAAGAATAGATACTTTACACACTCGGGCGAGTATAAAGCAGAGCAATCCTAAGGATAAAGTGTTGAGAACACAGGATATGGTGTGTCTCTCTGCCGAGCCACAAAGAGTCGATACTTTACAGACTCGGGCGAGTATAAAGTAGAGCGATCCTCAGGACAAAGTGTTGAGAACACATGATAGAGTGACTTCGTAGATCTTTAGAATCCCTACGCTCTGTCGGGTGGCCTGGACTCCTCCGATTGCCATCGTCAGTAGCTCGAGTGAATCTTCGAATCCTCACGCTCTATCGGGTGACCTAGATCCTTAATTCACTGTTGTCGGTTGGGAAGCTTGAGTGAACCTTCGAATCCCCATGCTCTGTTGGGTGGCCTAGATCCTGAGCTCGCTGTTTCCTTGTTATTTACTCGCAGCGGAGTAAGATTTGCTTGTGCACAAATTATATGTATGTGTGTATATCCATAACCCTTCTCGGTTCTTCTATTTATAGGGGTTGGTACTCCAATTTCCCTGGCTTGACAATGTAACATTATCGACTAGGACAGAAAGAGATATTATCTTGTCCCTGGATTCTCCTAACTCACTTAGAAATCACATAGATATATCTTTTCCCGATTCGCAGCTCCAATCGGACCGCATGTGGTCGGCACGTTTTGTCTCTGAGGCCCAAAATTATTAAAATAAATGTAATGTTTATTTTGGGCCAAACTGTTTTAGTTCATTGGGCCAAAAGTACTAAAATAAACATAACAATCGTTGGTACATTTCTATATCTCACCTTTAGTTTTTCAATAAAAAGACAAAAAATATATGCTAAACAATTGATGAATAGGTACGTTAATATCTCGCACATTCTCTGGTATATTTCACTTGAGTTGTAGATTTCCACAATGACTTTCTTGTTTAGCAATTGAGGATTTAGGGAATTAGGGTTCATGCATGTATATGAGGATCCCAAATTTCCAATACATGATTGTCTTCCGGGTAAGTAAATATGAAAACTTACCCTACCCTTTTGGCTTCTTTCCACCGTATATACGAGTAAAGCAATTTATTTAAAGTGTGAGATGATGATAGCTAGACAAGAAAGAAAATGGCTTTTGATCTCAAACTGTGCAAACTTGCAAAGTCGCATAAGAATTTTTAAGTTAAAAAATCAACTTTTTTTATATAAAATTTATAAAGTGGTAAAATTGGATTATTATTGACCAAAAAGAATATGGAGGTGTAGAGAGAATGAAATGAACCCGACTATGATTTAGTTGTCTAAACCGGAATCAGACCCTAACAACATGACTTAGCACATAAGGATCTGCTGAAAATTTGACATAGTTTCCCTTAAAATTATGTGAACCCAAAACCTGCACTTGAAACCACACTTATTCAATTCCCAAAAATAAACCGTGGGACGTCAATTCACATCCGGATTTCTCAACACACTTGAAATCATATAACATAACAATCGTACATGTTCATATCGTATAACATACAACGAAAGTGAAACATGACATGGTTATCAGAGCAACATATATTATACATATTAAACAACCAGTAGGAGAAACTTGAACCTACTCGTGATGACAAGTGACTCGTTCTCTAAACCTTCGACAACCTGATGTGAACCAGCAACTTCTAGATGTATGTACTGCAAACTGGGCAATGTAAAATGAAAATCCCAGGGAAAGAGAAATAGAAAACATGAAAATCGTTACAGTGAGTGGACGAAAACTAAAGATTCGTAAGAGATCGTAAAACATATTTTATGCCTTTCCACTTTAATCATGAAATGAAAACATAATCACTTTATAAAGCCATGTAAACACTCACTTGCTTGTCCAACCGTGAATTGTAAAGAAATCATGCAGAAGTGTAAAAGCATGTCGTATAGGAGTTTACCATAACCCAAAGATGATAAAAGAGTAATAGAGGCTGTGACTAGAGTACTTCGACATCTAGCCACTATAAGTTGTCCGGGGAGTTTATCATAGTCCAAGGACAACCCATGATCACCTGGGGCATTTGTCATAGCCCAGAGATGATCAAGTGCCGGGGGTGGCCCAACTCGGAGCTTCACAGGAATCAGCCGAGCAACCGACACATTGATGCGACTACATGACTTAAATACAACCTCTAACATGACTGAAAGTTAAAAATACATATATTGCCTCCGTATAAAATGAACTGAGAAACTGAAATACTTAAAAGGCATACACCTAACCTTCATGTAAAAATCATACGTATATCATATCTTATATGTGTGCATGATCGTAAATATAAATTATATCATATATGCGTAAAGGAAAATCATAAAAGAAATCGTTATGCGTAAAGGAAATCATACTCAAAACATAAAGACTCACCTCTGTGCAAAAATCGTGATCGTATGTTAAATTCTATCATATGTGCAACTTTCATGCATGATCGTAAACGTAAAATTATATCCTATCATATAGACTTATATCCTAATCATAAACCTGTATCATGTTGTAAAGGAAATTGTAAATTGTAAATTGTAAATTGTAAGCGTAAAAGTTTATATTTACGTGAAATAGTTTACTCAAAAATTCAATCATAAAGACATCTTTAATCAACAGTGAAAAGAAAGTGTCCACTCACAGTACACTACTAGCCTTGTTGTCAGGAAGAACTTCCCTTGCCAACTTCGTGACCATAATGTCCTATTCACATGAAATCTTTCAATATCGTGAATCAAATAGTAAAAATAACTTAAAAATAATCCCCAGAAACCCACTCGTAAAAATCTAGGTTCGGCCTCGTCGGAGCTCCACCGTGAACAGCGGCACGTGGCTGTCACAGGCCAATTCCGGTGACCCCAAAAAATAACATATTCCGCTTCCTCTCAACAGTTCCCACAACTTTTTCTTCATCGCCGAAGACCAACTTGACATCATTAAGGCCATAACTGCCATGACAAGCAGCGATTCCTCGCCGGCGACTGCCACCAAAGACATCGCCACATACCTTAATTGAAAGCCTGCAACAAACCTAACCATTCTTATAACGACAACAACCCTCAATTTGGTGGCAATAAGCTGCCACGAGCATCAAAAGTTAGCGGCCCAAAATCGCCAGGCAAGCCTCCCAACGTCGTAGCTCTACCGTGGAGCCTCGATAGACATCAACGCCTACCCAAAATAACTCGTGAGGAGGAGGGCTTCAATAACCCTCAACTCTCGACCTCCAAATCTAGTCGGAGCGCCGCCGTCGCCGGCGACAATGCTCCTCGGAACAAATTCAATTCGGATTTCACCAAATACACCACTAACACACAACAATAAACTTACAAACATAGTCACCATGAATTGAGCTTTAAATCCCTACCTGAATTTCCTTCAAAAATGGTCGGCCGACGTGTTTTTCCGGCGGGTTGGGTAACCCGGCCTCTCCAAAGAAAAGTGGGTCAAGCCTAGCATGAAAATGGTTAGGGTTTTCTGGAAAATCTCATATTTATACCCTATGAATCTGACTTGATCCAAGGGTCCATATTTGATCTCAGCTGAAATTAACGGCTGAGATCAAACCACCAAAAATAACCCATGTTTCTTTTATTTAAAAGCAACAACTTTGAAACTTCATAAAAATTAGCTCAGGTATCTGAAAAATTTATCAAAAATTTCCACGAGGTTGAAATAAATATCACTACAACTTTTGTGAAGGAAGTTAATCAAAATCTCGACGGATAAGAAAGTCGTTCATAAACCTTTAAGTTTATTGCATATGCGATAATACAAATAACGTGTCGTTAAGCATGGCATTTTTGTTTGGGTCGTTACAGAAAATATAGAGGTCCCAATAGAAACTCTCTTCAAATTATATTCCTTCTTGCTCTAGGAAACACTATTAACCTTTTTTTCTTTTCTTTTATGGTTGAGACTATTTACACCTCATTACTTTCTACACCCCCTGAGAATCTTTCAAAAAGTGTAAAATACTGAACACACCCAATTTGTTTACAAAAACACCCTTTTGGGGTGTCTGTACTACAGAATAGAAATACTTGAAATACACCCCAATGTTTGTTTCACCCCAATCTTCTACATTTCATTAGTCGAGGACGCCGCGAAGAAAGAAGATGCATAATAGGATGTTGTGATAACTCTCTCTACCATTCCATCTATTCCTTCAAGTTTTTGGGTGGTCTTCTCTACCAAGGTCCAAGGAGGCAAGGAGAAACAAGTTAGTCTTCTCTGCGATAACACTCTCTACTATCCCATCTCTTCCTTCAAATTTAGTCCTTCTGTTTGTCAGGTATTTGACAAACAACGAATGAGTGTTTGTTAAAAGCTTGTTAAACATTGTCCATTGTTTTGTCAGACATTTGGCAAACGACATTCAAAGTTTTGTCAAAAGGGTTATCAAACATAATCATATCGTTTGTCAGATATTTGACAAATGATTCAATTATTAAACCTCTAGTTCAAACAACGACAAACGGGTTCAGAGAACTAACCCAAGTCTCACGTGCGTATATACAAATATACAATTTAAGCAAGATGATATTGTGAAAAAAGTAGTTTACTTTATTTGAAATCTTCTCAAGGATTTCTTTAGACTCCATGTCACAATAAGAACTTATTTCACATCAATCCCAAAAACTTTGAATTGTATGTTGTAAAATTTTGCTAAACTACCGTACTTGTTGAGTAGCAGTTTCAAAAGTTTTACGTGAATAAGAGTTCTACTCGTATTATACTTATTGGGGTGTCAAAGTTGTAAAAATTATAATTTTAAGTGATAATATGGATGTTTTTGTGAACTTTATTAAGGATAAAACAATAATTTAATAATGTGAATAGCCACATTCTTTTTTTTTAGAAGGTCGATCAAATCCATTAGAAAAAAGTGATAGGAATATAAAAGTCCACCGGATTATCCGCCTTGACAAAGAGAAGTCATATATATTACTATGCTAGATATCAACGGGAAGCACAAAAGACCCTAAACTAATAAACTAGAGTAACACGAGTAACATATCAAAAACTCGGGATACACCACTCCTTAATTAACTAGGTACCTTTCTCTATGGAGCTGCTTTAGGCCACAGCTCCCCTTTATTCAGTTGCACATCGGTCGACGAGGCCTCACTCCAAAGTTATCAGGATGATTCTAATTTGCAAAGATGCATTGCCTCATTGACTTCACACCATTCCTAAGCAGCGGCCCCACTGTCCTCTTTACTGTTTTCCTCTTCTTCTGCAATCCATCCAAATTCTCCTTTGGTCCACTTGTTGTTGCACCGCTGGAATGTCACTTTCCCAACTATACGCAATCTCCTCCCTTTGGTTTCTCGCTCCCCCATCGACGCCAGACTGGAGTGTAACTTCCTCACCCATCTCCTAAATGAACTCCTCCCTCCTTCTTCTCTCCCTTAGCTGCAAGTCGGGCTACAACCTTTGTTGACTGAATATGACAACCTTCCATCATGTGATCATAACTACCATACCTAATGCAGTAGCCTTTCAATGTCAAATACTAAATGTCACACTCCACTCACACCCTAAGGATCATATCTACCCGCAGATAAGTGGTCAAATCATACCTCAAGTCCACCTCTACAAACAAACAAACCTCCTCATTCGCCTATATTCGAGATATTTTCCCAAACTATTTCTTAGTATTTCCTACCACCTAGTGGTCTTCTTCTCACCACGTAAATCATTATTGATAACTTCAACCTTGGCTCAGACCTTGGACTTAAACACCAAAATTGACTCTACCGGTGCAATACCATTGAATTGTTCTACCATAACAGTAACATCTTAAAAAAAAGGGGTCATATTCCATCGCCCTCTTCAAACCGCCTTATCCCTAAAGCGACCCATTAACCGATCCTGAGTACTCCTCCATATAGTAATCGCACTCGGCCCCTTAAATCCCCTCCACAGATGGATCGTCCCGTGCTTAAGGAACTTCGCCCTCACATTCAAAAGAATTGTTGGAGAGAAAACCCCAATGATTGCAAAACCAAATTCGTCAGCTTCATCCCCTGCCCCATCAGAGATGTCGAAATCCAACCATGGACTTCCCATCTAACTTGGTTCTCCATAGTCAGATGTAAATAATCATAAAAACCCTCCCAAATTGTGGTGTGAAAAGAAGAGAAAGAAAAAGGCAATCTAAATATGTAAGTAGAGTTGAAATCGAAGTAGAAATCCTTGAGATCCAAGGAGGTTTAGGTGAAGGAATAGAGACGCATAGGTTTTTTTTAGGTAACAATAGAATTGATGTTGTGGTAGAATACAAAAAATTTACCGGTGTCCCGGTCAGATAGAAACAAATTCTCTTGAGTAGATTACACTATTACATTCTCGAACAAGTACCTATATAGCTAAATGGGATAAGTGTAAGATAAAAAGCTTAAAAAGTCATGGTCCCACATCCTATCTAACTATGTAACCCAAACTACAGTAGAGTGAGACGTCGTTCCTCAGCCTCAGCCCTAGCCTTGGTCGCCTTATCCACTGCAATCTTCTTTGATGGAGATTCATGTTTCGAGATAACCTATCGCCCTTCGGTCTGAGCCATCTCACCCTGAGAAGCCCGATTTGGCTTCTCTTCACGTACTGGACTCTTCTTCGAGCCCATGGCACTGTCTTCACCTCGTTGAACAGGTGTGAGAGTCAAACATTCAGTCTGCAATGCAGACCCAGCAGCCATAACCATTTGTTGCTGTTGATCCCCTGGACTTAAGATAGAAGCATGCACTGTTCCAGGAGCCTGAGAAAGACCATGTGTGGTCAAAGTGACCTGCATGGGTGACACTTGTTTTGGGGCTCCATTCCCAAGACCCTGCATGTCATCCATGTGTGTAGAATGCACCATATCGGGCCTCACCCCTCCTGCCACACCATTCCCACCAGTTAGGGTAGGAAAAGAAAGAAAGAGAGAGAGAGACCTATGTTCGAAAACCATGGTTGAGAAAATAAACTTACACTATTAATTTCAGTACAAAATAATAAAGACACTATCAGGGAGGAGTAGAGGACAAAGAAGTGAAAGAACCTTAATAACAAGTTTACTTGTTTGGACTGTGAATTGTCAACATGAGTCAAAATAGGAAGGAATCAAAATAGGAATATTTCATTTTCAATGAATTTTTTACATATGAAATTATAGTAGGAATATAAATTATTATAATTAAGACAAAAATTCTCAAATGGCCACCCAAGTTTGATGAAATAGACACTTTAGTCGCTTAACTTTTGAAACTATAATTTTAGTCACTTGTGTTTAGCTAAATGGATACTTTAATCACTCATGGAGTGACCAAAGTTATACTTTCAAAAATTAAATGACCAAAGTATCTTTTTTGTCAAACTTAAGTGATCAGAGTTATTATTTTAAAAATTCATTAACTGTGTCTATTTCACTAAATTGAGAGACTATTTTATATTTTTAGCTTACACTATACAATTAATAATGTTTACATGTCATAATGTCATAGGATGGAATTAGAATTAAGACTGATCAAGCTCAGTGGGACCCACCAGCTACTGGCTAGCCGTTGAATTCTTGGTGTGGAGCTACTCTCACAATGTAAAGGGTAAACTATCTAACCAAACACGTGTTAGAATTCAACATTACAACTCGTGTTGCTTATCAAACCCCAACTAAGTATAATTAACTAACACGCCGAGAAGTCATATTCATGTATGTAGAATTTTTTATCAAACTGCTGCTATGATCCTTTCAATGAATTCTCATGATCTCTCAGTTTGTTACTAGTATGATAGCTTTTAGTTGTAAGAGATTGATGTTTTCATGCTTATAATACTACTAAAAATGATTTTTACCTACATATAAATGTCATCATACTAATGAACTTGTTTGGGCCCAAAATAAACATAACGTTTATTCTGATACTTTTGGGGTCTTGGAGATAAAATGGGTCAGCCATGTGTGGCTTGATTAGAGCTACGAATCGGGAAATGATATCTATGCGATTCCTAGATAATCTAGAGGAATCTAATGGAAAGATATTATTCCTAATCAATAAATGTTACCTTGTCAAGCGAGGAGGATCAGAGTGCCTATTTCTATAAATAAGCGAAGCGAAGCAAATTTGCGGACTTCTACACTCATACACAATGCGAGTAGACAACCAGCGAATAGCGAGCTCAGAATCTAGCCACCCGACAGAGTGTGGGGATTCGAAGGTTCACTCAAGCTAACCAACCGGCAATAACGAATTCAGATTCTAGACCACCCGACAGAGCGTGGGGATTCGAAGATTCACTTGATCTACGATGACGACAATCGGCAGAGTCCAGGCCACCCAACAGAGCATGGGGATTCTTAAGATCTATGAAGCCACACTATCTGGTGTTTTCAACACTACGTCCTTAGGCTTGCTCTGCTTTATACTTGTCCGAGGGTGTAAAGTATGGATTCTTTGTGGCTCAGTAGAGAGACACGAAACTTACGTTTTGTATCAAGACAAGTAGGACTCAACAAGCGAGGTTGGTGCTCTCCTCGCTCCAATCGCTTGACAAGAAGCAAAGACTATGCGGCGCACTACACAACAACATTCTGCCCTCGGCAGTGGCACGCCTCGCACACAGCACAACAACAAATAGCGGATACAAAAACAGACAGTTTGCGATCACTCCACTCGCAACAACCTGACTGGAGAAAAATCAAAGCCAAAAATTTTGGCACACCCAGTGAGACACAGGTTTAGTGTCTTACAATCATTGATCCGTACCGCAAAACTTTCATAAGTTGCCTTAAGCATCCAGCACCCGCGTTCCGAGAACACAACTCGGTCGCTTATAGGGGTTTAAGTAATGAGTAAGTAGTACAGAGGTTCGGTGTAACGATGACTAAGGGTCGATCATCATCATCGTTAGAATATAAGAATATTAAAGAAATAAGGGCCATGGACATTGAGGCATACAGGGATTTCTCGCTCGAACAATAGCAACAGCGAAATGCTAACATTGAACGGATTCTGAACAACATAAAGGCTAGCGACAGGACAGTGTCCAGAGTTCAGAACAGGCTCTACAGCTTTTACGAGGATCGAGAGGTTGAGCGTGCTGACAATAGTAAATAGTTTGATGCTCTCACAACAGCTCTCATAAATCTCACCAATACTATGACAGCCAGCTTCACGCTGATCAACGACAGGTTGGGGGAGCGAGAACCTCTCTTTCATGATGATGAGGAAGTTAAAGGCGACGATGTACCAGCTATGCTTCCTCCGCAGACAAACACTGAGCGAGAGTTGGAAGAAAGAATTAACCCCATCATCAATTAGAGGTTGTCGGGTGCAGGAAAAACTCTGATAACCTACAACGACCCCTTCCTACAACAACCGTTCAGTTAGAAGTGGCCAAAGGGTTATTCACCCATCTCGTTTACTCGCTTCAGCGGTGAGGGAGTGGAGCCAGCATCTACCCACATTGCTCGATTCAGGGTCGAGTGTGGACTATGGGGTAGACTCGACGAGTTCAAATTAAGAATCTTTGCGTCCTTGCTATCAGGTACAGCATTGCATTGGTACACAAACTTACTGCAAGGCTCGGTCCGCGACTAGGCAATGATGAAAAAATTGTTTACTGAACACTTTGGCAGGTCAGAATTGGCTGTGAAACTTGGTAAGTTGTGCCAAATGGTGCAGATGCCAAGCGAATCTCCAGTAGCATACTTACATCACTTCTGAGCCGAGTACACCAAGAGCAGAACTTCATGCACTATAGAAGAATTGGTAGACATCACGGTAGGAGGACTCGAAGAAAGATTACATACAAAGTCTGTAGACGCAAAGTTCACATCGTTGAACGCTCTCATCGATGCTGTAGCTCAAACTCATGCTACGTACGAAGAAGCTGATAATAGGTGCAACACGTATAGGGGAACATACTCTCCAAAGACTCCATATCGAGAACGCCCTAAGATGATTGCAACTATGCAGAAAGAAGTGGAGTCTGATGGATATGAATCAGACGATGCAACGGTGGCGGGTCTGGAATTGTGATACACGTTTTTGCAACCATTAAATTAACACTTAACAATCAACAAAAACGCGTAGACAATTAAAACCCTTTTGTTGTAGATGTAGCATTGGTAAATAGGGTATCGTTCTTAACCGGGGATTGAGGGTGCATGCATATTTACGCTAAGGTTTGAAAGGGGGGTTTGAAAGTTGGTTATTTAATCTACGAAAATAAAGAAAGAAAATGGTTAGTAAACATATAGAGAAATCCTAGGTTCTATCATGCTTCACTCATAGACAAGTAGAAAACAAACAAGAACAAAGAACCCTAAACATGCTTACTAAACCGAAAATAAACACTAAACTATTATATACATGTGATCGACGCATTCTTTCATCCTTTGCCGTTTTATACCTAGACTCCCTAAGTGTCAACGAAATTCCTAACTCTAATCAAAACACACACACATGCTTATAATTGAACAAGACAGCAACCAAAGCGAGCTAACTCTCTAATCCAATTTTATCTTTGTTATTAGTTCGTGAAACATGCTTAAAAGAGAACCAAAGCGAGTATCTACTTAAAAACAGTTTCAAGCATTAAGAACATATAAGCACACACATGTATTCGAATCAAAGTTAAAAACACATGGAAGAAACTTAGAAGAATTTAGAAATATAAAGCCTCTTATCAAAACTTGTTCTCAAAATACAAACAAAGGAAATCCAAACAAAAACCGAAACAAAATAAAAAGGGGTCATGTTACACTTTTAGACTCCGTGAAAGCGCACCGCAAATCTTCAAGTGTAGCTACTCCTTAGTTGATGACGAGCCCAAGAATTTCCAGCCAAAGCGAGCAAAGTCCTTCTTGAGGTGGAGGAGAGTGTTTACGGGATGAAGTTTGGTGGTGTTTCGGGTTTTGAGGGGATGGCCGAGTGTTTGGAGGTTGAGGAGCTGATCTTTGGCAAGCTTAGAAGTCTAGAATGAGTGATGAGAATGAATGAGTCGAGCTCCCCTTTATATAGGAGAAGAGTAGGGCTTTTCCTACCAAAACAAGACTTTCCTTATGTACCCGGGCAAATCTGACAGTCTGTCTTCAAACGCGTTTTCCCGGAGTTTCAGATCTTGGAAAATTCCGATTCTTGTTTCATTGGAAAGCTTATTCAAAGGGCTATAAAATCCATATAAGGAACGCCATATTTGGAATTGAATTGGATTTACTACGGATTTTAGAAGTTAAGTGACCTGGCTGCCCTGTTTTCTTCTTCTTCAAGGAAAAGGAAATCTTCATATCTTCAAATCTTGCATTCCTTATTCCCTAATAATTCTTGGCCGAATATACCATATTCTTGCACATATTTTGGCCCTCAAATCAGGTATTTATCTTCATGGAATATCCTCCAAAATTCGTCCATTATATGCTCCATATATTCCGCCATATTTGCTCTTTCCTGGGTCGCGCAGGAGAAATGTCTTCATCTTTTTGTCCACCATTTTGGTATCCATTTCTTTTGGCATTTGGTCTTCAATTCTTGACACCATATGGGAATGCATTTTAGTAACCATTTGAAGACCATTCCTCGGACCATTTCTTCTCCGGATTTGAGAACTTCCTCCTTAATACGCTTTTAGCTCCAAAACGCCTCCTTTATTATTTTCTCCTTTATTTCTACCTAAAAGCATAAAGTAAATTAGAAACATATTTATTAAGCATAAAACAAAGTTAAATGTAGAGAGAATTGCGTTAAGAATCAAGTATGAAATGCGTTGATCAAATTGATAGTCAAGAATACAGTCAAGTCAAAAAAGATAATTCCTTCAAAGGGACCAGTGTGGGTTTTGACTAGTGTGTTCACAAAACCAGAATTCGAATCCTATACTTATGATGCAAATGCAGCACACGAGATCATAGAAGATTTGATTGATAGAAAGTTGACCAAGTCAGATTTTGGAGCATTCCCCACCGCAGAGCAGCTAAAAGGGAAGAAGTACTGCAAGTTCCACAACATGTGGAATCACACAACCAAGGATTACGTTAAGCTGAAAGATCAAATTCGGAAGTGGATTAGTGAAGGGAATCATGCAATTGATGCATCACCGCAAATTGCTCTACTTGATCGGCAACCTTTCGCAGATACTTCGGTAGGAGCAGTAGAGCTGATAAAGCCAAAGACCTTCGGCACGTTTCGCAGTGATAAGATGAATGAAATCCTAGAGAACTTAATCAAAGTAGGCATCGCGAATGTATCGAACCCAACAGCTGCGTCTCCGCAAGAAGGATTATACTGCAAATTTCATCATGCTTGGACACATAATACCAACTAGTGCACGGTGTTACAGGAATAGATCCATTGATGGATATATGAAGGCAATATCATTCTTCCAGACTGTGAGGGAGAAGAAACTGCTGAAGGATCATTCATGGTGGGTCCTTTGGAGGTATCTTGGTGAGGAGGAGTCAAGCGGAAGAAAACTTTGGATCTTAAAACTGCCAGTGAAGTAACCCCTTGCGGCAGTAGGAAAGAGGATCCCAAAGGGAAGCAAAAAGAGGTTTGCAGAGAGGGGACTTCAGTAATACTTTACACTTGATGCAAAGCAGAGTACGACCTTAAGATGACCTACGAAGAATTTGTGGAAGCAGTACGAGCAGGTTCAACGGTCAAATCTCCACCAGAGAATTATCAGCTAGCAAGCCTGGAGGAATCACGCATAGTTGCAAAGGAATATAATCTGTTCAAACGAATACGAATGGCTACGATGAAAGCTAAAGCCGTTGATGATAGGCAGCGAGTGGAATCAAGCAAACCTTATATCCTTCCTGCAAGTCGATCGGTGATGAAAAGGGGCATATGGTATGTGAAATCAGGAGGGAGGACTGTGGGGATTACCCCCATTAGAAAAAGGAAATTACAACATCAGTTCGGAGCTATGAAAAGAACTTTGGAGGATTTAGATAGAGGTTTGATCAAACCAGAGCAGCTAGTGGAGTCACCAGAGCAGATTCAGAGAAGGATGAATAGGCTCGTAGCCACACCCATGATTACATTCGACAAAGGGTCCAGTGGACCAAAGGTGTGAGCAACCAGAGCAAGTGTGTTTTTTTTCGAATCGATAGGGTAAAGCCTAATGCAGAGGCACAACGAGCGCTGAAAAGGGCTCGAGAGATGGTTAAGGACAAGTCAATGCGGGAATCAGTCTTCAAACGCATCGAATCCAAGGCAGAACCAGTTGATGAGCCAAGAAAGAAATCGGTGTTACTATGGAGACCAAAGCCTTTGGTGATTGAAGAACAAAAGAAGCTCACTCATACTTCTTCCAAGCCCAAGGTCACGGAAGTAACGGCTGGTGAGTCAGGACTCACAGCGAGGATAGACTCCTCGAAGAGACTTAAGTCTGAGGTTTACGTAAGAAAGCAACATTTCCCTCCCATCGAAGATCAGCAATAGGAGCCACTGTTAGTTGAAACTGAAGTAGGCGATGGAGACGAGAAATTAGCTAACTACGGAGAGGACGGTGAAGACTTAGAGGAGGTCTACGCTGAAGACATGCACGTAGGCATGTTATACCTATTACTGGCCAAATTTGCCAAATTGGCCAAAGCAAAGTACGTGGCCGTTGTAAGCAAGGCAGCTCAAGGACTACCTCCGGCAGAGAGTGAAAAACCAGAGGAATGGGAGCCAACTGTGGATCCAGCGATGCAAAAGTCCAAGATGATGTTCTCCAAACTGACAGCCATAATGGCCTCGCATATGAGACCATTATACATCACTGCGGGCATGGGGGCATCCAACTTAGCAAGGTCATGGTGGATCCCGATGCAGCGGTGAATGTCTTGACTAATTGAGCAATGACGTTGTTGAGTATTCCAAGATCAGCTATTCAAGCGACATCCATAACGATCAAGAACTTTGTAAGGACTGTCTCGCAGACATTAGGTTGCTATTCATAAAAGTCAAGGTTGGACCCATCATAGGGGTGCACACTTTCTTTGTCATCAAATGTAATTCACCTTTCATTGCAATATTGGGTAGAGATTGGATCCATAGAAGTTATTGCGTGCCTTCATTGCTTTATCAATAGCTCCTCATATGGGATATGGAGACATCAGAGTCGCATATAGTCAACGTTGATCCGCGACCATATTCAGTCTCTTCGAATACGTTGGATGCCGATTACTACAATGGAAATCTTCAGCCATTGGAAGTGTGCGGCATCGATATGAAGGGCCAACCTGTTGGGGTAACAGCCTCAGAACTAGCTCGGTGGGGAATAATGCAAGCAAGAGAAGACAAACACTACAAGAAAACAGCACTTAGACCACGGAAACGTAATTGTTCCGTGGTCCAAGTGACACCTGGACCACGGAAAAGACTCTGTGGTCCAAGTACCACCTGGACGACGGAGAATACCATCTCCGTCGTCCAGGTGGTCACCTGGACCACGGAGTCTTTTCCGAGGTCCAGGTGATCACCTGGATGACGGATACGGTATTCTCCGTCGTCCATGTGATCACCTGGACCTTGGAGTCTTCTCCGTCCTCCAAGTGATCACCTGGACGACGGAGATGGTATTCTCCGTCGTCCAGGTGATTACCTGGACAACGGACCGACACGCCGTCGTCCGAGTACGTAACGTACTTCCACTTAGACGACGTACCGACACCTCCGTCGTCTAAGTGAAGCATTATATAAGCCCGATGCCAAACTGAATTCATTCCTCGATCTCTTCATTCCATTTGAAGAAGAATTGAAGGAGAAGGGAGAAGGGAGAAGGAGAAGGGAGCTAGCTAGCTAGAAGGCCGAGAAGAATCAGGATCGATAAGGGATCTCCGCTGACTAGCTAGCTAGCTTAATTAACGTACAGATATCGAGAAGGCCAGCAGGTACGTACGTACGCAGTTAAAATTTGTTTAATTAATATATATTTAGTGAAAACGTACGTACATACATGCAAGGATATTAGCTATATATATATGTACAGATCGATTAAATTACGTACGTACGTAATTGATGGATTGATGTAGATCGAGTACGTATAATTAAGCGTAAATTAATGGACAAATATATATATGTAATAATTAATTAATTATAATATTTTGTAGCAGTATGGCAAAGAGTTGGATGAAGTTGAAGAATAGATGTGATGTCCGACATATGGATGGAATTAGCGAATTTGTGAATTTTGCGATAGAACATGGTCAGGGAAAGAAACGTTTCAGGTGTCCGTGTCAGAAATGTCTTAATTGTCAATATGCGGAGGTTAATGTTATAGTGCAACACCTGTACAAAAATGGTATGATGTGGAGTTACACTACATGGAGCGAGCATGGTGAAGCAGTAGAGTTCAGCGCAGCAGACTTCAGCTCAGGGTACAGTTACCATGGTGCCTCATCCAGCGGCAGTGGTGCCGGACCCCCAGCTTGCAACCCAACTGCAGATTTGGTCCATGATGCGTTTCCGGGATGTAGTCATAGTGGACATCAACACCAAGACGGAGGTTACAGTACCACTAATGAGCATGATGACACATTCCCCGCAGCTAGCTTGGCCACTGACACCAGTGAGATGGAAAAGTACAACCGGATGCTACTTGAAGCGCAGACCCCGGTGTTCCCTAGATGTCGAGAGAATGTGTTGCAATATGTGATGGAGCAAATGAAGATAAAAGTGAAGCAAAAAATGTCAGTGAATGGTTTTGACGAAATTCAGGAGCAAATATGTAAGTTGCTTCCTGATGATCACAATCTTCCTAAATCTCATTATAAGGTTAGAAATATCCTGAGTAGCCTCGGCCTAAAGTACAGAATAATTGACGCATATCCGAATGATTGTGTGCTATTTTACAAAGAGTATAAAGAGTTGGACTATTGTCCCGTATGTGGCCAGTGCAGATTCCAGTTGAATAGGAAGAGTTCGAAAAAGAGAATTCCTGTGAAAGTTGTTCGATATTTTCCCTTGATTCCCAGATTACAGCGCCTGTACATGTCTCTACACACAGCAGAGGCGATGCGATGGTACGCAGAAAAGTGAATAGATGACGATGTCCTGCGACACACCGCGGATGGGGAGGGTTTCAAACATTTCGACAGAGAATTTGGAGACTTTGCTTCAGAGGTTAGAAATGTTAGACTCGGCCTATCTACAGACGGATTCAATCCTTGGGGAAGTAATAGCTCCGCCGTCAGCACTTGGCCAGTTATTCTGATGCCGTACAACTTGCCTCCGTGGATGTGCATGAACAAGGAATTTAATTTCCTTACCGTACTAATTCCAGGTCCTAAATCTCCATCGAAGTGCTTAGATGTCTACCTTAGACCTTTGATCGACGAGTTGAAACTGTTGTGGGAAAATGGAGTCCCAACTTATGACAAATTCACTGACACGATGTTCACGATGAGGGCTGCCGTAATGTGGACGATCAACGATTTTCTAGCTTATGGGATGTTGGCAGCCTGCAGGACAAAAGGATATAATGGATGTCCTATATGTTTGGACGACGTGAACTCTAGTTGGCACGCGGGGAAGGTGTGTTACTTGGGTCACCATAGATGGCTTCCTCACGACCACCCGTGGCGACAGGATGAAGCTCATTTCGACGGTACGGTAGAGAACAATCCTAAACCCCATAGTTGGTCGGGCGAAGAGATTTTAGAGAGGTTGAGCTATTTCGACTTTGGTGTGTTGAGCAATGACGCATATGTAAAGAAATGCAATCCAATTCCTCCACATGATCTAAGCTATTGGGATCACAAGAGTATATTCTTTGAACTCCCTTACTGGTCGAAGTTGAAGCTGAGGAACAACTTGGACGCGATGCACATAGAAAAGAATGTGTGCGACAGCGTGGTGGGAACAATTCTCGGTATTAAGTTCAAGACTAAAGATACTCCCAAAGCGCGCAAAGATTTGGAATCAATGAATCTACGTCGTCCCTTGTGGTTGAGGAGGGATAGGAAAGGAGTGTACAACAAGATGCCAGATGCACCTTACACAGTGAAGCCGACGCTTAGACGTTCTGTATTTCACTGGTTTAAGGGCGTTCGTTATCCGGCTACGTATGCAGCTACTATAACTGGAGCAGTGGACGAGGTGCAACACAAGTTTGTTGGTCTAAAGACACATGACTATCACGTTATGCTGCAACGTCTGATTCCAGTGGTAATTCGACCATACTTGCCTCGGGACGTCGTAGAACCAATAGTAGCATTGTGCAGGTGGTGGCAGAGGTTATGCGCCAGAGAATTAAAGAAGTCAGATGTGGTGGAATTGCAACAACAAATTGTGCACATCATTTGCAAACTAGAGAGGATTTTCCCCTCTGCTTTCTTTGACATCATGATTCACCTAATGATCCACCTGCCCGAGCAGGTGCTCATTTCTGGTCCGGTCCAGTACACTTGGATGTATCCTCAAGAAAGGTACGTACAACTAATTAATTAATTTGTTCCACTGGAGATTATATATATACTAGCTAGCTATATGTACTTATGTAATGTGTGCGTTTGATTTTGTAGACAGCTTGGACAGTATAAGTCATTCGTCAAAAACAGGTCGGCCTCGGATGGCTCCATAGCAAAGACATACCTAATGCATGAGTGTGTTACTTACTGCAACAGGTACCTCAAAGATCCACCCCCTCCCACTGCCTCCGATCGCAGTGCCCGCATCAATCTTTCTGTCGTCACCAATGTCGTCCGACCGTTTAGAGGAGTATTAAAGGAATCGTTAACACGGGAAGAACTTATTGAGGCACATTGGGTAGTGTTGCGAGACTGTGACGAAGTTGAGCCGTACATGTTTTCATACAGGGAGAGGCTTCAGGCGTTAAATCAAAACAAGAGTTCGGCGTGGATTGAGAAAATGGTTAAGAAAAAGTTTCCCGATTATTTCTTCCAATGGGTACGTACGTACGTCTCGGTATTAATTATTTAAATACATATCGCTCATGTTTGTAGAAAGTAAACCCTTATATTAATTTGCCCTTTTTCGCAGATGATTGATCTGCAAAAATCTGATAACCACGGAGGGTGGTGGTTATGGCCAAAGCACTTGCTAGCAGGGAAGCCGGTTAAACACTATATTTATCCCAGATGTTTTGTGAACGGTGTAAAGTTCCATTCATTGGCCCGCGACGAAGGAAGAAGAACACAAAACAGTGGGGTAGCGGTTGAGAAAGACAATGATCTATATTACGGGGCTATTGTATATGTGGTTCAGCTATGTTACGGGAATGATATCAACGTTTTCCTATTCAAGTGCAGATGGTTCAAGCGTACAAAGGAAGACCTGAGACTATTATCAGTCGATACAAACTCGCACTAGTATGAGGATGAGCCTTTCGCTCTCGCCACCTTAGTTCGGCAGGTGTTCTATCTGGACGATCCGAAAGCCGGTGAAGGGTGGAAAATAGTGAACCATATCTCTCACCGAGGAATATGGAATACAGAGACAATTGAAGGGACACCGGCGACGACTGAAGATGCTGCTGAACCAGAAAGAGACATTCCTGCCTATCAAGAGCCTAATATTTCTATGGTCCGCTCCGATATAATGGACCTGGTTCAAGATGGTGAACGGTTACCCATGCCTGATGGTTGTACAGATCTAACTGAAGATGAGATTATCGATGAGGTAGATGAAGAAAACGAGCAGGAAGAGGACGCGGACGAGGACTCAGGTTATTCGTCGGACGATGTTGAGTACGATGATAAGGATGAGCCGTCGTCTAACGGGGATGAGGACGATGATGATTATGACGAAGAGTACGGTCATACGACGAGGGAGATTAATTGGTAATTAATTACTGTAATTATTGTAATATATATATGATCGATGCCGATTTACGGTAAGAAATTAATCCGAATTATATATCCTGGATAACGGAGAAATTAATTGCAGGTTGTCGCCAAATCTCAATCTCATATAAAACCCTAGCTAAATCCTGGACCCTAAATCTAGCAGTTCGGATCGATCGATCAATTTTTTAATTATATTTTTGAATCAGAATAATTGAACGGACACACAAATGACCGGGGACGACCTAAACCGTAAACCCTAAGGCCCTAACCCCTGAAATCGAGGTTTAGAACTTGGACGACGGAGAATGGTCATTATCCGTCATCCAGGTACATACTAGGACGACGGATATGGTCATTATCCGTCGTCCATGTTCACAAACCCTAAACCCTAAACAGTAAGGCCCTAACCCCTGAATTCAGGGTCTATACACCTGGACGACGGAGAACGTCATTCTCCGTCGTCCAGGTTAGAACCTGGACGACGAATAACTTCATATCCGTCGTCCAGGTGATTACCTGAACGACGGAAACGCTCATTTTCGTTGTCCAGGTGCAGATATCGTAATTTTTTCTAAGACAACGACCATCTAGACCTTCTTCCAATGCAAAGTCTTTTCATCAAGACTTTAGAGTAAACAATTCTTGGTGTGTGAGCTTCGATGGTTCGAAAATCGGAGTTGCGAAATGCCTTGTATCCACGTTTCCGATTTGTGAAATTATCGGTTTTGCGGTTGACTGTGCCGATCAAACCCTTCCCGAACTTATTATTTTACGGTCCTTTGAAGACAATTATATATTATGTTACGACGAACATATCCAATGGTTGTTTTGTCCAATTTCAATTTCGTTAATACTCTGCTGCAAATGAGCGTCTACTCATGAACACTTAAGTCGTAAAGATTAGTCGATACTTAACATGTTTCAATACGTAAAATTAATCGTCGGTTCAAATTTAACTGTTCATATATACGATGCGTTCATCGATATTGTACGACTATTTCACTCGAATGACAGATCGCTAAATTCCTAGCGAATTATTTTTAAAATTTTTTTTTACGTAATTTGAACCTGGACTGCGGAGATCGTCATTTTCCGTCGTCCAGGTGTTAACCTGAACGACGGAGAATGACCATCTCCGTCGTCCAGGTTCAAAAACCATGGCGGTTCAAATTTATTTTTGTTTATTTTTTTCATGTAATTTTCACTTGGACGACGGAGACTGACCATCTCCGTCGTCCAAGTCCAATTTTTATGGCGGTTCAATTTACCGCTTCCGTTTTTGGCCGTCGTCTAAGTCCAAAATAATGGCGGTTTAGAGCGTCCAGCCGATTAATTGACGCCGCTTGAATTTTTTTGAAACCGCCACCTAGACGACGGAAAACACTGTTTCCGTCGTCCAAGTGGACTTAGACGACGGAGAATAGTTCTCCGTCGTCTAGGTGAAACTCTATAAATAGAGTTGCACCCCCCCTCATTTTGTCATCATTCCATCTCCTCCTCTCCTCTCCTCTCCTCTCCTCTCCTCTCCTCCGGCGACGCTCC
Organism: Geum urbanum; assembly: GCA_946800695.1. NCBI lineage: Eukaryota > Viridiplantae > Streptophyta > Magnoliopsida > Rosales > Rosaceae > Geum > Geum urbanum. The sequence goes on from OX327012.1 coordinate 32,417,738, forward strand.
GACGACATTTTTTCCAGCGTGGTTCCTCCTCTCCGACGACTCAACTCCGGCGATATTCCCGAAAACTCCGATTCGGTCAATTCCTATTTTTCCCTTATTAAAATAATTTTCATTTAATTAATTAATTAAATTCTAAATATAATTTAGAAGTAGAATTTAATTGATTAATTAGTTTAAATATTAAATAAATGATTAATTATTGTTATTAATTTATTAAATCATAATTATTGTAATTATTGTAATTATTTATTATTAGTTGCATGATTAAATGAATTTATTATTAAATTTATTAAATGAATAAATTATTATTTATAATTTATTAAATGAATCAATTTTTTATTAAATGCATGATAAATAAATATAAATTATTGCATCTAACTAAAAATTATTAATTAATATTTACGTTTATTTTCTAGTAAATTAATTAGTAGTACGTGTTCGATTTAAATTTAGTACATAGGCTTGGTTTATTAAGTCGCACTTTTTGGAATAGATGACGCCTCTTTTCCTTGCTTATCTCCTTAACCCCTCGTGATGTGTGGATTTCATCACCGCACACCATAACCTAAGTGAAGTTATGGACACGAGGTTGAGGGCGGAGTTTGCAAAGGACTTGAGGGAGTGTAAATTTTCGAAAAATTGGCCGAATGTCGGACATGGTGTCTAGAAACGGGTTATGACTGATGACAGGATTTGGACTAAGAAAGACTTTTGTCGAAATTAGTCCTGCCTCTCGCGTTATCTCTATCCCTAACTGGCCATGTTTTTCGATTTAACCAAGGCTGATTAATTGAAAATTTACACTTTATCGCGCGGGTCGCACGTCCATTGAACGACCGAACATGCCAAGCTAGTGTACTCTATTTAAATCTTAAACGTACTTAATTAATTAGCGTAAATTTTTAAGTTGTAATTATTATGGTAAGTAGGTATTTTAACACCGTACTCTTAGGTTTAAATGGCTCCGCCAAAGACGACATCCGGCAAGAAGAAATCCCAACAGGAGGCAGAAGATGCCATGCTCCGAATGTTGGCGGCCCAAGTCGGTTGGGTTCAACAGGAGGGCAACGACGCTCTCAATCCGGACAGATCATCTGGTCCGTCCGTAGCGCCCTCTGGGGAAATTCCCGCTCCCCCATTCATCTCGAGCGGTGATGACGTCGACCCCTTCCAATCTCCGACGCCCGGTACCGGTTCAACGGGAAGTACTCAGGCGTCCTCGACAGCCGAATCAATCATGTACAGCGCCCGCCGTAGGCAAAGGAGGGCCCCCACTGACCCGGAACCGAAAAGGACTCGGGGTCTCGTTAAAGGGGGAAAAGCGGAGCGCATTTGCAAGGCGACCGGTAAAAAGATCGACTTGCCGTACGACGAATTCACCGGTGGACCTCCCACAGCTCAGCTAGCAAGTCTCTCGGCGCATGGGATATGGTCAATCATCCGTAACCGGGTTCGTATCACTGCCTCTACTTGGAAGGAGGCGCCGGATCATGAGAAGGCGAAAGTCTTCAAAGATCTTTCGGTACGTAATACGTCCAATTTAGTTATTATATAATATTGTTAATATTAGTTAAAATTTCATAATATATACGATTATAATTTTCTACTTATTTTTGATAGGAACAATTTGACGTGGATCCGACACCGGCTATGTTGAGGCATATCAACCAAACCGCCAACTCCATCTACAAAGATTGGAACTACAAGCTCCATAAGTACTTCCAAGATGTCGGTCCCGTGCCTCCCCCGGTAGAGCTGCAAGGGGAGAGAGAAGATGAGTGGGAGTGGTTGTGTAACCACTTTGCCGATGAACAATTTAAGGTATTAATTTATTTATTTTATTTCAATTAAGATAATTGAATTATTTAAATTGTAGTTATTCATTTTTTAATGATTTAATTATGTTGTGTAACAGAAATTCTCCGGTGTCAACAAAGCCAACTGGGGGAAGAAGGAGAAACACCATACTACCGGCGCCAAGCAGTTCATTCAAATAGCCAAGGAGCACAAGGATAAGGGCTCCAAACACCCTTATCTTGATGCAAGCGTAAGCGCGTACGTGACGCCAGGGCTCGATAATGAAGCGAGTCAATACGGCGTAAGTGATATATTAATTATGTGCTTTTAATTATAGTAATTATTATTTAAATATGATTTCATTATAATAAATTAATTATTCTTTTGTAGGCAAGGGTGATAGAGCGTGCGCATGAAGAGTTGGCTAACACTCAGCTTGCGTTCCCAGATGTGCCGCCGGAAGACCTGCCTCCTCTTTCCTTAGAGAGCCAAATTGCAATCGCGGATGAGGTCTACGGTCGTAGAGCTGGCAAGGAGGTTAGGCACTTTGGGCCTAGGGTGGTACGAGATTTGTCGACGACCTCCGGCTCATCATCTACGGGAGGTTCGGAGCAGCGGAGAAGGAGTCAGGCAGCGGCCGTCGAAGCAGCCATTCAAGAGGCTCGACTGGCACGAGAGGAGAATGAGTCAATGCGGCAAAGACTTGACGAACAACAAGCACAAATAGCCCAACTCATCGCGCTCATAAACCAAAATCGAGAAGTATGTCAACCTCCTCCGAACCCATACCCCGACGACAACGACTCGGCTGGAGGCGGAGGACCCGGCGGCGCATCTGCTCCTCCAGTGTATTAGCTAGCTAGTTAATTATCGCGTTTCTTTATTTCCGAGTTCCGAACAATATTTTATAATTTTTGTGGGTTTTTAATTTGGATGTGTATGTATAAATTAATTAATTATTTAATTAATACATTAATTAATATTAAAAATTTAGTTTAATTAATTATTTTCGACTATTTTTTATTATTTAAATTAAATTAATAATAAATTAAATTAATAATATTTAATTTCAATTTATTTTAAAAAAAAAATTAAATAGTCACTTGGACGACGGAGATTATGTTCTCCGTCGTCCAGGTGCAAATCCCTAAACCTAACCCTAAACCCCTAACCCCTAAACCCTGCCATTCTCCGTGGCCCGTGTTCACCTGGACGACGGAGAATCAGTTCTCCGCCGTCCAGGTGAACACCTGGGCCACGGAGAAGCTAGCATTATCCGTGGCCCATGTATGAACCTGGACGATGGAGAACTGATTCTCCGTCGTCCAGGTGAACACGTGGGCCATGGAGAAACGAGCAATGTCCGTGGCCCATGTAGTTACCTGGACGACGGAGAATTAGCGTTTCCATCGTCCAGGTGCATACATGGGCCACGGATAATGTCCGCGGTCCAAGTGAACTTGGACGACGGAGAACTAATTCTCCGTCGTCCAGGTTCTTGGACGACAGCACTTGGAGCACGGACCTTGGATGACGGAGATTCCGTCGTCCAAGTACTTAGACGATGGAAAACGTCACCTAGACGACGGAAATGGTCTGTGGTCTAGGTGCAGTTTTCTTGTAGTGAAAGCACGACCTTATTTCCTGGAGCTAGCCTCCACAAGCCATCAATGATACGTCCGTCCAAAAACAAGGAGGCAGAGGCTTGTGCTTCTCTATATGCAAGATTGCAAACCTGTATGATTGAGTCGCAAGCCTACGATTGTCTGCCAACCATAGCCACACCAAAGTGTATCAATGAAGATGTCCAACAGGAAGAAATTGAGGAGGATATCGTCCAGCTCACACCTGCAGCCTTGGATGACACACCACCTAAAGTTAGAGATCCAACCAAGAAGATTAACCTTAGAACTATCGCTGAGCCAATGGAGGTGGCTATCAGTACCTTCCTAGAGCCTGAAGAAAGAAAGAGGTTCGTTGACCTCTTATTCGAGTATAAAGATTGTTTTGCAGAAAAATTTGAAGATATGCTAGGACTTTCACCAGAGTTGGTTGTCCATAAGCTTCCAATCGCAGAAGGAAGAAAGCCAGTTCAGCAGCAGATGCGGAGGATGAATCCGGATATAGCAACACTTGTCAAGGAAGAAATAGAGAAGATGTTGAAGTCTGGAGTCATCCAAGTGGCTAAATACACATAGTGGATATCAAACATAGTCCCAGTATGGAAGAAGAATGGGAAAATTGGGGTATGCGTGGACTACAGAAACCTAAACCAAGCTACTCCGAAGGATGCTTACCCAATGTCGGTCACTGATCTGCTCATTGATGCAGTTGCAAGACATGAGATATTATCGTTCATGGATGGCACAGCGGGGTATCATCAAATCCCAGTCACTGAGAAAGATAGGCACAAAACTGCATTTAGATGCTCAGGGGTGTTAGGAGTGTTTGAATATTTCAATATGTCATTCGGGTTGAAGAACGCATGGGCAACATATCAGCGAGTAATGCACTATATCTTCCATGACCTAGATATAATGGAGGTCTACATTGATGATGCTGTGGTCAAATCAAAGCAGCGGTCGACTCATGTGGAGGATTTGTGACAAGTATTCATGCGAATGAGGAAGCATCAGCTTAAAATGAATCTTGCCAAGTGCGTTTTCGGGGTACAAGCAGGAGACTTCCTTGGTTTCTTGGTAAATCAGTGAGGAATAGAGGTCCTAGCTGATAAGAAGGAAGTGGTGCTTAGAGCTCCCCCTCCAAAGATCAAGCGTGAGCTTCAGCAGTTACTCAGGAAAATTAACTTCTTAGGAAGGTTCATTGCAAACGCTGCGAGAAAGACCAAAACCCTTCGCACATTTACTCAAAATACAGGGCGAGAAGGAGTTTGTATAGGAGCCGGTTCACCAATAAGCATTTAACACGATCAAGTAATACCTAGTTAACCCACCAATCTTGGTACCACCGTGGAAATGTATGCCACTTAAGCTCTACATTTCAGCGATAAAATTCTTTATAGGTAACTTATTGGCATAAGATGATGAGGTGAAGGAGGAAAGAGCAATATTATACTTAAGCAGAACCCTCACAGATTGCTAGAGGAGATATACATCGGTGGAAAAATTATGCCTTGCTCTTTATTTCTCCAGCTGTAAATTAAGGCATTATATGTTGTCCTTCACGACGTGCATCATTGCACAGATAGACCTGGTTCGATATATGTTAGCCCGACCTATACTTCGAGGATGGATAAGGAAGTGGGTTCTCACGTTGTCCAAGTTTTCATTACAATATGTCCAACATAAGGCAGTCAAGGGTCAAGCAATAGTCGATTTCCTTGCACATCACCCTATAGAGGAAATCTTAGAGCAGAAGAAGTTAGAATTGTCACACATCTCGTTGGCTCCTTGGAAACTCTACTTCGATAGATCCAGCATGAGTGCTTTCGCAGGAGCAGGGATAATGTTAGTCAACCCATAAGGTGAAACATTTGCCTATTCCTTCCGTCTCGAATACAATTGTTCCAACAATGCAGCGGAATATGAAGCCTTAATCATTGGACTAGAACTTTTATGGGACCTGGGTGCTACAGACATACAAGTTTGAGGAAACTTGCTGCTTGTGATCAGACAGCTCCAAGCCACATTCAAAACAGGTTTAATCCTCGAGCCGTACATGAAAAGGGCTAGTGAGTTGTTGGAATTATTCACAGAGGTGATCCTGACTCATATTCCCCGAGGAGAGAACTTTACAGCAAACGAGTTAGCTCAACTTGCTACAGGGATAGAGCTAGTCAATGATGTACATGAGCAACTAATGAAGGTAGAAGTTATACGCTTCCTTTCTTCATGACTAAAAAAGAAGAAAAAGATGAATGGTATGTCGCGGCTTTAGGAACCATCGATGATGATTGGAGGCAGTTGATTATCACATACTAAAGGATCCTAGCTCTATGGTAGACAAGAGGATCAAGTACTTTGCTCCAAATTACATTCTTCGGGGAGATGAGTTATTCAGACGTGGCGAAGAGGGAGCGGACTTAGTTTGTGTCTTCGGGACCGAGGCCAAGTGACTACTGTGTGAAGTACATCTCGGGGTCTGCGGAGCTCACTAATCTGACTCAAAAATGAGATGGCTCTTGCGGAGGCATAAATATTTCTGGCCTTCAATGTTAAAATATTGTATCAATTTTGTAAAATGGTGTAAGGATTGTCAGGTTCATAGACCAGTAAACCATATCCAAACGTTCCTATGCGGCCAATCGTCCAGCCGTGGCCAACACGAGGATGGGCATTAGATCTGATCGGTCTAATACATCCTCATTCTTCCATGCAGCACAAGTTCGTCATTGTTACTACAGATTTCTTCACCAAGTGGGTAGAAGCAAGGCCTTTGAAAGTGGCCTCTGTTGCCGCGATTAGGAAATTCCTATAGGAGGATATCATTTGCCGATTTGGAATTCCGAAGTGCTTCGTTTCCGATCGAGGCATCGCATTCATGTCCAGAGAAGTAGAAGAATTAATGATGAATTTTGGGATCAAGTTTTTACATTCTTCACCATAATACGCACAGTCTAACGGCCAGGTGGAAGCCAGCAACAAATTGATCCTCCACATCCTTAAGCGCATGCTAGCAAACAATCCAAGACTTTGGCATGAAGAGTTGTTCAACACTCTGTGGGCATACCGCACTTCCAAATGTAGTCCCACAAGGACTACTCCATATGCGCTGATGTTTGGACATGATGCAATTTTGCCATTAGAGATCAATGGTCAGTCCCTACAGATTAGGGATAAACATCATAGATTGGCGAGGATTATGTACAGGCGATGTGGAAGGAGTTAGAGGATTTGGACCACATGCGTATCAATGCCTTGACTAACCTACTCGCAGAGAAACAGAAAGTGGGTCGCTACTACTAACGACGTACCTGTGGACTTAGCTTTGTAGAAGGAGAGCTGGTTTGGAAAACAGTATTGCCTTTGGGAGAAAAGCAAGAAAGACGTGATATATGGTCCACGAAGTGGGAAAGATCCTTCATCATCGACAAAATTTTAGGCAAGGGAGCTTTCCAGCTATGCGACTTCGACGGTGAGGTTCATCGTAACCCAATCAATGGACAATTTTTGAAGAAGTACCGACAGCCAGTTTGGGAGTACGAGGCACAAGAAAGATCAACAACTTAGTTTTGCATTCATTCGCAACTTGCAACAGAGGCTTGCTCTTCATGTAAAACTAGGGGGCAACCAGTATGTCCAAAGCCAATTCATGTGGCCAAAATACAAAATATTACAAACTTTCAAATTTTTGACATTGAATCTAGTTTATGTGATTCTTTCAAGAGTTACAAATTGCTTACAACCAAATTCCAGTGGTCAAAACAATGGAGATGGTATTTTCGCTGTTACAAAGGAAAACAAGAGCAGTAAAAATACACAGTTTCATTTAATCAAAATAAAGAGTACAATATGAAGCTTTGTGGCCTCTAGCTCTGTTACCATACATCGAATGAAAAATCTCCTGCTAAAAACCAATTGTAGGAAGTGGTTTAGATCTATCCCAACCAGCCACAACGAGGTCCTCGGGTTGCGTCGGTGGACGATCATTGACTGAGGGTTAGAGCTACCTTCGGTTCCGGAAGACTTTGGAGTACTTGCACTCGCCCAACATTTTCGGCTCAACAAAGTCGTCCCTCTGATCACGATCTTAAGTGCTCCACTCAGAAAGCAAGGAGAGCTGCAGCGGAAGTGTGTGGGAGCATGCACTAGACTAGGATGATCAGTTTTGGGATGGGGTTAGTGAGTGCCTATATCAACCATTGTCTGCTAATTCTCAAAGGCTTGAGAATTAGTCTAGAATCGAAGGACCTGAGCTTTGGTACTACGACTTAAGCCAGGTTTGAGCTTTGGTACTTCAACCTAGAAACGTCTAATAAAATACAAGATCTAGAGGCTTTACCTTAAAGCAAGAAAGGAGCAGACTATGAACTAGAGAAGCCATCTTTTGCTACTGAGAGATCTTGTGGAATGAAGGAGAAGTGGCAAGCTATTTATAGGCCTAAAAACTCTAAGAGGCTTTGAATAAAAAGACCCAGAGCGTTGCATCGATTCAATACAACAATTAAGGGGGTTCAACATTCAATTACTGATCTGCGTATCTCTTAAAAGTTGAAGACTTACCGTTTCAAGATATAGAGTTAGGAGCCATTAAAGACGGGCAGTTAATCCAAGGACCGGCGTGATCTTTAGAGGCGCGAAGTTATTTTATGGCAGAGATACACAGTAGGTGATTAAGGCCATGGGCCATAAAACATAAATTAAACTAAGCAAGAGTTTATAAAAAATAAAATATATAGCCCAAATGTGGGGCTTGGTCAACAAAAAGAAATCTAGAACTTTACAACGGAGCTGTCGAGAGCTCGTAGACTAGTCTTTACTTGGAGGTACCAGGCATATGCAGTGGCATAAGCTCTTTCAACATCTACAGCTGCAACGCGAGTTTGCTGAACACTTTCAGAGAGAGTCTTCCCGGCATTAAGAAAAGCGATAGCAGGCTGCTCCTTTTTGAAAAACTCCTCTTCCTTTTCACGCAGCTTAGCCTGAAGCTTTACGATCTCCGCATGAGTGGACAGAATGTCTACCTATTCACCTTCGTAGCTCTTGCCCATAGTCATGATTTTCTCTAAGTCATGTTTCCACCTACGATTATAATCTACGCGATGAGAAATAACTTTGTTGTGCTCATGGGTTGCAGAGACTACGGTGTCATAAAGGCTGGGGAGTTCTTACTGCAGTTCCTCCATTTGGTCCTGGATAGCATGATCTATTCCCTCCACAACATGGCGAGCCGTTTGAATATAGACAGCTAGCTCTTGATGAATGTACTCATTCTCAAAATTCAGAGTCTATAGATCACAAAGGTAGGCAATGGCAAGTTGAACCTCTGGAGGATCTTTTTCGGAAAGAGTCAAGTCCTTGTAGATTTGCACCGCCTCTCGCAGGGTTTTAGCCATTCCCTCGCTACCCCTTGTAGGAGTCGGAAGGGCTAGAATCGTAGACTGGGGGGCAGCAATCTCGTTGCAGCCACGGATGACGTTAGAGAATTCTCCAAGCCTCCGTTGACCCTCGGTAAGAGATAACTCCTCAGTCCCGGGATCCTTCTGTAAGAAATCCTATATTTAGGGAGTTATGAAATACTCAGAGGACTTACACAACGAGAACTTAGACGAGTAAGGTCAGAATATACCTGAGAAAGATGAGGGGGAGATTGGTCATCATACAAGGCAGTGTTGATACAGGAAGGAGAAGGCACTTCAGTCGTGAACTGTGAAGGGTAAGTAGAGGTTAAAATATGTTAGAAAATAAGCAAACCTGATTTAAAAGTTCAAGAGAAGTGTAATATGGTAGACTCCACGTGGCCAGTCTCAGCGGCCAAAATGATGGAGGGAGCATCCAGAACACAAGGTTGTTCTCCACTTATAGGAGCAAGAGTCACATCCACAACAGCTGGAGCAGGTGCCTGTGCCTCTTGAACAGTTTCCTGGGATCGCATAATCAAAAATCGGGGTTATAAAAGCATGAGTATTCCAGGAAAGATAAAGTCAGTACAGATACCTTAGCAGCAGAAGAAGTCTGTACAACGGCAACGTCAGAAGCCTTAATATCTCCTTCGGACTCAGCAACCTGTTTCAGAGGCTCTTCATTAACTGCAGTGGTAGCTAGCCCTTCCACAGTGGTGGTTATAGCAGCGGAAACTAATTGATCAAAAGGTTGATCATAGATCTGCTCGAGAAGTTCCTTGCACTGAGTTTCTTCGTCTGCAGCACCAGAAGGACCTATATCCAGAGGTTTAGGAAGTGGGGGTTCCCCAGACGCACTTGCAGCACTAGAAGAGGACTCAGGAGTGGTGAATGGTTATGCACACTTGCCCTTAGTCCACGCAGCGTGAAAAAGTAAAGCTTCCCCTAAAGGCTCACTGTCCGGCATTAGCTTAATAGAGGGAGAGTTATCACTTAGCTCATCTTCCAATAACTGTCCGCGTTCCTTGACAACACGACGATGGGAGTGGCAAGTCTGAACCATAAAGGAGCAAGTTGAAGTCAGAAGGCAGAGATTTTAAGAAGAAAAGAGTTGAGAATCTTGGGACAAGTAGAAACCATACTAGTGAAACCTCTTCATTGGAATCTCCATCCTCATAGTCCCATGCTTCAACGGCTTCCTTCTTCTTTTTCTTGGCAACAACTATTTTCGCAGCATTCTTCACAGCGGGGGAAACAGCAGCAACGCTCGTACCCATAAGCTTTATTGCGCTTTGAGACAGAATAGGGAGAAGCCTAATCTCTCACCGCTTCCTTTTCTGGCCCACCCCCTTTTGGACATTGGGGTCTATAGCCTTCCTATCCACTGTCCTCTTGAAATAATCAAGAAAAGAGGCTGGAAAGATGGTGCGAAAGACTTCAGATTTAGACTACACCCAGATATTACCATAATGTCACATGTTCCACTCATGATTTCTTCAACAGCAGAATAAGTTACACAGAGGGAGTGCGAACGGAACTCGAAAATGTCCGGCAGGGGAAAGGTTGGAGTAGCAAGAGCTTGAAGGATCGTTGCAGAAGGTTTCTCCACGCAAGTCCTCCGTGAAGTATAGCCATTACAGGATTCTATCAAGGGGCAGGGGAGACCTTGCTTACACCCGAGTTGACGAGCAAAGTGGTTGGGTGCATATAGTTCTATCTACAAAACTGCATCATGGAAAATGATGTCCGCACAGGTGATGCACTGGGCAAAGAGCTTCCTCGCAGCAGGGGCTTGACGAAGGGTCATTGCGAATCCCGTAGATAATTTGGCAGGAAATCTTCTCGTCACTACGAATTCGGCCATGTCCTCGGGAAACAGCTTCTGACCCCAGAGATAATTAAAGCACTGCGAGTAGCTCAAAGATTCTGTTTCCCCATCGAGAGCCAATGACTTCCCTAAAACCTCCTCAGAGGTAAATTCCTTGTGGTGTGGGCTGCGGAATTCAGGGAAGTAAACTTGTAACCACAAAGACAGAATCTAAACATGCCCTGCAAATTTCAACTTGAATGGGTTTAATGAAATCCATCCAAGCCCACGATACAGAGCACCCAATGCGGGTTGCGCAAGGCCAAGGCAGTGGCCATTGTACAGGGCTTCAGCCGCCTTAGTGACGGTATTTTTAATCTTGTTCACACCAATACAGAATATGTAGCGACAGAGCCAGAATTCCAAAAAGGTAATGCCAACATAGGCATTTTTTTACTCGTTGATCATCAGAGGTAGGAGTAGCCTGAAACTCCTCCATGTTGTAGTGTTTACGCCAATTGGAATAGGCAATGTTGATAGTCGAGCGAGCAGGATCCATAGAAAATGGGAAGGTCTCGCTATCTAAAACACTGGGAAGAAAATGTCTATCCGCAGTGGGCAAGCCGGTAATAGTGAAAACATTAAGAAGAGTAATCCCTAAATGCCTAAATGGGAGGACAAAAATATTACTATTGGTCTCCCAATAGCACAAGGCAGCGACGACGGCAACACGATTCCCACTTTGGGGAAGATGGAAACATAAATCCAAGGCATGTGAGATACCAACCTGTTGCCAAAACTCCTCGTCAAGTGACTTTCATTCCTTGTACCATTGAAGCTCTTCGGCTCGAGTGCTGGGCTATTTCCCTAATTTCACGCCAAGCTCGTTGGATGGAAGATGCCTTCGTTGTATTAGTAATCAGACCCAGTATAACCTCATCCCCCTCTGTTAGATCGACCCATAAATAGAGAGTATCTTGATCTCGATGAAGGCGTTGGTCCATATGGTTGAGGAAGGCTACTACATCCTTCTCGGAAAAGTCTAGGTAGAACTTTTGATAAGGAGCCATTTGCAAGGAGAAGGGTGAAAATCAGAGTTCAGGGAGTAATTGAAAATTCAAAATCTTGGATTGAGGAAACTTCAGAAAGAAGGTGAAAAAGGAAAAGCGACAGAAGAGGCTTAAAAGGGTTGAAAATGGACGGCGCGATCTTCAAAGGAAAACACTTGAGTAGCCTAGTTCGAGGCTATTTCAAACTCGCTGACTGAAAATTGACACATCATATCTAGACCCCTTCGATTGCCCATAAGTTAATCTTAAGGTCTGGGGGGCAGTGTTTGGGTCCAAAATAAACATAACATTTATTCTGATACTTTAGGGGCCTCAGAGATAAAATGGGTCAGCCACGTGTGGCTTGATTAGAGCTACAAATTAGGAAATGATATCTACGCGATTCTTAGATAATCTAGAGGAATGTAAGGGCAAGATATTATTCATAATCAATAAATATTACCTTGTCAAGCGAGGAGGATCAGGGTGCCTATCTCTATAAATAGGCGAAGCGAAGCAAATTTACAGACCTCTACACTCATACACAATTTGCGCACCGACAAATCTTACTCCACTGAAAGCAGACAACCAGCGAACAGCGATCTCAGGATCTAGGCCACCCGACAGAGCGTAGGGATTCGAAGATTCACTAGAGCTACGACGATGGCAATCGACGGAGTCCAGGCCACCCGATAGAGCATGGGGATTCTTAAGATCTACGAAGTCACACTATCCGGTGTTCTTAAAACTACATCCTTAGGATTTCTCTGCTTTATACTTGCCCGATGGTGTAAAGTATCGATTCTTTATGGCTCAGCAGAGAGACACGAAGCTTACATCTTGTATCAAGACAAGTAGGACTCAACGAGCGAAGTTGGTACTCTCCTGGTTCTAATCACTTGACAAGAATCAGAGACTACGCGGTGCACTACACAACAACATTCTGCCCTCGGCAATGGTATGCCTCGCATACAGCACAACATCAAACAGCGGATACAAAAAGAGACAGTTTGCGATTATTCCACTTGCAGCAACTTGACTAGAGAAAAAATCAAAGCCAAACAGGGACTATGAGGATGGAGATTCCAACGAAGAGGTTCCACTAGTATGGTTTCTACTTGTCCTAAGACTCTTAACTCTTTTCTTCTTAAAATATTCTGCCTTTTGACTCCAACCCTGCTCCTTTATGGTTCAGACTCTCCGCTCCCATCATCGTGTTGTCAAGGAACATGGGCGGTTATTGGAAGATGAGCTAAGTGATAACTCTCCCTCTATTGAGCTAGAGCCTGACAGTGAGCCTTCAGGGAAAGCTTTACTTTTTCACGTTGCGCAGACCAAGGGCAAGTGTGCACAACCATTCGCCACTCCTAAGTCTTCTTCTAGTGCTGTGCGGACCAAAGGGCAAGCTTTACTTTAATTTATAAATTAACACCTGCCACTACTTTCTCATATCATCTCCATTGACGGATGACTAGACTCCAGCGATGTTGACCGGTGACCGAATTCCGGCGCCTTGGCCAGACTCTCGCCACCAGTGACCGGATTCAGGCGACTTTGACCATTGACAGTCAAAGTCACTAGACTATAAGTTCATCAAATGATACTCAATTGAGGGTCAACTAGTACTCAGTTCAACAAAATCAGCACAACAACGTTCTGAATGGTTCAACTAATATTCAAGTGAGGGCCAACTGTTTTCATTGAAGCATCGTTGCAGATTAAAAAATTAAAATTTCCACTCACACGAAATCAAAACTTTGTTACAGAATTCAAATCTCTCTCTCTCTCTCTCTCGAACTCAGTAGCTCCACAAATCAAATTGCAAAGCTGTGATTAGGTAAGAAAAGGCTGTGGATGAGAAAGATATATTCCTTTAGAGTTAGTTAGCTTTGGGAATTTTTGAAACTTGTATTGGCTAGTTGAAAACTTTTTCCCAAAATTAAGGCTGATGGAAATTTTCCTTTTGTTATTTAACTATTACGTATGAAATTTTGTTTATAGTGCCATTTTTGATAAAAGATTAACAAAATATCATTTCGGATGCATGATTTTGTATAATGGAAATTTTTTTCTCGAGTCCCGTGAAAAGAAAAAAAGGTACTTCGTCTTTCTCCGAAGCGACCCTTGGGTTTTCACAAAGGCATTTCGTTTCTTGTTCGGCTGCATTTGGCTTGGTAGTGAACCTCGGTCGCGTCGACGTTCCCAAAGGTTGGCCGAACGGGAAGTTTGTGGCCTTGAGATGATTAGGTGAGGTTCTTTCTGTGGTGTTGATGCTCATTGGCGATAGTCTGATTTGATCGAGGGAAGTGGTTGAGGCGACATGGATCTATGCTGGAGGCGGGATGATGGTTAGTGGAGGTGGGGATCGATCGACCCTCTTTGCCACACATCATTTTGGCAGCGAGTTGGGAGACTTGGTCTTAGTGATGTCGATTTTGGTCAGAGTGTTAAGCCAGGTGTGCCCCACGAAACCCTAGTATGCCAGACGTGCAGGGTTGGGCGTCGGCTGGGGTAAGGCATGGCTTGGCTGAGGCTGATCGGGGCGGAGCAAAGCTAGTGGAATGGTGGAGGGATGCAGGTACCGGTGAAGAGGTCGTGGCAGCTAGGTTTTCCTTTCTAGTTGGATTGGGTCGACGGCTCACATGAAAGCTGGTAATTTAGGTTTGTTAAGGTTTTTTGGCTTTGATTTAGGTTATGCGTTGAGAAGTTGAGAGGGCTGGAGCTAGGCCTGTCAATGGGGCAGATCTGGACCGGATCAACCTAGATCCGGATCTGTTTAAAGAGAGATAAAATTAGACCCGCCCCGCCCCGTTTATCCGGCGGATCTTTAATAATCAAATCCGGATCCGGATCCGGATCCAGCGGATCAATGGAGCGGATCTGGACCCGTTTATCAATATGCTAATTACTAAATTTATTTCTTTTATCAATATGTTAATTATTACCAATATGTCATATAATCTCTTTACATAAACAAATTATTTCATTAAAATAAACTAGAGAGACCAAAATATAAAATAAAATAAAAAAACTTCATTTACTTCGAGGAACTTGACAAGAAACAAATTATTTTTGGTTTTTAATCTTTTAATTTATTAATAAGTTTATATAACTTTTCTAAAGATATTTATATTTTATTTTTTTAAAAGAGAGTTTTGGATTACAAATATTTCATATATGTAAATAAAAGTAAATTATATAATAAGTTTAAAAAATATAAACGGGGCGGATCATAAACAGATCGAATCGTTTGTGATCCGGATCCGATCCGTTAAATAAACAGGTCAACGGGTCCGGGTTACAAACGGATCAACGGGTCTAAAAATTAGATCCAGATCCCTTAATATGTACGGGTCTGGAGCTGGTCCGGACCAAAACCCGCCCCATTGACATGCCTAGTTGGAGCTTGATTTTGGAGTGGGGCACCGATTTTTATTTTTTAGTCTAGAGGTTTGGGATCCTCGATCACCTTACTTTCCTTTGTCAAGCTAGCTCCTTGCGTTGGGCGTAAAAGATTGTAGTGTAGTTTACTCTAGAGAGTCATTTCTATCATGCCGAAAATCAGTCAATTCCTTGTAAACTACCGATTTAAATGAATTTCTATTGCTTCACTCAAAAAAAAAATCCAACCATAACTGAATTTTACTGATCTAACATTATAAACCTGGACTTTAAAACATAATATTGTGATACCTGAGCTTTAAAAACATTATCATTGAGGTACCTAGAACACTAGTTCTCTCCCATTAGGTGGCAAACCATTTTTTTAATGCGAGAGTAAAATACTAATTTGTCCTTCTACCACCATTTTATTTTGTTTTTCATTCATTTCTGGATTTGGCGGGTCAAATCCGCATACTCGACCCGAACCAAATGAAGGAGGTCCACCTGGTTCTGGCCATATCTTTCTGCTTGTCCTCATCGTCGATTGATGCACAAGCTTGCTTCCTGACACGCCGAGGAAGCTGTTGGCGGATGACAAGTTGTGCACAATGTTGGTGAAGTCGAAGAGGTTGGAGTCGGTGCAGTGGGCCTTGGTGGCATACGAGACTGAGCAATTGGTGATGCCCTAGAGGTAGTCAATTGCCACGTTGGTATCACAATAATACTTTTTTGAAGTTCAAGTATCACAATGATATGTTTTGAAGTATGGTTGAAGAAATTTTTCCTTGTAAAATTTGTTTGCCGATTGGAATCAAGAGTATTGTTCATGTACCTCGGGTAAGTACTAAGTCTGTTAATAGATGAAAAGTTTAGGTATTCCTCGATGGATAATTTTTTCTTCTTTAACCAAGTTCTTGTATATGCAGGGATTGGCTTTATTACTTGTATCAGTTCATTTTAACAGCGCTGGAAAGGTGTTTTATGGAGCTGCATTACTAATTGCAATCGGAGAAGCGGAAAGAAAGTCTTCTGTATTCAAATTTCTCCGTGATAAATATCTAAGTGATGAGAAACCGGAACAAGATGAGAAGCGAGTTGAACGTCGTCCAAGTTTTATATGGGACCTTCCCTGATTTTTGGGTTCAGTGGCACCTCTTTTCCTTCTGAAAGCATCTTTTGATTCTGTTGCACTTGGTTCGACAATAGTGATGATAGTTTCTTACATGATCTTCTGGTTTGGCGTCTTCTCCTATCCTGATAATAACAACCCGGAAGTCAACATTGAAGGAGAAGTGGATCAACAAGCCATAGACTATTATTGAAAAACCAAAAAATTTAATGATCCGAATATGGCAAGTCATTAAACTCCTCTATCCAGAGAAACAACCTGGAAAATGGAAGTTTTGGCTCAAACCTCAAGAGAAAACACGTTAGAACAAAGAAATGTTAAGGATGTGTTTGTGTTTCCTAGCTTACAGTCTAGTGGACGCAACGGGGAGCACCATGTTTTACAATCAAGTATCATTCATGAAGCTCACAATCCCTGCTTTTTACTTGAGTGTGGTTCAAACCTTGACAAACTTTATAAGCTCTTTCTGCTGCAATCGGATTCCAAAGAAGTGGAAAGCATGCTACATTAGTAAGAATTGGATGCGGGCTCGTTTTTTCTGTTCTGTTTAGCGCTTTTGCTTGGGGAGTTGAGATACACAGGTCGCATTTGATTGAGGGTCAGGTGAAAAATGATGACTCAATTATTTCCATGAGTGCTATGTGGTTAATATCTCAATTCTCTCTGCTTGGAATCATGGAAGGGTTAGCCCAAGAGGGGTTGGTCGAGTTTTTCTTTGACCGAGTAGTGGATGGTGATGGAGAATCGGCAAGGTATCATGGATACTTGGTCTACGACTTCTTGCTGGAAGGTTAATTACTGTTGTTTTTGTTCAGGCGTTTAAACACACTTGGTGAAGGGAAGATAGATACGTTAATCATCTTGATAAGTACTACATGTTATGAACCATTCTCGGTTTTGCTAACCTTTACTATTACTTCCGTGTGGCCATCTACTTCGTTAAGAAAGGGAAGCCGCCTTCACCGACATCTGCCACAGAAGAAACCGCTGCCACATATGAAATCGAACAAAATGGAAGTGATGGTGGTGGTGAATCGGTGATAGAACCGGTGGTCGATTTTATCTAGCTGAATTGATGCCCTAAGGTGATTTGCATTAGTTATTTCAGCTGCATGTGACCGTTGATAGTGATTCGGCGCGCTTCCTGTGTTTGTTGTACGTAAATTCCGGTGAAAGACTGCTCGCTACTGCTCGATCAATTATTATGGGTGTGTGTTCTACTTCTACAGTTCTACGGTTCAGATGTTTTTAGTTTCCCCGGCCGTACGTGTTGGCGGTGTTGCATTAAGCACGTAGTATGTGGTTTAATAAGTTGTACACGTAATTTGAATTGCATTTGTATTTGGAAGGTTCGGCATTGGATTCAACTCGCAATTCAAATGCTCTTATGGGTATAAATTAATGAGCATGCCATGCAGATGCAGAATGCATATATATCTACAGGGAAAATGAGGGGTTCTATTAAGGCTTTTATTATATTCTCTCTACATCGGATTTGTTTCCCTTATTTTGGTCTTTTACATAATTTTACATAATGTGGAAAAAAAAATCCTTTCAAAAATAAATAAATATATATTTTCAAATTATTACTAACTTGTCTAAAAAATGCTATCACACATCCATATTTTTATTGCATACGAGTCTCAAAGGAAAATGTTATCACATGCACATCCATTTTGGAAAAGTGAAATGTCATATCTAAACACAGAGGCACTCCCTATGATGTCGTGGACACGAGGAGAGTGAAAATTGAATTGTCGAAGTCGTTGATAAAATAAATTAGTGAAAATAAAAAATAATGGCATAAACGATCATCGCTTTTGACTGAACAAATATAAACCAAAATCATGACAAAATCGGCTAAAATTCTAACCATATATTTATTTATACTATTTGTTGAGGGAACATACTTTGTTTTCCAACATTGTCCAAATCTTCCTTGTTTGTCCTTCTATATTTGGTGAAGTAAAATAACTTGGGGATATTATTGTAATTAGGAGAAAATTTATTTATTTTTGCGGCTGTTTTCTGTTTCACTTCCCCATTTTCACGCTGAAAACTAACACCCTAGTCACAAAAAAGAGGGCAAATTACAAATAAGGTCAAATGAGAAAGATCTATACAAGATTAGGTTACCAAATATTTTCTTCCTAATCAGGTCACCTTATAGTTTAAAATATTCTTATAGTTCAAAATATTCATATCCATGTCATCGTAGATATTAAGAAAAGAACTTTGTTCCTCTCTCATTTCCAGATCAAAACCCAAATTCTTCTCCTCTCTCATCAAACCTAAACCCTCACCGCACTCCTCCTCTCTTTCAACAACGACGACGTCGCCGTCGCCCCACCACCTCCTCTTTCCAGATTGTCACCGAGACCGACACCGAAGCTTTGCTGACCGACACCTTCTCAATCCCCAACTGTAAGTCTTCGATGCTCTCTTTTATGAAACGTAATTTCTCTGTTCAATTTTGAATTTATGATTACTCTCTCTATCGAATTAGTTTGTATAGTACATCATCTAATTTGTGTTTGTGTTTTGCTTGTTATTATTGTTGTTGTCAACTGCGTTGTAATCCTTGTTGTTGTTTATACGATTGTGGTTTACTGGTTGTTTTCTTATTGTTGTTATTGTTGATCCGATTAAGGTTTACTGGTTATTGTTGTTGTTGATTTCATGTTAGGGTTAACTGTGGGTAGCAGTTTGGTTTACTGTGTGTATCACTTTGTTGTGTTTGTGGCTTTTGTTAAGGTGGCTAGACATCAAACATCATTAGCTTTGTTGTTTGTTGATTCATTGTGTTTACCATGTTTGGATTAGATGTTTGTTGATATCATTTTATGGTTCAATGTGGGTTGTTGTTTTATCTAACTAAGGTTAATTGTGGGTTGCTATTTTGGCTAACTACGGTTAACTGTGGGTTGTTGTTTTATTTACTGTGGGTTCACTATGGGCCAATATAGTGTTAACTGTCTGTATCTATTTGAAGTCTTCATTATATGTAAGTTAACTCATGTTATTTATTTGCGTTAGTAGTGCGCTAGCTAACATTTTCCTTTTGAACAGAAGCCAATGGCAAAAAGTCAGAAGAGAAAACATGCTGACGAACTAGAGTCTTCTTCCAAATTGCTCAAGAGAACAAAGGGGACAGAGAAAAAGAAGAAGTCAGAAACAGAATATGAATCTAAAACTGAATCATCAGATTCTTCTGCAGCCTTAAAACGCGAGGTATGAAACGTACCAATAGGTACAAGCATCAGAAGTTTCTGCATCAACATCAACAGCTGAAGCAGCAGAGTAAGAAAGCAAAGGCTAAGAGTAAACCAGTCTCAAAGAAGAAGGTCCAGAAGAAAGATAAGCAGAAGACGTCAAGAAAGAAGAATGACATAAGTTCATAGAATGAGGATGAAGAAGACGATGATGAAGATGAAAATGAAAATGAAGATGATGGTAAAGATAATGAAGATAATGAAGAAGAAGATGAAGATGAAGGTGAAGATGCAAATGCAGACGACGACGACGACGACGATGAAGAAGAAGAAGAAGAAGAAGAAGAAGAAGAAGAAGAAGAAGAAGAAGAAGAAGAAGAAGAAGAAGAAGAAGAAGAAGAAGAAGAAGAAGAAGAAGAAGAAGAAGAAGAAGAAGAAGAAGAAGAAGAAGAAGAAGAAGAAGAAGAAGAACAAGTGGTTGTAAAGAAGAAAGTGCAAAAGCTGAAGCCTGGGCATAAATGAAAACGTAACTAGAAGATTCAATTCCGTTGTAACCTCATCAAGTACATCCAGTTCGTGCAAAAGCTGAAGCCTGGGCATAAATGAAAACGTAACTAGAAGATTCAATTCCGTTGTAACCTCATCAAGTACATCCAGTTCATCCAAATGAACAAGAGCAAAATCAGTTATATATCAAGTTATTGTTCGAATATTGGAGACTCCATTTGGGATAATGATCAATGCAATCATAGATGTAGAAATAAAATTCATTAAAGAGCTGTATAAATCGGATATATCCATGGCGTTCTTAGTGGGCTGCTATGATATCACGACGAGATCATTCCAGTTTCACCCTGCAAAGGTGGATATACTGGAACCAGAATATGTTGCAAATCACTTTGGCCTCAAAGACTGTGGAGGGACACCAGTGGCTTTCTGCGGAAACATTCCTATCAAGGCACAGTTTGATATAGACTTGTTCGAGAAGAGGAAGATGGTGCCAAAGAAAATAAGTATTGATAGACTGGAAAAATCAATTTTAGATCCAAGCAGAGTGGAGAACACTGCTCGTTTGCTCATTTTTTTACTATTGTCGGTTATTGTGCTGCCAAATTCTGTTGGTAGCACTGGTTGGAATCTACTCAACTTGGCCAACAACTTTGAAGACTTGAAGAAATATGATTGGCCCAGAGGCATCATCAGTTACTCAATGCGTTGGACACGCATGCCAAAAATTACTATCCAACAGCAACTCACTTGAAGGAAGAGGAAAAGAGGAAGGAAGGAAGGAAGGAAGGAAGGAAGGAAGGAAGGAAGAAGAAGAAGAAGAAGGACGAAGACAATGACAATAACAACAACAACAACAGGGTGGGGGCGAAGAATATAGGTGGTTGTAGCCTTGTCCTACCGGTAAGTTCTCACTTCCTGAAATTTCAATGTATATAGTTCACTGTTGGTAGTTGTCTATATTAGCCGTAGTTCACTGCGTATTCACTGATGGTTAACTGTGTTAATATTCTTCTGTTTAGATGCAGCTGAAATTCCTGTAGTTCACTGTTGGTAGCTACTTGTGTTAGATGTAGTTCGTTGTCTACTTGTTATGGTAAATTGTTCTAACTGTATATGGTTTTCTCTTTTTGGCGGAGTAATATTTGTTCTCAAATATTGCAAACTTGATGAAACCAACAACGAAGAAAGATGCAGCAAAAATCAATCTTGTGAGATGGAAGTTCATGCACGTCAAATCTGAGGAATGTAACCAGCATTGAAACACTGAGAATGACAGTGATAGCGGTACGTCCACTGATATTTCAATGCTTATAGTTTATTGTTGGTAGTTGTCTGGATTAGTTTTAGTTCATTGTCTACTTACTGTGGTTAACTGACCATTCGGGTAAACTTTTGATAGATAAGATATTGCTTTATTTGAAACATGGACAACTTGAAGCATCCAAAACTAACCAGAATGCTAACACTTTACCGAGAGAAAGACTCCAACAACATAAGGGATATACTGCACAAATAAACGACACCGTTACGAATGCTGCTTAAGAATATAAAAAATTGGAGGTTGTCTTAGAGAAGAAGAAGTAGAAGATCAAAAACAAGAATACAATAATCAAAAGTTTGGAAAAGGTTGGAACGATATGATTCAAAAGAACACAATAATGCGAGAACAACTTGATCAAGAGAGGAAAAGATGCGACACTGCTATGAACGCTCCTGAAGAATGAAAAAGATTGAAGGCTCTCTTGGAGGAGAATGAGCAGCTGATTCAGAAGATGATCAAAAGGAAGGATGAAGCACCTGAAAACTTGAGAAAAGGTCGTGAAGACATGCTTCAAGAGAACTCAAGAATCAATTTACTCCTTGATCAAGAGAGGCAGCAGAAGGAGATTCTAGAGGCCAGCCTTCAAGCGAAGGAGCAGAGAGATAGCGAAGGCTTCAATACTTTGGAGGGAATGAATGCTCTCTGGATGGAGATTATTTCTCAGCAGAAGAACTATGATGAATTGAATGAAGCTCTTCAAGTTGCTACTGTGGAGAAAGAAGAAGTGGCAAAAAAAAACTTAGAGACGAGGAAGTAGAAAAGACCAAAGCTATGCAAGGAAAGGTTTGATAAGCTGAAGAAGGAAGTTGAAAAGTTGCATGCTGATAATTCACGTCTCCATGAAGATTTGTCCTTGAAGTTGAAGGATGTCGAAGAGATGACAACGACAACAAGGGAAAAGGGAGGAGAAGAAGCAGCTGGTAGTAATTTTAAAGAACCTGCACAAGTAGTAGATGAATGTAAAATCATGTTTAAATTTATGTTTTGGGTACTCATTTTGGTGTTGTATTACATTCAATACACTTTTGTTTTTGTTCAACAATGACAATGTCTGGTTTCATTCTCTTAATTCTCTTTTTACTCTCTTAAGTTTGAATTCTTGTTTACTGTTTCTAAATGTGTCTATAGCTATTGCAACATAAGTGTTACATGGTAGCGAAAAATGGAAAAAAATAATTGTGTTAACTATCTTTAGCTGATTGGGTTCACTGTGGGTTAACTGTCTTTAGTTGATTGAATTCACTGTGGGTACACTGTATATAACTATTAAAACTAATAGTTGATTGAATGCCGTTTGTTCTATGATAAGTGCTACGACATCAATTGATGAGACTCTCCTATACTAGAGGCACTATCTTTCAATATTTTGCACCCTAATGTGTTTCTCACACCAAAATCTTAGGAGATTGAGAAAAAAGAATCACCTGAAGTGGTGGAGAACATAATGACACCAGTAACTCAGGGGACTGGTAAAAAAGAATCGCTTGCAGTGGTGGAGTACTTGGTGACCCTAGTAGCTCAGGGGATTGAGAAAAAAGGATCACCTACAGTAGTGGAGAACTTGGTGACATTGGATGCTCCTAAAAATAAGGCCAAGGATGATGGTTTAACCATCACACTTCTTGGTTCGACGTTATGTTGATGAAGAACAACATCGACATATACTCATACGTGAAAAAATTGAAAGACAAAGTTCGACCAATTAAGAAGAAAGACGAAATATACTGGTGGCCATAACAAAAAAAAATGCAGCTTCAAAAAAATGATGAGGACACATTTGGCTCAGTTTCAGATTAGGCAAAAGAGCTTGCCTGTATCAAAAATGAATCCAAGTAGAGGGATACAACCATCATGCAAAGCTCATCTCATAGAGGAGTTGAAAGAAGTTCTATGGGGTGATAGCAAAGTTTTTGGGTACATGAGCGAATCGAGGCTGAATGAACTTATGCGGTACTAGACAAAGACAGGTGAATCCTTGTAATCCCCCCAACGCAAAACTTCAAAGTTTTTTTTTTGTTTCTGTGCCAAAATGCGGTGATGAGGTCAATGTTACAGTAAACATAGGTTTAGCTTTTTCTGATTTCACTTTGGGTACCTGTATTGGGTTAACTATGTCTAGCTATAATTAGTTATCATTGACTTTCTTCAATTGGGTTCATTAAACTTTTTGTGTTGTGTAGGGAACCCTTCTGGATTTGGCATGAACCAGCAATATCTTCGAGCGTGAGGACATACCAACGCTTCTTAGTGGTGGACCAGTGATAAATGGTGTAATAGACTCTTATGGAAAGATTCTTATGAACAAAACCAAGAACCATCACTGCAGGACTTTGGGAAGTTTGTTGTTTTAAACAACCAAGATTTTGTAAGGCCCTTTTTCTTTATTTTTTGCTTTTCAAATTTCTCATTTTTGAATTTCGGTTTGTTATTACTAATTTTTGGTTATGTTTCTTATAAAATAGTGGGGGCTCGATGATTTGGCGATGAAGACAGTGCATGAGCTTTTCTATAGAGGCTGTTAAAGGATCTTGGTTCTTACGCTAAGATTTTCATCTCAATTACTTCTGACGACCATCACCACCTGATGTGCCTTGAGACAGGCTCCCCGTATTGGACTCACTTTGATTCATTGCAACCAGCGAATCCAAATGATCTGAGGAATGAGACTCACTTCAAGGATGTCCTGAAGATCATCCACATATTCAATCTGTGGTTGGACGCAGTGTACGAGCTCTCAGATGACATGCTGAAGAACAATAAGAGATTCTTGATGGATGACAGAGGCAACATGTCTAAAGAACTTAAGATAAAGGAAATCAACTTGTCTACAAGAGAGAGGAAAACTGTTGAATGGATCAGAAACCAGTGACGTCCATTTGAGACCATGGTGGTGATGACATGCGACAACTGTCCACGCCAACCTCCAAGATCATAAGTATATCTTCACTTATTTTCTGGGTAGCTGTGGGTAACAAATGTTCACAAGCTTGTCTTAGATAAATATAGGGTAGCTGATTTTTGTTTTTGTTTTTGAACTTCACTATATTTTTGTTTCATGTTTACATAGGATGAATTGCGACATGTTTGGATGGTGCAAGATATCTCTTTGGTAAAGGCTCAACTCATCGAATCTTTCATTGACCACAAGCTTGGACGGTGCAAGAAGAACCCTCCAAAGGCAACAAGCATAAGACTACTGAAGGGAGGTAGATCAATATCTAGTTAGGAGTACTTAGTTAGTAATTTCTATGCAGGAACTTGTGAACTCAGTTAGTTAGTAGGTAGTTGTTCAGTATACAGTCTCTAGATTGTTGAATATTGTAACTGAATTATAATATTTTTTACATAATGTTCTACCTTTATCATCATTCTCTACTGCAACTAAAAAAACAGTTAACAACAACTAACCGTCAGTGAAGTACAACTTACCATCACTGAAATGATAGTGAATTCTGTTTTGCATTTGAAAGCACACTAAAATCATCAGTGAAAGACAATTAAACCTATATGAAGGATAGTGATCTTTGAGCCACCCCACAGTTAATGACAATGAATTACAGTGAACTCTATGAATAATAATGAATTAAAATGACGCATCTTTATAATGTTTTCATCACTCAATTTTACACATTAGTTGGCGTTAGTTTCTTTTGCATACAAAACAAACTGAAACGTATTGCAAAAAATATGGCAACAAAATCAGATTCAAGCCGCTGGCAAAAATACAACTGAAGCACATAAGTTCATTACATAAAGAGCATTCATGACATAAAAAGAGGGCTACTACAGAATCCGATTCAAGCCGTTGGCGCAGCTCTTCCCACATGCTCCTTATCTTCCAGTGCCATAGGATCTTCCTACTCTTGTGGCTGGAGAAAGATAGCAATTTCTTCGAGTCACACTCCAAGATCCACTAGTTCATTCCTTATAGTGTTCTCTAGTAAAGAAATCTGATTAACCAACTGTTGCTCCAATAAGCCAATCGGATACGTCACCAAATTTTCAAAACTCCAATGTGGAGCAGTTGCAAAAGCACTGCCAAAACCGAAAGCACGACGGTGGGGAGTGGAAGAAGTCTAGATAGCGGAAGTAGTCTGGTTAAGACAACCTGATCGTCTAACAACAATTGTTGCTATTGGAGTGGCGATGGGTTGGATTCAAACGACCAAATCTTCTTGGAGCCATAAGGAGAAAAGACAGAGCAAGAAAATGGAGGGAGATATGAAAAATCAGTAACAAATAGGAAAAATCCCAGAAGTGAAGGTAAATGTGAGGAAATGGGATGAGTGAAGGTAATTTGTGAGGAAATGGGATGAATTTTAGGTATCTTGATTAAATAATAGAACACGCGCCCATTTTGAAAGGTCAGGTCACTAAAAAATTTGAATTCGAATTTGAAATGCAAACCATAACTCACGACAGTGAACCACAATTACCAATCAAAATGACATAATATTTCATACAATTTTGTTACGGTTACCCATAGCTAGGGATAGTGTTATATAGTTAACTGGAATGGTTTGCTGTCATTAGTTGTCTCTTGCTGCGATTAACTGAGTGTTCAAATTCTCAGAAAATTTCAGGAAACCGAAGAGTCGTCTCTCTTAACAGTTTGCTTTTCGTTTCTTCTTCTAACATACATATTTTTTCACCCGAGAAGACATCATTTACAGCCTTCTCGTTAACCAAACCAGACATCATTACATTTTTCTTGATTCAAAACACAATTCTTTACTCATTCTCATTACCTTTCATTTCATGCTCTATAAATAAGGGATGTCCATCAACTATCTTCATCTTCTTCTTCAGTTTCATCACAAACCTTTCTGAAAAAACTAAGCCCTTTCTGCAAAAAAATGGCCTTAAAGCTTGTTCACTATTCTTAAATGACCTCACACTCAGACACTGGTCCCGATGGTCGAAATCAAGTTCATTTTTTGCCCACCCCTTCCCCTTCTAACTCAAATTCCAACCAACCCATCCTCAAAAATGAATCATCTGATTCTGACCCTATTATAAGCATGGCCAGAATTGCAAAAGAGGCCAATCAGAGGCCTCGCAAACCATTGACAACTACCAAGCGTCACAAATGCTTAGAAAGGCAAGTCAATTCTCAAGGAGTCAGTGAAGCTCAGCATCGAGCAGAACAATATCCTCCTGAAAAGGGTGGATATGATCTTGTCTTGTTTGCCTCCTTCACCTCTAAGGTTTGAGACAATAAGCACTAGCGGCAGCAAAGGCAAAATGAGGAGGATTTGAGCAGCAACATCTATCTATTTCTATTTTTCTGTTAATTTAGATCCAGTTTTTGTTTTTTATTGTTGTTTTTTTTCATTACTATATGTGATGCCCTTTATCTCTATTCAGTTGTTTGTTGTTGTTGTTGTTGTTGTTGTTGTTGTTGTTGTTGTTGTTGTTGTGAAATGTGTTAAGTTGCACTGTAATAGAACACTTTGGCTCACAAAAAATTTAAAAAGCTTCAGGCTTTAAGACTTGAGTTAACCACAGCAACCTACATTTTATCATATTTCTGGTTTCAGTCTTTCTGTTAACAACATCTATTGACAGTGAAACAACAGTGATCCCTATTGTTGTCAAAAATGATGCTTCAGTTACTCACAATTGGACGCAGTGAACCACAATTTTTCCATGTGTGATCTTTATCTGTTTTGTTTTTAAACAAATAATGAAGCCATGCAAAACATAAAACATCAAAATAAAACACAACAAAAAGGAGGAACTACATTGAATGTTTATTAAAGAACATACTTACTACTTGATCAAAGGGACTATGACTAAAAAGAGGTTATAAAACAGAATTGAAATTTTTTTTTCTCCAGTTAATTACAGACAAATAACCACAGCTAATTTACCATAACACAATGACAACTAACCCACTACTCGCCGATGACTTTATTACAAGTTAATCTGTTGTGTCTTTCAATTTCGCCACACCGACCATATCTAATGGGCCTCATCTTCCCACCTTCAACAGAAGACTTCATATGAGTATTGTTTGGATGATCAGATGGAATTCTTGTCAATGGAGGCTTCATAATGGGAGGTTCATTCAATGCATTATGGTAAAACTTCTCAATGTTGGGTATCAGTTGAATACCGTACTCATAGGTAACCTTGTAACTTCCAACTTCATAAAATGTCTCAATGTAAGAGTAAATCGGATCACTACCAGCTTAGTATATGACAGCAAGGGCATGGGAACAAGGAAAAGAATCAATCTTCCAGTGCCAACAGCTGCAAGTGTACTGCCCAAGATCCACTGCTGCGGTCTTTAATGCATCGACTTCATACACAGTAGCACTAGACCTTCTAACCGTCCACTGCCTCCCAACATTCATCATTGCCTTCAAAATCTGCTCTGCTTTAGGATACAAGATATAGCTCCACCTTTTCAATGACATCTTCCCGTTAGCCATGTTCTCTATCGACTTCAGCCTCAACCCCTCAGGCATCTAAAAAATAGGATGACCACGTAATTCATGGGTCCAATTGTTGAACGATTCTGCCACACTATTGGACACTTTGCCATATCGATTACCTTTGAAAAAAGCATTGCACCACTTCTCCAAAACAAGCTTATTCAAGTTAGGCTTGATAAGATCTTGGTCAGAACTCAACAACTTTTGAAGGTTGAATTGATAGTTCGCTATTGTTGGCAAGTATGCCACAGTCATGAAATCATGAATGATAGTATTCACATCATAATTACCCCTTTTCTTCTCATAAAGCTTCTCCACATTCTTTTTCAAGTGATAAAAGCAATACAATAAGGAGAGTCAGGGAACACCGTAGCCATAACATCCAATAACCCATCATGTTGATTCATGAAGAAGGTAATGGTCTTTTCTTGTGCCGACAAAATAGTGTAGAGATGATCGAAAAACTTTTTCCAATTGACTTTATTTTCAGAATCTACAACAGCAAAAGAAAAATGGTAGAATTCAGCAATTTATCAAACAAAAGAGTTACAAACACACATGGATAATCATACTATCACTGTTGACTTAACATACTATGACAGCTAACTCATAGTGAACTTATACAGCTACCTACAACTAACTCAGAGAGAACTCTCATAACTACCCAAAGTTAATTACAGTTAACTCACAATGAACTCTCAGCTATACACAGTGAACCATAGTTAAAACATACTACCAATAACAAAAAAAACCACCTTCATTCATGTTCTTTTCGGTGGCACATTGAATGTATCCTTTGTACTTGCCCTTCAGATAAGTAGCATCAATAAACAATAGGCACGCATGACTTGAACCCCTTGATGCATCCACCAAAACATAAGAAGAAGCGTTCGAAACGCTTGGTGAGCAGATTCAACTCCAAGATGCAATGACAACTTGGGTTGGTAGCCAACACCTACTCACGATACCAAGTCAACTGTGAATAAGAGTCACCTTTAACCTTGTACAGAATGCATAACCAACTCTCTTGCATACCAAGTAGTACGATAGAACACATACAAGTCATATGAATTTTGCAATGTTGACATGATTTGTTTCAACTTTAAAGAAGGATTGGCGTTCAACTCAGAACAAACAATGGACTTGATGGTATGAGAACCAAGATACTTGCTCTTTCACTCGCGAATATGATCGGTACTCGTGTGAGTGTTATTCATCTCCATGATGACAAAAAATTTGTTTGCCTTACACCTTAAAGCATGAACTTTCCAAGGACAGCCTCTTTCCCTTTTAGAAAAGTGTGCAACAATTTTATCCTTGTGATTCTTGAAGTAATCAAAGGTGAAATCAGACTCCAAAGCATACTTATTCAACTTCTCCTTAAATTCCAATGCACCACTTCAAACTTTTGATTCACATGACTTATATAAGTTTTCCACTCATTGGTGAAATAAGGAATTGGATCTTCTTGCCTAAAGCAACCCAAATATTAATTGGCCGAAGATGACAACGTGCAAGTCAATGAAGAAGAAACGTCATCAAAAGAGGCTCTCCTTGAATGCACATCAGTAGCTGAACTACTCTGTCCACATTCCTTGACCACAATATCAATAGAGGCTACACCAAGTTCAATCATAGTCTTCGTCATCAAATTTAAATCTTTATCACTGGATAGCATACAATTTCAATAATATGGTAATGAGAAACCAAGAGCGAATAAATCCAGTCTCAAACCAAGAAAACGCGAAGACACCTCCATTACCACATCAATAAAAGCTATAGTACGCGTAAGGAAGAACCTGATTGTTTGGTTGTTGTAGGTGCACTTCACATACAACTCTGATTTCAAATCTACTTATATGCAATGCATATTACATGGCCATATTAACATTCGTTCACTGTGTATTCACTAAGGTTAACTATGTATTTGTCATCAAAAACACAAATCAACATCAAATGCATATCAAACCCATATAATTGATAGAATCGACACGAGCCTACCATTATGATCACTGCAATGCATATTACATGTCCATATTAACATCAGAAATAATATAAGAATCAAGTAAACAAAAGCACATAACCGAAATTCGAAATCGAAATCGGAGATGAAAATGTGAAATCATAGCACAAAAAATGTAAAAACGAACAACACATAACAACAAGCATGTACAGATATAAAGAATGGATGTCTCACCCGCGTCAAATCTGTAACCAAAATTTCACCAGAATCGCTCCACCCAGTCATCTCTCTATCTCTCTCTCTCTCTCTCTATATATATATATCTATCTATCTATCTATATATATATATATATCTCTCTCTCCCTCTCCCTCTCCCTCTCTCTCTCTCTCTCTCTCTCAAGCTCGTTCAATCTTACAAAGAGTTCGATCGTAGCTCGATCACTCTCTCCTCTCCCAAATTTGAATTCAAATACACTAAAATAACAATATATAGATATATATATATAAAAGGGTAAAATTAAAAAATTAGGAAAAAAGGAAAAATCAGAATGGCCTTAATTAGGATATAAAGTGTTAGAGCATCCCCAATAGTCTTGTTAATTCAAATTTAAAGTTAAATTTGACTAATTTCTCAACACCATATTCCAACATATACCCTAAAAATAAGCTAAATATAGCTGTTTGTTAAAAATCCTAGTTATATTGAGGAGAAAATATAACTATGAGAAAGAGAAAAGTTGAATTCTCTTTATTCATTTCCTACGTTTTTTTTGGTTTTTCACAAATATAACTAGTGAATTTGACTTTACTGTTGGGGATGTATGGAAAGATTTATACCCCTCTAAAACTTATTTAACTATGGACTAACTTATAAACATAAAGAGTAATCTTCACCCGCAAGTATACAAGGACAAGTAATAGTATAGAAAAAGAAATCGAGTGTCGAACTCACGAGGATTAAGCACTTAGATTCCTTTACTCGGAGTGAAAAACTCAAAGACTACGACTCACTAGACAATACTTAACACTAAAAGGAAATAAAATGTAAAAGTGTATCTTACACTACAAAGTCATTTGGAGACTTAGCATTGCGAGGGATGATGCAATTACGGTGAGTGATTATACGAGTTAATTGGTTGATTAACTAACTAAATAAAGTAAAAACATAAAGTAAAGCAAATCAAAGGAAATGTTTGGTCGGCTAGAGACATCGCCACTAGCTAACTCAATACACCAACAATGTTCAAGTTATGAGTTTAGTTCGATTCACACGTGTTTGTCCAATTAGTGATCTTTAGGAATCACCATTGGTTGTGAACCGAATCTCCTAGGCCATTATAGCAGTAGAAGTGTTTGGCCCAACATTCAAACATAAAGCAAACCGAAACTAGAATGCAACTCAATTACGAATCATATCATAATCATATCACATGCCTAATGAGTTCAATATGTGTTCACTTATAATGAATGTGAATGGCTTTCCTTCCAAAGTCCCTATTAGAGGACATGAAATGTTCTAATGACTTTCCTAATCCACACCTTTTAGAACATGAAGTAGAAGAAGTAACGAGTAGCTACAAAACCCCTTCGAGTCAATGTAAGTTTGACCGGAGCTCCTTGAATCATTCAGACTTCAAGAAGACTTTGGTCTATGCTCAAACCCAATGAAAACCAAACCTTAAGCTTATCCACTTAAGTGTAGACCTAAGTTATGTTTACATGCTTATCTTTCTTAGGTGAGTGACTAATTCACTTAGGTTCATTTTTAGCTTCCTTAAACACATCTCAACTTAGTCATGGCCAAGACATGAATATGAAAACATTGAATCAAGCCCAAATATGCGAACATACCAAAATCACATAACAAGTTATCAAAATCATTCACAACATGTAATAAACTAAACCAAATTCAAATTCATAACTCAAAACATAGTTGTATGTACATCAAATTAGCTAGGGTTAAGCCCTAACCTTCCAAAAGACACTACTCACTACCTATAGCTAAGATAGAGCATAGATACATAAATTAGAGATAAATAGGAAAAGAGATAACCAAAGAGTCTCAAAAGCTCTCATTCCTTTCTTGCTCCAAAAATGCTCATATGCTCTAAGAACTTGAGTCACCCACCTTAGGCTTAGGAAAAGATGGTATATATGGAAATATGGTGGTGGTGATGGAGGTTTTCAAGCCTTTTGGTGGTGCTAATGGGTGTTTGAGAGGTGGAGGAGATAGCAATATGGATTGGGTATGGATGGAGGCCTATGTGAAAGGACCCAACCCCGATTTAGCTCCCTAAACTGGAGTTAAACCCCTTCGAAAACACGAACCAACAAAAACTTTTCAAAATTTGGGCAGAGTTTCGTTACTAACGTGGAATTACCATAACCTGCATGCGGAAAATACACTTCATCCTATGCCACAAAAAGCAAACCGTGGGCACTAATCCCATCCGGATTTCTCAATATATCAACAGTAAAGTAAACAATACATATAATATATACTTTACTGAAATCCGGGTAAAATCGTATAACATATTCAATAGGAAACTCAGAGCGACTTCTAATACATAATCATATACGCATACCACAGTAGGTAGAACAATAAACCTACTGGATGAAACAAAGTAGCTCGAGTACTATGCCTCCGACCACGACGTGCGACACCAGAGCCTGAACTGCAAACTGGGCACGGAAACCGAAAAGCCCAGGGGAAAGACAATAAACACGTTAGAGTGAGTGGACAAAAATAAATGTCTTTCACCAGTTAATATATATGTTTAAAATAACATATGCGAGTCTAAGTAAATAAAGACATCATAGTACACGAGGTAAAACTCACACTCCTCCAGTGTACTGAGCATGCAAGTAAAAATCTCACGGGGTCACTCATGGACACACACCGTGCTAGTACAGTCAGAACCACGGAGTCCCTGACTTCCACGTGATTCTAGCCAGAAATGGCCTCGGATCCGGGGAAACGCCCCTCACCGGTCAGTCGGGGATACGCCCCTCCTGGTATGGCCTACCATCGGGGATCAGCCGAGAGGCAAGTGTATCGATACAACAACGTAACCAAGACTGTACTCTGTGTAAATCAAATCATAAACAATTCGATGCAAATGCATGAAACAGCATATAAATATATGTATATTCGTATACGTATATCCGTATAAGTATAATCGTATAATCGTAAAAACACATGCTCATGTAATCCGTAATCTCAATATGCATGCTCGAGTTCGAAAATCATATAAAAGACTCGCAAGAATTCCGTGAAAAGAAATTATCCACTCACAGACTGGCGTAACGCGTATCGCGTTAACCCGTGATCCGGCGGAATGTCCCTCGCCAAACAAACGATCACGAACCCCTGAATATTCACAATGTCCAATATTCAAAGTCATAATCCGACAATACAAATCAAACCACGAGAAACCACCGTTCTCGGAAACACGAAATTCAAAGTCGACGAATCGTCGAAAATCCGTATGTGTACACCTCAATACCTCGATATACATTCGGATGCTCAAATCGAGAAACGAACCTCCCTACTGCGATCGAGGTGCGATTTCGAGTCAAATGACATGTGACTTGTAGAAAGTCCAAAAAGTCAAAGTTTGACCGTTGACCGCCGTTCACGGCGGGGCCGCTGCCAGACGGAGAATTTCAAGGCGGAGCTGCACCTATTCCACTCAAAATCATGCACTGAGCAACTTTGTCAACTGCACCGAAGTCCAATTCTCACTCTAACTAGGTCAATTTCATGTAAAACCGAATTGGTTCACAAATTTCAAATCCAAAATTCTCAATCCACAAATCGAATTAGAACTTCATACTTACATGGTTAGAATCCTTGAGAGGAGGGCTACAAAACTCAGTCCATGATTGAGCTCAATTCGGACCGAAACCAAGAACCCGAATACCTCAAAATTTCCCAAACTTTGGTTCCACATTTCTCTCTCCACCGTGAGCTTCACCATGAGAGGAGGCCGGCACGGGGTCAAGGACATCAAGACGCTTAGAATGGGACCAGAGGCACGCCGTGGGGTGGCCGGAAAAGCATCCAACGCCGGCAAGCACCGTGAGCCGTCGCGAGTCCTCTCCTCCTCCACCGAGTTGACCCAGTCAACTCGGTTAACTTCATTAAATGGGCTTTCCTTTTATGGCAGGTTACTATTTATACTCTTTCCCAAAATGGAAACCCATAATTATCCATTTCGACGAACTTCAAACCCATGTAACTTTCTCGTCGTGATTCCGATCCCGATAATTCTTGCGGCCACAAAATTGTCTCTACATATACTTCCAATATCACCCAAAGTCAAACACATCGGTCAAACGGATAAAAAGTCAACTGTTCAACCAAACACACATTTAAATCGACTAAACAAACAACAAACGGAAATATTCGCAACTAATTCTTCGTAACTCAAAATCATGCTCCGGAAGTTCCCACAAACTAAAAATTAAATTGTGAACAACTTCCGTGAAGAAGCCGAAACCAAATTCTTGTCCGGTAATTTAGTCGCGAACAAACCTGCCATTTAAATCCGTTTCCGTCGAAACTTCAAATATTCATAACTAATTCCTCGGTCGTCCAAATAACGATCCGGAACCGCCCACGAACTCGAAATCACATGTACAACGACTCTCGAGAAGAGACCCAGCTCTAATTCTCGACCAATGATTTAGTCGTTAACGAGCCAGGCGATTCAAATAACTGTCGACAAACTGCGACTATGCAGTAACTCATTAATCAAGCTGATCATACTGTTGATTCTGGTCCGGGTCGTCACACTATGAGAGAAACTAAAACTATGAAAAACTAAGAAATGAGGTGAGTTGTGTGTGGGTGCCAAAGGGAGCTCGAATTTAGGCTGAATGGGGAGGCAAATATGGATCTTTAGGGCATTTCCAATGGGAGGTGCTAAACCCTAAATTATAGCTTGGTGTGCCAATATTTTGCTCTCCAATGGTTCATTTTGAGGATCTAAACCCTACATTCATTTAGCTACAAGTCCTAAATGAAGATCTAGAATAGAACGTATTTTAGATCCCGATCTAAAACTTTATGGAGAGAGGAAGTGGGCCACTGTTGCAGGTGACAGAGGGAAGAGAGACAAACGGGACCGGGTTTAACTTGCGGGAAGCTTGGCGTGGGAAGCACGCGCGCTGAAGGAGCTTTAGGGGAGATGAGCGACGCGCGATGCGCCTTGAAGAGATGAGAGGTGAGCGACAACTGCTGCACGTGAAGGACCCACACCCACATGAAGCCCCAGTTGCCATTGCCAACTATGGAGCTCCAACGGCTCCGAAATGAACGGCCAGGATTGATTTCAATTTGAAATCAACAGCCAGATTTGAATGAAAGTAAAATGTTTTTTTTTCTTCTTTATTACAGATTCTGATCCGACGTTAAATGATATATCTTGAAATCGATCAAATGATTTTATTCAATCTACCATTTATTTTTCATATAATGGTCAGAAAAAATAAAAAAAAATTACAATAATATTCAGTCCATTGGAACAGTAAATTTCAATTTTTTCTATAAATATCAACCCAAATTTCCATTCATTCCACACCATTTCTTATATTCTCTCATCACATCATTTCTTACATCCTCTCAAACTTTCCTTCCTCCTTATCTTTTCTTATAGTAAATTTAGTTTTTTTGTTCAACACCATGGGTCCCAAGAGAGCTTCACCAAAACTTAGGACACCACGATTGGAAAATTGGAAAGAGGCGGACGATAGAGCTTTGTGCGTGGCCGTGTTGAATATTGATGGAGATGCCGCCATCGACACTAATCAATCCAGTGGAACCTTGTGAGATCGTATATATGAGCATTTTGAATGTATCAAGCCAACAAACGCACCTACGCGAACCCAAACAAGTGTCGAATCTCGATGGAAGAAGATCCCGCAAGTATGAGATAGAGCCAAGCAATGCATAAAGCCATCAAAAAATATGCGAGTGGTGAAAATGATCAAGATGACGTAAGTATTTTTATTTGTCACTTAAAATATAGTAATAATTCATGAAATTAAATTAAATAATCACTACTATGTTTGTAGTTAAGGAATGCAAAGGGGTACTACTTCAATGATTTCCATGGAGAGCATTTCGCATATTTGCATTGTTGGGATATCTTGAAGGAGTCACCTAAATTTTCATGTCCGCCAACAATGGATGAGGATATTGAAAATTGTGAGACTCCTACCAACTTGGATGATAACAATTCTCCCGGAGATGAAGCAACTCGAAGTGTGGCATCTAAAGCTAGGCAAGAGCGTCCAATGGGACAAAAAGCGGCCAATGCGGCAAAGAAGAAAGTTAATCAAGAGCTAACATTGAGTATTCATGCTCAAATAAAAAGGCTTTTCGATCAAAATGATCGAGAGTTTGCACGAAGGGAACAACTTATGCATGAGGCAATGGCGGCTCAACAAAGGAAGGAAGATGCTTGCACAATGGCGGTGGATCCAAGTATATATTCACCATGTAAAAGAGGATATTGGGAGAGGAAACGAAGAAAGATACTTGAGCAAGAGGAATTGGAGGCACCCGCATCTACACCTCCTTATGGCGGATCAAGTTCTTTCCCCTATCTTCCTCTCAATCAAACGGCGTGGATGCAAAATGATGATCAAGAGTGATTAGTTTGTTTTATCTTGTCTATTGCTTAATTTATATTGCTGTTTTAAATTAATTTTAACTAATTATGTATGAAGTGTATTTTTATATGGTATTATAAATTAATTGGTATTGTTATTTTAAATTAATATATAATGCATACAACACACATAAATATAAAATTCAAGTAACAAAACACAAAGTTAAATGTATTCAAGTACACAAAATATTACATGCACACACACAAAATTAAAAACATGCAACCACACACAAATTAAAAATACACAACCACACACAAATTAAATGCAAACAACAACATGATGGCAAACTATGTCATTTATTGACACATGCTAACGACACAAATTAGCCACTGTTGCGCTCTTGCCACTTCTTCAAAGCCCAGCCGTGTTGAACTAAATCCGATCTTAGTTCCCCGCATATCACTGGATACCGAGTCCTCTTGTAACGATCACGTATAAATGCATGCATTAGTTGGGGATTACGATGCACCTTATCATCATAAGTCGGTTTATCATATATATCATCTTTTCTTGGACGCATTGAGATGTCGTCAATGTCGAAATCATATTGCTCATATTCGACACGTTTATCCTCTACAATCATGTTGTGCAAAATAATGCACGTCATCATGATGTATTGGAGCCTCTCCATACTCCATAAACGAGCTGAACCCCTCACAATTGTAAAACGCGCTTGAAGGATACCAAATGCTCTCTCCACGTCTTTTCTGAACGCATTTTGCATCCTTGTAAAGTGTCTTGTCTCCGGAGTGGTAGGATTTTTTATTGCTTTCACAAGAGTTGCCCAATTAGGGTAGATGCCGTCCACCAAATAATAACCTTGATGGTACGCACTGTTGGCTACCTTGAAAGTCACTTGAGGAGCTTCGCATCTGCACACCTCATCGAACAACGGTGACATTCCCAGGACGTTGAGATCGTTGAGAGAACCTGGAAGTCCAAAATATGCATGCCAAATCCAAGTATCATACGAAGCCATCGCCTCTAAGATAATTTTAGGTTTTCCTTTGTGGCCATGGAACTGCTCGGTATGAGCAGCCGGACAATTTTTCCATTGCCAATGCATACAATCAAGACTACCCAACATACCTGGAAATCCGTATTCTACAGCTTTGTTCATCAACCTCTGCAGACCTACCTTTGTTGGTGTGCGGATATAGTCTTTGTGGTACACAGCCCATTTCGCTCTTGTGAAATGATCCAACACTTCAAGAGCAGTAGATTCGGCAATATCAAGGAACTCATTGGTCAAGTCAGCTGGTAGACCATATGCGAGCATCCTCATAGCATATGTTAACTTCTGTTCGATGGAGAGGCCGAGTTTGTCGGTGGCATCCATCTTCTATACAAAGTACGGGTCATGGTTGGCCACGCTACACATCATTTTGTCAAAGAGAGGAGGTGACATACAGAAGCGCCTTCGAAAAGTGTCGCCGTTAAACCTACATGGTTCAGTGAAGTATAGAGATTTTAAGCGTTGATCCATCATCTCATACTCCCTTAATATGTACTTCCACCCTTCCGAAGAACCACCCAATTGGCCTTCGGCTTCATCTTCTTCCATCATCTCCACTAAGTGGGTTGCCGCGGATATTAAGAGGGCTTGATGTTGCCTTCTCGGAACATCTTCAGCTTCCTCTTTCTTCAATAGTTTCCACAACCTATTCACGGCGGAAAACAAAACTAAAGGTATGAAAACAATTACTAAGAAACCACAATTTTTTTTATGGGGGGATGAGTGTTTGTGAATCAATGAGAGATGAAGGAGTGAATGCTCCGGTTTTATAGAAGATCAACATGATCTTCGAAGAGCTTCACCTTTACACGTGGCAAATAACATAATCTCGTCAACTAATTAGACGTTGACACGAGTTACACAAAATCTAGTTCGAGATCTTGATAAGTTACGTGGCAGATAGCGTAATCTTGTCTGAAATCTTGTCCGATATTTTGATACTTTACACATGGTAGATAACGTAATCTCGCAAACTCAGATATCTATACAATGCATAAGTGAAACGACCGACACATGTGAAACGAAAGTATATCCGATTTGTGAATAATGCATAAGTCACTCAAAATTTTAATTTTTTTTAAATTAATATAATTATTAATTATCATGTACAATTATATTTTACAAAGTCTAAATTATTATTAAAACCAACATAAAATAAGATAATTTAAATATATAAAATTAGAACTTTGAGATAGGACTTTAACCATTGGAGATGATTGAAGTCTTAAAAATAAGTTTAGGACTTCATATAGGACCTTAACCATTGGAGATGATTGAAGTCCTAAATGAATAGTGTCAAAATGAAGTCCTAAAAATAGGTTTAGGACTTCTCCATTGGAGATGCTCTTAGATGATAAGAAATGGTAAGATGGAAGATCTAAATATTAACTTAATTTGAATTAGGGAGACCATGATCCACTATTTTAGACTATGGAAGGATAAGCTCCAAAATGGTGACATCATGCAGTCCAACTTCTTCTTTTTCTCTCTAAATCAGATTGGTAAGCATAGATGGGCTCAATGGGCCTCCATTGGGCTGGAATCCATGTTGGCCGGTCGGCTATGACAAAGTCCGGTGGGTTCCGAGCAACTTCCGGCGACCTCCAGTGAAGCTATTTCGTCTTTTTTCCAAAGTTGCTCCAAATTATCCTTTGACCTCGGAAATGTATGCGTCTTCTCCAATAAGTATACATATAATTCTTCATATTTAATACATTTCCGAGCCAACTCCACATTTCCTAGTAAGAACAGGAAACATCATAAGAACAATGTTTTATTCATAGAAAACAAGTTATAAGCATAAAGTTAAGAGCGTAATAGACACATAATTATGTTCCTAACATGATGCTCTTAGTGACCTAAATGAGAAAATTAGATCTCTAAGTGACCTTATGGGTAATTTTTTAATAGAAAGCTGACTGTTAATTTTTTTTCCCAAAATAATTGGTTGTTTATTGTTTTTTTATATATTGGTTTCATTAAAATATTTTCTTTTACTACATAGAAAAATAAATAAATAAATTATTGTAATTAAATTATGCACACACATAGTTGGAAAATTGATTAAAGTGAATTGATGTGTCCAATGACGTAGCTAGAATTTGTAGTCAACCGTGTCAAAATTGAAAGTGTACCAACAATTTATGAAAATACGAAAAATAGTAAACAAAAAAATAATTAAGGATGACGTAAAAGTTTAGAGACGAAGAGCATTTGTGGGGATGATATAACTTGAATTGATTAGGAAAATTTCAAGAGTTTATGTATATATTAATATATAATTAATTAATTAACAATCATAATCGAGTTTTTTTTACTTCAATATATCAATCTTAAGAGTCAAGTTTAACGAATAATAGGTAATAGATATACTCTAACAGTGAAGGTTTATATCTATGATTCTTGTTTTAGAAATTCAAGAGTGTCAAAAGTTGCATTAATAAACATTACTTGCTAAAATAGATCAAATTTCTTAACCAACATAACTACAGTATAGGAAATGAGCGATGTCAAATTTGAAATATACTTGGCTACGCCTCTGGATGCGTCGTCGTTATCACATAATTTTTCAGTCATTTGTGTAATCATATTTGTAAAAGTAATCAATGATATATTCTTTGCTAATTTGTGTAGTTTAAGATACGATATCTTAGTTGAGTCACCTAATATTATTTTGAGTTAGTCTCTTCGTATGAGCTTTATTTTTTATACATGACAATACTACTAATGGTCTTCTCCGTACTTGGTCTCGTCGTATGGGATTTATTCATCGAAACAATGTATAGGCTTTCCCCCTGCTTAAAAGAAAAGAAAAAAAAATACAAAAACACATGTACTTACACTAGTAATATTTTTTTTATAAGATATTAGTAACAGTTTAATGATTGCACCGCAAGTCGGATTATTGAATAAAAAAACATATTATTTTGTAAAAAATTAGAATGTAAAAAGCAGGGTCGGCTTTGAGG
Organism: Geum urbanum; assembly: GCA_946800695.1. Classification (NCBI taxonomy): domain Eukaryota; kingdom Viridiplantae; phylum Streptophyta; class Magnoliopsida; order Rosales; family Rosaceae; genus Geum; species Geum urbanum. The sequence goes on from OX327012.1 coordinate 32,458,033, forward strand.
GTAGGCAAACTAGGCACATGCCTAGATCCCCCACTAATAAGGGGCCCCAAAATTTGTAATTTGTCATTAACATTTATATTATGTTTAATTTTTATTTATCAAAATTGAAAAATAAAATGGTTTATCTAGATAATTTTTGTAGAAATCCAAACTTGATTTCTCATGCTTGAGTCATTCTGTCATGATCTATAACTCACAATAACTACTCCTCTCTCAACGTTTTTTCTTAGACTCATGTTCTCCTCAAATAATTATTTGTACTCTACTTATTTTCCAATGCCTATTATACATGTGGAGTTGCTTATTTTGTTTTTGCTTTTATTTTCAATCTATCTTTATCTATTTGATTAATTTGATCTAAAAAACGGCCGAGGGGCCCATTTTTCTTTTCGCCTAGAGCCTCATGAATCTCAGGGCTGGCCCTGGTAAAAAGAGAATAAGAATCTTCCTATTCTACGAAGGAAAATAATAATCATAAGTTCATAACTAAGAGCATCTTTAACAGCTCTTGTAATTTTCTTTATTATAGGAATGCAAAAGTTGAAATATCTAAAAATATTTGTCTTCAACTCCAACAGCTCATATATCTTATTTTTTTATACTTTAATGATTTTCTCTATAATTTAATGGTTCTAATATAAAAATAGTTTTTTTTAACAAAATTTGAATTTAATTAAGCCATGCTATGCATTAAATTTGATGAGAGAGAATGACAATTGTAGAGAAATGATTCTAGTATAAGTGAACTTGCCTCATGCGCACGAAAAACTTTGTCGCTAGGTTCTTTTGCGCTCGCTCGTCCGACCCCTTGCCTCCTCGACGCCGGATCTTGGTCGCATCGTTGCGTCGCGAGAGAGGTCAGACGGGATCTCTTGTCCTGGCATGGCGATTTGTCCGGGAATAAGCAACCTAGTTTTGTTTTGCAACAGGGGTGGGCGTTCTCACGTGATAGTACTTTGGGATTAGTCGTCGATATCCCTTGTAGTTATGACAGACGGTGTCACGGTGTGGGGAGAGGAGAGATGTGGTAGTCGCGCGGGGTCAAGGTGTAACGACCCGAACCAGAATCAGTAGAGTAAACAGCGTAATTCTCGAGTTATCACGTAATCGCGGTTTATCGATAATTGTGTGGTTTGCCGGTTTTGTTTGCGACTTGATTATCGGCTGAGAATTTGAGTTGAGTCTCTTCTCGAGAGTTGTAGTTCACGTGATTTCGAGTTCGTGGGAGGTTCCAGATGATTTTTCCGATGACCGAAGAATATAATATGAATATTTGAAGTTTCAGAATATCGACGAGTTTATCCGTTTGTGTCGAGTTTATCCGAATCGTAATGGTTATCCATTTTGGACCGTTGATCGTTCCGAGGCGCGAGTATAAATATCGAAAATAGTCGAAAATTGTCGAAAATCACTATTCGGGAAGTTTGACCGTCGTTTGACCAAGGAAGAGGCGTTGACCCGCGTTGACCGAAGGGAGAAAACCGGCCACCGTTTGACTCCCCGGCGACCTTCATTTTCCGGCCACCTCCGGCCTTGTGATTGGTATGTTTCGAATCCTTGTTTGATTTCCTACTGTTTAGAACTTGGAATTTTGGAATTTGAGGTTGATTTGAGGGAGAACGGAGGAGATGCAATTTGTGGTTTTCCGGCCGGTCACGGCCTTGTTTGGTGGCGGCGCTCCGGTGACTTTTCGGGGTGGACCTTTGGTGGGTTTTGTTGGGTTTTGGATGGTGATTATTTCCCCTTTGGTTTGGAGGGACGAGGTGGCGCGACGGCGCCGGAATCGGTCCGGGAAGTTTTCTGGCCGGTTTGAGATTTTGAACTTTCGAGCTGATTTCCGGCCACGGTGGTGGTTGGATGGTGGTGATCCCTTTGGAAAAGATGCTCGGCTTGAGGAGGAGAACAGTTTGGTAGCTCGGTCGCCGGGAAAACTCTCCGGTTGACGGCGCGCCGCCGCCGTCAACGCCAGAGCTCCGGCGACCCGTTGACTTTTTGGAATTCGATGATTTTAATGTCGTTTTTCTCGTATTCGCGCCCTGATCGTCACCTTGAGGTTTTTGAGTTGATTTTGGTATCAGATTTTCAGTCGAGGGTTTTGAGTGGAGATTTCAGGAATTTCGTCGATTATTTTGCACTGTGTTGTATATTTCCGGGAAAGGTTGGTTTCCGCGGTGTGGTACAGTGTAGAGAATTGTGATTTTGATCAGATATATATATATTTGTGATTATTCAGGGGATTGAGATCGTGCTTTGGGCGAGGGATCTTCCGCCGGACTACGTGATTAGCGCGAGTGCGCGCTCTGTTCATCTGTGAGTGGACATTTTTATATTTTCACAGTTGTTGCGAGTTCGTGATTTTCCGTATTTACTTTATACGATGTTGAGTTATTTATTGTTTTCGGAGGTATTATTTTATATTTTATGGTGATGGCATTACTGCATCGATGCTTCGGCTACTCGGCTGATCACCGGTAGTCCGCCAGAGTTGAGAGATTCCTCTGGGTAGGGTTGAGAGATTCCCCTGTATGCCGCCGGGGTTGAGAGATTCCCCTGGCCTATCACCGTCAGGCTTGAGCGGTTCGCCTGACCGTCGGGCTTGAGAGATTCGCCTGGCATCTCCATATATACTTTCCGAACTCGCATTGTTTTACACTGATTATGTATATAAACTGATGAAAGGCATATGTTTATTTTCGTCCACTCAGTCTAATGTTTTATTTGCCTTTCCCCTGGGTTTTTCGGTTTCCGTGACCAGTTTGCAGTTCGGATTCTGGTGTCTCACGTCGCGGTCGGAGGCTAGTTGTTCGAGCTACCTGTGTTTTCCAGTAGGTTCCTTGTTTCGCCTACTGTTTTATATTTTGTATATATATACACTAGAGGTCGCTCTGATACGTTATGTTACATGTTTTATACGGATTTTCCCGGATTTATCATATAATACAGTTATGTTTCCTGTTTAATGCTATTGATATGATATTGAGAAATCCGGATGGGATTGGTGCCCACAGTTTGGCTTTTGTGGCCTAGGATGAAGTGTTATTTTCCGGGTGCAGATAAAGGCAATTCCGCGTTAGTAGCGTTACTCTGCCCAAATTTTTACGATTTTTGTTGGTTCGTGTTTTCTGAAGGGGTTTGATTCCGGTTTAGGAAACTAAATCGGGGTTGGGTCCTTTCACAAAGGCTCTCTCGTCGAGGCCGAATGGGCTGGGTCCGTAGGGTCCCAACGGTTGGTATGCTCTGTTGGGGTTGCGTCGGATCTGGTTTTACCAGATTTAGATGTGACTCTGTTGGGGACTTTGATGGTGGATGGATATGAGGGCCGACATCGGCCAGAATGCAGGTGGTGACGCTGTTTCAAGGGTGGCTTCGTTGGGGTTGCTGTGCTGTTGCTTGTTCTAGGCCAAGTTATAAGTGGGTTTGGTGCACTACCCTAGGCCCTAATTGTTTTATGTTTTTTAGTTATTTTTGTGTTTTGTGTCGCAAATAAATTCCTATATAATGGGGTCTGTTGGGCGATCTGTCTGTGTGTGCACTCTTTGTGCCTTATTGACTTTATGGGGGAAACGAGCATTGGTAAAATGGTATATTTTCCCTAATGGTTGGAGAGAGAAAAAAAAAACATTAAATTTTAGAGGTTTTGAATGAGATAGAGAGATTTTAGTTTTTTTTTTATAGATTTAAAATTTTTTGTTCTCTAAATTTTTTATAAGATAGAGATTAATTTACGAAATTTGTTATAAAATAAAATTTAGTTTACAAGAGCCAAAAAAAAAACCTCCCAATCACCTTTTCTCTGTTATAAAAGAGTCTAAGACTACTGCTGGTTTAAACTTTCAACCATTTGTCCATTCGAAGCAAAAAAAAAAAATTCAAAAGGGTCTCTCTCTTTCTTTTCTCTGCTAAAGCTTCGATCTTTGTCACTCTAGGGTTAGAGTAACCCTGCCCCAGAATACTAATCTAATGTACAGCGCCGGTGGGTCCAGCGATGGCGAAGGCCACGACGCCTCGCAGAGGAAGATCCCACCGGCGTCGTCCATGTTGTGGGTCCGTAACCTCCGTCGCTACATCGGAACCGGTGCCGGACTTGGATCCGAGGCCCTCATGGGTAAACATTTCCTCGCACTCTTCATCATCTTACTCATCGAATTCCAATCATTTAGATTAGATAATCTCATTTTTCATGTAATGATATACCCAGTGTTGTTAGCACTACTCAAATTTTCTATCTTTGTTTAGAGCGACCAAACCTTATTGAGCTGAGTTTCTCATTACAACCAGTACTCAAATTTACGTGCTTTATAGCTTGGGTTGGGTTTGTTTATATTCACTGAAGCATTGTAGGCTTGAATGGCCCTAAGAAGACAATTAGTAGTATTACCATGTTAATTAGAAACTTTGTAATATCAGAATTTTAAGATTGGCTAAGATATGGCTAAGCAACACTTACACATAGAAAGGAATTAGATTTCGGGTTTGCTTGTAGCTTAGGCTGATTGAAATGTAGCAGTAGAGGGTCTGTTCACTCAGTTTTGCTTCATTTGGGCTGATGGTTGAAAATGGGTTTTCTGAACTAAGTCAATGGCTTATATCTGCTACCCAGTATGAAGAGTTAGATTTTCGTTCACTTTGGTCTTTCTGTGAAACTGGAGGCAATTGTGATCCGTTCTTTAAGTACTTGAGTCCCTTCCCAAGTTTCTCATTAAAAATGGATCATTATAATTTGCTATACTTATCTGTGTCTGTGGAGAGGTAAACACAGATGAAGCTAAGCTGATGTAAACCATGTTTGATTGTCTTCCACATGCATTTAAACTGAAGGTTAATGTGTTTTTCTAATTTGCTTTTGTAGAGCTTGAAACAAAGAGAATTTTGCTCGACATTTTCAAAGAGAAGCAACAAAAAAGTGCTGAAGCTGCCACGATCCCAAGTTTCTATAAGAAGGCATGTGATAAAATATAGTGCTTATGTTCATTGGGGGTGTTTTGACTTTTAATTATGAACGCTAAATATTTCAGAGATAATTGAGAACTATCATTCTTTTTGTTGTGTTTTTGCTTATATATTGTTGATGTGCTTTCCTTGACTCTGCTTTCTTTTTCTGTTGCTTTAGAAACCTGAAGAAGGATCTATTAGTCAAAGGGTCCAGAGGCTGGCAAAATATCGGTTCTTGAAGGTGAGGCTTCCTGATTCAGTTATTTTTGTTCATTATTTTTTTAGGTTCTTTTGTTGCCTAGCATCTGTTATAATGCTTTATTGGTATATATATTTTGCAGAAGCAATCTGATCTTTTGCTAATTGCTGATGATCTAGATGCCATGTGGCAATGCATAAGGGAAAACTGTGTGATTGATGATGCCACTGGTGCAGAAAAAGTACGTGGTAATATGGCCATCTTAATTTGCTTAGCAACTTTGCCTTATGTTGTTAATTTCCCTTATCAGCTTTTATGCCATCCAATCTTCTTCATTTCTGTTTTCAATTTTCATTATATCATAGATGAATTATGAAGACTTTGAATTCTTAAATTTTTGTGATCGTGTGTTTAGATCTCTGACTGATGCTCATAAGTCCTCTTGTTTATCCTGTAGATGAATTATGAAAACTTTTGCCACATTGCCTCTGTATGTACAGAGCAGATAGGGCCCAAATGCCGTCGCTTTTTTAGCCCTTCAAATTTCATGAAGTTTGAGAAAGATGAACAAGGAAGAATTGCCATTCTGCCTTTTTATCTCTATGTTATGAGAACAGTTAGTATAAAAGACCACATTTCATTGAAATCTCTCTCACTTGTTCAATGTCACTACTGCTACTTACCATTTATTGCTTTTAGGTTTCACTGACACAAGCGAGAATTGACATGAGTGAGCTTGATGATGATTCTGATGGTTTCCTTCAGCGTCATGTATGAGTGCCACTGAGTATTTGGCTATATAATTTTTTTCATGTTAATAGAAAGATTAATAAAATGGTATCTTCCATTTTGCTTATTGGCTTTTTTTCAATTCCTCAGGAAATGGAGTTATATATACGAGGTTTAATACCTAATTTGGCGCAACTACGAGATATGTCTGAAGGATTTGTTCCAATGTATTGCCGCATAGCTGCTCAGAAGTTCTTCTTCTTTTGTGACCCTCATAGACGAGGTTTGTTGCGTTCTTGTCTTGTTCTGTAATCTTGATACTGTTGAAAAGCTAAAGTCATCCGAAGCCTTTTCATACAAATAAATTCCTGTGCTGCTAAACTCATGTAAAAGTGGTTTTGGCTTTAATTCTTTAAATTAAATTGAAGCTGTACTAATTGATGTAAGATGTTTCTTTTGTTTTATGATTAGCCTGACATTTGTTTTTGTATGCAGGAAAAGTATGCATAAAGAAGGTGCTATTGAGCAATTGTCTTCAGGAACTAATGGAACTACATCAGGTTGATTATGAAAAAGTCTGTCAAAATTTTCTATGCTATGTATTGTATCATTTTATAGGGCACAAAATATTATGAAAAATCAATTATAATTCTAGCAACTTCTGTTCTGCTAACTGTGTTTTCTGACTTTTGATCGGATACTAGGAAACTGAGGAAGAAGTTAATGATAATGAGCAAGCTGAAAACTGGTTCTCTTTGACATCTACCCAGCGCATATGTGGTGAGTGTTTTTTAGTTTCTAGAACTTTTTCCGGACAAAACTTTCATTTCATGTCTCCGGGTTCTATCTGTACTCTTCTATTGCTTTTATCTAATCAATTTCAATTGTAACTCTTAACATTTCTCCTTGAGTTTTATTGATGATAAAACAAAACAAAATGGTACTTTGCTGCATAGAACTGGAAAAAAGGAAGAAGGCATGTTTCTTTATTCACTAGTGTATCCATTGTCTTCAACTGTCCTTGAGGTCCAAGGGAAGAGACAAGGGAAAGGATAATGATGAGTGCTTATTTTTGTGTCCTGAAAGCTTAATGAATTCTCTGGACTCATAGGAGAAAGCCTTATAACAAATATGTGTTACTTTATTTGCATACAAGTTGCTATGTTTGTCAAGCAAGTTCTGAAATACTGTTATTTTCCTAATAATTATTCACTGTTTACATTCTATGTTTTGTTTCAACTAGTGAGCTCCTAAGAGTGTCTCGGAACCATTTCGACATTGAATTACCCTAACTTGGAAAACTACTTCATTTAAACTGCTTACTTTATATATGTATTCTAATTGGTTGATGGAGATTTAAATATACTCATTTATTCTTGCACATTTAATGTAATATTGGCTCATAACAATGAGCTTACATCCAAACTTTATTTTTGCTGATTCATTCTAGCACAACCAACATAGAGCTAGTTTGCAGTTGATTGACTAGCATGGGGTGGACTCTATCATGTACCTTTTAAGACTCATGATGCAGAATATGATTTAATTAAAAAGTCGGTATAATAGCCCTATTATTATTAGGAATATCTAACAGTATACCTAATTAAAAGATTCCTAAGCAAATCATAGATAGAGTACTTTCCTAATGCGATTATATTCTGCATAAACTCACCTAATTGTGTTTTGGTCAAAGATCAACACACTGCCCTTTAATATAACAATACATGGACTACCAAAGCAAATATGGTTATTGCAATAAGATATCCCTTTCATTCTCCTTTCATTCATCTTTTATGTATACGGAATCCAGTTCTTTTGGAGTTATAGTTGATGGTTGGTTATCACTTCCACTCATCTGTACTACAGAACCGGATGGTCTCTTAAATACACTTGTCTAGGTGGGTCAAAGCTGTCCTGTTTTAAATATCTTAAGGGCCCCTGTATCTTAATTATGTTAGACGACAAGTCCGAGATTCAATCTATCTGTTATTGCTACGCTCAAGCTGAATGTAATTATGTTATTGGAAACCATACAAATTACTATATTTCATATCACTAATCTGCACCCTCATTTTTTCTGTAGATGTTTTCCTTGCCCTTGATACAGATAATAATAAATCATTGAGCAAGCAAGAACTTCGAGAATATGCGGATGGGACTCTGACAGAAATAATCATTGAAAGAGGTATGCATTAAGTTAAAATCCATCTTTTGCAGTCTGCATATTGATTTACTATAATATTCATATAGATCAACTGCAGTTACATATTTAACTGTGTGTCCGTATATTTCCTTGTTAATCCTACTTGGTCATGCTTTGTCTTTGATGTTCCCTCTACAGTGTTTGATGAACATGTTCGCCGTGGAAAAATTGGTGGAGCAAATTCTAGGGAAATGGACTTCGACAGTTTTCTGGACTTTGTTCTGGCCTTAGAAAACAAAGATACACCCGAAGGGTTAACATATTTGTTTCGGTGCCTTGATCTTCATGGAAGGGGTTACCTTACAACAGCCGATATACACTCTCTTTTCAGGTGAATAATTTCTACTGATTTATTATAACTTTGATTGTTTAGGCATGCATAGAGAGTGAACTACACTTTGTAGATGGATCAGTAGTTCCTCATAATATAATACATTTTGGATGGTAAAAATGTTGATATTGTAAAAAGTAAAAAAAAATAAAAAATCAGTGCTTGGCTGCTGGAGGTGCAAAAGGATTACTTAACCTTGTTGAAAGCACAACCAAGAAGATCCAAATATGGAAGTAAAGAAGGGGTGCATCCAAAAGTTGGGATGTTAACTGATACAATCTTCCTACATAAAACCTCTGTAGTATTTCTGCTTGCAGTGATTGAGTAATATCTGCAGCATTCATTCTCAGAGATATCTGAAAATTTATTTACCAACCCATGAAATATGGTACTTTGGACGAAATTAATTCACATATGGCTTTATTTGGGGTTTACTTAAAGTAGAAAAAAGAAAGCATCTCCTTATCTTGTAGAACTTCAGATCATAAATTGTATGTGCTTTCTTTGGCTGCTGCTGGTGCCAAGAATTATGTTGGATCTCCTAATCTAAGCCACCAAGTATACCGAATTTGGAAGTAAAGAAGGGGAGCATCCATAAGCTGGGATATTAACTGATACAAACTTCCTACAGAAAACCTCTGTAGTGTTTCCTACTTGCACGATTTGAGTAATATCTGCAAGTCTCAGATTCTCAGTGACAAATCTAAAAAATATACAAGAATTTAGGATATACAAGAATTTAGGATATCTCTAGAGCCCTCTTAAAGTATTTTATTATAGTATATGTTGTGATTGATTTTCCTGATACAACAGGGATGTACATCAAAAATGGATTGAGGGTGGAAACTATGAGCTGTGCATAGAGGATGTAAGGGATGAAATCTGGGACATGGTTAAGCCAGCTGATCCACTGAGGATAACATTGGCGGATCTACTGGCATGCAAACAGGGAGGTACAGTGGCCAGCATGCTCATAGATGTGCGTGGTTTTTGGGCACATGACAACAGAGAAAATCTTCTGCAAGAAGAAGAGGAACCAGAAGAAGAAGCATAAATACTCATTGACTGCTAACAAGCTTGGTACTTTTCTGTTTTGACGAGAGAATACTGCTTTGTATTGTAGCTATGCCCTCGTAGAATTGAGTTGTGGCAATGTGACATGTAATTTATTATAGACTGTTGATTGTAATACTCAGACTTTTGTGAATGTATAACTTTCACTGTAATCTAGTGTAGTTACTTGTTCCAGTTGCTGACCAAGATATTTATTATGTGAAGACCAAATGGTGGATATTTCATAATTGCATATCGGAGGTTTCTGATATCACCAGTCTTCTAATGCATCAGTATTCCCTCTAATGTCAAATCCTTGCTGGTCTCGGGAGTCATCAGTGTTGATGATATACTTTGAAATTGTTTTGTTAGCATTTTATAGAAGTACAACAGCAAGGTTGCTCAAAAGTGAAAACGTCATTTGGTTTGTGGATTCCTCGCCTGGACGAGAACTAATGGTGATGTGAAATGAGGTTTCTTGGTCCTTTGAAATGATGTTCGCCCTACTTGTTTTAGCGTTACGTAATCGATTCATATGAGGTGATACTTCGACTTTTCAATACTTGTATCAGTTATGTCTACTTTTCTTTTTCCTTTTCCGAGTATATATGATGACATTTATTGTTGATGTGACACTAATCACTATAAATTACAAAGAGATCTCCCATTATCATTACTGTAGAGACTTCTGACAAAATGACCCAATAGGAAACCTTTACACAACTGCAGATTGGAGATTTCTAATTCAATCAGTGGTATGTTGTGTCCAGCTAGTCCTTAGTTTTTTCAAATACAGAACCGTGAAGCCAGGTAACTAATGCATGCAGATGAATGGACAAGTTGCCTCTGTAATCGTCACTGAAGACAAACATTCATGTGGTGCAGATGTCCTGAGACCCATGTAGCCACAATAGGTCTTTCTAGAACTGTATATACCTCGTCTCTGTGAACTCCTGGTGAAAACACGACAAAGATGCTTCAACGATCAACAGAGACATCAAGAGATACAAGTTCAAAAACGTCTAATAGCTTGATAGACCAAAACTCCGTCATAGCAAATACTATAGCAAATAAGAGATGATGATAAACGGTCTTCATTTTCTTTATGCACTCAGCTCAGCCTTCTATATTCAGTCATCATGTAGTGGTGCAAATGTTGCCTTTTCATTGAGGATGTTCCCATACTCAACCCGTATCCATTCCTGTAGTGGCACAGATATCGTGAGGATCACGTAAGCGCAACAGGTGGTGTGAACTTCTGGCAAAGGGCACAACTCGAAGATGCTTAAATGTTCACACAATACATGAAGAGAGGCAAGTTCAACAGGATCTTTTTAGCTCGACAGTGTCTCAACACAGCAAATACTGGAGCAGATACGAGAAAGATGAGAAACAGTCTTCACTATCCAGGCATTCAGCTCAGCTTTCTATATTGAACAACACCATCATAGGTTTCCATATTAAAAGGACTCTGCAAAACATCTGAAGGGCAAGTAACTGCAGTTAGGAAACTCAAAAAAAGTGAAAAAATACACTACTTTCTTTCTTCACCTCCATAGAGATGTGATATAATCACCTCCTTTAGAGAAATGAAATGTATCTTAGTTCTGAACAAAGTGTACCAAGGTCTACTTCAAATGATTGATGTGACCAATTCAGTCTAAGATGTATGACAAATGAGCTTTGATAGGTTCATCAACTTCTAGATAAGGAAGCCATTCTTCACCTCTGTTTGTTCCCCAAGGTTTTTCCTATACTAGTTAAAGGTTCATAAACATGACACTCCTGTTTAATAAATATTTCTAATTCATCCCTACTGAAGCACAATTCAGACTTCCAATTCAGTCTAGACAGTAGAAACAAAGAGACACAGAATGTCTTATAAAATGATACTACCAGCGTATCAAGATGATAAAAGGGTGATGTTGGTAAGTACTAAGTACTACCTCAATTCATGCCAAAACATATCAGTCCGATCATGCAAGAAAGGATGCATCGGTTCAAAGAAGTCATTTCGGCCATTAAACCCCTGTTGCAGCCCCAGAGAGACACAACCCTTGTTTTCAAGACTTGCAAGGAAGAGTGAGGTAATGACATGAACCACAACAGACGGATCATGAACTCCAAGAAGAGCATGCAGCTCTCTCTGAATCCACGGCTCTATTCTTTGCAACATTCTCTCTCACTTCCTCGATTACCGGTACACTCTGGAAAAAGTCAACACAAAATTCAATCAAACCCCATCCTTTCTTCACTAATTATACCATTCAGTATATCACTAAACAGAGAACGGTGAGTAACATCATCTACATACCCCTCTAATACGGTTTCTCGGAGCGGAAGGAACTGCTTGCAAGCCTCTACCATATATGCTGCATACAAACAATTAAACACAAACAAAAAATCAAATTAGCATACGCAAATCACTTTCTAATTCATATTGGAAAAAAAAAATCACTACTTAAACGCCATTGAAGCTTCCTCTCGGTGATAATATCTTCAGCCACGGAACCTGGCCGTCCAAACGATCGCCGCCACTCATTCATCACATGCCTAATCATTGAAAAAAAGAGCAATAATTTCAGCTCCAAATCGTAATTTCAAGAAATCTGAGTGATTACAAAAAAGTGTTCTGACCTTGGACATTCGTCGGCGAAGCTTCTAGGCCCACTGAGAGGCGGAAGAATCTGTCTGCGGAAACATGGAGGGGAGATGCTGACGTGGTCGAACCAAGAATCGAAGGTGGAATTGCAGAGAGGGCAATTTCGTCTCAAAGTGCTCCACTTGCGGATGCATTGGGCGCATCAAGCGTGCTTACATGCTTCCAGCACCGCCGCGGCGCGAGGCGCGAGGCCTCCCAAGCATATCGGACAGTTCTTCCCCTGGATTGCTGTCAGTATTACTCTCTTTACCAGCTTCTCCCCGCTGCTGCTGCTCCGAGTCTCCTACGATTTCATTGAAGGAGGAGAGTCGGAAAGACGATTGTGGTTTCGGTATTTATACGGCAGACAAAAAGCAGCCGGGTAGGGGTGATGTGGTTTAAAAAATAGGAAATTACCATAAGATCACTTATGAGCTTAATTTTCCTGTTAAGGTTATTTATACTTTTTATTAGGTCGCTTTCTTTTTTCTTATTTTTTTGATTTTTTAATTTTATCCCTTTTATATATTGTTATGATATTGTATTTGAATTCAAGTTTTGGGAAGAGAGAGAGAGAACGCACTACCAGAAAAACACTCTTAGGCGACGAAGCAGTTTCGTTACCTAAGTACGTACTTAGGCGAGGAAACAAACTTTGTCGTCTAGTCTTTTAGATGACAAAAAAATACTGAAAAAAGATGAAAATTTTTCGTCGTTTTAGGATCACTTAAACGACGAAACCAATAATTCGTCGCCTAAAATAAACCACTTAGACGACGAAATTTTAGGTTATTCGTCGCCTAAGTGTCAACTTTTTAAAAAATAATAATAATAATAATAAAAAAATCAACTTAGACGACGAAACATTAAATAAATAAAATTAAATAAACAAATTAGACGACGAAACTAATAGTTTCGTCGTCTAAGTGTTTTTTTATAAAAAAAAATAAATGAAAAATTCATTAAATCATAATTAAATAATTATATGTTAATTATTAATTAATGTAAAATTTGTAATTAATAAATAATTTAATAGTGGTGGTGGTGGCGGCGACGGCGTTTTGTGTGGTGGTGGTGGTGCCAAGGTGGTGATGGTGGAGGTGGTGGTGGTGTGGGGTGGTGCCAAGGTGATGGTGGTGATAGTGGAAGTGGTGGTGGTGGTGTCGTGTAAGGTAAGAGAGAGAGAGATAGTGAACATTGGTGGATGAAATGTGTTTTATAGGCGATAGTTTAGGCAATGAAACCAGTAAAATTCGTCGCCTAAGTGATTTGAAATTTTGGTATAAAAAATTTGGCGGAAATTTTTTGGACATAGGCGACGAAACTATTATGTTTCATCCTCTGAATGTCTTAAATTTTTTAAAAAAACTGCCAAATTTTTTGGCTTAGTTAACGAAACCCAAAAGTTTCATAGTTTAAATAATAATAAATTTTCATATTTAAAAAAAAATACTTAGGCGACGAAACTTTACACGTTTCGTCGCCCAAGTGTTTAAAAATTTTCCCAAAAAATTGGCGGAAAAATTATTTTTCAGAATTCTAAAAAAAAATTCGCTTAAATGACGAAACTATATATTTTCGTCGTCTAAGTGTTTAAAATTTTGGAGAATATTTTGGCAGAAAATAATTTTCATATATTTTGATGTAAAATAATTCACTTTGGATAGTTGCTTAAAAATTATTAGAAATCAACATTCAGATGTAACCACTACATTTATACAATATAGTAAAAAAATTTAACCCAATTCGGATTAGTTTAGGATTCGATCGATTAAATTTAGTTATTTGAAAATAATTAAAAGACGAAAACAATTGTAAAAAATAATTTGTAAACCCGTTTATGAAATTCTGAGTGTTCGTTTTGTCGTAAAAACTTAATTTATCAACTAGATAGAAGTTAATTGAAAATTGATATAAAAAATTGATTTAAGACTAAAAACTTGTTATATATCTAGTAATGCTGTATAACTTTAAGTGTTCGTATGTCTATGTTCACTCCATATTAATATTAATGAAATTGAATTTGGACAAAACAATTGTTAGATATATTCATCATAACATAATATGTAAGTGGACAAATTTTTAGTAAATACGAAGTTCATTAAGGGTTTAATCGGTGTAGTTAACCATAAAACCGAAATTTCAACTAAACAGAAACGTTGATATACGAATCTCTGTAACTCCGATTTTTGAACCGTCGACACTCACAGTCCATGAATTGTTTAGTCTATGCCCTCGACAAAAAAAATATGTATTCTAAGATGATATAGATGGTCGTTCTCGTTGATCGGAGGCAATGAAATGAAAACACATTTAGGCGACGAATATATATATATATATAAGATCCAAAAACGGGTTCGATAGTTAATGTTAAAACCATTCAAGGGTTAAGACCTTGAAATGATAATTATTAAAACTTCTCAGACCCCAGGTGGCAGATTACTGCCTAGGCGAGGTATCTAAAATGCTATACATAATCATATGCTTTAACATTACTCAATTACCACACCTAGGCGGATATATATATATGTATATATATATATATGTCACCTAAGTATTTAGGGTTCAGGGTTTATGGGTCAGGATTTAGAGGTTAGTGTTAGGGTATGGGTTTAAATGACGAAATATTGAATTTTTGTCATCTAAGTATGGATTAGATGACGAAAACATAGTTTCGTCGCCCAAGTATTTAGGGTTCAGGATTACGTTAGGGTATGGACTTAGACAATGACATAGTAAGATTTCGTTGTCTAAGATATACTGCTACGGTGACAACGTATTTTCGTCGTTTTAAGTTTACTTAGACGACATAATTTTTCAACTTAGGCGACACATTTGTGTTTCGTCTTCTAAGTGACACTTAGACGACGAAATTTTACTTTCTTAGATGACGCTGTATGTTTTGTCGTCTATGTGTTACTTAGGCGACGAAATTTTCATCTTAGGTGACGAATTGAAGTTTCGTCGCCCAAGTGAGTTTTTCTGGTAGTGGAGAGAGAGAGAGAGAGAGAGAGAGAGAGAGAGAGCGAGCGAGCGAGCTTAAGACGTGGGACAATATCAACGTAGAGAGAAAGAGGAGAAGACTCGATGATTCCGGCAAAAATTTTGGAGCAAATTTGACGCGGGTGTGGCATCGATTTTTCATATCTGCCTCATTGTTGATGTTGTCATTGTTGGTCTTGATGAACTGGATGTAGGAGATTAGGTTGCAACAGAACTGAATCTTCTAGATCCATTTTTGTTTATGCTCAGGCTGCTCCCCCTTTTCACTTTCTTCTTTTTAACCACTGGTTCTTCTTCTTCTTCTTGGTCATCATCATCTTCATCTTATTTTGAATCTTCATCTATATCACCTTCATCTTCATCCTCTTCATCTTCATTCTCTTCATCTTCATCTTCATTTTGTTCGTCATTGTCATCTCTACTACTTTCTTCATCATCGTCTTCCTTTTCATTATCATCATCATCTTCTTCATCCTCATTCTCTGAACTGATATCCTTCTTCTTTTTAGACTTCTACTGTTTTTCGTCCTTCTGCGCTTTCTTATTGTCTTTCTTGTCTTTAGCCACAAGTTTCTTCTTCTGCTTCTGCTTTTGTGCTCCAACAACTTATGTTTCTTGTACCTATTTGTATGTACCATTCCCCATACTTTTAAGGTTAGTGAAGAATCATATGATTAAGTTTCAGTTTCAAATTATGTTTTTGGTGTCTTTTTTTCTCTGTCATCTTTGTTTCTTTGAAGAAGGCCCTGGTTTATCAGCACACTTTCTCTTCTAATTTTTTGCCATTTTACTTTCTGTGTTAAAATGCAAATGTTAGTTAACTAACTTATAATGAAGACTCCAAACAAATATAGACAATTAACACTACACTGAGCCAACATGTGAACCCACACTCCCACAATAAACCACAGTGAACCAAAATAGCAACCCACAGTTAACCACAATGAACCAAAACAACAACCCACTGTTAACCCTATTATGAAATCAACAACAGCAACAACAATAACAACAAAACCACAATCGGATCAACAACAAACAACAACAACATCAATAACAATGATAACAACAACAACAACAACAACGACAACAACAAAAATTACAACAAAGTTGAAAACAACAATAACCAGCAAACAAAGCACAATTGGATGGTATACTACGCAAACTAATTCGAAAGATAGAGAATTGAAAACTAAAAACTAAATGGAGAAATTAGGGTTCGCAAAAGATAACATCGAAGACTTATAGTCTGGGATCTAAAAAATGACGAATCGATGCAGGGTCGGAGCAAGCGACGGTGTGAAGAAGTCAGCTGGCGAAGCTTCGGTATGAGTCTCAGTCTCGATGAGAGAGAGAGAGAGGGAGAGAGAGAGAGAGAGAGAGAGAGAGAGAGAGAGAGAGAGAGAGAGAGAGAGAGAGAGAGAGAGAGTGAAATGAAAATTGAAAATGAAAATGAGAGAGAATAATGTTTGACAATATATTTGAGGGCATAAATATAAATATTTTGAACAATAAAGGTATTTGTGTCTCCGTGTTATTATCAATTGATCTGATTTGGGAAGAAAACACAAGGTAACCTTATGTAGTATAAAAGTTTCCCATTTGACCTTATTTAAAATATAAAAGGACCAATAGAAATTTAACACGTACATTCGACAAACACTATTTTTTTTTTCATAAAATACTTCACACCGTAACGATTTGAAGAGAAACAAACTTTGTACATGAGGTTTTGATAAACTCGGACTACATAAATTGAAGATTTGAATCATAGTTGTCTTGCCGAACTTTCAAGCAGCTCAAAGCTCATTTAGATGTTCTTAGTGTACATTGTTTAAAATGTATTAGTTTTTATTAGAGTATATAGTTGTTTAAGCAGCTCAACATTATATAGGCAAATTTCATCAAATGGTCACTAATGTTTGCCAAAAATGACAGTTTGGTAACTATCGAATGACATATATCAAAATGGTCATTCACCTTAATCTTCGACTATCAATTTGGTCACTTATTCTCAAACGGACAGTAAAAAAAGGATATTCCGTTTATTTTCAGAGGTATTTGTGTCTTTATGATACTTATTTTATTTTTTTCTTTTATTTTTGAAGTCTTTAATTTGGATCTCAAACGACAACCATTGAATCTCTTTTAATGAGATTCAACGGTAGAGATTAGATGCTAAAGTAAATGACCCAAACAAGAACACAGGTCAAATGACCCTAACAACCTACAACCTCTCACTCTCTCTCTCTCTCTCTATCTCTCTCTCTCTCTCTCTCTCTCTCTCTCTCTCACCTCTCACCTCCACTTTTATGGCGAGGAAAACTGTAGCTTTGGCTGATCCACCTCAGTCTTTATCACCTCTCTCCACACTCTGGACTCTATAACCCCGTCCTCGTTAGCCTCCTCGAATTTTCGAACCCATAAATTTGATCCACCACCAGATTGGGTTTTGCACCTCCAATTACTTTGGTCTCTATCAAGATTTGGTCATCGATAGGTCGAGGATCGCCACAGGGTAATGGGAAAGAGAGGTGTCTTGATAAGTTTTCTAGGGTATGTAAATCAATTTTTGGTGTCCATTGTCAGTTTTTGGGGTAGTGACAACCAGTGACAACCCGTGAATGTGCCGAGGAGCTGCGGGAGGACGCGCGGTTGAGGCAGGGGTGTTGTTGTCGCACGAGTTCGAGGTCGTGCTTTTTGAAGCGGCGGCGAGGTCGAAAACAGGCGATGACAGAGATAGGTTGATGCGGGAGGGAGATGTCACCGAGGTTTATTGTGAAGTTATGAGACGATGTGAAAGGACCCAACCCCGATTTAGTTTCCTAAACCGGAATAAAACCCCTTCTGAAAATACGAATCAACAAAAACCATTAAAATTTCGGCAGAGTAACGCTACTAACGTGGAATTGCCTTTACTTACACCCGGAAAATAACACTTCATCCTATGCCACAAAAGCCAAACCGTAGGCACCAATCCCATCTGGATTTCTCAATATCATAACAATATCAATCAACAGTAAACATAATTGTATTATATAGAAAATCTGGGAAAAACCACATAAAACATGTATCAGTGTCGTATCAGAGCGACCTCTAGTGTATATATACAAAATATACAACAATAGGCGAAACAAGGAACCTACTGGAAAAGACAGGTAGCTCGAACAACTAGCCTCCGACCGCGACGTGAGACACCAGAATCCGAACTGCAAACTGGGCACGGAAACCGAAAAGCCCAGGAGAAAGGCAATAAAAACGTTAGAGTGAGTGGACGAAAATAAACATATGTCTTTCACCAATTTCATATACAATAAACAAGTATAGCGAGTTCGGAAAAGGTATATATGGAGGTGCCAAGCGAATCTCTCAAACCCGACGGTCAGGCGAATCGCTCAAGCCCAACGGTGATAGGCCAGGGGAATCTCTCAACCCCGGCGGGATAACAGGGGAATCTCTCAACCCTGCCCAGAGGAATCTCTCAACTCTGGTTCAGAGGAATCTCTCAACTCTGGTCAGACTACCGGTGATCAGCCGAGTAGCCGAAGCATCGATGCAGGTATGTCATCACCATAAAAATATAAAATAATACCTCCGAAAATAATAAATAAGCTCAACATCGTATATAAACAAATACGGAAAATCACGAACTTGCAACGACTGTGAAAATATAAAAGTGTCCACTCACAGGTGATCAAAGCGCGCACTCGCGCTAATCACGTGGTCCGGCGGAAGATCCCTCGCCCGAACCACGATCTCGATCCCCTGAATAATCACAAAATATATCTGATCAAAATCATAATTCACAACACTGTACCACACCTCGGAAACCTACCGTTCCCGGAAATATATAACACAGTGCAAAATAATCGACGAAATTCCCGAAATCTCCACTCAAAACCGTCGACTGAAAATCCGATACTCAAATCAACTCGAAAACCTCAAGGCGAGGATCGATGCGCGAATACGAGCGAAATGACATATAACTCGACACATTTCCAAAAAAGTCAACGGTCGCTGGAGCTCCAGCGTTGATCGCCGCTGCCGCCGGCGGCGCGCTGTCAACCAGAGTGATTTTCCGGCGGCCAAGCTCCCACAAGGTTCTCCTTCTCAAGTCAAGCAACTTTCCCAACTTAGGCAAGGACCAATTCCGTCGAGGTTGGCAGGAAATCAGCTCGAAACCCACGGATTCCTCCGCCGCCGGCAGCCCCTGTTTCTCCGTCGATCTCCGTCCACGGTGCACGGCGGCCCTCGAGGCTACTCCCAACATCTCCGCCGTGGCCCCACGGTCAAAACCCCTCCATCCCCGGCCACCCCCGTGGCCGGAGCACCACCGTCACCACAACCCGAAACCGGCCAGAATTTCCCCAATTTTCAACTCCACATTTCTCCCTCAAATCTCAACCAAATCAAGAAATTCCAAGTTCTAAACTGCTTAGAATCACGAGGAGAACATTTTACCTTCCAAAGTCGTGGCCTGAAACGGCCGGAATCGGCCAGTCCACCGGAGAAATCCAAATGGTCTGAAATGCACCACGGGTCAACTCGGTCAACGCCTCCAAACTCGGTCAACGCCGGTCAAACTTCCCGAACAGTGTTTTTCGACAATTTTTGACTATTTCTGATATTTATACTCGTGTCTCGGGACGATCGACGGTCCAAAACGGATAACCATTATGATTCGGATAAACTCGATACGAACGGATAAACTCGACGAAATTCTGAAACTTCAAATATTCATATTATATTCCTCGGTCCTCGAAATAATAATCCGGAACCGCCTACGAACTCGAAATCACGTGTACAACAACTCTGAGAAGAACCTTAACTCAAATTCTCGGCCGATAATTAAGTCGTGATTAAAACCGGTAAATCAATCAATTATCGAAAAACAGTTTTTACGCGCTAACTCGTGAATTAAGCCGATTACTCTACTGATTCTGTTCCGGGTCGTCACAAATATTCCCCCCTTAAAAAAAATTTCGACCTCGAAATTTACGTACCTGTCAGGTGAACAGATGAGGATACTGCTCCCGTATACGCTGCTCAGTCTCCCAGGTGGCCTCCTCAACCGAGTGATTCTGCCACAAGACCTTCACCAGCGGTATAACACGGTGCCTCAACTCCTGCTCACGACGATCGAGAATCTGTACCGGCTCCTCCACATATGTCAAATCCTCTCAGATAGGTAGCTGTTGTGGCGCTAACACATGCGATGGATCTGGAATATACTTCCGCAACATCGAAACGTGGAAAACATCATGAACACGAGCCATCTCAGCTGGCAACTCAAGTCTGTAAGCCACAGCTCCAACCCTCTCGGTGATCTCGTACGGACCAATGTACAGTGGTCGAAGCTTGCCACGCTTCCCGAAACGCACAACTCCCCTCCACGGAGATAGTTTCAGGAAGACCCAATCACTCACATCGAACTCAAGGCTCTTTCTCCTCATGTCCGCATAACTCTTCTGGCGATCCTGGGCAATCTTCAATCTATCCCGGATAATCTAGACGTCCTCTATGGTGCTCTTCACCAGATCAGGGCCAATGAGCCATCACTCGCCCACCTCACTCCAACACAAAGGAGTCCGGCACTGCCTCCCGTACAGGGCCTCGTACGGTGCCATCTCGATACTGGCCTGATAGCTGTTGTTGTAGGCGAACTCTATCAAATGTAGTTGCTGGTCCCAATTTCCTCGAAACTGCAACACACAAGACCGCAACATATCCTCAAGAGTCTGTATAGTCCGCTCAGACTGCCCGTCAGTCTGAGGATGAAAAGCTGTACTGAAGCGCAATCTCGTGCCCATAGCTCGCTGCAATGCCTGCCAGAACTCAGAAGTAAACTGACTATCTCGGTCAGAAACAATAGATACAGGCACATCGTGCAGTCAAACGATCTCTGACAAATACAGCTTGGCTAATCTGCTCACTAAAATCTTCCCCGGAAGTACGAGAAAATGAGCGGATTTCGTCAGTCGATCCACAATAACCCAAATACCAGTGTTGCCAGCCGAAGTACGCGGCAACTGATAAACAAAATCCATGGAAATGTGCTCCCACTTCCAAACCGGAATCTCCAGTGGCTGTAACTTTCCCGCAGGCTTCTGCCTCTCTTCTTTAACCTGCTGACAGGTCAAACATCGACTCACATATGCGGAAATCTCCCGCTTCATGTCGCGCCACCAGTAATATGCTCGAAGTGTACGAAACATTTTCATACCACCGGGGTGCATCGCATACGCCGAACAATGAGCCTCATCCAGAATCTCCTTCTTCAGACTCTCGTCTCTGGGCACGCACAGCCTACCTCTGAAAAGCAACGTACCGTCATCGCTCAACCGATACTCTGTTGGCACACCATTCCGTATCATGGTCTTCTTGTCCAACATGTAGGAATCTGAATCCTGAGCTTCCCGAACCTGATCAACCAACACTGGTTGAACCTGGAAACTAGCCAACAAAGCTCCATCGTCATCCCACTCGAACTCGGCAACTGTACCCCGAAGCTCGGCTAACATAGAAACTTTGGCCATACACACGTGAAACAACGAAGCTCCGGATTTCTGACTGAGTGCATCGGCAACAACATTGGCCTTCCCTGGATGGTACTCGAAAGTGCAATCGTAGTCGTTGATCAACTCCATCCACCGGCATTGCCTCATGTTCAAGTCTGGCTGCGTCCGCAAGTAGGTAAGACTCTTGTGATCAGTGTAAATCTTACACTGGGATCCGTACAAATAATGTCTCCAACTCTTCAACGCTAACACAATAGCGGCCAACTCTAAATCATGGGTCAGATAGTTGACTTCGTGTGGTTTCAGCTGCCTGGAACCATAGGCTACAACTCTGCCATGCTGCATCTGCACACAACCAAGTCCCAACTTCGACGCATCACTATAAACCACGAACTCATCGCTATCGTCTGGTAAAGTCAAAACCGGTGCAGTAGTCAACTTTTCCTTCAGGAGCAAGTAACTCTCCTCACACGCATCGGACCACTCGAACTTGACGCCTTTCTTCGTCAGTCTGGTCAGTGGAGTAGCAATCCGAGAAAAATCCTGTACAAATCGCCGGTAGTAGCCTGCCAAACCCAAGAAACTCCGGATCTCCGATACAGTGGTAGGTCTACTCCAATTCAGCACGACATCGATCTTGTCAGGATCAACGCTGACTCCCTCAGCTGATATCACGTGCCCCAGAAACTTCACACTGTCCAGCCAAAACTCGCACTTGCTGAACTTCGCAAACAACTGATTGTCCTGCAAAGTCCGCAACACCGCTCGTAAATGCTTCTTATGTTGGCCCACACTCCTGGAATAGATCAAGATATCATCGATGAACACGATCACGAACTTGTCCAGAAACCGTCTGAACACCTGGTTCATCAAGTCCATAAAAGCTGCGGGGGCGTTGGTCAACCCAAACGGCATAACAAAAAACTCGTAGTGCCCATACCGCGATCTGAAAGCTGTCTTGGCCACATCAGACTCTTGGATCCTCAACTGATGATATCCGGACCTGAGATCAATCTTTGAATAGACTGAAGCTCCCTTGAGCTGATCAAACAAATCGTCAATCCGTGGCAACGAATACTTGTTCTTCACAATGACCTGATTCAGCTTCCGATAACCGATGCACAACCGCATGGATCCATCTTTCTTCCGCACAAACAAAAATGAGGCACCCCATGGCGAAACACTAGGTCGTATGAAACCCTTCTCTAGCAACTCCTGGAGTTGAACCTGCAGCTCTTTCATCTCCGCTGGTGCCATACGATACGGTGCCTGAGATATGGGTCCTGTACCCGGTAATAGCTCAATAGTGAAATCAATCTCTCAAACTGGAGGTATACCCGGTAACTCCTCCAGAAACACATCTAGAAACTCAGAAACAACCTCAATACCACCAATGTCTGGCACAACAGCCGTGGTATCCACAACATGAGCTAAATAAGCAACACAACCCTTCTTCATCATCCGATCCACCTTCATCGCGGAAATCACACATGGCAATAAAGTGTTCTTCTCACCGCGAAACAATATCTCCAGAAAGCCTGGTCGTTGCAATGCAACCTCCTTCTTGTGACAGTCAAACATGGCCTAGTGTGTCTCCAAGAAGTCCATACCTAAAATCAAATCAAAGTCGACGATATCCAGCAACAATAAATCCGCGGCTAAACCATGGCCACCAATAAAAATCTCATAGTCTCGGTACACCCAGCCAATACTCACAACCTCACCGGACGGATACAACACTCTCCACAACCCCGGAAGTGGAGACGCAGGTACAGTAGCTAAAGATGATAGTCTATACGACATAAATGAATGCGTAGCACCTGGATCTAACAATGTAAGTACTGGAATACCAAAAACATGCAACGTACCGATAACGACCTCAGGTGAAGCTCTACCCTCACGCAAAGTCATGGCATGAACCCTGGCCTACCCGGCTGGTCGTCCACGCTGAGCCTGTCCCTGCTATCCACCCTGGCCCGCAAACTGTACTGGTTGAGCCTCCGAAGTGGCACACCGCTCTCCTCCGGAACTCTGGGCCGCCTGTCCACCAGCACCATCAAGCTGGAAACACTCTCTCGCATAGTGACCCACCTGGCCACAGCGAAAACAAGTAATAGGGCCACGCTGACACGGACCAACATGGTGTCTGCTGTAGAGACTACACAACGGGTACTTCCTCGGTACGGTAAAAGAGCCACCTGTACGTCGAGGATAACTGGAACCGCTAGAACCCCCACTAGACTGTGGTCACTGCGGTCGATCTCTCTTCCATCTCTGCCTCAGCCTCGGTGCACTAGCTGGTGGTCGATATGGTCCACTGCCCGAGGATGAAGTCGAACCGGAAGTATCAGAACTCTGCCTCTTGGGAGGCCCCTGACTCGGTCCACCCTCCTCAAACCGTCTAGGCTGGTATCTCATCTACCTCTCCTTCTCGATATCCTCACCTCGGAGTGCTGCACTGACAAACTCATCAAAGTTGTTCTGATGCATCGTAGTCAGAGTCCCCTTGATGTTTAAGTTCAAACCCAGCTCAAATCTACGGCACTTGGCTTCCTCAGTAGCCACCATGTCATGCGTAAAACGAGATAAGCGGGTAAACCTGTCCCGGTACTCAAGCACAGACAAACTGCCCTGCCTCAAGTTCGTGAACTCCTCATACTTCCGCTGCTGGGTAGCCTGGTTGAAGTATCTCCGCATAAACAAATCTCGGAACAAAGTCCACGGAGTATCAATTGGTACCCGATCGATGCTAACCCACCAAAAGTATGCATCTGACTCAAGTAATCCAACTGCTGCCACTGTCATCTGCTCAGGGGTAAAACGCAGACGCTCACAAACTCGTTCAACTTGAACCAACCATACCTCACACATCTCTGGATCAGCTGAACCCGAAAAGACAGTCGTACCAACAGTACGAGCTTTGACCACAGGGTCAAAACGCTCCTCCAAACGCAACACTCGCTTCAGGAAGTCGTGCGTCTGGCGATCCTCATCAGGATCCACTTCCCGATCAACACGGGGACCACGTCGAGGAGGCATCCTACTGATACAAGACAAGCATTAGGTACAAGCAGAAGGAACGTAATCATGAGACCTCAGATATTTGAGAACACACAACACCCGAAGCATTGATGAGTACCGTTGGCCAGTCGGGTCATCGCTCCAGACATGCTGTACAAACTCAAATACCCTAAGCGTCACAACTACAAGAGTCTACAGAATCTAACAACCTAATGCTCTGATACCAAGCTGAAAGGGCCCAACCCCGATTTAGTTTCCTAAACCGGAATCAAACTCCTTCTGAAAAAATGAACCAACAAAAACCATTAAAATTTCGGCAGAGTAACGCTACTAACGCAGAATTGCCTTTACCTGCACCCGGAAAATAACACTTCATCTTATGCCACAAAATCCAAACCGTGGGCACCAATCTCATCTGGATTTCTTAATATCATAACAATATCAATCAACAGTAAACATAATTGTATTATATAGAAAATCCGGGAAAAACCACATAAAACATGTAACAGTGTCGTATCAGAGCGACCTCTAGTGTATATATACAAAATATACAACAGTAGGCGAAACAAGGAACCTACTGAAAAAGACAGGTAGCTCGAACAACTAGCCTCCGACCGCGACGTGAGACACCAGAATCCGAACTGCAAACTGGGCACGGAAACCGAAAAGCCCAGGAGAAAGACAATAAAAACGTTAGAGTGAGTGGACGAAAATAAACATATGCCTTTCACCAATTTCATATACAATAAACAAGTATAGCAAGTTCGGAAAAGGTATATATGGAGGTGCCAGGCGAATCTCTCAAACCCGACGGTCAGGCGAATCGCTCAAGCCCGACGGTGATAGGCCAGGGGAATCTCTCATAACAGGGGAATCTCTCAACCCTGCCCAAAGGAATCTCTCAACTCTGGTCCAGAGGAATCTCTCAACTCTGGTCAGACTACCGGTGATCAGCCGAGTAGCCGAAGCATCGATGCAGGTATGTCATCACCATAAAAATATAAAATAATACCTCCGAAAATAATAAATAAGCTCAACATCATATATAAACAAATACGGAAAATCAAGAACTCGCAACGACTGTGAAAATATAAAAGTGTCCACTCACAGGTGATCAAAGCGCGCACTCGCGCTAATCACGTGATCCAGCGGAAGATCCCTCGCCCGAAGCACGATCTCGATCCCCTGAATAATCACAAAATATATCTGATCAAAATCACAATTCACAACACTGTACCACACCTCGGAAACCAACTGTTCCCGGAAATATATAACATAGTGCAAAATAATCGACGAAATTCCCGAAATCTCCACTCAAAACCCTCGACTGAAAATCCGATACCCAAATCAACTCGAAAACCTCAAGGCGACGATCGGGGCGTGAATACGAGCGAAACGACATATAACTCGACACATTTCTAAAAAAGTCAACGGTCGCCGGAGCTCCACTGTTGATCGCCGCCGCTGGTGGCGGCGCGCCGTCAACCGGAGTGATTTTTCGGCGGCCAAGCTCCCACAAGGTTCTCCTTCTCAAGCCAAGCAACTTTCCCAACTGAGGCAATGACCAATTCCATCGAGATTGGCAAGAAATCAGCTCGAAACCCAAGGATTCCTCCGCCGCCGGCAACCCCTGTTTCTCCGTCGATCTCCGTCCACGGCGCACGGTGCACGGCGGCCCTCGAGGCTACTCCCAAAATCTCCACCGTGGCCCCATGGTCAAAACCCTTCCATCCTCCAACCCGAAACCGGCCGGAATTTCCCCAATTTTCAACTCCACATTTCTCCCTCAAATCTCAACCAAATAAAGAAATTCCAAGTTCTAAACTGCTTAGAATCACGAGGAGAAAATTTTACCTTCTAAAGTCGTGGCCTGAAACGGTCGGAATCGGCCAGTCCGCCGGAGAAATCCAAACGCACTACTGGAAATTGACTCATTGCCGGCGACTTGTAAGTCGCCGGCAATGTTTTTGGACATTACCGGCGATTTTTGCCAGAAAAATCGCCGGTAATGTCTTTTTTTTTTACATTACCGGCGATTTTTGTCGCCGGTAATGTCCGTCGCCGGCAATCTCTCGATGGTAATGTAAAAAAAAAAAAGGCATTACCGGCGACTTCATTTATGTCGCCGGTAATGTCATTTTTTTTTTTTTTTACATTACCGGCGACATAAATGTATGTCGCCGGCAATGTCTTTTCCGGTAAGACATTACCGGCGACTTACATTTATGTCGCCGGTAATGTTAAAAAAAAAAAAAAAAGACATTACCGGCGATTTTTCCGGCAAAAATCGCCGGTAATGTCCAAAAACATTGCCGGCGACATAAAAGTCGCCGGCAATGGGAAGAAATGTTGTAGTGACGGTCCGAAATGCACCACGGGTCAACTCGGTCAACGCCTCCAAACTCAGTCAACGCCGGTCAAACTTCCCGAACAATGTTTTTCGACTATTTCTGATATTTATACTCGCGTCTCGGGACGATCGACGGTCCAAAATGGATAACCATTACGATTCGGATAAACTCAATACGAACGGATAAACTCGACGAAATTCTGAAACTTCAAATATTCATATTATATTCCTCGGTCGTCTAAATAATAATCCGGAAGTGCCTACGAACTCGAAATCATGTGTACAACAACTCTCGAGAAGAGCCTCAACTCAAATTCTCGGCCGATAATTAAGTCGTGATTAAAACCGGGAAATCAATCAATTATCGAAAAACAGTAATTACACGCTAACTCGTGAATTAAGCCGATTACTCTACTGATTCTATTCCGGGTCGTCACACGATTTGCAGAGGCCAAGGTATGAGGTGGAGGACGCCAACATGTGAATGGCGCCATGGGAATCTCATCGAAATATGGAGATGGAAGTCTAATGGCGTTCTCCAGCGACATTGCTTCTGTCGGAGCAGGATCTAAATTGTGTGTGTGTGTGTGTGTGAGAGAGAGAGAGAGAGAGAGAGAGAGAGAGAGAGAGATTAATAATGACATTATTGTAAATAAAAGAAGTTGACGAATAGAAAGACAAATTTCTCCCTTATAAGTCATATATTTTAACGTCTCAGTTAACAGAGTGACTATTTTGATATACTTTTAGCAAAGTAGAGTGATCATTTTGACATATGTCATTCAATAGTTATCAAACAGTCATTTTAGGCAAACATTAGTGACCATTTGATGAATTTTGTCAACTATATAATGGGCATGTTTGTGATTGTTTTTAAAATCTCTAAAAGCGCTTTTGAATTTATAAGAAATCTTCATTATAAATAGGAAAAAAAACATTATTTGGTTGAGTTTAGAAAATATTTTGAAGTGATTTGATAAGCACATAATATGAGTTTTTTGGTTTAAAAGTGCTTTAAAAAATTTCTTCTAGAACTTTAAGAAGCACTTCCAAACATACTCAATGTTTGATGAGGATATGTATTGGATGCTCACTTTTCTTTTCTTTCCAATCTAGTTACTATACCTACATCGTAGTAATGGATTTTGGATTTCAGACTAGCTGAAAAAGTGTTGAGATCCATATAGTTGTAGACTTGTAGTAATGGAATGCATTCTTATAAGAGAGATTATAGAGGTATACAAATCATTGCAGGAGCAAGAAAGTTTAGGAATACCAATATTCTTCTCATTGAAGTATTGGCACTCCGAGATAGCCTCACTCGAGCAAAAATGATGAAATTGAACGAGATGTTGTTGAAGAGACTCCAAATTCGTCATCAATTGTGTCAAAGACTCTCTTACACTATTTTTTTTGAGCTTAAAATCATCATCAATGTTATCAAGTGTTTGTTGTTAACTTTGAATAAGCTAACTTTCGCTATGTTTACCATAAAACTAATTTTGTCGCGGACAAGTTAACCCGATTAAACACACAACATCGATCAACTCCATCCTTGAGATTATATGATTCATGTTTGTGTTATGAAAGTCTCTACAGTGGTCGGTTAAGTAAATTTGATCTCATTTTTAACCGTTACTGTACAACTCACTCAAACGACATACTCAGATGTCGTTTCATTCAAAAACCAACTCCTCCCCTTCTTATTCGGTTTCAAAAATTTCAGTAGCAAAAGCATAAAGCTCTGGACTCACAGTGACTCCCCAGAAGCCCGAGCTGTCTCACATGGACGTCCCCAAAGATCAAATCGCTACTCATGGAGCATGGTCTCTACAACTCAGCCCAAATCCTCGTAAGTCTTCCTCTCCCTTCATCCCCCAATTTCAATTTTTTTCAAATTCACACCTCACAATTTTGCTTCGTCTGCTTTTATTGGATTAGGGTTGCTTCCTTGTTTCTTCTCCATCCACCAATGCCGAAGCCACTCCTCACCTCAAATCCGAGAGCTTGGTCAGTATCTCGTTCCTTTTCGCTTTTTTAATTTATGTGATGAGCTTAATATGGCCACTCCTGTACTGTTTTACCTTCTCTTTTGTTTTTATTTGATTTCAATTCAATTCTCACGCTTTCAGGTTCTTCTAGGTGATTCGTTGTTTCGGGAGAGAGAGTTTCGCAGGGCAATTGTAAGCATACTGTTCAACAAGATTATGTGTTCATTTTCTTTGTTGTTCTTGTGTTGGTGACAGCATACGTACAAGCAAGCATTGCAGTTTTGCAAGATTATTTCGAAAACGAATCCGAGATCGTCTAGAGGTTCTTTGGCCTCCAACCAGTCGTCTTCTCCAAGTTTTTTCAACATTTCGGGAATAAATGAGAATGAGGTAGGCCGATTTTGCCCCCCGTTCATGAATTTACTCGAGTTATAGAGGTATTCCTTTTTGGCAGTTAGATACTAATGTGAGGTTGCCGTCTCTGCTGCATGGCAGGTGAAGTTTAAAATTGCATCTTCTCATTGTGCGCTTAGTGAGTACGGAGCAGCCCTTGCTGAGGTAAGCACACAAATGAACTTATTTTAAGGGGAAGGGAAAATCGTAAGATAGTTTGTGTTTGAGTGTTCTGGTCTGAGTAAGGGTCTTGAAATTTTGATGTAAAGCTTGTTGATTTTATATATATCATATGCACTTTTGCTACTTCTACCTTGTTTGATCTAATGCACTGATAAACTTGCAGATGGATGATATTCCAAGTAAAATGAGAAACTTGCAGGTGTCTCTGTTGATGGGAAAGCTCTATCGTTATTCTAGACAGAGT
This sequence comes from Geum urbanum, assembly GCA_946800695.1. NCBI lineage: Eukaryota > Viridiplantae > Streptophyta > Magnoliopsida > Rosales > Rosaceae > Geum > Geum urbanum. The sequence continues at coordinate 32,487,821 of OX327012.1, forward strand.
CGTTCTGCCATTTCTTGTTTCAAAGAATGTCTGAGGTTGATTGCTCATATCATCATTCAGTTTGTCTATTCAGTTTGTTGAAATCTCATGCCATCTTTTCATATTCATGCTGCTTTATTTTTGGTAACTTTATTCACAGGTCTTGCCCTTATGTCTTTGAAGCTACCATAGCATTAGCGGAACTAGGAGTTTCGGCCAAAGACATTATTTCCTTGATTCCACAGGTTTTTTTTCGAAGACATGATGAAAATCATAAATATCTTGTCAACTTATTTAGCATGGCTGAAGTCATATTATACAGTTTCCTTGAAGTGGGGTTCTTAATAAAAATAAACAAATCATAGAGAAAACTGTTTCACTCCTGGGGCAGAGAAAGAATTGCAGGCTCTAGATATGACACGTAACTCATCAGTCATTGATTGCTCTTTCATTGTATGTAAAGACCTATTTTTATTGTTACTTACAAATGATACTTCCCAGCTCAGTAGTTAGTTCAGGCATTACTCTTTGGTTTTGTTTTGGAAATTCCCCTCTATGTAAGTTTGTGCTTTTGTTGGTGTCCATCGTGACCTCTTTCTATTTTGCTTGTTAAATTTTAATTTCAGACTCCAAATAGAAGTGCAAGGGCGTCATTTGATCTCATGGATTCGAGTCGTTGGCTGCAAGTAAGTACCAAATGAGAATACAGAGACCAATAATTAGAGTATTCATGATGGACACTTTTTTTTCTTATACTAAGAATGTCCATATAAAGACTTGCATATTTCCCTGAAAACTTTGTAGGTTTTCTTCAATAGACAGATATTACAAGGATAAGTTTATTTTCTAGCATGACTATCATAGGGTCTTAGTCATTGTGATGATTTTTCTTTTGTGGTCTGATGGCCTATGGCAATGGTCTCATTCATGAGAAAAGAAAATGTGCACTCTGCAATTGGGCATGTTGATCACTTTCTTGTTTAAAACTGACTAATTGTATGCTGTAAACAATAGAATGGAGGGGCTTTTACTACTACAAATGGCTTTGAAAAAGATTTTGTATGTCCCCTTTGCAGCGCTATGTTGAGGCCCAGTGTTCCTTTGCTTCTAATGATTACAAAGGTAAAGGGAGCACATTCTTATAGTTGTCTACATATTGGTGGGAATTCGCTAACAAGTTTGTCTCATGATTAAAAAGGCATGCTTTATAGTCACCAATGTATATGCTTATAGGGTCTTAATATTGCTGCTATAATTTGTTAACTATATGTTTCACCTTGTTTATTTGATTGTCAATCATCTTTTAGTGATGCAAGTTCTTTGTTGGTTACTTTAATTTCTAGGTCAAAATAAAGGGGATTTGCAAAAATAAGATGGGATTTTTTGCTAATGACTTGGTCTATAGACTGGTCATAGAAAATCTAAAATTGATGTTATATGGTGTTCTGGTCTTTATAACATTTCATCTGCTTTTATTTCATACTCTTTCTGAATCATAGATATAGTTTCATGTCCTTGAGCTTGATCATAGTGTAGTAATTCTACTTGTTGAGTAATAATTGATGATTGGTGTGTGCAATATCTTGAAGTCTTTGTCATTATTTTGGTGTTGCAGGTGGTCTGGAACGCTATACAGATCTTTTGCAACGTTTCCCTAATAATTTACACCTGGTACTTGAAGTTGCAAAGGTTAACTAGCACACATTTTGCTAATATAAGAGGTCTTGAGATGTAAAATGTTTTCCTTCCGTTTGCAAGAAAGAAAAATAATACTTATGACTTCATACATGTCATTGTGAAGGTTGAAGCTATCATTGGGAAAAATGATGAAGCTATAATGAATTTTGAAAAGGTAACTTAACATTGATAGGGTGATGCTCCTGTTTTAGTCTCTCTCTCCCTCCCTCCCTCCCTCCTACCATCTGCACTAACGTACGCGTACACATTTGCATCTCCCTCTGCACTCAGGAGCCACATATACACACACATCCGAATATGAATGCATATAATTATCAACTCATATTCTCTGGATAATGTTATTGGCAGGCTCGGTCAATTGATCCATGTGTTGTGACATATATGGATGAGTATGCGATGCTTCTAAAGATTAAGTCTGACTTTTCAAGACTACACAAATTGGTGCATGATTTGCTGCTCACTGATTCTACAAGGCCAGAAGTTTTTGTAGCCTTATCTGTTCTTTGGGAAAGAAAAGATGACAGAGGAGCTTTGTCTTATGCTGAGAAGGTCTGTTTGTCAAACGGAAGTAAACTCTCTAATTGTTTCTTTTCTAAAAGTATCTCATAAGCTTCCAATTTATTTGTTATCAGAGCATAAGAATCGATGAGAGGCACATACCAGGTTATATAATGAAGGTACTGATGCAATGTTATATTTGATATGATGATGCGGTTTTAGATATCAGTTTTGAGTATCTTTCTTCTTACGCTGTAGTAAAATGAAAATATTCTTTCAAAAATTTCAGGGCAATCTGTTGTTATCAATGAAGCGAGCAGAAGCAGCTGTAATTGCTTTCAGGGCAGCTCAAGAGTTGAGACCTGATATACGTTCATATCAAGGTGGGATTCGTAACAATCCCATGACATGCATCTTAAGTACCATACCTTTTCCACATTTGATGCAACCATTTTGCTAAGAAACATGTAAATGTGGAAGCTAATTGTCTAAGACTCAAATATAATTCAGGTTTGGTTCAGTCTTACTTGGCTCTCTCGAAAATCAAAGAGGCTTTATATGCTTCCAGAGAGGCTATGAAGGCCATGCCTCAATCCGCGAAGGCTCCAAAATTAATAGGGGATGTACATGCGAATAACTCAAGTGGCAGGGAGAAGGTAGGCCTCAAGTAGATCATTTTAGCATGACTTTAGATATAAAGTGTGTGTCTTATGAATTTAACCTAATCTTAAAACAGGCAAAAAAGTTCTATGAGTCAGCCCTTAGGCTGGAACCCGGTTATCTTGGAGCTGTGTTAGCTCTGGCTGACCTCCATGTTACTGAAGGCCGCAACGGGGATGCTGTCTCTGCTAGAGCGATATCTGAAGGACTGGGCCGATATATCTCTGCATGTCAAGCTGGCTCAAGTATTTGCTGCAACAAATATGCTGGAAGATGCATTATCACATTTTCAAGCTGCATTGAGGTTCAATGCTCATTTTGTTTCTTTTTATTTGTTTGATCAAATATCTGGAATCACTTTATTTTCTGTTCGGACGAGATATGTGATTTTTCAGCCAGTTCATGCTAGGTTGTGTTTGTGTATCCTGTCATTCCTGTGAATATTTAGGTGTCTTGGGGTAGATTTTCTGAATAATAACTGGAAACTTATAAAATTAGTCAAAAGCCAACTATTGGAAGTATGGAATAATATGTTACCTGAAATATCAAATTGTAATTGTCTTCATGTAGCTGCTGTGTGTTTGAAGATTGTCAAATGACCATAGACTTTCATCTTCCAGCATTGCATAAATCAGAGCGAGTCACTGAAAGTCTTAAGGAGACCGAATGACCCTGCTTGTTTTCTAATACGTTGTGTAGGTTTGACGATAAAGTGATCCAAATTTGCTCACAAATGTATGATTGCAGGATAAATGCACACAATGAAGCAGCAAAAAAAGGTTTGGAGCGCTTAGAGAAACAAATGAAGGTTTGTCTTCCTGTTACTACTCTGCTTTAAATTCTGTATTGCTTTGCTTCAGGTTATGTATAGAATACATTTATGTGAGTTCAATGAAATATTTTAGTGTTGATTGTTGGATGAATCTTTATAAGTATCAATTATTAGTTTTAAGTTGGACTAGTCACAAAAACTTGAATAGAAAGAGTCATCTAAAAGTTATCTTTGGGTCACTTAACATTTACTCGACAATTAACGTCCTTCCACATTTGTCGATAGATCACAGTTGACACTAAAACATCTCTCAAGCAGATCCTTGGACATAGCATTTTCTCTTAAGTAGCAAATATATCGTTCTAATCCACAAACTTAAATGTAATAATAATTTTGTCATAAAGATAAATCCATGTCCGAGAAACAGTGATTGTGGCTCTGGAATTACTTACTAAAAAAGGCGACTGAGCAAGATATGTTGCCTAATTTGTACTCTCTAGGGGGTGGATCCTGATGCACCTGAAGAAGATGAAGATAATGAGGTTGAGGATGCTGAGGGAGACCAAGATGAGACTGAACTCTTATAGATTAGGCTAAACGAGGGTGAAGTACGGCTTCTGAGAAAAGACTGTTGTTGTAAGCAATGCACGATCACAGGCATTCCCTTTCTGGAACCAAATCGACACCCCCAGAATTGAAGCTTGTCTGCAATGTTTTGCTGTACTGCAACTCAGATGAGCAACCAAACTATTTTGTATAGATGTGGAATGGTGGGCAATTATTTGCTGTGTCGAGATGAGCAACCAAAACTATTTGTGGAATGAAGGTGCAGGAAGATGCATGTGAAGATCGACAGGGAGCAGGAAATTGTATTGACCAGTCACTGCATATTACAGTTTTCATGGCTGATGCAGTTCACCCTGCAATCCTTCTGATGGCGTCCATTTCTGTGTCACTTCTGAAGTACGTTATGCTTATTGTGTTGTATTTTCGTTATAATCTCTTTCAAGGTATTCACAAGTAGTTGGTGTTTTGCTTTCTTTTTCTATACCCGAAGCCCAATATCTTCATCTATCAGAGCACTCTCTGGTATTGGCATAATTGTTGCCTTGTTGGCGTTCCAATCCTTAATGTTGGAGTAGACTCATTGAATTGACATTGCACACTTTCTTTCATTGTTATAGTTCCTACATGAGATGTGGAAGATAAAGATTACAAGCGGCTCTGGAAAACCTGGAGCTACTTTGAGTATTTCTTCATCCGTACCTATGCAAACAAATTGATATCTATTCAATAAATGTGTGTAGTTCTTGTAGATTCTTCCCTTAATGAAAACATAACAAGAGTCATGAGAAAATTGTTGCCATTGCTATTCTTGTAAGCACCTTTTCATGTGAAGATTATGAGCGTTTCATGCCCAAAGGTATCTCGAACTATTTTTCGACATGACAAAGCTTACTCATCATTAGTCTGCGACGATGACTATGACTGCACGGAGAGCTGGAAAATACTTGAATGTGAGAGAGAGACTAGAGCATGAATTTAGCTTCCTTTTGGTAATCATTAGGCCATCATGATGAACATTTCATGTAAATGTGGAAAGATCCTACAGAATGCAGCTTATCAACCAACATTTATCTTATGGTACAATTAATTTACTTGATTTACAAAATGTAAAATACAACAGGATCTTCACAGCAGTGTCTCAGGTGTGCAGTGTGCATTTCAGCTTGTAGCCAAGCAAAAAATTGTAACGGCTGCTGGGCCCCAGGAGCACGGCTGTGAGTTGTTCGATAGCTCTATGCTTGCGTACTGTTTCTTCCCTCCAGATTAAAATGGTTTCCTTGGGGTAGGTGCTCGGTTCTCCATAGATTGCAATCTTTGTTTAAGATGAAAAACTTCAACCTGCATACATGCATGACACAGTCATAAACAGTCGCTTATATAAGAGCCAAGAGTATACTGTAAGCAGCTTATCCTCATCAAAGTCATACTTGTAGCTGAAATGCTCTTGCTCGTTCTCCTGCGAGGACTCCTCTCGTTGAATGCAGCTCCTACATTGAACATTCAATCACCAAAATTGGTTTGTCGAAACAAATTTTTTCATGTAATAAACAGAACGTGGCAGCATTTAAAAATGAAAATACCTTCTGGGTATCATCCAAAACAGCTTTGAGGAAAGCCACATCGTGCTCGAGCCTCACATTGTCAGAATGAACAATACTCGAGAGGTTGTTCGCCTCTTCTTGTGCTAGTTCTACACCAGCTAGCTTCTTCTTCAGTAACTCTATCTCCTTTCCAGAGTCTGCCAACTTTCTTTCCAGTTCCTGTCGGCTCTTGAGAGCAGAGGATAAGTTTTTCTCAGCAGCTTCTCTACTGGCCAATGCAGCAGCCAATTGTCCTTCCAAAACTCCGTTCTTCCTTATAAGTTTCTCATAATACTGGTACATACTTGAAGGCGCTGATAGTGCTCCTGGTTTACTATCACTTTCTGGAAATATTCCGTCATTGTTATCAGCTGGTATGTTCCCAATTCCATGGTTGTGTGGATTTGAGTTTTCAAAGTCATATGCAGACAGCGTCTCCTCCGAGTGGAGTCTACTTCCATGTAAGTTAGTTTGGATTCCGGAATCAGATTGACATTTTTTCTTTTCTGAGGGCTGAAATCAACACAATATCAAATCAATATCTCAATACATTACATTAAGGAATAGAATAACAATACTATCTTTGAACTGAGTGCATTTCTTTCAAAATTATATAATTTTGAATGTTTCATCTTGAGTTTCAGACTTTTAAATGTTTTGTCTCAAATGAGGATCAAGTTGATAACATAAGTCAGATAGTCAATGAAGTAAGCTTAGTTTACCTGCACGAGAGGATTTTCATCTTCACAACTCTTTGCAACCTTAACAGCAGTATTGGATTCTTCGTCATTATGATGGAACTGTTTCCTAAGTGAAACGTTACCGGTAACAGGATTTGAATCGATAAGTAAGGACTCTGACAGAGATTTTCTTCCTGAGCCATGCTCAATTGCAGATGCAAGATTTTGTCTAGCAACTGAATTGACTGAGCGCTGAGAAGTACCAAGAGTTAGCTGACTAGCCAAACCATTCGCTGAGGAGCGTTTTTCAGGCACCAAAGTTGCAGGTCCTTTGCTGGGAAAAGAGCGACGACTTGTGGATAATTCATTCTTTTCCATGGTAAGCACTTCAACCTGTAACAAAATTTGGAGGGAATTAAGGCACAAGTCTAATGAAGGGAAAAACAATGAAATAGAAAGTTAGAAACATGACTCCCAATAAACCTGGTTTGAAGGCTCTTTCCTGGATCCTCCAAAAGCAACAAGAAAATCCTTTTCTTTGTGCTGCACATACTCTAGGCTGAAGCCCTGCGAATACAGGATAAGAACAATATTAAGGTAAGATTAAAAAAAATAAAAATCAATGTTCATAAATTTATGTTCCAAAGCATTGTGACTGATGTATAATTAAAGTTGATATTGCACACCTTATTAGTAGTTATTGTAGAAGGAGGCGATGCAATGGCCAATGACCACTCAAGTTTCAAAACATCAAAGATCAGAGTCTCGGCATGTCCTGGAATATTAGGAAACAGAAATTCATAAGTCAGTTATGCTTTTCTATCATAATTAACCTTCAAATATTTATTTTGTCTCTTTTGCTTGTTTAAGGTTTGGAGATGACACTAGGAATCTTCAATATTGCATGAAATGTTTTAAAAATCTGAAAAATAATAGAAACACGACAAAAAAAACTCAACCAAGTCTTAGTTATGAGGACTACGTTTTTTTTTGCTTCCGCCACCAACAATATACCAGTTGGTTCCACATAAGACCCCACAGCAACCAGCTCTCGGTGATGGATGGAATCCTCGTTTCTTAATTCTTGACCATACCATCTGTGGAAAAACCCCAATGCTTATAAGACTTTGATTCTCATCTTTCAAAGAGTCGACATGTTTTGCCACAAAGTTTAGTCTTTTTTTTAAATGAAAAGTTTAGTATTTTAAAACATGTAAAAACGAGAGAGAAATTTGCCCACCGTGTCAAAGTCAAGTGAATACAAATCATTCAAAGTTCTGGATTTTGAAGTGCCTCCAAAGATGAGAAGAGTTTTGTGACTTTTGTCATCATATAGAGCAGCCACATGGTTGGACCTTGGAGATGGTCTGGTTCCTCTGTACATACATCAATATATTGAAGTTTAGAATATCATAATTAAAAAGACCAATACTTTTTGGCCATTTAAAGAAAGGTTAACTGAACAAGAAGAAACCGTGAAGAAGGTATTGTAATAATTAGGTTCCATCAAGGATTGCTCACGTGCAATGAAGAGGCAGCCATGTCAATGACTTCAAATCAAACATATGTAGGTCATGCAGTTTCCTTTTTTTAGCATCTTCACCGCCAAAAAGGATTAAGACAGAACTTTCCCTGACTACAGTGTGACCAGTACGAGCAACCTGCAATGCATGAGATATGTGAGAAAGACTGCTTATAATCAGATTTCAGTGCTCTATTTAAGTTTAATTAGGTACTGCTTTTCAGTTAGGGGACGCAGTAAATCATGGATAAAGCTAGTAAGAATTTTGATGATGAACTCTTCAATTACGAAAGGAGTATATACTATCTGCAAGTGTAAGGTCTAAGTCATAAACAAGATAAAACCCAAGTAAATAAGACAAACACCAACTCATTACAGAATATAGAAGGAAAGAGTACCGGTATGTCACCCTTTGCTTCCATTTGAGACCAGCATTCTGTCTCAGTGTCAAATGCCCAGACTGCAAAAATGAAAACGAACATGAATAATTTCATATGCAATATAGCACAAGCCAAAAGTGATGACTTCATGCGCTTCAAAAGACAGCAATGAGAACCTGAAATTTTCTCACTCCCGGGTTCGGTCTTTCCTCCAACCAGAAGTGCCTTTTTCCCCCAAGAAACCTAGAAAAGAAAAGGTAGAACTTTCAAAGGTAAACAAGTTAACCGGATCTAGCTATTGATATAGAACGTTTTAGTAGTTATAATATTCTCTCAAACTGGATAACCTCTGTTCATAGATTTCTAGAGAAGTGGGCCTCTAAATTCCCATTTGTATGTGTCTTGATATTTAGTGTCAATCAGAGAAAGATTTAACAGAACATGAGATAAGCTTTGATATAACTACAATAGTGTACACCTCCTAAAAACATATACAATAAGGTACCAGTCTGTGGCCCTTGCATGCAGGAATCTTTAAGGGAAGACTGCTGGGTGACAAGTAAAGCTTTGACGAAGCTGTTGTCCAGGTAAAACTGTCAAAATTAAGCACCTGACAAGGAAGCAGCAGCACAATGATTTGCATAGATATAATTATTTAATAAATGTCAAGATGGCTACTCCAGACTCAAATTTTTAATCTAATAGATGACAAAGAACCACTATCCTACCTGTACATCATCTAGCAATTCAGTCCCAGATTCACCACCAACCACTATCATCTTGTTCCCAATTACAGCCGCCGCATGCTGTTTCAGGAAAACCAAAAGCAACGGTTTAGCTTTCAGCAACACCATGAACACAAATCAACTGAATCCATGTACCACTTGAACCGAGTTGAAAGTTAGAATCATAACAAATTTTACATTGAAGCGCGGCATAGGTTTCTCTCCGGAAATTGACAACACCATCCAGTTCTCAGAGCTCCCTATTGTGGAGTTACTAATCTCGGGTGCAGCAGACGGACACTCGCAGTCATTGTCATCTGAACTGTTACTTGCCACCGCATCGGCATCATTCTAGAAAATCAAAATGAGGTCAGCTCAGACCAGGGACTCATTGACATTGGAACCAAAACAAATTTACAAAACAACCTGAAACAAGCCTTACATTGGAGCTGTTATTTCGTTTTGTGTGTCTTATGGGGCTTCTAGTTCCTTGCGTGGAATCCAAGAGGTTGACTTTTAATCTGCGTCAAAACATTCATTATTCCTTTTTATCAAACTTTAGCATCAGATTACAAGATTCTTCGATCATTAATATATAAATTAGAACTTCCAGAACATACACTCAGCTTCTTCTTAAACTCAGATACAAACACTGATTTGCTGTCATTGTGTTTAAGTACTAAAATTCACTGACACTGAAGATTGTGAACTGACACTATCAATGAAGAGCAAGCAACTTTTGTAACAACAATAAAATACCGAACACAAAATAATAACTTCAAAATAAGAAGAGCTCACCGTCCAATCTTCATGCGTTTGCGAGAAAACCCGAACATTATGGTGAAGCAACAATTTCAACAACAGCTAAGAACTCTCTAATAACCAAAACAAACACAAACATCAACTGCTCAATTAGACCCAAACTTCTTACTCGATAGATAAAGCTACATTCTTTTAAGATTACAACCACAGACCCATGATTCTCTGGAAGCAGTATAGTGAAATCAAGACCAGATTTTTAGTGGGTGCGAGTAAAATCCTTACCGTAAGTTTTGGGTAGCCAAGAAAACCAGAGAAAACTGAGAAGACTGCAACAGTAAACGAAAAAATCACGAGCAGCCCAGCTAGGTAGAGTGAGTGAGCTGGAAGGCCTGGAAACAACTCTAAGCAAGTGTGAGTAGAACCACAAGACTAGAAACCGAGCTTGTCCTGTAATGCATTATAGGCACATTTTCTTTCTTCTTTTTTTTGATGAATGTTTTGTTTTAATGGAGCTTCATTAAAATCATAAAAATGTAAAGTTTAGTAATTAAGCTGTAAGAAAATAGGTTCTGAATGACCGTTGGGTACTTGGGTGAGGGACTGAGGGAGAGAGCGCGGTTTAAACCTTCGAGGTAGACCCTAGATGAGAGAGAGAGAGAGGGAGGGGACCATTTATTGCTCGCGGTTGTGGGTCCTTGGGCTTGTGCTTATGCATAGTTGTTGCATACTTTTATGAGATTAATCCACGGAAACAACAGAGCTTACATGATAAGTAAGACTTCGAAAGGCCCTTGTGCCTTGTGACGGCTCTGTCTACAGAGCGACCGGGGACCTAGCGCGAGCTAGGGTTCGTTTTTTGGTGGCGGCAGACGTCAACCCCGGCGTGTTGAGAAGGATGAGTTGTGTTTTGTGTGATGGGAAGATTGTTGATTGAGATGACGGTGACGATCTGGTTGTTGGGGTGGATATGGTGGAGAGGAGCCGAAGCCTATGGGCCTAGGGTGGCGGTCTCTAGGCGGAAACAACATCACTGCGTGCCTAGCCGGAGAGGTTTGTTGTGGAGGAGCGAGCCTAGTCAGAGGCGACCAAGACGGGGCCGACTCAAAATCGGGATTGCCGGTTTGAGGAAGAGGCGTCGGGGCAGATCAGACCTGGGCTGAGGGCGAGAATGCGACGGGAATGGAGGACGGCCTCTACATCTGGCGGAGGACCTGGGTCGGTGGCGATCGGATGGAGGTGACGACTTGCCGGCAACTCTAAGTCGACCGGACTTTGGGGGCGGTGGGCGGTGGTGGTTTGCTGACTACCTTACTGTGTGGAGGACTAGGTTTTCCTCACAATGGGCTTCAACTTGTTTGGGCCTCTCCCACCACTTATCGAACCTCTTTTATTGATTGATCTATTAAGTGGGCCTCCTTGATCAAATTAACTTGGTGGCATGGGATACGGAGAAGGAAAATAACTGGGCATCTTGGATTCCGAATTTGGGAACCTGACATTATCAGTGGGAGCGTTTGGCATCACCTCATGCGAAAATATTCGATCTTACGGGGAATTATGCAGATCGATAGGCGGTACCTCATAGGGTTTATAACTTTGAGGTGCATAACTAGATAGGATGTGGGGTCCAGACTTTTTTTCCAATCATTATCCTATGTCTAGTTATGTCTTATGGTAGAGTCTGTAATGAGCACAATATTATGTAGGTTGCTATAAAGAGTTCTTTCTACTAAGCCAGTAATCGGTGTTCTCCTTTGTAACTTATCAGCTCAATCAATTTTTATTTTTCATCTAAAAAAATGAGATTAATCCACGACAACTCTTTCCTTTTCGTTAGTGAATTTTCATTTGGTAAAGTAAATGAATGATTGGGATTCAGTGATTTTATATTTTCGTAAATATTTTTAAAATATAATTTTAGTTATTGAACTATACAACACAATCTTACAATTGGTCACTTCGTCAACTTAAAACATTAATGAAATTTGAGTTACATTAACCAAATTTTCAATAAAGGAGTTATAATGTGTGTAAAACACGTTTGAACAAGTGCACTCTAAGGAACAAGTCTCCTTGTAACAACCTTAGCGCCGTGTGTTCTATCCTAGTGCCAGATAAGGTTAGCTGGTGGATTGTCTTTTGACGACCTTGTTAATAGAAACCTTGTTACTGAGAATTGTCGATGCAACAACTTTGCTCCTTTTTTTGGCCATGTTCCTTATATGGAACTAGTCGATTTTAGGTTGTCATTTCGGCCTCTCCCTCGTGGTGGCTTGTGTGTAACAATTGCCTCCGATGACCTTATCTTGATCTGCTCTGTGCCTCCGTTGGGAAGCCACTGGAAGGAAGGAGACAATTGGATCTCTATCCTCTTATCGGCAAACGACGTTTGATACAGGTGGGTGGTTATCACCTTGCCTTAAATCTTGGGTGTTGCTCGACATTCAGATGGTTTACAGGTGGTGGTGTAGCGTGGTGGGACTGCAGCGACTCTTGACAACTACAAGTGACATCTCACAATAGGATTCGGGTCATGGTTTGACTGGTGAGCCGACAATATGTTGGCACCGGTTGGCGACTCAGCACAGCGTCGCTGCCTGGCGATGATGGTACAAAGGATGTACGGCTGGCACTCCCATGTTACCTAAAGGCCCCCCAAGAAATCCTATTGTTCATGGGCTAGTGGGTACTAAGGTACAAATTTGGTCTAGGCTGGGCCTTGGTTTTGGCTTGTGGTGGACAAAAATATGGATGAGGTGGGCATGTGGGGCTATTTGGGCTGCTTTTTCACTTTCATTGCATTTCTGATATCGAATTTGGGAGCAGCACATAAGTATTGACGTATGGGATTTAATGAGATTATTCATTGCAAGACGGGTCTACCCCATTAGCTGTGTCTTAAGTGCACTTAATTAATGAGGGATTGATGGTCGAGGATGTATCGCAGACTCTAGGAGTGTGAGGCAATAACTATTACGAAACATAAGCAGCTCAAATTGATGACTTACTTTTGTCGTTGGATCACAGCTCAGGTCGCCTAATTTACCCAGCGAATGAAGAAATCTAATTTTTGATTATAGAATATTGTTCTCGAGTTTATGTAGCTTTAATTTTGTATTTGTTTGATTGTTCTCGAATTTATGTAGCTTTAATTTTGTATCTGTTGTGCCGCTGAACGTTTCTTCAAACCCAATGGTCCTGAAACAGGAATTTGACTGTGAGGGGCCATCTGCAAAAAAAAAAAACCTAGTTAGAAGAACCCTCTCTGAAGAAGGGATTGTCCTGCATAGTAGCCATCAACCCCTCCAACTGTGTCGACCGGTCACTCTCATGTCCCTCAACGGGCATCTGATCCTCTATTATAAGTGTAGACCGTGTAGTTGGTTCCATCGCATCCCCCAGAACTTGTTGCGGCAATGGAAGAATCGAAGCCTCCTGATTGCACTAACCGGTGCTGGTGCTCCAAATTTTTGCACAACCTCCAATAGTTCCATCATGGAGGAAGAATAGTTACCTCCTCCTCCCTACTGATACATGTGGTTACCAATAACCCCTTGATCACCACTTAAGCTCACAAGTACTCATGGAGTCCTTGAGATTAGCCCCAAATTCCAGCTACTACCTGAGGCCACCACCACCGAGGCATGCCCCTGCCAGTGCCGACTAGTCCAGCCATCCCTGGAGCTCCTATCACTGTAAGATCATATCCTAACCTCTTTCCAATCACACATTCTTCAACACCATGCATGAAGGTACCACAATCTCTACATAAACCTTTGATTTTCTCATACAACAAAACCATAGCCATAACATAAATCTCAGTAACTCAGAATTTGTTCTTACCACAAGAGAGCGGCTAAAGTCTAGTTCTACTCGAATTTTCATATCTGATTGATGGTTCAGAGCATGTCTATCTCACTCCTTGTATATGCCAATCGAGTTGCTAATGTGACAAAACCACTTCTCTTGGAACACACCCACAACAAAGTGACCCAAAGTCGGCTGCACCATACCACTACCTAAGCACTACTAAGCGATGCTGGTACCAAGAAGGAGTCGGTTGTCCATACCATCCAAAGCCTCAACAATAACTGTGCATGCCGGAATGAAAATACCATTATCCGCTTATAATCGCTCGGTGCAGATCGACATGAGACCAAAACTTGCACACAAATCTGTTCTCGGAGATCCTGGTGAAGCCCATGATGCCTAAACCTGTGGCGTCACGCCAAACCCCGATCATCTTCATCTCGAAAGCTTACACCTTGTCAACTACCAAGGGTTAGAAGGAGAAGATACGCGCCACAGCGTACATCTAGTCTTCCTCGGCCTCATCGTCGGAGTGGGCGAGGTCGACCTCACCGAGCGCCGCCACTAGAAATTGAGGTTCTAGCGGGTTCTCAAACACCGGATCAGGATTGGGATCCGCGAGGCCGCCTCCGCGGGTAGGGATCGACATGAAACAGTTGATTGGGATAGAAAAGAGGGAGGGGAAGAGATGGGTGAATTCAGATTTGGAATCGGGATCATTTTGAGGGAGATTGGAGGGAAAAGAAGGGTGTGTGGCACTAAGGTTTAGAGGAGACGAGGGAGAGACAAAAACAGGGAGAAGTCGTATTTCCAGTTCTGTTCGTAGGCTTTATATAAGAAAGATCATTAATATGTCCCCCCTACCCCTCTATTAAGACTATTATGCATGAAGCATGCAAAACTAGCCAGCTCCCCTGAAGAATGAAGTGCTAACATTGACGAGTAAATAATATTGATCAAAAATCATCATGCTCCATCTGCGTCGACGCGTGTGGCACATGAAGCATGAATATGAGCTCCACTGGTCTCTCAGACACCATTTTTGTCACCGCCTCCATTGCTATTTGCTAGCTAGCTGTCTTCTGGTACGGTCCATATCCGATGGGCGTACGTTTAATGATGATATAAAGAAAGGACACAAGTCACACAACTATAAGTCGACAATTTAAGACTGAGATGCGGTTTGGATGAGTTTTGTTATGAACACGGCCGGAGAGGATATATAATGATTGTTCGAGTTGCATGCATGCCACAATGGTTTTGTTAGGGCTTTGATAGTGGGAAAGTTTAAGTATGTGTTAATTAACAACATAATGTAGAAAATTTAGTTGCACTAACAGAACTAATGCACATGTCGAACTAAATACATATATGACAAAATTGTTTAAATGGTCACTAATCTTTGTCTAAAACGACAGTTTGATCACTATCGTATGACATATGTCAAAATGATCACTCCCGTTAAGGTTTCATTTTCAAATTGGTCATTCGAGTTCAAACGTCCGTTAAAAAAAGAATATTCCGTTTATTTTCAGGAATATTTTTGTCTTTCCAATACTTATTTTAACTTTTTTTTTTGTAATATTTAATCTGGATATCAAATGACAGCCGTTGAATCTCTTTTAATGAGATTCAACGGTATAGATTCGATTTTAAAGTGGAAGACCCAAATAACAAGTACGCGAGTCAAATGACCCGAATACCTAAATCTGGGTCAAACACCCAGAATTGTTCATCATCTCCCATGGACTACCTTCTCCCTCGCCACTGACGTACTCCGATGACGAGCACTAGCTCTATCTTCACTATATCAGCAGTCGAACCTTCCCGACCTGACTCGCAAGTCCGAAACCCGAACCTACCATTTCAGATACTTCGCCACGACCCAACTCCTCAGCCCAATTTGGAAAAAATCAACCTAGGGTTTTCAAATTCCAACACCGTCGAAAAAACGCATACAAAAATTGGAACTAGCTACAGATCAACGACGACGGAGTCGATTGGGTTTGGGGATGTCAGGCTCGGTAAGGCAGCATTTTAGGGTTTCGATCTTGTGGAGGACGATGCACTGCTCTTCGACATTGGATCGAGCTTCGCCGATCAATTTTACTAGGTCCAGGAATTCCTTGGATTGCCCGAACCCGCCTTACGAGCCCATCGCGAGCTCCCAGCCAATCGTCTTCAGTTGCTCCATTTAGGGTTTTGGGAATTCTAGGGATTCCATTTGGGGCATGAAGGACTGGGGGGAGGGAGAGAGAGAGAGAGAGAGAGAGAGAGAGAGAGAGAGAGAGAGAGAGAGAGAGAGATTATAATGGCATTATCATAAATAAAAGAAATTAACGAATAGAAAGATAAATTTACCCCTTATAAGTCATATGTTTAACGTCCAAAATAGACGGAGTGACCAAATTGATAGACGGAGAACGAAGTTGAATGACTTTTTTGACACATGTCATACGATAGTGACCAAACTGTCGTTTTGGACAAAGATTAGTGACCATTTAAGCAATTTTGCCTATATATATCAGAAGCTAGCATTCTTTCCACCCATCACACATTCTTTCCTTGTCCTTGTGATTCCTACTTGTCAAATAATGCACACTGTTACAAATTCCTTTTGATCTCTTTGAACTCGATCATCGATATGATCGGTCTGCTTATCGACAAATTAAGGAAAAATTGTTGAGGAGGTCACTCATGTTTGACAATTAAGACAGATTGGTCACTTATGTTTGACAAATATCGGATTGGTCACTCATACTTGACATTTTTGTTCACATTGATCACTTTGTTAGTTTTGGATGTTAAAAAAATATATATTTTTTTATTTATAAAATGCATATAAGTCAATTTATTAACATGACAAGGACAAAAAGATACATTTAAGTAAAACACATGTGTTTACAAATGTGATTTTTAACATTCGAAATGAACAAAGTGACTAATCTGAAGAAATGTCAAACATAAGTGACCAATTCGTTTTAATTGTCAATGAAGATAGGATAAGATGTGTACAGATCCCTTTGCTTCATTTCTTCTTTGGTAAATGGAGATAGGATCACAGATCTTCAGGTGGCTATATATAGCTCGTTCGTACGCCGTTCTATCTCAATTTTCTGGCGTATCTATATATGATAAATCTAGATCTATCTATCTATTCTGCAGCTAGCATATGTATGTCAGCCAAGTTGATATTTATCCAATTGGCTCCTCCATTTAATTTCATATTAGGATTCGCTTTCAGTTCATGAGAATGATACTAAAAAGCAGCAAACTGATCGAAGAAAATACACAAATATATAACAGATATCAATGAACATATATTGAAGACTCTAGATCGAGACCAACTCTTTCATGAAGCCGCTTGAAATATACATCGGTTAGACCCAGCTAATGATTAAATAAATTTCTGTCCAAAATATCTCTCTTTTTGTCTTGTCAAACCCTAAAATAATTCTATTGACTGTCCCATCTTCCACCTGGCACGGTTACCTCATGGAATAACTGCTCCTAGATCGATTTATCACTCCCATTATTATTTATGACAGTGAATGTTTCAGACCAGATTAACAGAATACGTACGCCATACATGGCCGGATGCCACAGATATATATTCATCGAGGTACGGTCCCCCAACTTATCATATGCCAGTGGGAATATTGGCCAACATGTAATTGATGGGAACGTCAAAAGTTTACCTGATTAATTAGAGAAAATGGCTCAAATAATCACTAAAATTTGTCAAAATCAACAATTTGATCACTGAACTTTAGAATATATCAAAAAGGTCACTGAACTTTAACTTCATCTATTAATTTGATTACTTTGTCTATTTTAAATATTCTAATTTGTCAAATATTTTACTTATATAGATAGAATTATGAGAGAAATACACATGGCATAAGTGAGAGAAGTATGAAAATCACCATGGAATAAGAAAAATTGACATCTAAGATGTGCAAAATGATCAAATTTGATTGACAAAGTCAAAGTTTAGTGACATTTTTAGTATTTTATAAATTTCAGTGATTAAATTATCTATTGTGACAAAGTTGAGTGATCATTATAACTATTTTTTCGATTAACTAAGTTATATATACAAATGTAGACCATATATATAAACGTGTATATATATATATGCTATGTCAGTGATTCGGTGTGTATATATTCGTTTGGATCAGGTCCATGCTTGTCGTGAGCTACGCGGAAAATCTTGTGCAAAATGTCTAAAAATTCGATGGCCTTTAGTGACATTGGAATCAGAATATATGACCCAACCGGCATGGGTGGAGTCAACTGGCTGGCTAGCTAGCAAGGAGGATTCCTTAATGATCAACCGGACTAAAGGAGCTGTACGTACGTACTAAAAAAAGGTATATAAAAGACGTACGGAAATGAAAGATAATGCGAGGATATGCAGATCGATCGATCTTCGATCACAATTTACATATCAAATTTAGGTCTATCCAGTAGTTCTGTGAGTTACATACCCTAAACAGCAGATTCTCAAAGAAGAAATAAGGAACAAAATAATTAAGCTGGTAAGGTGAGGAGCTAGGTACTGGAGACGTTGCTGCGCGCTCCCGGAGAAGTGATGCGCCCAGCAGGTATCTGTGAATTCTATCCTACTCCTAATTAGCATAGACGCTCTCGGCTTACTCTGCTAGCTAGCTAGCTGGAGCTCCATCGAGTAGGGCGTTAAATTAACATAATGATGGGTTGTATTGGTGGGACACTTATCCACCGTTTATTATTGGAGTGTTCGTCTGAAATTTAATGGGTCTGCCCAACTTTAATTTTGGTTAATAAACATCAATGTATGAGGCAATGACAAGTTTTCAAACCTAGTTTGAGTAGTTAATCTTGTTTATTGAGTTTTGTCATGTACAAGAGACGGAAAATTCTTGCCCTCTTTTTTTCATTGTTTTTCTTGAACTTTGTATTTTTTTCTTTATTTTCAATAATAAATTGAATAAGGGGATGGACAGTGGGATCCCAAAGATTGGTGGACCCTCCACCTTCAGGTTTGAGGGTGAGACTTGTTCCTTAAATTGTTTACCTTTGAGGAACTAATATCGCCAAATCTCTTATTCTAATATTTTTTTTAAAAATTAACATAATGTACGTACGTACACACTTAGAAAACTTCCACCTCAATCATATTATCATTATACTAAAATTATAATTGTAACTAGCTAAAAAAATGAGGACTCAACCCTAGTTTAGCTAGTAAACTAGAATTAAATCCTAATGATTAATTAGCTATGAGAATTTCTACAAAAATTTTAACATAATTTTCCCTGAAAACTGAACAACCCAAAAATCTGCAAAAAGAGAATACTTCTAACCAGATTCCCACACACAAATTGTGGACCACTTATTGTCCATCCGGATTTCGCAACAAAACATAAATAAGAACCAGAAATTTAACTCAGAAATTTAACATAATTACAACATGCTGGTTTTGAATACAAAGAGAACATACTCGACTACTATTCGAGTAACTGAAAATAACATAAATAACCGAAATTCAGAGCGACTTCTATGAACATAAGATACATATAAATAGGTCTAACAATAGATTGAAACCTACTGAATGAAGAGCTGACTCTGGTGGACTCAAAGCCTTCGACGACACCACACAAACTCAAGATTTATATTGCAGTCTGGGCGACGAAAACTGAAAAGTCCAGAAAAATGCATTTAAAATATAAAACGTTAGAGTGAGTAGACAAAAATAACGTAAACTACGCAAAGCGATAAATCTGTAATAACATGTCTTTCTACTAATCTTTGTAAAATAAAACGAGTTCAAATATAATAAACTGAAATAAAATATGAAGGTGGGCGCTCAGGGAGTTTGTCCTAACCCGAAGCGACTTCATGACTGTAAATACAAAGTGATGGGATCGTCTAGGGTGTTTGTCCTAAGTCAAGACAATCTGGGTCGGCAGGGTGTTTGTCTTAACCCGGTCTGACCCGACTAGTCAGTGATCAACCGACTAGTCAAAGCATCGATGCTGAAAATAAAATCATCACAAACATACCTTTAAACTCGACTATAATAAAATAGAGGAGACTACAAATCTGCAGAAACATGAACTCGTAGCAACTGTGAAAATAAATAAACGTCAACTCACAAGTCTGTGACTACTGCTGGGGTCCTGCAGATTTGTTTTCACTGTTAGGGTTGCGATCACGATGTTCTGTAAATACGGATCATACGATATTAAAATATGCATAAAACTATGAAAATCGGCCATAAAACAACCCCGGAAGTCTCGTCGATAATTTCGACAAACTGCCTCGCCGGAGCACAGCTGTGGGCGGCGGCGCGTGTAGCCCACGTGCCTCCGGTGAAAGTGGTCCGATGGGAGAAGTTGACACCTCGTTGGAAACCTCTCGGCGAGCCCTTCCACTTTCCTAACTAGATCGAAGTCCAATTCATCGATGTTTGGCTGGAATTAGCCGAAACAGACCGGAAACCTAATTCCGGCAATGGCCACCAACGACAGTGATTAACCCCTCAAAATTCTGCTGTCAACAAGCCCAATCTGTCCCCTAGCCCTACGCGCCTCAAATCACCACCACGTGGTCGGAAAACTCCTTGAAACATCATGACCCGAAACCAGCCGGAAATTTCAACATGACGAAGCTATGTCGTGGAGCTTCGTCAGACGGGTTGCCTCCAAACCTGCAAATTTTAAAAAAATAAACACACCAAGCAAAACACTCATCGTTTTCCTACCTTTTCCATAGCCGGATGTGGCCGAAATTGGTGAAACGGGTCAGATCTTTTGAAACGGGTTGCGGTGAGCAAAACGAGTCGAGCACCGTGGGTATTTTTTTATTTTAATTTTTAAAATCCCCCTACTTATACCCCCATGCTCCTCGACAGATTGACGGTCCACAATCATTCTTATCGCGATCGAACGGTTGTGAATTAACCAACTAAAAATTATTTATTATTTATTTATTTCTCACACGAAGTTCTGATAAGCATAAGAAGTAGCTCGCTTATCTGAAAAATTCCCCGAAAATTCCTACGAGCTCAAAACTAAATAATCTACAACTTTCATGAACAAAGCCAAATCAAATTCTCACCTAGTAAAAAAGTCGTTAACAACCTCGGTAATGTGACTAATCCGTGATAAAGCTTAATATAACTCGATAAACGCGTAATTTTGGTTTGGGTTGTACTACCCCCTTTTACAAAAATTTCGTCATCAAAATTTATATACCTGCTAGAAAAGATGAGGATATTGCTCTCTCATGTGCTGCTCTGGTTCCCAGTTGACTTCTTCTACTGCATGATTCCTCCACAACACTTTCACCAAAGGAATGGTCTTGTTTCGAAGAATCTGCTCTCTATGGTCAACAATTTCCACTGGTTTTTCAATATAGACCAAATCCTCACATAATGGAATCTACTGAGGCACAATAACATGAGATGAGTCGAAGATGCATTTCCGCACCAAAGACACATGAACACGTACTAGCTTTGATGGTAACTCCAAACGATAAGAAACATCACCAACAAGTTCAGTAATCTCAGATGGTCCGATGTATCGTGGTTGAACTTTGCCACGTCTTCCAAATCGCATAACACCCGTCCATGACGACAATTTCAAAAATACGCAGTCACCAACCTCGAATTCTAGTTTCTTCCTCCTAACATCTGCATAACTCTTTTGTTGATCCTGGACAGCCTTTAATCTGTCTCGAATGATCTGCACGTTTTCCGTCATTTCTTGCACAATATCTGGATCAATAAGGTTTCTCTCTCCTACCTCATTCCAACACAGTGGGGCCCTGCACTATTCCCCGTATAAGGCTTCATATGGTGACATACCAATGCTAGGGTGAAAACTTTTATTATAAGCAATTTCCATCAAATGCACGTACTTATTCCATTTCCCTAGAAATTGAAATACGTAGGATCTCAGCATATCCTTCAGTGTCTAAATGGACTAGCCATCCGTCTGGGGGTGGAAAGCTGTACTGAATCATAACTTGGTTCCTATAGCTTCTTATAAAGCTCTCCAGAACTGTGAAGTGAAAAAGGAATCTCGATATGAGATAATAGAAACATGCACACCATGTAGTTTCACAATTTTCTGCATATACAACTGAGCTAGTTTGCTCACAGAAATTTTCTCTGGAACTTGTATAAAATGTGCAGACTTCGTGAAGCGATCCATAACTATCCAAATATCTGTATGACCCTTGGATGTACGAGGTAGCTTATAGACAAAATTCATAGTAACAAGCTCCTATTTCCAAACCCAAATCTCAAGATGTTGCATCAAGCCTGAAGGTTTCTGCCGCTCCGCCTTCACTTGTTGACAAATGGGACACTGACTCACATATATCGTTATTTCCCTCTTCATATTAGGCCACCAATAATACTCCTTAATGATTCCATAAATTTTCATAAGCTGAACAATGAGCTTCATAGAGTATTTCTTGTTTCAGCTCTTTATTGTTCGGAATACAGAGTCTACCTTTGATCAGCAGCAAGCCATCTCTCTGTAATGAAAAATCTGATTGTCCACCATTATGTACTGCTTCCTTTAGTCTCAGAAATGAGGCATCGGAATCTTGTAAATCACGAACTCTGTCAACAAGAACAGGTCGAATTTGAAAGTTGACAAGTAAAACTCCCGATTCATCATCATCAGTATATAGGAATGCGCCAGTGGCTCGTAACTCAGAAAGTAGTGGCATCCGAGTTATTTGTATGTGTGACAGCGAAACTTTTGATTTATGACTAAGTGCATTAGCCACCACGTTCGCTTTTCCAGGATGGTACTCGAAAGTGCACTTATAATCACTCAAAAATTCCATCCACCTCCTCTGCCTCAAATTCAGTTATGGTTGTTTAAAGAAGTACGTAAGAATTTTATGGTCGGTAAAAATATAACACCTGGCACCATACAAGTAATGTCTCCAAACCTTCAACGCGAAAATAATCGTTGCTAACTTCAAGTCATGAGTAGGGTAATTGACTTCATGAGAATTTAATTGTCGGGAACTATAAGAAAAACTTTGTCTTACTGCATCAACACACATCCCAAACCTAAGTTGGTTGCAGCACTAAAAACTGTAAACTCCCTACCATCATCCGGTAAAGTCAACACTGGAGCAGTGGCCAACCTTGTCTTTAAAGTCTGGAAACTTTCCTCACTAGCCTCTGACCATTTAAATCTAACTTCTTTCCTCGTAAGTCGGGTAAGAGGTGCAGCAATACATGAAAAATCTTGCACAAACCAATGATAGTAACCGGCTAAGCCTAGAAAGCTCCTGATATCAGCTACACTGGCAGGTCTACTCCAATTCAACACCGCCTCTACCTCGTTAGGATCAACCTAACTCCATCTGCCGAAATCACATGGCTAAGAAATTTAACTTTGTCCAACCAGAATTCACATTTACTAAACTTGGCATACAACTGAGATTCTCTCAAGGCTCTCAGAACAATATGCAAATGTCTTGCATGTTGCCTCGCATCTGAAGAGTAAATCAGGATATCGTCAATAAATACAATGGTGAATTTATCAAGATATTCCCAAAATACTCAATTCATCAAATCCATAAAGGTAGCAGGTGCATTCGTCAGGCCGACGACATAACTAGAAACTCATAATGCCCATATTGAGATTGGAACGCGGTCTTAAAGACATCTAACTCTCTAATCCGCAAATGATGGTATCCTGATCGTAAATCGATCTTAGAAAATACTATAGCTCCCTTAAGCTGATCGAACAAAATATCAATCTGTGGTAGTGGATACTTGTTCTTCATTGTAACCTGATTTAGCTTCTGATAGTCGATGCATAATCTCATCGATCCATTCTTCTTTTTCACAAATAAAACTGGAGTTCCCCATGGTGATATGCTAGGATGGATGAAATCCTTATCAATTAGGTCCTGCAGCTGAATCTGTAACTCTCTCAACTCAGCTGGGGCCATCCTATATGGAGCAGAGAGCTATGAGACCTGTACTCGGTAGTAACTCTATCGTGAAATCAATTTTCCTTACTGGAGGAAGACCTAGTAATTCCTAACCACCTTAATTTGCTCAAGGTTAGGGGTGGAAATACTAGTATTTACTACATGTGCTAGATATACAGTACACCCTTTCTGGAACATCTTCTCAGCATTCACAGCTGAAATAAGGCATGATGAAAGCACATTTCTTTCCCCGCAAAATAAAATCTCAGGGAACCCTAGACTTCTAAATACTACCTCTTTCTGATGACAATCAAGCAAAGCTAGATGATTGCTCAGAAAGTCTATGCATAGAATTAAATCAAAATCTGCGATGTCAAGAGGTATCAGATCGGCAGACAATCTAAAACCTCCAACCATCACGCTACAGTCATGATACATTAGCCCAACTAAAATCACCTTGCTAGAGGGATAAATTACTCACCACATTTCCG
The DNA here is from genome assembly GCA_946800695.1 of Geum urbanum. NCBI lineage: Eukaryota > Viridiplantae > Streptophyta > Magnoliopsida > Rosales > Rosaceae > Geum > Geum urbanum. The sequence continues at coordinate 32,511,899 of OX327012.1, forward strand.
TTAAAGGAGTGGCAGGTACGTTAATTATTGGTGTTAATCTCAAGGAGATAAATGAGTGTGTCGCCCCCAGATCTAATAAAGTATAAACATGATAACCAAAAATATGAAACGTATCAATAATAAACTCTGGAGATGCTCTGCTCTCTTGTAGAGTCATCCGATGAAGTCGGGCTTGTCCAGTCTGTCAGGCCGACCGCCCTTTCTGGCTTCGATCCTGATAAGTTGGTTGTCTGGGTGGTGGTCCGGTTCTAACTTCTAAAGTGGCTCCCTGACTACCACCAGAACTCTGCACCAAAAATCTACTTGAGGTGTCACTCTATGAACACTCCCTCACAAAGTGGTCGTTCTGGCCACAACGATAGCAAGCTGAAGTCCCAAACTGACAATGTCTGAAATGGTGCTTGTTACATCTATTATATAAAGGAAAATCTCTGGGTGTCGATGGAATAAATCGATCGAGACCCACTAGATCCACTGGAACTAGCCCCATACCTCTGCCTCTGTGATCGACTCTGCTTCCATCTCAAAAAACAACTCGGATGACGTGTGCTAGAGGTATGAGATCCCTTACCAGAAGATGATGTGGAACCAGATGTGCTAGAGCCTCCCCTTTTTAAAGGACTCTAACTGGGCTCACCTTCCTTGAATTGTCGAGTCTGACTCTGCTCTGATCGAAGCATATCTTCACATCTCACAGCAGCACTGACAAACTTGTCAAAATTAGTGGGTGGTACACCTGACATGTATGGGGCAATCTCATGTTGCAAACCTTGCTCAAACCTCCAATATCTTTCCTTCACTAACCTGACAGAATTTGGTGCAAATCGGGATAAACGGGTGAATCGACCCCAATACTCCATCGCGGACAAGTCTCCTTGCCAAAGATTCATAAACTCCTCATATTTCCCCTGCTCTGTTGCTTCATTGATCCTGTAAAGGGAACTGCTTTTGCTGATTTAGATTTGGTGACTAAATCATCATGACTCTCATGTGGTGCTGGCATCATGCGTGTAATTAACTCACGCATCTGTTGTGCTAAAGACTGCACTTCATCCTGTTGAGCTGGTTGTCGAGGCATAATGACCTAAAAGTCCACAAAAAGATATTTAGCTCACTCAAAGAGACCAAGAAAAATGGCTTAACTACGAGACTCTATACACTTAACAATGTATAACACTTAGAGCTGTGATAGGGATCCACGGGTAGGTCGGGCCATCCTCCCGGGATTGTTGTACACTATCAAATGTCTATACAGACATGACAAGAGTCTGCAGAATCTGTAACTTAATACTCTGATACCAAGCTGAAAGGACCCAATCCTAGTTTAGCTAGTAAACTAGAATTAAATCCTAACGATGAATTACCTCTGAGAAATTTTACGAAATTTTTTGACATAATGTTCCCTGAAAACTGAACAACCCAAAAACTTGCAAGTAGAGAGCACTTCTATCTAGATTCCCACAAACAAACCGTGGACCACCGATTGTCCATCCGAATTTCTCAACAAAACATAAACAAGAACAAAGAATTTAACTCAGGAATTTAAAATATAATTACAACATACTGGTTCTGAATACAAAGAGAACATACTCAATTACTATTCGAGTAACTGAAAATAACATAAATAACCAAAATTCAGAGCAACTTTTATGAACATAAGGTACATATAAACAGGTCTGATAGTAGACTGGAACCTACTGAATGAGCAGCTGACTGGTGGACTCAAGGCCTTTGACAACACCACACAAACTCAGGATTTATACTGCAACCTGGGCGACAGAAACCGAAAAGCCCAGAGAAAGATATTTAAAATATAAAACGTTCTTGTGAATGGACAAAAATAACGTAAAATACATAAAATTATAAATCTGTAATAACATGTCTTTCCGCTAATTTTTGTAAAATAAAGCGAGTTCAAATATAATAAACTGAAATAAAATATGGAGGTGGGCGCTCAAGGTGTTTGTCCTAACCCGAAGTGAATCCATAACTATAAATACAAGGTGATAGGATTGTCTAGGCTGTTTGTCCTAACCCAAGACAATCTGAGTCGGCCGGGTGTTTGTCCTAACCCGGTCTGACCCAACTAGTCAGTGATCAGCCGACTAGTCAAAATATTGATGCTGGAAATAAAACCATCACAAACATACCTCCAAACTCGACTGTAATAAAATACAGGAGACTGTAAATCTGCATAAACATGAACTCGCAGCAACTTTAAAAATAAATAAATGTCCAGTCACAAGTCTGTGACTACTGCTGGGGTCCAGCGGAATTTCTTTCGCTATGTTGAAGATTTTTCTACCCCTTAAACTTATGAACTATTGACTAATTCATAAGTACATAAAGTTCTTTACTCGCAAATGCACGAGGTCAAGTTTTAGTATAAATGTAGGAAGTCGAGTGTCGTACCCACGAGGATTAAGCACTTAGACTCCCTAACTCATAATGTTTAGCACAGAGACTATGACTAACTAGACATGACTTGACACAAAGACTAAAATAAAAAGTGGATATGAATCTTACACCTCTAGGTCCTTAGGAGGCTTAGCATTGCAAGGGATGGTGAAATTAAGATGAGTTATTAACAAAGTTTAATTGGTTGGTTATTACACTAAAATGCGCATGAAAATAAACAAACAAGTTCTTATAAGAAAAAATGGTCGACTAGGGCAATCCCTACTAACCATATGATGCACCAAACAATATCTCGGTTAATGTATATAGATTTAAGTCTGTTCACGCAAATGAATGTCCAAATTGTGACCTTGTGAGTCACATTTAGTTTTGAATCTAAGCTCCTAGGCCATTTCGGCTCTAGATTACTTAAGCCCAACATTGAAGAATGTCGTGAATTGGAGACTAAGACCTAAGCCATTTCGGCTTGCATCTCAATCGTATGTCACGTTGTGAAATGAGCAAGCATATTGTATAAAGAATGTGGAAGGTTCTCACCTCCCAAATCTCTATTGAAGAATCCAAGAGGAAGTCTAGGTGAACTCCTCGACTCGCACCTAGTGAGTTGCGAGCCAAGGAATTCTATGAATTGACACACTAACCTTTTTGTATTAATGTGAGTCTCTTGAGTCTATTGAGACTTAAGAGAACTCTCGTTCATTATATGTGCTAGGAAAACCAAATCTCAAGGAAAATCTCTTAAACAATACCCTAATCATGTTCACATGCTCATCTATCCTTAAGTGCGTAGCTAGTTCATTTAAGGGTCATTTTTAGCTTCTTATTGCATGCATCAACTTAGCTAGGGTTAACACATACATTTGAGAAACTAGACATGAGGCTCGAGCATATAATCATTCACAATCACACAATAGCTCAATCACAACACAAAAGCTACATAACATACACTAAATCAAAAGTCATACAAAACCAAGACAAGATTTGTTCATCACATGGCTAGGGTTCTAACCCTAGCCTCCCAAAATCTACTACTCACTACATATAACTAAATACAAGAGTTGATACATGTTTGTAAGTAAAAGAGAGTAGAAATAACCAAGGGTTCCTAGCCAAAGCTTCCAAGTGACTCTAAACCCTTCTAGCTCCACTTCTTCTTCTTCTTTAACAAGCACCAAGTCTTCAAGAGGAGGAAATGCAACCTCTAGGACTCAAAGAAGTTAAGGAGAAGAGGGATTACTTCTCACTTCTCACTTCTCACTTCTTCAAGCTTTAGAGAATCGCCCAAGTCCTTGGAGATGAGGATGAGAGGATGAACACCTAAAGCAAGCCTAGAGATGGTGAGATTATGATGAGGTTTGGCTCTATCCAAGTGTGGGAAGAGCTAGGTCTCTTGTAGTGGTGGAGATAGAGGTGTATAGGCTTGGATTGGGAGCAAGAGAGGTAGAAGAGAGTGTTTGAGGGTTGGGGTATGGTTAAGGGGGCTAGAGAGAGCAAAAACTATGAAAAATCTGAGAAATGAGGTGAGTTGTGTGTGGGTGCAAGGGAGAGCTCGAATTTGGCTGAATTGGCTGACTCCATTTCAACCCTAGGATGATAACAAAAGAGGAGGTAGAATATCTAAGGGTTAGCTTTGAATTGGGGAGACCATGATCCACTATTTTAGAATATGGAAGGCTAAGCTCCAAATAGTGACATCATGTGATCCAACTTCTTCTCTTTCTTTCCAAATCAAATTGGTAAGCATACATGGGCTAAATGGGCTTTCATTGGGCTGGACTCCATGTGATGGGGCCGACCAAGGTGGGCCGACCGGCTATGACAAATTTCGGCAGGTTCTGGACAATTTCCGGCAACTTCCAGTGAAGCTATTTCGTCTTTTTCCCAAAGTTGCTCCAAATTCTCTCGTAACCTCATAAATGTATACATCTTCTCTAATAAGTATCTGATTCTTCATATTTAATGCATTTCTGAGCCAACTCCACATTTCCTAGCAAGAACAGGAAACGTCATAAGAACAATGCTTTATTCATAGAAAACAAGCTATAAACATAAAATTAGGAGCGTAATAGGCACAATATTATGGTCCTAACACGCTACTAGGGTTGCGATTACGATTTCCTATAAATATGGATCATACAATATGAGAATATGTGTAAAACTATGAAAATCGGTCCTAAAAACAACCCCAGAAGTCCGTCCGATAATTTCAACAAACTACCTCGTTGGAGCACCACCGTGGGTGGCGGTGCGTGGCCCTCACACGCCTCCACAGGTAGCGACGCGTGTACTCTATGCGCCTCAGTTGAAAGTGGTCCAATGGGGGAAGTTGACCCCTCGTTGGAAAGGTCTCAGCGAGGCTTTCCACTTTCGTAACTGGACCGAAATCCAATTCACTGGCGTTTGGCCGAAATTAATCGAAACAGAGCGGAAACCTAATTCTAGAAAGCGCCACCAACGGCAGCGATTAACTCCTCAAAACACTCATATCAACAAGCCCAACCTATCCCCTAGCCATATGTGCCTCAACTCTCCACCACGTGGCCAGAAAACCCCTCGAAACATCACGGCTTGAAACTAGTCGAAAATTTCAACACGACGAAGCTCCGCTGTGGAGGTTTGTCAAACCTTCCTACCTACCCAGAAATACTCAGGGGGAGGAGAGGATCAATTCCCCTCAACTCCTGACCTCTGCAACACGTCGGAGCACCGCCACCGATGACAGCGATTCGATGGTTCAAAACTCGAATCGGGTTGCCTCCAAACCTGCAAATTTTCCCAAAATAAACATACACAAAAAAACACTCATCGTTTTCCTACATTTTTCGTCACCGGAGGTGGCCGGAATCGGTGAAACAGGTCGGATATATCTTTTGAAACGGGTCGCGGTGAGCAAAACGGGTTGAGCACCGTGGGTATTTTTTTATTTTAATTTCCAAAATTCTCCTATTTATACCCCCAAGCTCCTCGACAGATCGACGGCCCAAAATTAATCTTATCGCGATCGAACGGTCGAGAATTAACAGACTAAAAATTATTTTCTTTTAATTTATTTCTCGCATGAACATCCAATAAGCATACCTCGTTTATCCGAAAAATTCCTCAAAATTCTTACGATCTTGAAATTAAATACTCTACAACTTTTATGAAGAATGTCAAATCAAATTCTCACCCAATGAAAAAGTCGTTAACAACTTCGATAATGTGACTAATTCGTGATGAAACTTAATATAACTCGATAAAAGCGTAATTTTAGTTCAGGTAGTAACAAATTCTTAATATACCTTATAATAAATTAGCTGTGATTAGCTTAGCATGAAGTCCTGATCGAACCACGTAAGAGTCTTCGATCGATCGATCTCTTCAAGTTAGCGGGAGTTATTTGATTTATGTATAACCATGTTCATATACGAATTAGTTCGTAGCAAGGTCATAGTTGGACGTAGCTATATGCATCTATTTTATCATATATGAGAACAAATATAGTCACACAACATAGATTTTAAAAAATTTATAGTCACACAACATGGAAAAGTAAGATTTTATTACCAGAGAAAACATAGCATTACAAAAAGCTATGAATTCAGATCGAGTACATACGGTCAAGTAGTAATTAGTTATAGCCTCACTACAAACTCTCAGCCATATGCTATATATATATATTTGATCTAGGATAATATTATTAATTGATTAGCTCACTCTAGCTCTCTTATAAAAGCATAATTAATTAATTAAGTCTCAAAGGTCTCTCTCATGCAAGTACGCACGTACTTAATGAGTTTGGTCATATATATATTAGCTAGATTGATCAAACCCATAATGCACCGGCGCGCTTGAGCATTGGAATTAAAGATCGCTTAAGATGAAGACTCATGATCTCATTAGCTCCGCCCACAAGCTCGCCTCCGATGAACACAGCCGGCACAGACGGATTGCATCCCAGCTGCCTTGAAAGAGCTTGCTCTATCTCCTTCCCTATTTTGATCTCATCAAGTTCATAAACTGCCGGGTTCACCCCGAAGTCACAGAGCAAGGTCTTGATTGAGTGGCACATGCAGCATGAGTTCTTGCTGAAGATCACCACCGGTCTCTCGGACACCATCTTTGTCACTGCCTCCATTGCTGAACAGAATGTATCAAACAATATCAAATGGTAATGATCGAATAAGAAGCAAAGGCACGAAGATTATATATGGATTAATGATGTTTGTGTTTGTGAGGTATGTGAAAGCTAGATCGTTGAAGTTTGATATGTTTTTAAGTTTTCTGGTGTAATGAAAGTGTTTATATAGGAGATTGCTGAAGAATAGATTGTCACCTTTTGTACGTAGCTTAGAATGAGATAGAAGTTGAAGGGGTTTGATAACGAATGAAATCTATCTAGAATTTTCGATTTGATATTAGATTTTCACACACTTTGACAGATCGATCATTACTCGACAACTTGCTAGAAAGGATGGAATCAAACTTGACTGCATGCACATTGTCGAATATCATTATTGCATACGGAAATAAACACAGACGTGTCCTTTGTACGGCTTCACATTCTATTTGATTTTGTTCATTCTCGATCTCGTTGTTTTTTTTATCCTTATGCAAAGCCTTACTTCTATCACTGCCTGCCTACAGATTAAGATTAAGATACTAAGATTCGATACATGTTTTTTTTTTCTAAGATAGATTGTCAGTTTGAGTGCTTTATTCTTTCTCCCCATGTAGAAATTTGATATGATCATAGATATCATATCAGCAGGTGCATGGCTCGATCAGAACTTGGCCCTTCGGGCCTGGCTGTGGCCGGTGTGGATTTTCTGGCCCCGTCTCTTTGTATATATTCTGCAGCTAGCTATCTGCTCAGTTGAAGACACTAGTACTAGTTGGATTTATCCAGTTGGGACCTCCTTTTTTCGATATCGATTCCCGTCCAATTTTCATGAACGTACAGATCGATATATATCGTCATATCGAAAGCAAAACTCTTGTAGAAAGAGACATGCATATCGAACCTAGCTATGAGAAAGGTAATTGTAATGTTTGTATGCACGAGCTTAGGAACCTTCCTCTCACTTTTGATCGCAAGTTCCAGACAGTGCCAGAAAAACTTCGTATATGCATGGAGTGAGAAAAGCAGATTTCCCTAATTTTATTCTCCTTATATGTACATATATCTTTTTATTCCATGCCATTTTTGATACTCTATGGTTAATGATCTGGCCTTCTCTCATGCCTTTCCCTAAACTAAAATTATATATTTTGCTTCGAGATGATGCATTTTTATTTTTCATATATTTGAAAACGAAAAGAAAAAACTTGATCAGTCTGATAGTTTTTTGTTGATTTGAAAGTAGTCACTTGGTAGCCACTTCACCAATGGTAATTGTTAAGATGATACTGATATGTCTATCTAGCTAGCTAGCATCTACATATTGTTACCTATTATGGAAGAAATATTTAGTAATTAAGTCATATATATCCATCTGCATGAATGAGTGATTATTCTCAACAAATAAATATTTAAAGAGCTTATTAGCTGGTGTCAAAGTGTACGTCGGTGGCGAAGTTGGAAAAGAATGTCAACTTTTTACTTCTTTCATGATTAGCAGATTAGGAATGCGAGGACGGATCGTGGCATATCACGTACAGTTGAGAATTAGGGTTTTATTTTGTTGCATGTAGACCTGTACAGATTCTCTGATTGCTCTCGTACGTCCTATGACTCCTATCCCAACTAAAAACAAAAACGAAGCGAGAAAGGAAAAGGATACATATGAGATCGATCAGTCTCTAATATCTTGCTTTTCAAAGATGCCAAAACATGTACAGACAGATCATACGATCTCCGTCCAAAATCTTAAAGCGGGAAAAGAAAATAAAAGAATATCAATCTTTATCCAAATCCAATCAAGTATATTTCGTATGTTTCATTAATATTTAGCTTTATCCAACAATGTCATGATCACAGCTTACTAAACCCTAATCGATCGTCGTAGAAAATCTAATTAAGAACCCTAGTCGATCTATGCTTGTCTCACTTGTCTGCTAATGTACGTTTAGTTAGTTCTGTCTATGCTCTTACTATTATGCACACATACAAGTGATACACCATAGCCAAATATATAGCGCTAGAAAAATTGGAAGCTAGCTGATGAAGTTGAAGCCTCAAGCTCGATCTTAGCTAGCCCAGACTAAACCTGTTTCCAGAAAAACTCTCTCGCTCAAGTTGCAATATATACTAAACCGTACCCAATAAAAACGTAGATATGACACTATGCCATTGTTGCCATCAAAAATTCATAATATCAAAGAGCAACTAGAAATGCATAAGGCTGGACTCATGCATTTTAATTGAAGTAGAGCAACTAGAATATTTAGAACTCTTTATATTTGCATGACATTCGAGGAAAATTCTAGCATGTTTTAATACATGATATGCATCAACTTATAAATTGGTCTTCAAAATTGTAAAATGATTATCTCATTTTGTAATGTTGTCATAAAAGTTGTAAAATATTTTTAATTGAGTAATTACTACAATTGAACTAAAATTAGAAGAAAAATATTCATTTAACAACTTTGAGGACTAATTTATAAATTAATGCATGACATGTGTGAACTCATAATAGCATTCCCTCATATTCAAAGCTTAGAAGACACATGCATGTAATACATCAGTTCTGAGAATCCAACAGAAACTTCTTTCTTCTTTTTATTTTTCTTTGTAACATATATCACTACAAGAAAACTGCACCTAGACCACGGACCATTTTCGTCGTCTAGGTGCAGTTTTCCGTCGTCTAAGTACTTGGACGACGGAATCTCCGTCGTCCAAGGTCCGTGCTCCAAGTGCTGTCGTCCAAGAACCTGGACGACGGAGATTTAGTGCTCCGTCGTCCAAGTTCACTTGGACCGCGGACATTATCCGTGGCCCATGTAGACACCTGGACGACGGAAACTATAAGTCTCCTTCGTCCAGGTGTCTACATGGGCCACGGACATTGCTCGTTTCTCCGTGGCCCAGGTGTTGACCTGGACGACGGATAACTAATTCTCCGTCGTCCAGGTGAACACCTGGGCCACGGAGAACGGCAGGGTTTAGGGTTTAGGGGTTAGGGGTTAGGGGTTTAGGGTTAGGTTTAGGGTTTTTCACCTGGACGATGGAGAACATAATCTCCGTCGTCCAAGTGAATATTTAATTTAAAAAAAAATTGAAATTAAATATTATTAATTTAATTTATTATTAATTTAATTTAAATAATGAAAAATGCTAAAATTAATTAAATAAACTAAATTTTGAATATTACTTAATTATTAAATAATTAAAATTAATTTGTACATACATGAATAATCGAAAAAACTCATAAATTAAAAATTAAAATATTGTTCGGAATGCGGAAAGAAACGAGATAATAAACTACTAGCTAGCTAATACACTGGAGGAGCAGATGCGCCGCCGAGTCCTCCGCCTCCAGCCGGGTCGTTGTCGTCGGGGTGTGGGTTCGGAGGAGGTTGACATACTTCTCGATTTTGTTGCATGAGGGCGATGAGTTGGGCTATTTGTGCTTGTTGTTCGTCAAGTCTTTGCCGCATTGACTCATTCTCCTCTCGTGCCAGTCGAGCCTCTTGAATGGCTGCTTCGACGGCCGCAGCCTGACTCCTTCTCCGCTGCCCCGAACCTCCCGTAGATGATGAGCCGGAGGTCGTCGACAAATCTCGTACCACCCTAGGCCCAAAGTGCCTAACCTCCTTGCCAGCTCTACGACCGTAGACCTCATCCGCGATTGCAATTTGGCTCTCTAAGGATAGAGGAGGCAGGTCTTCCGGCGGCACATCGGGGAACGCAAGCTGAGTGTTAGCCAACTCTTCATGCGCACGCTCTATCGCCCTTGCCTACAAAAGAATAATTAATTTATTATAATGAAATCATATTTAAATAATAATTACTATAATTAAAAGCACATATATATATATCACTTACGCCGCATTGACTCGCTTCATTATCGAGCCCTGGCGTCACGTACGCGCTTACGCTTGCATCAAGATAAGGGTGTTTAGAGCCCTTATCCTTGTGCTCCTTGGCTATTTGAATGAACTGCTTGGCGCCGGTAGTATGGTGTTTCTCCTTCTTCCCCCGGTTGGCTTTGTTGACACCGGAGAATTTCTGTTACACAACATAATTAAATCATTAAAAAATGAATAACTACAATTTAAATAATTCAATTATCTTAATTGAAATAAAAAAAATAAATTAATACCTTAAATTGTTCATCGGCAAAGTGGTTACACAACCACTCCCACTCATCTTCTCTCTCCCCTTGCAGCTCTACCGGGGGAGGCACAGGACCGACATCTTGGAAGTACTTATGGAGCTTGTACTTCCAATCTTTGTAGATGGAGTTGGCGGTTTGGTTGATATGCCTCAACATAGCCGGTGTCGGATCCACGTCAAATTGTTCCTATAAAAAATAAATAGAAAATTATAATCGTATATATTATGAAATTTTAGGCCGAGATTAACAATATTATATAATAACTAAATTGGCCGGATCCACCGGTGAATTCGTCGTACGGCAAGTCGATCTTTTTACCGGTCGCCTTGCAAATACGCTCCGCTTTGCCCCCTTTAACGAAACCCCGAGTCCTTTTCAGTTCCGGGTCAGTGGGGGCCCTCCTTTGCCTACGACGGGCGCTGTACATGATTGATTCGGCGGTCGAGGACGCCTGAGTACTTCCCGTTGAACCGGTACCGGGCGTCGGAGATTGGAAGGGGTCGACGTCATCACCGCTCGAGATGAATGGGGGAGCGGGAATTTCCCCAGAGGGCGTTACGGACGGACCAGATGATCCGTCCGGATTGAGAGCGTCGTTGCCCTCCGGTGGTAATTCCCAACCGACTTGGTCCGCCAAGCGGCGGAGCATGGCATCTTCTGCCTCTTGTTGGGCTTTCTTCTTGCCGGATGTCGTCTTTGGCGGAGCCATTTAAACCTAAGAGTACGGGGTTAAAATACCTACTTACCATAATATATAATTACAACTTAAAAATTTACGCTAATTAATTAAGTACGTTTAAGATTTAAATAGAGTACACTAGCTTGGCATTTTCGGTCGTTCAATGGACGTGCGACCCGCGCGATAAAATGTAAATTTTCAATTAATCAGCCTTGGTTAAATCGAAAAACATGGCCAGTTAGGGATAGAGATAACGCGAGAGGCAGGACTAATTTCGACAAAAGTATTTCTTAGTCCAAATCCTGTCACCAGTCATAACCCGTTTCTAGACACCATGTCCGACATTCGGCCAATTTTTCGAAAATTTACACTCCCTCAAGTCCTTTGCAAACTCCGCCCTCAACCTCGTGTCCATAACTTCACTTAGGTTATGGTGTGCGGTGATGAAATCCACACATCACGAGGGGTTAAGGAGATAAGCAAGGAAAAGAGGCGCCATCTATTCCAAAGAGTGCGACTTAATTACACCAAGCCTATGTACTAAATTTAAATCGAACACGTACTACTAATTAATTTACTAAAAAATACACGTAATTACATGCAATAATTTATTTTCCATTTAGCATGCAATAATAAACCATTTAATTAATTAATAACAATAATTAATTAATTAATTAATTAATAACAATAATTATTTATTTATTTAATTAATAACAACAAATTTACAATTATTCATTTAATTAGTATTAAATAACAATAATTATGATTTAATTAATTAATAACAACAATTAATCATTTATTAAATATTTAAAACTAATTACTAAATTAATTTCTACTAATTAATTATATTTAGAATTTAATTAATTAATAAAATGAAAATTATTTAAATAAGGGAAAAATAGAAATTTACCGAATCGGAGTTTTCGGGAATTTCGCCGGAGTTGTGTCGTCGGAGAGGAGGAATCGAACTACGCCGGAGTTGTATCGTCGGAGCGTCCTCGCCGGAGGAGAATATCGCCGGAATGAGATTGAGAGAGAGAGGAGAGGAGAGATGGAGAGAATTGTAAGGGATGAGGAAAAGAAGATGAGCCGTACTCTATTTATAGAGTTTCACTTAGACGACGGAGCACTATTCTCCGTCGTCTAAGTGAACTTGGACGACGGAAACAGTGTTCTCCGTCGTCCAGGTGGCGGTTTCAAAATTTTGAAACGGCGCGTAATTAATCGGCGGGGCGTTCTGAACCGCCATAATTTTGGACTTAGACGACGGAGAATGAATTCTCCGTTGTCTAAGTGAAAATTCAAGCGGTCCCAAAAACGGAAGCGGTAAATTGAACCGCCATAATTTTGGACTTGGACGACGGAGATGGTAAGTTTCCGTCGTCCAAGTGAAAATTACATGAAAAAATTAAACAAAAAAAAATTTGAACCGCCATGATTTTTGAACCTGGACGACGGAGATGGTCATTCTCCGTCGTTCAGGTGAACACCTGGACGATGAAAAATGACCATCTCCGTCGTCCAGGTTCATATTACGTAAAAAAAATTTTAAAAATAATTCGCTAGGAATTTAACGATCTGTCATTCGAGTGAAATAGTCGTACAATATCGATGAATGCATCGTATATATGAACAGTTAAATTTGAACCGCCGATTAATTTTACGTATTGAAACATGTTAAGTATCGACTAATCTTTACGACTTCAGTGTTCATGAGTAGACGCTCATTTGCAGCAGAGTATTAACGAAATTGAATTTCGACAAAACAACCGTTGGATATGTTCGTCGTAACATAATATATAATTGTCTTCAAAGGACCATAAAATAATAAGTTCGGGAATGGTTTGATCGGCACAGTCAACCGCAAAACCGATAATTTCACAAACCGGAAACGTGGATACAAGGCATTTCGCAACTCCGATTTTCGAACCGTCGAAGCTCACACACCAAGAATTGTTTACTCTAAAGTCTTGATGAAAATAAAATGCATTGGAAGAAGGTCTAGAGGGTCGTTGTCTTAGAAAAAATTACGATATCTGCACCTGGACGACGGATATGAGCGTTTCCGTCGTCCAGGTTTATACCTGGACGACGGATATGAAGTTATCCGTCGTCCAGGTGCAGACCTGGACGACGGAGAATGACGTTCTCCGTCGTCCAGGTGTATAGACCCTGAATTCAGGGGTTAGGGCCTTACTGTTTAGGGTTTAGGATTTCTGAACTTGGACGACGGAAACAGTGTTCTCCGTTGTCCTAGTGTGTACCTGGACGACGGATAATGACCATTATCCGTCGTCCAGGTGCATAGACCCTGATTTCAGGGGTTAGGGCCTTAGGGATTACGGTTTAGGTCGTCCCCGGTCATTGTGTACGTGTCCGTTTAATTATATTCTGATTCAAAAATATAATTAAAAAAATTTATCGATCGATCCGATTGAACTGCTAGATTTAGGGTCAAGGATTTAGCTAGGGTACGTTTTATATGAGATTGAGATTTGGCGCCAATATTTATTAATTTCTCCATTGGCCAGGATATATAATTCAGATTAATTTCTTACCGTAAACCGGCATCGATCATATATATATTACAATAATTACAGTAATTAATTACCAATTAATCTCCCTCGTCGTATGACCGTACTCTTCGTCATAATCATCATCGTCCTCATCCCCGTTAGTCGACGGCTCATCCTCGTCATCGTACTCAACATCGTCCGACGAATAACCTGAGTCCTCGTCCGCGTCCTCTTCCTGCTCGTCTTCTTCATCTACCTCATCAATAATCTCATCTTCAGTTAGATCTGTACAACCATCAGGCATGGGTAACCGTTCACCATCTTGAACCAGGTCCATTATATCAGAGCGGACCATAGAAATATTAGGCTCTTGATAGGCAGGAATGTCTCTTTCTGGTTCAGTAGCATCTTCAGTCGTCGCCGGTGTCCCTTCAATTGTCTCTGTATTCCATATTCCTCGGTGAGAGATATGGTTCACTATTTTCCACCCTTCACCGGCTTTCGGATCGTCGAGATAGAACACCTGCCGAACTAAGGTGGCGAGAGCGAAAGGCTCATCCTCATACCAGTGCGAGTTTGTATCGACTGATAATAGTCCCAGGTCTTCCTTTGTACGCTTGAACCATCTGCACTTGAATAGGAAAACGTTGACATCATTCCCGTAACATAGCTGAACCACGTATACAATAGCCCCGTAATATAGATCATTGTCTTTCCCAACTGCTACCCCACTGTTTTATGTTCTTCTTCCTTCGTCTCGGGCCAATGAATGGAACTTTACACCGTTCACAAAACATCCGGGATAAATATAGTGTTTAACCGGCTTCCCTGCTAGCAAGTGCTTTGGCCATGACTACCACCCTCCGTGGTTATCAGATTTTTGCAGATCAATCATCTGCGAAAAAGGGAAAATTAATATAAGGGTTTACTTTCTACAAAAATGAGCGATATGTATTTAAATAATTAATACCGAGTCGTACGTACGTACCCTTTGGAAGAAATAATAGGGAAACTCCTTCTTAACCATTTTCTCAATCCACGCCGAACTCTTGTTTTGATTTAACGCCTGAAGCCTCTCCCTGTATGACATCATGTACGGCTCAACTTCATCACAGTCTCGCAACACTACCCAATGTGCCTCAATAAGTTCTTCCCGTGTTAACGATTCCTTTAATACTCCTCTAAACGGTCGGACGACATTGGTGACGACAGAAAGATTGATGCGGGCACTGCGATCGGAGGCAGTGGGAGGGGGTGGATCTTTGAGGTACCTATTACAGTAAGTAACACACTCATGCATTAGGTATGTCTCTACTATGGAGCCATCCGGGGCCGACCTGTTTTTGACGAATGACTTATACTGTCCAAGCTGTCTACAAAATCAAACGTACACATTACATAAGTACATATAGCTAGCTAGCTAGTATATATATAATCTCCAGTGGAACAAATTAATTAATTAGTTGTACGTACCTTTCTTGAGGATACATCCAAGTGTACTGGACCAGACCAGAAATAAGCACATGCTCGGGCAGGTGGATCATTAGGTGAATCATGATGTCAAAGAAAGCAGGGGGGAAAATCCTCTCTAGTTTGCAAATGATGTGCATAATTTGTTGTTGCAATTCCACCACATCTGACTTCTTTAATTCTCTGGCGCATAACCTCTGCCACCACATGCACAATTCCACTATTGGTTCTACGACGTCCCGAGGCAAGTATGGTCGAATTACCACTGGAATCAGACGTTGCAGCATAACGTGATAGTCATGTGTCTTTAGACCAACAAACTTGTGTTGCACCTCGTCCACTGCTCCAGTTATAGTAGCTGCATACGTAGCCGGATAACGAACGCCCTTAAACCAGTGAAATACAGAACGTCTAAGCGTCGGCTTCATTGTGTAAGGTGCATCTGGCATCTTGTTGTACACTCATTTCCTATCCCTCCTCAACCACAAAGGACGACGTAGATTCATTGATTCCAAATCTTTGCGCGCTTTGGGAGTATCTTTAGTCTTGAACTTAATACCGAGAATTGTTCCCACCACGCTGTCGCACACATTCTTTTCTATGTGCATCGCGTCCAAGTTGTTCCTCAGCTTCAACTTCGACCAGTAAGGGAGTTCAAAGAATATACTCTTGTGATCCCAATAGCTCAGATCATGTGGAGGAATTGGATTGCATTTCTTTACATCCGCGGCATTGCTCAACACACCAAAGTCGAAATAGCTCAACTTCTCTAAAATCTCTTCGCCCGACCAACTACGGGGTTTAGGATTGTTCTCTACCGTACCGTCGAAATGAGCTTCATCCTGTCGCCACGGGTGGTCGTGAGGAAGCCATCTACGGTGACCCAAGTAACACACCTTCCCCGTGTGCCAACTAGAGTTCACGTCGTCCAAACATATAGGACATCCATTATATCCTTTTGTCCTGCAGGCTACCAACATCCCATAAGCTGGAAAATCGCTGATCGTCCACATTACGGCAGCCCTCATCGTGAACATCGTGTCAGTGAATTTGTCATAAGTTGGGACTCCATTTTCCCACAACAGTTTCAGCTCGTCGATCAAAGGTCTGAGGTAGACATCTAAGCACTTCGATGGAGATTTAGGACCTGGAATTAATACTGTAAGGAAATTAAATTCCTTGTTCATGCACATCCACGGAGGCAAGTTGTACGGCATCAGAATAACTGGCCAAGTGCTGACGGCGGAGCTATTACTTCCCCAAGGATTGAATCCGTCTGTAGATAGGCCGAGTCTAACATTTCTAACCTTTGAAGCAAAGTCTCCAAATTCTCTGTCGAAATGTTTGAAACCCTCCCCATCCGCGGCGTGTCGCAGGACATCGTCATCTATTCACTTTTCTGCGTACCATCGTATCGCCTCTGCTGTCTGTAGAGACATGTACAGGCGCTGCAATCTGGGAATCAAGGGAAAATATCGAACAACTTTCACAGGAATTCTCTTTTTCGAACTCTTCCTATTCAACTGGAATCTGCACTGGCCACATACGGGACAATAGTCCAACTCTTTATACTCTTTGTAAAATAGCACACAATCATTCGGACATGCGTCAATTATCCTGTACTTTAGGCCGAGGCTGCTCAGGATATTTCTAACCTTATAATGAGATTTAGGAAGATTGTGATCATCAGGAAGCAACTTACATATTTGCTCCTAAATTTCGTCAAAAGCACTCACTGACATTTTGTGCTTCACTTTTATCTTCATTTGCTCCATCACATATTGCAACACATTCTCTCGACATCCAGGGAACACCGGGGTCTGCGCTTCAAGTAGTATCCGGTTGTACTTTTCCATCTCACTGGTGTCAGTGGCCAAGCTAGCTGCGGGGAATGTGTCATCATGCTCATAAGTGGTACTGTAACCTCCGTCTTGGTGTTGGTGTCCACCATGACTACATCCCGGAAACGCATCATGGACCAAATCTGCAGTTGGGTTGCAAGCTGGGGGTACGGCACCACTGCCGCTGGATGAGGCACCATGGTAACTGTACCCTGAGCTGAAGTCTGCTGCGCTGAACTCTACTGCTTCACCATGCTCGCTCCATGTAGTGTAACTCCACATCATACCATTTTCGTACATGTGTTGCACCATAACATTAACCTCCGCATACTGAAAATTAAGACATTTCTGACACGGACACCTGAAACGTTTCTTTCCCTGACCATGTTCTATCGCAAAATTCACAAATTCGCTAATTCCATCCATATACCGGACATCACATCTATTCTTCAACTTCATCCAACTCTTGTCCATACTGCTACAAAATATTATAATTAATTAATTATTACATATATATATATTTGTCAATTAATTTACGCTTAATTATACGTACGTACTCGATCTACATCGATCCATCAATTACGTACGTATGTAATTTAATCGATCTGTACATATATATATAGCTAACATCAGCTAACATCCTTGCATGTATATATGTACGTACGTTTTCACTAAATATATATTAATTAATTAATTAAGCAAATTTTAACTGCGTACGTATACGTACCTGCTGGCTTTCTCGATATCTGTACGTTAATTAAGCTAACTAGCTAGTCAGCGGAGATCCCTTATCGATCCTGATTCTTCTCGGCCTACCTAGCTAGCTTCTAGCTAGCTAGCTCCCTAGATTCTCCTTCTCCCTTCTCCTTCAATTCTTCTTCAAATGGAATGAATAGATCGAGGCCAGGAATGAATTCGATCAGCTTATATAATGCTTCAGTTAGACGACGGAGGTGTCGGTACGTCGTCTAAGTGGAAGCACGTTTCATATACTCGAACGACGGCGTGTCGGTCCGTTGTCCAGGTAATCACCTGGACGACGGAGAATACCATCTCCGTCGTCCAGGTGATTACCTGGACGACGGAGAAGACTCCGAGGTCCAGGTTATCCCCTGGACGACGGAAAATACAATCTCCGTCGTCCAGGTGACCACCTGGAGGACGGAGAAGACTCCGTGGTCCAGCTGACCACCTGGACGATGGAGATGGTATTCTCCGTCGTCCAGGTGGTACTTGGACGACGGAGTCATTTCCGTCGTCCAGGTGTCACTTGGACCACGGAACAATTATGTTTCTGTGGTCTAAGTGATGTTTTCTTGTAGTGAACATTGGTGGGAAAGCACGAAAGGTTAAGGGAAAACAACGTTATGAACCTTATCAAACTCGTGTTGGTAGAGAAGGATGTGGTAGAGGAGGAAGTAGTCAAAATTTGACTTCGACTCACCATGACAACAACGACAACTCCAACAAGAATCAATCCAATTCCGGTAATAGGAATAGTGGGAATTCTTCACATTCTGCTTCTATTTCTCACTTGACACCTTGTTATATGTGTGGTGCGACTAATCATATGCACAAGCAATGCAAAGCTCCAAAGGATATTCAGAATGCCTACAAATGTTGTCAATAATACCAAGCAAAGCAAAGGGAGACACTATGCTAACTATGAGATGGAAGATGGGGGATAAACCAATCTAATTAGAAATCCCCAAAGCTAGCGTAGAGACTACGAATTTTCTTAGTTTATGTATTAGGCTTATGATTTTTCTATGTAATCAAGTTTAGTTTTGTATTTTGACTCCAATTGTAGTCATGGTTATTGAATAAGAATAATATTTTGGTTTAAGTTTTGATGTTGGCAAAGTACTAAAATTTCTTCCTTTCAGTATTTGAAAGTGTTAAGAATGGTTATTTACATAAATATTTCTTAAATGGTTCAAATTATACAAAATTCTATTGCATCATGACTCCAAAATAACATAAAAACGAGACAAAAAAGCGAGAATGGATTGATACTGGGAATTTTTGACCCGTCGATGGTAACCCACTGTATCGGTTCTAGCACTTTTCGACTTGCCAAAAAATAGTGTACTAAATCTTTTGATTCATCAAAATATGGTCCTCGGTCACTTATTTAGTTACTTCGACCCATCGATGAAAATGCTCGACCCGTCAACTGTACGCTACTATCTCCAAAAAAGATCACAATTTTGACCCATTGAAATTTTTTTGGACGACCCGTCAAAAAGGATACTAGAAAATTGGTATTGGTTTTAGGTTTTATTTAACTTGTCGAAGGTTTACCTCGACCCGTTGAATGTCAGCCACTATGACAGTTTTTTTCACTTTTCAACCCGTTAAGAAACATCCCCGACCAGTCAAAAATGGTTATCAAAAAATCAAAGTTCATTTTGGGTTATTTCGACTAGTCGAGTGGATTACTCAACCCGTAAAAAATCATACCCGGACTTGATATTTTTGATGTGTTTTATATCGGTTTTACTATGCCATATCAAAACTTTTTAAGGATCACAACCCTTTGGTAAATTTGTAAGTCTTTACTTAAAGTATTCAACAAGTCTTAAAGACTAATTAATTTAAATTCTTTTGTAGATGTTTGAAGGTGAGATCGAGTGTCTAGCAGATAGTGGTACTACTCATACTATACTGCAGAACTAGGCAATTGTTTATCAATCTTATGGCATACACATTATCAGTGACAACTATGATTGGTTTAGTACCAGTTATACAAGGGCATGGTTTAGCACAATTTTTGCTACCACATGGAACAACAATTTATATCATTGAAAGGCCAATCGAACCTTGCTAAGTTTTAAGGATATTAGAGTCAATGGTTTACACTTGGAAACTCATTGCGAGAATGGAAAAGAATTCTTATGCATAACTTCTGAGGAGTGTGGTAGAAAGCGGTATTTGGAGAAGTTATGAGCAATTAGTAGCAGATTATATCTTACTACGGTTCGAATTATTGAATCTAATGTTGTCACACTTACTACTATGTGTGACACGACCTCATATAAGATTTGTCATTATTGACCGGGACATCTAGGTCTTGATATGATTATCAAAATATTGAAAAACACTCATGGTACTCCATTTTTCAAAGGCAAGAAACATGTGAAAATTCCTAAAACTATTGGATTTGATGGAGTGGATTAGATTAACAGTCTCAATTCAGTCTTAACACCTAGTGTTATTCCACAAGATTCCTTTATGGCAATCTCTGATATTCATTGCTCTTTCTACAAAGCTTGCTCATTAGCAAATTTGAAAGCTAGGCCTTCCTTTGTGGGTGATAATATTGAAAATATACCATTCTTATAGAGAATACATGAAGATATTTATTGACCTATCAAACTGGAATGTAGATCATTCAGTGCGTACCAGTTGGTAACTAGATATGAGCCTGATATTTCACACTTACTCATATTTGGTTGTGCAGTGTATGTGCTAATTGTGCCTCTATAACGAACTAAAATGGGTCATCAATATCAATTAGGCATATATGTTGGTTATGAATCTCCAACAATTGTCTGTTACTTAGAATTTTTGACAAGAGATCTCTTTACTGCAAGATTTGCAGATTGTCACTTTGAAGAAACATACTTCCCGACGTTAGAAGGAGATAATAATGCTTCCATGTAACGACCCGGATCTAAATTAGTGGCTTAATTATCGTTAGTAGCGCTAATTAACGAGTTAGGCATCACACGTCACGTTTATCGTGATTTGTCACAACTAAAAATTGACTTTTTTTAAGTTTTGATTTTGAGCTTCTTTCACAAAAGTTGTTGAACATATTATTTCGAGCTTGAGCGTATTCTTATTTCCTTTTTCAGAGGTTCAAGCTAATTTCTATGAATTTTAAAAATTTATTGTCATTGATAATTAAATTCTTGATCTACCATTTTGTAGAATTTGTGAACCATCCGATTTAGATCAAATCAATTCGGGCCGTCCATCTATTTAGATTAAGTAAGATAATTTTTTTTTTGGGTAAGCTCATTTACTTTTTCTCTCTCCCTCGCGACCCGGCTCAGTCCGTTCCCTGTACCGGCGACTGTGAGAGACGTCGTCGCCGTCCGGCCATCCTTCTCCTCCTCCTCTTTCCCAAAAATCATGCTCATCACCCCCTCAACCTGTTTCAAGCATCAAATCAACCATGCAAGGCGTTTTATGGTGGAAATCGACACATTTTTCCGGTGAATTACTGTCGCCGTCGATGATCGAGGTGGGGCCGGAGTTGGTCAACTGGACCTTAGGTTTTTGAATCCCTTCACTCTAGGAGTTGCGCATGACCGGTCTTGGGTCATGCCGTTGCCAGATAACGCCGGCCGGTCACCATGAAATCCGGTGGGGGTTTTAGATTTTCAAGGTGAGATTTCGATGGCTTCCAGTGAGTATTTGACCTTGTTTTGTTCTGAAATGTTGTTGGGATTGATGAGAGGAGAATTTTGGGATGCAGGTCAGAGCAATCAGAGCATGCCAAATTTTGGCCATCGTTAGCAGTGGCGCATGGGCCCCACGCTCGCCCGTGCGCAGTGGAGCTTCAGCGACCGAAAAATCCAGATTTTCATGGGAAGTTTTCTAAGCTTTTTTTTGATCGTTTTCGCGTAGTTTCATGTTGTTTGACACATTTAGTAATATTTTGGCTTCCGCACAAGATTTGAGGTGCCTCGATAGTTCAACGCGGTCGAGCATTGTCTGTTGAGTCGAGGTTTCTCTTTGGTTGTGTTGGTTCGCAAAGCGACTACTAGATTCAAGTTTAGGGTTCATTGGTACGAGGAGCTTGGGTAGCGTCTCCCATTTACCGAAATGAAAAAGTTAGTTTCGATCGATATTGTGTCTCGGATTATTTTATCTATTTTAATTGTACAACAGAACTTCCAGTGATTAATCTAGATCTATGATTTGGCTTAGGAGGCCTGAGTACCATATATGAGTTTGAGGATCGATTATGATCCTACAAACGGTCCAAGTGAGTAGACATTTTATTTTCACAGTCATAGCGAGTCATCGATATTTTATTTGATATTGTGCAAGTGTCTCAGATTTCAGTATTCAGATTTCTTTTAGTGTCGAGACTTGTGTGCATAGATTTCATTTATTGCATTGATGCATAGGTACTTGGTTGAACCACAAAGGTTCCAGGATGGATTAGAGGCCATAACCTGGGATTTTAAATTGAGCTACTCATTTATGAAAGTGCCAGGATGGGTTAGAGACCATGAACTGAGATTTATATTTTAGCTACTCGGTTTCCGAGGGTGCCAGGATAGGTTAGAGGCCCTGATCTGAGATGCACATATAGAAATCGTCTTGGATTAAAGGTCCCTAGACGATGCCTCGATTTCATTTGCACATTAGAGTTTACTTTTGACTCGCTTATTTTCACAGATCTATTTTGGTGGAAAGGCATATATGTATTTTTACGTATTCATGCATACTCGAGTAGTATTTTTTGTCCACTCACTTTAACGATTTTTATGTTTTTATATATCTTTTCTTGGGACTTTCGGTTTCAAATGCCCAGATTTGCAGGATTATCAGTAGAGGTTGGAAGTGCACGCAAATCGAGACATAGTGATATCTGTCGTAGGATCCGATGTCGATCCTACGCACAAGTAACTTATTTATACTATTGTAGTATGCCTAGCGGCTTTGATGTCAGATAGAATTTATGTATTCTGTACTTAGAAATAGTTATAATGATTTATAGCCGGGTGATTTTTTTTTTCATTACTTCGATTTGAGGATTAGTTAAGTAGGTAATATGAGTCAGTTGGGGCCTATTCCCAATTTAGGCAATTAAATCGGGTTTGAGTTCTTTCAATTGGTATCAGAGCATTAGGTTATAGGTTATGTAGATCATACCCGATTCCTTTCGCTTATGTGTTCGATTGCGCTAAACACTTCTAGAGTGACAACCTGACCGGCCAGCAGATCCCCCTCGAATACTCAAGGTGTTAATCATCATTGAATACATGGCGAAAGTGATTGAGTACTAACTTCATCATGTGGGTCAGTACCCCTCTGTTGCTATGCCTCGTGTACGCCAACGTCGACCTCTTTTATTGTAAGTTCAAGGTAAATAGTTTTTCCCAGCACGTTTGTAGTAGATCCGAGTTTATGTGCTTGTCAATCCTTGAGTTTCCATTTTCTTGTTATACTAAGTTAAAATATGAGGTATGATGCCAAGTTTTGAAACGGCAGGAGAAGTGCCTGATAAACGACCTTGTATTGGTTAGTGAGATCTAGTTCGTTATGTGAATTGTTGGTGAACTACCACTTTTCGATAATTAAGTAGAATTTAGATGTGTATCGATCTCCATAAGGTGAAAGCGGTTATTACGACAGTTAGCAAATTTTTGGTGGTGATATTATGAAATTGCGATCCTAAATAGTTTTAGACGTAGAAACATTTGCGACGTTTTCTTTGCTTTGAGAAGACTTCTATTTTGATTTAAAATAGGTGCTTTATTTGATGGGTATTCCGATTGAGAAACTGTGGCTCAGTGTTAGTATCTAGAACTTGTTATCTTTGAAATGTAATCTTCCTGCAGGTTTGGTTGATCTTCAAATTACGGGGAGATTATGCCAAATTTTCGGTAAATTATAAGAGTTATATCAAGTCGTGTATTATGTAGAATGACAAGGCAAAACTGTTTGTGAATTGTGAATTGTAGAATGACAAGGCAAAACTGACAAGGCAAAACTGTTGGTAAAAAAAAAATTCTGTCTTTGGCTATGTTTAATTTTGTAGCCTTTTTCATCATGATCAATAAAAAGTTTCAAGCTTCCAACTTTTCGTTTCGTGTTTAATCCCTCCTCTTAATCCTTCATCATTAATATTGTGAATCTCACACATGAGATTGTTCCTGACTGTAGTTATGTCCTAGAATCACAAGTGGCGGCTTTGGAGGATGCTTCAGACCCATATGTGATGTCAGAGAACGATGGAATCTCACACACTAACAATGATGCACGCATTATTATGGATAAGTCATCCAAGGTAGTTGATGATTCTTTTCCTTATTCCATTGCTCAGGAGATCATTGACGATGATGAAGTGGAACCTCACTCAGTTGTTGAATGTTAGCGGAAAACGGGTTGGCGGAAGTGGAAAAATGCAATGTTTGCCGAACTTGACTCTCTGAAGAAAAGACATGTTTTTGGTCTAGTAGTGTTGTGCCCACTAAATGTGAAGTCGGTTGGACACAAATAGGTCTTTGTTCGAAAGCGTAATGAGAAGAATGAAGTCATGCGGTATAAAGCTAAACTTCTGTTGCAAGGATTCTCTCAACGACTTGACATTGATTATGAGGAGACATACTCTCCGGTTATGGACATCATTACTTTCCGCCACCTTATTAGTTTGGTAGTGTCTGAAAAACTAAACATATAGCTGATGGATATGGTGACAACATATCTCTATGGAAACCTTGATTAAGAGATATACATGAAAGTATCGGAAGGCGTGGTCATACCCAACTCAAGTAACTTTACATCACGGAGTGCTCATGTGATTAGATTGAAGCGTTCACTATATGGATTGAAATAATCCGGTAGGATGTGGTACACACGCCTAAGTGACTACATCATTGAGAAGGGATATAAGAATGATGATTTATGCCCATTTGTGTTCATTAAGAGAACAAGTTCAGGATTTACCATAGTAGCGGTCTATGTTGATGATATGAATATCATTGGGTCTCTTGATGAAATCAATGAGACGATTAGCTACTTTAAATCCGAGTTTGAGATGAAAAACCTTGGTAAGACTCGATTTTGTCTTGGTTTAGAATTAGAACATCGAGTTGGGGAAATACTTATTCACCAGTCTTCTTATGTCCAAAAGATGCTTAGGTGATTTAAAATAGACAAAGTATATCCTCTTAGCATACCAATGGCAGTTCATAGTCTGAAACCCAATAAGAATCCATATCATCCGAAAGATGATGATAAAGAAGTATTGGGAGCTGAGGTACCATACCTTAGTGTTATTGGAGGTTTGTTGTATTTAACTCAATGCACAAGAACAAATATTGCATTCTCTGTGAACTTGCTAGCTTGATGTAGTTCTGCTTATACACGACGTCATTTGAATGGTGTAAATCACATCTTCAGGTACTTGAAGAGTTCCATAGACTTGGGCTTATTCTTTCCCTACAAAGAATGTGAGACGCATTGGAATGCAAATGTTCTCTGAACTCCAAGATTGAGTTACTAATCAGGGGGAGTTCATTTCGTAGACACCAGAGGGAGTCTACATCACATGTGGTCGCATTTGTAGTTGATGCGGTAATCTTTTTCCCTTAGACCAAGATTTTATTTTTACCAAAGAGATTTTTTGTTTGCTTGGCAAGATTTTTAGTGAGACAATATGTTATACATCATACATGCATCATGACCGCGACACAAGTGAGAGTGTTCTAGGAGAAATATTTCTAGTATCTCAGTTTGTATCTTGTCTTGATTAGAATAGAAGTAAATATTTTCTTAATTCCTGATTTTTAGGCATATTGATTGTATCAAATTGTAATGCCTATTTAAGATAATCTATTAATAAATAAAATACAATTTCAGATCATATTTTCTACGTATTTATTTTCTTCTTCAACACTTTCAAAAACACTTTCAAAATATTAACCTAAAAGGCTTCCTTCCATTTCTCATAACATGTTACACATCGACAAAAAGACAATACGTCGTTCATGGTCGACGCCATACAATATGAGGTTCCCCCAAGTTATCCTATCATTTATATATAGCTCCGATCCATGTAAATACATTAATCTTCTTGTTCTTATTATGATCAGATGCCTAGAATAAGATTCTAAGCTAGTTTTTCATGTTATGCATGTCTTTCGATCCAAATAGCAGGATGTACTCCAAAACTCTAAACTTATCCATCTCCATTTGTGAACTGAAAGTAACTCCATCGATTTGACTGCTTAGAATTCTTTGAACTTATGCAACTACATCGGCATGCCATATATACATTTCTATTATGTAACTTGTTTCGAACTTTCGATGACATATTTTATATCAAGGGATTGATCAATGGATACGTATACTTTATTTCTTCGATTCATTAGGACGTACGTACGTAGAAGTGTTTGCTCATATGTTACTATATAGGCTTCCAGCTACTTGTTGTAATACTACGTCAAATATACATATGATAAACGGTTCTAAGATCTCCCTGTAATTACATATATAATGCCTTAATTAAACTGATCGAGTATCTATCAGCTGGTATCTTCTTGCACGAATTCTCAGTCTTTGGAACTACATACCTTGGTAGCTAAAGCTTGGATTTACATTACACGAGACACACGTATAAGTTCCTCTGAATTAATATATATAATCTCATTAAGATTGGAAATCAAATGTCAATCACATCACTACAAGGTGTATCAGAAAAATAACACCCTTTTGTTGCATAGGAATACAGAAAAACTAATACGAGTACTCAATACTGATCAAGTAGTTATAGCTAGTAGCAGCCTTATTATAGAAAGAAAAAAAACACTCTTCCTGGCTGTAATATGCTATATTAGCTTTTATACGTACGTACTTAATCTCTGATGCATGCATAATAGCATAACTAATCAGATTAGTTAGCATGCACTTGATTATTAGCTGGCTAGGTTATTCAAACCCATAAAGCTCCGGCGCGCTTAAGCATGGGGATTAAGGAGCGGTTAAGATGATGACTCATGACCTCATTGGCTCCACCCACGAATTCACCGCCAATGAACACAGCCGGCACCGAAGGGTTGCATCCAAGCCTTGTCGACAGAGCTTGCTCTATCTCTCTCCCTCTCTGCATCTCATCGAGCTCGTACACTGCCGGGTTCACCCCAAAGTCACAGAGCAAGGTCTTGATCGTGTGGCTCATGCAGCATGAGTTCTTGCTGAAGATCACCACCGGTCTCTCGGATGCCATCTGTGTCACTGCCTCCATTGCTAGCTAGCTGTCTTTAATTTGGTATAAGATCCAACACGACAATGTGTAACAGAAGGTATAGTATGCAAAACCAATGAGGATTGGTAACTGAGAAATGAGGAATGTGATGTATATTGTCGTATAACTTGTTGGGGACTTGAGGTTGTTTGTGATGAGATTTGGGGGTGATATGGAAGTGCTTATGTAGGCGATGAAATGAGAGTGGATTGGCATTGGTTGTAGCTCAGAATCAGATTGAAACTAAACTACCAAAGTAAGGGTACGGTTCTGAAAGTGAATGAAAACAAGAATGTTGATCACATTAGATACTTTTTTTTCTTTCGCAAACCACATTACTTGACAAGGATGGAAAATGCATGTAGCACTACAGATATTAAAGTTAAGTGCACAACTTCGAATCTTTGCATACGGAAGTTAATAGAGACGTGTCCTTTGTACGGCCACATTGTTATCTGCTTGTTTCACATGCCTAAATAAGTTTATTGTACTGATCGAGGACGAGGAGAGGTAAACCTTAGAATCTTCCATCACATCTATATCCAGTGGACAAGAATAAACTGTATTTGAACTGTATTTGTATTCTCATCCACTCGATTTTGATCTGAGAGTTACTAACCACCGGAGCCTGCATTACGTAACTCGTCTCTCTCTCTCTCTCTGTATATATAACACTTTTACTAAGTTATATTTATTTTTGGTCATTTTTAGGTATAGAGCATTACATAACTTTTCGATCATATTTTAACATGTTCACCATCTAATTATTAGGTCTATATGAGTAGATCATTCCTGTAAATTTTCAGCCAAAATGGTGATCGTTAAAGTATTCAAAACTGCAATTGAAGTTCATAAGTATGAACGGTTCAGATTTGACAGATTCGGTCCGTCCCTTGATTTATCCTAATTCGATACCTTAACGATTACCATTTTGGATGAAAATTTACATGAATGATCTATTCATATAGACCTAATAATTAGACGGTGAAGATGTTAAAATATGATCGAAAAGTTTGTGTAATGCCCTATACTTGAAAATGACCAAAAATAGGTATTCCTTAGTGTAAGGACGTCACTACCAACATAAGCACTTTAGGCAACGAAATTGAAAACAACGCGCAACGACTAGGGAATTTCGTTGCCTATAGTTTACAATAGGCAACGAAATGGATTTTCGTTGCCTATTGTAAACTATAGGCAACGACATCTTTGCCTATAGTAATAAAATCGTTGCCTAAAGTCCATTTTATAGGCAACGAAAAAAATCGTTGCCTATAGTTTTCGTTGCGTAAAGTTTGGTTATAGGCAACGAAAAAATCGTTGCCTATAGTTTTCGTTGCGTAAAGTTTGGTTATAGGCAACGAAAAAATCGTTGCCTATAGTTAATAGGCAACGAAAAATAATTATAGGCAACGAATTACTATTTCGTTGCCTATAATTAGTATTATATCAGATCTAGCCAGCAGCTATTCAAATCAAAATCGGTGGAAAAATCTGAAACGTTTTGGAATCGGCAGTACATTTCAGGATGGACAAGAGTTGGATGAGGCTGGATAGAACTGATGCAAGATATGGGCAGGGAATTAGGAGATTTCTGGAATTTGTGGCGGCTAATTGTGGAGAGTTGCCAGTGCATTATTGTCCATGTAAACAATGTCGGTGTCGCGGCAATCGTTGTCCCATTGCTACAGTTGAGCGACACCTTCATAGAAACGGATTTTGGAATAAGTACACCCGTTGGATTTATCACGGTGAAGCATCAGCAGCCGATCCGCATGATTATGGACAATTTGCTGATACTGCGAGGTCATCCAATTATGATCCCACCAGGAGGTTCATCGACGATATGTTTCCTCATGAGAGCGGTGTATTTCATGATTCTGAAGCACCCGTATATGTTCCTCCAGAAGTTGAGAATTTCCCTCACATTGAGCCAGTCCAGCCATTACCTAGAGTTTATGTCAACACACGTGGTATGGACAAGTACCACAACCTGATTCAGATGCATCAAACTCCGTTGTACCACGGATGTCCTAAGACAGTCCTTGAAAGTGTGATGGCAGTGATGCAGCTAAAAGTGGAGACCAAGAGCACCGTGGCAGCGGTCGATAGGTGGCTTCAGTTGACTGGTGATCTGCTGCCCCCCGGTCATCGTCTTCCCCCCACTCATCGTAAGATACGACATGTCCTCAAAGATCTTGGACTTTCGTACACCAAGATTCACGCATGCATGTATGATTGCGTTCTCTTTTGGGGTGTAGACGATGACGGGAAGGATCTATCGAAGCTTGAATACTGTCCGGTGTGTGGTACGGAAAGGTGGAAGTACACTCCTGCAGGAAACAAGAAAGCAGTGAAGATACTTCGGTATTTCCCACTTATTGATAGGCTGGAAAGGTTGTTCATGTGTGCATTCACGGCGAAAGCTATGAGATGGTGGGCTGAGAGGACTTTGCCTGACGATGATATCCTTAGACACCCTGCTGATGGTCAGGCTTGGAAGCACCTGGTGAATGTGTTTCCTGATTTTGCAGCTGAAGTCCGAAATGTTTGGCTGGGGCTATCGACTGACGGATTCAACCCCTTCGGCAACATGAGTCAGAAGTACAGCATATGGCCCGTTATATTGGTACCGTACAACCTTCCTCCGTGGATGTGCATGAAGAAAGAATATAATATGCTGACTCTGTTGATTCCAGGGCCGGGTTATCCAGGAAAGTGTCTGGATGTGTACATGAGGCCATTGATTATAGAGCTTCAGCAGTTGAGTACAGTTGGTCATCCCACTTACGACAGGTTTAAAAATGAGATGTTCCGAATGCGTGCTATGCTTGTGGGCACAATCAGTGATTTTCCAGGTCGAGGGATGTTGTCGGGAAACCCAACCAAGGGGTACAGGGCCTGTCCAGAGTGCATGACTGCCATGTTTGGACAAGCTCATTGCTCGAAGATTGTCCATATGCGTCACCGATGTTGGCTTCCACGACATCACCCATTTCGCCAGGACGCCCAGGCTTTTGACGGCACTGTAGAAGAAGGTCTGCAACCCATGGGATGGACTGGAGATGAAATCTTAGAAGTCCTGAATGAGTATAATTTTGGGCCATTGAGCAATCATCCTGAGGTTGTTGCGACTATACCGAAGATACCCGACAGGTATAAGTTCTGGACACACAAGAGCATCTTCTGGGAACTCCCGTACTGGCGGATGTTGCCTATCAGGAACTATCTAGATGTCATGCACATAGAGAAGAATGTGTGTGAAAGTGTGGTGGGCACCGTTCTAAATTGGCAAGGTAAAACCAAAGATGGCCCTAAAGCTCGCGTTGATTTGGAAAAAATGAAACTGCGGGAACATCTGTGGTTGAAAAAGAAGGGGAGAAAGATGCCCCAAGCTCCTTACACGGTCACGCGTGACGAGAAGCATGAAATTTTTGTGTGGATGGCTAACGTCCAGTATCCTTATGGGTTTGCTGGAAATATAAGTCGGTGTGTTAACTACAGGGACAATAAGATTTATGGATTAAAGAGTCATGACTGCCATGTACTACTTCAACGCCTCTTCCCTATTATGATTCGAGGGTACTTTGATGATGAGGTGGTAGAGCCGTTAGTGGCGCTGTCAAGGTTCTTTCAAAAGTTATGCACCAGAGAAGTGAAAATGTCAGACCTCGAAGAAATGCGAAAGGACATCATTTTTATCATGTGCAAGTTGGAGAGGATTTTCCCCCCAAATTTCTTCGACATCATGCCTCACTTGATGATGCATCTTCCCGAGCAATTGATGCTCACCGGTCCCGTTCACTACACTTGGATGTATCCAATGGAGAGGTATATACCCCGCATTTGTATGATGTTTGCTAATTAAGTCTTTATATATTAATTTATTCTTGTTCTACGTACAACAATAATAACAAGCTGTTTTCATCATTGTAGACAACTGGGAGAGTACAAAGGGTATGTACATAATACATCTGCACCTGAAGGGTGTATCGCCGAAGCATATCTTGCGAACGAGTGCGTAACGTACGTCAAACTGTATTTGGGAGCGCTTGAGGACCCACATTCGAATATGTCGGTAGATGAACCCCAGTTCAACCTTTCTGTAGTCTCTAATGATGTTTATCCACAGAGTAGGTTGCACGGGGAGTGGGAGTTGACACCATATGAGTTAGACATTGCACACTGGTGTGTACTCATTAATTGTAAAGAAGTTAAATATTGGAAAGACACACACCTTGGAAGTCCAGAGGTTCGCGGGGATGTTGCGTACCACAACCGGACCTTTGCAAATTTTTTTGGCACATGGGTGAGTATATATTCATTTAGTCATAATATATATGACGTGTAAAAGCAAATTGTGACGGTTATTTATATGAAATGTCGTATCTAATGTTGACGGTTATTTATTTCAGATGAACTATGTAGAAGATGATGGTTACCCACAATGGTCACACGCATTGAGGCTCTTGGCTATGAAACCTATATCATCAAAAGTTTACGCGATGTGTAGGGTCAATGACGTGAAATTTATGTGTCAAGAAAGAGACAATAGGGTGAAGACACAGAATTGTGGGGTAATGGTGCATGGTGGGGATAACGACCCTGACTACTACGGGGTACTCCATTCAGTGGTTGAACTCATGTATGGTGAGCGCATGAAAGTTTACTTGTTTAAGTGCAGATGGTTTGATACTCGTCCGGAGACCGTTCGCATCGATCAATATGGATACATTTCCGTGAATACTGCCACAAGTTGGTATGAGGAGGATCCTTTCGTTCTTGCCACATCGGTCAAACAAGTGTTTTACCTTGACGATCTTATGAACAGACCCCCCTGGAAAGTAGTAAACCATGTGCAAGCTAGGAATGTGTACAATGCTGCCACACTTGGTGAAAATGAAGATGACGAAGAAGTTGCAGCATACCAAGAGGGAAATGGAATTGACATTCCGAAATCCGATACAATTCGCCATTATAATGTTCGACCTGGTATTGTGGTTCAAAATTCTGGAGCAGCACTTCTAAATGTTAATCCAAATGACTTTGATGAAGACTCGAGTGACGAGGACGAGGAGCGACACCTATTACCAGACTTCAACTATCAAACTGCGTCAGACTCTAGCGATGATTCTGATTATCAGCCTTAGTTAGAGATGTAATTGAGTATAGTCTTCGAGCTTGTATTCAGTTGATTAACTCCTAAATGTATATATGTGTTGATCGAATCGAAGTTTACTTGTGTAATTTGATGGATTAGTTTAACGGTTATTTTCATGTATGTTGTGGAAAACATAAATTGAATTTCGTTGCTTATAAATTGAAGTTCGTTGCCTTTAACATTGATTTCGTTGCCTTTAACATTGATTTGGTTGCCTTTAACATTGATTTCGTTGCCTTTATCATGGATTTCGTTGCCTTTATCATGCATTTCGTTGCTTATAGTATAGGCAACGAAAATTTCGTTGCCTATAGTATATGCAACGACATATTTCGTTGCCTTTAGGGTGCATTTCGTTGCCTAAAGTATAGGGAACGATACACTTCGTTGCCTATAGTATTTATTTCGTTGCCTAATGTATATGCAACGAAAAATTCGTTGCCTATAAGTCCTCCTCGTTGCCTATAGTATAGGCAACGATGCCACCATTTCGTTGCCTATAGTCCTGGAATATATTCCCAGCTCGCGAACAGCTCCGCCGCAACTAGCATTCTCTCCGCAAACCTCGCCGGATTTCTGCCCTCTCCGCAACCCGAAAAGTACGGTTCGCATTCTCCCTCTCTCCTTACTTGAATAAACAACGTGATTTTAGTTGGATTTGTGTTGGGTTGTTTGTTGGGTTGATTTTAGATGGATTTTTGTTGTGATTTAGGTTAGGTTGTGTTGGATTTGTGTTGGGTTGTTTGTTAGATTGATTTTAGTAGGATTATATTGTGGATTAGAGGATTATATTGTGGATTATATTGTGGAGTAGGATTATATTGTGGATTGTGGATTAGGATTATATATATTGTGGATTATATTGTAGATTATATTGTGGATTGTGGATTAGGATTATATTGTGGATTATATTGTGGATTGTGGATTAGGATTATATTGTGGATTATATTGTGGATTATATTGTGGATTAGGATTATATATATTTAGTTTATGTAATTAGAATTGGGAATAATTAGAATTGGGAATAATTAAGTGTGATTTTAGTTTGGTTATTTAGTTTAGGTAATTAGAATTGGCCGGGAATAAGTGTGATTGTTAGTTTGGGTTGTTCATTTTAGTTAGACAAAATTTAAATTTAGGTTATTGTTGCCTCAATTGTAAGGTATTCATTATGTTATTTTGTTGCAGACATAAATAAAAATGTCCGTGTTCAAAAGATTGATTCCCGGGAAAAGTGGGAAACAAAAAGGAGCTTCCTCCTCGTCACCTCAAGGAGCGACACCTCAAATGTCCTCCGGGTTGAACCCTCAAGGACCCAGGAGTGGGTCTAGGTCCGTTGGTGGGAGTTCTGGAAGCACCGTACCGGACAGTCTTGAGACCGTCTATGTACATTCCAATCGTCATCTCCAACTTCTTGCCACATCCCAGGATCCCCAAGGTCCACGTCACTCGGTGTCTCATGAACGACCCTCCCGCAACAGCAGCCGAAACTCCACCACGGAATCCGGTCGTCACTCAGTCAGCGGCGAACGCCCAAATAGTACGAGGGTACTATTTGGGCGTTCGCAGCAGGACCCACCGCGTATGCCACCTCTTCCTCCCAATGCGGCGACGCCACAACCTAATTCCGGATCATCTGGGCCATCCGGCAGTGCATCCCGCACGGATTCTGTGCACTTATGCCCGCCAAGGGACTTGTTCTTCCCTACGGTTATTCCGAAGATACCTCAGCTCGACCCTAACAACGTGGCCGTCTATGATGAGGACCCGTTCACGACGCCTGAGGAAGCATACACATATGAGCCGTTCTCTCAACCTCTGTTGAGTGTGAGGGTTAAGGGTCAGCTCACTTACGAGAATGGTAAGTTTATGTTCATTTACTAGATACAGTACATTAAATTAGGTTCTATTTCTTAATTTCCTTCTTTTGTACCGTGTCTTAGGCACCGTCGTCAACCCTAAAGCTAAACAGAGCAGAGGTACCACAACCGGGAAGGGTATTGAAGATCGAGTCGGTGACAATCGGGCTCATATTGATTATGAAGATGATGGGGAGGCTATCGAGTATGCTGACAAAGGGATGTATGCTAGCCAAGCAGGATTTGTCATACGTGATTTCGTCCCGATGTTGTGGGATTCGTGGGGTTCAGTTGATGCTGAAGTGAAGGCCCGAGTGCATAATGCACTGTCGGTGAGTTAAATTTACATTAATTTGTCATAAAAATAGACGTTCTTATATATTATTGTAAGGCACCAAACATACATATTTATGAGGCTAATTATGTATACGTGTATTGCAGCAATGGTTTATTATTGACGATCGGCTGAAGGAGCCCGGGGGGTGGTGTGAACGAAAGCTCACGTCTAGGTGATGTGATTTTGGATTTATATAAGGCTAAGTATCCTTATATGATTTGTGAATACGTTAGATTTGTGAATATAAAGTGTTGGTTATATGATATTTTTGTTGCATCAATATAGGTATCGAGAGTGGAAGTCTCACTTGAAGAAGTTCTGGGAGGAGAACATAGATAAAGGCCGAAATGGCACTCCAAGTGAGTTCAGATACCGGGAGTACGAGTGGAACTGGCTTATAGCCCACTGGAAGCATCCCAAGCTTGTGGTATGCACATGAATTATGTTGCGTACCTAAATCTAAACTAATATTATTATTATTATTAATTTACCTACATTTTATGATATATTATTTTATATACGCAAGAGGTAGTAGGTAAATCTCTATCTATGTTATTAATTTAATATGTAGGTAAATCTCTAATATATTGTGTAGGTAAATTAAATTATACAATTTACATTGTTTATACGAAGTAAAGATAGTGAACTGTATTAGTGATTGAGATGCTAGAAATTAAAACCAAAAATAACAAAGATTAAATTATTTCCCTGCAGAATAACATGAAAAAACCTAGAAATTAAAGGAAACAATTCTAGGTCCGAGGACTAAATATGTGAAAAATAAATGGGTTGGATTTTAATCAAAAAAATTAATGTTGCGAGGATATTCTCTAATTTATGCTATATATATAATTGGCTAATAATTGTGCACATTTTCTTTTTCTACAAGCACATTTCGAAACAAAATGCTAAAAACCGAGCGCAGAACGTGAACCCACATCATTGCGGTTCCCGAACGTATGAGAGATGGACTCGACGTGGGGCAAGGTTGGAACCAGAGACTGATCCTCTCGTGTATTCCATCCGACATGGGTATCCGAACAACCCTGAATATGTTGTAAGTATCTAATAAATATTTGTCCATATTTGATACATCTCATGTTTAATTAATTCTTGTATTTTACTCAATTATTAATGCGTCACCGATTTTGCATTGTCTATTAGGAGAGATTGGTTGAGTCGATCCCAAAGGTGCGTGCTAAAGTAGCTCGAGAGCTGCATCAGGGGTGCACGGAGGAAGAGGTGACCCAGTATGCATCTCAGGTTGACCACATGACGCCCATTAATGCGGCGAGGTGCGTGTCAGATGCGATTCCCGTTGGAAAGAACAAGTTTTGGGCCAAGGGGATGGGTTACAGAGGAAATGGAGTCTTGAAGATGACTCCAGAATTCTCCAGCGGGTCCAGCAATTCTAGGTCGTCCGGCGTACAAGAGCAGATTCGGAGGCAGGATGAGCAGATTCGGAGGCAGCAGGAGGAGTTGGAGGAGATGAGGCGTGCCAGGGAAGCCATGGAGCAGGAAAGAGCCCGTGAGAAGGAGCAGCACGACCAAATGTGGGCATTCTTTCAATCTCAGCAACCTCGGGAGGCTTCGCACCCGCACCCACAGACTCAGCCAAATCTGTTCACGCCTACAACACAGCCGCAGTATTTTGGGGGTCACCAGCAGCCGCCGTTATATGGGGACCACCAGCAGCCGCCGCAGCAGCATCAGTTTTGGACGGGTGCCGAGCAGCCGCCGCCTCCGCCGCCGCAGCATCAGTTTTACGGGGGTGACCAGCAGCCGCAGCTTCATCAGTTTTATGGGGATGACGACCAGCAGCACCAGGAGGGTTCACACGAGGACTTCCTCAATTCTGTTAACTTTGATCAGTAGCACGTAGCTAGTTTTTGATTTCGGTTGAAATGTGTACGCTGTTGTGGTTTGAACTCATGTAAATGTTGCAGATTCTGGAATTGGGCCCAATCCAGAATCAAGTATTTTTTTTAAAAATTACACACACTATAGGCAACGAAATGGACCAATTTCGTTGCCTATAGTTTGCCAGAAATGCAAAAATTCAAACTATAGGCAACGAAATCCAAAAGTATAGGCAACGAAATCCAAAAGTATAGGCAACGACGTCGTTGCCTATAGTTTGAGAGGTGACCTGTCAGTTTAGGGTTTAGGCAACGAAGAAGTCGTTGCCTATAGTGAAACTATAGGCAACGAATTAAGCTGGGGTCGTTGCCTATTGTTGAAAACCCTAACCCCTAAACCCCGAACTATAGGCAACGAATTGGTTATTGATTTCGTTGCCTATAGTATAGTCAACGATGTATAGGCAACGAAAGTATAGGCAACGAAAATTCGTTGCCTATAACTATAGGCAACGAATTTTGGACTATAGGCAACGATTTGAAATCGTTGCCTATACCTGTTATTCTGGTAGTGGACCCTCTATATATATAATTCCTATCTAGAACGGAGTTCCGTTTGAAAAAATGGAGCGAAGTTTTGATTTTCACAAGATTTATAAAGTTCTTTGACGATTAAAACAAATCATCATTTATATTACTATTAAATGATCATCTTTATAAAAAAAATCAACTTAATCGGAGATGATTTGAGTATTGATCATCATATTCAACTTTTAAGCTATATCGAATGAATTGTATTCATCAAAATTTGCATGCGATAATCAAATAGCAAAATCATCTCTGATTGGGATAGTTTTTTGCAAGCGTGATCTCCCAATGATAAACTTTATAAATCTTGTGAAAATCAAAAATTTCGCTCCGTTTTTCAAAACCGAAGCTCCTCTATGGATATGACTGTATATATATATATATATATATCTTATCAAGTGCGAAGTTTCGCACTCAAATTTCGGTGTGAAGTTTCATTTACGCAAAATCAACAAAAAAATTTGAAGATTGAAACCACTCATCATTTAGATACCTATGCAACGATCTTGATTGCAAAATTTCAGCTCAATCAGAGTTGTTTTGACCATTTGATTACCTTATTCAAGTTTTGAGCTAAATCGGAGAATCTGTGTGCATTGTTAAACAATGCGATAATTAAATGGTAAAAATATTTCCGATTTAGCTGAAATTTTATAAGCACGATACTTGCATGAGTATCTAAAAGATGAGTGGTTTCAATCTTCAAATTATTTTGTCAATTTTACATAAAATAAATATTCACACCAAAATTTCAGTGCAAAATTTTACACTTGATAAAATATATATACATACAGTGCGCCGAACTTAGAGCGGACGCCGACAAAAAAATTATGGCAATAATTGTAACTCTTCCTATTTTACTAACTACACTCCCACCAACTCTTTTCTAATTTAATTTCCACTTTTACCCATCACTCCTCTCTGCAGTTTTCTTCTTGTTGTGCCATCTACACCTAGAGAGAGAGAGAGAGAGAGCGCGCCCGCTTGGGGTATGACGACAACCCATTTCACCTATTGCATATTGATATGCTTTCAGCCAATCAGTTTCGATTCTCAAGTGGTGAAGTAGTAGAGAGGATGAGAAGCTTGATGGCTGCACAAGAAAATTAGAAAAAGTTGCATATGGATTAATATTCCAATAGGGGTTGAGTCCATGATTACTACAACATGTAAGCGGTCGGAGAAGAAGCGACCCAACCGAGTCGAGCCGATCTTTTCTGTAATCTCATACTTGCCTTAGAGATATTTTCAGCAAGATCGACTCGTCGTACTGTTGTAGTTCGTAACAATAGAGGAGACTGAGAAGAGAGAAGAGAAGGAGGGAATAATAGAAATTTCAATAAAAAACGAGTTAGTGGGAGTGTAGTGTAAAATAGGGAGTGTTAAAATTATTGTCCAAAATTTAAGTGCGGACTACCATATGTTAAGTCAACATTCAACCATCAAAAGTACATTTCTTAAAAAATTCTCATGGGTCCCATCCGTCCCTTAATCATCTTCTCTACCAACAGAGTTTTAGGTGAGATTTCTTGGGTCGAAAAACTCAATGAAGTGATAGCTCATGAGAAACCCAGACCCACAGAAGAGCCAGAGCTTCTTCCATGACTACGATGGCGTTCTAGAGCGACCGTAGTCGGCGTTGCAGATTACGACGTTGTGGACATTGTTGTCTAAGATATAGGCTGTCTCTTCTAGATCGTCGTGCATGAAGGAGCGCATTACAAGAGAAACGATCTTTTGCGGCAGCGCAATGTGTGTCGCAAAAGACAAGTTTGCGACACACACGCTTGTGTCGTAAAAGACCACGTCGCAAAAGATCAATTTTACTCGCGACACAAATATGTGTGTCGCAAAAGACATAGAACGTGCATCGCAAAAGATATCTATGTGTGTCGTAAAAGACATCTATGTACGTCGTAAAAAATCAATTTACTGTGTCGCAAAAGATATTTCGCTTGTCGTAAATACAAGTTAACAAACATCCATTCAAACCACTAATAGCAATCAAATTTACACATTAATTCAATAATCCAAGTGAACATCATTACAGATACGTTGTATGAATCTATTCATAAGAAGTTTGTCTAGCCACTTCTTTACATGTGTTCCCATACTTTAGGCATATATTTGTAGAAAAAATAACTCCATATGCACCATATATGACACTCTTACATGAGTTTAACAACAATACAGATGCACTCCCTCCTCCGATACAGATACCAGCAAAGCAACAATCTCACACCTCCCCTTTTTCTGCCCAAGTACCTGCAAAAGAAGAAAGGCCAACCTTCTGGTTTTCTGTCAACTAGTGTAAAATGCAGATGAAGGGAGAGAGAACAGAACATGATGAAGATGAAAAGAGAGAAAATGCACACACCAAACAGTAATCTATGGCATAAGGGAAGAACAGAGACATTGCGCTGCCGTAAAAGACCGTTTCTCTTGTAGTGGGAAGAACAGAGACATTATATGGTGACAGTCTTAGGCTTCAGCAAGTCTTGGCTGATTTACATTACAGATAAAAGACCAAGACAGAATGCCTCAAAAAATATCTAGGAGATCAAAATAAAGTTCCTCAATCCTGCGCACATAATGCTGTTACTCACTAATCATCATACTGAAGCAACCACTGAGGATTATGTTACGCTACAAAGCTATGTCCTAGAAACAAGCATTTTGTTGTAGCTTGCACAATCGGTGCAAAATTCAATACTCAACAGAAGGCTATTTCATAACTAAAGAAATGCACAGGAACCAAACCTCAGCAGGAGCTCCACTCAGGAGTTTATTCAAACTAAATTCAATTCAAAACTAACCAACTCAGATCAACTCAGGTATAGCTTTCTAATTGAATCCATTGTTATGATACTCAAGCTAGCCATTAACTTCTGCAAACAATTCCCACAAATAAAGAGGAACTTGCTAGAGATGCATAAAGATCAAAGACTAAAAGAAACGCTTGTGCTTTATGGTATATATATATATATACACACACACACACACACACATAATGGGCTGCTTGTGTAACAATTCAAGTGAATATCAATCATGAAATACTTAAATGATATGCTGGATCAGGATATCACATGCGGATAGTGGGATCCCAGAAGGGTTACTAAACCAGATGTTTGCGACAGATGAAGACATATCTGAAGAAGGCATTAGCCTCCTCATCAGCAGAAAACTAGTGAAGCTCATGAATGGAGATGTACAGTATCTCCGCGAAGAAGGCAAGTCTACCTTCATCATATCTATGGAACTTGCTGCTGCACATACGGTGAGGTCCTAGACGTACGTTACAATTTTCAATGACAGATGACACTCACTAGCTTACTGATTCCCCAAAAGTGGGCATGACATATGACCTATAGTACAGGCTGTACGAACAACAGAGAAGGAATATATGGCTAGCTGTGGATATGTACAAGTCTAAGAGACGACTCCCATATGACCTATAGTACAGGCTGTACAATTTTGTTTTCAACAATTTAAGTGATCAAGCTCAGAGGCCAAACTGAATGCGTCAAGAATCCAATACAAGACAGGGACTAACAACAATTTAATTGTAACTGCACTACCAAACACTAAACTTTGAGACATGGCAGAAAGAAATACAATGCTACTCAATATGCAAATTGACTCGTTGTGAACTTGATAATTGAAACTGATTTAGCTTATGAAAACAAGTTGATCAAGTAAGAAGACACATACCAAGATGATCTAAAATAGTAGTCTGTTTTGCTCTTTCCCATGTTCTCTGTAAGAAAACCAAACTGAAATCTGTAAACCAAATTGAAAGATGATACCTCAGGTATATGTTGAACTACAAATTTCTTATTAACATAACACTATAATACTTACCTCAAAAACTGATTTAATTGACTTTGATGTATTTGATAGGCCATGCTATAATACCCCCAATAGATTCTTCGAGATTAGTGAGCTCACTTGTTGCCTGGAATAGAGGAATGTCAAGAAAAACCTCGTGGACTGAAACTTTCCAACAGTCGTCACCTAGAGGAGCATGATGCACCAAAGCTCGTGGGTCTCTTGACAAAACTGCACCTGTTGCAACAAAAATTTCTTTTTTTGCAAACCAGTTTAGCAAATAAATCTTCCGTCCATCAACTTCTTGTATCTTTTTTTGTCCAGTACTTTCGGTCTTTTTCTTTTTTCCATCAACATGTCCAATAACTGATTCATAGTTGGAACTTATAATGCTTCCACCTTTTTGTTTGTTCTGTGATGCACTATTAGATTGCTGAACACTTGAATTTTCTTTCCTTTTTCTCTGTCCAGAGTGTTTCACACTTGAGTAGTCCTTTAAGTGAAAAGAATTCAGTAATTAACCACCTGCCCCAATTGATTTTATAAACTAAAACATAAACTATAACCTTTATTTAAGGACTTACATTGCCATTCTCAGCTTTGTCTAGCCGAGCAGCGAGGCTTTGTACCAACTCCATTAACTGATCCACTTTTTGGCTTTGAGCAGTAAGAGCTTCTGTTTGAGCGGCAACTTGGTTTTCTAAAATGGTCACTTGATGGGCAGCGTACCTTCGTCCATCTACCTTTGATGGTAGGGCACCAAATCCAAGTCCTCTCACACGTCCTCGTGGATCAGGACCTAAAACCTTCGAAACAACGTCATCTCTTAAACAACACCCCTCTTCTTCTTCTTCCCTTAACTTCCGTACTTGTTTCTACATGATACCAACATCCATTAATACATACAATATCTGAAAATTGAATGTTATTGATGGAATTATACAATAAATTGTACACACTTGTTCTTACCACAATCTCCGGATCATCAAGTCCTTCATCCGAATCATTCTTCTTCAATTCATAAGCACGAAGCCATATATCGGACCTTGATAATGCATCAGGG
Organism: Geum urbanum; assembly: GCA_946800695.1. NCBI lineage: Eukaryota > Viridiplantae > Streptophyta > Magnoliopsida > Rosales > Rosaceae > Geum > Geum urbanum. Next base: position 32,553,773 of record OX327012.1, read on the forward strand.
TTCTCACTTTCTTTCCTCTGTGAAGTAAAGAGTTGTCTTGGCTTATCACATTATAAACATACAAATTATACTGATGAAAAATCATGGAATTCATTCACTGACCATTTCCTCTATTAGACATGCAAAGCTTTTCCTGCTTGTTCTATGCATCAAGGTCCTTTCGGCTCGTATTGACTTAAACTTATCAGATTTCTTCTAATAAAACCAGAGTGAGAAAATAAAATCAAAAACTGTTTCCTTAGCATATATACTGTATATATAAAATTATAAGCATTAGCTTGATTAAGGATGCCAACTTACCCTAAATTCTTCTGTGTATCTGGATTTCACAAGAGCATTCCAAGCCAATGGTTCCACATTCTCAGGTTTGAGAAGCGCAGCCGCACGTGATAAACCCACATCTTCAGCTTTTTTCATCACTTTGGTCATTGTTTTTGATTTGTGATTTCCCCAGAGCTTTATCATCCTTCGGAACACATGTTTCTTGTAATAGCTATCAACAGCATAATGTTGCTACATTGAAAGAACGAAAAAACCATGAGACATTTACTAAAAATCCACAGAATGCAACATATCAGTAGGTACCACTTCGAATTGATGATCTCAGGCAACAAACCAAGTAGCTAGCTACTAGCTAGATAACTAAAGGATCATTTATCTCTCTAACTAGACATTTCGAGCAGGCACTTGAGAAGTCCATAGCCACCCACTTCCAAGACAACAGCATAATCTGCTGCATGGGCCAAAGCATGGATTCCATCTACCAGTAAATCTTCATACTAGCTAGCTGAATTTATGCTCATTGAAATTTTATGTGATTCTATGCATAGTTCTGGATTTGGTCTATGGTAATAAACTAGTACTGAATTAGTACTAGTTGAAGAAAAGAAAAAATATTCTCTTGCCAAACCATATTATGCATGCTATATTTTACTACTGTGCTTGAACTTCCATGCCAAAGAGTCGACCGGATGTCGCATCATGCCATCCTCACTTTGGTTAGTATGATGCCACCTTAGTTGTTCTGACTTCTCAGGTAATGTAAACATTCTTTTAATTCTGGGAATGAATGGAAGATATCTCAATACTTTCGTAGGAATTCCTCCTCGAATCTTCTTTGTGTGCTTATGAATTTTCCAACGGGATGCACCACATTTGGGACACTTGGTTTCATTTTCCAGTTCCTTTCTAAATAAACAACAGTCATTGACACAGGCATGTATCTTCTGATGACCCAAGTCAAATGGATCCAGCAACTTTTTGACATTATACAAAGAACTTGGAAGAATATTATCCCTTGGTAGAAACCCTTTAAACATATCGATCATATCATCAAATGCGGCGTTTGTTAAACCATGACTAGCCTTGAACTTGTACATAGCCACAGTAGCAGACATCTGAGATGATGTAGAGCCTCTATAAAGAGGGCGTTCTGCCTCTTCAACTAAAATTTTCAAATCGGGCTTATTTTTTTCTTCCCTAGGTGTCACAACATTTTGATCCAAAAAGCAATCCTTGTACATTCTCTGTGTTTCAGGGATTCCAACCTTTTCAGGTCCCTCAACGAGCTCATCCCCATGCCATGTGAAATTAGAATAAAGAGGGTCTATTCCATAGCATATAAGGTGGTCATATACATCATTAAAGGTATAACGACCAATGCTTAGACACTTAACACACGGACATCTAATCTTATTTGGATTCCCCAGTCTAACCTGAACAGTATCAACAAATTTTCGAGCTCCTTGTTTGTATAGAGTAGAGTTTCTATACAAAAGTGAACTATTTAGTATTTATCTATAGTCTACACTACAATAAAACAGTCTATAGTACAGTAAAACAGAGTTTGAGATTGTGAAAAGCAAACCTTTTATGCTTAGTCCATTCTTTATCCATGGATGGTTGGCAATCTGTTCCACAATCTAGCAATACTCTGACAACTTCAAACCAACTCAAGTTTGTGTCATTTGATATCGTATCCACCTGTACACACTCAACATAGCACAAAATGAAAAGTTAGATCACTAAAAATGCAGCTGTTTCTTCTTCATTACTATATGGTATCCTCCAATGTTTATTCACTTATGTACAATATTTTGTTCTTTTGTTTTCTGCCATCATCCTATCAGGGGAGATTCTCTTAATTTCTCTTAAAACAGGTTTGTATAATGCACTAGAAACCCAGAAACATCACAAAACACAAATGCAACAGAACTCAAAACAAAAACAATAAACTGCAACTGTTCTATAATCGCTTCAGATACAAGAGAAACTATGATGTTTAAGAGCCCCAGAAACCGAAGCTATCATACCAATGAAAAGAACAAATTAAACAAGAGGAACAATGTCTGAATGTGTGGTTATAGGGACAACTTTAGCCTGGACATAAAAGGATAGTTTCTGCAATGGATAAATCTGGTTCTCATGTTGCTGAGTCTTCTATCAGGGCTTTATCTAAGCACCTTCAGGAGAGCGACACGTATGCTGCTATTGAAGACACTCTGAATAAAATATGTAAGGTATCATGTCTCTAGTTTTTGTAATCGCATTGAGTTTATATAGGCTCGTATGATTATACTTTACTGTGTGTTGAGCATTCGGTCATTTGTTTCCAACTCTGCAAGTTGATCAGTACAGCAGTCTGGTTCTGCAGGCATGTCCAACTATTTACATACTATTTTGTTATTTACAGCATTTTATTTCATTTAGTTGTCGATCAATTAAGGACAACTTGTATATGGAAAATATCTTAGAACAAAGAATAGAAATAAGGTATTAAAGACTCTGACAGAAAATGAGACTCAGCTCCTCTCAAACTGTGACTTTTATCGTACTTGTATATTAATATACTATGTGTGCTCAATTTTGAGTCTGGGCAGGAAGAGTGGTAGGGTAATTCAGTAATAGATCTTATTTTTGTTTAATCTTTCTGTCTAATGTATTCTTCTTGTGCTTATTTGCTCAAAACTGAAAGAGCAGTAGATTCTTAGACAAAAAGAGAGAATATTTTAGAGTTGCAAATAATCATGAGACGAGGTTGTCTCAAATTTTTTTTGTTTCTTACAGTATTGAACATTACTATTGTTTACTTGATGTTTTAGGCGTAGGCTGTTGTTGGGGTTTCACCTTGTAACTTTATGCTTTGTCAATTGAAAAGAATTGTTTACGGGGCAACTATTTACACTTTCTTTTCTTTTTTTCTGTTTCTGTATGTTTTGGTAATGATATGAGCATGGACCAAAGAAACTTGAAATACTAAAAAAGAGAGAAAAAAAGTGCAGTATTACAATGGCCAACTGACATACAGATATTATTATTTATTTCTTAGAACAAAGAATAGAAATAAGGTATTAAAGACTAATGACTTCATGTCCATAGCCGTTAAAAAGCCATAACAAGTTCTTCATGTACAATTGTTATAGTAGAAACTACAGATGTCCTCACAAATCAAATTGTTTTATTAGAGTGCGGATTTCAGGATCAGACTGACATGCAAATGAATATATATACTCAACAGAGCAAAGCCTATGACAGTTTCAATCATCATTCCCGAATTCCATCATAATATACGAATCATAATGACAATAAATAATCAAGTATAAAATATGAACAAAATGATGAAGTGATGCTCTCAGATCAAAGGCCATTGTTTTTCCACATACAAGAGCATGACAGTGGGCCAAACCCTCTAAAGCTTTAAGACAAAACAACATACATGAGCTTCAAATGCTTAGCATAGCCTTCTTCTCTTCACTAAATGAAGAGGTTTGTAAAACCAAACCTCTAGACTTAGTAACCAAAGTCATTAGGCAATGCAAAGAACATAAAGCACCGATTTGTATCTGTCTGAATTCAGTAGAGGGTAAAAACCAACTCCCATGTCTCACTTCAGTGTGGTTAAAGCAAAATGAATCATCACCGAGCAAGCAATCGAGTGCAAAACAATATCCATTAACTAGCACTAAAACACTTTGGCAAGCTAACATTGCTGATGAAATCACAAATTAGATTGGTACGTATCTGAAGTAAAGTTTTGGGATCAGACTGACGTGCAAATGAATACATACTCAGCACAGCACGAGCCTATGTAAATTTCCATCATCATTTCCCATTCTTAAAAAACAATAAACCCAACAATAATCACATTGGATTTGCTGCTGCAGTACATTCAAGTAATGAGTCTTCAAGAAGTTTTTCGATTTCAAACTGTATGTATATCCTATATAACCGTCTAATTTATTGGATGTTACTGTACATGGCTAGTAGCTATACCCTGGACAGCTTGACATGTTTATGTATCATCAAAGTGTTGTGCTTCTTAGTTCATATACAGATTTAAGGCTTTTTCGTATATGAGACTTGAGACATTATGATTCAATTTTTCATTGAACTGGTTGTTACCCTAGATTTTAATGTGGTACATGTAATTTTTCAGGAATTTATACAGCCTTTTATTACAAGTATTACATCCATTTCAGCTGATAATATCCTTGAAGCGGCAAAGGATCCAGGAGGTGCTCGTGTTATTGAAGTATTTCTAAGTTCAGATGCTTCTGCCAAACTGAATCAGCCATGTTTTGATTAGATTTCTATTGTATGCTTTTAAGGCTCCGTGGACATTTTGGAGAGCTATGGTTTTTTAGCATATTGCTCTTGTTTGTGGATGCTTAAAGTTTTGTTGGTTTAGCTGTTTACATTCGATGACACCAAACAAGCAATATTTCTTATAAAACCACTTTGATCAACATTCAAGGTCTAAAATGCCATTTATGGTCTAGTTTGGGCTTCAGCACTTTGCCAAGGCTGAGATCCTAAATTTTTCTTTGATTAAACACAGATCGAGAGAGAAGGAAAGGATATCACCATAACAGCTTTTTCAAAGATGGTTGGCTATCCTAAATTTTTCTTTGATTGCCTGAATTTGTCTATGTAGTAAAACATATTGCTATCAAGTTAGAGCTGGATTAAAAATGCAAATGCATGATAGTGTTGGTTAATAAATTAGAGGAACAGTCAGAAACATTTTACGACAATGGCCTAGTTTATGTCTTCAATCATGCTATATAGCAAGAACTATAAGCATTACTATACTATCTCAATACAAGGAAACTAAATGATGCTATATAGCAAGAACAATCAACCTAAAGAAACGCAGAAGGCTCATAGTAACAGAGAAACTAACCAATCAAGGGAGAGAAACTAAAGCACAAGGCTCATAGCACATCAATTGGAATATATTCAAATCTAGAAACGCAGAGAAACTAACCTTGTGAATATCTAGAAACGCAGAGAAACTAAAGCATAAGGCTCAATAGCACATCATTTGCAATTCCAATTCCATTTCCACCAAATCTTTACTCTTCTCTTCTCTTCTCTTCTATTTTAATCCGATCTAATCTAAAATCTAGCTAATGATTCTAATCTAACCTAATTCAACAACACTGAGACTTAGCTTAGTCCACAGTTCTAGAGAATAACACTGAATCAATCAATTCAGGTATCAAAACCACAAATATCCACAAAACTGTAATTTTAAACAGGGACCTAATGAACTCATCGTGATCCATGATGCACTACAAATCAATTTAGTATTTCAGCAGTGGAAATTCAACGAAATCATCAACAAACGTAATAAAATCATGGAGTACTATGTCTAGGGTTTTGAATATGTCGATGTACCTGATTATGACTCACAAGAAGACGAAGAGGAGATTGGAGTGAGCAACGCCGCCTCGGTTCGGTAGTGACGAGTGTCCTTTACGAAGGAACATGTCACCTACAGCTCTTCACTCATCAAACTCAAACTCATCTCAAAAACCTAAAGAATTTAAAAACAATGATGAGGAAGAGAGATATGGACCTCGAAGAGGTGGAGCGGATGTGAGGAGAAGAGAGAGCGGACTATCACCGATGGCAAGAGATTCCCTCTCGATCGACGACTTGGATGAGCGGTCTGGTTCAGCAGGGGTTTTGAATCGGCCGGACTAGGATGAGCGGACGATGCGGTGGCGGTGGAGGGGGCGGTGGTGGTGGCAGAGAGAAGACTGATTTGAGCTGGGCTGGAGAGAGAGAGTCAATTGAGAGAAGGATTGGATTTGAATGGAGCTCGAGAGAGAGAGTCAATTGAGAGAAGGTAGAGCTGGAAGTAATACAATGGCACATTTGTAAATACATAAACCGAACGAAAATTTTGGCGCAAATTGGGAGGTTTCCCGCGTTAGTTTTCATTCAAAATTTCAAATAATATTTTTGGAATTAATTAAGATGGTTTTTAGATGTTGTCTTTTGCGACATGCCAAAATAGTGTGTCGTAAAAGACTAAATTTTTGAGTCTTTTGCGACATGCATTAAAAATGTGTCGTAAATGAAGAACAACATTTACGACGTACACAAAAAATGCGTCGTAAAAGATAAAAATAAAACTCTTTTACGACAAACATTATAAATGTGTCGTAAAAGATTATCTTTTGCGACATACATGAAATGTGTGTCGCAATTTGCGCGTCGCAAAAGATTGATTTTCCTGTAGTGGCGGTTGGTTGCACTTGTCGTTGAGCAATGTAACCTCTTCAATATGACAACAAAACCATGTTCCAAGGCTTTGATGAACATGCAAAACTTCAACTACAAACCACCCCACAGGCCACAACCGTGGGTTCTTCTTGCTGGAGCTCGACAGCCAATGCTCTAGTTTAAGCATATCCTCATTATCCTGTAGACTTCTTTACTCCTGTGATAAGAGGTCCAAAAGGAAAAAAAAGGAAAATTGAAAAAGGAAAAAAAAAGGGATTGATGAGTAAAGCTTCGCCATCAAACGACCTATCAAAATCTCTTGATCGATCAACGTACCACTCTTGGTAGCTGGTCTATGCCAAGATGGAATGCTCACCATCGAGAAATATAATCAGAAGAAGCTTCTCAGATCTGGTGAGGCTTTTCCGCCAGAAACTATGTTGGGCCTTCGTTAAAATGAATATGCAGTTCGCCGGTTTGTATCTTGCATTGCTTGACTCTTCAATCAGAAACTCTCTCTGCTGATAGAGAAAGATGATTAAGGGGCGGGTGGAACCCATAAGATTTCTTTTAAGAAAGGTGCTTTTGGTGGTTGGCTATGGACTTAACAGGTGATGGTCCGCACTTTAAATTTTTTGTGGGAAATTAATTGGGTTCAAACTCATTTGGACACCAATGTCCAAATTGCTCTCATTTCTCCCACTTTTCGATTCATGATTTCAAATTTGAGACTACCTATTCTATAGATTATTGGATGAAGATCAACTCTACAAAAAATGAATCAAAATGGAGATCATTTGGGTATCCGATCTTGTCGAATAAATGAACGGTTATGGTGAATTCCAGCATTACAATAACAACCGTTCATTTATTTTGTAAGATCGGATACTCAAATGATCTCCAGTTTGATTCATTTTTTGCAGAGTTGATCTTCAACCAATAATCTATAGAATAGGCAGTCTCAAATTTGAAATTACGAATCGAAATGTGAGAAAAGAGAGGAATGTAGATCTTGGTGCTCAAATGAGTTTGGACACAATCAAAGTCATTTTTTTTGGGCGTCCTCTCTTGATCCGGCATATATATATATATATATATATATATATATATATATAGTCTTTTTCAATCAAGGACATCAAATTTTTCGTTTAGATTTTTCCTTTTACCTTATTTAAACATCAAATCATGACAATCAATATCACTCATGCTATAGATATTACTTCAACTAAGTCACATACAAAATCTAAGTCAAATCGGAAATCATTTGGCTATTTGATTTGTTATTTATATTTCGTCAATATTTATCCGACGGTCCTTATTTGTTTGTAATGTTTCACCATTTTAGATGACCAAACAATTACCAAATTAGTTGAAATTTTGTATATCTACTTCTTAAAGGGATATCTATAACATCAATGATTTAAATTGTTAAAATCAAATGTGAGATGATCAAAATAATCAAATCCTTACTATATGTACCATGCAGACGTCTGCATTTGAAAATCTCTGTAAATATGTATCCAGAACGGAGTTTCGATTTTCACAAGTTTGATAATGTTGCTTCACAATTAAAACCAGTCATTCTTTAAATCAGTATTAAACGATCATGCTTAGAAAAGTAGGTGTGTGGTACTGAGCAGTGTCAAATGACACGGCTCAGTTCTTGATAATAGACAATTAAGTCATGTTAAAAATTGACATTTCAAACCTCAATTAGAATAATAAAATAAATCGACAGGGCTGAGTGAGATTAAAAACCAAATATCCATTATTGGTTATTTCAATTTTTTTGGAAAAGTAATTTTTTGAATTATTAACTGTATTAAATTTTAGAATTTACAAAAAAATCATTTTTATTATGCTTTGATCCAGAATTTATAAGATTGTCAAATCAAATTCAGTTATGAAGATGTATATATAGCAGGGCCGGTCCAATGTTTTGAAGGGCCCAGTGCGAGAAAAAAATTGGGGCCATTTGTGTTGAGGTTAAAAAAAAAAACTTGAAAGAACACTGATTATATATATTAACGATGTAAAGAAAATAGTCCACTAATAAAAGAAGAAACAACCGATACAATTAGATATGAAAAATTGATCTTCTTGCACTCTTATCAGCAAAGTCATCAATCAATTTTTCATAATCAAGTTTTTCTAGGAATTCACTCTCAATTGAAATCAAAGCTAATGCATTCAATCTTGTTTGAGTCATGGTTGATCTCAAACAAGATTTTAGCAACTTCAATTTAGAAAAACTTCTCTCTGCAGATGCCACGGTCACTGGAACAGTCAATAATATCTTGTATGCAATGAATGCATTGGGGAAACAATTCATTCTTTGTAAAAAGTTTAGCATTGCACCTGCTGTTTTTGTTTCTTTTGGTAGATGATGTTGTATGATCTTCAATTCTTGATATAGTTCATCTCCATCCAAATCTGAAACAGCTTGTCCCGAGCCCTCTTTTCTTTGTAGCTTCCTTTCAAGATTCTTGCAACGAGCCTTCAAATCCTCATCAACCAATGAATTCAACTTATCAGATGTAAAAAGGAATCCAAAAAGATCTTCATATTCCTCATATTGTTCGAACCTTTTCTTCAATGATCCAATTGTTTGATCAACTATGTATAAGAAGTAATGAATTCTAAAAGCTTCCTCAGCAGATTCTTGAGGTGTTTGAGAAGACTCACTTGAAAGCTCATCAAATTTTCTCTTTCTATATATATGTCTCCTGTCAGGAAAAATAGGATCAATCTTCATTGATGAAGCAAGTTCTTTTGCAGTATTGATGGCTTGTCTGAATCCGGTTTCTCTGTACTCTTCAAACGAAGCAATAAGCCCCTAAATCTTGGTCATAGCAATGTTAATAAGCATGTTTTCAGATTGTAAGGATTTACTAACTATGTTGACCTAGCCCAAAATGTCATACCAAATAACCATGCCCAATAAAAACTCAAATTTTCCAAGTTCAAATGTAGCCAAAGACTTAGCTTCACTTCTTATTTTGGAGTCGGTATCTCTTTCTTCTGCAAGTTCAAGTAAAGCTTCTCTGACTTGTGGAGCTTGAAGTACTATGGCTTTCACACTCTCAATACGACTTTCCCATCGAGTGGTGGACAATGATTTGAGAGTTAACCCTTTTACCGTTACATGGTCTACCAAAATCTTCTACCTCTTTGTAGAATGAGCAAATATTGTATAAATCCGTTGTATGACTCCAAAAAAGTCTTTCGCTTTTCCACATGAGTTTGCAATGTCACAAAGAGTTAAATTCAAAGAATGACAGCCACATGGGGTGTATAATGCTCTAGGATTTATATCCAAAAGTCTTCTTTGTACACCTTGGTGTTTCCCTCTCATATTTGCCCCATTATCATATCCCTGCCCTCTCACATCATCAATATCAAGATCAAAACGTTTCAGCGCATTCTGCAGCTCTTCAAACAAGCCTTGTCCTATTGTATCATCCACTTTCAAAAATCCTAGAAAGTATTCTTCTACTTTTATCGGACTTGTAGACACATCAACACATCTTATAACCAAAGTCATCTGCTCTTGGTTGCTAACATCAGGAGTACAATCAAGTATCACAGAAAAGAACTTAGCTTCTTTAATTTTTTAAAGAATAGAACTCTTGATTTCAGAAGCTAGCAAACATATCAACTCATTCTGAATTTTGTGGCTAAGATAATGATGATGTACCTTTTTCTCAATATGCTCTTTCATCACCAAGTCCCACTCAGCAATCATCTCAACCGCAGCCATGAAATTCCCATTACTATCCTAAAAAAGCTTCTCATTACTACCACGAAATGCTAAGTTCTGTTTAGCCAAAAATTTCACAATAGAAACTAATCGACATAACACCATCCTCCAATGCACTTTTGACTTCTTGATTTGTTCTTGAATACCATGATCAATTGTTGTACCTTTCTCTAATCTGATACGCAACTCACACCAACTAGCATAGTAATTGACATGCTCAACACTTGTCTCATGTTCTTTAAGTCTGCCACTAAGATGTCCCCAATCACAGTATCCCTCATTTGCTAGTTGACTTGGTTGAGGCCCCCTTTTAAACAATTTGCAACAAAAACAAAATGCTTTGTCAAGTGTTTTCGAATATACCAACCAATCTCTATGGTGCTTTTGACCGTTTGGTAAAATCCGAGTGTAGAAGTCTGAGGAGAAACATCTTTTTGATTTATTTTTGGGACCTTTCCCTGTAAGGACATCTCTTATAGGACCTTTTTCTACTAGCTGATCCTTCCATTTAAGGTCTAAATCCTCCCAGTTTCTTGGATCAAATATGTCAACCGGAAGAGATGAACTTGGTTCTTCGTTCACTACACTAACCACATCATCATCAGTTTCAGAGGAACCAATGTCATTGGCATCACCACTTACATGATCAAAGATTATCCCATCATCAATTTGATTGTCGTCTTTCTTGTCATCAGCATTCCCATCTTCCTTGTCATCAGCATTTTCAAAACCAGAGGCATTATCAATTTGATTGCCATCTTCCTTGTCATCAACATTCTCATCTTCCTTGTCATCAACATTTTCAAATCCAGAGGCATCATCAATTTGATTGCCTCCAACCTCATTCTCATCTCCTTGGTCATCAACATTGTGAAAGTCTAAGCTACCATCAATTGGATTGCCTCCAACCGCATTCTCATCTTCCTGGTCATCAACATTTTCTGAGTGCAAGCCATCATCAATTTGATTGCCTCCATACTCATTCTCATCTTCCTGCACATTATTTTCCAAGGCTAACCCGTCATCTAATTCATCACCATCATTTTTTTCTTCATTAGCTAAATCTTTAAGTGACGGATTTCCCGGTATTATTTCAACAAATTGATCCATTGCCCCACTCTGAGACTCTACAAATTTTTCTATTTTGCTTCTTTTTTTACGCTTCTGATGTCCAGAAGGATATCTTCTTGCTGAAGCAGGATGTTTCCTAGTACGACACATTCCAAATTTTCTGTAGGAAACAAAGATAAACGTACAAGCAAAGTTTAGAGATCATACCAAATGCTTGTTCTTGAATCTCACTTTAGTCACTTACACATAACATTCAATTAATCTTTCAATTTTAATCTGCTCTCTTACAGTCTTACAGTAAGACTCTTACTAACACTATAATACAAATAAGAAAATCTGAACCTAAAATCCTAAATTCATAATCAATTTGGCTTGAAACAAAACGATAACCAACTAACCTGCTTGAAAATTGGGACCTCTTGATGCCTTCCTGCCCTTCCATTTTGAAGCCCCAGCCTCAATTGCTTTCAAACCTCCAAGCTCCCTTCCTTTGCTTCAAAATTTACAAACCAATACAAGGGACAAGTTGTTAGATTTATTGTGTATATATAATATATTCAATTTATGTATTCAAATTGTAGGAAATCAAAAGAATACCTTTAGGGAATAGAACAAGAGAGTATGAGTGTATAAACAAAGCCAATTGAGAGATAGGAATTGGGAAATTTGAAGATGAAAATAGGAAGTATGAGTACCAGGAGGAAACAAAGAGTAAGAGAGACGGAGGAACAACGATCAAACTGAGGTGATCAATAATTCAAGAGGGTTTTTTTTTTTTAATTTTCACGACTAAACATAATAGAAGAAGGAAAAACAAAAGGGAAAAAAAATTTAAAAAAAACAGGGGGCCTCGCTCGAACTACTGACATGTTGCCGCATCAAACAAAAACGCCTTCTAAACCAACTCAACCAGACACCTAGTTTGTTAACAGAGATATCAATCATTTTATATATAAAAAAAGTTCCACTGGACGGAAAAAAAAAAGGGGCCCTTCGCCGGCCGGGGGCCCTGTGACGCTGCGCCGCCTTGACCGCCCCAAGGCCGGCTCTGATATATAGAGTTATATACCATTAATGATCTTTTTAATAAACACAACTATAGTCTCGATCATATTATCATCGTTTTGAAATACGAAGACTCATCTTATAAATTTGTAGTGAGATTTTTTTAAAGACAAAGCATAAGGAAGAATGACCAGCTAGCCGATATCAAAGTCAGCTACCATATCCAGTATTATTAATATCACAACTTCTTGCACTAGGGAAGACATAAAACCTGAGCCCAGAGTCACATTTGTAATACAAAATTGCCTTCGTAGAGAACATTTTGAATAATTTTCAGAGTCTCATCTAACCAATTCCCATCAAACTCACCACAATTAGTAAGGTGTGCAATAAAAAAGACTTCATAAGATTTGACTATATTATTCATACTATTTTATAATAAAATATAACAAATATATATATAAATTCTCGTTTCGTTTCTGACACGGCATGGCTGAATTATATTTCTGACTACACCACTGATCATGCTTATATATATATATATATATATATAACACTTCAATTCTCAGCTACAGACGTCCGTAAATTTTCCAAAATTACGATCATTATTTTTTCTCTGCAATCCTGTATGCATGGCCATACATAATTTTCTGGAATGCATATCTATCATATTAATGTCCTGGAGCATATATATGTACATCTGATGAGTTGGAGATTTTAGCTGGATTTATCCAATTGGGACCTCCCTTTTGTGCTTAGATTCGCTTCCAATTTATGTAAAAAGAAAACCAGAAAGCAATGTACACAAACGCTTACATATATGTGGTTAACTTCATGGATGTCATAAGTTATATTCCAAGAACATGATCATGACTGATCATGATGAGGCCCCCCGGCCATCGATCATAAGAAGTTAGCATGAAGAACTCGTCATTGTATTGATAACCTTTGTAGAAAAAATCTGAGAGTTACAATCAAGAATACATGAAATGAAAGGCGCTATAGTATTTTGTTATATAGTGACCAAGTATAATGAGGATCGGATTAGAGTGCCAAAATTCGCTGATATCCTTTCAGATATCTGATGGCATGCTGCACACCATTCTTGATGACGAAGTTGAGCTTCGGAAGAAATGTACCCTATTGCCTTCTAAAGGTCCGAAATGAAAAAAAAAAATACTAATATAGGAGTTCCATATATATTGTGTATGTTTCAACTTTCAAGTATATAACTATGATCAATGCATGAAAAGATTAATGAATATAGTACGGGGTAGTATGAAAATTGGAAATTTCTGTGTTCATCATCATATGACCTAGTGGAGAATTTTTGAAGACACATCCGACCAAAAACACGATACGACGCACATTGACGGTGAGAGGCAAACTGATGCCATATGTATGAGGTCCCCAAAGTTATCCTAATACATTTTTCAGACTTATGTCAGCTGATATATGTAGTTGCCTAGCTTTATACTTATATTCCACAACTAGAAAATTCAACATTTAGAAATTGTTGTGAAAAACGGAAATTCATTTTTTTTTTCCTAAAGTCGAGCTCTGTTCTCAGTAAAAACTATATATATTATCAGTTATCGGTCATCGAGCTCCATCGATTCGAAAGTGTGCATATGCATTCAATCCCAAACAAATATTAAAAAATTAAAAAAGTTCCATTGATTTCTTGTTTCTGTTTTTTTCTTTCTAGCTCTTTCATCCCCATTTCCATTGGAATATTGGCTATGTAATTGATGCTAACGTCAAAAGGAGTAACGTACCTAATCTATACGACCACTATACAATCTATATACATACATACACACAACAACATGCATGTATATATTCTCTGTGATATGTGAATTAAGCTTTCACGTGTCGCGTCCCACGTAAAGATTTATAGGCTCAGTATTTTATCAAGGGACAAGACGGAAGCCAGCATAGATATATACAATGGCCCAATTGGGAGTCCAAGAGTCGGCCACCCTTCTAGTTCTGGGGTTCTTATCGTCTGTACCTTACACGGCTCCATCCGGACAAGGCCGACTATACTAGTGCATGAACCGATGATGCTATTTAGCTTATAAGTTAATGTGTGTATTCTGTTGGTACGGCTGGTGTGAGTCCAGTGCACGCTCAACCCACCTTTTTTTTTTATATATTTTGTTTTATATTATCATTCCTCAACTTTTAGACAGTTAGTTTTCGTCAAACTATTGTTTCAGCTATTGACTTTTTTCTAACTGATTATTGATGAGAGCGGACTCATTGTTGACTATCTTTTGATTTAAAATGGTTATCTTTTTGACGAATAGTCGTAAACACTGCACACTATGATGAAATGAAGGTACTATAACAAACAACTCATTTTTTTCCACCTTTTAGGCGGTAGTCCGTCTCGTAGGGGATCAAAATTAGTATGAATAAGTAAGAGCAACCTGCTTTCTTCCTCCTTCCGGGCGGTAGTCCGCCGCTCAAGGAAATTTGATGAGTTTTATGAACATATAACAAACTGAAAGACTTGTAATGCGAAACCATAACTTATTTATTTCAACCCGATTACATACTATAAATCCAAAGCCTCACTCTCTGGTAAACAACTATCACTACAAAAAAATGCACTTAGACCACGGAACCTTAAAGGTTCCGTCGTCCAAGTAGAATTTGGACGACGGAAACACACTTCTCCGTGGTCCAAGTGGCCACTTGGACCGCGGACCGACACGCAGTGGTCTGAGTGGCCACTTGGATCGCGGAGAAATTCCTGTGAAAGTTTTTCGATATTTTTCCTTGATTCCCAGATTGCAGCGCCTGTACATGCCTCTATACATAACAGAGGCGATGCGATGATACGCAGAAAAGCGAATAGATGACGATGTCTTAAGACATGCCGTGGACGGGGAAGATTTCAAACATTTTGACAGAGAATTTGGAGACTTTGCCGCAGAGGTTAGAAATGTTAGACTCAGACTATCTACAGACGGATTCAATCCTTGGGGTAGTAATAGCTCCGCCGTCAGCACTTGGCCAGTTATTGTGATGTCGTACAACTTGCCTCCGTGGATGTGCATGAACAAGGAATTTAATTTCCTTACTCTGCTAATTCCAGGTCCTAAATCTCCGGGGAAGTGCTTAGATGTCTACCTCAGACATTTGATCGACGAGCTGAAACTGTTGTGGCAAAATGGAGTCCCAACTTATGACAAATTCACTGACACGATGTTCACGATGAGGGCTGTCGTAATGTGGACGATCAGCGATTTTCCAGCGTATGGGATGTTGGCAGCCTGCAGGACGAAAAGATATAATGAATGTCCTGTATAAACTGAAGATGCCTATCAAAATCGAAGGCTAAATATACATAAAATACATCTATGTCTATATTTAATCATTGCAGATTTCAGAGTATTCAAATTATTTCCTTTTTTTCTACTGTCATGGCAAGATTCGCAGTTCAAAAGATATTGGAAAAATTTGATTTCTTCTTCATAACAGATGTCATTTCACTCGGGTAGTAACTTCAACAATCTAATTTTCAGAACAATGACTTTGAGTTAGAAGATGTAAATGAAACAAAGCACATTGACCAACATATCGAAGAACATTGAGATCCATAATTCAATCATTTGCTAGTCTAGTACAGAACTCCTTACGCATAAAATGAGAATGAGCATGATACCAGAGAGGGGTAACAGTTGGGAGTTCTAGATGCTTCTGACCAGATATGAACCTAAAATTTATCAAATAACAAATCCAAATTCAGTGAAAAAATGGTATACAATCAAAACGTCGAAAAACAAATTTAAAATCACAAACCTTGATTACTTTTGCCTTTGGAATTTCGTTCAGATGACTGAGGACGTAAGGGGTCCATCATCAAGAGAAGCTTCCTTAAGAAAAATGTGCAACTATCAGGTCATACTTTATAATTTCAAGAACTATCAGCAAACACATATTATTCAGGCACATATCTACCTATACTTCTGCTATTTTTAATTTGTGGTGTGTCTTCACTCCTACCCAAGACCAAATTGCCTCCACCAATTTGCCATTGTCCCTATGGTTTAGATGAATTTCACAGAACTCCGCATGAAGTAAAGAGGTTACATTGTCCCTTGTCACCTGAAAAATGTGAAACACATGAAACACATGTTGTCATATACATCATTTACTAATGCCTGAAATACTTTTCATATCACACATTAATTATCCCACATGAGAGATTTTGAAAGAAAAAAAAATCACATAAAGAGTAAAAAATTCACATATATTAATATCGGAACAAATGAACTAATCTCACCTTAACTATCACAATGAACTTAGCAACATATCCATCCAATGTCTTAGTAGTTAAAAAATAAAAAAATCCAATGTTGGTTTCCGTTAGTATTTGTGCTTCTATAAATTTATCAAATAAGTTTGTTACTATCAGTCTTGTGCCGTTATGAAATGATTTAAATTTCTTAATAACATAATATGCATACTAATTTTCAAAATAATTTCATCTGTAGGCAATCGACTGAAATCAAGCTTGTTTAAAATTTTTATAGGATCTAAACCACTGTTATTATCGTTGGATCCTGAATTGAACGAAATTGAGTTAGAGCTATAATATGTCATTTTATTCCCAGGTAATAAATTAATTACATATTTATTTATTTCATGAACAGTTATATTTCTTGGCGTGACAATATCCCGTTCTCTTAAATAATTGGTATCATTATATTTACTTTAAAAGTTTGGATAAGTAGCTGTAAAAATTGACTTTATAGGATCAACTGTTCGATTAGTAAGTAAATCTTTAAGAATATCAATCCAAGATATATCAAGGTCGTCTATGGGAAAACTTGATTGTAGCACCTTCTCCAATTTGTACCATCTACTTTGCAAAAAAATTAATTTCTTCTTTTTCAATGCTTGTTAAACCGATTGTTCATAATCTCATGTTTTCTGTTAAACGGAATACTTTAAGTGAACGCCATAGATATGAATTATTTAACAAAGCTTTAATAATTTATTCTTTACTTCCACCTTGTATGGCTGGTAAAGTTTGTCTAAAATCTCCATCGAATAAAATAGATTTACCTCCAAAAAGTATTTGCTTTTGTGGATCGTTGGAGTCTTTTGACAAAATATCACGAAGGGTTTTATCCAATGATTCAATAGAATATTAATGACACATAGGAGCTTCATCCCAAATGATTAATTTTATCTTTTCAATTAGTTGTGCAAGATGAGTCCTTTTATTTATTGAACATGATAAATCTTTTTTTATAATTGACTTTATTTTAAATCATGAATGTGCGGGTCTGCCTTTTGGAAGTAATAATGAAGGAATACCTGATGATGCGACAGCCAAAATAATTTTTCTCTCAGATCTCAGTTTAGAAATTATAGTATTCCACAAAAATGTTTTTCTAGTTCCTCCACTATCATAAACAAAAAATGATTGAGTTCTTTTGTTCAACAACGTCGATCACCTCATTGTATATGATTTTTCCAACAACTATTTAATTTCTTAATGAGATCAGAATATTCTTGTTTAAATGTTTCACAATCGTAGTCTAGTTCTTCTCTCATTAGCTTTTTGTTGAACTAATGTATGTTTTGTGTTTCTGGCATCGATAATTAATTATTTTCTAATGAACTTCTAGACATGTTGAATAATTTTTCAAGTTCGTGTAAAACAATATTTTTCAATTCAGGTTCAGGTACTGTAAGATTGGGCATATTAAATTCTAATTGAATTTTGTGTATAATATCATCAGACATGCTGATCCAATGCGCATTAAACAAAGCTCGTGGATCTGAGACATTACAAAAAATAATAATGGTAACAAATAATTCTCTAATTTGAGGAGAGGTTGTAGTCAATGAAGATTCAACCAGTGCATCAACCTATTCTTTATCATCATCTAACAATCTTAATGCTCGACATGCTTCTCGAAAAATTGAATATGTAATTCCATTAACTGTTTTTATTTCGTCAAAATTAGGAACATCCTTTTTGAATATTTAATAATATTCTCAGGTAATACAATTCACCTACCTTCAGTGACACATATGCAATTCTACCAATAGTTTGAATTAGTTTTTTTCTTGGAGTCCAAACATTATCTGCCCACACAAATTTAGTTGGAAATTGAGCATAAATTAATTTTTGTTAATTTTTTATAAGTAATATTTGCATCAAACCAAGCAGTAAGCATTGTAGATTCGACATTTGGATTTTCTAACACTCGTTCAAGGGAACCGCCTTCATCAAAAAACACACTTTGTTCGGAAGGTAAATTAATTTTTAAATATATAACTGCAGAAAATCTAGAATGAATTGAGAATTTAAATAATCGCCATATAGATTCATGAAGAGTTAAATATCGACAATTCAAATAATTTTGGATTTCATCATTTATATTATCACGAATCAATACTCAAGCTGTATCTAAACCTTTATTTATATATTTGAATAAATACTTTATTAACATAGATTGAAAACAAGATTCCACATTTATATGAGCATTGTACCTCAATAACATGTGGTTTAATTTGATGCAAAACGAAGAACCTTACTAGGGCTTGACATGCCGCAAATCCTCTTGAAAGAGAGGGGATCAGGCTAGGCCTCTCCGGATGAGCTGGGCATCGGGGCCTTAGATGCACTAGCGATCGGCACATAGAGGAGTCTTTGCCCGGGTTTCTTGGCACGGTCGGAATTACGTTACTGGAGCCGAGCCAGGAATGGCCGTTAGTGGACACCCACCACTTTATCACAGGTTAGAGAGGCCCTCTTTAATACATTAAGTTGGGATTTATGGAACAACAAAATTATTACAAATATGCATTTTGTTTTAACTATAAATTTTCAATCATCATCGCGTTGTCTATATTGATGAGCTTTAATTGCTTGAAATATAGTGTTAGAATTGTATGCTTTTAGAAATAAAGAAAAAATTGTATATGTTCCATCTCACATGCATAGAGACTTTAAGTTAAATTGTCCACAAGGACCATGCATCGTAAATTGACTAACGATTTCAAAAAGTTCTGAGGCGACATTTTTATCCAGTAATTCAGTCGAAATAATAGAATCTATATCAATTGACATATAATATTTGTATAGTTTTGAAGTCAGATTAGTAAAAGAGCATGAGGTAACCCTCGTTTCTGAAATTCAATTGTATAAACATGTGCATCAGTATATCCAAACGGCTCTCCAGATTTAATATAAGCAACCATATCATCTAATTTTATTTTAAAAATTCTTGAAACAATGTTTGGTCGATCTTTTTGTTTGTACTCAGGTTTTTTTTCAAAATTTCTTAAAATTTCTGGTCATTTAACATTGCAAGTGCATATTATGAATAAGTCTAGGTTGCCATATTGTCTACAATTTCTATTGCATCATGATAATTATTTATCATATCTCTAAGACTGCGAATATATGAATCTAGAAGAAATGTTATTTTTCCTACACCTGAATTCTGGGTAATTCCATTTGAAACAAAAGTAGAAATTTGATTCTATTTTTCACATCTTAATTTTGGTTGATTATTTCTTATATATTCCAAACGATTCTCCTCAATAGTAGTATATGTATCGACTAAGTATTGTTGAAATAATCTTGCACCTTTTAATAAAGTACTCGAATGATTTATTCTATCATGAATTTGGTAGCAAACAAATTTTATCATTGTTAATTTTCTTTTTTGTCGTAATTTTTTCCATCAGTTGGTTTCAAGAACGTATTTATTTTAAATCTATCTTCCCCATATGGAAAACGCAATGGATATTGTAATGACATTAACTTTGGATGTATTTTTGAGATACGTTTTAGTTCTCCATTATTTGATTGAACAATAATATCTCTGTTTGAATTAAATTCTCCAATGTCACCGATTATGAAACCGCCAATTTCTGAAGCAACTGGTAATTCGTATTGTTTACTATCAATTAGTTGTCGATTAAGTACTGTCATACAAAAATCAGGTAATGAACCATTTTTAAAATTATTCCTAACTGTTCGAAATTCTTTTGTTAATTCATTACATTCATCAAGCATGTGCACTAATTTTTCAACAACATTAACTTTGATATTTTTATTTGCATTATTTGGATCAATAGCATTAATACGATTTGAAATTTTATTAGCAGTGTCGTAGACATATAATTGAGCATACTTAGGACATTTACCTCTGGAAGGTAATACAAATCCCATTAAATGATGTGTTTGCCCGCATATTTTAAATACATATGGAGCTGTTCCATTATTTATAGTATAATCAATTTTTATACCCATAGAAGTAAAAGCAAACACTGAATTGTAAACTCAAATATTTTCACGAAATAAGCTCTCTCGACCGTTATCAGGATTTAATATTTGTTCAAGAATAATTGGAGTCGGATTTGATAATGGAAGTTTAACTTGTCCTTTTTGACAATAATTTATGTATATGATTTGATTTTTGATTTTTTTTCTTGATAGATTCATATGAACAAAAGCAAGCACCGCAATAATTATGTGTAGAATCATCCCCAAAGTCATCATAGTTTGCAACCATATATGCGATAACAATTGTTCAAAATTGTGATAGAAAAATACATGTTTTTGTATTAATCAAAAATTGATAATATATATGTTTCACCTTGATGGGTTCTTTGATACGATGCCTGACAAGAAAAAGTTGCACGAACACCTACATTTCATCAATTCATATTAAAAAAAGAATTGTTATTTTGATGAAGTTTTTGTGTGAAATATTAGACTAGCCTAAAACCAATATATGTATATAATTACCTCTTATAGTATTAACATCATCGTCGTCTATGTCATCTCTCTTGTCTTCAATAGGCACATTACACGATCTACTTGCACTTTCATATTCAAATATGCAGTGTTAAATATTAAACTTATAATTTATCGAAGATAGAAAGTATAATATGATATGAAAGACAATTGTTTTTATTATAAAAGTAATTTAGCAAGAACTACTTCACAAACTAAATAAATTCCAATAAATCCTATTATCTGATA
Organism: Geum urbanum; assembly: GCA_946800695.1. Classification (NCBI taxonomy): domain Eukaryota; kingdom Viridiplantae; phylum Streptophyta; class Magnoliopsida; order Rosales; family Rosaceae; genus Geum; species Geum urbanum. Next base: position 32,575,150 of record OX327012.1, read on the forward strand.
TATATTGATCAACAACATTTTCATCATCGCTAAACAAATCGCTTGCTGCTGTGTGATTTAGTGTTGCTATCTCTGGGATTGTCAAGCATTCAGAAGAATGAAAAAATCGTTGTCTTTCGGTCAACGAGTGATTGTGTGATGCGCTTCCTGTAGCATACTCTAGCAGTGTTCCTGGTCTTGTCCCTTTGTTTACGCAAGTATAATTCCTTTTGCGAAGCATTCCTAAAAACAAAACAAAAAATTAAAAAAATGATGTGCAACAATGAACATCAATGACATATAAAACTAATAATCTAGTCACCACGATTACAAATTAGTAATTTAACATTTATTATTTAAAATCAGCAAATAGATTTTTTCTCTTCTTTTTTAATGATACATTATGCAAAAATATACAAAACGACATAAATCACAGAATTATATACCTGAATGTTGATGACTAACTGAAGAAACCACGACAATTCCCAGAGAAACAACAACACGATGATACAGTGCAATATCTTTTGCATATAACCTGTGAATCCTACAAAATATAACAAAAGGATTAAGAACTAAAACATATATAATTAAAATAGTTTTACATGCACTATATTCACGAATCACTTAAAGAAAAACAGTATAGCAACAGTAGTTTTACACATAGATTACATAGAAATCAAACAATTGAATGATCTAAGCAACGGATAAACACAACCCTTTATAATACAATTGAACTACGGAAGAATACATTTCACCGTATTTAATCTTCTATAAGTTCTGCATCCTATATAATCCTTAGGGATGATTATCATAATATATAAATTCAATACATATATATGTTGATTATGACATTTACAGTAACCTATAGAATTTCAAACTGCAGATACATATCTCATGCATTCTATATAATCTTTTCCTTATAGTAATAGTAAATGAATGCAATTAACCGTAATTATCAGACTCAATTGCATTATCATCCAAATCAAACGAAACTATCACTCAATTATCAAACTCATATATATAGTTTGAAACCTTACACAGACTACATGTATAACAAAATCTACTATTATCTTTTATAGCATAATAATTGAAATCTAATTCAATAAATAAATAAAATTTACATAAGATTCTCACCCAAACTAGTATATTTTGTTGTATTCCAAATAAAGAACGAAAGAATAATGTCAGCCATAGTATAAGAAAGATACACTACCATATTGACTAACCCCTAGTATAAGAAAGATATACTACCATATCGACTAACCCGAAACACCAATATGTTCAAAGGGGCGTGAAGGTATTGGGTGAACAAACGAATTGACAATAACTATGAAAAGCAGCCAATGATAAACACAGTAAATGTTTATCTCAACACAATAAATAAGTATAAATATAAATAATAGAATAGATTATTTGGGATACATTTCCTATATAACAGAAGAGAGTTCTCACTGTTCACACTTACTATTCAAGAGAACTGTTCATACTTTCTGTTACTGTTCACGAGCATGTGACATGTGCGGCTCTCTCGCACCATCACCGATTCCTCACATACCCAGGCTTGCTTCTTTCTCCTCCCACCTCTGCTCTCACACAAAAATTGTTCAACGATCTATTTCTCTCGCACCATCACCGATTCCTCACATACCTAGCCTTTCTTCTTTCTCCTCCCAACTCTGCTCTCACACACAAACTGTTCAACGATCTATTTCTCTTGCACCATCACTGATTCCTCACATACCCAGCCTTGCTTCTTTCTCCTCCCAACTCTGCTCTCACACACCCAAACTGATCCGATCTTGAAACTATAGGAATTAAGAGCAAGTCCCAGTCAAACCAGTGAGTCTCGGGTTTACCTTACCTCTCTCACTCTCTGATCGCTTCTCTACATCGATAATACCTCTCTCACCTCCCTCAACTGATTTTGCTTGCCTGGCCTCGGTAAGTCTGTTTCTCAGAGATCCAATTCATTCTCTTCGTCATCATCTATTTGGGTTTCGTAGTTGATAGTTTTGTGATAAAAAAATTTGGGTTTTCATCTCCAAGATGTCGCCATTCAATTCCGTGATGCAGCACCATCCTTGCAGAGTACATAGTTGAAAAAAGGGTTAGTAATCACCTAAATCCCAGTTGTGTTGTTTATTGTATTGAGCTAATAATTTGTTGTTTTGTATCAGAAAGCCTGCGAAAAATAATGAGAAACTAATTACATATGCCCTTTGAATTGCTTATATGAATAGGGAGAACATTGGAAGTCAGCACATTGAGCCACTCCAAAACTCCATTCTTAAAGTTACAGCAAAAGAGAGTGACAAACTGGTTCATATCATCGATCAGGTAAATGACTGGGCTCTTATTCAATTCAGTTTTTCAGTTACTCTATTCGGCCATGGAAGAATAGATTGATTACTATCATTTGTTGGATCTAATTTTTTCTCCCTTGGCCTCAATCTCACTTTACCATAAGAGATTTAGGATTCCATCATCGTTGCATCTTCTGGGTTTCTAAGGTTTGGATCTACAGAGAGAGGGTTATCATTTTCAGATCAGTAAAGAACTCCGATCTACCTCCGAGACTAGGTAAGATACATAACTTCTTTCTCTCACCTGATCGTATATTACCATTTGTAGAGCGTATATTCGGTAAATGTGAATGTGGGTTTACTGATCAGAAAATAGATATTTAACTCCAATCTACGTACCTCCCGAGACTCGGTTACATATTTGGGTTTTGTTCTTCTTTCTACATTGAGGGGTTCTATGTGAACAAGTTCAAGATTAGATTGCTAAACAACTCAGTTTAAAATAAAGTAAAAGAATAGATATTTGTCCTTTGGTGGAGTAAGAAAAACAGAGACATGGTTAACATTTTCAAATGAAGAACATCTTTAATGGAGTGAATGAAGTTGACATGATTCGTGCCTTTGTTAATGATTATGTAGTATATGGGTTAAGTATATTCAATCAAACCAACTGGGTTATACAAATTGAAGAAGCAAATTGAGCTTCTTGCAGTGGTGCTCTTAAGCTAATTGACCAAGATTTGCTACACGATTTGTTAAGTGTGAGTATCCAATTGATAATTGTGTTCGGCTCGATTCAGCAATTTCACGTTTATATATAATTGAGGACACATATTGGAGGCACCCATATATATATATATATATATGTATGTATATTTCCTATATAACAGAAGAGAGTTCTCTGTTCATGACCACTGTTCACAATTTCTGTTCACAGGTCCTGTTCATATTTTCCGTTACTGTTCACGAGCATGCGAAACGTGCGAAGCGTGCTGCACTATTTTGGATAAGACATTCGCATCTCTCTCTCTTTCTCACAACCTCCACAGATCAGCTCTATCCATTCAACAAACCAGCCTCCAATAGCTTTCTCAATTACCTGCTTTTCTAAACCCTTTCTCCACGAATCCAGCCTCCATTAGCTTTCTCGACCTGTTTTTACAAACCCGGCTTCTTCCACGATTCCGACTATTATGCGAAGTCAAAATTCAAGCTAAACCAACACTATCAATTCAATTTGGGGAGCTACAACCAGGTATATCTCTATTTGTTGTTTTGAATTATATACTATTGGGTTTTTGTTAGATTCGAGTGTTGAGAATTTTGCTGGGTTCGTTACGTTTCGATCTGAGTTTGCTTGCTTGCTGTTTCATTGTTGGGTTTTTTTTTTTGGGATACAATCATTGTTGGGTTTCTGATTTTGCTTCATTCCTAATTGATTTTGCTCTGTTTAGACGAGAGGTTAAATCATATGACTAAATCATTATTAGTATGCTGAAACAACAATTTCCATCGTATGACCAATATATATGGATTTATATATTATCAAGAATTTCCATCATATGACCGTGGTATACCTAATTGATCAAGGCATTCCTGGTGAGGTATTGGTATATCTCTCTTTGTTTAATTAGTTGATCCAACGTATGGCTAATACCACGTTATCTCCCTTACATATTTAACATGGTTTTGTTAGCTAAAGCAGCCTTATTTGCTCTGATTTTGCTCACATATTTCCTGTTCTTCGCGCTCCTCTCTCTTGCAATTGATCATAATTTCATTGTTGCTATTTCGTTGTTGCTCGGCCAGGTTATTCTGACAAGGTGTTTCAGTTCATTGTCTCCAAGGTTGTCTCTAACGACTTTGCATCAGACATCACTACGGTGGCCAGACTGATCTGTAAGTCAATCTCACCCTCATTTTTTGTAAGTCCATCTATACGTTTTGAAGAAATAGCATCCAGTATGTGTGTGTAAATATATACACACACACGTTTAGTAGAGAAAGAAGAGTGCTCTGATCCATTTGTGGTACCTTTTCTTTTGATTATAGCCGCTTAGCCATTTTTGACATTAGACCCAAATTCTCTCGGTTCCAATTGATTCTACTACCAACTTTGTTGTTGTAGTGTTGAGCTTTTTGACAATTCAATGAGAAAGAAAAAGAACAGCCCAAAACTTTATAGGATTTTCGCATGCAGATTAAGATTAAATAATGTAGATTGGGGCTGACCTCGAAGAAAAGAAGCCGTGGTAGGTGAATATAGAGTCAAATTGGTTGCAAGTTTTGGGCAGACAATGATGATAATGATGTGAATGTATATACCGTCAGCTGGAACATACATACGAAGGAAAGAGAGAGTGCGAGAGCAAGGTAGATTAGTAAAAGAGATATCGAACAATAAACCGAGGTTGTATAACGATAGTATAATGCATATACTAAACATAAATTTTTAAGTTTAATCCATTTGTATAATTTTTGTTTAACAGTGCTCCAAAGGTATAGACCTAGGTGGTGTGTGTGTGTGTGTGTGTGTGAGAGAGAGAGAGAGAGAGAGAGAGAGAGAGAGAGAGAGAGAGAGAGAGAGAGATTGTAACAATTGCATCTAAGGGATCATAGCCCAATGAATATGGTCTAAAACGTATATTTCATGCCTATCACAACCATGTTTAAATCCATGCATCTTCTGGTTAGTAAGTTTGCGATGAAACTTTTGTTCGAGTTATCGTCATTGCATCATCTGGATTCATGAGTTTTGAATCTGAGTTTTTTTTTAAAGTTTTGGATATGTGTTTTTGTCAATTTCAGGTTGTGTTTGTCGCTTTGGTCCTCGATTAAGGTTTTCTCCTCTCCATCGCATCTTTTGCTGCATTGACTTTCACGGTATTGATCTGTGCCTTCGTAGTGGTCGACCGCTTCTCATCGATTAGGTTTCATTTCGTCACTTATTAGTTTTGTTTGATTAGGCATTTTTTTATGATGTTAATTTTCTTTACAACGCTTATTGTACGTATTGGTGGTTAGGGTGTTTTACCCAGGCAGTTTTTCGACAATAAAGGTTACATAACCATTAATTTAAGGTGATAGGTCATTGATTTTCAATTTATTTTAATTATTATTTTGTCGATGAATATCCAACATATTGTTACATTGGGTTTGATGTTAGTTATAATGAATAGCTATGTTCAAGATCAGTGAGATTGGGTGAGGTGTTTGTGGATTTGAGAAATTGGGGTTTGGAGCAGAGTTCAGTTTGGGTGATGGGTGTAAGATTGAAAGACTCTAAGAAGAGTAATGGTGTTTGGTTTTTGATTTGTGTGTTGATGATTATTGCCTACTGGTTTGTGTTCGTTTGAGATCTAGATTGGTTATTATTAGTCAATGTACAGATCTATGTTATAAGAATGAGAAATTTTATTTTTTACTTTGAGGTCTAACAGTTCTTTGTTGTCAAAATTTGTACATTGACCAATTCTGGTCTCTCAGCAATTCCTTCTTTGTGTATGAATTTGACATGGTTTTTGAGGTTGGCCTCGCAGCCCATGTGAATGATTTTTTAAATCTGGGTGTTTTGGCCAGTTGTTCTACAATGTTTACATGTAAATATGATTGGTTTGGTCTTCTAAAAGGATATATTGGATTTTTGAATTGGTTTGCAAGTAAATCAATTAATTTTGGGAGCAGGTTTTGTTGATGATATAGTTACTCCTCTGTTGCATGACCTTTGGATCTTTGGTTTCAGGATTCTATATTTAACAAAAGTGTTTTATTTTACAGTGATTGGATCTTTTAATTTCAGCAGTGTATAAAGTTTTGTTCCTGGTTTGGACTTTTGCTATTACAAGGTACCAATTCTTGGTCAATGTTTGTGGTGTTTAATGAAGAGTCTGTTAGGAGATATGTTAGATTGGATGGTGGTGATTTAGTATTTGTTTATATTTTGTACTTGCTATAATCTGGGTATTTGGGTACATGGTAATTTCATGTTGAAATTAGGAAATTGTTTTTTTTTCTTCGGTTTGTTGTTGATTTAAGCCTTGATTGGTCTTCTATTGTTACTTAGATATATGTGGATGAATGTGACTTATATAGTGTCAGTTTTTGTATCTTTGGGTTTGTCGGTATTTAATCACTTTTTGTCTGTTTCTCTTTAGCTATTTCATTTACCGTCATGAATTTTAGAATTGTCGATTCTTTGTTTCGTTATTGTTTTCGCTTTGTTGGGTGTCCAGTTTTTAGGTTACTTTGAGGTTTTAGGGTTCTGATTGTAAAGCCATCTGGTTATTTTTCTTTGGATTCTGATGATTCACTTTTTGAATTTTTTTTAATGACGTTATTTGTGCTGTTGAAACTATGTATGGGAGCTTTTCTACTACTAAAAGCGTTGTGTCTTGGTCTTTAGCATGCCATATGTGTTTTTCTATATACGACATGGTATAAACATCTTTATATCAATGCTTATGTCATCTCTGTGGATATAAGTGGTTTATCTTGAATGTTGTTTCCCTTTTTTTTTGCAGGGTTCGTAAGTTATATGCAAAAGATACCCTGTTGTATTTTTGTGCTGTTGTTTCTTTTGCAATTATTGTCTCCATATTCAATTTTTCCTCGAGAATCAGGTTTGTATTTTCGTGGTTAATGTTCTCTCATAATATGTCGCGAAAAAAAATTATTGATTTTTAAAAGTCATGTTTAAGGTATGCGGCGCAAAAAGAATACTGCAGTACCATTGGAGTCCGTTGCAGGATCCTCGCAAGATAAAAGATCTTCGGGTAAGAGACAGAGCTTTTTTCAACGCACGTCCGAAGAATCCTCGAGATGTGAGGGTCCAGAAACAACAGCACTCGACAGTAATAATTATGGAGATCTTTGCCATCTTATCTCAGGTGGTGTACAAAATGAACTGTTTTATGAAAAAAAAAATTATTCTTAATTCGTGGTAGTTCTATCTAGAATTTCTAGAATTTAAGTTTTATTTCTTTGGATTAGGCTTTCTTTTAATTATAGAATAGACTAATTTATATATTTTGTCTATTTCAGCAAATTCCCAAGAGAAAAGATCTATGAGCAAAAGACAATCCTTTTTTGAATCTATTTCTGAAGGTGCATTCCTGTGCCATGGTCCAGAAAATGATGAGTTAGATCTTCATGAAGTTATCGCAGGTAGTTCACAATTTGGACTGTTGTTATGTTATATTTCAATAGAGCTATTAATAGTAGTAAATAGTAATATGGGTTTGTTAGATTATCAGTTTTTTATTATTGATTATAGAACATGCAGCCTTATTATTGTTCAGTTTTAGAAATCAAACATGGTTTGCAGGTTATCTCTCTACCAACTTATGTCAGATGATATACGCTTATAGTGACTTATAGAGTTCTATCAATTGTTGGGTTGTGTTTTGAATTAATGGGGTGTCAGTTTTTTCATTGAAGAAACTTTTTCGTGGAATAAAATTTGTTCCTCGGTGTAGTAAGATGAATGGTCCTGATTCACATCTTTTCAAACATTTAATTAAACACTTAATCAAACACGAATACAATTAAAACCCTTCTTTGTTGATGTAGCATTGATAAGTAGGGATCGTTCTTAACCGGGGATTGAGGGTGCATGCATAACTATGCTAGGTTTAGTTTATGGGGGTGCAAGGTTTGTTTTTACTAATTTTCCTATAAGATAGAACCTAAATCTACTATTTACATGTGATCATCTCAATTTTTCACTCAACTCTTTACACTAAGTCAAATTATATGCAACCTAAAAGTATCTAAGTTTTTAGCTCACATGTGATTCGTTTTCATGCTTCGGGAATTTGCCCTATGACATATCTATCAACTTGACAAGGAATTTGCCTTCGACTAAGTTGATGCATTAAGCACACATGCTTTGCTAAAAGAAATAAACACAAGGTTAGATTACACAACATATTCGAAGAGTGTTTAACCAAAATACAATCATCCAATCTATCAAAAACCGAAGATAAATACAAGGAAATAGTAGAAGGAATCATGTTACACTTTTTTTAAGGGAATTTGCCCTCTACAAGAGTTATGCGACGACCCTTCAATGGAGATGGATGCACAGAGCCCTCAAGGAATTTGCCTTCAAGTTGCGTCGGTGATGGAAACGATTTGTGATGATGGAGGAGGCGGATCCTTGTAGACCTTCGGCTTTGGGAGGAGAGGGAAAGTGTTTTGGCAGAGCTTTTGCTAGTAAATTGAGAGATCCCTTGCTTTGAGGCCGAGCTCCCCTTTATATAGGAGAAGGAAAGCCTAGTTCAACTCCTTCTAGGACTCTAACTAGTCCACCCGGGTAACCTGACCCTTCTCCATGAAAACAGGAATATCTCTCGTTCTAGGAATCCAAATTGTGTAATTCCAGTTGCGTTGGAAACTAGACTTCTATATCTTTCCAACCATATGCTAATCGCGTCTAGATTCATCCGTATCTGTTCACAGTGGCCTTTTAAAGTGGGCTGATCTGCACAGGCAGATTTCCTGATTTCTAGCTTTTGATCCATTTTCTTCTTTTGGGCTTCTTTGTGGGTGAATCTTGACATGATCTTGGACCTTCTTGGACACATGAGCATGGTCTTGACCCATCTTAGTGATATTTGATCCATTCTTTATAAATCGTGGCCCATTCTTCTTCATCTTTCCTCCTCATTTTAGGAACTTCCTTCTTAGTAGGTTTTGAGCTCATTTCTGCCTCCTTTACGGATTCCTCCTTTATTTCTACCTACAAACATAAAGTAAGTTAAAAACATATTTACTAAGCACAAAACAAAACTAAATATAGAGAGAAAGTGATTAATAATCAAGCATAAAATGCGTAGATCAGGTCCCTTTTTTGGATGTTTTTGGCTTAATTTTTTACTTCGCTAATTGAATTTTGTGCATGATGTTTATTCATTTTTTACATTGGTCTTCTTTTTTTCTTCTGAAATTGGTGTTTAGATATGGTGCGGAAAAGGAACCATGACTCTGTCGATGAGGGGGTAGAGTTACACCAGGCCAAAAATTCATTCGGTAAGAGACAGTGGTTAACTCAACCAGTTTCGGAAATTGGAGACAGTAACCATGACGAAGAAATTACACTAGCTATTATGAGTTTATGTCCCTCAATTGGACTCTTTTTGGCTTTGGATTAGTCCCATCTCTCAATTATGGAAGGGACTTAATTGTATCTATTTTATGGAATTGGACTTAATTGTATCTATTAGTTCCAAGATAAGAGATCTTTAAGCAAGAGACAACGCTTTTTCCGATGTACATCTGATGACACCTTCGTGCGCCATGATCTAGAAAATGATGAAGGAGATCTTGACCAAACTTTAGCGGGTACTGTATAATATGGACTGTTCTTACATTATATTTCAATAGAACTCTTAATGTTGGCTAAAATAGTGTTGTTAGATTACTAGGCCGTTCTTTTGGATTATATAACGTGAAGGCTTACTATTATGCAATCTTGGAAAGCAAGCATTTGTTTTTGTATTATCTTTAACAAGGTATTTTAGGTGGCCCACACATACAATAACTTATTGGGTTGTATGAATTGTTGTGTTGTCTTTTGAATCAATGGTCAGCCAGTATTTCATAAAGGTCAAACTTTTTGGTAAAAAAATGTCTTCTTTAGTGTTAGTAAGGCGGAATGTGCCTTTTTTTGGATGTTCGTAGGTTAATTCTTTTCTTCTTTGATTGAAATCCATAATGAAAAATTTATGCCAGCTATTACGAGTTTATGTCCCTGAACTGGATTCTTTTTGGCTTTGGATTAGTTTTGTCTCTCAATTATAGAACAACCTAATCATATTGATTGTCTTCCAGGAAATTCCCAGGCCAAAAAGTCTTTAAGCAAAAGACCGTGTTTTTTTCACTCTACATCTGATGACACCTTCGCATTGCATGATCCAGAAAATGATGATGCGGATCTTGCCCAAACGCTTACAGGTGTTGTACAATATAGACTTTTGTTACATTATTTTAATAGAGCTCTTAATATTGGTTAAAATAGTGTTGTTAGATTACTAAGTCTTTCTTATGGATTATAGAATATACAGGCTTATTGTTGTGCAGTCTCGGAAAGTAGCATTTTTTCCCGTATTATTAGGTTGTATGAATTGTTGTGTTGTCTTTAGAATTAATGGTCAGCCAATTTTTCTTGAAGGCCAATTTTTTTGGTTAAAAAATGTCTTCCTTAGTGTCAGTAAGGTGGAGTCCTTTTTTTTTTGGACATTCTTAGGTTAATTATTTTCTTATTTGATTGAAATTTGTGCATAATGTCTATTAATTTTTGAAATTTGTTTTCTTTGTTGATAGTAATGTTTAGATATGGTGTGGGAGAGGAATTTTGACTCTATGAATGAAAGGATAGTGTCACATGGGGCAGAACTTGATTTCCAAAATTGTTCAACGTCACATCAGTTAGAAACAGAAATTGCAGACAGTAGCGACGATGAATAAATTATACCATGTATTGTGTGTTCGTGCTGGTTTAATAAATGGTTTAATATTGTATTATTTATCTGAGTCAATATAATAATAGTGCTTTTCTATTAGTTATAGTTGGTGGAACAATCTTTGGACATGCATCATATCAACAAACTCATGCAGGTGAGAAAAAATTTCAATATCAATCATCTATTCATAAAAATTCATTATCAATCATGTATTTTGTAACACAATTTTTTATAACTGTATTGCAGGTCACATTGTGGATTATAATGATGCTGGTGATGATGCTTACACATGTACTCATTGCACTGCTCTATTTTGGTCAGCTGAAGCATTGAAAAAAAAAGAAAAAAATCAATTCATATATACTCATTGTTGTGAAAAAGGAAAAGTTCAAATTCCAATATCATATCCAACTCCTATTTTTCTTGATGAATTGTTAAATCCAAATAATGGTCGAAAAAGTGTATTATTTCGTGATAATATTAGAGTTTATAATTCCATGTTTGCTTTTACTTCTATGGGAGCTAAAATTGAGCATAGTATAAACAATGGATGAGCTCCTTATGTCTTTAAAATATGCGGACAAGTGCATCATTTGATGGGTTCTGTTTTACCTTCCGAAGGAGAATGTCCTAAATACGCTCAGTTATATGTATATGACACTCAAAATGAGATTTTAAATCGAATGACTGCTATTGATCCAAATAAAGCAAATAGCAAGATTGATATTGATACTGTTAAAGGATTAGTAGAATTATTAGATCAATGTAATGAATTAACCAAAGAGTATCGATCTGTGAGAGATGAATTTGAGAATCAATCATTGCCCAATTTTGATGTGACTATACTTGATCGTAAAAATACTGACAACAAACAATATGAATTACCTTCTACTTCTGAAATCGGTGGATTGATTGTAGGTGACATAGGTGAATTTAATTCTAACAGAGATGTAATTATTCGATCAAGCGAAGGGTCATTAAAACGTATATCTAAAATTCATCATAAATTGATGTCATTACAATATCCGCTTCTTTTTCCATATGGTGAGGATGGATTTAAAATTAATATTAAACTAAAACCAGTTGCAAGCCAAAGTGGTAATAAAGATAAAAAATTAACAATGAAAAAATTTGTATGTTATCAAATTCATGATAGGGCAAACCAATCAAGTACTTTGTTAAAAGGTGGAAGATTATTTCAACAATATTTAGTCGATGCATATGCAACTGTCGAAGAAAATCGTTTAGAATATATAAGGCATCATCAACCAGAACTAAGGTGTGAAACATGGAATAACATATCAACATTTATTTCGGATGGAATTGTCCAAGGGTCTGATGTTGGAAAAATAATTTTTCTTCCTGGTTCTCACACAGGTAGCCCAAGAAATATGATAAATAATTATCAAGATGCAATGACAATTTGTAGAGAATACGGTAATCCGGATTTGTTCATTACTTTCACCTGCAATGTGAAGTGGCCAGAAATTTTGAGATATTTTGAAAAAAAACCAGGTTACAAACCAGAAGATCGTCCTGATATTGTATGTCGAATTTTTAAAATAAAAGTAGATGATATGATTACTTATATTAATAATGGAGAACCTCTTGGAGAAGTCCATGGTTATGTGTGTACAATTGAATTTCAAAAAAGAGGCTTACCACATGCTCATCTATTATTTTGGTTGAAAGATAAATACAAATGTTATACAGCAAATGATGTAGATTCCATAATTTCAGCAGAATTGCCAGATAAAAATATTAATCCAGAGTTGTTTGAAATTTTTAGTCAATTTATGATTCATGATCCTTGCGGTCAAATTAATCCATTTTCTCCATGTATGCGAGACAAATTATGCACAAAACATTTTCCGAAATCATTTATTCCTAACACAATTTTTCAAGCAATCAAATCTCCTCAATATAGACGTCGTGATGATGATTCCTGTTTTGTAGTTAAAAAAGGAGTTCAGGTTGGTAATAATTTTGTTGTTCCATACAATGCTAATTTGTTGTTGAGGTATAATGCTCATATAAATGTTGAATCATGTTCTCAGTTTATGTTGATAAAATATTTATTTAAGTATATAAATAAAGGACCCGATAGAGCACGCGTATTGGTTCGAGATAATATAAAAGATGAAATCCAAAATTATCTCAACTGTCGATATTTAACTCCTCATGAGTCCGTTTGGCGTTTATTTGAATTTTGCATTCATTCTAGATATCCTGCAGTTTAATATTTAAAAATTCATTTACCAGACGAACAAAATGTTTGTTTTCATCAAGATAAATCTCTTGAAAATGTGTTACAAAGTCCAGGTGTAGAAACTACAATGTTGACTGCTTGGTTTACTGCAAACAGCACGTATAAGAAGGCAAAGAAATTAACATATACTCAATTTCCTACAAAATTTGTGTGGAATGCTGATAAAAAATTATGGACTCGAAGGAAACAATATCGCGTTCTCGGTAGAATAGCACATGTGCCACCAAATGCAGGTGAATTGTACTATCTTAGAATGCTTCTGAATGTTCAAAAAGGATGTATCAATTTTGAGGCAATAAGAACGGTCAATGGGATAGTATACTCCACTTATCAAGAGGCATGTCAAGCTTTAGGATTACTAGGTGATGATAAAGAATGGCTTGAAGCATTATTGGAATCTACTTATACTGCCACTTCTCCTCAAATTCATTATTTATTTGTTACAATTATTCTATTTTGTAATGTCTCGGATCCTGTAGCTTTGTTTGATGCATATTGGATTAAGATGTCCGATGACATATCATACAGAATGAAATTAAATTTTAATATGCCAAATCTGACCATACCCGATGACGAATTAAAGAATGCTGTTCTACATGAACTTGAAAAATTGTTTAATATGTCGTCCATTAGTTTAAAAGACCATAAATTACCAATGCCAAAGACACAAAAAATACATCAACTTGACAATAGGCTTATCAGAGAAGAATTAGATTTTGATTGTGAAACATTGAAACAAGAACATTCTGACTTGATCACCAAACTAAATGATAATCAAAAATTTATATACAATGAGGTGATCAAAGCCGTAGAACAGAAGAACCCACGATCATTTTTTGTTTATGGTAGCGGAGGTACAGGCAAAACTTTTTTATGGAATACTATAATTTCAAGATTGAGATCTGAAGCCAAAATTGTTCTAGTTGTTGCTTCGTCAGGCATTGCTTCGTTATTACTTCCGATAGGCAGAACAGCTCATTCACGTTTCAAAATAAAGCCGATTATAGACAAAGATTCAAATTGTAATATAAATAAAAAAAACTCATCTTTCTGATTTAATTGAAAATGCTGAATTAATAGTTTGGGATGAAGCTCCTATGTGTAATAAATGATGTATTGAATCAGTAGATAGAACGTTGCGTGATATTTTGTCAAACAAAGAACAGCCATTTGGAGGAAAAATAATTTTATTCAGTGGAGATTTTAGACAAACATTGCCAGTGATACAAGGTGGTAATAAAGAATAAATCATTCAAGCATCATTTAATAATTCATATTTGTGGCATAACATTACAGTGTTTCATCTAACTGAAAATATGAGATTATCGACGATTGATTTAACTCCTCTTGAAAAAATTGAAATCAAAGAATTTGCTGAATGGATGTTACAGATAGGTGAAGGTCGATTGGAATCTAAATTACCTATGGATGATCCTGATGTGAGTTGGATTGATATACCAAAAGATTTGCTAGCCGATGCCTCAGTTGAACCCATAAAATCAATTTTTGATGCAACGTATCCCAATTTTGATACCAAATACAATGATTCAAATTATCTAAGAGAACGTGCTATTGTAACTCCTAAAAATGTAATTGTTCATGAAATTAATAATTATGCGATTAAATTAGTACCTGGGAATAATAAATCATATTTTAGTTCAGATTCAATTTCATATAATTCAGGTAGCAGCAATAATATTAATATTTTGTATCCCATGGAATTTTTGAATAAGCTTGAATTTAGCGGTTTGCCGACACATGAACTTATATTGAAAATTGGTATGCCTATTATGTTATTAAGAAATTTAGATCAGATACGAGGTATGTGTAATGACACAAGATTAATTGTGACAAATTTGTTCGAAAGGTTAATAGAAGCAAAAATACTCACTGGGAGTAACGTTGGAGAAAAAGTACATATTCCAAGAATAGTACTATATGCAACTGAAACTAAATGACCTTTTACATTTAAAAGACGTCAGTTTCCTGTTAGACCCTGTTATGCAATGACGATCAATAAGAGCCAAGCTCAATCATTAAATCAAGTCGAAATATATTTGTCGGAACTAGTTTTTACTCACAGACAATTATATGTAGCAATGTCAAGGGTGACGTCAAAAAAAGGTCTTAAGATAGTGATAAAAAATAGTGATGGTGTGTCTAATAACTATACGAAAAATATTGTCTACAAAGATGTATTACAAAATATATGACACAATATACAACATACAGGATAATACATACAAAATATAGTTTTTAGCTATGTATCAATAAAAATATAAAGGATTCATTTTAATTTAATAATTCATTATTTGGACTATGACTTCAGATAGTCAATCAAAACTTCATACTTTAGTAACACCGCCCCTGGGGGCGGCCATCAACCTAGTGGAATACATGGATGTAGCTATTCTATACATTATTAGATAGCTACATCCCTTATTATGTACATTTAGAACTACTCTATGTTCTAATAATTAAAGAGAAAAAGGTCCTAAAGTTCTAACCCAATGCTCCCCATAATGTCATTCAATGTGAAAATGATAGATACACAGGTAAAAGGGTTTTTGCTTTGAAAAAAAAAACAATAGTGAACATATATGTTCAAGTTGTAGGTATATATGGTATTTTAGGATATACTTATTCAGTCCATATTGCCTTGCATTCATATAATCTCTTGCTCTTGATTAACAGATCAGATGGCCACCATAATACAATTAAGAAAAATAGTTTGAGCTTAAAGCAAAAACGTCGCATATTACACAGGAAAGTATATATAACGAAGAAAATTCCAGTGCATCCCAAAAAATGTACCTAAATACATACTGATGAATACATATTGCTAATTATATTGAAATAGCTAAATATACATACTATTATTCCACGATGATGCCTAATAAACTAAAGATAACTATAAAAAAATGTCAACAGATGGTCACTACATCAATATAACCCTTTCTATCTCGAGCATTTGGTCTCCGTCATTTCAATATCTCTCTTTCTCCCTCCCTCTCTTACCCAGACCGACTCTCATCACTGAACGTCTATGATCAGCCCGTACTCGACCTCGGCGGCAGCGCAACTTTATGTCTCATACTTTCTTCTACAGTCAAAAGTTTGAAGCTTTTTTCGATTTGGATTCAAAAAATTTGACCTTTCTCTATGGGATTTCCATGGATCATCATTACTTCAAATCCCCGGTTTTCTCACTAATGGGGTTCTCTACCTCAATAGATATGATTACTGTCAAAATGATATGGTCATCTAGCCATTCCCACGCTTCATTTAAATATGTAATAAGCATATACTATATATGTTTGCCTACAATTCATTGCGATTGATATGTCCATTAGTTCTATGTGGTAATTTTATTCTATGTTATATAGCCATCAGTAACACACTTATGTTTATTTTCTCTACCAAGTTTGATTTATTCTCCGGATTTGGGTTTGGGTATGCTTATCTCTAGAGATGACCAAACATGATCCTTTATATATATATATGTATATATGTATATATATATATATATGTATATATGTATATATATATGTATATATATATGTATATATATATATATCAAAACTTAAAATCCACCATATCCCACTAGAAACGAAACCCATCTCTCAAAATCCATAAAAACTAAAAAGGGTACTCTACCTTGGAGAAGTCGATGATGATGTAGAGGTATCAAATGAGACCCTTTTGAATCCAGACGACGTTGGCAGCGCATAGGCAGCAGCGATACTGGGCATGGTGGATGCTCCAGTTGTCAATGGGCCGGAGATTGGAATCGATGGATGATGAGATCAGCGGAGTCAGTGAGTGGATTTGATCAATGGATATCAGAGGAAGTGAGGAATTGGGAGAGAGTGCGAGTGAAGAGAGATTGGGATAATGTGAGGCTAAGGCTGAGCGTAAGAGAGATCGGGTTTGGATTAGATTTCCATCACACGTATCACTCCCTCTCAATTTATTTGGACAAAAACACTCCCTTTGAACAGTGACTACGAACAGTAAATGTTGTATGTTATATAAGAAATATATGTTCCACGTACTCCAAGGCATTAGTACGGCAGGTCACATATATACAAGCTTAGTTATACTTTAGAGCTGAGCTAGTTAACTAGAATTTCTTCTAAATACTAAACAAGTGATCGACAAACCACAATGTTCACGTATATGAACTTAATAACTTAAAATGATCGACACATATGAAATTCAACCTAATAAACACAAATGAATGACATTTATATATCGTGACTTTTAGCACATGATTCCATGAAGGAGAAGTAAAGGACCCTCGCATAATACGGATGATTCTCAAGTGAACTAGGTTCACCGTGAATCTAGTCAAAAAGTGTCAAACAGTGTTTTCTTTGTAAAACGTAGTGGACCCATAACTTATTTGTTCTAACACCTACAGTTAAAGATTTATCCTCAATACTCGAAGGTAAACAGTTATTTTTCACCATAAAGATTTCTCATTTTATAGCTAATCACATGTTAGGAAGAAAGATTAAGTTAATTAGAGAGCTTATTGCTAATTGCAAACAAAAAATTAAACTTCTAGAAAAATTGAGGACAAAAGTTCCTCGTCACGATAGAGCAAGAGTTGATAATAAAATTGCTTTTGAGCAAGTCTATTTAGTTAATTGCTTAAAAGATAAAGCCAATTTTGAAAAATATTTGCATAAACTGTCCATCTGAGCTTTTGGTTAGATCCGCAGTTTATTGGTATCAGAGCTTGCTATAGCTCAAAAATCCCAAAGATGGGATCTGCATCTGAGAAAATAATAGAGACAATAGATTCTCTATTATATTTGATAGATGCAAAGCAGCAGGAATCTTTATCAGAGATATCTAGATACAAAGAGTATCTATAAATTATTCCAGCCATTAGTATCTAATTACAGAAATTGGAAACTAAAATCGATTACATCCAAGATCAACCGGAAGACAAGAAATAACTATTAACAAAGGTTAATAGAAAGATCAAGGGACTAAATCTTCAACATATGAAGATCCTTGACCATGTCAGAGGATAGTCCAAGAACATAAAAAGTCAAATAACAGTCCATCTCGAACAATCATTAGGAAAACTAATGACTTCAAACCATACAAATTCCAAAAGGGAACCCTTTACCAAGACCAATTCTTCCAGATTCACTAACAAATCTTTCAAATATCAGATTTAGAAAATCTAAAAATGAAGATATTCGTAACAGGGACATGTTAAGTATCTTCAAGAAGAAGTCAGTACAACTGTTCAATTCAGAAGAGTTTGAATTCAATGAAATTGAAAGCAATGTTCGGAATGCTTCAATTCCTAAATTTGAATTCAATCAGATCTATAAGAGAGGAAATTTCGACATGTTGGACAACCATCAGTTCAAAATTCTTGAATTCACCACTCCAACAACAACAAGAGAAATAGATCTCCTTCTGGTAATACCTGAAGAGGTTGCTAAAGCCAGCAAAAGAAACTTCAAGTTTATGCATATTCGAGCAGTTCAAGTTGGCATAAAACTACTAGCCAGAGAAGGGTTAAATTTTTCAGTCTTATGTGTCTTACAGGACAATAGATTGATTGATTTTCAGAAAAGTCTACTAGGAACCCTCCAAGCATCTCTATGCAACCAAGTTGCATATTTCAACTGTTTCCCAAACTTTTCAACTAGCCTAACTGATGCAGCTCACTATTTAAGACTAAGAGTCAAAACAAATGGCACGTCTATGAAAGAAGGCATGCAAGAGCTTGTTGTAGTTTATAGAATCTCTACTATAAACTAATGAGCACAATAATAGAACCAAAGACCAAGATATCAAATATTCCAGGTCTTACTATTGAATTTCTCACAAACCCCAAAAATCATTCAGAGCAGATTCATAAGGTCACATGGGATGAGATAACTTTTTCACTAGAGTGGAAATTGTCTAGCCCTAAAGAAAAGCCAGAAAGTGTGAAGGCGGCGGTTTACGAAAATAGAAAAACTGGAGACGTTAACCTCAAATTCGAAGGACACAGAAATAACGATGTATCTCTCAAAAGCTTCATATGTGAAAGCTCTAGATCATCTTTCAGAAGATGCAACTCTACTAGAGAAATTGGTACCATAGGTACTAGAATTTCCATAAGAGAAGAACCAAAGTCAGTAATGGAGGAAGACTTAGATGCTGAGTTAGAAAGAAACATCAGCTCGTTAAGATCTGAAAACTCAAAGTCAGAAGACCTCTTCAAGCTTTACAAGGAAGCAAAAGAGTGTAAAGATCCATCTCGTCTAGAACAATTGATTATAGAGATCGAAAGTTTCAAGTTCAAAAAGAAAAGAAAAGTCTTTCCTTATCAAGACATAAAAATGGAAGAAGGATAGCCTTCAGAAACCACTATCATCAAAATTGGTGGAAATACCAAACTTCCAAGAAGGGAATGTCCGAGTGGAAAGAAAGGAGAAAAAAGCTGCCAAAAATTCATTCCACAACAAAATATACCAAAGGTGCCAATCACTTAATTAGGCATGTGGCTTGACCTAGATAAATCTCTGGACAAGAAAAAGGTCATAGATGACTGGGCTACTAGCTTAGTCGTTGTATCTTGTACCACCTTCAGAAAGTTTGATGCACAAGTCTTGCAATTAATATATGAAGCAACCATTCTGGGAATGAAAAAAAAGTTATATTTTGCCTTCAAAGAAACTTTCAGAGGAAAGGAATGGTGGAAAAAATAAAGACAGAAAAGTCGTCATTCATTTTTGCAACTCCACTACATGAACAATTCTGTGGAGATATCTCATATATTGGAGATAGAACTAGAGAGCTAGCAAAAACTAACATATATGCTTTCAAAATAGGCCATAAGAAGTATTTTGAGGAATATCTGAATGAATTCCAAGAATACTATTGCACAATAGGAGAATTGGAAAATGTCGACTTAATATATCTCCTACATAGAAAGCTTCCGGAACCATGGAGGACAGCTATCAGAGAAAGCATAGAAGAAAGACATCTAAAGAGATTTTTTGTTAGAGGAGTCGCGGAAAGAATCAGGGAACTGATGCGCGAACAATGCAGGGCTAACACCAGAGCAAATTCCGCCAAGAAGCAGCTTAAAGGAACCATAGATTTCTGTGCAAGTGTGATAGATACTCCAATTAACTGGGGATGTGAAGAAAAAAGGCAGAAAATATAGCACTTCTAAAAAAGTTTCAAAGGAAACGAAAGAAAGAATTAGAGATTCAAGAAAAGCTCCAATTACAAAAACGAGAAACAAAATCCGAGAAAGAGATTTTTCAAGAAGACAATATTCCCTCAAATAGAAAAGAAGAAAACATGCAGATGTTGGTTATGCAAGACCGAAGGACACTATGCTAACGAATGTCCCAAAAGGGATAAGAGAAGTTCGAAAGCACTTCTTAGGGAATATGAAGGAGCCATAGAGATGGCTAAGATGAAAGGCTATGAGGTAGTCTATTCAGAAGATGAAGACGATTTATTGTCTATTTAGTCTGGACAAAAGAGAAAGCATCAGAAGAGTCAAATTCTGATTCTGAAGAAGAATATGAACCTAGAGAGGTTTATCTTCTTGAAATAAAAAAATTGGGAAGAAGGCAATGAGGAAGAAAAGATTTCTTCTTACAAAGTCAATCCGGATCATTTGTTTATGGCTATTATCACTGCCATGAGAAGGATGGCCTTCTCATATTTTGTGAAGTGTCAAAAAAAATGTATCACAAAGAATGCTTCATAGCTAAAGCAAAGAGAAAAACAAAAACAAAAAGGTTCAATAAACCAGATTATTGACCATGAGTACAAAGATTACTTCTATGAGATAGAAGAAAGGCAAGAAATTCTAGAAAGAGATCTAGAAAAGATGATGTTTGATACTACTACTAAAGAAGAAGAAGTATTTGCAAAAAGTTCAGATTGTGAGGAAGAACAATGCAGTCCTTTTACAGAAGAGGAAGAAAGTACTCCAAACAAAATATGTGCAATGTAGCAACTATTTCTACAGGTAGATTCAGTAACTATGTGGAGATTGGATCAAAGTTTCCAGGATATAAGAAGTATCATCTACATGTCTTTGTAGATAACGGTTCTGGTTCCAGTTTAGCAAAAAAGTTTGCTATACCAGAAGAGTTATGGATAACTAATCCAAAAAGATGTGCAATTGAAAAAACGGTAGAAGGAAGAAGAATTTGCATGAATACAGTTGCCAAAAAGGTTCAAAACTCGATAGGAGGGGGAACCTTTGTCATTGAGAATATATGGCAATCAGAAGGTCAAGACTCCGATGTACTAATTGGCAACGATTTTCTTCTACAACAAAATTTCATCCAGAAGCCAAAAGTGAACTTATTAGGCTTCGAAAAGAATCATAAAATCTTCTGGATAGAGAAGTTAAAGGAAGCAAAAAATGTGGTTGGTCTAGGATTCACAGAGTAATATTAGAGATCGCAGCAGAATAGTGGTGGATATACACCAGAATTTGAAACTATACTACAATATAAGCAATAAGAAGAGTTGCTTATTAAGGAATCATCATCAGAAGTAGAAGACTGATAAAATGGAGTTATGTAAGTTCCATGGTAATAGAGAATTCAAGCATCTCAATACTCTAACTCATGCCCCTACCAGAATCTAACTCAAAGAACACACTATCTAAAACATTCTCAAGAGAGATTGTGACAAGTGTAATTAAGAAAAAAATCCTAAAAAAGAAAGTAAAGAATTCCAAGAAGCCTTCTATGAAGACACGGTTTGAAAATGGGGATCCTACCATTGTGTCGCTTCATGAACAAGACAAGTATCACTACTATGTGTCTTATAAATCTTCTGATAACCAGCACATGAAACAAGAAGAGTTGCCCAGTGAAGAATCACCAGAAGACGAAGATGAAGAGACAATTGAAACCGCCTTCATAAAAGAGCATAATCTCAAGCACTTTAAGGCTAAACATAAGAAACAGAAGAAGCATACCCTTGGAGAGATCAAAGAAATGCTCAAACAAAACATTGACATCAATCCTCTGAAGTTCTGAGAAAAAGACCCAATGGTCTGTGAGCTCAACCTACATGATATGAATTCCATATGTCATGTAAAGGCAATCCCTCAGTACAAATAAGAAGATCAAAAAGAATTCAGAAAAGATATAGCTGATCCTTTGAAGAAATGATTGATAAGACCATCAAAGAGTCCTCATCTCACTCCAGTTTTCTATGTCGGAAATCATGCTGAAGAAGTGCGAGGGAAAGTAAGAATGGTGATAGATTACAAAGATGTCAACAAGAAAACTGTAAAACATAGTTATCAGATAGTGCAAGCAAGAGTGCTAATCAACAAGCTCAACGGAGCCAAAGTGTTCTCAAAATTTGATGTTAAATTAGTATTCTGGCAAGTTAAAATGCATCCCCACAGTATTCCCCTTACTGCATTCGAAACTCCACAGGGACATTACGAATGGCTAGTACTGTCTTTTGGGCTAAAATAAGCTCTATCCATTTTTCAAAGAAAAATGGATAACATATTCAAGCAAGTGACAGATTTCTATTTAGACGATATACTGGTGTTCTCAAAGAACAAAGAAGAACACATGAATCATCTCTTTGAAGTAGTCAAGCTCATCGTCCAACATGGAATCATTCTTGGAGAAAAGAAAATATTTTCATCCTAGATGAAATTGACTTCTTAGGGATCAACATAAGAAATGGGGTTATCAAGCTTTAGCCTCATATCTTAGAGAAAGTTTGATAATTCTTAGACATAATTCCTGACGCTAAAAGTCTACAAAGATTTTTAGGGGTCATAAACTATGGAAGAGATTTTCTTCCTAAGATTGTTGGATCAACAACAATACTGTCGCCCAAAACAAGCTCAAAGAGAGTTTGGAAGTTCACAGAAGATGATGAAAAGATCGTCAAGCAAATCAAAGAACTATGCAAAATTTTGCCACCACTACATCAACCATAAGAGAATGATGAGACCATTATTCAAACTGATGCCAGTGATAACTTTTGGGCAAGTATTGTGCTAGCAAGAACACCTAGCACTCACACTGAAAATATTTTGAAATTCTGCAATGTAAAGTTCAATTTTGGAGAACAGAATTATCCCACAGGGTAAAAGGAAATTCTGGCAATCAAAAAGACAATCGAAAATTCTCCCACCTTTTTGGGAAAACCATTCACAGTGAGAATAGATTGCGCTAGAGTGAAAATTTTCAAACTTGATAAAGCTGCTAATAGGGGAAGATTAGCAAATTGGCAATTTTTTCTTAACCAATATGATTATGATGTTGAATTAATTGCAGATAACAAGAATTATCTTCCAGACGCTTTAACAAGAGAGATGACAATGTTTTGAAGGAATGAAAAGGACGACAAAGGTCGAAACCCCAGGAGCAGGAGGCCAGGAAAAGAACTAGATCAACAAGAAGAGTCTGTTGAAAAGGTTCTTAAGAATTTTCTGCTATGTCCTAAACGACCAGCCTTAACTGATCAATTTCAGGGGAAATGATTGGTTAGCCCATCTCAAACGGCAGATGTAAAGACAAACCTAGACCGTTGAAGGCTGCTGCTTTGCCAAAAAGAAGAATATTTTATATAGGGTTTGTGAATATCTTCAACTACCAGCTAAACACCTTCTCCGAATCAGTCTTCCCGACTAACCTATGTTTAGCTTTTCATCAGAAGACTCTGCTAGACAACTTAATGTTTGCTTTCCAAGAGCAAGACAAAAGGCTTATGGTAGAAACTATGGATGCCTTAGAGGAAGAACTAAGTCAGAAGAAGAAACAGCAGAGCATTGTTAATCAACCAGCATTGTTATACATCAGAACGCTGAAAAGTGCAAAGGTACCTACTCAGGCACTGAAGGAGACAGAATATTTCAAGTTCCATAACCTCATCGGCAAACATTCAGCCAATGCAAGTCTCCCTGATACCCTCTTCATTGTTCCAGGACCATTTTTGGGAAGATATTTGGTGAATGCTCATAGTGAACATCCTCAGGAGCATAAACTATGGCTGGTTGAAAATGGATTTGTTCATAACTTATGGACAAAGACAAATGAAGATCTCAAGGGACTACCAGCTATCCTCTACAACACTGTCAAGAATGTTAGGAAGTCTAACTGCATCCTTAGACTCAAGTTCACATATACACCTCCAGAGTGGGTGCAGAAATCCAATGGAGAAACTGAGTATATTTCTCCATACCATTATGTTCGGATCATCCAGGGACAGTATCTAGAACCAACTTGTGTTGGATACAATGGAACCCCAAATTGCAGTATCTCGTGGATGAAAGCAATGACACTGGAAAATGTCAAGAAAATAATTGAAGAAGATCATGAGATAACTTTTCTGGCATCAGGAGAAAAAATAATTGTCACTGTCTATGACCACCCAGAGGCCGTAATCAGTGACTTGTTTGTTGCCCTAAAAATAAAAGAGATAGATTTTACCCTTGTATGTGCCTAATGGCTAGAAAAAATCGAGAAACAAAGGCATTACAAGATGTATGTGGATACAGATATGGAAGAAAATGGGGCAAGGAGGAGAATCACTTTTGAAGATCCATATCTTGGGGAAAATTTAGAATATTACGATGACCTGTAAAGACAGGTAAAATCATATTGTCTTTTTCCTAAGTGGGAAACATCTTTTATCTTGAAGGAACCTACTTTCCAAACTAAGACAATGGAGGAAAGCAGAAAACTGTTCTTGATGGGCAATTCCTAGAGTGGAGTTACTGTTAAGAAGGTGTGTTTCAATTCCATTTTGAATTCCTCTCCCATATAAAGAAGCCTTGAGTCTTAGTGAGGGACATAAAAAATCATAATAGAAGAAATTTATCTGAGGGTAGAATTGTCTGAGAAAGGAGTCTGTGAGTTGAGAGATAGAGTAAAAGCAACTTATTCAGCTTCTTTATTTCAAAAGTAAGTATATCTATTACTATGAGTGGCTAGACAACAGCTTATATATCACTACAAGAAAAACTCACCTAGACCGCGGACCGTTTCCGTCGTCTAGGTGAGCTTTTCCGTCGTCTAAGTACTTAGACGACGGAACTTCCGTGGACTAGGTTACGTCCTCCAAGTACCGTCGTCCAGATACTTAGACGACGAAAAAGGAGGTTTGCGCGGTCCAAGTGGAACTTAGACCACGGAAAGTTCATTCTCTGTCGTCCAAGTGAAACTTAGACCACGAAAAAAGTCTGCGGTCTAAGTTCCACTTGGACCACGGAGAAATAATTTTCCGTGGTCTAAGTTAGCACTTAGACCGCGGACTTTTTTCGCGGTCTAAGTCTCACTTGGACCACGGAAAATACTATCTCCGTGGTCTAAGTGAACACTTAGACAGCAGATATGGTGCATATTTTCGTCGTCTAAGTTTTCACTTAAAGCACGGAAAATACTTTCTCCGTAGTCTAAGTGATTATTAAATTTTTTTAATTAAAATTTTAATTCAAAGTAAAATATTAATAATTTAATTAAAATACTAAATTCTCATTTAAATAATTATAAATTAATTAAAATAATAAATTGTTACTTAAATAATAAAAACTTGTACATACATGAAATTAAATTGTTCGGAATCGGAAAAAATGATATGATAAACTACATATATAGCTAGAATACATGCAAACTACTAAAATACTGGAGGAGCAGATGCGCCGCCGAATCCCCCGCCTTTACCGTGTCGTCGTCGTCGGGGTATGGGTTCGGAGGAGGTTGACACTGTCGTCGAGCCTAATTTTCCATGAGGCGATGAGTTGGGTTATCTATGCTTCTTGCTGATCAAGCCTCTGACGCATAGATTGATTTTCCTCCCGTGCGAGTCGAGCATCTTCAAAGGCTGCTTGGACGACCGTAGCCTGAGTACTTTTCCTCGCCGAACATCCCGTAGATGAGTCAGAGAACAAATCTCGCTGAACCTTGCGTCCCATCCCTCTAACCTCCTTTCTACCTCGACGACCGTATACCTCATCTGCAATTGCAATTTGGTTCTCCATCGATAGAGGAGGCAGGTGTTCCGGCGGCAAATCCGGGTGTGCAAGCTGCGTGTTAGCCAATTCCTGCTGCGCCCGTTCTACCAACCTCGCCTGAAAAAAATAATAAAAATTAAATAATTATAAATTTGTACGACAATTTAATAAATAATAATTAAATAATAACTACGCTAATTAAAAATCAATATATAACACTTGCGCCGTATTGACTCGCTTTATTCTCGAGCTCAGGCGTCACGTACGCGCTGACACTAGCATCCAGATAAAGGTGTTTGGAGCCCTTATCTCTGTGCTCCTTGGCTATTTGGATCATCTGCTTGAAGCCGGAGGTATGATGTTTGTCTTTCTTCCCTCGGTTGGTCTTGTTGATGTTGGAGAATTTCTGTTGGATAACATAAATTATTAAAAAATTAATAAGTAACTAAAATAAAAATAAATCAATTCTCTTAATTTAAATAAAAAAAATAATCACCTTATATTCTTCTCCTTGGAAGTGGTTACACAACCACTCCCACTCATCTTCCATATCCCCACGCAGCTTTACGGGGGTAGGCACGAGGCCGATATCGTCATAATACTTATGAAGTTTGTACTTCCAATCACGGTAGATGGTATTGGCGGTTTGGTTGATGTGCCTAAGCATCTCCGATGTGGAATCCACCTCATATTGTTCCTATAAGAAATAAATAGAAAATTATAATCATATATAGTATGAAATTACGATTTTTATTGGTTATTAGAAAATAAATTTAAAACTGTACGTATTACGTACCGAAAGTTCTTTAAACACTTTTGCCTTCTCTTCATCCGGCAACTCCTTCCAAGTAGGGGCAATCATACGACCCTTGTTGCGAAGGATTGACCCGATGCTGTGCGCTAAGAGACTAGCTAGCTGAGATGTGGGAGGCCATCGGTGAATTCGTTGTACGGCAACTGGATCTTTTGCTCGGGCCCCTTGAACAATTTCTCGGATTTTCCACCTTTGACGAGACTGCGAGTCCTTTTGGGTTGAGAGTCTATCGGGGCCCTCCTGAACTTGTGTCGCGCGCTGTAGAGGATAGATTCAGAGGAGGCCAGCGACACCTGAGCACTTTCTGCCATGGACGTTGGACCGGAATAGGCGTCATCACCGGTCGGGATAGGTGGGGCAGCGGGAATTTCCCTAGTGGGCGCTGTCGAAGGACCAACTGAAGGGTCCGGAGGAGACGCGTCGTTGTCCTCCTCTAAATCCCAAGCATCGGAGTAGAGCATCTTCGGCCTCCTTTTGGGCCTTTATCTTTCCCGACGGGGCCATTTTAACCTAGGAGTTGTTAAAATATTATTACCATAACAATTATATATAAAAATTTACGATAATTATTTACAAGTATTGAGTGCGCCTAAGATTTAAAGAGAGTACGTACACTAGCTTGGTGTTTGGGTTGTTCAATGGACGTGCGACCCGCGCGATAAAGTATAAACTTTCAATCAATCAGTCTTGGTTCAATCAAAAAACATGGCCAGTTAAGAATAGAGATAACGCGAGAGGCAGGACTAATTTCGACAAAACACCCCGAGGCTAATAAAATCAATGGTATATATTCTATTGGTGTTAGTCTTTCTTAGATCCAAAACCTGTCACCAGTCATAACCCGTTTCTAGACACCATGTCCGACATTCAGCCAATCTTTCAAAAATTTACACTCCCTCAAGTCCTTTGCAAACTCCGCCATCAACCTCGTGTCTATAACTTCACTTAGGTTATGGTGTGCGATGATGAAATCCACACATCACGAGGGGTTAAAGAGATAAGCTAGGAAATGATGCGCCATCTATTCCAAAGAGTGCGACTTAATAAACTAAACATATGTACTAAATTTAAATCAAAGACTACCAATTTACTACAAAATTGCCATAATTACCAATTTATTATTTTTAATAATTCACTAATTTACCATATTTACTAAAAATTTACAATGTTAAAACAATATTTACAAATTATAATTACATGCAATAATAATTACCAATTATAATATTAATTAAAATAATATTTAATTACAATAATTAATTATTATTTACCATGCCTTTACAAAAATAATTATTCATTTACTAACTAATATTAATTATTATTACCAATTATTACTAATATATTATTTTTACTAATTAATTTACCAATTTACTAATTTATTAATTAAATTATAATTATGTTAAAAATTTAAAATATTGCCTATAAGATGAGTCGCCGGAGGGAGGAGGGAGTCGCCGGAGTGGAGAGTCGCCAGAGAGAGCGAGTCGCCAGATTTTTGGTCGTCGGATGAGGGAGGCCGGATTTTTGAGAGAGAGTGAGATAGAGAGAGTAAGGAGAGGGATGATTTGATTGAGAATGGGATGAAAAAAAAGGCTTGGCCTTGCTGCCTTTTATAAAATTTCACTTAGACGACGGAGCATTGTTCTTCATCGTCCAAGTGCACTTAGACGACGGAAAACACCCATTTCCATCGTCTTTTCCGTCGTCAAAGTGAAACGTTTCAATTTTTAAACTGGAGCCCAATTAATTTGGCGGGGCGGGAGTTAACCGCCTAAATTTTTGGGAGCGTTTCAAATTTCACTTAGACGACGGAAATGCCCATCTCCGTCGTCCAGGTGAAATTTGAACCGTTCCTCAAAAATTTGGTGGTGGAAATTGAACCGCCATGTTTTTCAACCTAGACGATGGAGATGGTCTATCTCCGTGGTCCAAGTGAAATTTATGTAAAAATAATTTTAAAAAATAATTCGAAAGGAATTTTCCGATTTGTCATTCGAATGAAATAGTCGTAAAATATCGATTAAAAAATCGTATATATAAAAAATTGAATTTAAGACGACAAATAATCTTACGTCTTTAAACTTGTTAAGTATCTACTAATCTTTATAACTTAAGTGTTATTAAGTATATGCTCATTGCATATCGATATTAACGAAATTGAATTTGGACAAAACAACCGTTGGATACATTCGCCGTAAGACAATATATAATTAGAATAATTTTCAGAAAATAGTAAGTTCGTGAAGGGTTTCATCAGCACAGTCAACAGCAAAACCGAAATTTTGACAAACCGAAAACGTGGATACACGACAATTCGTAACTCCTATTTTGGAACCGTCGAATCTCACACTCCAAGAATTGTTTACTCTATGGTCTTGACGAAAAGAATATACATTGGGACATGGTCTAGATGGTCGTTGTCTTAGATAAAATTACGAAATCTGAACTTGGACGACGCAAACACTCTTTTGCATCGTCCAAGTGAAAATTCCCTTAATTTAGGGTTGGGGCCTTAGGGTTTGGGGTTTGGGGTATACTTATACGACGGGTTGACCCTTTTGCGTTGTCTAAGTACTATTTTTAGGATTTAGGATTTTATATATATATGTATAATTAATTAATTAGTATTTTGTTTAATTACCTTAGTATGGACTACGAAAAGTCATTTTTTTATCCCCATTTTAATAGTCGTGAAAATTAATATAATTAATTAATGTGATTCGATCGATCAAATTATTGATCGATCTGATCCTCCGAATGGATTAATTAATTATTAATTTTAATTTACGTCGATCGAACCGACTACGCTATGTAATTAATTATTAAATTAATTAAGTACAAAATTAATAGTTGTATATACGTACTCCTCCTCATAATATATATATTAATTAATTGATTGATGATGCATCATATATTACAATAATTAATTACCAATTAATATTCCTCGTCGTTATATTGTACTCTTCGTCATAATCGTCATCATCCTCATCCCTGTTATCCGATTGTTCCTCCTCATCATCATACTCAACATCGTCCGACAAATAACCTGAGTCCTCGTCCTCGTCCTCATCGTGCGTGTCTTCTTCATCTACCTCATTAATTGTATCAATAATCTCATCTTCAGTTAGATCTGTACAACCATCAGGCATGGGTAAACGTTCACCATCTTGAACCAGGTCCATTATGTCAGAGTGGATGACAGAAATATTAGGCTCTTGAAAGGCAAGAATGTCTCTTTCCGGTTCAGCAGCATCTTCAGTCGCCGGTGTCCCTTCAATTTTCATAGTATTCCATATTCCTCGATGAGAGATATGGTTCACTATTTTTCACCCATCACCAGCTTTCAGATCATTGAGATAGAACACCTGCCTAACTAAGGTGGCGAGAGCGAAATGCTCATCATCATACCAGCTTGAGTTTGTATCGAGTTATAAAAGTCTCGGGTCCTTCTTTGTACACTTGAACCATTTGCACTTGAATAGGAAAATGTTCACATCATTCCCGTAACATAGCTGAACGACATATACAATAGCCTCGTAATATAGATCATTGTCTTTCCCAACCGCTACCACAATGTTTTGTGTTCTTCTTCCTTCATCTCGGGCCAATGAATGGAACTTTACACCATTCACAAAACATCCGGGGTAAATATAGTGTTTAATCGGCTTCCTTGCTAGCAAGTGCTTTGGCCAGAACCACCACCCCCCGTGGTTTTTGGATTTTTGTAGATCAATCATCTGCGAAAATGGAAAAATTAAATGGTTTACTTTCTACAAACATGATCGATATGTATATAAACTAAATACCGAGACATAAGTATGTACGTACCCATTGGAAGAAATAATCAGGGAACTTCTTCTTCTTAACCATTTTCTCAAACCATGCTGTACTCTTGTCCGAATTTAACGCCTGAAGCCTCTCCCTGTATGACATCATGTACGGCTCAACTTCGTCACAGTCTCACAACACTACCCAATGTGCCTCAATAAGTTCTTCCCGTGTTAAAGATTCCTTTAATACTCCTCTAAATGGTCGTACGACATTTGTGACGAGAGAAAAATTGATGTGGGCACTGGGATCGGAGGCGGTGGGAGGTGGTGGATCTTTGAGGTACATGTTGCAGTAAGTGACGCACTCATGTATTAGGTATGTCTCGGCTATAGAGCCATCCGGGGCCGACCTATTTTTGACGAATCATTTATACTGTCCAAGCTGTCTACAAAATCAAACGTTCAATTAATATATTGTACAATAAGAATAAGTACATATAGCTAGTAATTTCCAGTGGAACAAATTATGAATCGAAAAACCTGTATACTTAATTAGTTATACGTACCTTTCTTGAGGATACATCCAAGTGTACTGGACCGGACCAAAAATGAGCACATGCTCGAGTAGGTGGATTATTAGGTGAATCATGATGTCAAAGAAAGTAAGAGGAAAAATCATCTCTAGTTTGCAAATAATGTGCACAATTTGTTGTTGCAGTTCCACCACATCTGACTTCTTTAATTCTCTGGCGCATAACCTCTGCCACCATCTGCACAAAGCCACTATTGGTTCAACGACGTCACGAGGCAAATATAGTCGAATTACCACTGGAATCAGACGTTGCAGCATAACGTGATAGTCATATGTCTTTAGACCAACAAACTTGTGTTGCACCTCGTCCACTGCTCCAATTATAGTAGCTACATACGTAGCCAGATAACGAACATTCTTAAACCAGTGAAATACAGAACGTCTAAGTGTCGGCTTCACTGTGTAAGGTGCAGCTGGCATCTTGTTGTACACTCATCTCCTATCCCTCCTCAACCACAAGGGACGACATAGATTCATTGATTCCAGATCTTTGTGCGCTTTGGGAGTATCTTTAGCCTTAAACTTAATACCGAGAATTGTTCCCACCACGCTGTCGCACACATTCTTTTCTGTGTACATCGCGTCCAAGTTGTTCCTCAGCTTCAACTTGGACTAGTAAGGGAGTTTAAAGAATATACTCTTGTGATGCCAATAGCTGAGATCATGTGGAGGTATTGGATTGTATTTCTTTACATCTGCGTCATTGGTTAACACACCAAAGTCGAAATAGCTCAACCTCTCTAAAATCTCTTCGCCTAACCAATTACGGGGTTTAGGATTGTTCTCTACCGTCCCGTCGAAATGAGCTTCATCCTGTCTCCACGGGTGGTCGTGAGGAAGCCATCTACGGTGACCCAAGTAATACACATTCCCCGCGTACCAACTAGAGTTCACGTCGTCCAAATGATGTAATTTCAATTACATTTTAACTTACTTGCATGTAATTCAAAAGTTTTTTTATTGTTTGTCATTTTCATATATAAATTATTTTATTTATATTATGTTACTATGATATCTAATTTTTATTTTTTTTCTTTCTTTTAAGTTTGTATAATTACAAAATATTCGACATTAAATTACTTAATGCCGATTTAATTCACTTTATTAAAAATTGCGTTCCGATGCGGACAACTACTCTAGTATATAACAAAAGTCGATTCTCATGAATCTGTTAGAGAAATCTAGGGGAGATAGCTATTTAGGGATAAGGATCATCATGTCATCAACACATGGCGATCGAGACTGAGCAGCTAGCTAGTGTCATGGTGTGGATGGCGCAAGTTGTAAAAGAATGTCAACTTTTGTCTTAAACTAATTGGAAAGAATGCGAGGACGGATCGTGGCATCACAGTTGAAAATTAGGGTTTACTTTTGGGTCGGTGAGCTACGCACAGGCCCGTCTCTGTTCAGATTCTCTCCCTCGGCAGCTCATATATTCCCCACCTCTCACAACGGGAGGCTAGCTCTCTGTTGCTTTTGCACATACGAAACAGACAGAACTAATTCTTCTCCG
The DNA here is from genome assembly GCA_946800695.1 of Geum urbanum. NCBI lineage: Eukaryota > Viridiplantae > Streptophyta > Magnoliopsida > Rosales > Rosaceae > Geum > Geum urbanum. The sequence goes on from OX327012.1 coordinate 32,607,831, forward strand.
CTCAAAGATAATTAAAAGAATAAAAATCGCCATCCAACTACGTATTCGATCTGGAACAATATATTCATCTATTATTAGCTTGCTAAAGCCAAGCTAGCAAATCATATAATTAATAATCGTTCTTTATGACTTTACCCACGTACTCATGTAAATAAGTTGGTCAAAATAGACTTTTTGGTTAAATGGCCAAGACTAGTGTGAGGCCTGATGACCAAACATAGGGAAATCAATCTGAGGAATATGTTTGCACGTGAGAGGCATGTGGAAGGGAAAGACTTGGTCAAAGACAGTTAAGAAGGTGATGGTTGGAGTATAGGTCTCAATGAGAATAACTCGAAGAGATTTCGGCAGGTGAGTGAGGAACTTGGGCCTAAAAGTAAGGAGATAGTTTCAGGCCAGTAGGTCCGAAACTTGAGGCCCACGAGTTAGTTCCCGATTTGGGGGGAAATTTTTGACTATAAATACTGTGCTTGGCAGTCTGATTTGTTATTCATTCAATTTTTAGCACTACACTTCACTCAACTAGAGCTCCTTAGTGACTTGAGCGTCAGAGTGTCTTTGCACGTACCCCTCCCCCCCCCCCCCCCCCCACATTCCAATTTTGAAAAGTCAGCTTCCGATGTGTCTAGAGCGTGGTACGATTGGTGTTCGTTGATTGGTTCTTGTTGAGATGATTAGTCAGACCCAATTTTTTACCCGCCAACAAGTGGCGCCGTCTGTGGGAAATGATGACATTAGACGTACCTGAAAACGTAGACAACGAAGGTTTGTCATACAACAACGATGACAACTCATCAAATGGAGCTGAGAGTTGGGAAATCTCGATAGAAAAAACCCTTAGACGAGCAGAAAAAAGGCACATAGAGCCAGAAGTTCAAGTTGTGCTAGAAAATGGCGAAAGCTCGAGGAGGCCTAGGTTGAGCAAAAGAAGGAATGTTCTCAGCAAAATCTCACTGCCGAGGATATTCAAAAAATGTGGCTGGAGCTTGAACGTCTCAAGGAGAAAGAAAAGGAGAGAAAGCAGAGACGGGCAGAGAGTGCTAGAGAAGAAGATGAAGCCTCAGAAGACGATTTTCCAAAAGATGATGACTTATGGGAGGACGAAGAGTCCTCTGATGAAGATTATGCACCACTGAGAAAATCTTGAAGAGGTGAGATCAACGATGAGAAGAACATGAACAGTTCCACTCTGATAGGTCATCGTTTGAAAGATCTCGTGGCCGAAGCCATGAAAGAAGCAAAGGGAACTAGACCGTAGGATATTGCAACTGAACTTTCCTGAAGAATTACTCAGTTCCCGTTTTCTAACCGTATCTTAAGAGCGTGAAAACCAAGGCATTTCTCTATATCGGCCCTAGCCAAGTATACATGCACAACAAACCATGTTCGTCATTTAAAAGAAAACATTAGGGCGATGAGAATCAAAACTGTTGATGAAAGGTTGATGTGTAAGTTGTTCCCTTCAAGCTTGTTAGGACAGGCAGCCAAATGGTTTCGGGAGTTAGAGCCAAACTCGATATCTAGCTTCAACAAGCTTGCTGAGGCATTTATCTCACAATAATTTTGTTCAAGAAAGTAAAGAAAGGATTTGTCAGTTTTGTTCAATGTAAAGCAAAAGCATGGAGAGAAATTGGAGAAATATTTCGACCGGTTGAAAGAAGAAATGACAAGTACAATATCATTTGTGATTTGAGCGTGGCGGTGATAGCTGTTCGTGAAGGCTTGCTAGACGAATCACCCCTATTTGAAGAATTGACCAAGAGGCGGCCAAAGGATATGGATGACATCCTTGACAAGGTAGAAGGAGAGATAAGACTGGAGATGGTGAGGAATTCCCAGCGAGGAAGAATGGCGGCAAACCTTGAGGATAAATCAGAGTTAGAATCTTCGATGAAGTAAGAGCAAGCAAGAATTCAGAAATGGGGCAATAAAAAATCTCTACAGCAAAAGGGAAAAGGTGGGGTAAACGGAGAGCCATGGTTCACGCGAAGCCCTGCATTCATATTACGAAAACATCAGTCGAAGGGAATTTTCAAAGAACCCCCACCTCAGCCTGAATCTTTGGACATGTTTAAGCGGAAATGTTACAGTATATATACCATGAGGCTAAAGGACATGGCATCAATAAATGTGAGGCCATTTATTGCAGAAATGTTACTGCCATATAAGAACTCATGAGGCAAGGGAAGCTTTTGCAATACAAATAAGAGGAAATGGTGAATCAATCGCAACGAAGAAACGTGGTTGATGATCCTCCTGTCAGAGAAATTTTCACTATACATAGAGGGTCGTCAACCATACGGGTAAAGGAAGTTCACCTGAGTGAGTCACGACAAGCGGAGAAGATAAGGTGGATTTTCCATGTAGAATGGGGATCGATAAAGGAAGAAAAAGTGAACGGGGGGAGCCAGTAAAATGTTTCCCAAGTAAAGATGGGATTGGGATTCAGTTCCCACACTAAGATGCGCAGATCATTTCTACGAGAATAAGTAATTGTGTGTTACGATGAGTACTTATCTATACCGGGAGCAATGTTGACATTATCTACTACGGGGCATTTGAGAAACTAAAAGTTGGTCCAAAGATTGTGAAAAGGGGCAAGTCCTCTGTGTTGAAATATGAAGGTACTGAAATGTGGCCTTATGGGGAGGTAACCTTACCAGTCATCACAGTCGGCAAAAGGATAGAGGTAACTTTCGTCGTCATTGATAAACCCTCATCGTACAATGTTATGCTTAGTCAAGGATGGCTGCATTAGATGGATGCAGAAGCGTCGATGAGGTATCAGGTGCTTAAATGCATATCAAAAGATCAAAAGCAAGTTATATCAGTTCGGGGAGATCAACCGCAAACAAAAAGTTTGTACGCAATGGATATAAAAAAGAAGTATCAATAGCAGAAAGGCGAGAATGCTAGTTCGTTAACATTGTAGAAATCATAAGAAGGCCTAGGCGTACATGCCAATGTAACTGAAGACGACAGGCATATGCCGATCACCATGGAAAAAACCCGAGAAGTCTTCCTCGACGAAGAACGATAGAAACCCATGTGGATTTGGGAGTTTTTGAACGAGGAAGAAGCGCAGGAGTTGACAAGCTTTTTACGAGTAAATTAGGATGTGTTTTCATGGATTCACAAAGACATGCCAATGATCGATCAAAGGATAGCCTACCAAAAATTGAACATTGATCCTACTTTTACTCTAAATCAAAAAAAAATAAGGAGACACACACCTAAGCGTAATCAAATCATCAGTGATGAGATAGATCGACTGCTTGAAGTGGGGTTCATTAAAGAAGTATGGTGCCTGACGTGGATTTCGAATGTGGTTGTTGTGCAAAAGAAAAATGGGAAATGGAGGGTGTGTGTCGATTTCACCAATTTGAACAAAGCTTGCCCAAAGGACTGTTATCCATTGCTGAAAATAGATCAAATAGTAGATGCCACAGCTGGTTATGAGAAATTGTCATTCCTAGATGCATACTCCGGGTATAATCAGATACCGTTGGCACAATAAGATCAATTAAAAATGATTTTCGTATCAGAAATAGGGCTTTATTGCTACAAAGTCATGTCATTCAGATTGAAAAATGCTGGTGCTACCTACCAACGGCTGATCAACCTAATGTTTAAAGATCAATTAGGAAAGACAATAGAGGCATATATTGATGATATGGTAGTGAAAAGTAAACAAAAGGTCGATCGCATTAAGCACATGACATAAACTTTTGGGATCTTGCGAAGGTATGGAATGAAGCTTAACCCATCAAAATGTATTTTTGGGGTAGCATTGGGACAGTTCCTCGGCTATATTGTCAATCAGAAGGGAATAGAGCTAACCCCAGAGAAAGTAGAGGCCCTGGTTAATATGAGTGAACCCACGACAAAAAAAGATGTTCAAATATTGACAGAAAGAGTTGCGGCATTGAGTCGATTCATTTCTAGAATGACCAATCATTGCAAGCCATTCTTTAAAGCACTAAAATTGAAAGGGAGAGAGTTCTGGGGCAAGGAGCAGAGGAACGCCTTTTCAAGTTTAAAACAATATCTTGTTAGCAAAAAATTTCTCGTTGTTCCCAAGGACATGGAGCCATTGTGTTTGTACTTGGTTGTGTCCTAGGTGGTGACAAGTGCGGCCTTGTTTACAGAAGAAGGCACATTTTCATAACCAATTTCGTTTGTTAGCCACAACCTAATTGATTATGAAACAAGATACACGCTCGTCGAGAAGATTATATTGGCGTTGGTACATGCAAAAAGAAAGCTTAGGCAGTATTTCAAAGGAAGGGAAATATCAGTGTACACTGATCTACCTATCTGTGCAATTCTATCTAAACTAGATGCTTCAGGAAGAATGATGAAATGGGCAATAGAGTTTAGTGAACAAGACATCGAGTTTAAGACAAGGACATCAATAAAAGGACAGGCACTGGCAAACTTTTTGGTGGAGTGTCATTTTCCATTGGCCGTTAATAGCGTGCCTTGGGAGGATCTATTGTGGGACATGGACATCGACGGGTCGTCAAATTATGTAGGAGTAGGAATTGGAATTGCGCTGGGGAGTTCAAAGGGATTTAACTTAGATTGTGCCATTAAATTGAATTTCCCCACGTCGAATAATGTGGTTGAGTACGAGGCTTTAGTAACTAGGTTGAAATTTGCCAAGCAATTGTGAATCCTCCGCGTACAAATACATGCGTACTCTCAGCTTGTGGTAGGACAATCGAATGATGAATATGCAACAAGAGATTCCAAGATGTCTGAGTATCAAGAGTTAGTGAGAAGAATGATCAACGAATTCGAGCAAATATCATTGGTAAAAGTACCAAGGGAAGAAAATCACCGAGCAGATGAATTTGCGAAAGTAGCCTCAGGATTCATTCAAGGACCAATCCCCATTTGTATTGATGTATTTGAAATTCCCAGCATTGAGGAAAAAATTGAATGGCGAGTTATAGCAATCTATTCAATCCCAAATGACTGGAGAGGAGAAATAATCAACTATTTAGTGTTTGGAATCCAGCCGAAATGATCTGTGAAGGCAAGGAAATTACGCATGAAGTCTTTGAGATATTGTTTGATAGATAATGTATTGTATCAAAAATAATTCAAACATATTTGCTCGTTTGGGGAATGGATATTGTGGGACCGTTACTGACTGCCCCCGGGGGATTGAAATTAGTGCTCGTGGTGACTGATTACTTCACTAAATGGGTGGAAGCGGAGTCGTATATGAAAATTTTCTCGAAGGATGTGATCAATTTTGTATGGAAGAAAATAATATGCAGGTTCAGAGTACCACGAGAAATTGTGTGTGACAATGGAACGCAATTCAACGATTCTGCATTCAACAATTTCTGTGGGAAATATGGAATTAAAGTGAGATTCTCTTCGAGGAGTTATCCCAGGGGGAATGGGCAAGCCGAGATTACCAATCAGATTATCTTTGATGGGGTGAAGAAAAGGTTAGAAAAGAAGCGCAGTTGTGGTCCAAGGAGCTGCCTAAGGCATTATGGGCATATAGAACGACATAACAAAAAACTACCAAGGGAACGTTGTTTCAATTGGTTTATGGAAGAGAGGCAGTGATTCTAGTTGAGAATGAGTACCCGGCGGCGAGGTCAGTTGCATATATGAAAGGAAATAATGAAGAGCAGATGGCTACTGAACTTGACCTTTTGGTAGAACGACGAGAAATTTCTGTTGTTTGAGTTTATCAAAGCGAAGTAAAAAAAATATTTCAACAAGAATGTTCGCCTACGAATTTTGGGATGGGGGTATTGGTGTTGAAATGAACGGTAGAAGATATCAAGGCACATGGGATAGCTAAGTCTGAGGCCGCATGGGAAGAGCCATTCCAAGTCGTTGAAGTTTATAGTTAGGGAGCTTATAGTTTTAAAGAAGTTGTTACCGCGCGCTACCTCCAAAGGCCTTGGAATGCCATGTACTTAAAAAAGTATTACCAGTGATCCTTGGGAGGTACATCCATGGAATTATTTTTGTTCATTTTTGTAAATGCCTGAGGCAAGACAAGTGAAATGAATAAATGTTGTTTGAAGCCAGAACTTATTGAAGAAATGGCATTGTGTTGTGAGCAACGAATATTTTTCGGTTAAATGATTAAAAATATTTATTGGCCCAAAAGCCTCGGCCAAAGTGGCATTCTTTGAAAAGCTTAAAGAGCTAAAATGTAAAAAGGCCTAAAATCCAAGGGCAAGATGGCATCGTAGTGACCAAAATGCCAAGGGCATAATGGTACCAACTTGAAAGGATCCAATCTTAGTTTAACTAGTAAACTAAGATTAATTCCTAACAACTGACTATAAGCTAGGAGTTTCTACGAAAATTTTGATATAACTTCCCGTGAAACTGAAACTACTAAAAACCTGCAAAAAAATACAATTCACCAACTAGTGCCACAGACACACCGTGGACCACCGATGTCCATCCGGATTTCTCAACAAATGACATGAAGAAAACTAGAACTCAACTCAGGAATTTAAGAGCATTTTACAAGGTACTGGTTTTGAATACAAAGGAAAATAATTCAACGACAACATAAGAAGCTGACTCAGCTATTTACATGAACACTCTATTTACACTTGCCCTACTGAAAATAACATTATACGACTAGTATTCAGAACGACTTCTATTTACAAAAGCTACAAATGATAGAAACCGACAGTGAGCTGAAACATACTGCTGGATAGATGACTGGTAGACTCGAAGCCTTTGATGCTACCAAGCACTCTTGGGATATAAACTGCAGTCTGTGCGACGAAAATTGAAAATCCCAAGGAAAGGCATTAAAATATAAAATGTTAGCATGAGTGGAAAAAATAATATAATCAACGTAAATCAATAAAACTGATCTATCATGCATTTCCACTGATTTTGGTGAAATAATACGAGTACAAAACTAATAAACTGAAATACAATGGAATTGGTCATTCGGGGTGTTTGTCTTAATCGGAACGCCTTTAAGAATGAAAAGGTGATAGGATCATATAGGACGTTTGTCTTAACTCGAGACAATCTGGGTCAGGCAAGGAGTTTATCCTAACTTGGTCTAACCAACTATCCGGTGATAAACCGAATAGCTAAAGCATCAATGCGACTAAATAAACCATCATAAAGAAAATCTCCAAATAAATGCTCTGAAAATATACCGTAAAGCGTAATCCAGATGTCAACTGTGAAAATAAAGGTTCACTCACAAGTTTGCGACAACTGCTGGGGTCAAGTAGAATTCCCTTTGTTACTAGGGTCACGATCACGATGTCATGTCCATACGGATTACATAAAATCAGAACAGGTAAAACTATGGAAATATATTCTAAAAATTATTCTGAAAATCCAGTCGAAGAATTCCTCAAACTGCCTCGCCGGAGCTGCATCATGGACGGCGGCGCGTGGCCCTCACGCTCCTCCACAGGCAACAGGGGGTGGGTCACACGCGCCTTCGTTGAGCCATTTCCAATGGGGGCATTCGACCCCCTCGTTGGAAATCTCTCCTCGAGCTTTACCACTTCATTACTGGACCGAAGTCCAAATCACCGGTGTTTGGCCGGAAATAGCGCAAACAGACCGAAAAACCACTTCCCAAAAGCCACCACCAACGGCGGTGATTAACCCCTCGAAATGCTCCTGTCATCGAGCCTAACCAATCCTCTAACCTTACGCGCTCTAATTCCTAACGAATTAACCAAAAATTCAATCGAAATCAACCGGCCCTCTCCGATGACTAATCACCCTAAAATTGAAGCTTCACCGTGAAGCCTCAATGGACCTCGAAACCTACCTAGAAATACTTAGGGAGAGGAGAGGTTTAAAACCCCTCAACTGCCGACCCTGGAGACACGCTGGAGCACCGCCACCAACGGCGGCGACTCCCACAGCTAAAATCGATTTGAGTGGCTCAATAACCCGCATAATTCCCAAAAATAATCACACCAAGCAATTAAGGAAGCCATGGGCTTCAATTCCCTACTTAAACGTCGGCGAAGGTAGCAAGAAACAGTGGGTCGATATCGGAGACGGCGCGGGTCGGCGGAGAGAAACGGGTCAAGCAGTGCAGTTTTTTGATTTTTCAAATTAAAAATCCTAAAATTTCCCTATTTATACCCCAAAAAATTAGATCAGATCGATGGCCCAAAATCAATCTCATCGCGATCGAACAATCGAGAATTAACCAACTAAAAAATCAATTCCTTTTTAATTACTTCTCACGCCAACTTCTAATAAACATAAAAACTAACTCTCTTATCCGAAAATAATCCTCAAAAATTCATACCAGCTCGAAATTAAATACTCTACAAATTCCAAAAATAATGTCAAATCAAATTCTCTCCTGGTGAAAAATTCGTTAACAAACTCGCTAATGTGACTAATTCCCGATAAAGCTTAATATGTCTCGATAAGCGCATAATCTCAGTTCGGGTTGTCACACAACTAGGCCAAAACCCGTGGGTAAGATGACAAAGAAAAGAGAACTTGGGGTAAAATGTTATTAAGTTGAGACTGGCCGATATGAATAAAGGGTTTTACAAAGCATTTGTTCATTCAGAGCCGAATAAAGCTCGACGATCAAAAATCTGAATACTCAAAATGCATGAGAATGTCTATTAATGGAGCAATCCATCGAAAAGACATTGGGGGCATGGATAAGGCATGTAAACAAGAATCAAATATATTTATTAGCAGAGCTCACACCACGTGAGCCCAAAAGGGTTTAAGAGTACCAAGACTCACACCACGTGAGCCCAAAATTACTGTTGCCGCCAAAAACACCATGGCGGACTTTTGGAGTTCAAAGTACACAAACAAAACATAAAAGGAAATACAAAATAGCCACACAATTGTGGACTTGGGTCATGACAAGTAGCCACTTTAGTTCATCGGAGGGCCCTGGTACGCTGGCAAATAGTGCTGAGGGACATTCTGCTTCGAAGAATAATCGGCCCGGTAATTGTTGGAGCTAATGAGAAAACCTTGATCATATGCAAAGCTGACTTCATTCCACAGTTGGCTATCCTAGTCTTCAGATGCCTAATGGTGTCTTTGGAGTGAGCGAGGTCTCCATGAAGACAACGAATAGTGCCTTCAAGGGTGCTTATTTGGCCACAGGCTCCTTCCAACTCATGCTCAAGATCAGGGAGGTTTAGGCGCGTGAAGCAGGGAGCATAACATTCAAATCTGCCTTAATTTTGACTCCTCCTAATTGGGGAACGACGATTACTTAGGCCAGCAAAAGAGCTTGATTGCAGAGTAGTAACCATGTCCTCAACGTGACAAACTCGCCTTTTCCAATTGTTAGACAGGATTGTTAGGCCATTTAGAACTTGTAACCATCCCGAAGGGGGAACCAACGCACAAAGAGTTTCATAGGTCTTGAAAAATGAAAATAAGATAAGCATGCAGTGTAAACAGTCGTAGGCGGAATGGGAGTTAAGGTAAACATAAACCTATTGGAGGAGTCGACAAAGGAGATGTTAATGGTCATATTTTGTACAGTTCTTTGCCTTTCCCGTAGCAAAGAGGAGGTCACAGGGTGCTGGGACTTCTCCATGGAAAGCCTATAGTGAAATCAATCTCTGAAAGGTTGGCCGACATATTTTTTGAGAAAGTGATAGAAGTTATGTGAAACTATGTGCTGAACGAGGAATATATAGGCGTGGGGGGGGGGGGGGGTTGGTAGGCTAAGGTTTTTCAAAAGGCAAAGTTGAGTTGGGAAAGGACTCTAGGTTGGTGAAAGCCAAGCTCGTTGAGATAAGAGAGATTTTTGAAGAAAAGATCAAGCAACAGGGTCCCTGCCAAAGAATTTTTCATACATACGGAGTGTGGATAAGAGACAAGATATTTGCGGGGGTTGTTTTGGAACAGCGAGCAAATTTTGGGAATCATGAAAATACTGCAAAAAATAAACAAAGAGAAGTGAGTTGAGTGGTAACACTGAGAAAATCTCCAAGATGTCTCATAAATTATTGGCATCTGAGAGGCAAGTCCTTCCAAGTAAGGGAAATTTCAACAAGTTCGGTGATGAGAAAAACATAGCAGCAAAAATAAGGGGATTAGACTTAAAGATTGACAGAAGAAACCTCAAGGAATAATAAGGTCAAGGATAAGAAAAATGCATGAAATTGAAAAAGTTTAACATGTCTAAACATAGATATTACAACGAAAGTACAAAAAAAAAAAACAAGGAAAAGTCTAGTCTTCATTCAGGACAGCTTCAGAATCAACAAAGGCCAAGTTCTTCTCCGTTGGCTCTTCTTCGGTGTGCTTCTCTGGGTTCCCCGGATTGGTGACCATTGCTTGCTTGGGCTCTAGAGTCGGCTCGTTCACTACAGTCTTCTTGGTCACTGGGGGCAATCCACTCTCTGATGCATTCTCGGCCTCGGGAGACGCTTCATTCTTAAGTGTCGAGGGAGTGCACACTTCTCTAGGACTTGATTCGAAAAGAGGTTCATATTAGCTAGAGCATTGAAATATGTTATCCATCACTTCCAGACTCTCATACACATGCTCAGAAGGAGAAGTAATGGCTTGATTCCAAGCAAGCCGAAAATACTTGGCCAAGCATAGCTTGATCTTGCATAGGTTGATTTCAAATTCTTCGTCCTGATTCTTCTCCACCTTATCTAGCTGAAGTTTTAGAGATTTGAGGCGAGCTTTGGAAATGGCTGCTTCGCTCTCCAAGGATTTGATTTTGTTCAAAGAAATTTCTAGTTCTTGATCACAGGAAAACAATTTTTCTTGTGCAAGCGAGAGGCTGTCAGAGGATGCTTTGGCTGATTTTTAAGCTTAGAAATTCTCTTCGCTAAAGCATCGCACTCCTTGGTCTTGTTCCAATGTCGGGTGGAGAATGTAGAAACTTGAGCCTTGGCTTCTGTGAGGTCAATCTGGAGTGCCTCAGTAAGAGCTCTGTTACTAATGAAAATGGTTTGGGCATGTAGCAAGGACTGAAAAACAGTAAATCTAAAAAATCAGCGAGTGAGCACCGAAGAGGGAGATTGAAAGAAGAATAGAAGGAAACGATGTTAGAATTTACGTAAAAAAATGTTGGAGAAAGTGGCTGCCATGTGAGCTTCTCGGGTGCCTAGTTCGAGGATAAGACAGCCAAAGGTGCAACGACTCAGTTTGTGTGCCATTTCAGAGGCCGCATCAAGATTGCCGAAGAGAGGCTCATCTTGACGGAGCAATGGAAAATATTGACTGGAGGCAGCACTTGTGGAGGCCGAAGGTTGATCGATAGGAGCTTGGATAGATGGGTGATGTGAATCCTTGGTAGGATTGTTCGATGATGAAGAATCTTGGTCATGAGGAGCTGTAAGAAAATGAATAATGTAGACGGTTAGATACTTTTGAGAAGGGAAAGAACATATCGAGAGCGGTAATGAAATATGAGAAGTAAAAAATTTGTTGTGAAAAGGTTACCTCCTTGTAGTGAAGGGAGACCTTAAGAATGCATTTCAGAGGCAGTGAAATCGTTGAGCTTGTCGGTCAAAATTTTAGGAGTAATCGATGGCTCATCGGGGGGTTTTGTGGTGGTCTTGCAGCGTTTCTCTTGAAGAGGATCCTTGATGCTAATAGTATGAAGTACTGAGCTGTGGGACCTCTTTTTTGAGGCACCAGAGGATTGGTTCAGTGGTGAATTTACATCCTTCAGAAGGTCCTGGTATGGTGTGGCTTTGAGCTAAAAGGCAACCTCAATGAGTCGAGGAGTTTCGACGTCGATTGAGAAAGGATTCTCGCCGTTAATCAACCAAGTCAGTATGTCCTCTCCAAGAATGTAGGGTTAGGTATATCGAGTAAAGGCTATGAATTCACTATTCCAAACGAGATCAAACAAAGAGCTTGAGAAGATGAAGTGAGAGATTGGCCAATGACTCTTGATCAAATGCTGAGCAAGCCAAGCGACGCGGTCGTCGTCTAGAAAGAACATATTGGAATTAACCTGCAAAGCTGCATTAATAAGAACTTTACAATGGTTATGGTAAGCTCAACGAGAAATTATCAGTGAAAGTACTCAACAAGAAATTATCAGCGAAAGTCTTCAATGAGAGATTATCAAAGAGGATGTTCGACGAGAAGTTATCAAAGAAAGTGGATAACAAGGAATTATTAAAGGGATACTTGGTTTGTCTTTGAACTTGTTGGGCACAAATAGGGAAAAGTCTTTGAGTTCTGGGGGCATCCAATTACCCATTATCATCGCTGGCTTAGTGTTCCAACCTCTGAAATTGGTGCTCCTTTAGTTAAAGCATTTGCGATTGGAATGCGGGCGAAGGTTGAAAAGTCTTTGGAGATGCCTAATTCGGCAGTATTGGTTTAAAAAGAGGAAGTCCTTGACGCCAAGAGAAACCTTAAATTGATGACCGAAAGCTAGCATGGCCGAGATTAAGGCAAAGGAATTAGGACTTAGCTGCATGGGGTGTAAATCGAGTAGAATAAGGAGAAGTACAATGGTTGCGTGAAGAGGAAAGCAAAGAAATCTTAGGTGTTGTTGGGCAAGGATGAGGTAGTTTGGTGGTACACCTTCGCCGGAGATGAAATCGGCCTCCTCGGGGACTACCTAGACGGTCATGCTCCCTGGGGGGTTGAGTTTTGCCAGAGTTTACTTTGAAATACGTGAGCCAATATTAGAACCTGCAAAGAGAATCACACTTCGAAACACTTCGAATATTCCACAAAAGCCAAACCGCGGGGCACCGTTCCCCATCCGAATTTCTCAACATCATATATAACAATAAACCACAGGGTTATAAGAAATTTAGAAAATATTTAGGAGTAAACTCAACTGAACACATAACATAAGTATTCAGAGCAATGCCTATACACATCATATACAACAAGTAGGTCGAACAAAGAACCTACACGAATTGAAGTGTGACTTGAACTCTACGCCTCCAACGTCGACATGCAACCCCGGAATTCAAACTACAAACTGGGAAAAAGAAACCGAAAATCCAAGGGGAAGGCAAATGAAATCTTTAGAGTGAGTGGACGAAAATAATAATATGCCTTTCACCAATATAAACATGAAATCATGATGCGAGTCTAAAATCATCAAACACAGGTAAGGTGGTTGTCATAACCTTACTGGATACCGTATAAAATGTGGAGGCCGTAACTTGAGTATATTCTCCTCAAAGTTACAATCCTGCTCAACCAGGTAAGGGGTTTGTCATAACCTTCCTAGGAGCCATATAATCACGGGTCAGGCGTTTGTCATAACCCCCCCCCCCCCCCCCCCCCAAAGCATCTCGGTGATCAACCGAGAAGCCATGCATCGATGCATCCATATATCCATAATCCATGTAAAACAAATCATGTATGTGCCTCCAAGTAAAAATACATAATCATAAATGTATAATCGTAAATGCATAATCATAATTGCATACTCGTAAAATGCATAACATAAAATGCATAATCAAGACTCACAAATTGACAATGAAAATAAAGTGTCCACTCACAGTACGAGGCTAACTCTGAGGTCCGACGGAAGATCCCTCGTCAAACACTCGATCACGATCACCTGAATAACAGGGATACGATCAATACATATTGAAACACAACATACGGAGCTAATACGTCAAGAACACCATGTTCTCAAAAGACGTATCGCTCGAAATATCAACGAGGATAGCAAAATTCTCAAAATACACCCAAACAACCCTCGTCCCAAATTAGAACACTCAACTCAACTCAAAAACCTCACCATTGCGTTCGGCATGCGAAAACAAGCGAAACGACGTAAAACTTGCCAAAAATTCTCACATCGCCGAAGTTCCGCCGCGCACAAAAACATGCAAATGATACATCATTGGGAAGCCCAAGACAAGCCCAACAACTTGTAGTACATCACAAACCCCAATTCAAACCGGAAAACCCCCAATTTGCCGGAAAACTGAATAACCCACCGGAATTTCATTACCTCTGTTTGCCGGAATCCGGTCACGGCAGAGGTCAAGACCACTTGGGATAGATTCACCATCACAAGGACTACTGATACTCACCATTATTAAGTACTAAATTAACACTTAACACTCAACAACAATGAGCCAATTAAAACCCTTTTTAGTAGATGTAGCATTGGTAAATAGGGATCGTTCTTAACCGGGGATTGATGGTGCATGCATAACTATGCTAGGTTTGTTTATGGGGGTGCGAGATTTGGTTTGTTTAACTAAATTTACAAGACATCATGTATACCTCCACCATTTTCATGCTTCACTTACCCAGTATCAACGAAATTCTTACCTTCAACCTGCAATTTATACACATGCTTTTAAGAGTGCGACGAAGAGCGCCTACACCTTAATTTATTTAAGATTCATACAAAACATGCTAGGGAGGAACGAAGAGCGTATCACCCAACACATTAAGAAGCTTTAAGCATACAAGCATGCATACAAGTCAAAGACCAAAAACTAAGAACACATGGAAGATAACATAAGTAAGTAAAAACGTATAGCCTTTATTAAACAAATCACAAGTCGTAAACCGAATTTTTTACAAGACAAAAGATGAGATAGAAGGTTTATGGTTACACTTTTGGAGTCTGTGAAGAGCACTAACAACGCCTCGAGTGGATGGATTCTCAAGAACAAGACGAAGAGCGCCAATTATTCTTGATCCGTGAGGAGGGAGCTTCGGCCTTGGAGGGGATTAGGCATAGGACGACTTGGGAGGTGTTTTGGGCAGAGCTTTGCTGTCTATGATGTGTGATAATGAAACCCTAGTCGAGCCCTCATTTATATAGGCCAAGCAAAGCCTAGTTCGACTCCTTTTAAAAGTCTAACTACTCCACCCGGGTAACCTGACCCTTCTTCACTAAAATAGGAATTTCTCTCGTTCTAGGACTCCAAATCGCTTGATTCCAGTTGCGTTGGAAACTAGACTTCTAGATATTTCCAACCATATACTAATCGTGTCTAGATTCATCCGGATCTGTTCACAGTGGCCTTTTGAAGTGGGCTGATCTGCACAGGCAGATTTCCTTATTTCTAGCTTTTGATTCATTTTCTTCTTTTGGGCTTCTTTGTGGGTGAATCTTGACATGATCTTAGACATTCTTGGACACATGAGCATGGTCTTGACCCATCTTAGTGATCTTTGATCCATTCTTTATAAATCGTGGCCCATTCTTCTTCATCTTTCCTCCTCATTTTAGGAACTTCCTCCTTAGTAGGTTTTGAGCTCATTTCTGCCTCCTTTACGGATTCCTCCTTTATTTCTACCTACAAACATAAAGTAAGTTAAAAACATATTTACTAAGCACAAAACAAAACTAAATATAGAGAGAAAGTGATTAATAATCAAGCATAAAATGCGTAGATCAACTACAAAACCCCCATAGCCTCGACCCCCATTGCCGTCGTCCGAGCCGCCTCCGTCCACCGCCGATTACCGCCATAATTTCCTCAACTTTAACACATCAGTTCTACCTCCTCCGGTCACCAATGAAGGCGATCCACCTATCAAACTGAAGATGAGCTCGAGCCCAACAACTTTCATGAAGGAACCACGGCCAAATATTGTCGGAATAAAGCACACCAACGCCGAGAACCTCACGGCCCAAATGGGTCAGTTTTGACCCGTGGGTCAACGCTGGTCAACGGGCATTTTCCCAAAATGGAAACTTTTCCTGTATATCTCGAATTTATACCGTATACATACCAAACACATACACGATTAAATTAACATTCACCAACCGACTTCAAAACTCGATAAAACATTACTCGCTTAATCGAAAAATTCCCCCGATCTCGAAATTAAATCCTCTACAATTACAGCGAAGGAACTCAAACCAAATTTTTGCCCAATAATTTAGTCATGAACAAACCCACGAGTATGATTAATTCACAATAATTACGGCTCGGACCAATATGTGCACATTCCAAGGTTCGGGTCGTTATAGGTAGGGCTTCAACGAGTGGCTTCTTCTTTGGGAGATTCGACCTCCTCTACTGGGTCATCACCCTCCTCTTCGGCGGCTTTTGAGTCGCTAAGATCGCGGTTGTCCACCGGTGGTGGTGCGATTAAGGGTTTTGGGATCGAGGATTGGGCCTTTGATTTGGCGGTAGTCATGGTGACGGAGAGATTGAGTACCAGAGAGAGAGAAGATGAGAAAAAAATGTGGGTTTGTGTTTCAGAAAGGTAAAATGCAATTCTGATGTGATGGAGGAAGTGGAAAGATTTGGGGATTAAAAAGAAGGCACGAAGGTCTAGGAGATGTGTATGGGAAAATTGGGATTTTTAAAAATCAAGGGAGATGAAAAGTGAGATTGTGTACCAAGGATGTGGAAAGCGCGGGAAGACATGTTTGAGGAAATAAATGGTCACGGCTCCTGGGGAGTGGGGGATTTCCTTTAGGTTGGGTGTCAGGCCCATGAGAAAATTTTCGAGGGGTTTGTAGGAGTAAATAAGTTGGTCAAAGTGGGTTTTTTGGTTAAATGAGTCAAGGCTAGTGTGAGGCCCGATGACCAAACATAGGAAATACTTGCACGTGAGAGGCATATGGGAGGGAAATACTTAGTCAAGCACAGTTGAGAAGGTGAAGGCTGGAGTATAGGCCACAGCGAGAATAGCTCAAAGAGGTTTCGGCAAGTGAGTGAGGAACTTGGGATTGAAGGTAAGGAGGTAGTTTCGGGCCAGTAGGTTCAAAACTTGAGGCCCACAAGTTAGTTCCCAATTTGGAGGGATATTTTCGACTATAAATACTATTCACTCAATTAGAGTTCCTTAGTGAGTTGAGCGTCAGAGTGTCTTTGCAAGTACTCCCCCCCCCCCCACACACACACACACTCCAACGTTGAAAAGTTAGCTTCTGACGTGTCTAGAGCGTGGTACGATTGGTGTTTATTGATTGGTTCTTGTTGATCTGAGAAATATGCTTGCACGTGAGAGGCACATGGGAGGGAAATACTTGGTCAAAGACAGTTGAGAAGGTAAGGGCTAGAGAATAGGCCTTAGCGAGAATAACTCGAAGAGGTTTCGGCTGGTGAGTGAGGAACTTGGGACTGAAGGTAAGGAGGTAGTTTCGGGTCAGTAGGTTCAAAACTTGGGGCCCACAAGTTAGTTTCCGATTTGGAGAGAAATTTTCAACTATAAATACTGTTCACTCAATTAGAATTTCTTAGTGAGTTGAGCGTCAGAGTGTCTTTGCAAGTACTCCCCCCACCCCACACACACACACTCCAACGTTGAAAAGTTAGCTTCTAACGTGTCTAAAGCGTGATACAATTAGTGTTTATTGATTGGTTCTTATTGAGATAATTAGTCAGACCCGAATTTTTACCCGCGAACAGCTCACGTACCTTCAAAAGTTGTTATTATTATTATTATTCTGCAACAACATCGTTCTGCTGAGATTGAACTTAGTTAGTGCAGCTGGCATCTCCTAAATGGGGCTTTGGACTGTCTTTCCTTATCAGCAACTCAACATTGAACTGCACATGGATAATTTTGAGGTTTTGGCCTTACCATCACAATGTACACGTTGATCATCATAAAAAAGATCAAATGTTAATCTTAAGACATGTAAATCTACATATTGCTCATGTCAAAGTAGGCGTAGATCGATTAGTGGAATAATATTGAAAACGTAGATTTACTAGCAGTACAACTTCTTCTTTTTTGAATAAATACTACCAGTACAGCTTGTAAATCAGTTGATGTGTGCTGTATACGGTATACCTAATGGTTTATGGATAATCTGGATCGGATTTTACGCACAGTTGCTTCTTCCGGTAGATCACACATGCATATACATAAATCTGCAGGCCAATAGTAGGCATATATACAAGAGCAAGCTAGCCTAGCTTTACCCAGATATTCGACTTAGACAGACACAATGCAAGCGTAAACCCTAATTCAATCTCGCTGCTCACTCCATCTCAAGTTTTCTGAAGCTAGCTATGACCAACTTTTGAAAGCCGGCCATTATAGTGATTGATGCTAGCTTGCATTGTAACAACATCATCATCATCATCATAATCAACTGTTACATAAGCAACTCATCGTGCTCGTCTTCATCTAACACTCTCCTCCTACCACGTTCACGTACACTTCATCCTAAGTTGACATTGCTCAGAATTTCAGAAAGGGGCATTTTCGTCCACAACAGAAACCCAGAACACCATACACCAATTAATTCTTCATATATTTCCGGACCTTAATTAATTACTAGTCCCATAACCCAACTTTCGGCCACGTCTGGCTTATCTTCTATAGTCTTCGATTCTTGGCACGCAAGTGTGTTACATCAAGGGCAATTCTGGGAATCAATCCAACTATCTAAAGGAACCTTCTGCTTTCCATTCTCCCTTTCCCTATTGGATAAAAATTAGGCATAAAATTTGTAATGTAAAATGTTTCCCAGGTTCCCAGTTTGGGAATTCGCTAATTGGCCTATATATACACTCAAAACTCGCACAATTCCATCAACCAAACCAAACTTCTACGACTTGTTCGCTACTAAATCCACTAACTTCATAACCTATGCTACATTTCCCTCGCATTCCCATAAAACCCTAGCTAATAGCTAGCCGCTGCTTCTTCATCATCTATTGCAACTACGTATTCCAAATTCCAGATAGATATATTTCTTGTCGTATCACAAATGGACCGCGTAGCAAAGCTGGCATCGCAGAAGGCAGTGGTGATCTTCAGTAAGAGCTCGTGCTGCATGTCACATACAATTAAGAGACTGTTCTATGAGCAAGGCGTAAGCCCCGACATCTACGAGCTTGACGAGGAGTCGAGAGGGAAGGAGATGGAGTGGGCGCTGATGAGACTAGGGTGCCAACCATCGGTGCCGGCCGTGTTCATCGGAGGCAAATTTGTGGGATCTGCTAACACAATCATGACCCTTCATCTTAATGGCTCCTTAAAGAAGTTGCTAAAAGATGCTGGTGCTCTATGGTTTTAGTACCAATACTATATACATGGACGGACAGGCCGCATTGCCTGATATATATGTCCCCAAATAATATTGGAGGTTAAAACTTTTATAGTTTTCCTTTTTGTTCTTGCAACGTGTTTGAACCCGAAATAAAATATCTATTATTGAGTTTTGAGGGTTGGATTGAACGGCCCGTGTAAAATATAAACAGTTCAGATTATAATGAGCTGAAGAAGGCTGAACCATGTGACTTATTTCTAATCTAATTTCTCTTACATTGGTTAGGACTCCATTGAGAGAGTTATTGATATGATCACAGACGGAATTTTTGATAATTTAGAGTTGTATTACAAGTCCGGCTACTAAGGAGTTCCAAGTGAAGTGGAACACGGATACATTCTTCTATATAAAGAGTTAAAAAACGATTGGAAAAAGATCCTCGATCAAATACATATTTTGCTCCCAACAAACTATCCTTCTCGTCAGAGAAAAACCTTGCAACCGACAATCAAGAGAGTTGTCACCAGGAAGAGTGAGATTCTTACGATTCAAGGACGCAAAACCCTGCAACCGGCGATCGAGAGGCTTGTCACCAGGAAGAGTGAGAGTTTTGAGATTCAAGCACCAACACCCATGTGTTCTCAACACCGCATCAAGGAGATTGCTCTGCTTTACACAAAAAAGAGTGTAGAGTATCGATTTTCGTGGCTCAGCAAGAGACACGAAAACCACAAGTCCTAAGTCATTAGGCAAGAAGGATCCATTCAGGCGAGATTGGTTCTCTCCTCATCTAAATCTCTTATCAAGAAGTCAGTAGCTGCTAGCTAACAACTCAACATTTCATCGCAAGACGGTGGCACGCCAGCGGATGATGCACGATCGAGAAAAGAGACAGTTTACGAGATCTCTCAAGTCCGCTAGGAGATTTTGGCGTTAAATATTTTGGCACGCATAGTGGGACTAATTTTTAGTGTCTCTAAGTGACAATTAGGGACCCCTATAAAAACGAGTACCCTCAGTGTTGTAAATACCCACAACCGAATTACCGGGAACACACTTCTTCTAAGTATCGCTCACTATCCGAGAAGGCGGTTGAGATCATCTTCAGAACAGAACATCATTCAAGCATGAACATCAACTTCCTGAGTGAAGGTGATATATATTAATCACTTAGGTTAGGAAGAATATCAAGGGTACACTACTAAGTGGGACGTATAGCTTAGGGGTTACATTGAATCCATCGAGCGAAGGTTTGAAGAGCAAGCAGACTTGCTCGCTGCCAATAGCGAGAAGATAGACATGGCGATAGCCGAAATCAAAGCTCCAAGGCTAGAATATAACAAAGACCTGGAGGATTAGAAGCTGCTGAAGGCTCAAATAGCAACCCTCGCAGAGGGTCAGGAAAGGATGCATACGGAGATCATGCATACCCTAGATTCAAACCTAACAAAGAAGGCCAAAGCGGTGGCCAAGCAATTTCAGAGAGTGGAGAGAGACATTTCAACTCTTACTAAGTCTGTCTCTGATCTTACCAGGAGCACACGACAAGCATGGGCTTTCTCGGCTACATGGGAAGAGCGCTTAGAAAAGTTTATGGATGAGTATGATATTCGCATCGCCAAAGCACATGAGCCGTATGAAACTCCTTTCCCGCCTATCCAGAAAGGCGACACCAAGGCTTGGCAGTGGCCAAGACATTACGAACCAATCAATTTCCTAACCTTTACAGGGGATGATGATGCCAATGCACAACCACACATTTGGCATACTTCACCCTGCAACTAGGGCAATATGCTGAAGACAATGAGCTCAAATTGAGAATCTTCAATTCATCTCTGTCTGGGTTAGCCCTCGTCTGGTATACAGGTATGGAGAAGAGGTCCACCACAGAGTGGGCGACAATGGAAGCATTATTCATAGACTTTTTTGGGACAACGAGACCATAAACCAGCATCGAAAACTATCAACCATGAGTCAATCATCATCAGAAATGCCAATAGCTTTCCTTCACCGTTTCCGATCTGAGTACAACCTATGTAGAACCCCGTTAATAAAAGATGCAGTTGTTGAAATGGCCATAAATGGCTTGGAAGACCAGTACTATAATATATTTTTTTCAACAACAGGTATTTTACCCTAAACGAGCTTATTATGGCTGTTATGAAAGCTTACAATGTCATGCAAGAGCGTGACAACAAACATAACTCGTCAAAGGGAACATATGCATCAAGGTCTTACGATAAACACAAGCGAAGAACTATGGCTTATATAGAGGATCAAGTTGAACAAGAACTAGACTATGAAGAAGAATAAGTGGGTGATGTCGAGTTGGCGACGAACAAAGTATTGAAACCCCGCAAGCTTCAGAAAAACAAAGGTCATTTAAAGCTCTCGACAGTGTCTTTTGCAAAGCTAGAATTCGAGACGTAAACCTATGATGCCAACATGGCTCATGAGATACTAGATGAGCTTTTCAGTATGCGAGCCGCCAAGACAGACTTTGGCCCACTTTCTAGCGTTGAACAATTAAAAGGGAAGAAGTATTGTAAGTTCCATGGCACATGGAACCATATGACTAAGGATTGTGTCAAGCTTAAAGATCAAATCCAGAAGTGGATTAACGAAGGCCAGTTAGCATTAGAAGGAGCTTCCAAGACGGCCTCGCTAGTTGATTCACAACCATTCCTGGCACCTCAGGTTAATGTGGTGAACGTCGATTGGTCATCGACCATCAGCTTTGTAATAGGAGCAGAAGAAAATAATGAACTAATCCACCCGCAGTATACTTTTCCACAAAATAAGGTGGAAGAAATCATTGACAGGCTGTAAGAGATGAACATTATCGTCTATTAGCCAGTATTCAAGCTAAAACATCTAGAATATAAAAGGTCAGGCGAGCATTTTTGCAGGTTTCACAACACATTTGGACACCAAATAACAGCGTGTTCTGCTCTGAAGGATAGAATTCAGGGTTTAATTGACCGGGAAGTGATCACAGTTAGCAAAGAAGGGGTGGTAGAATAGCATCCTAATACACCACCACCTTTCATTATGGTTCCAGTAATTTCCCCATCTCACGATACACTTGGGAAAGTAAGACGATGGAGAAGATCAAGGGGCGGAAGCCAAAGCCCAAGCAAAATATCACATTTGTCTAACCTAGGCAAGCCGAGATCATATATGATGCATCTAAGCGAGTAGAGATTTTTGAATAGTTGCTCCAAGCGGGTATAACAGTGGTGCCAAATAATTGGGGAACCCCAGATCCAAATTCGAAAGATGTGAAGATCTACCTCACTGTTGGTACCATAACAAATGGGACATCACTCCACTAATGATTGCATTAAACTGATGTATAGGATTCAACAGTGGATAGACGAGGGAGAAGTGCAGATTGCAGCACCCTCGCCAAATCTTGCGATCAAAGAAGCGTTGATGGTTGGAATGATAGAGTTGCCAAGGGGTAACCCAAACAAAAGGAAATCAACTCTTGACCTTCAAACCAGTGATGAGGGTACCTCAAGGAAGCAGCAAGGGAAAACATCAAAAGGAAAAGAAAAGGTCGACCCAAAGGAAGAATCACCTGTGGCTTTGTGTTCCCGTTGCAAGTTCCATTGTGGGTTGAAGATCATGTACGAGGAATTAAAGGAAGCAGTCCAAATCTATCCAGAGTTGATCTCAACACCTGAACACTATCAACCAAGTAGCCCAAGGGAGCTAAGTCAAAGGAATTCCAAAACCTTCAAGCGAAGGAGAGCTGTAGAGAAGACAGGCAGATCAGAGAAATTTGAAACAGCTACAATCGAAACAATGGCCAAGCCATATATTCCACCCGCTTTAAGAAATATCACTAAGGAAAACGTATGGTATGTGAAGGAGAAAGGTATAACGGTGGAAGTAACTCCGAGTAGGAGGCACAATTTGCAACGGCACTTTAGAGAAGCTAAGAGAGCTCTGGAGGCGTTAGAGATGTGTTTGGTACTGGAAGAGCAATTGATATACACCCCATACACTAGCCTCTCGGATGATCCCCGAGACGCTCCCGGAAGGGATAGGACAAACTCATTACCCGTGGATTTCATAGTACCCAGAAGGGTTAGGACAAACACCTGACCTGGGCTTTATTGTAACTTTGAGGAAAATGTACTCAAGTTACTGCCTCCACACACAGTACCCAGGAGGGTTAAGACAAACACCTTACCTGGGCTTGTTTATTTTCAGACTCGCATTATTTTTTATGTACATTATTTATGAAAGGCATATTATTTACAGCTTCAGTTAAAAAGTGAAATTTTATTTTTGTCTACTCATTCTAATAGTTTTTATTATTTTATGTGTCTTTTTCCTGGGCTTTTCAGTTTTAATTGCCCAGTTTGCAGAGTTCTTCTGAGATCGAGCACGCATGCAGATCGAGGCATAGTGGTATTTACCGTAGGATCCAAGGTTGATCCTGCGAGTTAGTATTTTACTTTTCATTGTTAGCTTAATTTATTTAGCAGCTCTGATGTCGAAAATAGTTGTATATTTTGTATATTTTAGTAAGGAACCTAGATGTGCGAAATTTCATTATTTCATGACTTTTGAATTTTAATTATCCACTTTGGCTGTCAAATAGAGAGTAGAAACTAAGGTTAGCAGAGTCGTTAGGGCTTAGTTCCAGTTTAGGCAACTAAATCGGGAACGGGTCCTTTCAGTTAGTATCAAAGCATTAGGTTATAGGTTCTGTAGACTGTACTTGGTTTCTTTTGTCGCTGTGTTCGATTATGCTCAACACTTCTGGAGTGATGGCTCGACTACAGCGGATCCCCATCGAATACTCACGGTGTTGAACGTCGTCGAATACGTGACAAATGTGACAAAGTATAAATTTCAGATTGTGAGTCAGTGTGCCTTTGTCGTTATGCCTTGCGTGCGCCTACCTTGATCAAATTATTGGGAATGTTCATACATTTTTCCACGTTAGCAGAACATGATGAAATGGTTTTAATTAATTGAGTTCTTAAGGAATGTAAGTTCAGTGAAGAGTCAAGCATTGGACTGGTTTCCTCACCTCGTTTGAGTGGTGTAGTGAACTCTTTTGTATTCATTGTTCACATCTTTCTTGTGCCCACTCTGCGATGGAAATAGCCAGATGCTACATTTTCATGGTTGTATACCCCGCGTCTTCATTTAGGTTTCAGTTTTCTTTTTCGACGCATGTATAGAGAATTTGCAATTTTTGATCATCTGCGTTGTTTCTCAGTTTTACGATGGCAACCGGAGCAGTAATACACACTTACTATCGGGTCTATTGTGTGGCACTATGAGAATTCAACGACTGTAGTGTGTCTAGTTTTCGACTCGTAGCATCGACTCGAGTGTTAGTTGAGATATAGGGTTGCTTTTTGAGAAAAATCGAACCTCTTTTATGTGTTCGTTTGGTCTTTTTCTTCATTTCAGATTTGTTTGGGCTATGTGAGTCATGGGTTAATATTATTATAGTAAACGAGGTGTTCATGATGATAATTAAATGGACTTAATGACCAGATTGCCTCTATGGACATACTTCAGACCTCAGAATCAATAACCCTCATGTTGGTGATTTCATCGATTTCAGCGGCTCCATCATGAAGTGCTTTGGGCTCATGTGTCTTCTGTCCCATCGGAAAAATGTACAATGCCGTAGTCGTGGATGATGTGAATAAAGTAGAAATGATATGGTTTAATTGTCAAATTAAAGATGAAATTTATTGTAGACCTTAAGTTGATGTTCTGATATTTTTGGGGGAAATGAGCTTTATCGAGAGTAAGTTTTATCTAACCTTATTTTTACTCTCTTGCACGAATCGACTTGAGTATCAAATTTTGTTCTAAGGTTTCCTTTACTTGATTCAATCTTCGTTGGGCTGGGTACCTACGAGTACTATTATATGAGAATCAAATTGTTTTCTCTCTATGTAGCTTTATCACTGGGTTCAAAAATGCGCTTCGTGTCGTAGTTGACATCGAAGGTAAGGAGTAATTACCTTATGCCTCAGCTAGATATATGTGGAAATGTTCTTGTGGGAATGTTACCGTTCTGTGATTTTATATCAGCAGTGTATCCCGCAATGATTTCAACCAAACAATATCATTGGGATGCATACATATTCCTTTCAGACGTTCAATCTCCTTGTTTATCGCTTTTTCATGGAACGAATTCGTAGTGTTCGAGGTAGTTTGTTGACTCAAACTACATGAAATTTAATTAAATCCCCACTGGTCACCTTGACCCATATAGAATTTCTAATTGACGTCAGCAGTGGAGATCTATTCACTATTCTGTGATTCTACCAATTTATTTTGGTTAATCAGGATTAACCTT
Organism: Geum urbanum; assembly: GCA_946800695.1. Lineage (NCBI taxonomy): Eukaryota > Viridiplantae > Streptophyta > Magnoliopsida > Rosales > Rosaceae > Geum > Geum urbanum. The sequence goes on from OX327012.1 coordinate 32,633,081, forward strand.
AAGTTTCTTTACACCAATCTATTTTTTGATTAAGTTGTGTTCGTTTTATGTCGTGAACACATTTCTCTCTATAAAAATATATTTTGTGATACGTAGCCAGGTTTTGAAATATAATTTTCCTTGTTTGAATCAAGAGAGTTCGCGAGAATGAAGACGTTTATACCAAGGTTTTGAATCAGAGTTGTGCATTTTATGCTTGTGCACCTTGGAAACACTAAGTTCGGTAATCAGCAAGGATTTGTGTACATCATAAGTATGTGTTGAAGTCAGAAAATATGGGTATGAGTTATTTTGATATTTGTTGCACGATCTTCGAATTCACACTAAAATAGTTAAAGGAGCATCATGCAGGTGACTAAGCGTTCTTTACTCACGTGAGAATATATGAGAATTTTTTTGGAAACGCAACTACCATAATTCTTATCATTAATTGCTACCGGAGAGTTGTAACGTTTCTAGAATTTCACAATATTTTCGTTCTCTGGTTAGTTTTCATTGTTTAAGTATATAGTGTTCAGGAAATCACTCATTTTTGTTATGGTGTAATGAGTATAGTGGCATCAATTCAGCTATTTAATTAGAGAGCGAGTCTGGGTTTGTAAGTTAGTACCTTTCTGTTTTACCACCTCTAATGGATAGATATTTTAAGTAAAGGTATATCTATTTTTTCAACAAATTTTTTGACATTAGATAATAGTCCTTATGATATACGTGGGTAAAACTAGAACTCCGAGGCTTGAAAAATCAAGTTTTGATGAAATTTTTGTCGGATGCGATCGGAGGCTGCCGGTGGATTTTTTTTTTTTTTTTTTGAGAGAGAGAGAGAGAGAGAGAGAGAGAGAGAAGTAAGGATGAGGATGTGATAGAAGGAATCTGATCGATCTAATAATATAGTTTTCTTAGGCGACGAAATGATCTATCGCCTAAGTGTCCTGTTTCCGCCGCTTAAGTTCTCACCTAGGCAACGAAAATAGGTTCGTCACCTAAGTTAGCACTTAGATGACGAAATCAGTTGCGTCATTTAAGTGTGGCATACTTAGCCAACGACAACAAATGACCGTCGTCTTAGTGTGTCTCTTAGGCGATGACCTATGGAAACCGTCATCTAAGAAATCACTTAGCCGACAACGATCATGTTTCATTGCCTAAGTGTGACTTAATCAACGAAAATATTTTTCGGGCGACGACAAATTATTTCGTTGCCCAAGTCCCACTTAGGTGACGAAACCGTTAAGGTTTCGTCGCCTAAGTAAGTATTTCTGGTAATGATATATATATATGTAGATGGCTCTTCCACTAAGGTATACCTATTTTTTGCTCATTTTCAGGTATAGGACATTACACAAACTTTTCGATCATATTTTACCATCTTCACCGTTCAGATTTTAAGTCCTAGTATATAGATCAAGCATGTAAATTTTCAGCCAAATGGTGAACATTTAGGTATTCAAAAGTGCAGTTAAAGTTTATAAGTATGAACAGTTCAGGTTTAACAAATTTGGTCTATCCCTTGATTTAATCTAGATCGATACCTTAACGATCACCATTTTGGCTGAAAATTTACATGAATTATCTACTCATATAGACTTAATAATTAGACGGTGGAGATGCTAAAATATGATCAAAAAGTATGTGTAATGCCCTATACCTGAAAATGAGTAAAAAAAAATATACCTTAGTGGAATGGTTTTATATATATATATATATATATATATATATATATGTATATATCCTATCAAGTGGGAAGCTTCACATTGAAACTTCGGTGTGAAGTTTCATTTTACGCAAAATTGACAAAATATTTCGAAGATTGAAACCACTCAACTTTTAGATACACATGCGAGGATTGTACTTGCAAAATTTCAGCTCAATTGGAGATGTTTTGAGATTTGACCAGTTGATCGCCACATCAAATTTTGAGCTAAATCGGACAATCTGTATGCATTGTTAAACAATGCGACGATCAAATAGTCAAAACATCCCTGATTGAGCTAAAATTTTGCAAGCACGGTCCTTGCATAGGTATTTAAAGGATGTGTGATGTTAGTGTGTGTTCCGTAACACACAATTACAGCACATTTAGTCACTAAAAACGGGTTAACACAGCTTAGACCAAACGCAAGGCAACAATGCAGGCTTCGACTTTAACCAAGGAACCGACACCATCCGAACATCCACGCGTTCAGTACGGCAAAACGCAAAGTACCTGGGAAGGCCATGTACAAGATAGGCAAAGATCCCACATCGAAGGACAGCAACAACCTCCATACTCAACCACCAATATAAGCAACACATTTATGATAGATACAAGGTACGCCCGTTACTACCAATACTACTGTTACACTCCATACATTCTAACTAGAGCATCGGAGAGTCGAAGGCAGGAACACCCCGTCAAGACTCTTCACGCCCCGTTTGGTGTGTTAATCTTAATAGCAGGTAAAGGACAACATACCCGCGATAGACCAGGTCAGCCCGAAATAGCTCAACCCGCTCTTCTGCTAAAGACACTCGCGGAATTTGGTAGAAACAATTGGCGCAGTATGTGGGAAGCGAGCAATCGTAAACCACATACAAAAAACTAGCAGCAAAAATGACGACAGACCACATCACACCCGAAAGCAGGAAGACAAGAGACACACTCATAGACACAATCAGCAGCATCAACGACCTAATGGAGGATGAAGCGGTATCCCATCTCGTGAAGGAACTCCAATCGGCCAAAACCGAAAGAGATCAGGAATGCCAGGCCCGACAGCGATTGGAGGAATGACTTGATGCGTTCATCCGGAGCTAGGAGACCCAACGCGAGAATCTAGGACCAACAGAGGAACCAAAAGTGGGCGAGCAGGTCATCAGAATCAACCCACCATAGGGACTACGAAACAACCAACTTGCGGGCCCACCCCCACCGCCAGAAAGATTACAGGAATACGACGACAAAGAACCAACTGCAACAATCAAGGACGCCATGCTCCGACGGATGGAAGAAATGGATGCCGAAATCACATCACTAAAGAAAATCACGCATAAAGGGCCAAATGGGATGTACACGCCCCGCGTAAGCCTATTATCAGACGTCATCCTGGCACAAGGCAGGGACCCATATTCCAAAACCGTCAAGATCAGCAGATTCAATGGGAAGGGAGATCCACGAACACATACCGACGAGTATCAATCCCCCACCGCAGGTACCCGATACTCGGACGCAACCCTCTGCTTCTTATTCTAAGAGACGTTAACAAAAGAAGCGCGAAACTGGTTCTACAAGGTGCCCACTGGATCCATACACTCATTCGAGGAGCTAACGAAGTGTTTCCTCAAATGATACCGGCTGCAGGGCAAGTACAACACCGCCAGCACACTCCTCAAGATCCATCAGGGAGACACCGAAAACCTGTCCGGCTTCATCAATCGATTGAGAGCTCTTGCTAACACATGCAGGAACCTTGACAAAAATGTGGCAAAACGGCGTTACTGGAAAATCTGATAGGAACCCCGTTTGTAGAGAAGTTGGTCAAGAAGGACTACCTCGGGTATAACGAGGTTATCGACCTGATCGTACAGAAGGCACTGGTGGAAAGCCGTGTATACGGGGCACAAGGTCTGAACTCAGCTCTACCCTCGAAAGCAAGCAACTACATACACAACCACCCACCATCCCCCCACATAGCTAAAAGTCCACCACAAAAACATAGCCTGAATTAACCTCCCGCAATCGTGAAAGCCACTACCGCGAACATAAAAGCAACAAACAATATCAACAAGCGCATCGCGGGACGCGAAGCCCCAGCCCGACGGAACCCACCACCACCACCCAGAGATCTCCACCCACGCCGCGAAATCTTCTCGATCACCCAGGCCTCGAAGGAGGAGATGGTCAAGCAAAACAAAAGTCATATCCACCCCCCAATGCCGAGAGCACCCGGTATCGCCCCCATGCGGAATAACAGGGGAACGTGGTGCATGTACCACGATTTGAACACCCACAACACCAATGACTGTGAAATCCTGGCAAGGGAAATCGAACGACTGCACAACCAGGGAACGTTAATCTTCCAGAGGCCGAACACCGAATGACAGATTGCAAACATACGAACAAAGGGTACAATCAACAACATCTCGGGAGGGAAGCGCAAGCCCGAATGCCCACGAGAGCGGGAAGAGCCTGGCTCAAGGGACGTATTAGTAGTACATTCGGGGAATCCACCGAAGCTGGCAGGAAGGATTGGCCTCCAATCACTTTCTCCTGCAACGAAGAAGAGAGCAACCGAAACAGCACGCTGTCATTCATCATTGACGGAATGGTGGATCAATATCTTGTCAAGTGTATTCTCATCGACAACGGGGCATCCGTTAACATCATCTTCCGGGAGGTATACGAGGGGCTCAAATGCCCGAGGTGCAAGATAACACAGGACCACGAAAGCATTTCCAGCTTCTCGGGTGAAACCACATACCCTCTAGGGAGCGACTATATGCGATTTGGCATCGGGACGTCAAGCAACCCCCAGAACGAGATCAGAACGGACTTCGTTATTGTAGACATTCGCACGTCCTACAATATGATCCTGGGACGACCCGGCATCTCAAAGCTAAAGCTGATTATTGCAAGACACATGCTCTTGGCCAAGTTCCCAACAGATTATGAAATTGACACGATCAAAGGGTACAATTTCATGGAAAAGGTTGCACGACCGGACGAAGACAACACACGATTGGAGGTACTCGCAGTGGCAGAAGGCTTCCCTAAAGAATAGCAACCTGATGACCCAAGGGATGGGCTGAACGCCATCCAGCATGCCATGGAAGGAGAAGAGCTACGCACGATACCCATCGGCGCCCAGCTAGAGCCAGACATAGCAGCCAGACTGGTTCAGATCCTATCAGATTGCCGGCAGGTGTTCGCATGGTCTTACGCAGACATGCCAAAATTTCCCTAAGCATCATCTCCCACAAACTCAGCATCAATCCAATAGCGAAGCCGGTCAAGCATAAATGATGGGCGTATGACTAAGAACGATAAACGGCCATGCACCCGGAGGTGGACAGACTACAGAAGATCGGTTTCATCCGAAAGGTTGACTACCCGAAATGGATCTCCAACGCCATTATGGTCAAGAAGCACAACGGATCATGGCGCATGTGTGTGGATTGCAGCAATCTGAACAAGGCCTGCCCGAAGGACAGCTTCTTATTGCTCAGAATTGATCAGCTGATGGACGCCACTGTAGGACACGAATTGTTATCCAAGATGGATGCGTATTCGAGGTACAACCAAATCCTCATGAACCACGAATACTAGGAAGCCACTTGCTTCACTACAGACAAGGGACTATTGTTACGTAGTCATGCCGTTCGGCCTCAAGAACGCAGGCTCCACCTACCAAAGATTGATGAATATCATATTCGATGGGCTAACGGGCGAAATCGTGGAAGTCTACATTGATGACATACTGGTAAAAAGCACCAAGGTAAGGGACCACCCCGAACACCTATGAACTGTACTCTAGCTCCTGATCAAGAATGGCATGTGATTAAACCCAGCAAAGTGCATATTCGGCATAACGACAAGCAAGTTCCTCGAATACATCATCAACCAACGGGGTATCAAAGCTTCCACCACAAAGGTCAATGCAATACTAGACATGAAACCTCCAACGACCAAGGCCGAGCTCCAAAACCTAACGGGAAAACTAGCGTCCCTGAATCGCTTCATCTCTCGCTACTCCGACAAGTGCGCACCATTTTTCAAGGCCCTCCGCACAACAAACAAATGGAACGTCATTTGGACACCCAACTGCGAAGCCGCATTCACATCCATCAAGAAATACCTAGCCTCAATCCCCCTCTTATCCAGGCCCGTGAAAGAAGAAACCTTGTACGTATACCTATCTGCTTCTCTAACGACCGTTAGTTCCGCCCTTGTACGGAGGGAAACAAATTCGGAACTGCCAGTTTTCTTCATCGGAAAGGGCATGACACCACCCAAGACCCGTTACCCAACAATCGAGAAGGTGGCACTCGCACTCATAACAACAACCATACAACTCAGGCCATACTTCTAGGACCACAGCATCCACGTTCTTACAAACGTTCCGCTACGACAAGTGCTGCAATCACCAGATCACAGTGGCCATTTGGCAAAGTGGGTCGTCGAGCTGAGCGAATACGATATCCATTATACGCCTCGAACGGCAATAAAGGGCCAAGCCTTTGCAGACTTCATAGCCGAGTACACTGAGGCTGAAGATACAACAAAGCCTGCTCCCGATGGCATAGCACTCGTCATCACAGACATCCCCAACCAGGAGCCTCCAAAACCCGAGTTACCATGGAACCTCTACGTAGACGAGTCGTGCACCAAGAAGACTAGTGGGGCCGAAATTATCCTTACTGGGCCAGGGGTCGTACGAGCAGAGTACACACTCAGATTCAAATTTAAAGCCACAAACAACAAGGCCGAATATGAAGCTCTCATTGCCAGACTACAACTAGCCCGAAACTCAGAATCCCCGAGCATCAACATCTTCAGCGACTTGCAACTAGTCGTTAACCAAATCTGGGGCGACTTCAAAACAAAGGGCGATACTGTGACGACCTGGACCAAAATCAGCAGTATGATCAGCTATATACGTGAGTTACTGCGTAGTCGCAGAGTTTCGGCAGTATTTGAATCGCCGGATTTGTTAACGACTTAATCATTGGCCGAGAATTGGAGCTGGGTCTCTTCTCGAGAGTCGTTGTACGTGTGATTTCGAGTTCATGGGCGATTCCGGATCGTTATTTGGATGACCGAGAAATTTATTATGAATATTTGAAGTTTCGACGGAATCGGGTTATAATAGTGATGTTCTTAGCGACTAAATTACCGGACGAGAATTTGGTTTCGGCTTCTTCACGGAAGTTGTTCAGAATTTAATTTTGAGTTTGTGGGAACTTTCGAAGCATTATTCTGAGTTACGAAGATTAAGTTGTGATTATTTCCGATTGTTGATTATTTAGTCGATTTAAATGTGTTGGTTTGAACAGTTGACTTTTTATCCGATTGGTCGATGTATTTGACTTTGGGTGATAATTGAAGAGCATGTCGAGTCGAGTTTGTGGCCGCGAGAATTATCGGAATCGGAGTTACGACGCGAGAGTTACGGATGTTTAAAGTTGTCGAAATACGTAATTTTGGGAGTTTCCAAAAATGGAAGGCCTATAAATAGCAGTTTCCCCTTTGGGAAAGTCAAAGACTGAAATAGTGAAGTTGACTATGTTTGACTTGGTTTGACCGATAGAGGAGGTGAGGCTCACGACGGTGGTTCGGCTCGCCGGCGGCGAAGCCCGTCCGGCCACCTCCGGCTCCGGGCTTGGACCCTTCCCCTTCGTCTTGACGTCCCGAGTCCGTTCCCGGCCACCACGCACGGTGTAGCTCGCCGGAAAGGGAGGAAATTCCGACTTGAAAATGGAGGAAAACTTGGTGATTCGGGTTCAATGATTTTTAGACCGATTCGAGCTACAATTTGTAGTGGGCTTTGAAGCTCTCTTCACATACAAGCTACCATGTAAGTTTGGTGATCTAATTTTGCTTGAGCTTGGAGAATTTTGGATTGGAAAATTTGGTACCAATTCGGTTTATCATGAAATTAGACTAGTTAGAGATTGAATTGGCCTTTGTTGCAGTTATGAAAGTTACTCAGTGGATGATTTTGAGTGGAGTGAGGGTTGCTCCGCCGTGAAATTTTTCGGTCGGGTGGCGGCGCCGCCGTGGTAAACAGCGGTCAACGGCGGTCAACAGTTTGACTTTTTAGGTTTTCGACAAATTGCATGTCATTTCACTCGAAATCGTGCCCCGATCGCAGTGGGGAGGTTCGTTTCTCGATTTGAGCATCCGAAAATACAGTGAGGTATTGAGGTGTGATTTCCGGATTTCCGACAGTTTGTCGTAATCGAATTACGTGTTTCCGAGAACGGTGGTTTCTCGTGATTTGTCTTGTATTGTCGAGTTATGACTTTGAGAAATGAATTTTGTGAATATTCAGGTGTTCGTGATCGTTTGTTTGGCGAGGGACTTTCCACCGGATCACGGGTTAACACATATCGCGTTACACAAGTCTGTGAGTGGACATTTCTTTTCACGGATTATTTGCGAGTCTTGATATACGTTTTATGAACTTGAGCATGCATATGAGATTTCGGATTACATGAGCATGTGTTTTATGTTTATACATATACGGATATGCGTATACGAGTATACATACACTTATATGTTGTTTCATGCATTTGCATTGAACTATTTACGAATTGATTTACACAGAGTACAGTCCTTATATATGTTGTTGTATCGATACACCCGCATCCCGGCTGATCCCCGAGGATGTTTACCGGGGGAGGCTGTGACTCCTGACCCGTGACCTTTACCGGGGGGAGTCGTGCTTGTGCCCGGTCTGCTGGGAGTTCGCCCTTTATTTTGTATTTGACGATTGGGTCCATCCAGTTGGCCACGTGTGGCTCGATGATGAAGATCTCTTCTAGTGTTTTCATGATGCTTGCTCATTTCAAGAATTCTACTACCTGTTGCCCTGGCTCCATATAGACGGGTGATGTGGCCAATCGGCCGTATGACTTCAGCATCCGACACAACAGCTTATACCGACAGGGGAAAATATGGACCAACCTCAAATGCGTTACACCAGAGAGAGTCGACAAGATACTGAGGGAAATCCATTCGGACGTATGTGGCCATCACGCAAGAGCACGATCAATTGCACATAAGGCACTCCAAAGTGGATTCTGGTGGCCTACCATCCATGCTGACGCAACCGCAATTATGACGATCTACCACCAATGCCAACTATACGCACACAAGAACCATACGTCTACAATACCCCTATCGATCCTCACTTCTCCAGTTTCGTTTGCAAAGTGGGGACTCGATCTCATCGGAGAACTTCCGAAATCCAAGGGCCAGTATCGCTACATCATCGTGATCATTAACTACCACACCAAGTTTATCGAGGTCGAACCGATGGTCAAAATCAAAACCAAAAAGGTCAAGATATTCCTCTGGCGTTTTCTCTACTGTCGCTACAGCACCCTACTCAACATCATCACCGATAACGGGCTGCAATTCCACAACGACTCGCTCAAGGCATTCTACAAGAAGTAGGGCACCAACCTGGTATTCACATCACCAACAGACCCCTAGACAAGCGGATAGGTAGAAACAGCCAACAAAATCAATAAGGAGGGAATCAAAAAGAAGATCGAACTCATCGAGAAAGGAGACATATGGTACGGACGATGGCTCACACTCTTCCCCGAAATATTATGGTCAATCCGAACAACTGCAATTGCAGCGACAGAAGAAACCCCGTTCAGCCTCACATTCGGAACGGAGGTCGTACTACCACTCGAACTCACATACAAAAGCCCAAGAATCAAAAGCTATGACCCCACCACAAACAGAGAAGGGCTACGACTCGACAACGACCTCCTTGAAGAGAAACGGGACACGGCACATCTTCACAACACCGCGAACAAGCAGAGAGTCGCCCGACTATTCAACCAACGTGTTCGGGAGCGCCCGCTCCAACTAGGGGACTGGGTCATGAAGGCAATCCAAACGAAGCAAAAGAGTTTATGACCGTCATGGGAAGGCCCGTACATCATCGACGCAATCGCAAGCGCAAGCACGTTCTACATTAAGGACATGTTCAGAAGAAGGCTAAGCAACCCCTCGAACACACAACACTTGAGGAAATATTTCCACTAAATGTTTATCTGCCTGCGTTTGATTGGCACCGACGCACGTACATCCAACGTTTGTGGAACTTTTTGTATAAGTACATTCGCGCGTTTTGTTTTTAGCCAATGGAAATGAAAGTATTAATGTAAATCAAATGCATTCAGACAAGCAATGTAAAGGAAATAAAGGTACTTGGATATATTCCCAAAAAGTTGTACATAGCTCTCATTCAAACACAAACAAATGCACACAGGTGCTAGAGCAAAATACTACACACAAAAAATGAAAGCACAAAATAATTAGTTGGCCCCAGTAGCAGCATCAGCCCTACCCTCTTCCATCTCCGGCACCCCATCCCCAGCATGTGACCCGCCATCCGGCTCCTCCAACGAACGCTTCAGCTTTTCGGCCTCAGCGGCTTGCCACACCTCGAACTTGTCCACCTTGACAAACATGAGCACAAGCGTGGAGAAGTCCTCGCACTAAACATTGGTCTCAGCTGCAACCAAGTCCTCAAACTCCTCCGAATTCTTGAAAGCCTCGACCGCATCGGCCTTGACCTTCTCAAACTCGGACAACGCCTTGAACTTGGCCACCACCTTCTTTGCAATCTTCCTTCGAATATCCTCTGTCATCGCATGAGTGCCAGCCTCAGCCAGTTCCTGCTCTAGCTCTGCAATCCGAGCACCACTGGACGACCGGAGAGAGGTAAGATCCGTCTCCAGGATTGTGATCCCAGACTGAGACTCCCCCAGCTCCTTCTTCAGCTCATCGAGCTCACGAACTAGCTCGTTCACCCGAGAGATCTTGCGATTCACTACACCAGTAGACTTCGTGACAGCATGCTTCAACTAGCCGACCTCGGCCTACAGACACCTGCTCTCGGCTTTCACCTTCGATAACATGGTAGTCTACAGCATCGACCTCTCTAAGCCTTTGATGAGGAAGAGTTGGTGCTGGAGCTGGGTGTAGGTATCAAACACTGCATTCAGGGACTCACTCAGAGTCGCGCAGAGCTGATGCCACTTCTGCATAAACTCAATGCCCGCACCAATGGAACTCTGGATACAAGCGAGGAACTCGGAGGACAATGCAGCTTGGCCCGCCACAGCAACAGTGACCCCGGTGAGGCCTCGCTGGACGGACCCCTTGGGCATTTGAGAGGACGGCTAGATGCCTCCTGATCTTCTGGCCGGCGCGACGTAGACCCCGACTTGGGCACCCCCCTCATCTCCAAGCTGATGGAGGGGAGAGAGCTCGAACGAACTCTTGGAGGAGACAGTCTTGGCTAGCGAGTGGGACTTGCTCCGAGAGCGGGAGCGCGGTCGACCTTCACTCTGGCGTTTATCCCCGCGGTCGATCCGGCGCTCACGACAGTCCTTTCTCCGCACATCCTTCTCTCGACGGAGGCAGTCCTTTCGGGCTTGTTCACCATCTTCCCCTCGACGGGTGTCAAGAGTAGCCTCCTCCACTCAATCTTCTAGAGTAATGGCCCGTAAAACCGGAGCTCCGGTAGCAGCACCCATGGCCTCCACCTCCTCATCAACCTCGGGAACTGGGTCAAGATACTGGTTGCAGTCAGGAGGATGGAACACTGGCTGAGAAGTGTCACCCTGGACAAAGTTGCCATTCCCATCTTCCACCACTATACGGGTCTGCCTAGCCCTCTCTATCAGCACCAGCATGCGTTGCTGGGCAGCATCTTGCTTAGCAGAGGAACAGAACTTCTTCATTTTCGCTGCAAAAAAAAATGTTAGCCCAACAGCCACACAAACGGCAAAGCAAACGCATGAAATAGAGAGGTCACGAACATACCAGCAGGGCGTGAAAGGCCGCAACGTTCGACTAGCTCCTAGCGGTTGGCCGCCCAGAAGTTCCTCGCGTCCGGATGGGGATCAAAAGCGAACTTGATTCGAGCCAAACGCCTTTCCTCCGAACGAGTGAGGGGATACGATCGTTGATCTACAAAAAAAAATTAAAAAAACAGACATTAGCAAGCACGAATACGAAAAAAGATGAGCAAACAAACACCAACACTAACACCACACCTAAAGGCTAAAAGAACTCGGGGACTCAATGTATCTGATCGCGCCCACGTGAAAGCGTACCATCGGACTTGTCGAACTCCCACTCATCCCCGATAAGACAATGATACCGGTGCCAGGCAGTCGAGGAGGACAAGGGCTCCGTTAACCACCACTTCGTTCGGGGCTCCACCTCAAATTCGGATTTGTAAGGGTATTACGGTCTTTTTTCCTCTATTTTTGAAAAAAAAATGTCCATAGACGGTGGTGGACAAAAAATGATTCTAGACATCACGCAAATGTAGTTTCGCGAGTTTAGACATCATTTTGATAGTTTTTTAAATTCGAACATCATATTGATACGTCGACAAAAGTTCGAACTCTATGAGTTACCAAAAAGAAATTAGGCCAAAGTTTATCATATATACCATGCACAATTGAGGAACGTACATACATTTGTAGCTGAGAAGGAAATTAGGAATATTGAACTACGGATATTAAGAAGTTCTTAAAAATGGATTCTCCGTGACTCAGTAAGTCAGGCTAAAAAGTAAGAGATTCTCACTAGAGTTTTTTATGCGTTCGACTCTTTAATCTCTAAATTTTATTATATATCACAACATCTATTTAATTTTACTCTTTCTATCAAATTAGTCGCTTCACAAATTGAAACGTAAAGAACGGATAACTCTGCTACGTACGTTATTTATAAATCCGAATTTGAGGTGTATGAATTCACGAACTTCAATCATGTAGACGTTATGTTTTGACGATTTGACATTTAACATTATGATGGCGGGTAAATGTTAGGTGGTCAACTTCATTTGTTCTTTATAACTGGACATAAGCCCATGCTTTTTGGTGTGTCCTTTACCAAGACTCAAGGGTCTCCACAACCGCTGGTAGTGCCGTAGTGCCAAATGCCAGTACCATAGTATCAGCTTTTTGCTACGGCCACGGCTATACGTACGTACGGGCATTCCATGGTTAATTTATATACCATATTTATGGGTTGGCCAGGCTCAACTATGTCTTGCACACAAAAATTCAAAGCTAAAAGGGGTTACGTGCTCTTCAAGTCGATCTCATGCAATCATACTCGACGAGTTTGTGCCCATCCTGCGTCGATCTGGTGGGAATTGCTCTGGCTCAATGCTCTAAATCAAGATGGTGGTTGTACATTTTTCACCATATTACTCCAACATATTGGTTATAGGTTACTTTCATAAATAATGATTAAACGAAAAAAATCAATTCCAGCAAATCTATTATCTCGATTGTGATTTTCTCTTTCTAACTCCTTCTTTTAGAGCCATTATGGTAGTGCACCTCAGTATCAATCCGAACTACTATCAAAAGACTCAACCCGAAATACTGTCGCTTATCTCTTATCCGGATTCCATTGATTATCTAGGCCGACATGCCTGAAGAAAAACTAATCCCAGTTAGTCACGTCAGCCTTCTTGTGAGGTGGATTTATTGTGACTTGTGGCAAAATGGGAGGTGGAACAAGGTCATCCGAATTTTACCTTCTTTCACACTTTCACTTTTATTTTTTATTTTCATTAAATGAGGTAAAAGTTCATCAGGATAGGTATTGGTAAGTTACATTGCTAAAATATTAACAAATTGAATGAAACATCCAAATTAAAAAACAATATCCTACCAACAAATGCTAACATTTGCATTAGACCTAATAAGTAATAACAGTACTTATAGACCAAAAAATGCTAACAATATTCTACCAGTGCTCGCAAACGCGTTGCCACGCATCAGATTAAAATGTGCCTATACCCAAATGTGATAAGGAGAGATGTGTCTTGTCCAGGGTTGCGTACATTTAGTACCTTGCCTATTGATACTATAATTATCATTTTCCTTCTGTATACTACGATAATAGCCAATAATTTTCAGTTTTGTGTATCTATATAAATATATTAAATATTGTACTTATATTTTCTCCTCGTATATTTGTGTCCCCCTCAACTCAAATCCTGACTTCGTCTATGGCCTTGTCTACGTACTCTCTAAGTCATGACGTTGTTATGTTCGTTGAAAAGGTTCTCCCTCGTAGTGGTAGAATGAAATGTAGTGCCAACGATAATCATTGTCGGTAGCATAAATGGAAAGTTGTTCAAAGTGAAGCAAAGCAAAGTTACCACGTTATTTTTTCGTTACTATGTCGCTGCCATTTTAAAACAAATAAAGTACATAAATATGTACTATTTGCTAATTAGTGCAGTTTAAGATACAACATCTTTTATTATTTGTAAATAAGATAAAAGAGTCACGGTTATACTCTCTTGTCATGACTACTAAGAACTTAATAAGTTATTTATTCTTACTTTATATTATACCAATTGCATTAATGTTTAAAGGCAGTCGACAGTCCTCACATTTCAAAGAAAATAAGTTGAGATATCCGATTCAACTATTTCTGATAATTGTTTCTGTTGGCCAATTAAACATGTCGAAAGAACTGAGAAATATCGAACTTCCCAGGTCAAGGCTACACTAGTACACTATTGGACCTCCCCCACAATGTTTGGATCAAACATCATGACGTCACACATTTTCCGTCATGCTCCCCCATCACACCGCTCACAACGTTAACCCAACACCTTCACAATGAACAAAATAACACCCGCCACACCTAATTCGCGCTCTTCGTTCCAAAGCCTCAACACAGTAGCTAAGTGTGTTTATTAGCATTTCCAGAAGAAAAAAAAGCTTATTAGACATGTGTTAAGAATGTCCATCAACCAAAGTGTGTGGAAGCGCATCGTTTCGGAACCTGGGTTCCGCTTCTCCGACCGCCATGATGATTATTATTAGTCCCTTCTTCTTAATCAATAAAAAAATAACTCCACTCCGACCACCATCGTAAAAAGTAAAACCGTAACTCTTCTTCTATTTAGTCAAATTTGGCGCTCTTAAAGAGGTGGGTAGAAAAGGAGGGAGAGGAAAAAGTGTGCGACTTTTATTTTGTTTTAATGGGAGCATCTTCAGTGCACCGGCTGCACTTGTCATGTAATTTCAATCATTTATTTATTTTAATTATTAATTATTTATATGACATTAACATCAATGTTAACATTAAGATAATAAATGATTAAGATTGTATTTTACAAATTAGCATATTTGCACCTGGTGTACCGAACAACTTTCCTGTTTTAACGGCGGTCGGACATCTGACACTTACCTCCATAATCTTAGCCCTTAATGACCGAATAATGAAGAATATATATTTTTTACAAATTAGTCTTCTTCTTTTTTTCTTTTACTTTTAATTATTTCTGTTGTTGGGCCCTTTGTCATTTTTTCTTTACCTTCTCTCACACAACATCGGTTTCTTCGATTTGTTGATCTGCTCCTCAGACATGGAAGCCTCGATCTTTCTCTTAAATGGCCACCGGAGATGCTAGAGAGAGAGAGAGAGGGGGGGGAGGGTTGGAGTGAGAAAGTTGAAATCTTGATTGGAATTCTGAGATGGGTTTTTGGTGAGAGGAAGGTAGGTGATGACTGGTAAGGAGTGATTGCTGAGAAAAAAGTTTCAAGCTTTGTGTGTGTGTGTTTCATAGTAATAATAAGTCTTATTTTTTGATGTGGGGCTTTTTTGTTGGGTGGGTTTGATTTTGGTTTGGGGGAGTTTGATTATGGGTGGGTGCTTTCCTTGCTTTGGATCATCCAACAAAGAGGCTAGTGCTGCTGGTGTCAAGGAATTGAGAAAGGAGGACTCAGCTAAAGAAGGCTCAGCTGCTCAGTCTCACCATGTCACCAGAGTTAGCTCAGGTGGATTATACTGCTTTCGAATTTGTCTCTAAGAATTGTATGGCATTGGTCTGAATACTGGGTCTGCTATGGTTGAGCTGAGTTGTGTGGTTTCTTTTGGTCTTGTTTGATGTGTTTTGATGTTGGGTTGTTGGTAGAATATTATGTTACTTTGATCTGATCGTTTTGCCAGTTTTGGTTGATCTGCAATTCAAATTTTGGTGGTTTTGCTGTTTGAGTAATTCCTTGTTTATACATGTTCTTGTTGTTTTTTTTTTCTTGTTTTAATTGTGACTTAATGGAGTTGCCATGGATAGTTCTGGAGATCTGCTATTAATTCCTATAGTTTCATGAATCTTGATTCCCTTTCACGTATCATTGTATAGTTGCCAAATGTGGTTTAAAAGGAATGTAATGAGTGTAATCTCATGTGGAAACGTTGATTTTGTTTAGGCTCTTAGTTCATATGTACAAACACTGGTTCATATGTACAAGTGTACAACTAGGTCAAAAGCTTAAGCTTCTAATTTACATCATAGGAGTGTGATCATGGCTGAATCTTAGTGTTACAAATGATAGGTGTGTTCCAGATATTATTCTTATATGAGAAATCTTCAATTTCAGTAATAGAATTCTAAAGTGCTTCCATGTATGGTCACAACAATGAGACATACAGGCCTCTACAGCCATTACTGTTTACTATTTATTTCTGTTGATACAAGATACTTTCTGTAACTTTAGGAAAATCTTTAATTATGGCTCTATGTGTTGTTTCATTGTTAACTAGACTGTCGTTATGCATCTAAGTTAATCAATTTTGGCAGATAAATCAAAATCTCGGACTGGTTCTGATCCTAAAAAGGAACCACCTATTCCAAAAGATGGATCTACGGCACATATTGCTGCACAAACATTTACTTTCCGAGAGCTTGCAGCTGCAACAAAGAACTTTAGGCCAGAGTGTTTATTGGGCGAAGGTGGTTTTGGACGTGTCTACAAAGGTCATTTGGAGAGCACAGGGCAGGTAGGTTGATAAGTTGATTAGCTGAAATAAAAGGGAGAAGCATATGTATCACATCAATGGCCCAGTCTCATCTTGTCCCTGATGACTGTCTTTCCTTTGGCATTATTTGTTTCCAGGTAGTTGCAGTGAAACAACTTGACAGGAATGGACTGCAAGGAAATCGAGAATTTTTGGTGGAGGTTCTTATGCTAAGTCTTCTGCACCACCAAAACCTTGTAAACTTGATTGGTTATTGTGCTGATGGTGATCAACGACTCCTTGTGTACGAGTTCATGCCTTTGGGATCCTTGGAGGACCATTTACACGGTCAGCCTTGAAATTTCTTTCGTTTCCTGACACTCTTACTTTATTTATTACAGAACTAGAGATGCTAAAGGACGCAACAAAATATCTATTTAGGAAAATAAGTTAGTTTCCTATGAAAATCCTACCATTTAGGTTTCCTTGAAGTGAAGTTGGGATTTGCAATATGGTGGGGTTCATATTAGACGAAGTACTTGGGGACTCATCCAAATTCAGTGCTAGTAGCTAGAAGTTCAGTCTCATATGTGTGTTATTGTCTGTTTATGCTTTACTTTAGAATGAGAGAAGCATTCATAAACTGTGAATTGAGTAGTTGAGGAAGTTTGCAGTGGAAAATACAAATTAGATTACCTCAATGTTGCTTTAATTACAGAAAGTTTAAGGGCGGTATTATCTAAGACTTAAACATAATCATCTGGGCCCAAAAGCTATAGGTATATGATGTCAAATAGTTCTATATAACGAGTTCATGTCGGTGGGATCTGAAGTAGAGGCAAAGGAGCATGTAGTATTATATAGATCAATGCATTTTAGCTTCCACCAAGCTTCAAGAAGAATTATGGCAGAATACACTATTGAGTTGACAGTGTGTGTTAAGCATTCTGTTACGATTCCATATAATAGAAGTCTTGGTGCACTCCAATGCTATTGATATCCCGGGCTACAAGCTTTTGGAGTTGATGCTGTCTCGTGGGAGTGGTTAGATATAGTGTTATAATCAGTTTTTCTTCTCAACTTTATTATGTTTCTCATAGTCTCTGGGGAGATTATTGGGAAATTGGAAATACAAACCAATAACTGAGGGAGGTAGGATGCCTTAATATTTTACATTAACCTAGTTGGGTTACTAGTTGACCTATGACATCCGATACGGTTCACTTCATTGGTGAGTGATTGTGTTTTGTAGTTCTAGGCCTGGTTCCACTATGCAAAGTTCCACTTTTATATTTACTCTTTTTTATTTGTATTCTAACTTCATAATATTCACCTTGGAACATGTGAATTTCTCCTGGTGAAATTCTGAGGCTCAACTTCCCATTCTGGGTTTGAGTTTTACTAAGGATCTCTTGGGTCTCTTTGTGAGCAGAAACAACTGAACAGAGAGGCTCAAATGTAGTGATGTATTAACTAGGCTATTTGAATAACTAATTATATAGTTTGATGATTACTGGCCTTTTCTGCAACATGAGAAATCTTTTGTTTGGTTAAATTGTGTATATAAGTCCATGAAACTGATGTGATATGTCAAGCCTAACTTGTAACTGATGTGATATGTAGCAGCAGATCTAAATTACAGATATTTGATTTTAGGCACTGTAAAGCATCAGCAAGTATATTCTTAGTCATATTGCCAAATATTGAAAGACATCAAATTCTAAGTCAATAATTTGTCACTGTTCTTACTTCACTATCGGAGTTCTGAAAATTAAGATCCGAGAGTTCTCCTTGATGTATATTGTCTTTGTTTTCGTCTGTCCTTATCTTCACTTTAAATCTCACTCAACTTCAAGTCAGAATTGAACATGGCATGTAAAATTATTTTAAGCTTTTCTTGTTTTATGTTTTCAGATCTTCCATCAGAAAAGGAGCCCCTTGACTGGAATACAAGAATGAAGATTGCAGCTGGTGCGGCTAAGGGTTTAGAATATTTGCATGATAAAGCAAACCCGCCTGTCATATACAGAGACTTGAAATCATCCAATATTCTTCTTGATGAAGGATTTCACCCAAAATTATCTGATTTTGGGCTTGCAAAGCTTGGTCCTGTTGGTGACAAAACACATGTCTCCACTCGTGTCATGGGAACATATGGCTACTGTGCTCCAGAATATGCCATGACAGGCCAGCTGACTTTGAAATCCGATGTCTACAGTTTCGGAGTTGTCTTTCTTGAACTTATTACAGGACGAAAAGCCATTGATAACACCCAAGGTCCTGGAGAGCATAATCTTGTTGCCTGGGTAAACATTTAATATAGTAAATTTACATTTCATCAGTTGTAAACATATTTTTCTAGTGAAGATACGCTTTTTATAATGTTCAATTTGTTGTTTTCACTTTTGATTTTGTGGACTATTCACTTTGCAGGCACGCCCACTTTTCAAAGATCGTAGGAAGTTCCCGAAAATGGCTGATCCACTACTGCAAGGCCGGTATCCAATGCGGGGGCTTTACCAAGCTCTTGCTGTTGCAGCCATGTGTTTGCAGGAACAAGCAGCTACGAGGCCTTTAATTGGAGATGTTGTTACTGCTCTTACATACTTGGCTTCCCAAACCTATGATCCAAATGCAGCTAGTGGTAACAGTAACAGAGTTGGTCCATCTACACCTAGGCACAAGGACGAGACAAGGAACGTTGGAGATGGGATGGACAGCCCTGATGAGTCGGGGCGAGGTGGACGACATGGTAGCCATTCATACAGAAACTCACCTGATTTCAGAAGGAAAGATCCCAATCGAGACGTAGGTACTGGTGTAGAATTAGGGAGAATTGAAACTGGTAGTGGCTCTGGGAGGAAATTGGGTCTAGATGATTTAGAGAGACAAGAATCTCAAAGGGACAGCCCTGTTAGTGCTGGGAGAGCACGAGATACCCCGCGAAATCGTGATCTAGATAGAGAGCGTGCGGTGGCTGAGGCGAAGGTTTGGGGTGAAAACTGGAGAGAAAAGAAAAGAGCGAATGTGATGGGTGGCAGCTTTGATGGTACGAATGAGTAAATGCACCAACATGCCAAACAACATATTCTGTCTTCCGAGGAAAGCAGTGTGATTAGTTTCTGAAGATCATTGTGATTAAAGAGAAGAAATTGCAACAGGTGCACATCATCCTCTAGAGTCTTGGAAATAAGTGTTCCTTTGTCCTCCAGCTGTGGCTGTTCTTTGCTGGTCCTATGTCATTCTTGTAGTCGAGTACGGAAAGTGCATGCTTGGATAGTGGTAAAAAAGGAAACGTAGTGAAACAAGGGGCATTGGAGGCAGGGAAGTACTGGTGATATTTTGGGGCATTTACAGGTCGCCCCATCCCAGCATTGTTCATCTGTGTATTTAGGTTCTGATGCTCATGTTACGAAGGGGAGTCAGAACCATGTATAATTTTTGGCCCCCATATATGTTTAGTCAAAGTGGGGATATTAGTGGGTTTGGTTTTGGATGTTTGTATCCCATACAATCTCATGTATGGATTCTCGAGTCATGTTTCGGCCTATACAGAAATGTTTCCTCCATTTGTACTCTTTGATAACATGGTGAAACAGAAGCTCAATTGTAGCACAGAGGAGTAAAACCTATTCGTGAAGGTGAGTGGAAATTTTAGCAGAGCTTCGCTTTCATTAATGGAGAGCTTAACTCAGTCATTACAACACAGCCTTATATAGAACAATAGAATCTGTGAAAGTTTTGATGGCTCATAACCAACTGTCACGTGTAGGAAAAGATCTAGAAATATCTCTAAGCTAAGCTGTGAATTATGATCTGCTACATCTCAGTCCATGACACTTAACAGCCCCCCCCAAGCTCAGTAGGGGAAACCAAACTGAGATCGATAGATTGACGGTGAGAGAGGGGAGAATGTAAGCCTTTAGTGAAGACATCAGCAGTTTGATCATTGCGGGCACGTATTCCAGTAGGAGATCTCTCTTTTGAACATGTTCACGAACAAAGTGAAAATCATTGTCCAAGTGCTTGATTTTGGAATGAAAAATAGGATTAGATGCCAATGCAAGGGCAGAAAGATTGTCACACCTGAGTAAAGGAGGCTGAGGTATACGAATGTGTAAGTCACAAAGGATATGTCTGAGCCAAGAGATTTCAGCAGCAATGTTAGCCAAGGCCCTATACTCAGCTTCAGTGGAGCTATGAGCAACAGACCCTTGCTTTTTAGATTGTCAAGACATAGCAGAGGGCCAATGTAGACAACAAAGCTTGTAGTAGAACGTCTATGATTAATCTCACCTGCCCAGTCAGCATCAGAATAAGCATTCACATATGTCATGGGGGGAAGAGAAGGTCTCTGAGGCATGCTGGACTTGTAAAATAGACCCTTGTTGAGTGTTCCTTGAAGATATCTCAAGATGCGTTTCACAGTTGCATAATGAACATCAGTAGGTGCAGTCATAAATTGACATGCTGTGTTGACAGGGTAAGCAAGATAAGGCCTTGTGAATGTAAGATATTGGAGGGCTCCCATAATGCTTCTGTAAAAAGTAGGATCAGATAAAGGAGTCCCATCAGTCCTGAGCATCTGAGAATGTGGTAAACAAGGTGTGATAACAGGCTTTGTGGTGTGCATACCAGCTCTTAAAAGAAGATCCTTAGCATACTTGCTTTGGCTGATAAAAATGCCACAAGGACATCGGCTGACTTCTAATTCAAGGACGTAAGAAAGAGAACCTAAATCCTTCATGTCAAATGCCACACTAAGCTCTTGAATGACTGTAGTGATGCCTATAGAATCAGAACATGTGATGACAATGTCATCAACATAAAGTAGCAAAGCTATAATACCATGAGAGCTGTGTTTGATGAATAAACTTGGATCTGAATGAGAGAATTCAAACCCCAGACTTGGTAAGAAACCAGTGAACTTCTCATTCCAAGCCCTAGGGGCTTGTTTGAGGCCATAGAGAAATTTCTTTAGCAAGCATACATGAGTGGGAAAAGACTGGTGCACAAACCCTTGTGGGACTCATAAACACTTCTTCCTTAAGATCACCATGGAGAAATGCATTTTTCACATCCAATTGTCTCAATTCCCACTTAAACATAGATGTTAGAGCTAGAATGATCCGAACAGCACTATGTCTCACCACAGGGCTAAAGGTTTCATCAGAATCAAGACTATTGGATTGACTATAACCTTGTGCCACTAGCCTTGCTTTATATCCTGAAATACTGCCATCAGGATTCTTTTTGATCTTGTAGATCCATTTACATCCCACTATATTTTTGTTAGGAGGTCCTTGTTTAGTCAAAGCATCTATTTCTTCTTGCATTGCAGCATCCCATTCTGAAATGCCAATTGCTGCTCTAAAGTTCTTGGGCTCAACAGGTTCTGTGATCTCAATAATTGCAGAAAAACCATTGAAGAAAGCATAATCATCATATTCCTTGTCGTGGATCATAGCTGAGAAAGCACAGTAATCAGTGAAGGTTTTCTTTTTAACTATACCATTCTTTGCTCTAGTAAGCATAGAATGGTTAATATAGTTTTGATCCACAATAAACTGCAGTTCATGTGGCAGATCATGAACATTTAAGTCTGCTACATCTGCTATCTGATTGTTAATTCCTGCATTAACAGGGACAATAGCTGGAGCATGATCATCAGGGATCACTTGTGGAACAACATCAGTTTGTATGTCACTACTATCAACATTCTCATCTGTAGTAGATGTGTGTATGGTTGAACTGTTTGTGGTATCATCATTTTCTGGAAAAACTTGAGGAGTGTCTGAACTTGGATGTGGACTATTGTTCTGAGGGAGAAAGGGAGAATAGCCTGTAGTTGGTCTGAATTCAGTACACGCAACATTGGTTCTGCTGATACAAACTCTGAGCTAGATTGATCATTAGGTGAACCTGCTGACTCATCCAAACTTGGAGAATGCATAGTGTTATTTGGATATTCAGAACCAGTGCCAAACATATGAAGAAGGAAGAATAATAGAAGACTGTTGAGGAGAAGAAGAAGGTGCTGAATTGGGAACAAATGAAGCAATACTGTAAGGAAAAACACTTTCATCATGTACCACATGTCTACTGATCCACAGCTTATTCTTGTCTTTGGAATAACAATATACTCCCTTATATCCAAAAGCAAATCCTAAGAAAACACTGTATGGTTCTAGGATCCAGTTTATCATGGTTGTAGTGTCTCAACTCTCAAGTATGGATAACATGCAGAGCCAAAAGTTCCAAGTATGGCAATATCAGGGTGCTTGTTGAACAGCTTAGAGTATGGGGATGCAAAGTCTATTTATCAAGTAGGCACCATGTGCAACTGCAAGATACCATAACAGCTTAGGTAAAGCAGCTGTAGATATTACAGTGATACTAGTTTCCACAAGTTGTCTATTCTTCCTCTCGGCCACCCCATTCTGCTGGGGTGTACAAGGACAAGTCACCTAATGCACTTGTACCTTTTTCATCCAGAAACATCTTGAACTTTGTATTGTTAAACTCACCACCATCTGATTGAAGAATTTTAATAGAGGCTTCAAACTGAGTTTGTACGAAAGTATGAAATTGAACAAATGCAGGAAACACTTCTGTTTTATTTCTCAAGGGAAACAACCATACAAACTTGGAGTAATCATCCACAAAAATCAGATAATACCTATACCCTTCCAAATATACACAGGGCCCCAAACATCTGAATGCGTCTTGCTGAATGGTTTATCTGACTTAGTTACAGACTCAGGAAAAGGCAGCTTATGCATTTTCCCATGTAGACAATGAGTACACACATTACCTGGAGAATCAGTTACTGACTTGATATTATTGACAGCTAACATTCTAGTGACAATATCTGAGCTAGGGTGACCAAGGTGCCTATGGACTTGAGAGTAGCACCAAGGTAAGCTGCAGAAGAACCAATCACTCTGGGATTAGGGAATAGAAATGAGCCATCCTCATTGCTTTTTCCCTGGTAAAGCAGTCCCTTTGTGACCTTGTCCTGCACAGATATACCAGATTCATCCGAAGTAATAAAGCAGTTATCTTTACACAACTTAGTGAAAGATAGAAGATTCACAGCCAGGTGAGGAACATGAAGAACAGTATTCATTTTAAATGTATGATTACTAGGAGTAATCTGAGAACTACCAATATGAGCAATCTGTAAGCCAGAACCATTACCAATAGTGATCTCACTGTCAAAAGTGTATGGATGAGCAATAGTCAAGTTCCTGAGATCTGAGGTCATATGGCGAGTGGCACCTGTATCCCCAATCCAAAGTTCAGGCTGAACTTGACCATGTGTCTGTGAAGAACTGGCTCCATTGGTATGTGCAGCATGGGCAGACATTGCAGCAAGACTCCTTGGAGGTTCTGCACCTTGATAAGCATAGTTCCCACGTTAAGTACAGTCCAATGATTTATGGCCTTTTAGACCACAGATTTGACATGTTGGGACTGTGAGAGAAGGGTGATCAGATGACACATTATTCCTGTAGAAACAGTTAGCAGCAGTATGGCCCTTTTTACTACAAATTTGACACTTTGGAGCAGGACCATGAGAGACAGCAATGCCATCTGAATCAGAATTAGAGAACATTTGAGGAGCAGAGTTCCTCTTAGGATTAGAGTAACATGTAGCAGCCAAATGACCCATTTTACCACATATCTGACAAGGATTGAGTTGATAACATGTTGAGACAATGTGACCCCTCTTGCCACAATGTTGACACTCCTTTTTGCTTGTAGTACCCTTGTCATAAGAAGAATATTTCTTATGAGACTCTCCTCCAGGAGTAGAGTTGTGTCCAGGATTAGAACCTCTAGCTGCCATAGCTGTCATTAGAGAAGGAGCAGTGAAACTGGCGGCAATTCTTCTCTCAGCAGACAATAGCTGAGATCTAAGATCTCTCATTGATATGGGAGTTTCTCTGCCCTCCACTACCATAGTCACAGTAGCATATTCTTCTGGAAGTCCATTTAGAATGACAATAATGATATCCTCATCAGATACCTGCACTCCTACAGCAAGAAGTTGATCCCTGGCACACTTAACCCTCTGTAGGTATTTGTCAATACTTTCATTGCCTTTCTTAATATTTTGAAGCTCTGTCTTTAGCTGCATTATGTTAACTCTGGACACAGAAGAGAAATGTTCCTCCAATGCCAACCATGCTTGTCTAGAGGTGCTACATCCCACGATCATATCCATAATTCCCTCATCCAATGTGGCCATGAGCAAAGTAAGGAGAGCCTATCAGTTTGCTTCCAAGCAAGGTAAGCATCAGTGACCACATTTGTAACTTCCCCATCTGCAGTGAATGCATAACAAGGTGGAGGAACCTCATTACCATCAAAGAATCCAAAAAGACCACTTCCTTCCAAAGCAGACTGAAATTGAAAACTCCATTTGATGAAGTTGTGCTCTCCCAACCTAACAGTGATCATGCTCAAAAGAGAATTGGCCTCTCCTTGAGTGAGACCAGTACCACCACAAGTTCCAGTAGATGAAGAACTCTAAGTAGCCATTAGACTTTTCTAATCACAAAGCAATTAGTAAGAACCACAACACTATTCTGAACCACAAACAGACACTGATCTTGTGCAAAAACACTTGTATCAAATGACCAATACCAATTCCAACTTGCAGCTGATAAGCCTCAATAACTCCAGTAATTCTTGACACATCAATGAACCAGCAACAACAACTTGTATCAAGTACAGCAAAGGTTTTTTCTTTGGCTATATTTTTTATTTTATTTTTGCTACAGAAAACAACAAGGTCACTAGTTTTCCACAAATTTTCTGGCTACAACAATCTGCTAATTTTTTTTGCTATTTTTGGCTATTTCGACTATTTTCTCACTTCATCACATCAAAAGTGTTCTTCACAGTTAATAATTTGCTTCATATAACACTAGCACATCTCATATATTCTCTGCAGCTCTATCATCAAAGGAGCTTAAGGAGTAGAGACAACCTCACAGTGAAAACTGGAGTTGAAATTTCAACAAAGTCGAATCCGTATCCAAATCAAACAACGCTTGCAGATCCAAGATCAGTAAAGAAACCCCTGCACTCGAACGAGAATTGGTCACAATCTGAGAGTCAAAACCAAAATCCTAAGTAATCAAGGTTTTCTAGAATCGATCGAAATTCTAGATGCGGAAGCATAAAGGAACCAGGCTCAGGAGCTCGCTGAGCTCTGATACCATGAAACTGTAGCAGAGGAGTAAAACCTATTCGGGAAGATGAGTGGAAATATTAGCAGAGCTTCGCTTTCATTAATGGAGAGCTTAACTCGTCATTACAACACAGCCTTATATAGAACAATAGAATCTGTGAAAGTTTTGACAGCTCATAACAAACTGTCACGTGTAGGAAAAGATCTAGAAATATCTCTAAGCTGAGCTGTGAATTATGATCTGCTACATCTCAGTCCATGACACTTAAACACTCTTTGCACCATCTTCATCATCTAATCAAGTTATTTCTCGGTGTTTCAAGTGAACTGCAGCACGTTGGCCGTCTTGTACGAACTAAATAAGCTTCGCCAATTCACTCAGCGGCGAGTAAATCTTAACCTACGAACTTCTGCAATGGAAGTACCCATACATACATCTAAGAATCCAGGCACACATCTCTCATAAAGTTCCGCGAGGACTCGAGCTGTGTGACTTGAGTGAAATCTCCGAGTCACAGTTCCTAAAGAGTGGTGGGCACATGATAAGGCTGGTTTCACAATGCAGCAACTGCCACCACTTCTCTCCAATGGAAGGAGAACTGGCGGTGACACCCTATATTCTGCCACCACTTCTCACTTTTCAAAAGTAATCTATCGGGAAAGAACACACTACAAAGTCTACAAATCTCGTATATTACGATTTACGATAGATGTCCTAATGTAAATATAATATTAAAGTGCCCAAATGCTGATATCATTCATACTTCCAAATCTTCATTACTTATACAAGCAGCTAACCAAATCCTAATATACAAACTGCAGTTCAGTTAAACCTTCCACCAATAGATAAGGGGCAAAATGTTGGGAAGGAACAAAATAAAACCTAGCTCTACCATCATATCCACAAATAGAGATATGATACCCAAACCCCTCACCATAAAATTGTTAAATTTTCAGAATCATCTCCTCCTCTTTCCCTGCACAAAATAGGCACAACTTTAGTATTTCTAGCCATCACTGCAAGATAATCAGCATTTATTCTGCAATTGGACCAATGAAACATACGGAGCTAGTATAATCATCCATAGTTAATTGTTTCCTCTTCTTTTGAGAGGGGATCTCAGTTGACTGCCTACCAGTGCCGCGCTTTGATGGTGTCATGTTCTGGAACAAAACATGCAACAAGACATTATACCACTATGGAAATGATGGAATACTATTATGGGGAAGAAAAAAAATCATCTTGATTCCAAGTTCAGTTGGCTTCAACATGGATAACAAAATAATAAAAATGCAAAATTAATTGATGTAGGAAGCATAGATCAAACCTTAGCAAGCTTCTTCTCTTTGCGAGCCTGTCTCTCCCTCTCATCATATTCTTGGTTCTCTTTCTCCACCAATCTGATCAAGGTATCACACCTCCTAGATAGTTCCTGAGTTGTGCGCGATTTCACAAACCAATCAAAACGAAACAAGGGGGATGTGCGGAATGCTGCTTTCAATTCATCCCAGTTCCCGTAACCAAGCTTGTGAACCATGCATATCTAGGTTGAGTAGCAAACATGAATAGGATCAGAGATGATGAAAACCAATGCAAATTTAAAGTCAATAAAAAACCAAAGTAGAAAGCTATGCTCCAAAATGTACCATGAAACGATCGCATTCCTCATTGTACAACTTTCCCTTGTTCTGACCATACGAGATCTTCAGTTCTAGCCAAGGATTCTTGTAACGGTCCAACTTCTTCCCAATAGCTTTCATTATCTCATCTTTACGAGAAATTCTAGCTTCTCCTCTTTCAATGTTCTTAATGATCCTATCATACTCTGAAAGCAAAAATGAAGTCAAAATTAGAATTCATAAAAAAAAAAACTTAAAAGACAAAATAAGAAAGAGTACCTTTACTGAATCAAATTGCAAACCAGAATCTGGTTATATTATATGTGTGCATATGCATATGCATATGCATATACATATGTATATGACACACGATACCAATACAATAATTTCAGTTTTCTCAATTCAGTCACATTATATAGATTGTCTTGCAGGTTCATAACCATGATGTGAAAACCAACTTAACCATGTAGCTTGGTTTCAGTGCCACTAACAAAAAGACTCATCTAGCTTAATCAGATATGTTAGGCTGGATAGAAGAGGAAAAGATGATCAGATAACAAGAATTCTAGCTATGCATCACAAATCAGGGGGAGCATTTAGCACTATCAAGTAGCATGGGAGTCATAGGTTCACTTTACATCATAATTTAGACGAAAAACAAGAATCATCTATCATATGAAACCAACAAATAACCAAAAACTTACCAAAAAAACACGCAAGTAAAAGCAAAAGAGTTGAACACAGCTTACCATTTAATTCCTTGTATCTCTCTTTAAAAACTTTTGCATATCTTTCAACTTCCTCCTCTGTTTTTCCTTCCATCTCAGAAACAATACCTTCTATGTCATTTCGCCCATACTTCTCACAGGCCCTGATGAAGGTATTGAAATCTCTTCTACTCCAAGACGAGAATCCCTGAAATCCACCAATAATTAAACATTATAAAAGGAACCCAGATGAGAGCCTTATTATCTACAACAATTTCATTTTCCACAAGCCATCTACAATTAAAAAAAAATTACTTGCCTCTTCCAAAAGACGTTCCTTTTCTTCCAGCTCTTCAGCAGTCAATGGATCTCCAACTTCTGAACATTCAAGACAGAGTCAGCAGACCTACTAAAAAACACATCAGCATATCTATATGGGAAACAATAAATACCTTCTGGTTCATCCACTTCTACTGTTGTGTCTTTCAACTGACTCTTCTGATGATTTTGCTGAGAATGGTAATTAAAACAATTAGATAAATTATTTGAAACTCAAGCAATTATACTTGCCAACTAGGATTAAAAGGACTATCGAATATTTACACACACCATAAGGTAGCGCACTTCCTTTTCATAAAGTTCACTCAGTCTTTGTGTGTTGAAAAACTGAAAATCATGTCTAAAGACAAAAAGGGAAGAAAACATAAGAACTAATAAAAATATAATGTAGCAGTACAATAAAAAAAAACAACAAAAAACAGTACAGTTTCTTGAAGTGCTTACAAAGCAGGCATGCGAGGAATTCGAGGCTCTTTGGGTTTTGCTGGAGCACCTTGGCGCATTGTTTGCTTAAAGTATTCTGACTCTGAGTAACTGATAGTAAAAGAACAAAAGTTTATATCAGGACAATGTAACATGTTCATGCACAACTTAAGAAGCCCTGGATGAAAAGCTTACTTGCGCTTCCGCTCTCTTTTAGGTGGTTCAATCCAATTATCACTAACAATCTTCTTGAAGTCAAACTTCTCATCCTTCATCAGAACATAAATGGAATAATCAGGAAGGGAAAAAAAGAAAGAGCACAAAAGGAGAAAACAATAAATTACAAATACAAGCAATAAATGCTGAAGTAATACTTATGCAATGAAAAAAAAATAATAACAGTATCTACCTTATCATCATCAAAGTCATACAATTCAGCAGCTGCAGAAACAGAAAGGTAATATAAATATGGAATTTCTGGTTAAAATAATGTCCAATGCAAAATTGAAAACATATAAAGATGATCAATACCATAAACAAAAACAAAAAATTCAGGGTGCATATACTCACTATCATCCATCTTAAATTTGATCGCATCCTCGGTAAATTTCTTCATCTTGGCATCAAGCTCGGCAGTTGCCTCTTCTCCTTTGGCGATGATTCTATCAATGTCTTCATCAGTAATTGTGCTATCCTTGGAGCTAAAAACCATTTCGGCACCAAACCTCACCATTTGAAGGAGCTCATCCTTATTAACAGCTGCATCAAGGACAGCAGTTACAAGTGATTTATTATGTGTTCTGTAAGGTCATTTATAAGATAGATGTCTTATAATTAAATAGTATTGCTTACTCTTTTGCTCAGCTAATCGCCCTTGTTGAATCACCAAAGCATCAAGAGCAAGCTTTTTATAAGCCCTTTCAATCACTTTTTCCTCAATCGTATACTGATTAAAAATGATCAAATGACAAATTAGGAAATGCCGGGCATTGTATAACTTGAATCCCTGTCGGAACATATTAATACCTCGGTGCAGAATCGGAACACTTGAACTTCTTTCTTTTGACCAATCCTGTGAGCACGATCTTGTGCTTGCAAATCAACTTGCGGGTTCCTATTACATGAGCAAAGCATTGTCAGAGACAACAATCACCAACACTAACGAAACTAATAAATGCTCACAAGTTACAAACCACTTTTAAAGGAAGAGATTAGTGGAGCGCTCGAAGGCTTAATTCTTTGAATTCCCTCCTCTGGTTTGAATATACACACAGAGAGAACAACAACCACTGTCAACGTGAAGATACTCGTGAGAATACTCACCAATCACTGTCATAAAGGATCACAACATCTGCAGTAGCAAGATTGATACCAAGTCCTCCAGCTCTGGTTGATAGTAGGAAAACAAATTTCTCACTTCCAGGCTTATTGAAAGCATCAATGGAAGCATCACGGTCTTCTCCACCAGTATTTCCATCAATCCGACAATATAGGTATCCTTTAAACATTAAATAATCCTCAAGAATATCTAGCAGCCTTGTCATCTAATATTAAAACCAAAAAATAAGAACACACTTCAGATACCATATTGCCGAGCATGCTAATAAGCCCTGAAAGATAAATGATCACAAGCAATAGCAAAATTAGTAACAATAAATAACACAAATTTCACAGAACAAAACTAACCTGTGAGAAAATTAGGACCCTAGAATCACGCTCTTTTAATTTTGGAAGTAACTTGTCCAAGAGAACCATTTTACCTATAAAGGATTATTAACAAGGATAAATTCAATGATCCCATTCAAACGATAACCATCAAAGAACACAATGGCCTGCAAGAAGTTAAACTTACCGGCATTTGTGATAAGATGGTCTCCGGTTGTATAAGGAGGCCCAGGCTCAGCCCCTTGAAACAGATATGGATGATTACAGCATTTACGAAGCTGCATAGCTATATTCAAAAGACGCTTACGTTCTCCACCAGCATTAACAACTTCAAGATCTTTCTGCAGTAAAGCCTTGTAGTACTGTTTCTGCATTTGTGACATGCCTACTTTGAGTATTGTTTCTTTCTTTGGAGGCAAACCTTTCTCAACATCTGACTTCAACCTTCGGAGAAGAAATGGCCGGAGGACCTAAAAGATAAAAAATGAAGAGTAAGGTAGTGCAATGATTAAGCAGCAGCACCACATTACTCAAAAGCGGATTAGAAATATATGTGTACCTTGTGAAGCTGTTGAACAACCTCCTGCTGATCATTTTCACCCGATATTTGAAACCATTCATCAAAAGTTTCAGCAGAACTAAATATCTCTGGCAGAAGAAAATTCAGCAGAGACCACAATTCATGCAGATTATTCTGCACATCACAGCGACGAAATAAGGCATCAGGCATCTTATGATAAAACAGCACATTACAGGAACAAAAATAGCTGACTTCTATTTTAGTTATCCAGGAAAATATTACATAGAAACTAGCATAGCATGGGCACACAAGCAATGCATATGTATTTAATTTGGAAAATCTGTCATTTTTTGTAATTAAATTGATGGATAATAATAGAAAAAAAAATACTAATTATTTGAAAAATCACCAAACTATTTATAAAAAAGAAAAAGAAAAACTGAAAATTCTCTTTTTTAATGCACATGCACGTGTAGAGATATGGATCAGCCATGGAGAAAGTTAAGGAGGAAGTTATTTCCCTCCCTAAATTCTAGCTTTCTTTTTATTCACTTTTTATAATTTTATTATAATTTTACATGTTTATCCCTGCAAAATTTAAGATCATGTAAGTTAATTATTGTTAGAGGAGATTTTAGTAAAAAAAATCAGTTATGGTTGACAACTTGTCTTTTCTTAATAATAGTATAGATTAGAGTTGCATTGATTATATAACACACCAACAATGTAAGATGTAGCACAGCATATATATCAAGCTGATATCACAATATATACCTGAAGTGGTGTACCCGTGATTAGAAGGCGGTAGTTGGTGCTATACAGCCTCATTGTTTTTGAAAGCAATGAGTTCTCGTTCTTGATCCGATGGGCCTCATCAATGATTATATAGCGCCAGCTGAAACGGCGTAAGCAAGACTTCTCTTTGATAGCCATTTCAAAACTTGTAACACAAACATCAAACTTCCCAGCAACCAGCAAATCCTCACGTATATGCTTCTGCAAGATTAGGATGCAGGTATTATTGGCCTGAGCATAATCCAAATAAGAATTCACTAATACCAACCGAGCTACCATGACTTACTCTTTCATCAGGATTACCAAGAAACTTCACAGCACGCAAAATGGGGCAGAAACGCCGAATCTCATTCATCCAGTTTCCGAGGGTTGACTTTGGAGCCACAACCATATGAGGGCCAGTTATTCCTCTGAACTCATGCAGGTAGCCCAACAAGGAGATGGTTTGCAATGTTTTACCAAGACCCTAGAGAAAAAGAACATAGCACATTCATATTACTACCATTTAAGTTATCCTTTGTGAATTTAAACAACCCACATATAATATGAAAGAAATAACTACGAGACATTACAAATAGAGCAAAACTTAAGTACATAGTTCAAAACTAAAATAAACAGAAAACCTTAAAGAGCTACTCTAGGTGCTCACCATTTCATCTGCAAGGATTCCATTAATACCATTTTCATAGAGGCGTATAAGCCAGTTTAATCCAGCAAGTTGGTAATCCCTCATCTTCCCCTGAATACCTGGACAAGAGAAAGAAAGAAAACAAACTTTATGCTTCAAGCAACAACTAATCTGCAAAGTGCGTGATAGACCAAACAAAAACATTGTGGAAGCTTTGAAAACCATAAACATCCAAGTGAAATAGAATTAAGAAAAGCATCTGACATGAAGGTTGTGTCAACAGCCGTGTGGTTCCAGCCCCAGATAAACAATCTTCTTCTTCCTTGAGGCATTCTTCATCCTCTTCCTCCTCAGTCTTTTTTGATGCATGGCGTCCCCTGATTATTCATGATGGGAAAAGAACATTCAGATCTCATTTCACTCGTGCAGTGAAATGCAACCAATTAAAACTTTTTGTCCGATTATTATGAGCATTAGTGATTCTATCACTATATTTTGGCCTTTATTGTCTTTTAGTTAAAAAAAGTTGGCAACACAATAACAATTGACCCAATGCACTCTTAAGTGTTCGTATGTACCTTCCCTTCCCCTTCTTCTGGGATCCAGATGGGTCACCTTTGGCAAAATGAGCAAACAGCTCTGTTTGCTGCAGAAGGTACTGAAGCCGCCCTTTCCCCTTATTATTCTACAATTGAGCCAAAGCCAGTTAGCTTTCACTACCATATTTTGTAAGCTACAAATATTAAACCACATATAAACTTATCCACTATACTGAACAATTAAACAAACTCACCATGTCAGCATCCACGGCTGCATTCTGTGCTTCTAATATCTCCTGAATCTTTTGTTTCTTCATTTGTTCCATGCGTTTAAGCCTAGCCTTCTCACGTTTGCTCACTTCAGCATTGCTTTCATTACCTCCATCCTGCATATCAGTCAAGTGATGCAAAGCATGAGCCATAAAATAAGCTAAGAACCGAACCCTCATATACAGATCATCGAGCCCCTCCCCTCCACATCATCAAAACCCTCTTTTCTTCTTCAATCAAAACAACCCAAAAAATTGTCATCAGAACACATCTTCCCAGCAGTAAAAATCAAATTGAGTTAGACTGAGGTTTGACAATCAAATATTTTACAAGAGAAAAAAAAATCCTTACACTCCAGCAAAAACCTTCTAACTGAGATACTAGAAACATGCATCCCTTAATTAATTCCCCCTACCCACCACAAGAACATTGCTTGCTTCTTTCTTACTAAGCTTTCATATCAGATTACAAAGAGACTGCACGGATGAGCATGCTTTTGTTCTCCATTACTCAGTTCAGGCTTCAAAATATTTGGTCACCATACAAATACAAAACATGCTACAGCCCAGGCATCACTATTAGACTACCCTAACAACATCAACAAAAGCAAAACCTGACCAAAAATCCCTAAATTACAAACCCCTAGCACAACAAAACTACACCAAACTGAAACGAAACCAACTCTAGGGCACACAAATACCAACACTTAAGCTCAGATCCAGCAAAACAAACAGCAAAACCACTACATATACAATCACAATCGAAACACTACCTCTCCTTCCACGTCGTCATCAACGTTCTCCGCCGGCGCCGCAGCATCGGAGTTGTCCTCGTCGGAGTCGGCGGCGGGGCGCGCCACGGCCTCGAGTTCCTCTTCGTCCTCCTCCTCGTTGATCGGCTCCTCCTCGGAGGAATTAGAGACGGCTTCGTCGGAAGACACCTGCGGCTTCGGCGCTCTCGCCATGGCTCTCTCTCTCTCTCTCTCTCTCTCTCTCAGATCGATGAGGGTTTGGCGAATATGGAAAAAGAGGGACTGAGAGAACAAAAGAGAGCGACTTGGATTTTAGATTTTCAAAGCCCCGAATAAAAATGAGAGCGAGACCGAGGAGGGTGGCTTGGGTATCTATATGTATATATATTGGGAACCGTTCGATGTGGAGAAAGTGTAACGTGCGGCTTAGAAGGTTCTCTCGTTCTGGGCTTAGAAATATGAGCATTTCCCGCCAACAATAAGGAAATGTTAGAATTCCCGCTCTCCAGTTTTGTCACTAGAGTGAACTTGGATGAACAACAAATTTGGGTTAATTCCATGTTTGAAACGATCTTTGATCTGAAACGATGAATTTAGCATTTTCATGATCAACTTGTGCTTTTCGCAGGATCGTAGTTTGATTCGTATATAACAGAATTTCGAAATATGTTTACTTTTTATGTCAAATCTCACGGGTAAAATGTTTTGTTCGTTATCTAAAACATAAATAAAAACTAGCATAACGGAAACCTCCGGTGTGCGGATTAATGTTTTTGCTCTTTTATAGTGACTTCATGAGTTCCATTCCTTTTTTTAGACACTAAATTTGAGTTATTGTGTGTCGTTGAATTGTATGAATATATTTAGCTATCTATACATATGTAGCTCTCAAAAAACAGAAATTTAAATTTTTCTATCGATTCTCGCGCGCCAAATATGAGTTTATTGTCCGAGATAAGAAAATTAAGAATGTTAAAAATAACATAATAAAAAATGTTAATATACACTATGTTTCGGCTTTTTATTATGACATTTGGTTTTAAGTGAAGAAAACAAGAGAAATATTGAAAAATACCCTCATTTGAGTTATCAAAATAATTTTTGACCTTATAATTAAATATTGATGAAAACTAACCAAATGTCTTTATTACCCTTTAATTATGCAGCCAAGGAAACAAATGGTGCAATGAACTGTTTATTCTCCACTGTCTTTTGGGTTCTCTCCAACTACACTGTCTCTTCGCATCTTTTGAGTTAACAGATGCGGCTGTTTCATTCCCTGCATTCCTTTTGAATAGAGAACTCCATATTTGTATTCGTTTCTCCCTTAATCGGTTGTTTTCATTCTTCAGCTTGCCATAATGGAACCAAAGAGCGGTGGAGGGTTAACTGTGTAGCTTATCTTGATCTATTAATTAGATTTGCGCATGAATGATTTGGCCTGAATTGCTAACTAATCTGAAACAATAAAACTGTTGCACTTCTAAATTTGCTTATTCTATTCCAGATTTGTATTAAATTGATCATTGGGTCATTTGCGTGTCCTACTCACAATCCTATCATCGATTGGAGACTTGAGGCATATCATATTTCAAGCAAAAAACTATCATTTTATAGTTACATGTGCTTAAACCACGATCAGCTATTGAAATCCAATGCCTAACCAAGCAATTCATAAACAAATAAGCATCAGGCGTCAGATTTGTGAAAGATGAAGTATATGGCATTGTTGGATGAAGGTTCTTTTACTGCTTTATTGCATGGTTAGATTTTTAGAGGATAATAAAGACTTTTTGTCCTTTCATATGGTCAGTTTTCAACAATTATCAATAACAAGGTCAAAAACCATTTTAATAACCCAAGAGATGGTATTTTCAAAATTTCTCAGAAAACAATTATATGAAAGACATTTATGGCCGAAATAATGCATACATGACGAACAAAAAAAGAAGTAATAAATGAAGAAACAAGTTCTATATATTGTTTTTGACAAATTTTCCTTTTTCCCCTTAATTTTGGCTCAAAAATCATGTTTGTTCATTTTTATTTAAGGATGAATGTTTCACCCTTATTCTTTTACCATTCACATCACTTTTATCCCTCCGTTAATTTTTCATCAATCTTACTGTTAAGTGCTGACACAGCAATTGTCACGTCTACAAGTGGCTCAGACATCATGTTTGTCCATCATGTTATACCTTTAATCTTTACCATTCACATCAGTTTTACCTCTCCATCTGTTTTCCATCAAATCTTATCATTAAGTATTGACATGGCAATTGTCACGTCAACAAGTGAACTACACTACCCTAGGTTTATTAGTTTACCCTCCTATTTTTAAAATAAAAAAAATAAAAAAATCTGAACCATATTTTTGTTGTCAATTTTACACGTCTTTAATCTTCTTCTTTTTCTTCTTCTCTCTCTCTTGCGACCCCTCAACTGACTGTGATCTCATATAAAATAAAAAGTAAAGCAAAAACTAATAAAATTTATAAAAGGATGATATATATCTATATACTATTATTATAGGAAGAGGGTTTTGTTTCCCAAATTGTTTGTTTCTTCCTATGCCATTTTTCCTTTGGCAAAATAAAACAATTTAAGGTCCTTATTGTAGATAGCAAAATACAAATAATTTTTTATTTTAAAGTTCATGTTTTCTCTCCCCATAACCCAAGTACTCCCTCTCTCAATTCCAAGGGTAATCAATCAATAGGATTAAAAAAACCTGATTTTTGTCCCTGAAAAAAAAACTGACTTCTATTTTTATTTCTCAACAGTAATTGTTTAATTTCTTTAATATATAAATTGAACTTTTGAAAGGTAAAAATTGATTTATTTAGTTGTGTGTGCACTCCATCTAATATATGTGTGTGTGTGTAAAGACGAGATTATAGTCACTCGCAAAGTTGCGTGAGAAAAAGATAAAATATAATAAATTTAACTAAAAATGTGACAATTTCTCTACTTTCCAAAACGTATGAAATTTCTATCTCTCGGAGACCTCGGCTTTGTCAGATATCTCGGCGGAGTGGTAGGGTTTTGATTTCTTGCAATCTCGCTCGGATATTTGTTCGGATATCGCACATTTTATTGGAAACCATGCTCGAAAGAATGGTTGACCAAATTGGAATTGGCTACTGCCATGTATGCTCAAAATTGCAAGGAGATATTAAGAGGCATCTGCTCACCACCCATGACAAAAATGTGTGTAGTGCCTGTAGTAAATTTTTCTCCATCATTGGAGACTCTTTGACAAAACACTTTGATGCATTTAACAATCATACACATGAGTTGTGCACTAAGCGCAATTATCTTGTGACATGCACCCGTCTCGGGGAGGTGAATATCCATAGGATGATCTGAAAACATGTGGTGGCAATGGCAAGGATTACAAAAATTGTAAATTTTTCTATTGAAAGTCTTTGACTGTAGTATAGCAGTACCAATGTGACTAGCTTACTATAATTACTCTGCTATCTTGTATTGAGCATGTATTGAGCAGTAGATATAGGGGTCATCATTTGGCCCGTGGGCCCGTGAAGGCCCGCAACCCCGTGGGCTAAAAGCCCGGCCCTGCCCGCAAAAAGCCCGCAAAAGCCCGCCAAGGTGGTTGGTGGGCCGACCATGGTTTAGAGATCTAAAGCCCGGCCCGGCCCGGCCCGTCAAGGCCCGTTAGACCCGACCCGTCAAACCCCGTTAGGCCCGGCCCGTCAAAGCCCGCACACATATTGACTAATTGACATATATCATTAAACCATTTAATGATTTTAATCATTATACAATTTATACCTAGTTAAAGTTTACATGCACACATATTGACATATATATATATGAATAATATGATATAGTGACTAGTAGTCTAATAGACTAATACTATATAGATATATATATATATATATATTTTATATTTGTGTATATATATTAATATATTACATATACATGTATAGATTGAATATTCGAGTTCCATATATAATTAAATTTGTGTATCTATTTTACTATTAAGTCATTATTTAAAGTTTAGCATAAGTTAGGGTTTAGGTTTAGGGTAAGTTAGGGTTTAGGAGATTAAGATTTATGGTAAGTTAAGGTTTAGGAATTTGAGGTTTAGGGTAAGTTAGGGTTACGATTCTAGGATTTTATTGTAATTTTTTTAGGGTTTAGGGTTTAGGTCCAAAATTTATAAAAATTAGGGACGGCCTACTTAGAATATCATGAACAACCAATCCGACAGTCAATTTTGTAAAATGATGACACATGATCGATTACGTTTCACAAAAATATTTTATCCCATATAACTAAGGAATAAATGTAAGAACATTAGTGTGGTCGTGTGGATATAGAGAATTCAAACAATATAAGAATTTAAAATGTTTTAACAATAAAGAAGGCCATATATAATAGTTCACTTTGTAATAAAATATACCTTACGTAAAAATTAGCCTAATCGAAGTAAGTTTAGACGTCGATCAATATAGTTAAACAAATTTTGTGAAATAACTAAAATACACTCATTTTATTTTCCTTATTTTCCTATGGGGGGAGTGTGTAAATTGTTTTTTATGTAAATTTTTTTGACACTATGAGATATATATGTAATCCATAAGAATATGTGTCCAAAATTTGATGTCAAAAAATTATTTTCTGAAGGGGTAATTTACGTTTCAGTTGTAAGAGTACTACAGTCACATTTGGCGAAATGCATAGATCGAGGTCTAAATCAAGTCCAAAATTTATAAAAGTTTAAAAACATTGTTAGAATATTGTAACCAATCAATCTAACGGTCAATTTTATAAAATAATTAAACATGATCGATTAAGTTTCACAAAAGTATTTCATTAAGCACTAAGGTGTCAGTTCCCAATAATATATGACATAACTCAATAATAAAATCTTCCTCATCATTTATCCAAATAAAAAGTATAGATTTAATTATAATCGTAAAATATGATTTTTTGAATTTATTTTTGTGTATAATTAAATAGAAACATGTAGAGTATAGATTATAATCATTATATATAAATGATATAATTAAATAAACTAATATACGATTTAACGGTTCAGATTTATTTTGTGGTAAATATTCAACGGTCTAGATTAACCCTAACATTCTAACCTAACTCTAACATCTAACTGTCACACAGTCATCATGTATATAAGCTTATACATTGAGCCGTTAAGGACTCTCTCCCTCTTCGCATCTCTCTCCGCCTCTCTTTAGTCAAACTGTCAAACAGAGTCAGGCTCTCAGCCCTCTCTCCCTCTTCGCATCTCTCTCCGCTCACGGCTCACCCTCTCGACCTCACCTCACCTCTCTCAAACATCACGCCACTCACAGCTCACCTCACCTCGATCTCACAAACTCACCTCACCTCGATCTCACAGACTCACAGAGTCACAGTCTCACACTCACTTCTCTCAAACCTCACTAGCTCACCTCACGGCTTCACCCCCACAGCCTTACCTCTCGATCTCACATTCATTGACTCACCCTCAACTCTCGATCTGACTCACCTCTCGATCTCGTTCTCTCACTCGCCTCTCGATCTGACTCACCCTCACCTCTTGATCTCACACTCACTGACTCACATCTCATCGAGCTGCTCTAGTTCTTCTCACCGAGAGTAGTCAGAGGATCTCACCTCTTGGTATTGCTCTGGTTCTCTCTTTCTCACCGAGAGAAGTCAGAGGATCTGCGAGGAATAACAGAGGAATTAAAAGGTTTGCTTCTATTTTATTTGTTTGCTTCTATTTGGTTGGATTTGTAGATTCCAGAATACACCTCTCTCTCTCTCACACAGTATGATATTTTAGTTGACAGGTGACACAGGTCCATCACAGCTTGGTATTCTGTCTCGATCCAATCTGCTACTACTTCGGCTAATCTACTTGGTATTGAATCTGTCCCGATCTATTTATTTTGTTGTACATATAGATCTTCAAAATGATGAAGTTAAAAAGGATGGAATTTTGAAAGAATTGGTAGATCTAAATATTATAGCAAGCATATGTATTCTAGAGTTTGTGTTTAGTTGAATTGTTGACAGTATTTTAATTTTTGAATTGTTGAATTGTTGACAGTATTTGAATTGTTTAGGAAATCGAAGCAGCTGTTGTGAATGGGAATGAAATGTATTTGTTTTGGTAACTGTAGTTGAGTTGCTGTTGTCAATGTTGTGTAGATGAAATGATGAATATAGTAGTTCATTTATGAGTGTTGTTGTTTAGATTAAATGATGAAGTAACTGAGATGTATTGAATCTGTCTCAATCCTTAAGCATGTGTTGCTGTAGTCAGTGTAGTGTACATAGAAAATCTGCAAATGTGTGGACATAATATGTGATCATTGCAAGTCAGGTGCTAAGTTAACTGTTAACCTGAGTGCAATATGCTAAGTTAATCATTTCCATACATCATGGAGCAGGAGCAATGAGGAAATGTTATTGATGCACTAGCAGTCTAGCACTAAGCAGAGGAAAGGAAAGCTTGCAACTTAAGTATCATATTCTGAACCTTCTTTTTAAGCTTATAAATGGAACGTGCAACTGATGATAATGAAAATACTGCATCCTCTAAAAAGTCTAGGTTTACAAGTGATGTTTGGGAGTATTTTGAAAGAATTGAAGTTAAAAAGGATGGAATTTCGGTACTGAAAAATAAATGCTTGATTTGTAGTGATAAACTTAGAGGTGGTCCTAGTGCTGGTACTAGTCATTTAAGAAGAAATTTACTCACTCATCAAAAAAATTAGAAAAAATTAAGTGCTGATATTTCTGGAAATTTGAATGTTTTTGCTTATGATAAGAATGTTGCACGTAAAGAAATTGTTGATTATGTTATAAGATCTGAATCACCTTTTACCTTAGTTGAAAAACATGATTTTACTGGAATGATTAATCAGGCATTTTGTCCCCAATTTCGAGGAATTTCAGTGTCAACATGTAAAAGAGATGTAATGGCTCAGTTTAATGAGAATAAAGAGAGCTTGTGAGATATTTTGAAAATTTTCCTGGAAAAATCAGTTTGACTAGTGATGTTTGGTGTTCCCGTAAAAAAATGGGTTATATGTCACTTAGTGCACATTTTATTGATACTGAATGGGTTTTGAATAAAAGAATAATAAGCTTTAAGATGATTGAATACCCGCACACAAGAGAGTCACTTGCAAGTCATATATATGAAGCGTTGTTAGCTTGGCATATTCATGATAAAATATTTTCTATTTCTTTAGATAATGCGTCAAATAATGAAGTGCTAGCATGCATTCTTCCGGATTATTTAATGATCAATCCTGTGCCTAAAAAGTTGTTTCATGTTCGTTGTTGTGCACATATTTTGAATTTGATTGTGCAAGATGGTTTATCTATTTTAGGTTCATCTATTGATAAAATTGTGAATGTTGTTCGAAGCATGAATTCTTCGAATAAGAGACATGAGTTGTGGGTGCGTTGTTGTATTGATTTGCAATTACCTAAAAAAAATATTGATAATGACGTCCCTCATAGATGGAATTCTACTTATGAACTTTTGGAAGTAGCTATAAAGTACAGAGGGCCTTTGAATAGGTATGCTATAAAATTGAATAAATCACGATCTTGTAATTTAGATGTCTCATCAGATCAAGATTAGGCAATTGCTACATTAGTTAATGGTTTTTTAGCAATTTTTGCATCCTCAACTAAGATATTTTCTGGTGTGTATTATCCTACATCTTGTTGTGTTATTAGTTGCTTGATGAATATCCATGCTTCATTCGTTGCATATTCTGAATTTACTATGTTTAAAGTTGCATTGGATGCCATGAAATTGAAATTTGATAAGTATTGGGGAACTTTTCCAATAGCCTTTTGTTTTGCCACGATTATGGATCCTAGATTTAAGTTGTATGCTATTGGTGAATGGTTGAAATGTATGAACATTGATCAGCTTGAGATAGATAGAAAATTGCTAGCTTTAAAAACTGAATTGCATGCTCTTTATGAAACATACAAGGTCAATGTTGTCTCTAGTGTACCTAGCCAACCTCAAGTTTTGAGTTCTCCTTGTTTGTTCTCCGTCTCTGGTTCTTTAAGATTGCCTATTGTAGGAGATTTCTCAATGCAGTCTTTAAAAAAGGCAAAGACATCAACTTCATATGCTTCTTCTGCTACATCAAATGATTTACAAATATATTTAGATTTGCCAACTACTGAGGTTGATGATGATAATCAGTTTAGTGTCTTGGCTTGGTGGAAAACAAATCAACCATTATACCCTATACTATCTCTTTTGGCTAGAGATCTGTTAACAATTCCTGCTTCTACTGTAGCTTCAGAGTCATGTTTCAGTTTAGGTGGTAGAATTGTATCTGAAAGAAGGGCCAGTTTGAGTCCAAATACAATTGAGGCGTTGGTCTGCTGTAAGGATTGTAGTTTAGCAAAATTGAGGATGCAGGAGGCTATGCGCGAGAAAGAGAGAGCTGAAGAAATAAGGCTTGTTAAAGCTGCATGTCCAGATTGGATGATTGATAGCGAGGCTGAAGATGAATGTTCTTTGGAGGATGTGGGAGAGGTAGGTTGATCAATTGATGCATTTTGTTAATTTTTTTGGTTTTCAAATTTTGTTAAATGTGTAGATTATTAACATTTTTTCTATAATGTGTAGGCCATATTTCTTGATGTCTCACATCCTCCTCAAGAGAGGACTCCGATAGAAGTTGCATCTGAAGTTTTCTCATCAACTAATCTTCCTGATTCTTATTGATGTAATTTTGATTTTTGGATTTATAAGATGTAATTTTGGACTTTGAACTATGGACTTTTAAGCATTCTTGATTTGGATTTATATCATTCGATTTGGATTTATAGTATTCTGTATTTGAATTTTAAGTATTTCGTGGATTTGAATGTTTAGCATTTTGAATTTTTGCAACCAATATTTGAAGCATTGTGGATTTGTAAATTTGAAATTTTGATTTGAAGATGCAATTTAGATGTAAAGGGGTATTTTAGATTTGGATTTGTATTGTTTTTAAAGTTTTGATTTTAGTCATTTGAATAAGCCCGGCCCGTTAAAGCCCAAGAGGCTCGGCCCGTAAAAGCCCGCTAAAGCCCGCCTAGATGGGCTGGGCCTGGATCTCACTATAAATTGAAAAAACCAGCCCGGCCCGGCCCGTAAACATTTCTCCACTGTTGAAGCCCGGCCCGGCCCGTGCCAGCAGGGGCTAGGCCGGGCCGGGCCCGTTGCTGACCCCTAAGTAGATATAATGGACGTGCTTCCTTATCACTTTATCTTTTTGAGCCTGTCTTGAATTGATTTAGTATGATCTGTCCTGTCCTGAGGTTTAATTTCGCCCATTCGTTTCACTATAAAAAATATAAAAAAATGAGACATTTAAAAATGAGAAATAAAAATTTAATTTATTCTTAAAAAA
Source organism: Geum urbanum (assembly GCA_946800695.1). Lineage (NCBI taxonomy): Eukaryota > Viridiplantae > Streptophyta > Magnoliopsida > Rosales > Rosaceae > Geum > Geum urbanum. The sequence continues at coordinate 32,676,469 of OX327012.1, forward strand.
ATAAAAAATAAATTTAAGTTAACTTCCGACGGTCAAAGATCCACCAGCTCTGACTGTCAGGCTGGAGGATGCGACCATCTGGACTTAGACGTTGGATTCGATCAAACGTGGGGCATCCTTCAGGCTGTAGAGTTTAGACTGGACTAAACATCAAGGCCCGTTCTGAACATAGAGAACATGACCATTAGGTCGTGTTGGATTGGTGAGATTAAACCTCATTTTTTATAATTGCAATCATAATTCCTCAACTTCTATCCTTCAATCGAATTGTGTAAGGGTAAATCTGGTTATTGGTACTTTGTTAATAATCCAATTCGTTGATTGATAAACTGTGGTACGTTTAGGCTTTGAGATTGTTATTTGCTTCTTGGTTGATTGCTTCCGCTTTTGTTTTTTGTTTAGAAAAAAAGCAAATATTGTTTTGAATTGATTGACACTGATCCTCATGGCGATTACAACCGTATAAAAGAAAAATAGAGACCCATGTACTTACAACCAAGGGCAGGAGTTAAAAATCGATATTATAACTTTTTGTAGTTACCTGAAAAAAAAATTGTTTTTTTTTAACGGAAAAGAATGGTTCATTAAAAGACATTCAGGTCTGAATAGTACATACACAACTGACAGCACACCCAATTTTATAGACTAGTCAGAGCAAATACTATCTATGTATTAATTAACCCTTACAAACCAAGCTAATTCGTATCTCAAGAAAATCGCGAGAGATATACAAAGAAGAATTGCCACATATTTGAGCACACAATTGTGGTAGATATAACAATCCTAATGAAACTCGTGATTCAAAAGCGACATAAATAAGTTGATTAAAGCAACTCCAACTCGTTCGTAGGCATATCGAACCACCTGGATCCCGGACTAAAAGACCCCCTGGATCCCAAACTTGAATCACAAATAATTCACTGAAAAGGCCTAAGATCTGGCCCAATCCAAATGGCCCAAGAGGGATCCAAACCCACTGGGTACTCCCCTGAAACCCTAGTGGGATCAGATAACTACCCAAAAGCCCAGAAAGCACCTCTGGCCTAGCGGCCCAAACCATAACAGCAGCCTCTCTACTCGTCCTACCACAATGCCGCCCCGCGAAAAACTCGTTCCCATGCCACCGCCGTCTACAAGTCGACCAAGCTAGAGAGCTCGACATCACCACCAAATCTCGGCCACCTCCTCAAGAGCCTTCCTTAATTCCGAAGCGCCGACGCCCGACGGTCGCTCCGAGCAACCTCATCAATATATTCGAGAGAGGCTAACAACGCCAGATCCCCGAGTTTTCGTCACTCCCGTCTTCGGCCGTCACCATCACATCAAACGCGCATTCCTTCAAGCAAAAATGCTTCAGACGCATACAAGCCAGGCGTGGTCCGCGCCAATCCCAGACTCCATTCAAGCAGCTCGACTCCTCCACATTACACGGCTCGAGCCCCAACGGAGATCGTTGAAACACAGACTCGACCAACTTCCCAAGAGGAGGCCTGATCTCGACGCCATCGAGAGACGTCCTAGGAGAGACGCTAAACAAAGCCACAAGCATTTTGGATTTGCAAAGGAGCCGCCGCAAGGAGAGAGCATGGAAACCCTACGCATTGGAACATCTTTTCCATGCATTATTTTTGATATATATCTTTAAAAACAAAATCTGTTATTAATGTCTTTTACTCGAAATATTCCGATATTTATCAAAATTTCGGATTTTTTGCCAAAATTTTGGATATTTCACTTAAATTTATTAAAATTCTCGAAATCGATGGAAACTTTACCAGATTTTCGAATTTGACATTTGAAGGCATATTGTTTAGTTGACAATTCTTAGTGTTAACAAAACACATAATCAGTGAAGATCAACCAAGAAGATTGAAAAAACAGAAATATTGATCTCAATGGTAATTAGGTAAAAGCATGCATGTGCATATCATAGTTTCTCACTGAGGATGACATTCTTGCCACCTATCTTAAGTCAGTCTGTCCTTGTCTTGAATACTTGTGGTTTGACTTGAAGCTCATTTTTAAACTTCCATATTAAAGAGCTTAGTTAGGTCAGCTTGGTCTGTCTTAGAGTCCAAGAAATTTTTCTGTTGGGAAGCTTCATTTGTAACTCGTGGCCTATCAGCTAGTATCTTTGCTTCCTAGAAAAGGGTTTTGTCCTTACACCTTGTCATCTTCCTTTTAGAGTAAGATGGGAAAAAACCTTTTTGCCATATTTTGAAATTTAGACATGTATAAGGAAAGCCCTAGTTTGTCTTATTTGTTTGGCCTTAGTATTCACATGGCAAGCTTAGCTTCTGGCCAATTGACAAATATCCAAAACCAGCTCTGGCTTATTGCTTATATGGCTGCTCTCTTGGCAGACATCATTGGCTATATAAGAACAACATAGTGGACTTGGCTCTTTGGTTGTGTTAGAGAGTTTTGTGCACCTTTCTATAACTAGTCAGAGTCTTCTGTTTTCTCTAAGTTTTCCCTCATATTGCATGTAAGCCTTAAAGTGTTGCACAAACAAGTTTATCAATCAAACTCATGTGTATTTTGCATACCATTGAGATAGGTATGGTGTTGCACAACCCAAGAAACCATTCATGAAGAATCAGCTTACAAATAGTTAAGTTCTGGGATGAAGCTTCTGAGAACCTTTCATTTGTAAACATTTAGAGACAAGAGAGAGTGTAGCTCTGTTATACTAGTAGAGAGACTAGTTGGGATAACATAAGGGTTATGTATCCCCAGAGTACAAGAGTCTTGTAAGAAGTGTTTTTCATATAGTGAAAATGTTTGTCACTTAAAAGTTAGGGGTACGCAGTTTTTTTCCCTGGTTGCAGGGTTTCTACTTTAAACAAAAATATTCTCGTGTTATTCTTTTCTTATCGCTTTTGCCTTTTCAATACTGGAATATTTGTTTATCGAGATAGTTCACTTCTTAGCTATCCTCGAGAACAAACTTAAACAAAAAAGTTGACAAGGGCATATTCACCATTCCTCTCTAGGACCTTTAAGTGATATCAGAGTGATCACTAGCTCTTACTAGTGAGATCCTCTGAGAACCATAGATGAAGCGTGAAAAGGGCTCTATTTCCATTAATGTCCCTCCATTCTTTGATGGAAATAACTTTTTACAATGGAAGACCATGATGAGTGCTTTCATATCTGCTAAGACCAAGGTTTATTATGGTCAGTGGTTGAGGAAGACTGATCACATCCCACGAAGCCAAAACCAGAAGGATCTCTTGTTCATATCCCAAAACCAAAATCAGAATGGGATAAAGTAGATCTGGCTAAAGCAAACACCAAAGCTCTAAGCTATCTCTTCAATACCTTGTTCAAAAGAGAGAGTCTGAGAATCATCCATTGCCTTACCGCCAAGGATGCTTGGGATGTTCTTGTCAACACTCATGAAGGTAATTCTCATGTTAAATAACAAAAAATTCAGCGTCTTATCTTTGAGTTTGAAGATTTGTTCATGAGAGATAATGAGTCAATTGATGAATTTTATAGATGTGTTCTTAGCATCACTAATCAGTGTCAAAGTCTAGGTGAAGCTATAAAGTCTAAGAAGATTGTTAGGAAGTTCCTAAGTGCTTTGCCTCCTTTCTTTGAATCAAGGAAATACCCTCTTTTTTGAAGTTATTTACGCACCTGTCATTGGGCAGAATTCACATAATTTATGTTTTTTTCCACTGCCAAAAAACGATCCAATTTGTCGGAGTCGCGAGATTCCAACCTCGCCGACCGGCGATAGAGGCTCCTCTTCCCCGCCTCCACTCACGTCGGTGTCGCGACCCACTCTACCTCAGGCTCGGGTTTGCTCTATCTCTGCCTCACTTAGTTTCTGTTGTTTGCGTCCTCGCTCGACTGGCCTCTTCGTCGCCAATCGTGAGTCGACCGAATCTCCATTGAGCATCATCGAGTCTCTAGGCTGCCTTGTCGCCTAGAATCACTTTCCGACATTGCCTTATGAACCGCACAACTGCTGTCGACAACAGTGGTGGTTGGTCGGTTAGTTGCAGGCGCATGGGTGCCGAAATTGGGTTCTCATAGCAGATTAGGCTTTTTCCCTCTCTCTTTTTTTTCATGAAATTTCATGTTGTTTTTCAATAGTATCTTTATGAATTATAGATAGTATTTTTAACTTTGATGGATAGTATCTTTAAAACTCTTGGTTATTACATTTTCAAATAAATTTGTATAGTTAAATTGATAACATTGATGGTATCTTTATGTCGTTGCATTGGTGTCCTTTAGAACTTGTGTTAGTATCTTTATAACACTGTGATGATATCTTTAGGATACTATGTAACAACCCAAATCTAGATTAGTGAGTTAATCATTGTTAGTTGCGCTAATTAACAAGTTAAGCATCATTCGTGACGTTTATCAAGATTTGTCGTGACTAAAAAATTAACTTTTTATAAATTATGATTCAGACTTGCTTTCTTCACGGAAGTTGTAGAGGAAATTTATTCAAGTTTGTCGATACTTTAATTGGATTTTTCCAATGTCTGAGCTAATTTCTACAAATTTTAAAACTTTATTATAAATGGTAATTAAATAAGAAATCTACCATAGCTTAAATCTTGTGGAACGTCCGATCTTGATCATAGTTAATCTGGGTCGTCCATCTATTCAGCTTGTTTAGTAGATATTTTACTGGGCTAGGTGATTAGCTCAACGAGTTTCCTCCTCTCCCTTTCTCTCTGAGACTCTCTCTTCCTTAATCTTTGTCGCCTGCTAGTTGCCCCGGCACGCCATTTTCCGGCCATCTCTCCGTCCCATTCTGTTCACCTCCCTACCCTCATACTTTATCTACCCATGATTTTGTGTATGGTGCAACAACGAGCTTGAATCCGTCGCGACAAGTTATAGGGTTTGGCCCGCAATGCAACGAATTCTCAACGACGCCAGGGTCCTCCTCGTTTTGGTGGAAAGCCTCCTGCCAAATTCTTAAATTTCATATGTACTCATTGTAAAGAGCTTGGTCATACAAAAGAGCGATGTTATGAACTCGTTAGATACTCTGAATGGTGGGACTTCTCCGGGAGGCCACGCAAGAACATCCACAAAATAGTTGTAATCACCACAGAATCGTATGAACAACCATCTACACTCATCGTTGCAACAGGTAAAGGGGGTAAAGCATCTTCTCTCACCATATTATCTGTGGGTATATCTTGGATAATTGATACTTGTGCAACTGATCATATGAAAAATAACTCTAGTGTTGTTGGTACCCTTAAAACCTCTCCTGAACATGTTGTCTCTACTGCTGATGGTTCTCCTTCTCCTGTACTTGGTGAAGGATCTGTGCAACTCTCTAATAAATTAACTCTTGATTCTGTCTTTGTTGTACCCGCCCTAGCATATAACATATTATATGTGAGTCAAATCACTAAAGCCCTCTCTTGCTCTGTAACCTTTTATCTTGATTTTTGTGTTTTTCAGGACATTCTGACAAGGAAAACTCTTGGTTATGATGTTAGAAGAGGAAAACTGTACTACTTGGAGTTGACAAGCAGTGGGCACTAGCACATAAGTCAAGCAAATAGTACTAGTAGTCTGAATAAAGCCAAAAAAGCAGTATGGTTATGGCTTCATCGCTTAGGCCGTTTGAATTTTGGATATTTTAGGAAGTTACAACCTCAATTGTTTTTGGTTGGTAATGAATCTGATTTTAAGTGTGATATTTGTGAACTAGCCAAGAGTCATCGTATTACTTATTCTCCAAGTTTGAATAAATGTTATGTTCCCTTCATGAAAATTTATTCTGATGTTTGGGGTCATGCAAGAAGTTCTTCATGTTCTGGATTTCGTTACTTTGTTATCTTTATTGATGAATGTACCAGAATGACGTGGGTCTCCTTGATGAAATATAAAAGTGAAGTATATGCCATATTTATTGAATTCCACAAGATGGTGGGCACTCAGTACCAGTACCAGATCTGGGTACTTTAATTTGACAATGGTGAAGAATATGTGAATGGTGATATGTCAGCATATTTGGGCATTCATGGGATTAGGCAACAAACTTCCATTGCCTACACTCCTCAATAAAATGGATTAGCTGGAAAAAAAAAATCGACAATTGATGGAAGTTGTTTGTGCTTCATTGTTTGGTATGAATGTTCCTCGAAATCTATGAGGAGAAGTTATGCATACGTGATCAATCGAACACTTTTCTCGCGTGATTGAGTTCCAGAAATCTTATAAAAAATTGCATCAGTTATTGAATGAACTTAGGAACTTAGAATTGTTTGAAGATATGCTATTGTTCTTTGTTCAAGATCATCTTGTCCTGAATTGTTCTTGTCCTGACCAATTGACCTGTCATGACTTTGGATATTTTATTGTTTGAGGAACCTGTTTTCTATGGCATGGAGAGCCAACACCACTTGGAGGGTAATATTTCTCTCACTGAGAAATATCAAAGTAAAATTAGTATTGCTTTGAAAGATTCTGATTTTACTGGTGGTGATACATGGATAATTAATTCTGGTGCGTCTGATCATATGATATTTGATAAATCCTTATTTTTTAGTCTGTCCACTTCTCCTACACCCGAAGTGTCTAACGTAAATTGTGTGTCTTTTCACTACAACAAAAAATGCATTTTGCGACGGCAAAAGAGTAAAATGTCGTACAAAATGCTCTTTTGTGACGGCAACTTTTCCGTCGCAATTGGCAGCAACACAATTGCTATTGGTGGCAGTTTTTGCCGTCGTCCAAACTCTATTGCGACAGTAAAACTTTACTATAGCAAATAAATTCTTTTTGCAACGGTAGATTTACCGTTGCAAATTTTGTTAGCCATAGTGTTATTTTTCTTTTTTGCGACCGTATTTTATCGTTGCAAATTGTTTTTTGCCACGGCAAAATTGCCGTCGCAAAATCAAATTTTGTCAGAAAAAAAAATGGCTCCATTTCTTTGCGACGACACGTTGACCATCGCAAAGAATTGGAGCCGTACAAAATATGCAAATTTGCAAATTAGCAAGTATGCTAAATCGCACACATCAAACTCATGGGTTGAAAAAAAATACAAGACAAAATATAATGAAACTAGTAGACTGTATGGAAGAATAGCCACTGTTTTAATAAAACAATAGCCACTATACACTTATGTATCTTCATCTAAACTAAATTGCATTTAGTACTCTTTTTGTTGAAGATCATTCAGCCAAGTGCATATGTACAAATTTTACTATCTCATGTAATGTGTTTTCTCTCAACATTCCATATGTGTACTGTACAGTTGTGTAACCTGTAGAAAACCAAACATATATCACTGAAATGCATAAAGAAGTATCCAAAATGCAGCAAAAGCCAAAGCAATCATAAATTTAAATATAAATGTCCGATTCTTACCCAGTTTAAGATCAACTTCCTTGCACAAATTAGGCTCCCGAGGCCAAATAATAAAACAAATCAGTAAAAGAAACAAACTAGAAATGAAGGATAACTTATTCATTCCGAAGAAAAAGAGAAACATGGCAACATGTCTATCGGTAAGTATTATCTGCATGTAAGTTTCATTCTTTCATTTATCAGTAACTCCACAATAATCAGTACTTTACCTCATTCAGTATATTGAAATCATTTTCTTCATCCCTATCCAGAGATGAAACTTCTACACTTTCAGATGAGTAAGCTTGTTCAGTTTCCATAAATGGCTCTTCCTCAATCCTTCTGGATGGCTCAGGCCTTACTGCATCCATATCAGGGGCTTCAGGGATCCTTGGACTATTGAATGACTTCATTGATGTTGAGTGAATGACAGGTGTTCCTGGTGCAATTTCCATTTTCTCGAAGGCAGGTCTTGCAGGCTCCGTATCTAAATGCTCAAGGACAGGTGTGCCTGGTGCAATATCTACTTGCTCTGGTCTGATGATACTTGGAGGTTCCAAAATATTTAGCTTTTCTGGACCTCCCCTAGTTTCAGAAAATTTTGTTGTACTTTTGCGGAAAAGGGACCTTATCTCCTCCATTACACTAATGAAGATGTGCTCAGAATGGTTTCACAAATCACAACTACTGAGCAATGAAGAAAATAAGGGCTGCATTTCCAGAAAAAACATAAGGAAATAAGGGCTGAAACTTACCAGATATCAACGGTTCCAAGAAATTGTGGGATAGGTTTCCAAGATGACAAGTTTTTCAGGCAGCAAGGGCAGTTTGTGGAACCTTTCTTCTTTTTGAAACTAAGTCACTTGCATCATTCAGGCTTTGCTTGATCACCCTGTGAAATTTCAAAACTGGTGTCTCAACTTATAATCCATGGTGACATCAATATAATCCAACATTCCATCACAAGTATATTAATGGATTTGACAAACTACATTATACTTAAAAAAATTGGAAAAAAATAACTAGCCTATACATAGGTAAAACAGGACCACTTCAATTAACATAAAGGGGAAGTAACAATGACGTACAAATTAGGTAGCACTATCGTTTCATCGATGGTACATTTCCTTTTTCTCTTCCTAGAAATGTGATCAGCCTTCTTAATGGCTGATGTTGGAATGACTCTTCTCAACTTTGGTGTAGTAGCACCTGCACGTCAGGAGCAACTATTTAGAACAATATTGTCATACAAGTGAAAGTTTTCAAATCAGATATATTTTACAAGCATATGATTGAAAGCAGAAGAGAAACAGGTTACTAAGCAGAAATCTGAATATTAAAATGCTAACCCTTTAATCAAGGTTGAGCAATTCTACCATGGATCTGTTTGATAATAAAGGAAACGAGGCATTTATACCTAAAGCCTCTCGATCTTTTCAAATAGTAATCTGACAATTTGTATTATCTGGTGCAAGTATCTCCTCCAAGTTTGTTGGCTCTCTATCCTCATGATTCTCTTTCCCATATGAACAAACAGGTTTTTGAGGTTTCTTGAAGGCACAAGACTCATCAAGGTCCATGGTCTCTTCCTGAGAAGATGAACACTTTTTCAATTTTTCCCCGTCAGCTTTGAAGTTGCTTATATTTTGGTCTTCTCTTGTATCCGGACACATGATTTTCTGGTTTTACATTGATTTTCTCTTGATTAATTTGGTGATCTTCAGCAGATAATGTAGCATGATGACTACAAAGCAAAGTAATATATACACACTCACAAACATTTGGCAGTATGAGAAAGATTCTAAATGAGTGTCCTGCAATTAAGCAATATATTTGAGGTCAACCACACTTGAACTTACACATTCTATATATTATATTAGTGATGGATGGAAAGATGAGTAGATGATATGTGATGTGGAACTTACATATGAAGTGGCTGAAATGAAGCAATCGGGACGCCTTGTAATAGCTAATACTGTCTCTGTGAGAATAGTGTTCAAACCCTCATAGGAAGATGTATCTGCTGTAGTCTGGGCAATTCGATTAAGATCTGATTGGAGCGCTCTACCTGAGTTTGACAAATCAATCTGAAACGTAGATTGATACTTTTTAACTTGACAATAGACTGAATCCAATTGTAGCTAGAGAGAGGAGAGGTAGACGTAGTATTGAGGGAGAAGTGATGAGGAGGTGGACGGTGTAGGCGGTGAGGCTTTAAGGAGGGAGAAGGACGAGTTTTTTTCTCTGTTTTTGAGAGAGGCGGCAGAGTGTGAGAGATTGAGAGCGGCGAGCTCAACATGAGTAAACCTAACAAGTTTATAATCAACTAAACAGTTCCAAATTGAATGCAAATACCTCCTCAAGATATATAATGACATGAAACATTAAGCTCTTACCTTCTTATTGGTCTCCTATGGTCTCTGAATATATTGGTGATTGGTTTCCACAATCTTGAACTGGGCTATGTTCTTCTGTTCCATGCATCGCGAAACTGTTGCTCGAAACAGCATAATGCATCGTGCATGTTGATCAACATGTCTAACGAGAAATGAGTCCACACACATGCGTCTGCCTCGTAGTAAGTAGGATTGTGCAAAAAAATTAACCTCGTCGAAATTCATTTAGAATTCAATAAGGTCAAATAATACTAAAATACTGAAATAACCTTTTTATGGAATTTGTTCATTCTCCCTATGGAGGAAGTAGTTAAATTAATCTTTTTTGTAATTTTTTTACATGGTAAGATAGATATGAACCCCCACGATAATGCATATGCAGAATTTAGTTTCAAATTAATTTTTTACGTAGTGGAAAATGGATTTTTTAATGGCGTACTTAGAGTATTCTAATCATCCCATCCAAGGGTAATTTTTGTGTCAAAACATTATTTTTCGGCAAAATAATTTTGCGACGACATTGCTCTTCCGTCGTGATTGATGAAACTTTTTGCAACGGCGTAAAAGTGTCGTCGCAATTGATGAAACCTTTTGAGACGGCATAAAAGTGTCGTTGTAATTGATGAAATTTTTTGCGACGGTGTCGGTTTGCCTTCGCAAAAGATCATCACATTCATAACGGTGAATTTTTTGTTGCCATTGGTAGGTATTTGCGATGGCATCCATTGTTATTGCAAAAAAGCGTAAGAAATTGAATTTTTTGTTGTAGTGTTTCCGGTCTTAGGTATTGGGTCAATCCAAGTTACTCCATCTCTTGTATTACATAATGTCCTTTATGTTCTCTCTCTATCTCATTATCTGTTGTCAGTGTCTGAGTTGAATTACCAAAATAAATGCTCTGTCACCTTTTATCCTATGTATGTGGTATTTCAGGATTTATGTACTCAGACAATTATAGGCAAAATAGATCGGAGGAGGAGACTATTTCACTTGGATTACATGTATAGCAGGGAAACACGAGCGCTATCAAGATGTGTTGCCCTGACATTGAATTTTGATAGAGTTAAAAAAATATGGTTATAACATCGTCGGTTGGGTCATCCGTCCTTTGGTGTTATGAAGAAGTCTATGTCATCCTTGTTTATGGGAATAAAAGAGTCTCTTCCATTATGAAACATGTGTGTTTTCTACAAGTCATAAGTCAAACTACTCTTCTAGTTCAACACCATTTGAGTTGATCCATTCTTACGTATGAGGGCCTTCGAAGGATTCAACCTTAACTGGAATAAGGTACTTTGTTTTGTTCATTGATGACTTTACAAGATTAGCATGGGTTGTGTTACTGAAAAGGAAGGATGATGTGTTCTCTGGCTTTACTGCTTTTCATAGTCTCATTCAAAAGCAGTATGATGCTTATGTAAAAGTATTTCGATCTGACAATGGAGGAGAGTTTGTCAATCACTATTTCCAAGAATATTTTCAGTAGCATGGAATTGTTCAGCAGACTACTTGTCCTCAGACACCAGAGCAGAATAGAGTTTCTAAAAGAAAGAATCGTCATCTCTTAGATATGGGAAGAGCCCTCTTACTTAGTGCCAACATGCCAAAATATCTTTAGGATAAGATGTATTGTGTGCCTCTCATCTCATCAATAGCCTACCATTTGTATCTCTTAAGAATAGGATTCCAATTGATGTATAGTCTAAACATGTTGTCATCCCGTCTCTCAACAGACTTCTTGATCTTGTTTTTGGTTGTGTGGCATATGTTCATCTTTATAAGAATCAGAGATCTAAGTTGAAGTGTATTTTTGTTGGCTATGGTACCCATCAGAAAGGTTATAACTGTTACCATCCTCATTCTCAAAGATTTTATGTCACTATGGATGTCACTTTTAGTGAAGACTTGTGCTACTTTTCTCCTAAAGTATCTCAGAGTGAGGATGAGAAGCATGTGTTTTATGAAGACCAATTTGGGAACCAGAAGATTGTATTTCAATTGACAATGTCCCAGTCGGAACCAATTTTTGATCCGTTGAGGAAGAGCCTCGACTGGTCGAAAATAGTACCCTGAATCAGGCAGAAGGTGGTCTTCAACCGGTCGAAGAAGAGTCTCAACTCATCGAACCTGGTATTCAGACCCAACCCGAAGCTGACATTCGACCCGTCGAGGAGGAGCCTCGACCCATCGAAGCTAGCACCCTTGATCATCCAGAAGCAGTCTCTCGACAAGTTGAAGATGAGGTTCGACCTGTCAAAAATTCCTAGGCAGATGAGTTTGTTCCGAGTTCTGAAAGTATTCAACATGTCGAACATGTATCCGACACGTTGAAAGGAGTAGAATTAGTCAATGATTAGCCACCAGTTATTGAAGATGTATATGCAAGTCTAGTTTCTCCTTCTCCACCAACGATTTCTCCTGGCCTGACATCGCCTGAGGTATGTAGTAATGTTCCTTTATCCAATTCTAGTGTTCATAAGCCTAGTAGAACTGTTAGGTAAACCCGTGGTCAACCACCAAAGAAATATGAACATCTTTTGACTCATCATGTAGCTAATTATGTATTAACTCATATACTGTCCAAACCGTATGTAGCATTTGTGAAACAATTGTCTGCTATGTCTCTTCCTAGTAAAGTGCAAGATGCAATCAAAGAGGAGAAGTGGGCCAAGGCAATGGAGGTTGAGATGAATGCTTTTAGCAAGAATTGTACGTGGGACTTGGTACCTTTACCACCTAAAAAGAATACTGTTGGTTGTAGATGAGTTTATACTGTGAAGCACAATGCAGATGGATCAGTTGACATGTATAAGGCACGGTTGGTGGCAAAAGGGTACGCCCAGAAGTATGAAGTGGATTATGATGAGACGTTTGCGCTAGTAGCAAAGATCAACACCATCCGAGTACTCCTGTCTTTGGCAGCTAATCTAGATTGGCCCTTGCAGCAGTTTGATGTGAAGAATGTCTTTCTTCATGGAGATTTGAATATATGAATAAATTTACATGGATCTTCCTCCAAGATATAGTACTTCTACAGGTGAGAAGGTGGTGTGAAGATTAAAGAATCTTTGTATGGATTGAAATAGTCTCTAAGAGCTTGGTTTAGAAGGTTCACAACTTTCATGAAAAAGATTGGGTATCAACAAAGCAATTCTGATCATACCTTGTTCCTAAAGCACGGACAGGGTAAGCTGACAACTTTGATTATTTATGTGGATGACATGGTGGTGATAGGTGATGACACTGATGAGATCAAGAAGTTGCAAGTTCAATTATCTTTTGAATTTGAGATGAAAGTGCTCGAAAAATTGAAGTATTTATTAGGAATTGAGGTAGCCCGGAACAAGGATTGTATCATGTTGAGTCAAATGAAGTATGTTCTAGATCTGTTGGCATAAACTGGTATGCTTGACTGTAAACCAGCTGATACACCTATTGAATAAAATCCTCGAATTGTTGAATATCTTGATCAAGTTCCTACTGACAAGTCTCGGTATCAGAGGTTAGTTGAGAGGTTAATTTATTTTTCATACATTATACCTGATTTGGCTTACGTTGTTAGTGTAGTGAGTCAGTATATGCACAATCCCAGTGAGGATCATATGAATGCTGTGATAAGAATCTTGAGGTACTTGAAGTTTTCTCTTGGTAAAGGTCTTGTGTTTCGTAAGTATGGAGAATTTGAGACTAGTGGGTACACTGATGTAGACTAGGCATGCAACATTATTGATAGGCGTTCCACTTCTGGCTACTTTACATTTTTGGGTGAAAATTTAGTTACTTGGAGGAGCAAGAAGCAGAACGTGGTAGCTCATTCTAGTGCATATGCAGAATACAGAGGTACGACTCAAGGGGTTTGTGAGTTGTTGTGGTTAAAGTATTTACTAGCAGACTTGGGTTTCAAACAGAGACGATCTATGCCTCTTTATTGTGACAACAATGTTGCAGTTGAAATTGCACATAACCCTGTTCATCATGATCGAACGAAGCATGTAGAGATTGATAGACACCTCATCAAGGAGAAGCTAGATGCTCGTATTATCTTATTCCCATTTGTTCATTCATATGAGCAATTAACTGACATCCTTACTAAAGTTGTTTCTTCCAGGACTTTTAGTGACTCACTCGACAATTTGGGCATTCAAGACATGTATGCTCCATCGTGAAGAGGAGTGTTGGAGTGAGTCACACTCCTTATATATTTAGGAAGTGTATACTCTGTAATTAAGTAGGATTATGTAATTATTATGTTTCCGTCTACAACTATAAGTATGCTTATATATATACCAATTTGGGATTGATCAATGTATAAGAAAATTCCCAAACACGTGTGTTCTATTTGACTCTAGAAATAACCAATAGAATCCCTAAACTTGCCATGAATTCAAAACCAATTATCCATTAGTTTATTGTGCATATCCGAATAGCCGAATCAAATATCATCAGAGAGACTCATATGCGAGTGTAAATTCAGAATCAAAAGTCTAGACTCAAGCTTCTCCTATTTCCCAGTCGTACTCGTTGCTTCTATATGTGCGAATACGATAACATCAGAAGTTCCCATCTGCTAGACTCTCAACAATGATCATCTGCCAGACTCTGCCTTACCAGTTGAGAGTTGCTTCCTTTCCAAGTCGAGTGATGTCACTTCCTTTCGTGAAAATTGTATTGACTGTTTCTCCACTTTTTCTTTCGCTAATAGATTTGCACTTCCCATCTTTTTACCATAATGCCCATGAGTTTATATATTCTTTCGTCATTTGTTATTACTAATTTGGTTTGGGTTTCTCTGTATTTTAAAATTTGGTAGGGCGATGACACCAAAAACGCGCTTCGCTTTATTATAGTAGAGATCAGTTCAAGAGCAAATTATAATCGGTTAGACTGTTGGACTCGGTCAAATCATTTGTAAGAGAGTGTTTGTTTGAAGAATCATGGTTCTCTGTTCGTTTTGCCAAGAGTTAGTGTTTGGATTTTATCTATACAGTTGAATTAAATCTTTGATCCATCTGTTTTTTCTTTTTTTGATTTGGTCAATAAAAGTTCTCTTGTATGAACTTTTGTTGTGATCGTTCCACCATTGTCTACTACACGTTTCCATCAATATTGATTTTGGTAATGGATTAGTGGTTTCTCCGATTACTTTATCTCTAGTTCTCTACTAATTTCAATTTTTAATTATATGTGCGGTTGGTTCTCGTTCACTATTGTATCAAAAATTGTGTGTTTGGAATACATTTAACGTAAGGTTTGTAGGTTTTGATTCAGTGTTATTGGATTTTTCTAAGGATTTCACTTAGTGTACGTGGTAGGTTTATATGTTATGGGTCTTGATTATTTCATCTCTACTATAATAAAGGGAAGCGCTAGAAGTTATAGTGTCATCAGACATTCGAAATTTTAGTTTCCAAAATTGCCGTAAAAAATATTAAAAAGTAATCACAAATAAAAGGATTTAAAAAGGATTGTACTGTAAATTTAAGAAAAAAAGTAAAAAAATGAAAGATTACTATCGCTGGCTACTTCTGTTTTTTCTCCTATTTCCACACTCATACGGGTGAGAATTTTCTAGTGATGATAATCCATCTCCAGTTCTCCAGTTTGTAAAGATTGTGGAAGATATTTTCTGGTTTGAAAATTCCACGCACTTTCCTTATCCGCTTTGGATTTCAAACAAATATGAAAGACGGTTCCAACATTTACAATCAGTGATCAAGGATTTAGTTCCTCACAATCCTACTTGATGCTGATGAGTTTTGGAGTTGATTACAAACGGACATGGATTTATGAGAGAGGATTAGAGAGCAGTATGAGATTATCATGGCAACATATCAACATATCAACATCGTCATCTTTGTGATGTTACCGTCATCGGTGGCCCAAGCCAACTAGGCGACTGAGTGTTCCAGTCTAGTGGTCTCAAACTTTTAATACTACCATTGGAATTGATTTGAAAGCTCTCTCTTCGATATATTGATCAAGGGTTTCAAAGCACTACACTAAATCACCAATTTAGGTGTTTTACAAACATGATCGGGATTTATTGGATATTCGAGTTTTGAAGTTTACGACTGTTCTCCTCCATAAATTCTGCTGGATCATGGTGCCGTGACGATGACGGTTTTCAAGCAGTTCCTAGAAGGTTTTGCTTTGTTCAACAGTTACTGGCAGTTAATTCATTATGCTTCACAGTTTTTGTGACTCAATCTTGGCATCAGTTAGTGGATCATGAAAAATTCAATTATTTTGGAAAACTCCATGTCGATCATCTATCTGCTGAATTATGGCGCCTTGATTTTCCAATCAGAGGAAATAGTCTTGTTTCAACAATCATATGAGCCAATGAAATTTTGCCGCCTAGTCTAACTGTTAGCGGCGGTGATGGTTGACCAATTACTAAATCAGTAGAAAAGTATAGGTAAAAGTGTTTAGGATAAAATGTAATACTTTTATTCAGATTTGAGTATATTATACAACTTTATAGACATATTCTTAATAGGTAGAGAATATATACAATAAAAAATAAATCAATTCTAATTACAATAAGAATCTAAAATATCTACAATTTTAATACTTGTCAACACTCTCCCTCAAGTTGGAGCATAGATGCCAATCATGCCCAACTTGTCCAACTATCTACTAAAAACTTCATGTGACAACCCTTTAGTGAGAACATCAACTAATTGTTCCTCAGATGTCACAAAGGGAAACCTAATAATTTTCTTGTCAAGGTGATCCCTTATGAAATGTCTATCAATCTCTAAATGTTTGGTTCTATCATTTTGCACTGGGTTATGAGTAATCTCAACAACAGCTGTATTATCACAATGCAAATTCATAGGCTTCTGAAGCTTGAAACTCAGTTCTTTTAGAACATTCCTGATCCACAACAATTCACATACTCCATTTTCCATCCCGAGGTATTCAGCTTCTGCACTAGAGTAGGAAATTACATTCTGCTTCTTACTGCGCCAAGTCATCAAACCCTTGTCAATAAAAGTAAAGTATCCAGAAGTAGACTCCCTATTAGTATGATCACCAGCCCAATCTGCATCAGTGTAACCCAAAACACACATCTCACTAGAGTAGCCTGAAACACACAATTCACTATGTTTTGCAAATAACAATCTTTTACCAGGTGTGCCATTCAAATATCTAAGAATATGTAGGATGACACTCATATGCTCTACTCAAGGATTATGCATGAACTAACTCACAACACCAACAACAAATACAATATCAGGTCTAGTATGTGATAAATAAATAAGTCTCACAACTAAACGCTGATACCTGCCTTTGTTTGTTGGAACCTGATCTGGGAGAAGTTTCAACTTGTGATTTTGCTCAATAGGAGTAGCAGCAAGCTTGCAATCCAACAATCATGTCTCAGCAAGAAGATCTAGAACATATTTTCTTTAGGACAACGTAATCCCTTGTTTGGACCTTGCAACTTCAATTCCTAAGAAGTATTTTAAGTCACCTAAACCTTTCATATCAAACTCATGTGACAACTGTTTCTGGAGACTCACCATCTCCCATGGATCATCTTCTGTAACAACCATATCATCAACATAGATAACCAAGGCAGTAATCTTACCGTCATTGCGTGTGACAAACAAAGTATGATCAGAGTGGCACTAGTGATACTCAAACTTCTTCATTACCGTTGAGATGCGCCCAAACCAAGCCCTAGGTGATTGCTTCAAACCACATAGAGACTTCCCTTCAAATGACACACATTTCCCTCATTACTTGGTTTGCAGCTGATTCCCGGTGAAGTATCCATGTACACTTCTTCTTCTAAGTCACCATTCAGAAAAGCGTTTTTCACATCAAACTGGCGTACAAGCCAATCGTAACAAAATATAAGAGTAATAAGAATCCTTACAGTATTAATCTCGGCAATATGTGCAAAAATCTCTTGGTAGTCTACTCCATACTTCTAAGTATAACCCTTGGCAACCAACCTAGCCTTATAGTGATCAATGCTCCCATTAGCTTTAAGTTTCACAGTAAACTCCCAACAACATCTAACAGTCTTCTTACCAGGTGGCATATGAACCATGTCCCAAGTTTCATTCTTTTACAAGGCTTCTAATTCCTCATTCATAGCTTGCTTCCATTTGGAATATGCCAAAGCATCCGTACATTGCTAGAAATAGATATTGAAGATAATTGACTAACATCAAGTGCATGGAACTCAGACAACCTATAGTGAGAGATACAGTTAGCAATAAGGTATTTGGCTTTGGCATCTATATTGGGCTCATATTGTTTTCTGGGAATTCCCTTAGTAATGTAGATTTACGTACCTCAGATGGAGCACTCTGACCAGAGATCTCAGTTGATGATGTAGAAAGGGGAGCAGGTTTTTCAATACTATCTCTATGTTGCGTAATAGGTAATTCTTCTCTGCCAGCTTCAACTATAGAATTTTCGACTGGTCGAGACATATCACTCGATGGGTCGAAAACAACCTTTTGTCCCTCTAATGCACTATTTTTGACGGGTCGAGACATATCACCGAACAGGGCAAAGTCATCCTTATGTCCCTCTGATGCATTATTTTTGACGGATCGAGAGGAGTCACTCGACAGGTCGAAGGTAACCTTCTGCCCTTCTAGTGCGTTATTTTCGACGGGTTGATAGGAGTTACTCGATAGGGGCCGTTTTAGAACTTCTTGATCCTTCAAATCGTGTCTCCAACTTCTCCAACTATTCAAATTCTGGCAAATTCAGAGTATTTCCCTCGCATCCTCTCTCCCTCTAAAGAGAAGACTTTGAAACTCTCCATGAGTACTAATGTTCAGATTCTCTAAAAGATACATCAAAGGAGACATGAGTCTTCTTGGTGAGAGGATCATAACACTAATAACCTTTCTAAAAGTTAGCATAACCAATGAAGACACACTTCACAGCACAAGGATCAAGTTTATCTCGGAGAAGATTATGGATTTGGTCATACACAGTGCAACCAAATACTTGAGGCTCAAGATTAAGAAAGGAAGGAACATTCAGCAACTCATGTAGCTTCTGGTAGGGACTCTGAAACTCAATGATACGAGAAAGAGTATGGTTAATCAAATAAGTAGTAGAAGTAATAGTTGTACCCCAATAAGCTCGAGGCACATTCATGTGTTCTGGCAAGCCATTCTGTTGAGGAGTATATGCAATAGAGGTTTGGTGATGAATCCCATGAGAAGGTAGATAAGTAGACATGGTGCCATTGACATACTCATCTCCATTGTCTGATTAAAGAATCCCGGATAAGCTGCTGGTATTGTGTAGTCACCATCTTATAAAATTCAGTGAAGCAAGAGAACACATCACTCTTGCTAGTCATTAATGAAACTCATGTCATTTGGGTACATTCATCAATAAAAGTAACAAAATAATGAGCTCCAGTTGGTGTAGAAATTCTAGCAGGACCCCAAACATCAGAAAGAATTTTTCATAAAATAAATTGAGCATTTATTCAAACTTGGAGAATAGGTAATATGGTGGCTCTTGGACAGTTCACAAACATCACACTTAAATTCAGACTCATCAACACCCAAAAATATATGGGGTTGTAACTTCCTAAGATAACCAAAAGAAAGATGACCCAAACGATGATGCCTTAACCAGATGGTTTCCTTGGCCTTATTCAGACTGCTAACACTGTTGGCATGACTCAATGAACTCAACTGCTTTTCTTCACTTGATGTCAAATTAAGATAGTACAGCTTCCCACTTCTAATACCATAACCAAGAACCTACCGTGTCAGAATATCTCGAAATGCACAAAAGTTGGGATAAAACGTGACAGAACAAGAGAGAGTTATAGTGATTTGACTAACAAGTAAGAGGTTATAGACTAAAGATGGAACAACTAAGACAGAATCAATGGTTAAAGAGGGAGAAAGAGTGATAAAGCCTTCACCAACAATAGAAGAAGGGGAACCATCAGCAGTAGAGATACTAGGTAAAGATGAGGGATGAATAGAATGTACTAAACTAGGGGTATTGGTCATATGATCATATGCACTGGTGTCAATTATCCATGCATTATTCCTAGAAGATG
Organism: Geum urbanum; assembly: GCA_946800695.1. Taxonomy (NCBI): domain Eukaryota; kingdom Viridiplantae; phylum Streptophyta; class Magnoliopsida; order Rosales; family Rosaceae; genus Geum; species Geum urbanum. Next base: position 32,696,275 of record OX327012.1, read on the forward strand.
TAGCAAGAGATGCCTTACCAGCCATATCTGATTGGACTACATTAGTAGAAACGGTAAGATGCATTGGTAGAAGCGGGTGATTACCCTACCAATCAGGATATCCAATAGAAGCAAAGTAGTTTATCATTGGAGTGTCCTTTATCCTTCCACAGTGGGCATATAAAATTAGCAAAGGGATTTGAAGGACAAACACTAAACCTAGAGGAATCATAGGGGCGTGAGGAAGATGGAGGCCGCCAGTGAGCCACGACAACCTAACCATTTGAGGTCGATGCCGGTGGAGGTGGCAGTTGAGGTATGGTAAACAGTGGTTGTCATGACCGCTGGCTGAGCAGGAGTAGCAGAGTGAGTAAGTGTGAGTCCAGTGAACATGAGCATATGTCTTGTCAAGACTCAATAATTCCTCATGACAAAGAAGTTTCCATCAAATTTGTTCAAATTCAGGATCCAAGCCTCCCAGGAACATGTGAACCCAAAGCATAGATTTGTAGGTGTTGTCTTGAACAACTCTGGACACGGTATTAGAGAAGGAGACAGTCTATTGATCAAGTTCATCAACCCATACGACTAAGTCATTGTAGTAAAACAAGATAGGCCGCCCATCTTGTTTGGTAGTGAAGCAGAGGCGGTGCAACTCATAGATCCGGGTAAAGTCCAGATCATCATAATAGGTTTGGTGCAAGGCAGTCCATATTTCAGCAACATTTTTGAGACAGAGATAGCGGTTGATGATAGATGAAGACATGTTATCAATTAACCAACTTTTTGTAGGAAAATTGAATGATATTAAACTAAATATATGTGACGACCCGGAACAGAATCAGTAGTGTAATCGGCTTAATCCATGAGCTTGCGCATAATCGCAGTTTTCCGTAAATTGATTGAATTGCCGATTTTGATCACGACTGAATTATTGGCCGAGAATTTGAGTTGAGTCTCTTCTCGAGAGTTGTTGTACGCGTGATTTCGAGTTTGTGGGCGGTTCCGGATTATTATTTCGACGACCGAGGAATATAATATGAATATTTGAAATTTCGGAATATCGTCGAGTTTATTCGTTCGTATTCAAGTTATCCGAATCATGATTGTGATCCGTTTTGGACCGTTGATCGACCCGAACCAAAAATGGAATGATTATCGACTTGATTTGCGAGTTTCGCGATTAGTCGCAATTTCGTCGTAATCGGTTAATATGGCAGCCTCGTTAACGACTAAATTATCGGGCAAGAATTTGATTTGAGATCCTTCACGAAAGTTGTAGATAATTTAATTTTGAGCTCGTGGGAACTTCTAGAGGATTATTCCGAGTTACGAGGAATAAGTTGTGAATATTTTCGGCCGTTAGATTTTGTCGTATTTATCCGTTTGGGATTCGATACGTGTACGGTATAAATATGGGCGAATACGTGACGAATTAGGAAACTTTCCATTTTGGGAAATCTGGCCCGTTGACCAGTTTGACCCGTGGGTCAAAACTGACCCATTCCAGGCCGAGTTTTGTTTGCCTTCGTTGAGCTCGATTTCAGCCTCTTTTTGGCCATGGTGTCTTCATGAAAGTTGTTGGGCTTGAGCTTCTCTTTCTTTTGATATGTCATTCGTTCAATTTGGTTGCCGGATGAAGAAGTTATGGCTTGTCAAAGTTTGGAAATTTTGGGTGGTATTTCGGCGAGTTTTGGCGACGTTGGTGGCGGCGGAGGCGGCCGAGATGGAACTCGGGGTTTGAGGGGTTTTATTAGCCTTGGAGAGAGGAAGCTTTTAGAAGTGGTTTCAAGTCTTGCTATGGCTGGAGGAGGGAGATCGGAGAAGTTGAAATTCCGGCGAGGGTTTGCACCTTTGAGGTGAGTTTTGGACCTTTTCCGGTCAAAATTGACCTTAACTTTGAACTGGAAAGTTGTTGGAAATGTCGAGATCTTTAAATTCATGTGTAGGTTACATTTTTCTGGGCCGGTGTGGTTTTCCGGCGGCGCCGCTGTGCGCGGCGGCGACTTTTCGGCCGGGGTGTTTTTCGACGTGTTTTATGTCGTTTCGATCGGAATCGCGCACCGATTGCAATGGTGAGGTTTATATTTCGAATTGAGCATCAGAAATTATAGCGAGATTTTGTGGTGTGATTATCAGATTTTTGACAATTTCGTCGATATTGAATTATATGTTTCCGGGAACGGTTGTTTCTCGAGATGTGATTCGAGGTTTTGAGTTATGATTTTGAGCAGTGGATTTTATGATTATCTAGGGGATCGTGATCGTTCGTTTGGAGAGGGATTTTCCGCCGGATCACTGGATTAACGCGTATTGCGTTATGCTCATTTGTGAGTGGACTTTTATATTTTCACTGTCGTTGCGAGTTCGTGATTTTTCCGTATCTATTTATATACGATGTTGAGATTATTTATTACTTTTGGAGGTATTATTTTATATTTTTATGGTGATGACATTACTTGCATCGATGTTACGGCTACTCGGCTGATCACCGGTAGTCTGACCAGAGTTGAGAGATTCATCTGGACCAGAGTTGAGAGATTCCTATGTGCAGGGTTGAGAGATTCCCCTATTATGCCGCTGGGGTTGAGAGATTCCCCTAGCCTATCATTGTCGGGCTTGAGAGATTCGCCTGACCGTCGGGCTTGAGAGATTCGCTTGGTACCTCCATATATATTTTTCGAACTCGCTATGCTTTACATTGTTTTATGTATATGAAATTGGTGAAAGACATATGTTTATTTTCGTCCACTCACTCTAACATTTTTATTTGCCTTTCCCCTAGGCTTTTTGGTTTCCGTGCCCAGTTTGCAGTTCATATTTTGGTGTCGCATGTCCCGGTCGGAGGCTTAGTATTCGAGCGATATTTCTTTTATGGTAGGTTCTTAGTTTGACCTACTATTTGTATATATATATATATATATATATATTAGAAGTTGCTCTGAACATTCTGATGTTATACTTTCATACGATATTTCCCTAGATTTTTGTAAAGTATAGTCTTATTTATTACTTTACATTACTGTTATGATATTGAGAAATCCGGATGGGATTGGTGCCCACGGTTTGATTTTTGTGGCATAGGATGAAGTGTATTTTCCGGGTGCAGGTTAATGGCAATTCCGCGTTAGTAGCGTTACTCTGCCGAAATTTTTGTAGTTTTTGTTCGTTCGTGTTTTCAGAAGGAGTTTGATTCCAGTTTAGGAAACTAAATCGGGGTTGGGTCCTTTCAATATAATATAACAAATACTAATTAAATAATTAGTAAAATATATTAGTAAAATATAAACATAAGAACGAAGGAGTAAGAAGATGAACTAAGTTGAGTCACGTATATCACATGTTTTCCTTAAGAACTTTTACGCCGCCCACAGGTTTGTATGACATTGTTCTCCCAGGATAAAACAACTTCAAAGTTTTGTACCGTAACACAATAACTTCTCGTCGAACTGAAGAACACCTTACTCTATCACCGGATTTGCACACTTTTGAGAGAGGGAGAGAAGTGATCAAAAGAGGAGATTGCTCTCTGATGGGATGAATAATGAGGGAGGATGAACCCTCTATTTATACATGGAGAAGATGGAATATAACATTAAGGCCGACCACCAAAAGGTCATGAGTTACCACTCATTAACTATGCAACATAATTCCGGCCAATAATGGTGAGAAAACCACCATAATTCGGCCAATAAACCACCATAACCGGAGAAGTTGAAATGTCTTGAGGAATGCAAAAAGCCTTGCTTGAGTGCAAAAGGAAACTCGTGCGGCCTGGGCAGAACGATATTCGTGTCTGCAGGACGTGAGCTCACACAAGTCCATATCGCATACTCAATTCAACCAATATTTGCAACCCCCTGCGCACGTGAGAGAGAGCCTCTCTACTCACTCACTCAAAGCATACTAGGGTGCAATCTTAAATAAAGACTTCCACATTCCTAATTTCTCCCATGTGGGATCACATTCATTCCTTTTGTTTCAAGTGGCCAACTTTGGGTGACAATTTCTCATTCACCCCTTAACCAATTTAAACAAATGAATACATAATCTTTATGGACTCTTGTAAGAGAACAAAAATCCATGTTTCCCTCACATCAAAATTGAGTGCAACACACTCAATTATTTTGTTTAAATTATCATATTAAAATGGTGAAAAACCACCATTTTTCCAACACTTTTCACCTTCTCATTGTCAGTAGCCCAACAGTAAGGGCAGGCGAATCACCAGTAAGAAAACCAAGCTTGTTGCGTCCTCCAATATGCATTTGCATAATAAGATCCCATGTAGAGTAATTAGAATTTGTCAAGAGAACTCCAATGAGAAAAGAAGAGTTTTCTTGATGGTATTGGATGGAAGGTTGAGGAGGAGTAGGCACAACAGAAGAAATCACAACATAATAAGAGTTTTCCCCCATGGCAGCGAAATTTAGGTGTAGTGGGTGACAAAAAATAGGGTTTTGTCAATAGGTTTATATGTTTGACTCTGATGCCAAGTTGAAAAGTATAGGTAAATGTGTTTAGGGTAGAATGCAATACTTTCATTCACTCCTAAATTGTGTATATATATATAGCTTTACAAACATATTCCTAATAGGTAGAGAATATCTATAATAAAGAATAAATCAATTCTAATTATAATAAGAATCTAAAATATCTACAATTTTAATACTTGCCAACAAAACACGAGCGAGATCAACGGGACTACATTTTCAGTCCACTCGAGCTTCTTTCTCCACGTGTTTAAAAGCCTGTCGCACCAACTAGGCCTCCATATACTGGCTTTGTCAGTTTTTAAGAAGCAGTACGTTTCTTTTGAAATTGACTTATATGAACCTAGTTCAACTTGAACCGGGATAAATGTGTCTGCAAAATTATTGTTATACTCTTGAGGTAAATATAAAAGAAACCTGCAAGAAAGGGACACGTCATACAACCTTCCTATTTTTAGTTTGTATTAGGCAAACTTTTGATGTTGTACGGCCTTTTGTTTGTAAACCAAGCATGCTTGCATGTATAAATAGGAGACGAAGAAAGGACCCCGAGGAGGAAGAATGGTTTTTGAAAACAATTTTCCGGATCAATAAAAATTTCCCTTTGTTCATAAACACATTGTCAAATTCATATGAATACATCACTATCAACTTAATTTCAAGCATAATCTCAAGAAACAGTTCATGTACGTAGTTCTCCAAGTAGCAAGCACAAACAGTACTCCAGTATCTAAGCTGAAGTTCTAAAGATTGTACATATTGTACTAGCACATAAATATTGGTCTTCCAACTTTACGTTTTCCAGTTTCTTTGGGTAGACTTCTAGTCTACTATAGGGAAGCACTAAGCATAATTATATTATTATACAACTAAACTAATGATTGTATTATTCTTGAGAAATTTTTGTTATGCTTGAATGCTGTCAGATTAATTTTTAGAAATTAGTCAGGGAACCTCTGAGTCTAAAACTGCTGTTTTTGCTCCTTATAGGCCCTTGAGTAGGCTTTCTTAGCAGTCTTAAGTTTTTGTCCATGTTCAAGGTATAATCTTTAGTGATTAAGTTGGCCGGTTCAACCGTAGCATCTACCTCCTCGATTTTGGTATCAGAACCTAGTTTAGCTTTATAATAGCATAGTTATATTAGTGAAGTATCTTGAAGACAAAAGCCTTAATTACAACTAGTGAAATAAAACCAAAACAATAATCAAGTTTTAATTTGTATGATCGACTATCTCAACCTAGAAAATACTGAACATCAAAAAAGAAAAATCATTTTAGACCAAAATAGTTTAATTTGTTATTTTCCACAGAAAAATCATAAGCATATTTTACACAGTGAAGATAATCCATTAGTAAATAGTGTAATAGACCTTTAATTAGCCATGCGGGAAACATAAAAGTAGAACAAAACAAGCATATATAGCAGCAACATACAACAAATATTAGAGTATTTTCAGAAAAACTCTCTACAAATAAAAAGACAAAACTTAAGTTTTATTTCATCTCAAATAGAAGATAATAATAAAAATATACAAAGATTTTTCAGTAGAAAAGAAATTAAAGAACTTGTAGACATAATCAATAGCAAGCCAACGCAAGTAGAGTTGGAGTCTCTATAAATAGTAGAAAATCTGAAAATAGAAGTACAAAAAATCTAGCTAGTACAAAAAGAATTAACAGATCAAGTAGAAAAATTACACAGCAAGATTGATAGATTATTAGTTTAATGACTGATAATAATAGGTATTTAGAAGCACTAAAAAAGAAGCAAGTAAAATAGACGAAGAACAGGATTTTCAGATGTCACAACTAGTGTACCGAGTAATAATATTCATATTAGACAAAATAATATCATTATCCAGTTAATTGTAAGCTTAGCCGAAAATTAGATAGAATTGAAGAACAAATAGAAGAAATTAATAATATTTTGAATAATTCGCCTACATCTATAGCGTAAATAATCACACAAAGAAAGTTAGAATGCACTCTTTTGATAATACAAAATGGAACTTTTTAAATGAAATTGAAAAGAAATAAATTAGAACTAAAGATATTTATCATAATGAAGAAGAAGCACATGAATTTCTTAGAAATAGTTTCTTAAGATCATAAAGAAATAAGCATACTTTATATCAATTATGAAGATTTGAAATCAAAATAATATAGTAAGCAACATTAGTCAGCATGAAATTAGTTATATCGATAAAGAAGTTACTTTAAACTTACTTAGTACTCAAGCAATTAATAGAACAACTTAAGAAATTAAATTATTCTCAAATTCATATAGAAACTATATTATCTAGCATAACATGATTAACTAGAGCACAAGTAGGAACAAAAGCCTTAGTGTACATTTATGATGATAGATGGGATAATCATCAACAAGCAGCAATAACAACAGCTGAAGTAGACCTTAGTACTAATTTAGCAATAATAGGTCGCATTCCCAATTTTGTAATGACAACCAAAGAATTTAGTAAATATCTTAAAGTAAGCATTAGAACAAAAAGTTATAATATGAAAGTAGATTTTAAAAATTTAAGTGTCAGCTTAATGTATATAGGAAAAATGTCAGATAAGCACGACCAGTAGACAGTAGCTTTCTAGAAGGAACATAATGGTTATTACCTAACCTACAAAGATCAAAAACTAGATAGCCTGATAATGCACTAATATTTGAAAATCATTTAGGAGAAGTATCAGTTAGATTTACTAATTATAGACAAATAGAAAATCTTTGTGATGATTTAGAAAGTGAAGCAGAAATACATATGGCCTTAGATAACTTAGAAATATATATGATCGAAAGCAATTTTGATACTATAGTTGATAAGTTAACAAAAGAGATAGACAATCTAGATGACGAACAATATATAGAAAAATATAAAACTTATGAATTAGGACTACATCGTTTGAGTGACGATGAAATGAAGAAACTAATATTAGAAATAGGATTAGAAAAAATCTTAGGAGAAAGAGAATATAATAATATGTTAGTTGAAATAGAGTGTTTACCATTAGAAGAACGATAAGGTTCAACAAGAGCATCTGGTGTTTATGTAGAATCTTCAATAGGAAGATCTAAACAGCAATACATTAGACCAACTCATGAGTCTTATAATGAAAGAGACATTTCTCATAGTAATTATGAAGCAGCTAGACCTAGAAAAATAGGATCCCTTATTCAGGAATTGAACATGTAAGTATAGCAGGAAATATCTTGAACATAGATTGAGTAGACCCTCAAGATTGAGGAAAAACGATCGAAAGATGGGGAAAAAGATGTGTACATGCAGCAATAATGTTAGATTTTAGTAATACAAATGATATATTAGATTACTTTGAACATACTTTAACTGGCATGGTATTTGATTTCTTTCAATCATAGAAAGTAAAAAATCCAGAAGATTACCAAGCAGCAAAAATAACATTTAATATAGATACTCTTGTTAAACTTATTAAATTTGAGTTCTTAGATCATAATAGATCAGATGAAAAAAATGAACAAGAACAAATTAGAGCAATAAGAAACTTAGAATAGTTACAGATATGTGATTTACAGTATATAAGAGAATATACTTCCGATTTTTTCAAGTGTTTCGGTAGAACATGTAGAATTAATGATATTAATTTATTAAATACATATATGACTAAAATTAAAGGACCTATAGTAGAAAAAACATGGAAAGAATGACAAAATCACTCTAGAAAAAATGATATAGCCATAGGACCTAAGACAGAACTTGTATATGATATACTAAGGGAAAAATGTTGTCAAATAAAAGTAAAAAGCCAAATTAGAAAATAATTTTACATGAGCTATAAAAATATAGATTTACCTAAACAATATGAATGTCATGGAAATGATAAATTTAATAGCAAAATCAAACCTTATAAGAAGAGTTAAAGGAAAAAATATAAATTTTATAAGCAACACAGAATGTATGATATCCAACCTTCTAAAACCTTTAGGAAAAGAAAATATATTCCTAAACAGTATAGAATAAACCTTAAAATATAAAACATTAAAAGATAAAAGCACTTGTAAGTGATATTTTTGTGGTGAAGAAGGACACATTAGACCTAAATGTCTAAAATTAGGAAAACAACCTAGAGAAAAAATACAATTACTTGAGCAATTTGATTTAGAAGAAGATGAAGACTTAGACTATCTATAGTTTAGATAATCTAAACGATAATGAACACATTTATAGCATAAATATGTTATCTAAATCCGAGTCTGAGTATTCTGATAGTTCAGATAGTGAACTTGACGAAGAACTATGTATGTTAGAGGAAAAAGAAGAATTTAAATATGTTAATTTAAGATGACATCAAGAGAGTAGTAAGTGTAAAAAACTAGTAGCAGAAAAATAATACTAGTAAGATAATATTTTGTAAACTTTGTTATAATAATAGGACTTTAGAAACATAAGTAAATTTAGTCGAAGAAGAAAAATTTGATAGGATACAAAATTTTGATTTAGAAAAATACAAGATTAGTATCTTAATAATTATAATTTATGAATTAGAATTAGCTAAGGATCATAAGATTCAAACAGTAGCTATGATAAATACTTGTAATACTAAAAGTGCAACAAGAGAAGAATTAGTACCTATTTAGTATAGGCAAAAATTAGTTAAATCAGTTAAGGTACCCCAATGAGATTCTAAAATTGTACAGATAACTCATTGTTTAAATAATATACCTCTTAGGATTGAAAAACAACAATTCAACCAACCCTTAACATTTGTATCACCCATAAGATCTTACCAATTCATATTAGGCTTAAACTTTATCAAAATTTTACAAGGATTTTACTATAATCCACCTGATATAACATTTTATAAGAAAACAATAACCACCACAAATCGAAGTAATTTGTTAGAGACTTATAATAACTTTAGCATAGAAGAGTCAAAAGAACAACAAGATGATTCTTTGAAACTTTAGAAAATAAAAATTTAGATGAACAAGATATAGATTACGAATAGTTAATATTTGAGTCAGAATATCCATCATTAGAAAAAATAGCACCTTATGAAATTATACCTTTAAATAGAGCTAAAACTTTAGAGGATTTATTACAATTAGCAGAACAAACTAGAATAATAGGAGAAGATCCACAACTACATTGGAATAAAAATGATATATTAGCTAAGGTAGATATCATAAACCCAGATTTAACAATTAAGATAGTAGATATGCCTTGCAATCCGTTAGATAAACAAGAGTTCGAACAACAAATAAAAGTGTTACTAAACCTTAAGGTAATTAGACCTTTAAAATCTAGACATAGATCAACAACCTTTAGTTAGAAAGCATTCAAAGCTTAAGAGAGGAAAAGTTAGAATAATATATAATTATAGGAGTTTAAATTATAACACTTATGAAGATAGTTATAAATTACCAAATAAGGATGAATTGATAAACAAAATTCAAGAGAGTAAATATTTTAGTAACTTTGATTGTAAGTCAGGATTTTGGCAAAATTAGATTAGCAAATATTTTAGTATTCACTTGTCTAGAAGGACATTTTGAATGCTTAGTCATGCCATTTGGATTGAAAAATGCATAATCTATTGTTCAGCGAAAAATGGATAAGATTTTTAAAAAGTACTATAGTTTTTGTAATGTATATGTTGATGATATACTAACACATAGCAAGAATAGAAATTAACATAGAAAACATTTAGAAATAATTCTAAACGAGTTTATAAACAATGGTATTATTAAGCAAGAACAAAATAGACATAGAAAAATAGGATGTAAAGTTTTTAGGAATTTATATGAAATCAGGCACTATACAGTTGTAGTAACATATAGCTAAAAAAGTCACAAAATTTCCACACAAGTTAGAAGATAAAAAATAATTACAAGCATTTTTAAGACTTTTGATTTTGGTAGGAAAATAATTATGCAAGAAGCTTCATTCCTGATTTTGGTAGGAAAATAACAGTTTTACATAGCAAAACCAGCAAGATAGGTCAAAAATACCTAAATACGGAAGATATTAAGTTAGTACAATAAATCAAATAAGAAATTACGTAGTTAAATCCTTTAGTCTTACCGTTAGACGATAGTTATAAAATAGTCGAAACAGATTCATCGTCATTAGGATGGGAAAGAATTCTTTATCAGAAAAAGATTAAAGATTTAACAAAAACACATGAACAAATATGTCGATATGCTTTTGGTAAGTTTAATGATATACAATCTAGATTACCAGCAACAGATTTAGAAATATTAGGAATCATTAATTCCCTTGAAGCATTTTCATTATTTTTGCATAATGAAGTTTTTATAATTAGAACAGATTGCCAAAATATAGTATCACATTATAGCAAAATTACGACTAACAGGCAAGCAGCTCGTAGATGAGCCAATTTTATTAATTCGATTACCGAAAATGACTTTAAGCCAAAATTTAAGCACATAAGAGGAGTTGACAATACATTAGCCGATATCTTATCTAGACTTATTTTGTAAATAGGTATACAACCTATTCGACCCTCTTCGAGCAATAATCAAGCACAAAGTGGTAATTTACCACCTATGGAAGTAAGAAAATAGCAACAATCACCCATTCTTACAATGATATTCAGATTCAAGAAATCCGTAAACCGCACCTCAGGTTTATTAGCTCACCCCTTTTATCTACTAAGCAAAAAGTCTTATTAGGCAATTTTTGGAACATTAGGATTCCAATCCCTGACATGAGAAATGCATAATATTGGTAGATGACAATATGGTAGCCTACAAGAAGAGCATAATGGTAGCATAATTTTAGTTATCCCTGGTTTGTTAATAGACCATGACTTTCTTATCTATCTTTTTGTTAAAAGCAAGAATCATGTCAGTTCTTTGTCCTGCCAACTTAGATTTGGCATAGAACATTATATAGAAATGTGAGGAGCAGAAGAAGCAAGTAATATTACTATACAGTTAGAATTCACTAGTATTCCATCAGCACCAAGTCGTACTAGTATGTACTCCGATAAAGCAAGACATCTTAACCTTCCATCCTGCCAAAATTATAAAGAACTTCTAGCATTATCAGAAACCTCTACAACAATACCAAATTTAGATGATGTCCATACGTTTAAAGCAGCACAATTAATCACAAAAGAATATTGGAATGACAGTGATATGCACTTAGTCTATCAAACCGGCACGATAAATATGTATACCAATGAGATGTATGATGGTTTACCCAGACTAGGTGACAAATACAAAATCACTATGAGTGAAATTACTAAAGAAACATATGATGAACCAAAAAAAAGAAAAGAAAAAATCAGCAGAAACAATAAAGAGAGAATTTTGGGACGCAACCGCGAGAGAAACAAAACAATTAGAAGCAGAAGCAGCAATAAGACGAGCACAATCAGATTTATACTGGGATGATATAAAAGACCATAATCTTGATAACATGATGAAACCATGATGCAAAGATGAAGCAAGATTGTGATAAGAGAAAAAATGGATAAATGAAGCAGAAAAACAATTCATCCGATAAGCAAGAAGAAGAATGAACAAGAGATAAAGAAGGAAGAAACAGAAAATGATAAGAGGAGAAGAGGTCAAGCAGAGAGAAAAAAGCACGGAAGGAAAAAAAAGAAGCCAAAAGTTGATTTAAAATCTGTAAATAGTAATAAGAGTATTTTAGACTTTTCAGCCCACTTTGTTGTGTCATTTTATCGATAAAGTATGTGAGAGATTATGAACCAAACCGAAGATGTAGAGGATCCTCTATGTTATATCCATGTTTATGGTAGTGGCTCGTTTTGGTTTTCCATTTCAACCAGTTATGCAAACAGTAGAAAATAAGCATTACAGACAGCTAGTTCAATGATATGTGCTGAGAGATTACAAGACACATATTTTGGTCTACCTTTCTCTTGTAATGCAACATCACACGCTATCGAAGCCTTATTTCTACAACAATGGTTGGAGCCTCACCAAATGCTACATACAACATTACTGCCAATTAGGATCCTTCATACTCCTAGTCTATCTTGTACATATTTGAAAAAGAGGCTCCCATCAACATTTTTAAATCACTTATGAGCTCCCTTCACTCACTCCTTTGTTTCTATCTATGTAGTATTGACACTCCACTTTAGTATCGTGTCATGTGTCCGACACTTGGGAACATTCTGATGCTGGGGATACTGTGTCCAAAGTGCCACATGACGTATCTCAAAATATTGCTATTTATACACTTGAGGATACTCCTTAAACACTCGGGGACACTATTTCGACACTTGGGGACACTTTAGCATGTCAAATAATATATATATTTTTATATTTTGTTAGTCATATTCATTCTAACTCGTACTAAATTGTTGTCTCTAGCTTCTTTTATGATTCAATGCGTATATTTTTCTTTAATGACATAATTTTTTTAAAGATATGTTCAGGAATAATTTTCATTATTTAACTTAATTTTAGCTTATTATATATTAAATACTATTACTAGTTTAATCACTGTTTCCGTGTCCTACTTTTTGAATTTTGCCATGTGAGGTGTTCGTGCAACATAGGTTCATATTCTACATTGATCGCAACTTTAGTTTTATGCCGCCCACATGTCTCGAGTTCACCAAAAATCTCAAATCGAAGCGGCATTCGTATCTGCAAGACGCGGGCACACACAAGTCCATATCGCAAGCCCAGTCCAACCAAGATTTGCACAAGTCCTAGTTTTTCCCATATGGGATAAACATCATTTCTTATGTTTCAAGTGACCAACTTTGGGTGACAATTTTTCATTCACCTCTTGACCAATTTAAACAAATGAATGTATAATATTTATGTACTCTTATAGGAGAACACAAATTCATGTTTATCTTTCATTAATTTTAAGTACATCTCACTTAATTATTTTGTTTAAATTGTCCTACTAAAATGGTAGAAAATCACAATTTTTTCAACACTCTTTTCACTTCTTCCCATTAGTTATTAGTATTTGTTCCTAGGAATGTATTCATGTTGCGCTTATGTTCCCTGCATTTTTTTGGTTTGTAGTTAACTACAATAGATAATTACAGTACTTGTAGCAGAACTGTTCTCCTTAGTAACAAAATATGTGGAATGGAATTGGATGAACCATATCATCCCTCCATTCCTTAATTCATAGATCCCATAGCTGAGATTTCTGTCCCTTTATCTCTCTCCCTCTCTCTGGCACGATTGCAAATTTGCTTGCTTACAAACCCAGACATCTCTTCACAAACACCAAGCTAAACTACCCGATCCATGTAATCCCTAAACATCAAACATACACCCAATCAATGACCACGTCAAAATTTTCGAAGCTTATATTCATTTTTTTTCTTCCAACAGAAGCTTGAAAGGTACATGGTCGGGGATATAGTAGGAGTCGACAACGGGATCTGGGCAGTTGGTCATTGACCTCATCAAGGAAGGCGGCATCGAAGATGTGCAGTAAGCAGTGGCGTGGAGAGGCAAGCGAGGAAGGAGTATTAAGAGGTGCGGTGGTGGAAAAATGTTGAGGGACTGCTCTCGTTCCAGCTGAGCAGTGCATATAGAGAGAGAGAAAGGGAAAGAAATCTCAGCTATAGGATCTGTGAATTAAGGAATGGAGGGCTGAATATGGTTCATCCCATTCAATTCCACATATTCTGTTATTTAGGAGAACAATTCTGGTACTTGTAGTTGCTTAATGCAATTTCTCTTATTTCTCAAAAGAAAAAGGAAAAAAAAAATATAATGAAAATGGTACACTGGATCCGGACCCCAAATATTCCAAATAATTAGGATAAATCTCAGTCTGCGTGGAACCGGACTGGCGGACACGCCACGAAGACTTCTACTTACCGTAATTACCCTCACCCAACTTACACTTCAACGCTTAAGTAACAGCGGAAACAAGGGTACTTTCATAACTCCGTAAATATTTAGAGACCTGTATATTTCTCTCATCTTCCAAACCCAACTAAACTTCTCATCCTCCTCCGAGTCTCCAAAAACGCAGCGTTTGGGGTCGACACAAGGGTTCCACAGTTCGCGGAGCGAGCGGGTCGTCCTGGGTCCGTTCGCAGAACTAATTACTGGTGAATTGTGCCGTAAAGTTTGAATCTTTTGCGGCAAAAAATTTGAAGGGGGGGGGGTGTTGAATTTGGGGCGGATCATGGAGACCAGGAGATGGTTACTGTTGCTGGCACTACTTACCTGCTTGTTTGTTTGCTCAGCTGGGAGAGGTAAAGTTTCAATTTTTACGCAATAAAAGTGTGTTACTTTTTGCTATCGCAATAGTTGAGTTGAGGGAAGTCTTTGAATTAGGGACACTGTAATTTGAAACTGTAAATTTCTGGAGGATATTTGGTTGAAAGATACACAATTGGGCAAGGTTGAATAGTGTAATTCAGTTTTTGAATGATTTAGGTGGATGTTGTTGTTGGGTACTTGGGGTTCACCTAACTAGAATTTGCTTGAAGGGTGTTGGTGATATGTTAGTCTCATAGTTACTTGGAAGGTTGAGAGCTGTAGGGTAATTGGTAGTTTGGAGCAGAATGCCTTGCATGTGGTTGATGGTAATACTGAAGCTCTGGGAATTATAGATTCCTAGTATTTGGGACTGGGGATATGTCGTTTTTAGACTTCTGGACCATTTTTGAACTGTGGATTTTAATCGCTTACAAATGCAGACTTGAATATCAAGCACAAGGTTCATGGTGGGGATTATAATCATACACTTGCCACAATTTTAGTGCGGTATGCTTCCACGGTAAGTTTCATGGTGTTTATGTTTTGGTGACGATTTACGGGCACTCGGTTCATAAGCATATGTTTACAAGTTCATTGTAAATGCATATGATATACTTGTTACTGTATCCTTTGATTTTTTTTCTAGAATGCTGTGAGAAAGTGTTTTAGGAGTTTATATATTGTCTTTTCAAATGGGAGACAAACTGATGACATTTGGTGGATTGATGGCAAAATTTGAATCACTAATCCTATTGCACCCCGCCGCTATATGTTCTGTAGTAATTTAATTATATTTTCTGCTGGTGTAGGTGTATTTATCAGATTTGACGGAGCTGTTTTCGTGGACGTGTGACAGATGTAATGGCTTGATTAAGGTACTAAGATCATCATGAGGGCGATATCATTGTTTTATCTCTATATATATGGTGGGGCTTATTCTTTCTCTATATGTAAACAGGATTTTGAAATGATAGAGCTGATTGTTGACGTCCAGCATTGCTTACAGGTGCAAATTCATATATCCCTCTGGTTTAATACTGTTTTTGTTTATTACTTGGCTGTCTCAGTTTGGCATTGTCATTGCTTTTCCAGGCTTTTGTTGGAGTGGCAACAGATCCTAATGCCATCATAATTGCGTTTAGAGGGACTCAGGAACACAGGTAGAATACTTGACTGCCTTTTTTTTCTTCATTATTCCTGAACCAAAATTAAAGACTTACCTGTACAAGAGGAACGTACTGATCGGTTATGCCCTGGTCATTGTGAAGTCAAATTACGTTTTCTGTGTCTTTAGCAGCAAACTTACCATACCTTTACATTGCGTTTGAGTTTATTTATTTAATTTTTTTTAAAAGGTTGCTTTTGAGTTTATTTTTTCCTCAGTTTATATCCAGCACTATGGGAATTCTATCTAATTTTCTTTTACCAGAATTTTTTGCTGATTATTACATGATCTTATGTGTGCAGCATACAGAATTGGATTGAAGACTTGTTTTGGAAACAACTTGATATAGATTACCCAGGCATGGCTGATGCAATGGTACTTATTGCAGCAAAATTTCTCCACTTGTTTGCTTACTGGAATATAAAGATTCACTTTTCATATTTCTTGTTTCATCGTTTCAGGTGCACCATGGGTTTTATAATGCTTACCACAACACAACCATACGCCCCGGAATTCTAAATGCTATTGCAAGAGCTAAAGAGTTTTATGGTGATATGGGCATCATAGTGACAGGGCATTCAATGGGCGGGGCAATGGCTTCATTTTGTGCTCTTGATTTAAGGGTAATCATGACGAAGCCTGTCTCCATTTTGCATGATTGATCTTCCATGGTTTATTCCATCATATTATTTTTGTTCATCAATGCACAATATATAGGTTTTGCTAACTATTGATTGCAAAATGAGGCTCAATTTGTGTTATTTTCGCCTGTGGCAATTCATTAGAACAAATTAGTTATCGTATTTTTAGTAGGCAGGTAAACTGCTTTACAGGCTTCAGTCACTTCAGAGATTGGAGACTATTCTCCTTCAGCCTTAAATTTTTTTATTAGAGATTTAGAGCAGAATGCTGCCTGGTTTTTGTCCTGTCTATGTACTGTATTTTGTAGGAAAAGTTCGATTTTGTATTTAAAAGAAAAAAGAAAAGATGGAAAACAAAATGACGACTAAACTGAAGTGTTATCAGAGGTGGCATGCAATGTAGGAGTACTCGAGTTATACAGTCATCTTAGTTTCCCAGAGTCTGTCACAATTTTAGTAAATATCACCATAAGCCTCAATGAAAATATATTTGGTTGCTTATGCAGTTTTACTAGTTAAGATATATTTGGCACACAAATTTCATTACTGGTATGAAAGAGTAACTTAAATGTGTAATTTTCATCTTGCTGCATGTTGGTTATATTGTTTCTGAACTTAAATTGTCTTATAGTTACGCTTGGATGCTTTTTCATCAAGCCGGGTAGATTTTTATGAAATATCTTTTTTTCTCTGTTCATTTTGTTTCTTGAATTCCCAGGTCAATCAGAAGGAGAAGAATGTTCAAGTTATGACATTTGGACAACCACGTATTGGTAATGCAATTTTCGCTACCTATTATAGTGAACTTGTGCCAAACACTATACGAGTAACAAATGGAAATGATGTCGTTCCTCATTTGCCTCCATACTATACCTATTTTCCTCGGAAGACATACCACCACTTCCCAAGAGAGGTACTGTTTGCCCACAGATGTAAATTACTTGTTTTATTTACTTCTAAACCTTTTGAAAGAGACTTTGCCGTCGAGCTGCTAATATTTTTGCTAAATTCTTGCTGTATAAGTAATAGAATAATGCCAATTTAGGGTTGTGCTCCCCCTTCCCGTACTCTTGAGATACATTGCCAGGCATCCACTTTGTTTTTTTTTTTTTGATAGTGTGTTCATATTTCCTAAGCTGTTTTCTTATTATTTCTGCACTCGCTATCCTTATATGTTACTAGCATATTTGTCTCTAGGCACTTGTTAGTTTGTCATTTGTACTCCAGAAACCAACAGGGTAGGACCTTATATTTGTGCCCTATCGGGTTGACACTTTAAGATGATTTTAGTACTTATATTGATTTACTATTGTGCATACCTGATGCGCTCGTTGTTGTGTATAGGGCTCGCCAATTAAAGACAAGAATGGTTATGGTTTACTTTATCTGCAGTGATGGAATTGCATATTGTTAGTATATCATCTCTCTAAAAAATTTGAATAGTGGGGAGAGCATTAAAAAATATGGTTCCCTCAAGTACACATGCACATAGGAAGTTGTAATCAGTTGATGCCTTCATATGCATCCCTTGAGTCTGGTGAAATTGTAAATTTATGATCATATCGTGGAACATGACCTTCTTTATAGACCATTGAGTAACCCTTATCTTATTGTAGGTGTGGCTTTACAACATTGGATTGGGAAGTCTTGTTTATAAGGTTGAGAAAATATGTGATGCTGGTGGAGTGGACCCAGGCGAGGACCCAACCTGCAGCGGGTAATCCCTCTTCTGTGCTGTGATGTCATTGAAATTTGCGTCTCAATTTGTCATAATGTTCTTATACATAATGGCTTGCTTGAACATTTTAGAAATACAATCTTCTTGTCATTTTATATGTTTAAGTTCTTGAGACGTCTGTGCAGGTCAGTAAAAGGGAACAGTATTTCAGACCATTTAGTTTATTTTGGTGTCGAATTAATGGCCAAGACATGGAGACCGTGTAGGATTGTGATGGGTTCTAATTTACTGGAGCATGGAAGAACTGATTCAGAAGGAAATATCGTTCTGTCTAAAGATCTTGCAACTCCTGTTCTCAAATTGAATACACAATCTGATTCTGGGGGAAATCCTCTATAGGATGTCAGCGGCGATTTCCCTTAAAATAGTGAGGGACAGATTGCTTCTAGAGTAATGTCCTCAGAAAGAAGCTGTCACTTTTTATGCGTAGAGCCTGTTCGTTTCAAGGAAAGCCATAGCTGATTAAGGTGAGAGCTGGTACTGCAAAGGATGCTAGTGTGCATATATTAATCTGTAAGTGTACATTTTCATTTGTTTGGAATATGAATGCTGATGATATGGTTACTTGTGTAAATAATCTGATACTTGTGAATGTCTTCATAATGTTTACATACATCTTCTGTGATTTAAGTTCAAGTGTCCTTCACAATTGAATCCCAACGTCTTATTTCCTTGCTGGATGTATATGTCTACAGTAATTAATAGACAGCACAATGCAATGCCTTTCATTGGCGCCATTATTTTTCGCACTTTTCGATTTAATCATCCAGCTATATGACTTTCAGTACCAGAGTGCCACAATGTTTCCCGGTCATATTTTCTTCGCTGTTGTTTGGTTTGGTATCAAATTTTTAGATTGCAAATATAGAGAGATATGCTCGAGAAGAAAAAAGGAGAAATTTCTTTATTGCGACGGTCACTTGATATTTCTTAAAACTTAAAAGAGAGATCGGGAGTTGAATCACCAAAAGCTTTTTTGTGTGATCTGATTATAGATGGAGAGAAATGTACACACTTATAATGTCATTGTTGGGAAGCACATTACAGATTGGCTAGTTCGAAGCACACATTACACTTTCTTCTTCTTCCAAGTCTCACCAAACTACAGGGTACATTAAGAGGATGTTGGCTATATATATGTCAATTTGAAACACAATGTAATGCCAAGCTAGCTACATAGTACATACTAGTTTTTTTCCGACAAACAGTGGGTTACATGTGCCTAGTCTGCTCAGTTACTGTCTCTGCGTCAAAATATATCCGCATTACTTGTCCTCTTCCTTCTTCTCTTCCTCGGCAGCAGGCGTAGAAATTTTGGGTTCAACAATAGTGGTCGTAATTTCGAATTCTGCAGGTTCCTGTACCAATTTCTCCTCCACTACTACAGCAGGCTCTCCGGCTTGTACTGCTGCAGGCTCGCCTGCACATGCATATAAGCAAATGATCAATATATCAGGAACCTAGATATGGCCAAAAACCAGATCAAATGAGCAAACAATGCAACCAATTTTTGGTACGTGGTAGTATAATAGCAATGTATGTACTACGTAGCTTGCCAAAAGATTTCCGTTCTAGACAGTTTGACATGTTATGTTGTCTCTAGTTTCAGTGATCATTAGGTCTTCTGAAAAGCCACCCAACCTGCAGGGTGAATTGTTGTGTTGTAAATGAAGTAAATTAACATCGAGGCATATGATTATTTTCAAACCTTCTTTTTCTGTTGTTGTTTCGGTTGGTTTTGTTTCTTCAGCAGCAGGGAACAATTCTTTGTCCTCGTGATCGTGATCTTCTAAAGCAGTACCACTCTCCTCATCAGCTTTGAAGTTCAAGTTTCCCTTACTCCCGGCTCCATGGCGCGGAGTGTAGTAATCAGATGTGCCAGATCTTCCCTCGGATATAAGCGCATCGATCCCCTCCTCTTCTAACTTCCTCAACGAAAAGAAATTCTTCGGTGAATCCTCAGATATCAACCTCCCGGCTTCATGTTCTGGCAGCAACAACACCTTGTTGTCACCATTATCGATTATTTCTTTCTCATCTCCATTTTCCTTTATGTCCTTGACATCATCAGCCACCACAACATCTGCATTGTCCTTATTGACAACATTTTCGCCATTGCTTGCTGCAGCTGCTTCTTGTTCATGTGGTTCTTGTGGCGTTACGTCGGTGATCATACCGATGTCATTGCACTTCTTGGTGGAATCCCCGGCGTTGGATTTCTTGCGGCGCAAGATGGTGTTGCTGGTGGCTACGGCGAGCTTAGAATCCCCACAACCCATGCTTAATTGATTTGAGGTGAGATAGATGGAGATCTAATTAAAGGGGGAGGAATAATGTGGAGGAAACTAAAATCCCTATTCATTTATCATATGGGGGAGAGGTGGTTGCATTGTTAGATTTTTGTTAGTTGTTTGTGTTGGAGCTGTGACTTGCATGGGTGTAATGTGGTCTCCAATGTTTATATTTAGCACCGGTATCTTCGTTGTACGTGTTATCTAACATTGGCGGCTTCATCAACATAATTTTTCGATCTAGTATATTGCAGAATTTTTCTAGTATATTCACAAAACTAGTAAATCAAACAATTAAGACATGAACACCGGCTGTGTACGTTTTGAACATGAAGGAAACAACAATTTCGCTTTAAAACGATATAAATGATTATATCACAGTCTCAAAGGAGTCGACGATGATTAGTTTTATGTGTAGAAAGTCGCATTGGACGAAGGTCGACCGTTTAGTTTTTTCTATTTTAGAAAAGCCTAAAAAAAGATCAAGAAAATGTTGCTAGTAATTTTTAGTGTTGAACCATTGAATATGAATATGTTTCGGGAAATTGGACCATGTTGTACACTGGCATCTTATGTCGCACAAAAAATCCCAGTTTGCAGAAACCAAGCAAATGCCAAAACCAAATGCTAAAACCAGAGAATTGAATGGTATATATGTGCATAATCGACTGCACTGCATGAGTGCATGGTATGGTGTGGACGTGTGGTCACATGCATGGCAGCTGGCAGTGACGGATTTAGAAATTTTATTTAGGTTGGGCAATATCAAGTGAATGTAATATATTTGTAACACATCTTGGAAATCGTAACACTACTTTTGTTAGATTGTTGTTAGATTGGATGTGATATTCTGGGAACTAATGGAGGAAGAAATATTTTTTTTGGGCAAATCATAATTATCAAGCAAATGTACATATTTTGAGCTCAATTCAATTGAAAATCATTGAATGAAAATCTTAAACGCTGCACTTGCCTTCTTAATTACATAGTTTGTCTTCTTTTTGCCCTTTTTATATGGCTTAATTATCCCAAACACTATAATATAAGGTATAATTTAAGGCTAAGTATAAAAGTGAGGTTGGGCAATTGCCCAAACTAGGCTCTATGTGCATCCGCCAGTGGCAGCTAGGGTTCATTTTGTTGGATCGAAGATCTCTCGTTGAAATATGATAATATTAAATATAATTTAAATGTGGTTGAACTATTCTTAATTGTACCGAAACTTTTTGTGGATAAAATCCAACACTTTAAATGTGGTTAAGTTTTGACAATTTCGGTACAATACGGACTCCATGTGTCACACTTGTCGTTGTTTAACTTGGTATCAGAGCGGGTCATTTCTAATCAAGTTCCGAGCCCAGTGAAATTGATTTGAATTAGGCCTACAAAAAATTGTTGTGTTGACTCTCGCTAACTTGATTGAACTTTTGAAAAACTGTTACGTTGATTCCAACGAAATGTATAACCAAAATTTCAATGCGTATGAACAGAAATCCCATATAGGACTCGGAGGAGTTCATAAAGAAACTCACAAGTCCAGAGAGACTATGAGATCACAAAACCTTAACCTTGTGTGCTCTGGATTAACGTTTTGGGGACCTCAAAAACTGGCAGATGTGGGGAAGAAACAAGCACCCAATCAAAATTGGTCAAGTACCACTGAAGGTTGTGTGCATCTCACTCAGGACATCCGATTGCACAGAGCTCTAGAAAGATAATATGTGTATTCATGAGCAGTAATAATAGACATTTCCAGAAGTTGGAAATATGTACAAGAAAGAATTAGTCCCATCACCTCCTCTTCCGCCATGTGATCTCATGTTACCCACTACTTCTCCAAGATCTTCCTTTTCTTTTTTCCTGCTCCAAGCTTCGAGTCTACAAGATGTTAATGTTATCAATACTTCGCATTTTCTAGTTACCAATTTTGATCTTCCACAAAATTTTGGTTTTCTTTTTATTTATTTATTTATTTTTATATCACAAACTATACAAAATACATCTGAATTTTTCATGTGAAAAGTCCCAACAAAAAGAAAATTGAGTGTGCCTCTAGCTTAGTTACTTATAATTCAAGATGAAAAGATAAGAGCAGTTATCTCCTCTGCCCTGCATCTCACAAGTCATAACCATACTCACCTACCAAGCTCACCAACATCCTATCCTTGATTCAATCTCTCCACAGCCTCAAAACTCAACCAGTGACAGCAGAGAAAGAATGAACTTGTGGTCACACTCCCTTAAAATTCTCGGCACTCCATAATTTATACCATGAATTCCTGATTCGACCAACCCTATCATTTTCGATCTCATGCATGCATGTTCATCAAACTCGGCTCTCATTAACACAAAAATAATAATTCGAGTCGAGTATTAAGTTTTGTATATATATCATGATTTGTCGATACATCTCTTTTATTATTTTATTGATAGATATTCTTAATCATAGATATTTCTCTAATTTATTGTACTACATTTAATACAAATTTCAGGAATTTTCAATTTGAGTGAGGCACAGATCCATACCTAAATAAACAAGTTTGGGCATTGATTTCATTGTCTTGGGTTCACTCCCCTTCTCCATGGAAAAAGGGAGTGTTTGTTAAGTTGGAAGCTTGCTTCATTTGGTGAGTCTGCTGCTCTCATTCTCTGCATTCCCATTCGTCCACAAAACGGCGCGTATCTTTTTCTCTCTTCTCCCCAGACCCACCACCTTATCCAACACTCCCAAGTTGGCCATGCATTTCTGATTTTTCTCCCTAAAAAACACTAAATAATATCAGATATTATTTAGAAAAATATTAAATGTAAGAAAAACAGAGAGACTATTTTAATGGAGGGAGAGGGTCAGAGGGAGTGCAAAGACGACCTCTTTAGGTGATGGGGCTGGCTGTCTCTTTCCAACCCCGTCCCATTCCCCTTCCCAAATCGGGAAACTTTCTTCTTGCCCTTTGCCTTCTTCCAATTCTCTGCAAGATTTCCATTCTCCAACTCTCATGGAAGGCTCAGGCAATGATGAACGTCACGATTTTGGGAAGATGGGTTTCGGGTCAGCTACCCATTATTCCATTTTCTCTCATTTCTTCAAAGATTGTTGCTTTTTTTAGGTTCAAATGGGTTGATTTATTTTATTTTTCGTGTTTTGGTGTAGATGCAAGCATTATAGAAGAAGGTGTCAGATTCGAGCTCCGTGCTGCAATGAGATCTATCCTTGTCGCCATTGTCACAACCAAGCCACAGTAATTGATACATTTTACTGTAGCATTGTTCCAGTTTCTTTGATCATTGGTCTGTCCAAAGTTACTTTCTTGAAAATTTGGATGATGTATGGGCGTGTTTAATTTGTACAGAGCATGTTGAGCAACCCCTTTGATCGGCATGAGCTCGTTCGCCACGATGTGAAACAAGTATGTGAAATTTGTTATGACATGTTCAAGCTTACTGTTTGTAATTTCTGTTTTCTGATTGTGGATAATGTGATGCTGTTTCAGGTTGTTTGTTTAGGGTGTGACACAGAGCAGCCGGTATGTGTTGTTGGTGTACTTGAGTTTGATCTGTGAAAAAAAAAAACCTTCTTGTGTTCTGATGCTGTTCAATGTCTTAATTTTCATGTTTTAGGTGGCTCGAGTTTGTACCAACTGTGGCGTCTGTAGGGGGGAATATTTCTGTGATATATGCAAGTTCTATGATGATGATGTAAGTTTGATTACTGTTGACCAGTGTCCTTGATCTCGTTGGTTTATGAATCTTTTATTTAGCATTGTGAACTAGATTTGAATGTTTATGTTGCTGTCTGAACTTTGCATATCGTTATTGGATTCTTTTTAAGTTCTTAAATTAAGCTTTTCAATATCTGCCTTGCAGACTGAGAAAGGGCAATTTCATTGCCATGATTGTGGGATCTGCAGGTTAGTCCAAATGCATTATCTACATGCTCTTTCTATATGGCTGATTAGTATGTATGTTGAGACTAAAAGGTTTCTGTGGCCTAACTAGTTATAAATTTATAATGTGGTAAACAGAATCGGTGGTCGTGAGAATTTTTATCACTGCGAGAAATGTGGTACGTAACTACACCATTATGAACAGTTATTACTGATATTGAAATATATATCCATTAATTCATATAATGGAGCTTTCTGTAGGACCAATGTCTAAACATCCAGTGTAAAAACTTCTTAATTTATGTTTCGAAGACTAGATGGGTTTGTGATACCAGTCAATCAGTCACTGATTAGTCATGCTTCTGATTGTTTGATGAAATGCTGTTATTTGGGAATTGATTGTCGAATAAAATGGATATGATTAGCCGCTGTGTACAATACCCTGCATTATTTGGAATTCTGTTCTAAGTTATATGTACTTTGTGCATGGAATGAGGGTAAATCAATCTTTCAAGGTGCTTATGAATCTTTGCTTTAGAGACTATGGAACTGCTTTTATGGTTCATTATGTTCCTTGTAACTTTTACTAATGTGATTGTATCTGTTTTAGTCTTTCAGTTCTGTGACATACTGGTTGGGTCTTTCATTTTGTTGTAAAATGTATCTACCTGATGATGTTGAGTTCCTTTGAGTGTAGCTTCCCAACTTTTTAATTTTAATTTTTGAGAATCACTTCCACTTGTGGGCAATATTCTGCAGGGAATTTTGGGATGAGTGAGGGTGGACTACGATTGGGGGAAAGTTTTTCAATTTCTTCTGAATGCTAATATCTGTCAAAGTTGACATGTTAAAGGTGCTTCCAAATTTTTCAGGGTCTTGCTATTCAATTGGCTTGCGTGATAATCATCTCTGTGTGGAGAACTCCATGCGGCACCACTGCCCTATTTGTTATGAGGTTTGTGTACGGTTATCTTTAGTAAGTTTAACACCTGGGTAACCTTGCATGTGCTAAAGTCACTGAGTTATACTTGTGTTCTGTAGTTTCTTTTTGACTCGCTGAAAGACACTACTGTAATGAAATGTGGGCACACAATGCATTATGAATGTTACAATGAAATGATGATGTGGGACAAGTAAGTATCAATACTTACAGTTTCATCAGTTTGCTAGTTAAGATTGATAATTTTCTTCGAACCTAATTATGTTTGAATTCATTCAGATATTGCTGTCCAATATGCTCCAAGTCAGTGATTGACATGTCTAGAACCTGGAAGAGAATAGATGAGGAGGTAAGCCTTCTCAAGTCTAAGTGCATATATGAAAACTGCAGTTAGCATATTTCTTGAAAACATGTAACAAATATTTCTTGTGTAGCTGAATTATTCCAAGTACATAGTAGTAATGGTGATTTCATACTGATTTATTGGTTTTTATGCACTACCAGATAGAAGCGACTGTTATGCCTGAGGATTACCGGTATAAGAAGGTGTTTACTCTTCATCCTTGTTAAATGTTGAGGAACAAGCTCTATCAGTCATTTCTTGTGTGATTTCTTTGCTCGCTTTGCATTGTTTAGCAGTAAAACTCTAAGACACAATGGTCAAATGCAGGTTTGGATCCTCTGTAATGACTGCAATGACACAACCGAAGTTTACTTCCACATTATTGGGCAGAAATGCAACCACTGCAAATCTTACAACACCCGCACAATTTCCCCTCCAGTTCTTCCTCAATGATCAGAACGATGTTTCCCATGGGTATGTCCAGTCCCGTTGGCGCGGCAAAAGCTTGTACCTTCAATGTTTACTGGGAAGGTGGGGGAACTTGATTGATTCAATTTCTATCCTCAATTAATTATGTACCATCAGTGCATTACGATTCATTGAAAATGATGATAATGTTGTATGTGTGCATCCGACTTTTTCCGGGCTATTTTTCCTCGAAAACCCATATCATTATCAGTGTTGGGTTGGATGTAAACATTATATATACTATAATTCAAGGGAATGGTTTTCCTGCTGTGGACTAATGTGACAATCTTGCCAGTTGATTCTTGAACTATTTGAGAAGTTACTTATATGGTTTCAACTAGTTTTTAAAGGATTGCATTGTATCTCCCTCCTCAAGAGTACGTTGGTCATTACAGCAAATACCCTGGACCACTTTAATATGTAATATGTAACCAAAATCACCCCAGAAAACAGACGGGTTTTCACAAGACTTTGGATACCAGGCAATCTGTTAATATGCTGATGCTGGAAGATTTGAAAGTGAATGATTGCCTTTTGAGTTTCAAGTGATTTGCTGGTAGAAGACGACGCAATGATCTATTCCCTTTAGTATGATGAATGTATAGGTACTAGAAAGGGGTTATTTATTACCCAAGTTTAATGTTTCCAACATTTTCCTTTGTCAAAACTCAAACTACAGATGATTCAAACTAATTAGCTAATTAAATTAGAAGATTACATGGATACAAGGTTACAGACCCTGATAAAAACACCACGTTTTCAATACTAGACCTCTAATAATTGGGTCCAGAGTTTGGACCAACTTTGTCCAAACTCCTTTTTATATACCTTTTTGATTTGTGATTTGATAATTGAAACTACTTAGTATAAAGTTTACTTCTTATGAATCATGCATACAAAATTTCAATTAAATCGAAAATCGTTTGCTCATCCAATCTTGCAAAACAAATGGACGATTGTTATTGTAATGCTGAAATTCACCTTAACCGTTTATTGATTTGATAAGATCGGATACTCAAATGATCTCCATTTTGTTATAATGATTGTAAGAAAGAACACAGATTTACGTGGTTCACTAACAGTATGTTAGCTACGTCCATGGGTAGAGGAGAACGGTTTTATTATCCTTGAGAAAATCAGATTACAGATTGCAAAATACCACACTAGGTCAAATAACCTAAACGATATATATATACACCCCCGAATGATACGCTCAACAGAAAACCAAAACCCAGCGTGTCTGCCAGTCCGGTAAACGAGACTCCCGTATGCTGCCGGCATACAAACCTGATTCAAGGCATATTCTAACATATTTTTTGTAGAGTCGATCTTTAACTAATAGTCTATAAGATGAGTGGTCTCAATTTTAAAATAACAAACTAATATATGTGCAAATAGTATAGTTTAGACAATGTTAGTCCAAACTCCTTTGACGTTCATTTTGTATCTGAAGTTATTTGTCTGATAGAATAGTCGTATTTCATTTTTAGTACACGACCACATCATATTACTTCTTTTATAGAGAAGTTAAAGAACCAACCAAGAACTTTGTGATTTCGAGTTTTTTAATTTTTTAATTTTTTTTTTTAAAGTTTTGCTCAATTAGGTAGTGTGACAAATTTCACGTTGGTTATTTTTTTTTCATAATTACTGCAACAAGCAGTAACTTTTTTTGGGGGGCAAATTATAATTATTTTTTTTATTTTCTCTTTTTAAAAAAATCCAATAAGTTTTCTCTTGACTAAAAAAACCCACACTTATAACCAGTTTTTCTATAAAAATCCAAAAACCCATACCAGAGTTCTAGAAAAGTCCATTCTATTCCAAAACTCAATACTTTTCTTCCCATTTTACCCTGAGAGTTCTCTTCTATCTCTCTCTTCGATTGTGATTCTTATCAGACGGCATACCTCTCCTCTATCGGTGCCCCGCCGTGTGTCGCTCCTTCACCGAGCGACGCATGTCCTCAGCTCACCACCCCTCAACACTCCTCAGCTTCGTTGCCTCCGTTGTAGCCTGCCGCTGATCTCATCGAACTCTGCCAACAACAGCTTGGCCTCGTAGGCGCTCTCTCTCTCTCTCTCTCTCCCTAAGTCGAGAACACATGTAGTATTAATGACTGCGAGCTCCGATCTCGCCCTCCACGTCGCTGTCTTGGCCTCCTCGCTTCCATCACATCACATCTTGCGACGCTGACCTTCGACCTCTCCAGCGAGGATTGTCCCCGAGAAGCTCAATGTCCACCTGGTGCCTCACTCTCATCATGACATCAGATCGCTCAAGATGGTGGACCATTACTACGCCAAGATCGCTTTCTTTCAGAGATGGTGGAGGCAGCAAAGTCCAGCTGTCAAGGCTAAAGTCAAGCGGCTTCATGTTATCAATCTAGCTCTTACCTTCTTCTAATTTCCACAAATGATTTCTGTTTCTAATGTTACAATAAGCTTGAGGCTAAACTCAAAGATTACAGAAGAAATGATGAAATACCTAAAGAGTAATTTGAGAGAGAAATTGAGAAATCAAATTGACAGAGCTTCGTTAATAGATTGCTTAGCTTACATACATAATCGTCTTCAGCTATATATACTCTAGCTATAGCAGAGACTACTAAAGCCAGCTAATACACAGCTGGAAGTGCAGCACGTGTTGATGAATCTTTGGAAGATTCATAACAGAACTAATAATATGCCGTGTGTCTTCACGTTAATCTTCTCTTCTATCACACTCTTGACTAACGAATGAACTAACGACTCCGTTATTACCCTCCCTCAAGCTCAGCAAGGGTAACCCTGCTGAGATTTGTACCCTGCTGAGATTTGTACAATGTATCATTGTGTGCATGATGAAGAACCTGATTGTCAATGCTAGTATCTGAATTGTGTACTTCGCCACCATTATCACCATGATCATCAACTTGAACAGTCTGATCTAGTATATGATTCTGAGGAACTAGGTCATTACAAGCAGGAGGTTCAGCAGCTTCAGAAGTACTAGTGGCTGCAGCAGATTCACTAGTAGTCTCAACAATTCCTCCTTCTTCAGTCATGACCGCAGGATTAACAACAACAGATGGAGAAGAAGATACATCAAAGAAAGAAGCAGCAATAATGGTGGAATGAAGAGATTGAACTGTAGGAGGCATAGAAGCAAAATGTAAGGTAGATTCATCAAATATTACATGTCTGCACATCCAGAGTTTATTAAGAGCAATATTATAGCAGAATACTCCCTTGTAGCCTAAAGCAAAACCCAGGAAAACACAAGGGAATGATTTGGCAGCAAGCTTATTAGAAGCATAAGGCCTCAGATAGGGAAAACATGTGGAGCCAAATATTTTAAGGTGGTCTACAGAGGGGATACATTTGAAGAGTAAGGAGTAAGGAGAAGAAAACTTGGTAATCTTAGAAGGCATATGGTTAATCAAGTATGCAGCATGTGCAATAGCATGAAACCAAAATGCTTTAGGTGAAGATGCAGCTGTCATGAAAGTGACTGCAGTTTCAACCAAATGTCTATGCTTCCTTTCTGCTAAACCATTATGTTGTGGAGTGTATGGACACGAAATGTAATGCATAATACCATTTGAGTCCAGAAAATCCTTAAAAGCCTTGCCAATATATTCCCCACCACCATCTGATTGTAAAATCTTAAGAGAAGAACCAAATTGGTTGAGCACAAAAGCATGAAACTTCACAAATGTAGCAAACACATCTGATTTATTTATTAATGGAAATATCCAGCAGAATCTTGTACAATCATCTATAAAGATGACATAATATCTGTAGCCCTCTAGAGATAGACATGGTGAAGGACCCAAAATATCTGAGTGGATCTTGGTAAAAGGAACCTACCTATGACTAACAGACTCTGAAAAGGGTAATCTGTGTATTTTTCCTTGCAAACACATAGAAGTAGTAGATTCTGGACTAGACTGAACATTAGAAAGAGACAACATTTTTGTTGTAATGTCTGCGGAGGGATGACGAAAATGTTGATACCATAAGTTGGACTTGATAACACCACCTAAGTATGCATACAACTTTGGAGAAGTAGGAGAGA
The DNA here is from genome assembly GCA_946800695.1 of Geum urbanum. NCBI lineage: Eukaryota > Viridiplantae > Streptophyta > Magnoliopsida > Rosales > Rosaceae > Geum > Geum urbanum. The sequence continues at coordinate 32,726,510 of OX327012.1, forward strand.
AACTTCTTGGATTCTTGAACAGGAACAATCCATCTGCATTACTCTTTCCTTGGTACAGAAGAGCTCTTGTTCCCTTGTCTTGCACACATATATCAATGTCATCAAGTGTGATAAAACACTTGTTGTCCTTACATAGTTTAGTTAGAGACAGTAGATTCACTGCTAACTTAGGCACATGCAACACATTCTGTAGTTTAAAGGTGTGTGAAGTAGGTGTGATCGATGAAGTACCAATATGAGAAATATGAAGACCAGTGCCAATACCAGTAGTGATCTAATTCTCACTAGTATAAGGATGAGCAATAGAGAGATTGCGCAGTTCAGATGTCATGTGGTGAGTGGCACCAAAATCATCTATCCATACAGCAGATCCAACATTGTCTGAGCTTTGAGAGGAACTAACAGTATTGCCAGTAGCCATTCCTCTAACATTTGCAGTCATAACAGCAAGATTATATGGTGGTTCAGTTCCTTGATATGCATAGTTGGACCTCTGAGTACAGATGAGAGCATCATGACCTCTACCTCCACATATCTAACATGTCACACTTGAAGAGGATCCATTCTCATTCCTGTAGAAGCAATTGATAGAAATATGGCCTTTCTTGCTGCAAATTTGGCATTCTGGAGCAGAACCTCCATTTGTTTTGAATGGAACAGTAGAGCTAGTATTCTGTGATGAAGGATCACCTTTGTAAGTAGGGTTTTGAAAGAAGGTATCTGCAAAATGACCACGTTTTCCACAGATTTTGCAGGAATGTAGTTGATAACATGTGTCATTAGTATGACCCTTCTTTCCATAGTGAGAACATTCACTTGAGGTACGACCAGGACCCTTTGGCTTAATGTTTCATGCTGAGAATTTAGCATTGCCATCATTAGATGATCAGCTCCTTCTGGTATGATCATTTGAATCATCTCTTGCTACCAAGGCACTCATAGAGGACTGAGCTCTGAACACAGCTCCCTCAATGTCCCTCTCAACTACAAGAAGTTGGGACCTTAAGTCTCTCAAAGAAAGATGAGTGTCTCTACCTTTCAGTACCATTCTTATGATGTTGTATTCATCAGGTAAGCCGTTCAAAGTGACAATGATAAGGTCCTCATCAGCTATAGTAACACCAAAAGAAACCAATTGATCTTTAGCAGCTTTGATACGTAGCAGATACCTCTCAATACTATCAACTCTTTTCTGAATGGTTTGTAGCTCAGTTTTCAACTGCATAATGTTGGCTCTGGACACAGTTGAATACCTCTCTAGTAACACAGTCCAAGCCTCATGTGAAGTCCTGCATCCAATGAGGAGTTCCAAGACATCATCACTCAATGTTGCCATGAGTAAGCTTAGTAATGCTTTATTTGTCTTCTTCCAAAACTTGTGTGCTTCATTGATCACATTAGTCACTTCTCCCTCCTCAATAAGAGCAAACTTAGGAGGTTGAACCTTAGTGCCATCATAGAGTCCAAACAGATCATTACCCTCCAACAATGACTGAAACTGAAAGCTCCATTTGATGAAATTTGAATCACCAAGTTTGACTGTTAACATGCTCAGTAAGGCATTGACATCATTTTGTGTCAATGCACAAGAAGATTGACCACCAACAGTTGATTGGGAAGACGTAGTAGATGAAGATGCCATTTCTGTTTCAAGATAATATTCCAACAGATATAATACACTTACACAGTATCAATATCACAACTGCTATGTAGAAACTTCCCGAATAACACTCAGTAAGTTGAACAGTATGATGATAAGCAAGTCACTTTGATACACGTAATACACAGCTTCAGATATAATCTCTCTCTAGTTCCACAAGACTTAGCACAATTTTAATTCAACAAAACTTTCTCCACAATTTTTTTCTTAACACACTTTATTGCACAACACAAGCTCTTCACATAGTTTTCACGATATATAATCACACACAATTTTCCTTCTCCTTCACAATCACCACATGTATAATATCAAACTCAATATTTGTAGTGTATCACAACAGAGATTGAAGAAAACATACACTGAATCATCAGAATCAAGGTGTAAAGCTCAGAAAATAGACCTGAAACCAGAGAAGATGCAGGACAGATCCAAATTGAGTACAACAAGCAGATTCGAGATGCTGATCAAAACCCTTGGACTCAATGCAAAGCAGATTTGCAATTGAACAAGTTTCAATGAAACCCTAACTTTGAAAATCAACCGATTCACATATGTGGATGTGAAAAAAAAATGAGGTGGGACTGGCTCAGGAGATGTGAGAGCTCTGATATCATGATAACATGACCATAATCTCACACAGAACTCAAAGATTACAGAAGAAATGATGAAATACCTAAAGAGTAATTTGAGAGAGAAATTGAGAAATTGAGAAATCAAATTGACAGAGCTTCGCTAATAGATTGCTTAGCTTACATACATAATCGTTCTTCAGCTATATATACTCTAGCTACAGCAGAGGCTACTAAAGCCAGCTAATACACAGCTGGAAGTGCAGCATGTGTTGATGAATCTCTGGAAGCTTCATAATAGAACTAATGATATGCCGTGAGTCTTCACGTTAATCTTCTCTTCTATCACTCTCTTGACTAACGAATGAACTAATGACTTCGTTATTAACAATAAGCTTGAGGAATTGACTGATTACTTCTGGTTATAAGCTTGAGAAATTGATTAGTGTGTTAGAATAGGACTATGTATCTAGTCGTTTATGCAACAAGTTAATAAATAAGTCATTTAGTAAGAATCGTATTAGGATTGTTTATTTAGTACATGTATATCTGTATATTAAATTACATGATTAAAGTCCAACTTATTCTGATATGAATTTTTTTTTTTTAAGTAAACCTAATAGAATTAGACTTGAACTTTGTCATGGGTAAATGCACAAGTCCATTCTTATAAGTACGAGAGTTTTGGTCCATGTTCTTGTGTGAAAAAGCATTCAGAACCTACCCCATTGAAGGTACTTAACAACATTAAAGAATAGAAAATCAAACTCATATTATCGATTACTTTGATATATGTATTGAGCGATTATTCTATAAAGTTCTATGTTTGATCTTTACGTGTTTATGATGTATTGAAATATTCAGTTACGATCTTTCAATTGGTATCAGAACTTTGACTCGTTCATACGTCATAAATCGATTAAGAAAATCAATTTAGAATTCAGAATTAAGAAACAAGCTGAGAACATTTTTCTTGGCTAATAAATGTTCATGATGCTGCTTAAAAGTATACTGGGTCTTGGGTTCTGACGATGGGACTTAGAAAAAAAAAAAAAACTGAACCGGGTCAATTCCCAATTCACAAATCACTAGAGCGTGAAAGGGGAAGAGGGAAAGATGAAAAGTCTATTTAAGAGTGGAGACCGGAGTACTATCCAAGAAGAAGAGGGAGAGACTAGACAAAGATTGACGGGAAGAAAAGAAAGCTCTACCAATCCACAATGGTGTGATCTCCCAAAGGAGCTATGGCAAATTATCGGAAAATTCCTCGATTCCCGCGTCGACGTTCTCTGATTCCGTAGCGTCTGCACTCTCTGGCGCTCTGCCGCTCCTCCTCTCCCTCTCCGCTACCCCGACTTCACTGCCGAGCCTCCCGCCGTCGTCTTCCAGAACAGCGTCTACGTCATCCAGTATCTCATCGCCGGAGACGACTCCGACGAGTCTCAGCCGTGCCTGGTGAAGCTCGAGGAGTCCAGCTCCGGTGAAATGCGGCTGCTTCATCCGCTCACGAATTGGCAGGTCAGGAATTTCATCACTCTGACTATAAAAGAGTTCAATTTATTGGATTTTAGGGTCGTGGAGTTGGTTAAATTGTACTGTCTGAAGTATGCTTATACTAGAATTGATGTTACTTATGTCAACAAAGTTGTGGTGATTCCGACTACTCGTTTGGATTTGGGTGAGGAATTTGCGGTGTTTATGATACATTAAGGAGGTCACTTGGGGTGTATGAGAAATGGTGATCTGAGTTGGACTTGTGTGGATGAGAACAACTCGCATTATGATGATCTCATTGTGTATAAAGAGACTTTAGGGGATCGAATGAAGATGAAACAAGATTGGCAATTTTCTTTAGGATACAGACAAATTGATTTGGGGGAAAGAATTTGAATTCTATCAAATTATAGAACCAGGGTTTTTGCTTATTGCTTAACTCATTTTGGGTTTGATCAAATCATATGCCCAAATCATTTTGGATTCGTCGAAGGCCTTTAGCTGTTTCAGATGGTCTTGGTGCAGATTCTGTTTCGACGACTCAACATCTGGTATGGTTTTTACAGCAATTGCTTCACTTCCACGTCTTTTCCATTTGACACATGTTTCGTTTACATATTATGATCTTTTAGTTCATTACCTGTTTAACAGCATATGTTTCTACCTCCTATAATTGCTAAGTGCCTTAGTATCAAGATTAGGGCAGAACTCCTTTATGCTATCTATCATGCCTGCCTTAAACTTAAGATAGAGACTTAAATTGCAAATCAAGTTACTTAGTTACGATTATTTCAAATTGTTATCAAACTTGAGTGTCAGAGTTGTCTAGTAATTAGCCATTGATGGTTTTTCTTGATAGAAACATAGGCATTAACTCTTATTTTCAAAAGAAGCACAACTCTTACTAGCATACAGAAGTATTTATATTCATAGAGCATAGGTGAATGCTGGATAGCTATAACACAGAGCATAGTACTCTGCTAATTATGTGATATTAATAGAGCGTTTACAGCAATATTTGAGATCACTCAGGACTGATCCCAGCTTACATAAAACTTATGCCATATATTAATTCCTAGATCATGATCGATTATCTGATTCATTTCTATAGCCAAACTTTACAGCTTTAGAACCTCTAATCCTCGAGCCATTTCGCGAATTTTTGAATAACCGTCCACAGTTGTCCCCTTGTATATTGGGGGATTTTTGTTTTGTGCAGTGCTTAAAAAAAAATACACATGTAAGTATCTCGAATTTCTTCAGAATTTGTGATTGGTCATTTGTTTAAGGTTGCAATTAAGTTAGTAAAGAAAGTGTCTTATAAAACCCACTTTAGAATTGCATTGATTTTCATATGAATGATTATATATGATAAATAGTGTTATGTGGAGTTTGATATTTGTGACATTTTGGATACAGATAATGAACAAAGATTAATTAAGTATTTGCAGAATTTGATAAAGCATGAATAAAGAGTATTGTTTACATAATTCATCAGGGATATTAAAATTCTATATAACAAAGCATGTATAAAGAATATTATTCTAAAGAATTATTAAAGAAATAATGCAAATACTGTTGGTAAACATTTTCATTAAGTAATTGATGAAAACTCAAGTAAACCAACAACTAGTCTAAAGTTCTTGGTTAGATTTTGAGACACGTATTGCACAAAGCAAGGTGTTTTTAATTTCTGTTCCAAAAACCTTGTGGATACATAGACTGTGATTGTGTTTAACACAATTAATGATTACCACACAAATGAAAATAACTAAAACACATAAAGCTCGCTTAGTTCTCTTCTTCTTGCCATTAAATGTGTTGATTGATCTTTGCATACAGTGTTTTATTCCTTTGGTTTTGTGATACGGAAACTTAAGAAAATCTTGTTCTTTTGTCACAGAAGAGGCAAATGCATTTAGTTCACCTTCAGTTTTGACTCTAACTTTAAGTAACGTATGTTATTGATGATACTAAGTGTTTCTTTTCTGTTTTCGCATTTTGAAATACAACTTGAGGTAATAATCAGATTATTTTATCATTTGTATAATCACTATTTTGCTTTCGCTAAGTTTTGAATTGCAGCGCCGTAGCAGAGGCTAAGGTATGTTAATGCTAGAATTCTTATAGTTAAGATAATATTGAAGCATGTGTTTTCCGTTTCTACTAAAGTGATTATATTCAACTTTGGATTCAGTTATTCATGTGTGGCTGTAATAATTGATTAATGATTACGAAAAATGTGAAACGTAATAAACTTGCATGCTCACACTTTGCTACATTATAAAGATTAAGGTTGTTGTCATCAATCATATATTTTATTGGCATTTTAGTCTGTCATGGCTTTAGAAAATGAAAACGATTGTCTGATCTTAAATGACCAATTGGAAAGCCAATCAAGAAACTATAAAGCAAATGAAAATAGATATTTTCTTGTAATTACATAAGTAAACAGGTATAATTTGATTGATTACAGATCTGTGAGTTTTCTATTTGAATGATTATTAATGTGATTATCTCCCAAGATTTCTATAGTTTTCAAAGAAAATTTTGCAGAATAAGAATTAGTTTATTGATCAAGCTTTGGTATAACTTGATATACATAACCCATAAACTAAATTTTTATAAACAAAATCTGGGTTTACTGGTTATATGAACAAATATATTGCACAAAGCAAAACTTGTTTATATTTTCAGCAAATCAATGTAGTTTACAACAGATTGGAACTTGTGTATTTGGTTTTAAAATCCATGTCTATTTTTACTTCCAAAGAAGTGTGTCAGCATGGTTTCTAGAACTAAAACAGCGACAAACATGCTAACTAATATGATATTCGGATATTTTGAAGCTTTTCTTCTGCCCAAAGGTGTTGACTGCTTCCTTATATATGTTAGATTACCTTGGCATGGGTTGATGATATAGAAACTTCAGAATGCTTATTCTACTACCCAAAGGTGGTGTTAAGTATTATTTTCAGTTTGGGGTATTTTGTTATATATATTTAGTTATTTTATTCATATATATTGGATATGCTTGTTAAACTTATATTTTGTTATCAGTATGGTTTGTTTTAGTTTTATATTAGCTATAAACATAAAACGCTGAAGTCTAAAAACAAAACTTGGTGTTTAACATATTTTAGTACAAAGAACTACTTAAAGTTTTTTCTCGAGTTTGCTCCTTAGGAATTATCAGTTCATAGACTTTTACCTAATTCAGGAATTAAGAAATGTCATGTTGATACTTACAATGGTATAAGACAAACACTATTATTAAGACGGTCATCTAATAAAGAAAATTCAGTGAAACCTTGAGTTTTAAAACCACTTCCATCGTCACTTCTCTCATAATGCTACTGTAAACCTCATTCACTAAAGTTGAGACTAAGAAGCTATCTCAAATATCTGTTTGTCATATCTGTAGATGATTTGTCAACCTTTTCACATTAAGACTTTTATTTGATGTTGCAGTCTTTAAGATTACTAACTAGAAGTTGATCTTCATTTAGATTTTGGGATATAGACTGAAAAATCTAATAAAAGGGGGGGGGGGGGGGAAAGTGTTGTGAAAATTATATTGAGAATGAACAAGGAACAGTCTAAGTATTATATTTGGTAGATAGACTCTTGATATAGTTCCTTGTAAATGCTATAGTATAATGTGACAAAGATAAAAGAATTGAACAGTATTAGTTTTGCATTCAGATAAGTCTACAAAATTCAACAATCAGCTTTTTAACTTATTTCTAAATCAATATCTTAATTTAAGTGGTCACTAAAACATGAAAATTAAGTTCTATGTGCTTATTATGTGTGGGAGTTAGGCTGCCTATGGGTTAATTAATTAAGAGATTAATGTTATTTTAGTTAACAAGAGTTTTACAATAAGAGTGATATATAATTTACTGTTTTTGAAGAGAACCATACAGTTTCTATTCTGTCTATATGTGAATGTCTTTATGTTTTCTGTAGCGTTAAGAAATAATGCAAAAACACTTACAGTTATCTCTATTATGCAGGCTATAATAGCCATGTAAGAGAGTGTTTGTAAAGAATTTTGGTTCAGAAATTCTCTGATGAATACCAAAGCCTTAAGAAGCATTATTTCAGGTAAACTTGATGCTATGTCTACTGTTCTTCGAAAACAGATTCAGAATTCAAAGCATATAGAATTTTAGTTTTGAAATGTGTTAGTGAGAGAGTGGTTATTTGAAGTTTTGTAATTATTTTAGTTCTTAAATTCAGTGGGAGCAAACATAAGTCAGAGATTTTTGTTTCAGTTTTATGTTCTTGATTCAGTTTTTTGTTTTGAGAAGTTATTCTCATATTCTGTAAACTTAACATTTGGATATCAATGATGATGGAGATTTTTCAGATTTGATGTGTTGTAACATTCGGTACAAATCTGAAAGTTATTTATTTATTCTGTAGTCTGTCAAGTTTGATTAATTCAAGTGGATGTGATATGTAACATTTGTGTTGCATATATGTAGCCTTTACAGTTAACAAACACAAATCCACTAGTGTATAAAGGTGTTTGTATTTTGGAGTTTTTTGTTTAGAAAACCATTCAGTAGGACAAGGAGATTTTTGACATAAGGTTTAAGTTGATATACATTGTCAATTGCTCCATATTTCATATCTGGAATTCATGTGCATTATAGATGTTATTGTAGTGGTTCTTAAAGGGCAATTTTGAATAATAAAGTTGTTTCTTTCTGAGTTCTACCGTAGTGACTTTAATGTGATAGAATTGCGTTTTTGGATTTTAAACATTAATATGATTCACGAGCTCCTTAAGTTACTTTTTGGCATTCTGATATTGACTATGTTGCGAAACATGAGCATTGTTGGTCATAGTGGGAGATTGTTAGAATAGGACTCAACAATACTATGTATCTAGTCGTTTATGCAACAAGTTAATAACTAGGTTATTTAGTAAGAATCGTATTAGGATTGTTTATTTAGTACATGTATAGCTGTATATCAAATTACATGATTAAAGTCCAACTTATTCAGATATGAATCCCTTTAGTAAACCTAATAGAATTAGACTTGAACTCTGTCATGGGTAAAGGCACAAGTCCATTCTTATAAGTACGAGAGTTTTGGTCCCTGTTTTTGTGTGAAAAAGCATTCAGAACCTACCCCATTGAAGGTGCTTAACAACATTAAAGAATAGAAAATCAAACTCATATTATCGATTACTTTGATATATGTATTGAGCGATTATTCTATAAAGTTCTATGTTTAATCTTTACGTGTTTATGATGTATTGAAATATTGAATTACGATCTTTCATAGTGTTGGTCTTGGTTGTGGTGATTGATTTAAGAAATGGAGGAATGTGTGTGCCCAATGAGACTACGACGCATTATATTGACTTGATTGATTGACATCAGGAACTAATGTTAACCCTTCTGGCTTCGTTGTGTTTCACTATTTTCACTATTAGTTAACACAAGGAGCAAATCGAGCATGAAAGCCAGCGAGATAAGAACAGTGCAGGCATACCATGGTAATTTTGAAGGTATTGTGTGTATGTGTGTTAGAAGAGAGAATCAGACTCTGGCTATTGTACTTGCAAAAAGCTTGCATCAATAGGAGGAGTAATCTTTCACTGATATCTAGGGCTCTGCTGCCTGACCTGCAGCAAAAGCATCACTTATCAAAGCTCCCTTTCTATGAAAACAAAGCTAGTGCCGGTAAGTATTGCTGTATTAACACTAACATTTCTAATTTTTACTGGAAAGAAAATCACAAAATGGAAGCTGTGTGTGGGTGAAGAGGACCTAATCTCTGCTATAAAATAACGAAAAGTTTGAGTCATTTATTGGTTTCGGAAAGCTCGGATAAATCTGATTGAACTTGTTATGGTTACTTTTATATGTTTATGATCTTTGAATCTTGATGCATATAGTTTGATGAGCTCGATGGAGGAATTTTCGGTTATGATTTTCATCAACATTTTCTCAGGTTGTCTTCAAACAATTTGCAGGTGGCATATATAGGAACTTGGATAACGTTGTCGTAGACGAAATGGAACTCCAACAGCATTAGAAACTTGAGAAGTTGTTCATATCGACTCGTGTTGGCAAGGTTGATACTTCTCTAGCTTAGGACTTGGGAGTAGTTAATAGTCACTAGGCAGGTGTTGAATTAACTTGTTTTTTAAATATCTATTAAGATTGGGGAGCTACTATAACATTGCATGTAGAAGCTTTTTTGTTTTAAAGTTTAGTGGTATATTGACTTGTTGAAACTTCTATGTATTTAAGCTTCATCTACTCTTTTCTTTTCTATATAGTTTCATCGATTTGTAAGTGCATCCTAGAGTGTTAGATGGGGTGTGGTTACTGTGGTGACCATTAGTTCATAATGAATCGACTTGTTGAGAGTTAATTGTGGACTTATTGAGAGTTAATTATGGTTCACTGTGGGTAGTTTAGAGTTCATACAAAAATTAACTGTCATTTATCAATAATTACCTATAGTTACTCATATCTATCCACCACATTCCATAATTAACCCACATTTAACTCACATCACAACTACCTACGGCTAGCCGTGGTGTGAATGCTAACTGTGTGTAGCTGTAGTAAGTAGTTGTGGGTTAACTGTGGTTCATTATGGTTATCGTAAACTTAACTATGACTAATTGTAAATAACTATGGGTAGCTTGAGAGTTCACTGTTGGTAACCATAGTGTGAATTAACTGTATGTAGTTGTAGTAGGTAGTTGTGGGTAGTTTGAAAGTTCACTGTTGGTAGCCGTGGTGTGAGTTAACTAGGTATAGTTGTAGTAGGTAGTTATGGGTTAATTGTGGTTAGCTCAGAGTTAACTGTGGGTAGTTTGAGAGTTCACTATTGGTAGTTGTGGTGTGAGTAATAACTGTGTGTAGTTGTGGGTTAACTGTGGTTCACTGTGGTTAGCTTAGAGTTAACTGTAGATAATTGTGGGTAGTTTGAGAGTTCACTGTTGGTAGTCGTGGTGTGAATGTTAATTGTGTGTAGTTGTAGTAGGTAGTTGTGGGTTAACTGTAGTTTACTTGGGTTAGTTTAGAGTTAACTATGGGTAACTGTAGATAACTGTGGGTAGTTTGAGAGTTCACTGTTGGTAGCCGTAGTGTGAGTCAACTGTGTGTAATTGTAGTAGGTAGTTGTGGATCAATTATGGTTAGCTTCGAGTTAACTGTTACCCATAATCAATAACAACAAACTGATGGTTAACCCAAATAGCTACAAACAGTTGTTCACAACTAACCATAAACATCATACTACCCATAAATATGAGTTAGTTGTGAGAGTTCTCTGTGAGTTAGTTGTAGGTAGCTTTGTGGTCAATATATATCTCATATAGCTAAATACAACTACCCAGAGATAATCCAACAACTACATAACTATTGATAACTAACATACAATTACACAAAGCTAACTAATACAACTAAGCACAACTAACACTAACAATTAATTACAACTAACTCTAACTACCAGATAGCTAACCTTGACGATTAATTACATCTAACCCTAACGGTTAACTACAGTTAACCATTAGGCTAAGCCTGATAGCTAACTACAGCTACCCGTACAGTTATCCACAGTTAACTCATACAGCTAAACATAGTTACCCACATGTAACCCAACAACTACCAACAATTAACTACAACTAACACATACTGGTACCCAAACTAACTCATACAGTTGTGCACAAGTAACACAACACATCTACCCATATTTGATTTATATTATTTTCATATCCATAATGAAACAAGCATTGAATCAACTCATTTATCCAAACCAACCATTAACATTCAAGCGACATTTCATCGAACACTGAGAGTGTATTTCAATAAGAACAAATCAACAAATCATTAGAGAATACCATTTCATATTCAAAATTGCACTATTACAGCTCTAATATAATGAGTCTTATCTTGATCATATAATAATCATGATAGAGGAATAAGAAAAAAATGTGTGTTCATCTATAACAAAAATTATACTCTGCATAATGGCATATATGCATTCCAAATCAAAACCATCTCATTTGTTTCTACACAATATCCATCTTCGTTGTCATGTCTTCAAATGGAGGGTCCAATACTGATATGAGATTGCATTGTTCTTTATCTTCCTCCTCATTTTTAACATGATCCAAAACTATAGACTGCAAACAGCAATCTTCCAAATCCAAACATATGATAGACTAAACAAAAAAAGAAGCTAGAATTAATGCGCAACTATCTTGGACAAACTCTCAAAGAGCATTTCAAAGAAGAGATCAATGCCAACATTTCTAACAAAGAAGGTACCATTGAAGATCGAGCTCTTCAAAGCAACAACACCATTGAAGACCAATTTCATATTCTGAAATATTTCAGTTGGTCTCCTAGCTCTCATGACATCACACAAATGCTATACAATTTTCTTAAGAATGGAGGAAAAAATTAAGACTACCTAATCAACTGGTTCCACTTTGTGGACAATATTGGTAGTCAAAAGTGTCTTGATATCATGGGACACTTATTAAAGAACAAGGTACCATCGAGCTGGACTGGATCGGTTTCTGATCACTTTCTATAGTGTAGAGTAGTATGTCCAATACCATACATCACCAGAACAAAAGGCAATTTCATATAAAAAAAAAGAAATAGCACTCTACTATGGATTTGAATCAGACATCTCGCTACAAACTAGTATTACTCATTCTTATAAAAAGCATTCCATTTTTGGCAAGCATACATCAGATCAACTCCAATGATCCTTGCAACCCTAGCCTAAGTTACTGTAAAAACTAATCAACACACTACTTTTAACTAGATAGAACAAATGGAACTGAGAAGCAAAAAAAATAACTTACGGAAAGACCAACAACTTTCAATCCAAAAATAGCTACAGAGGAACCCCTATTTGGGTTTTGCAACATTCACAGTGGCACCAAAACCTTCAAGCACGCAAAAGAATTCATTGCTAGGAACTAAAAATAAAGAAACCAAGAATATATGTTTTGATGTAAGCCTGTAACGATTAAATGTGGTGACTCTATACTAACCTGTGCGAACTCCGCAACTAAGAATATAAACTTTGTCAAGAGGCACTGCAGGGTTGATCTTCGCAACGAAACCAACATGTGCAATAGTGTATTCGCTTAATGTTGAAGTACCAACAAACTGATAAATTGTCAACCATACATCACATGAATTTGCAAGGCACACACCGCTTTCACACTCACTCTTGACTTCACGTATATTAATACAATCATAAACATATGATATTGCATATTTAAGGTCTACAACCTATAGAACAAAACTCATATCGTAAATCTACGCATACTAAAAATGATTCAATGATCAATTTAACAGATTTGAGAGGTAGAGACACGAACCAGGTTTGTCGGCGTAACGATCGGGATGACTATATTGAAGAGGAGGCCCGCGGAGAACCTTGCCAATGTTGTTTTCTTTTCCGCGGAAATTGGCTCCGTCATCGCTGGTGGAGGGACGGACGACGAGGCTTCTCAGAAGAGGCTGGTGATGCGGCGACGAGGAAAGGTGAACTCGTTAGCTTGAGGTTTCTACGGCGGAAGGAGTAGAAATTGTTGCTCGCCTAGGAGGTTAGCTGCTCCATCTACGTCGTCCACATGGAGTAGCGAGGTCGCTCATATAAGATTTGGAGAGAGAGAGAGAGAGAGAGAGAGAGAGAGAGAGAGAGAGAGAGAGAGAGAGATTTCTTAAAGGGGGAGGTGTTTGAAGATTTCGGTGACATTTCTTGTAAATAAGATAAAATATGTGATTAGTTATTTAGAACAAAAATATATATATTTTTTAAAAAAAATCTAAAAGGTTTTTTGGATTTTTATTTAGAACAAAAATATATTAATTTTTTAAAAAAAAATCGAAAAGGATTTTTGAATTTTTAAAGAAGGAGATCTCTGGATTTTTTTTTCATTAGCCCATTTTTTTTCTTTTCTTAAAAGTTGTAGTTAAAAGTTAGGGAAAATAGTTAAAAATGTCACTCAAGTATGACCCGTTCTAAACTTTACTCACTACAAATTTTACAAAATTTGGGGTTTTGAATTCGAGTAATAATCGGCCAAGGAAACCTATTGGGCATTGTAGCTTTCTTCGTTGTGAATGTTTTCATACCAAGGTCAAGCCTCAATTCATTCTGAGGAGGGAGAATCGAAGATTTGAAGTTTTGGGTGTTATTGACTTCAAAGGTTAATTCAACCACTTCCGTGATAAATTGGAGTTAGGTGTAGTTGAAAAAATTGTTGTTGAGTTGATTTCGCACAGATTGAGCTCTGGTTCGCCAATTTCTTCGGTTCAAAGTGTTCAAAGTGAGTAAAAGTATAATTCGATAATGAGTAAAGTGATATTTACCATATATGAGTGAGCAAAGTTTAAAACGGATTATATTTGAGTGACATTTTTAGCTATTTTTTCTAAAAGTTCCAAGTGAAGGTCCACATTTACAACCATGGAATGCCGTTCCACCTAAACACGCTCCGCTCTCTCTTCCCTCTAAACCCTGAACCTTTGATTCACTACTCGGGGCCTTCAGTCTCTCTCTCTCTCTCTCTCTCTCTCTCTCTCTCTCTTCGCTCTTTTCCCTTTAACTCGCCGAGTTGACTCGGACCCCAAAACCAGCCTCCAAGCCATGCAAGCGGTCTCCAACGCTCGCAGGCTCTCCAGAGTTTTCAAATCTCCGGTATTCCTCTTCTCCGATCGATTCGTCGCTCCCGATGTGGCCGTGGCCGAAGCTCCTCCGCACACTTGGCGGAACTTCACCACTACTTCTGGTAATCTTCGCATTACTCTCGTGTTTCTAGATTTTCGTTTTTAATCCGCCAACTGTTGTTTTGGGAGCTTCTATGTAATTTGATTTGTAAAAGCTGAAATCTGTTTGGTTGCTAAGAGATTTCTGGAATCAAAGATGAGCAGAGTGAGGAAATGATAGCCAAATTAGATACTGGCAAAAAATTTGAGAATGATAATTAGAAATTTCTGTTATGAATGTTAGCGAATTGTATAGGATTGAATGATTTATATATTTTTTTTGTAACATAAGGATGTTGGATTGTATAGGTGTTTCTCGAGGTTGTGTTTCGCCGATGGACTCAATGTACAAGATGGTGACATTTAGAGCACCTTTTTCATCTGAGGCGAGTATCATTGAAGATAACCACACAGGTTGTGGCTTGGTCAAGATTGTTTAAAATTAATGGAGGAACTTTATGGTAAAAATGCTGAATTCTTTGAAGGTTATAAGTTTAAATTCATGTTTGTTGAGTGCAGAGGCTGTGAAGGAGCTTTATGATAAAATGCTGGAATCTGTGAAGGTTAAAAGGTCGATGCCTCCTAACGCGTGGTTGTGGTCCTTGATTGAGAATTGCAAAAATCAGGATGATGTGAAGCTTTTATTTGACATGTTGCAGAAGCTCAGAATATTTGTAAGTTCGTAGTCCTCAGTTTTCTTAGTGGGGCAACTTTTTTTAACAAGCATCTTCCAATATAAGTTTATATGAATTTTGTGTTGAGAGCTGTGTGCTTTGGTCTTTATGATTGTAGAGACTGTCAAATCTACGCATCCATTCAAATTTTAATTGCAATCTCTGCCGAGAAGTTACCAAGGCCTGTGCTCGCGTGGGGGCCCTCTCCTATGGTAAGTCATTCCATTATGCTCTTCATGACTGATGTTGGGTCGTTTTTTAAGTAGTAAACAGAAAAATAAACTTTAGGTAAATCCATGCACTTTAGTTGCTTGTTGTTTGGAACTAAGCACTTGTCTTTTTTATATATTTGAATGACATGTAGTGAGGTGTTCATCATAATATGTCTGGCAATGCAGGAAAGATGGCCTTGTGGAAACATAATGTGTACGGGTTATCCCCTAGTGTTGGATCTGCTCACAATTTACTGGTAATAGTAGCCTCTGACTGTTGAGGATTGTTGTTTGATTCATATCTCTAATGTTGTTGTAAGTTGACTGCAGATGTATGCTAAAGAACACAATGATGTTATACTTATGAAGGATGTAATGGCACTTTTGAAGGAGAATAACTTACCCTTGCAACCTGGTACGGCAGATATTGTTTTCAGGTATTTAGGTTTATGAGCTAAGACTTTATAGTATTTTGTTTATGTGTTTATCTCAAAGTCTGAGATAACAGTATGCGGGAAAGACTCACAAGAGTCCCTGTAGTTGCAAAGAATCAAGATTTTCAATAAATAATGTTGTACATATTGTTTTAGATTATTTTTCCTTATTTCATATGGTCCTAATTTGGATTTCCAATTGCAGCATTTGTTACAATGCTGATAACTGGAACTTGATGGAGAAATACTCAAAGAGATTTGTTGAGGCTGGAGTAAAACTTCGGCAATCTGCATTTGATGTATGGATGAAATTCGCTGCCAAAATAGGTCTCCTCCAATTCTTAGATCTCTTGTATTCATCTGCCAACCAGTGGCATTTTACTTTTTATTCAAATTGAAATTCACAATGATGACTTCCACATGTTTTTACAGCATTTCAACTTTCTCATTTGCAGGAGATGTTGAATCCTTATGGGAAATTGAGAAGTTGAGATCTGAGTCTGGAAAGCAGCACACTGTTGTGAGTGGATTTTCATGTGCAAAGGTATTGATTTATAGGTTGTACATTTTCTTCATATTTTCATGCCTATGGTAAAAAATAAAAAAAACCAACAAATAAATGGGGTCCTTGAGCAATGAACCTGATATGTCGAGTTATACTTTCTAATGCACAAGATAACAAAGCAACCCAGGTCATAGGCAGTTTATTGACGGGTCTGATACTTCTGTCAGGTTAAGTTGCTTCATTGGAACTTGAACTTAGATGTTTGAACTTCTCTTAGTATTTATAAGTCACATGTTAGTATTGAGGTATTAGTTTGATTTAATTCACCTCATGCCTGTCTTTTTTTCTTTTTCTTAAATTCTTTGCAGGGCTTACTATTAGAACAGAAGCCAGAGGAAGCTTCTGCCGTCATTCAAGCATTACATCAGGTTCAGTTATTTTTTTTAAACATTATTTTACGATGCTGGCCAGAACATAATATGCATTATGATAGGAAGAAAGAATCTTAAGAAGGTTTCGAAAACTAATTTGTATCTAAGATTTTTATCAGAGCTGCTTCCTCATTAAAAAGCACGAAAAAATATCCCTATTTGAATGATAAAGCAATCTTGTTACATTTCTTTTGTTGAATATATCTGAAAGATGGCAACATTGGAAATGTGGTTTGCCCTATTGATATAATGTCATGGTCATTCGTTCTTCTATGTTTTTTTGTGCTGTTTTTCATTTTTTCTTCTCTTCTGGTATGAAGGATTCCAAATTATCTTTTCATTTTCGAAATTGCCTTGGAGAGTATTGATCTTGTTCTTTCCATTGTATCATGTCATTTCATTTGTTCCTGTTTATTGAGAAGTACAGAATTTTTTCTACTCCAGAATATACCTGATGCAAAGAAGTCCATCATCACAGTTGAGCTTCGGAAGTTGGTCAGTGAGTGGCCCTCAGAGCTTTTTAAGCACCAAAAAGAAGATGATAGAGAGGTACAGCTTTTCGTTGTTCATATGCAGTAACAAATGTAATGAAATAGTGATTTTCTATGCTAGTTCAATAACTTAATTGATAATTTAAGCTTACATGGTTTCCCCTCATTGGAATTTTGTCTAGGCATCAGCTGTATCCTTAAACTCTAGTATTCCTGTGATGCTTAGTGGTCTATCAAAAACTGGACTAGAGGTGATCCTAGATATGGAGGACTTAATCAGCAAAGAAGGCGTTCTCTGTTGAAGTCCTTGGCAGTTTGAGTTGTAGCTCCGTTTACCTTACACATCTTATAAAAGAAGATCAGTATTCAGCACCAGTAACAAGAAAAAAGCGAGATAGCCGTGTGTATGGTCAGTGAGCACTACAATAAGTAGACAGCGTTTGGTCGAATTGTTTTTGCTTCAAACTATGTAAGAAGTAATGAAGTTATGCCTTGAAAATCTGATTTTGGGTCCTTGGGTTACCTGATTTTATCTCAGGGTTCTTTCTTATACTTTTGGAATGGATCTTTTGTCCATGAATTAATCTGTACAGTTGGGATTTGAACATCAGCTCAACACTATTCTCAAGTCTCACTGCATGCAGCAAGAGTTAAAGCCGAATATAACAGATGATTATGTTTGGAAATTGAAGACTTGTGCAATTAGCATATTCCTTCCATCTACTGCAAACAATTCTCTTTAAAATAGACAATACAATAGGTGTCGGATGATATTTGAAACACATGATCTCAATAATCACGGTAGTTACGAGTTTGCACTATTCGACTGCAACTCAAACATGAACCTGAGACTAATGCTTCAACTGTCGTTGGGCTTGTGCAAAGGCAGAACAAAAGTTTTAAAATTGTCTTCCTTATCGAGCAACGGACAATCCCTAGGCACATGCGGGTGGTTACTTGCAGTATTATACCGCAAACACCCCTTCATCACAACCCTTCTTTGAACATGCTCAAGAAGAGTCTTGTAAACTATTTTATATGGGGGCGCAAGTATTGCATTAAGTGGAATAGGATCATAGTAAGGGCAATTCTCACCCAGGTGGTTCCTTTGGAAACAGACAACACAAGCAGGGAGATCACGAATGTCGATAATACCATCAAAGTCTTCTATGGTGCAGTGAACATCTTTGAATGCCTGGAGGAGCGGCCAGGCAGCGCCACGAATCTTCAAAACTTGTATCGTCTACCGGAGCAGGACCATGCAGAGGTCCACTTGTGACTTTCCAGGTCTTGGGCAGCCTTGACATGTTCGATCGCGAGTACCAGTCACAGTCGACTGTAAAAACAAACAAGTCCTTGCTTTGTGAGATGAGATCGACCAGAGCTAGGTTAACAATTGAAATCTATTACATCCGTAATTAAATCGTATATATCCACAACAATAAATAAAAATACTATACAATACAATGTGAGAAAAAAAGAGTGAAGACCTGGGCGTTCTTGCGATTCTTGCAATCGCAACGGAGCAGGTGACCAGCGCTCTCTGTAAGACCTGCTGTCACGGTAGCGGTTGCGAGGCTTGTCGTCATCGTCGTATGATTCGTATCGTTTGCGTCCACGTGGTGGAGTCCTGCTAAGCCGGCAAGGGCTGTAGCTAATGCTTTTCGGCTTCGGTATTTGGCCATTGTTAAGCCTGAGAAACCCTAACCCTAGTCCCTAGGGGTTTTGGAAGTTTTGCATTCGGAGGGAGGAAGGAATAGAGTGAAAAGATGCCGGTTAAGTTTATACTGACTAGATATGTGCATGCAGGAAGAGTGTCGCGCACTCGTGCATGCGATATGTATCAATTTTATGCGCTTGCAAAATACACCAAATTTCCACCTTTAATGTAGCCAAATCAACAAATGAAATGTACAAATCAACCTTTGCAGTAGAAGACTACTCAACAAAATCTTCAAAACTAACTAAAGAAAGCCATTAGATAACACAAATAAAAGATATCATGTAAAAACAGTTTATATATTCATAGAAAAAAAAAATCATTTCAAGAGCAAACACTAAAGCGCATAAAGATGCAAATTTAAGGAACAGTAACTGTGCAGGATGCATACATGGAGAAGGAAAACTATATTACTATAAAATATGATATGTACGACAGTCATCAGTAGTTGCTGACCATTAGAATAAAAAACTGCATGAATCTGTGAGAAAGTTAAAAAAAAAAAAGTTATGAGAAGAAAAAGAAAACAAAAATTATACCCTGTTGGCTGTTTTCTCCTGTAACTTTTTTTAATCTGAAAAACTTTCTGTACTTTATCTATAGTCCAAATTTAAAGAAACAAAAACGGGGGAGATTAAAGGGACTGCAAATCTTTGGTTGCTTTCTTTATACCATCTCTAAATGTAAAGTATACTCTTTATCCATACTACATTTGATGCATCAACACTACTATTTAAACAAAAAATAAATTATACACAACATAATCAAATTTGAACATACCTAAAGCATACTTCAGCAGTAAGAGGAAGAGTAAGAGTAAGCAATATGTAAACTTCTCCAATTTGTTGATGTGAGCACTCCACAAACTCTTTCAAACCGAAACAACCAACAATTCATAATAAGTGATATTAAGACCAAAAAGAAAATAGATCAGGAGAAATTAATAGCCTTACCCAATATCTCAATTAGAGCCGGATTTAATTTTCTTCAGTTTCAGTGCTCAAGCTGGTGCGTTCTGTGTCCCATCTGTGCGTATGAACTGATAAGTCATATATATATATATATATATCTTTCAAGAAGCAAGATTCCAAATAATTATGTAAAAAATTTCATGAAACCGTTTTGGCATCTAAATTACTCTAAAATTGTCGAACATAAAAAACTTTCAAGACTAAATGCGTTGTTTGATTATCATTTATTATAATAGCATATAATTGTTTATAAAATATACTAATAGATAAAAAATTTTAAAAATGGACCGTATGATTAGATCTATGGACTATTTTGTACATCCCAAAAAAATTTGAACAATTTCGGTAACCTTTATGAACTCGATCGACATAGTAGACTTTTATATTGAATGAACATATCAAATTGAAACTCTCAAAAATAAAAATAAATAACTCGGTCGCTGAAAAAATTATCAAAAGATACCAGCAGTTTTTTATGGAATGGTGCCCATTTTCACTTTTGTCTGATTGATATTGCGAAATTCATAAATTCGTGTTGACGGAATAAATTCGTGTCTAACTTTCATGTCAAATTTCAATTAATTTCTATCTAGTTGATATATTTAGTTTCAACGTTAGTGGAAATGCTTGTGATTTCGGATTTGGGTTTACAAATTATATCTTATGATCGTTTTCGTCATTTGACTATTTGTCGATAATCACTAAATTAACTCGATCAAATCCAAAATTAATCCGATTTGTGTTGAACTTTTTTTACAACATCATATAAATGTAATAGTTACATCTGACGATTGATTTATAATGATTCTTACACTACGTATACAATAGTTATATGTCCCCATCCTACGGTTCATTTTTTCATATTCGATTTGCTTATAACTTAAAAAAAATCATATTTGTTCAAAGCATTTAAAAAGTTATACAACACTAGTGGGTACATCATCTTTGAATTTTGTACCAAGACGTTGTAATAGAGTAGCTCATGTATTAGCAAGTCATGCTTATGATCCAAACATTCATTATGAATGGTTTGGCACCGCTCCGGACTTAGTCCTGGATGCCATTGATTACGACATTAGTCGTATTACGTAATAAATCACTTTCCTTACCGGAAGGTAATTCCCTCGGAAAAAAAAACCTTGTTTCTTTAAAAGGTAGTGTTGTAATATATATATATATATATATATATATATATTCAAAGTTGTATAAATTAAAACTTGATTGTGGTGATCAAATGGTCAAAATATTCCCGATTGAGGTAATTTTTATAAGCATGATCATCATAGAATATAATCTAGATGATGAGTATTATGAATGGTAGCTGGAACAAGAATAAGTTTAGCAGTGTTTTACACCATGACCTTGTTGATCATATGAAATGAGGAATTCCCATTCTAGCATGTCCCCAACTGGATGCCTTAATTTGTTTGGGTCTGAATTCCATAGGAAGTTTCTATCTAAAAACGGTCACTTGGCTGCAAAATGAAGAATAAAGCCACGAACAAACTTCAATTTTAAACAAGTCTGGAATCTGAATATTCCTTCGAATACAAATATCTTCAGCTGGTTATGCATTAGGAAAAGACTCAAGATTAGGGATAGGCTCCTCAAGAATGGCTTGATCTTAGCAAATAATTGCCCTCCACTATAACAAAAAATTTAACTTGCTACGTTTTTTTGCGACGATATTCAATGTCCTAGAAAAGGTGTTCATCTCACTCCGGCATATATGGACTGCAAGAAACAACAAAATTTTCAGAGTCAAGGAAGTCACTTAACCAAGTCTATTTCAAGGTAGCTGCCAGTCTCAAGGTTCACCTTAATATTGTGGGCGTCAGATATGGACATCCTTGAAAGCTAGAGTATTTCGAGTGAATGTGGAGTCACAATGCAATCCTTCAAGGTCTCCATAACAACAAAGCATTCCCTCGATGTCCGCGACAACAAGACATTCCCTCAAGGTCCGCGATGACAGGATATTCCCTCGAAGTTCGTGACAGCAAGACACCATATCCTCTAGGGAGGAGAAATCCTTGGACCTTGAGGATCCCGAAATCCTATTGGGATATGGTTTCAAATTTGGCCGAGGTACTGGCGAAAGGGCTTGTGGTCATTGGGAAAACCCAATTAGTCTTGAATAAGAAAAAGAATCATATTCCTGATCTACCTTGGTCTTCTTATTCAAGAAAGCAAATACATCTCTTCATCCCTAGCTTCTCTATATAAAGAGAGCTTAGGGAGACATTCAAGGATAGAGATAATGCTCTCACCCCAAATACATTATTATTCAGATAACATTACTGACTTTATTGTACGAGGGTCTTTGTAGGGTACCATACCGTGCACTGACTTTGTTTGCAGGTTTAAAGGATGAAAGCTCAAAGATAGCATCTTACTGAAGGTCTACATCAACAATAAATCTCAAGGAAGGAGGTCTCAATCATCAAAACGATAGGAAGTCGAATATCCAAGCCAAAAAGGTGAAAGCTTGAGGGTTGGCTCTCACAAATTAGTGTTCTCATTGAGAGAACTCTTGCATAGATCATTTTGTGATCCTTCCATGAGCAAGTTCTCTAAGAATTCAGAATCTATTAGGGTTTTAGCAAAACCTTAAAACCCAAGGAAATTTGACAAGGAGCAATGTTTCAAAATCCCAAAAAAAGGAGCAAAGTTCATCAATATTTTGGCAATGCTACAACACATCCTAGAAGACGAATCATATATCATTGAAAATCTACACATGTCTAGTTTTCAAAGTAATAGATTTTACCTCAATCAGAGCTTGGAGCAATAATATATGGCGGCATTACCGGCCGGAGGTCAAATCTGAGCAGAGTCCGCAATGCTGCCACTGCCCTGTATTGCGGGGCTGTTTCGGAGATCTAATCCTGATACCCAGGAGAAGTATGATATATGGTTGGAAATCTCTACGAGTCTAATTTTTAGCGAAATAGGAATCCCTGCAATCGAAGCTATCTATAATAAGTTATGGCAAAAGAGCTACAACACGACGACATGATAGCTTTCAAAAAATTATGGAGTGACATGTTGGATATGGCAACTCCTAAAGGGTAATCCAACACTCAATGAGATGTTATCATGGATAAACGACCATCTTTATAAGCACGAATAATGGAGGCTTTTGGATGACGAAACCAACATCTCTAACAAACATAGGAAAGCTGAAGATCGAGCATAAATATGTGGTTTGGGGGCAGAAAGTTGCGCAACCAGTGACCAAAACCGTACACAAGTAGTCTCTGATGATAAAAAGAATGGCCAAAACCTGGGGGCTTTAGTGATGTGTTCTGAGGACAATCTAAAAGAGGTAGAGAAGTGCTGAAAATCCATCAAACCACCAACAATGGGGGTATTAATCTATATAGAAGTCGAGAAGTACCAGAGTAAAGTGTATAGGTGTATTCAGTTGATACTATAGGAGCCAAATTTGGCCACATAGAGCTGGAAGGTTTCTGGTCCTCCAAGTCCGCAAGCAGAAGAGGTTCGATAATTAGAATAATGGGTTTGGGCCTGTACGACTAGGGTTCCGAGTAGAAATCGGTTATCTAGAGATTTCTCGAAGTATCTAGAATGATGTAGAAGCCTCTGGAATGTTCGTAAGATGGTGTGACAATCCCAAGGTACGATCAGATCTCGAGGGATTGTACGATCGGATCTCGAGGAATTTATAGAATCCTCGAGGAAAAGGGTAATATTTGTACGAATCCTAAGGGCATTGCACCAAAGGGTTTGTGGTAATCTGAAAATATGATTAGCCCTGTATAAGGAGACCTATTTCTTAATGGATTCCTGTTATCTGAAAGTATGTAGTCATATTCTTATATGAACTATGCTTAGACCTTGAACGATCACTATATATATGACATCATAGCTTGGCAAAGGTAAGAAATTCAACCCTAATATACACTTATGCTTAGTTCTATACTGACTTAAGCATCAGATGGTCGAAGCGCCGTACCACCCATGCTTGGACTTGTTTTGCAAGCTTTCAAGGAGGAAATCTCAGGGGAAGCTATACGATGAAGTCTCGCATCATTAAAAAATTTCAAAAGGAATGTCTTAACCTTCAGCGATCATAGGCAACCTTTATGATTTGGTGCTTTCATTCAACCATAAGGCATAAGCTTGTGGGCATCAAAAATCTGCGCTCACAAATTTGTGCTATCATTGAGAACAAATCCCTAAGCTAACTCTCGTGAACGGAAGAACATGGAAGGCGTCATCGACATGAGCAATCAACGTGATAAGGGAACAACCTCTCCTGGGGGGAAAGATTAGACCACCCCTAATACGGGGGCGTCAAAGCACGGTAGCACCATCTCGCATCAGGTTCCGCCGTAGAACCTTGCGAACGAGGGTCACCTGAGTGAGGAGGAAGACTACGAACCAGAGAACGAAGAAGCCAGGGGTTAGAGGGCCAAGGTCGACCAGGACCTTCATCAGGCCGGAGAACGATACGTGAACCTGAGGCTCGATATGACTGCGCTGCAGCAATGTGTTGACAGAAGGGGTCGCCAAGAGCACGAATGTGTTGACTAACACCGTCGCGGTCGTCCAGTCTACCTTGGTTGATCTAGTGAGCCTCCTAAAGAAGCAAGGGCTAGTCATGCCCAACCCGCTCACAGAGGTGAGACAAGAGATCCCAGTGATCGAGCTGAAATATTTGCAGAAGGCATGTGATTAGCAAGATCAGGATAGACTAGTTGGTAGATTCAACGGCAGGACATGAGCTCCTCAGCTTCATGGATGTTTACAGTGGCTATAATCAGATCAAGATAGCAGAGGATGACCGAGCAAAGATGCCATTTATAATGGAAAAATGTTTCTATGCCTATGAGGTTATGTCTTTTAGATTGAAGAATGTCAGGGCAACGTACCAAAGGCTGGTGTATAAGGTGTTCAAGCCTCTAATTTGGGACACCATGGAGGTGTACGTAGACGATATGCTTGTCAAGAGTAAAAGAAGGCAGAACCATGCGACATATCTAAGAGGATGCTTTGATCTCATACGAAAGCATGGAATGAAGCTAAACCCAAAAAAGTGCACTTTCGGCGTGTGGTCAGGAAATTTTCTAGGATACCTGGTGACCCAGTGAGGGATTAAAGTGAACCCTGAGAAGATATTAGCGATAATGATGAAGTCCCTTTCAACAGTCAAGGAAATCCAAAGCCTAAATGAAAAGCTCGCGACCTTGAGCAAATTCCTATCTAGATCTACAAACAAGGGTAAACCGTTCTTTGAGGTCCTAAAAAAAACCAAGGGAGAACTGTGGACAAGAGACTGTGAAAAGGCATTCCAAGTCCTCAAACACTACCTGGTTTCTTCTCCCATCCTGAGCAAGCCCATGTTGGTGGAGGATCTATACTTGTACCTGGGTATTTCAGAGGTGGCGGTGAGTGGACTCTGGTCCGAGAAGATACTGGGGGCAGCTATCTGTGTACTATGTGTCTAAAGCTCTTTTCGACCGAGAAACCCGCTATCCTATGTTGGAGAGGTTGATATTGGCTTTGGTTTTGGCAAAATGGCTTGAGGTAATTGTGAAAACCCAACTAGTTCTGAATAAGAAAATGAATCATATTTCTGATCTGCCTTGATCACCTTATTTAAGAAAGCAAAAACACATCTTCATCCATTCTCTACATAAAGAGAGTTTGGGGTGACATTCAGAGACATAAGTAATGCTATCAACCTGAATATATTATTATTTAGATATCATTACTGACTTGATCATCGGAGGGTCTTTGCACAGTACCACATTGTGCACTGACTTTGTTTTACAGGTTTGAGGGATGAAAGCTCGAGGATAGTAGCTTACCGAAAGTCTATGTCAACAATAAAGCTCAGGGAAGGAGATCTCAGCCCTCAAAACGATAGGGAAATCGATTATCCAAGCTAGCCAAAAAGGCACAAGCTTGAGGGTTGGCAAAATCTGCTGTAAAAAATCGGTGCTTTCATTGAGAGAACTTCTACATGGATCATTCTGTGATCTATCCGGGAGTGGATTTTCTTAGAATTCAAAATCTATTGGGGTTTTAGCAAAACCTTAAAGCCCAAGGAAATTCGATGAGGAGCGATGTTTCAAAATCCCAGAAAAATATAGCAATGTTTGTCAATATTTTTGCAATGCTATAGCAAACTTTACATAAAAAATTATATATCGTTGAAAATCTGTGGATATCTACTTTCCAATGCAATTTTTTTTTACCTAAATCAAAGTTCAGAGCAAGAAGATATGATGGAATTACCGACCGGAGGTCAAATCTAGGAAGATTTCGCGATGCTACCACAGCTCTGTATTGCAAGAATGTTTTGGAGATATAATTCGGATACCCAAGAGGGGTATGATATATGGTTGGAAATCACTACGACTCTACTTTTTAACGAAACAAGAATCGCTGCAATCAGAGTTGTGTACCAAAAGTTATGGCGAAGCTGCTACAACACGACGACATGATAGCTTCCAGAAAATCATGGAATGACATGTTGGATATGGCAACTCCTCAAGGGTAATTCAACACTCAATGAGATGTTCTCACGGATAAACGACCATCTTTATAAGCACGAATAGTGGAGGCTTGAGGATGACGAAACCATCATCTCTAACAAGCATAGGAAAACTGAAGATTGAGCATAAATATGTGGTCTAGGGGTAGAAAGTTGTGCAACCAGTTACCAATAGTTTGTTCAACCTTACACAAGTAGTCCCCGATGCTCAAAAGAATGGTTGAAACCTGGGGTCTTGAGTGACGTGTTCTGAGGACGATTTAAAAGAGATGAAGAAGTGCCGAAAACCCATCAAACCACCAGCAATGGGGGCATTAATCCATATAGAAGTCAATCAAAGTCCTAGAGTAAAGAGTAGAGGTGTATCCAGTTCATACTATCCTTGATCGAGAGATGGTCTTCCAGTAGAAGCTTCTGCATGTAAAGTAAACCAGGGGAACATACGATTTATTGGTGAAACCCTCAAGGTTTCAAGCTTAAACCTAAAGCATTCCGACCAAGCTTGGGGCCCTCTAGTTAAAACCTTGAGATTTCTAGAAAAGCATACAAAAAACTATGGAGGAAATTCAGAAGATTGGTCTGGAATTTTATGAAGCACTGGGATCCTAGAAGCCAGAGTAGCAATCATTGCAGAAAGCTAGAGGAGCAAAACCCCAAAACTCGGAAAGTTGGGGGGTCAAACTCAAAATCTGGAAAGCTGAGGGGATGGTTCAAAAACTTCTGGAATGCTTGAGCGTGGCCAGAAATAAAGAGTAGAGGGAAATTCTCTTGACCAAAAACTGGACCCTCAAGGTTTTCTCGAGGTCTGACTTCAGAGCTCGTGGAAAACTATGGGAAAAGAAGTTGGAGACCATGTATGCCCTTGTAAGCAGTGGGAAAAGAACTTTGCATACTTAGTTGAGGGAGAAAGCTACGATGAGAGTATGGCATGTATAGAAGTGGGTTGGTACTCTTCCTAGTTAGTTTGGTCTTGAGCTAGCATATTTAATGAAACCACCAAGAATCTTTATTGCTACGGTCTCTCGCCTAAGCTACATATTGCTTATCATTATTAATAAGGGCACAAGGAAAAGTATAGGCACAAAGTATCATGCAGAAACTCTGTTATTAATAATGATTAGGGGGAGAGATGGATTGCTAAATTGGGGCATATGAGATACTATATGCAGAAACCCATTGCCTTATCGAAGATACTCATAAGGGAATGAGGTGGCAATTTCCTTGAATCATGTGGAGAAAACTAGCAACGTCTTAATTACATACTGGAGGTTTGCGTCGCTGGCCGGAATATGATCGATACATTTAAGAGGAGGACCCCTAAGCTTTCTGACTTTGTGACTTGAAGCTTTGTTCTCTCAAGGGGATGATGTAATTTCCAAAAAAAAATAGCAAAGGATCCAAACTATCTTCAGTATGAAATCTTCGCTCTAGCTCGGTGTTAACTGTTCCTAAGGCTCATACGCCACTATTGCATCCTTAGGAAATGTATAGTATGAAATTTGAGCCTGCACCTGGCAGTGGGTAGAGATAATAAACATTTGATGCTAAGCCCTGATCACGAGTGTGGCGCCCACTTACGCACGCTAAATGAGGTGGTGCAATGGGAGTATCTTGGTCGGGGTATCCTTCCAAGAGCTGAGCTCGGCAAGAGGAAACTAACTCCGACAAAATACAACTGAAGCAATCCATGGTATCGCTGTACTTCAATCAAATTTACTTGAACCCCGTGTGGTCAACCTTGACTACGAGAAGCTGAAAAAACTTCATACTCAACAAGAAATCTGAAGAACTCGAGGGATTCTGGGAAATCGAAGGAATGTTTGAGGGTTATGTTTTGCAGGTTCTCATGTCACATGGAAAAGATGACGCTAAACTTTCTTGGGGACGCCTTTCTCACGTAACCAAACCAAGTCTCTGAGCATTCGACTTGCTATGACTGGGGGCATTTGTGGGCGTCAGATTTTGTCATCCTTGAAAACTAGAGTATTCCGAGTAAATTCACTGATGTGGGGTCCTCAACAATGTAATCCCTCGAGATCTCCGCGACAGAAGAGCATTCCCTCGAGGTCTATGACAACAGAACACCATATCCTCTAGGGAGGTTGAAGATCCTGAAATCCTATCGGGATATGGTCACATATTAGGCCGAAGTACTGGCAAAAGGGCTTGTGGTAGTTGAGAAAATCCAATTGGTTTTGAAAAAGGAAATGTAATGACATCACTTCATCCCTTCTCTATATAAAGTAAGCTTGGGGAGACATTCAAGTAACACTCTCAACCCGAATATACTATTATTTGGATATCATTACTGATTTGATCGTTAGAGGGTCTTTGCATAGTACCACACCGTGCAATAACTTTGTTTTGTAGGTTTGAGGGACGAAAGCTCAAGGATAGCAGCTTACCGAAGGTCTACATCAACAATAAAGCTCAAGAAAGGAGGTCTCAACCCTCAAAATGATAGGGAAGTCGATTATTCAACCCAAAAAGACGCAAGCTTGAGGGTTGACAAAATCTTCTCTCACAGCTTAGGCAATGCGGCAGGAGGATTTGTAATTTGTAATAAGAAATTCAAAAGGCAAGCCGTTGCTTGCAAGAGAAAGAAGCTTAGGAAAAACTGTGACGACCCGGACTAGAATCAGCAGTGAAATCAGCTCAATTCGCGAGTTAGCGTATCAGTGTGGATTTCCGATAATGGATTTACTCGCCAGAGTTTGTTAACGACTTAATCATTGACCGAGAATTGGAGCTGGGTCTCTTCTCGAGAGTCGTTCTACGTGTGATTTCGAGTTCGTGGGCGGTTCCGGATCGTTATTTGGACGACCGAGGAATTAATTATGAATATTTGAAGTTTCGACGGAATCAGATTATATTGGCGATCTTCTTAACGACTAAATTACTGGTCGAGAATTTAGTTTCGGCTTCTTCACGGAAGTTGTTCAGAATTTAATTTTGAGTTAGTGGGAACTTCCGGAGCATTATTCCGAGTTACGAAGATTTAGTTGCGAATATTTCCGTTTGTTGTTTGTTTAGTCGGATTATTTGTGTGTTTGGGTTGAATGGTTGACTTTTTATCGGTTTGGTCGATGTGTTTGACTTCGGGTGATAATTGAAGATCATGTCGAGACGAGTTTGTTGCCGCGAGAATTATCGGAATTAGAATTACGACGAGAAAGTTATGGATGTTTAAAGTTGTCGAAATACGTAATTTTGGGAGTTTCCTTTTTGGGAAAGCTATAAATAGTAACTTGCCAGTTTGGGAAGGTCAACATTTCTAAATTTGGAGTTGACCGAGTTGACCGAGTCAACTCGGTGGTGTGAGAGAAGGCCGACGGCGAACGGCGTGTTCCACAGCGGTGGAGTTGATTCCGACCATCTCCGAGCCTCCTTATGGTCCCGTTCGACTCGTATGGACACCCTCATCCTTGCTCCGGCCTCCTTTCACGGCGAGGCTCGCCGGAGGAGGAGATATTTCCGGCCAAACTTTGGAAGAAAATGGTGAATTCGGGTTCCACGTTTTAGGCCGATTCGAGCTGCAACTTTGAGTGGGCTTTGAAGCTCTCTTCTCAAGGATTCTAACCATGTAAGTATGAAGCTTTAATTCGATTTGTGGAAGGAGAATTTTGGATTTGAAATTTGAAATTTGTGTACCAATTCGGTTTATCACGAAATTGACCTAGTTAGAGTGAGAATTGGCCTTCGATGCAGTTGACAAAGTTGCCCAGTGGGTGATTTTGAATGGAATAGGGGTTGCTCCTCCGTGAAATTCTCCGGTCAGTGGCGGCGCCGCCGTGAGCGGCGGTCAATGTTGACTTTTTGGGATTTTTGACAAGTTGCATGTCGTTTGACTCGAAATCACGCCCCGATCGCAGTGGGGAGGTTCGTTTCTCGATTTGAGCGACCGAAAGTATAGCGAGGTATTGTGATGTACATATCGGATTTTCGACGATTCGTCGTATTCAGATTATGTGTTTCCGAGAACGGTGGTTTCTCGTGATTTGTCTTGTATTGTCGAGTTATGATTTTGAGGAATGGATTTTGTGAATATTCAGGGGTTCGTGATCGTTCGTTTGGCGATGGACTTTCCGCCGGATCACGGGTTAACGCGTATCGCGTTACGCTAGTCAGTGACTGGACAATTTCTTTTCACGAAAATCTTGCGAGTCTTTTATATGATTTACGAACTTGAGCATGCGTATTGAGTTTACGGATTATATGAGCATGTGTTTTTACGAATATACGATTATACATATACGGATATACGTATATGAGTATACATACATTTATATGCTGTTTCATGCATTTGCATCGAACTGTTTATGATTTGGTTTACACAGAGTACAGTCTCAGTTACATTGTTGTATCGATACACTTTGCCTCTCGGTTGATCCCCTATGGTAGGCCGCCTGGAGGGGCGTTTCCCCAACCAGACCGGTGAGGGGCGTATCCCCGGATCCGAGGCCATTTCTGGCTTAGAATCACGTGTGGGTCTGGGATCCCGTGATTCAGACTGTACTAGCACGGTGTGTGTCCATGAGTGACCCCGTGAGATTTTTACTTGCATACTCAGTACATTGGAGGAGTGTGAGTTTTACCTCGTGTACTATGATATTTTTATTTACCTGGACTCGCATATGTTATTTTAAACATATATATTAACTGGTGAAAGACATTTATTTTCGTCCACTCACTCTAATGTGTTTCATGTCTTTCCCCTGGGCTTTTCGGTTTCCATGCCTAGTTTGCAGTTCAGGCTCTGGTGTCGCACGTCGTGGTCGGAGGCATAGTGTTCGAGCTACCTTATTTCTTCTAGTAGGTTTATTGTTCTACCTACTGTATACTTATATGTTTATACATTAGAGGTCGCTCTGAGTAATCTGTTGTTTATGCTATACGATTTTACTCCGGATTTCGGTAAAGTACTATTATATTTATTGTTTTACTTTACTGTTGATATATTGAGAAATCCGGATGGGATTGGTGCCCACGGTTTGATTTTTGTGGCATAGGATGAAGTGTATTTTCCGTGTGCAGGTTAAGGTAATTCCACGTTAGTAACGAAACTCTGCCAAAATTTCTACGGTTTTTTGTTGGTTCGTGTTTTCGGAGGGGTTCGATTCCGGTTTAGGGAGCTAAATCGGGGTTGAGTCCTTTCAAAAACTACAATTCTTGTTCCAAAAGAGGAGACCCTCAAAGGTACGCTCATTCAAGCCTAGAGGAAGAATTTCAGGAAGATTGAAGTGGAAGGAGGTCCCTCCTTATCATCACCTGCATGAAAGGAATCATTGAGACCTCTTGGAGACTAAAGGGCAAGACCACTATTCTTGAAATTCCAAATCGCAAATAGATTTGAAAGTGTCAGTTTCAAGCCTTCAACTATATCTATTGGGAAGTAAATTTTGTTGCACACCTGATAGCGAATTGGGGGCATAAGATGCAAAACCTACACATGTACATTTGGGAATAGACGATCCCAAATGTCGCTAGAAGTGATCTCCCATTTTATCAAGTAGAAGGAGGCTGCTCCAGGGGTTTTACCTTGTAGTTTTTAATGTTCCTTCTTTGTTATAAAAAAAATCTAGACGATGAATGGTGTTTAAGAAATAGTAAGGGCCATTCCAGTCGGTGTTTTTTTGTGTGATAATTTTAGGGTTAGGGTATGACACAACCTTTTTTTCATTATCACATTTTAGCATCTGTACAGTTTAATTATTTGGTCATAATTAATGAGAAAATTATTCATGTAAAAATTTTCAACAAAAATGGTAATCGTGAATGTAACAAATTATAGTAAATTAAGGGACGGACTAAATCTATCACACATGGACAGTTCATGCTTATAAGTCCCAATTGAAATTTTGAAGATGTTAACGATAAAAAAAAATTGCTGAAAATTAGCATAAGTGATCTACAAAATAAGACTTGAAATTTGATTTGTTGAGATGTTCAAATGTGATCGAAAAATTAGTGTAACGCTATATTCCTATAAATAACCCAAAGTTTGATACTATTTGGGCTGAAAATAAAATTAATGAATGATTTAAACGTTAACATCTATAAATGTTAAAATATAATATCAAAGTTTGCGTAATGTCCTATCTTAATTTATAAATGACCAAAAACAATGATCTTTGAGTGAAATTATGCGCTAATATATATTTATACAGAAAAATAGAAAAGAAAATATATCTAATCTATATACAGTATAAAACCGTGTAATTGTATTCAAGCCAGAACACTCTCATTGTAAACATAGTTTGCTAAACGTAGTTGCGTCCATTGAAATACCTTCCTCTGAACCTGTACATGTGAGGAGCAAGATAATATCTTCAACCCTAAGGCGATGCTCTCTTTGACCAGAAAAAAAAAATTAAAAAAATATTAGGAGATGCCCTCCAGCAACCCTAGAGGACCAAACACGTACAGACAACACCCTACAGGCTACAGCATAGAAAACACACAAAGACTATGACGACTAAACTAGGTCTTGCCGTATTTGGTCTGCGACTAACTAAATTAGGTAGGTCGGAAAGATATCACAAACTAGATTGATGAGGATTGGAGTAGGAAATGGCACTGTAGGTAGTTATATATGCAAGCTGTCATGCATGCACGATTCCAGTACACCATTATATGGACCTTTTAAGCTTGGCAGAGAGAGAGAGAGAGACAGAGAGCATTGCTTAGCGAGTTAGCTAGAATTCTTGCCTGCAGCTGCAAGCAAGCAAGCCTTTGGCTCACTATCCAAGAATGAATACACGCCATGCCAATAAAGGTTCTGCGACTACACGAACCCAGCAGTGCGTATATGATCATCAGCTTGCTGCCAATTCAATACAACTCAAAAGCTAGGGGCAACCGTACGATCCCCAAGCTGCGTGGACAGCAGTGAAAGGAATCGCAATCTCTTAGTCGTGATCTTCATCAGAATTTTTAGCCAGCCAGCAAGCAAGCCCTACATGGAACTTACTAGGGCATGCTCGTGCCCAGAAGTTATTGCTCTGAATCCTCTGATGCGTCGTTGTTTTGTGCCAGAGAAAAGAGATTCTATGTGTTTGTTTGGGAACAGAATCAGAATCAGAATCGTGGGATAGTGAATTCGAAAAAGGGAACAAAAGCACGTGAAAATAGTAACTATTTGCTGCCACTCTCTCTCCCACTTTTCTTGACTGTGACGGGTGACGACTCTTTCTGAGATTCTCAAATCATATCATCGATCATCTTTTCATTTCTAGCTTGCTTGCTAGCTGCAGAGAGCAGTGCATGCCCAGTGTTAAGAGTCATTGGTCAATTAATGATGGAGACGACGACGACGCGCTTGTCCACCTTGGCATGGTGATGCATAAACTACTGTTCTTTTCCCTCGACCAGGTAACCCTAACCACTCGTTCCAGTATCGTTCGCTTTTAACTATCTTTTTCGATACAAGTCTCATTTTATACTGAAGCTTAGGTGAAAATTATGAAATTGGAAGAGAGAGAGAAGACCACACTTCACACTCGGATGATGGTGGAAACTGGAATTTTGTATATATACAAACAAACTGGAGAAGAAGTGTGTGCCAAGCAGTTATGTCATGTCGATTTCGGCTGTTTTTCTCCATTCACAAAAAACCTTCCCATGCGGCCCTGCTTTGTGGGAAAGATATAGGAAGAAATTTTTTTGCCACATTTATATCTTTGAAAAAAATATAGACAATTTGAAAAGAATAAACTGATAGACTGAAAATTGTAATTCTTTCATTGATAAAATGTTTTAAATATAAGTTGATACAATCTGTTAAAATCAATGTCCCGATGTAACATGAGATTCTCTGAATCTTATATCAAATCTAATATATATCTAATTAGGACAAGACACACCCTGAAAGTTATGGAGAATAAATCTCTTTAAACATTCCCTCTTGTGTCGATGACTTGATGAATGATGCATAACTTGTTACCTCACTAAAAACCTTGCTAAGCAAACAAAAACCTCATGGGTAAAACAAAAACTTGGTCTAAGGAAAAAAAAGTACAACACATTAACAACAAACGCTACTACATGTGTCGTAGACTCCCCTTGATGTCCACAGAAATGTAACTCCCCCTGACTGTAAACTCAGTCATGGAGTTTAGATAACCTGCGCATACCAATGCGTCTCACATGTTTCACAAATGTAGATTTAAGTAGCGAGTTGGTAAACAAGTTCGCAGCATTATTCATCGAACCAACCTGGTTCACATGAATATTCAACAGTTGTTGCTGATTGAAGAAGAATTTTGCAAATATATGCTTTGTATTGTTACCCTTAATGTAACCCAACTTCATATGTTCAATGTATGTTGCATTATCCTCATAGATGAAAGTGGGAGCTGTCGTAGTGATGAATGACAGCTAAGATATGAAATTTCAGCTCCTAAGATCTCATCATCATCATCGACCGGATGAAATGAATCTTTCTTGGAGTCCAGACTGCGAACAACCATTGCGTGCTAATAAGGTGTACTTTGTCCATGTTAAATCACCTGAGCATCTCTTGGACATAAGCAGACTGGTGAATGAGAATTCCACCGACTCGATGTTCCAACACTAATCCGAGATAAAATCGAGTCCTACCAAGGTCTCTCATCTCAAATTCAGATTTCATGTAGTCAACCGTCTCATTGATATCATTAAGAGTTCTGATAATGATCATATCATCTACATAAACAATTACTATGGCAAATTATGAACTTGTCCTTTTAATGAATACGCAAGGGCATAAATCATCATTCTTGTATCCCATCCTAATCAAGTAGTCACTAAGATGTGTGTACCACATCCTATTGGATTGCTTCAATCTATATAGTGAATGTCTCAATTTGATCACATGAGTACTCCGTGGTTTAGAGTTACTTGATTTGGGCATAGTAATGCCATCCGACATTTTTATGTATATTTTTGAATCAAGATCCCCATAGAGATATGCAGTAACTACATTCATAAATTGCATGTTTAGTTTTTCGGACACTACTAAACTAATTAGGTAGTGGAAGGTGATGATGTCCATGACCGGAGAATACGTCTCCTCATAATTAATCACAGGGCATTGAGAGAAACTCTGTGCTACTAGTCTAGCTTTATAGCGCAAGACCTCATTCTTCTCATTACGCTTTCGAACACAGACCCATTTATGTCCTACCGACTTAACATTCGATGGGCATAGCACTATCGGACTAAAAACCTGCATTTTATTCAGAGAGTCTGTTGAGCTTGGATTGCAACCTTCCATTTCAGCCAATTTGCTCTTTGTTAGCAATCCACCACAGAGCGAGGTTCCATTTCATCGTCGTCTATGATCTCTTAAGCAACAGACTAAGCAAATGCATCATCAACTAACATGGAAGATCTATCCATAAGAACGCGCACATTTATTTGCTCTAAGCGAGATTCTTTGTTCTCTGGCATCACAAGAAGTTCTGAGGCGTCCCCTATACATGCTAATTGTGATTTAAGGACATAACTATAGTCATAGACAATCTCATGTGAAGGATTCACAATGTTGATGACGAATAAATTATTTTGTGTCTCGATGGCCTGCCTTTTAACCGGAGGGTCATCAGTGGATTTTCTCGGTCTCTCCCTATTCCTGGTAGGAGCCTAGGCTGACGCAACACCGTCTACATGGCCAGGAGGAACGTTTCCTTGCCTGGTGTTGGTACTAACCAATAATTGTTTCAGAATTTCTAACCTTGCATGAACGTTTACAGTAGATATATTCGATCTCGTCACTTTAGCGATATCGGCAAAGAAGTCAGGCATGGAGTCTATTACTTTCTAAAGATCGAGTATTCTTTGAACTTCTATCTCACTCTGAGTTGTGTGGGGATCGTGATGAGGCATATAGAGATTAAACCACGTCAATTCTTGACGTTTAACTGGAATAGTTACATTCCTTCCTCCCCCTAACGTCGGGAAGTATGTCTCATCGAAGTGACAATTTACAAATCTTATAGTATAGAGATCTCTTGTCGAATGTTCAAGATAGCGGACTATCGTTGGAGCTTCATAGCCAACATAAATGCCTAATTTTCATTGAGGACCTATTTTGGTGCGTTGTGGAGGCGCAATAGGCACATATACCGCACAACCAAAAATGCACAGATGTGAAATGTCAGGCTCGTATCCAGTTACCAACTGGTGCGCACTAAATGGTTGGCGTCCTACAGGTCGAAAATGAAGAAACATTGATGCGTGTAATACTGTATAATCCCACGCAGATACCGGTAAGTTTGTATGCATTATCAATGCGTGGGACACACGCTGTAACCACTTGATATGAGTCTCTGCTAAACCGTTCTAAGAATGAACATGAGGAACATGATGTTCAACTTCAATCCCAAGAGACATGCATTAATCATCAAAAGATTTTGATGTAAATTCTCCTGCGTTGTCCAATCTAATAGACCTGATTGGATGATCTGGGGTGGTGAGCCCGGAGCTTAATAATTTGTGTCAGGATTTTTACAAACGTAGCATTCCTTGTGGATAGCAAAGCAACGTGTGATCATCACTTTGATGCATCTACCAAAATCATGAAATATTTAAAAGGTTCGCATTTCAGTTTGATAAGTCCACAAATATCACCTTGGATTGTTTGTAAGAATAGAATATTTTTGGTATTGTCAACAGCAAAAGAAGGACGTGCTTGTAACTTTGCTAAAGAACAAGCATGAAAAAACGAGTGATGTGCATTAGAAATTGCACCATATGAATCTAGTGGGATAACACACTGCGCCACAGCGGTACTTTGCCGGGATTGTGCTGCACTCGTCTTGGAGACCGAGCCAGGATTGAGAAGAGTAATGTCATTCCCCCCATCAAAACCGATGGATTTAGGTATTCCCACATGCTTCTTCGCTCTGAATAATGGATAACCATGAGTATTTTTTAATATTGTTATCATCATATCAATGGATGTCCCAGTTGAAAATGTCAAAGCTTATAAGATTCCGAGTCACACAAAGTCGTGTGAGTCATGGCATTGGATTCAATGATCTGAATCGTAGTTAGGTATAGAGCACTACGAATAGCCGAAAACTTCTCTAGGATGTGTTTTCGAGCGCATTCAACATAGATAATACACAATAACTCTTGTCCATTCTCACAATATGTTTCAAAGTAGACACCGTTAGTGACTATGCTTGAAACTTAGGAAGGTTCGATTGGCCTTTGGCGTGTATCAGACATAAGTGATAAATATTCTTGTACCATCAGGTAGCAGAAATTTTGTTGAACCACGCCCTGTAATAACCAGCGGTGCACCTATCATGGTAGTAACTGAGGAGTTGTATGAGAAAAGATCCACAAACAATTGCTTATTACGCAGAATTGTGGGTAGTACCACTATCTACAAGACTCTTAATCTCGCCTTGAGACATCTACAAAATTAATGTAAATAAATGATTCTTTTTAATTAAAGACTAGGCAGACACTTTCAGTAGACACTTAAATATTTTGAATAGGGATGTGACCCTTGTTGAATGTTGATATTGCATGACATGAACCGATGTAAAACCACATCTGATGTTGAATTCAAGGTTAAAACGACATCTGGTGTTGAACCGAAAAATTTTCAGATGATTTTCCAAGAAAGCCGATGTAAGATACATCAAAATACCACAAAACTAGATATAGCCTTCGACGGGTCGAAGAACCCAAAATAGATTTTTGATTTTCCGATACCAAGTTTTCGATGGGTCGAATGAATTTTTTCGACGGGTCGAAGGGAACCTAAAATCAATATCGATTTTCTGATATCTATTGTTCAACCGGTCGAGCACATTTTTCGACGGGTCAAAAGTGTGTCCAGAGGCATACATTTGACGGGTAGAAGAAAATGTAAAACCAATATCGATTTTCCGATATCTATTTTTTGACTGGTCGAGCACAATTTTTGATGGGTCGAAGATTTTTGGGGATCAAAATATGTGCTTTTTTGTGTCTCATTTTTACTGTATCATTGTGTCATTATGCTATATAAAATTGTAAATATCGAACCATACACTGCATAAGTAGTGAAATAACATTCTCAACACTTTCATAAACCAAAGCATAGATAAAATTTCATTGCTTTCCAACAATTCAAGATTACATCATAGGTGTTCTTATTCAAAAATCAAATCAAAACCAAGACAATAGTCTTTAAAAAATGGCATTTAAACAAGCCAAAAATAAACCAAAAACTTGAGTCTATTACAGACACTACCACATAACTTCTCATAGCCAACGACTTAGAGAAACAAAAGCCGACGATTTTTGAAGTCGTCGGCTATAGTGTACTATAGGCGATGACAACACCAAAAATCGTCGGCTATAGTACTATTGCCGACAATTTTGTTGCCTCTATAGTCAACGCTTTATAGCCTACATGAGTTTTATACTATAGCCGACGACTTCGTAAAAATCGTCGGCTATAGTCCTGTAGGCTATAAAGCGTTGGCAATGAGTATAGCCGACGATTTTGTTGCAAAAATCGTCGGCTATAGTACTATAGCCGATGATTTTTGGTGTTGTCGTCGGCTATAGTACACTATAGCCGACGACTTAAAAAATCGTCGGCCTTTGTTTCTCTAAGTCGTCGGCTATGAGAAATTATGTGGTAGTGAGAGATAACGCCTTTTACATAGGCTATTCAAAATTCGGAGTAACAATGGTCGTCTCCTTATTCTCTGATACAGTAACAGATTGGTATCTATCTCCATCTCAAAATCTTCAGCGAAGTTGGACTCTTGAGCCAAGTATTGCTTGTGCCTCTTATAGATGTTCTAGATTTCTTTGTTAGCACGACACTGTTTGTGCATATGCTTTGTTGATCCACACCAATAGCAGGTGAATGTCCCGGAATTGAAATCCCTTTGCCCATTCTTACCCGAACCAGATTGGTTCTTGTTGGAGTTGGAATTCTGATCTCCATGCCAGGTCAGATTTTGGCTGCGTCCTCGGCCACTCTCCCGCTCTCCTCTCCTGACATGTGGAGCTTTTCCACCATGATTATAAAATTTCGAATGACCGTTCTTTTTGTCCTTACGGGCATTTCCTCTTGTTGATAGCTCTCAGGCTTTTTAGTATCAGCCAGTCTAGCATTATTATTGAGGATAACCTCATGATGTCTCTTCTTTTTGGCTAGACTATTTATGAGATCACTAAAGGTAACGATCCTTCCTTGTTCAACTTTGATCCGGTACTGATGAGCAAGCTCGCTCAAAGAGATCGGGAAGGTGTTCAAAGACTTTTCAATCATGTCTTTTTCGGTCTAGTCCACCCCACAGAAGCTCAAATCGGACTACAAATCCAAAGTTGCTTGATTATAATCTTGGATCTTTGGAAAATCCAAAAGCCGAAGGGTTCGATTTTGCAGTCAACTCTGGAAGCCGTGTATCATGCACATTGTCGAAGCGTTTCTTCAAAGCATCCCACAAACCCAGGGGATCTATTTTATTTAAGTATTGCTTCTTGAGAGTTATGTGAATATGACGCCTCAAAAACATGATGGCTTGAGCTTTTGATTATGCTGTTGGTGGAATGACATTTGGCCCAGCGAGTTGAATGGTGTGGCTAAGTCTTTTTTCGATGAATGTATTAACCATACCAGAGACCCAGCGGTAATATTCCTTTCCTTGAATATCAAGGATGTCGAATTTTGGCATAACCGACTCGTTTGAACTCATCTACAAAATACAAAAGATTGTATTAGTATTCGAAAATAAACCACGATCACTAACATAAAGTTTTACTGAATAAGAACGTGATCCATGATGTATGGTCACAAAATTGATAACAAACTGTGACTCAAAAACCACACCCAGAAACCGTGATTGTCCATCACATAAGATCGATTTCTCTTTCTTTATTTTTCTTTTCTAAACTGTGACTTCTCCAGGACT
The DNA here is from genome assembly GCA_946800695.1 of Geum urbanum. NCBI lineage: Eukaryota > Viridiplantae > Streptophyta > Magnoliopsida > Rosales > Rosaceae > Geum > Geum urbanum. Next base: position 32,766,882 of record OX327012.1, read on the forward strand.
GTCACTTATATTCTATGGATACAAGTTCATATGAGCTAGGGTATAGATAATAATCACAACAATATCACAATCTTAGATCGATCTAGGGTTTTGCAGAAAGTAAGTTTTAGTCCTAGATCTAAAGATTGATGGTTTAGAAAATTTACCTTGATATGTGTTATGTTCGGTATGACCGGTATAAAATTTGGACGACGTGGAGTAGGAGCTCACTTGTATCGGTTCTTTGGAAGTCGATTAATCCTGACAAATGAGGGAAATCATTGAAAGGAAGGGGGAACAATCCGAGATGATGATGATCAACGTTGATGGAGGTAGCTGTGAGGATTGATGCCGGTGGTGGACGTGTAGTGTATAGGGTTAGAGTTTTTTTTTTCTTTTTTTTTTTCTGTGGTGATAGTTGACTATTAACTCAGAGTGCTGATAATGTATTTGAGGAGAATAAACTGATAGACTGAAAATTGTAACTCTTTCATTGATAGAATGCCTTAAATATAGACTGATATAATCTGTTACAATCAATGTCCCGATATAACAGGGATTTTCTGAATCTATATCAAATTAAATATGTATTTAATTAGGATAAGACGTACATAAAATGTTACGGAGAATAAATCTCCTTAAACAATAAAAAAAATTCCTAATTGACTCAATTACTGTATATTTCTTATAGATGTATTCATTGTATCGTATATTTAGAGTTTTAGACCCAAAGCGGTCGAGATGATCAAGTATGCCTTGCATACTTGTGTACATTACACAAGTACTCTCTAAAAGGTTTTGCTCAACTTATCGGAATAATAATATAGCTTAAATTAGCTCGGCGAGTCTCCACCTGAATTGCTATGTACTCTGTTCAATAGTACTAATCATATCTAAGGTCACAAGGGAAACAATACAAAGTATACAACTCGGCGGAGAGCCCAGACCGGGTCCCAGTTACCGGCCCACCGTCATGTGAATTGTGGTCTCAGTGCTGTGGGACTTGTGGCTAAATGCCACCTTTTGTAGTTGTGATCAAGAGAGCTAAATGATTCCCTCCCAAGATAGGAATGATAGAACTACAATACAAATCTCCAGTTCAATACCCTCAAAATCCTGGCACAGTCGCATTATATTACGTGAGTGTCTTCATTACACTCACTAGAAACATGTAAAAGAAAATGTCACATTTAATCGACGAAAAAGCAATAAGATTAGTCATATATATAGGTACCTTTAATTATATATCTTTCAAGTTACATCATTGATTTGCTGCGCAATGCATAAATTGCACGTACACCGTAATAAACGTGATAGGAATGCAAGTTCACGTATAAATTACATAAAAAAGATAGAGTTCGGGGGTTTTCATTTAGGGCTATTTTGGAACATTTTAGTACATCATATCCTTCATTCATATAAAACAGCACCCCAAACATATAATTAAGCTTAATTAACAGAGAACAAAGTGCACGCAGGTAGCAGGTAGACTACGGTTTACATAAACTGTTACAGACCATAGCAACTAATTAATTAAGTAGCAGTATTGCTAGTCGACCTTGGCAAAGCCACAGCATGCAGCTCATGCTTCATCTCACAGGACAGCTTGAGCACCTCGCTCAGATCCACCGGGTGCTCCTCGTCTTGGGACCACTGGAACTCCTGAACCAGCTTGGCCACCCAAAACGACGCCGTAACCATCCCCAGATTCTTCCCCGGGCAAACCCTCCTCCCTGCCCCGAACGGCGCCAGCCTCAGGTCCCTCCCCCTCACGTCCACGTCAGCGCCGCCTTCGCTCGCCACAAACCTCTCTGGCCTGAACACGTGCGCCTCCTCTCCCCACACCTCGGGGTTCTGCCCAATGGCCCACATGTTGATCATCGCCGTCGTCCCGCTGGGGATCACCATCCCGTTGCTGAGCTGGACGTCCGACGTGGACATCCTCGCCCATGACAGCAGTGGGCCAGGCGGGTGCACCCTCAGGGTCTCCTTCACCACTGCCTGCAAGTAGGGCAGCCTCTCCACGTCAGCGTCCGTCACGCTCCTCCTCTCTCCTCCCACGAGCCCATGGATTTCCCTGTAGAGCTTATCTTGAGCCTCAGGGTTTAAGATGAGCTCGGCCATCGCCCACTCGGTCAGCAAAGCGGTCGTGTCAGTCCCTCTGAATATCATCTCCTAAGGGTAAGGGACACATGCGTACGTACAACCAAAAAAAAAATTAGTACCAAAAAAACGTAACACAAAAACAACGTAACGTTACTTAAAAATGAAACCTTTAGAAAAAGTGTTACGTACCCATAACACGGCGATCATGTCATTTTCCTCAAGCTTCTCGTCACCATCCAAAGAGAGCAGAACATCAACGAAGTCGGCGTGATCCTCCGGGAGCGCCTTATTGGCGGCGACTCGGTGCTCCTGAATGATGCCCCTGACGAGTTCCCTGACACGTGGCACCAGCTGAGCGCAACGCTCTTTGATATGGAAAGGGTCGTAGACGAGGCTCAACCAAGGGAGATAGTCGGACAAGTTGAAGGCACCGAGGATCTCGAACCCTTCTCTAACCATGTCCTCCAGCTCGCTCAGCTCCGACTGGTTTGTTACGGCATCGTATCGTTTTCCGAACACGCTCCCCATGATGTTGTTGAGGGACGCCGCGCGGAGGTGATTCCGGAGAGAGACTCTTCCGCGACGGGATTGTTCGTCGGCTATGTTGTTCAGCATGGCGGCGCAGTCTAGCTGGCGGCCGGCCTCGTGTGCTACAATGCGCCTAGGGGCGAAGAGATGGGAAGAAGAGATCTTTCTCAGGAGTTTCCAGTAGGGTCCGTTGGGAGCGAACCCCATGGCTCGGGTGAACATGAGGCTCTTAGCTGACTGCTTTATAGGGCGGTCAGCAAAGTGCGGGGAGGTTAAGATCTCCCGGGCAGTGTGTGGGTCGGAGGCCACGACGGCAGGAGTGGAGCCGAGGCTGAAGGCCATGAGCTGAGTCGTGATTGGCCTTCTCCAAGCCATGGAAGCCAAGGTGCGGTGAGCCAAGCCGCGGGAGAGGCTGAAGAGGGAGCCGAACAAGGGAAGGCCTTTGGGTCCTGTTATGGGGACGGAACCCTTTTGGTTGCGGCCATTTTTCCAGGCGACGCCGCCGGTGGTGAAGGCCCAAGTGACGAGTGCGAGGGATACGAAGGCGAGGAGCACACAGAAGAGGAAGTAGGGTTGGAGAAAGTCGGAGCCGAGAACGGCTGGGAGGGTGAATAGCCACCAGGTTGTGTCTTTGCTGAGAGGCTCCATTGAAGAGGCAATTGGGAAAAGAAGGAGAAGAGAGTTGCGGAGTGTGTGTTTTTAGGTGGTGGGTAGTTAGTGAGGGTGAAGAGTTATGAGGAAGAGGGACGTGTATTTATAAACATGTGATTGGCACTGTATAGGTACGCTTGGGAGTTTAGGTTAAAATTTCAGTGTGAAATGTGTGAGACACCTGATAGTGTGGCATGTTAGTTAGTTTGTCTATTATATCGTTAATTTGGAGATCACGGAATTACATTAAATTTACATTCTTGAAAAGAAAAGAAAAGAAAAGAAAAATTAGTGTACGTGCGTATATTATCATCATGTATATAAAGAAAAGTACAAAATAAGTCACACGTGTGTGTTGAAAGTAGTATGTTGTACATTTTATTTTCAAAAGAGATTCGATTTTATGGCGACTCGAACAAAGAAATAATCTTCGAAAAGTGTAATATGACTTAGTTTAGATGAATTATTGTGATCGGGTCACTTTGAGTCCCCATTTGGTTGAAAATAAGAAGTATTGGGTCGAGCCGGAGAGGGATGGAGGGGCTAGCTAAACTAGTAGAGAGGGTGGAGGGGACGGCGGTTATCTTGTAGGAGAGTGTTTATGGGGCGGCAGTGAATGTTGGACAAGGGGCATTGATTTCAGAATTGTAGCTGCTGCCAAAAACAGACGGTGCTCTATCTATGGCCGTAAGGCTTGATGCTCAAGTAACGATCTTGGAAGCCGTGACGGTATTCGAATTGAATTTGTAAAAGACAGAAACGGGCGGCTCAAGGTGATCAAGCTACCCAAGCTCCGAATTCAAATTAACCAACCCGAGTGACCCGACGCCCTAAAACCAATCACAATGCTTCTCTTCCTCGATCCTCCTCCCACTACTACTACTACGACGTACAGTACTACTACTCCTAGCAAGCTAGCTAGCCTCGTTCTTTACATTATCTAGTCATGAACGTTGATTGTGGTATAGAGAGAAATCGGGACTTAATGTATAATTGTATATTGTTAAATTTTGTTATTTGTTTTATTTACCGTACTTATTTCTTGTTGCTCGAGATATCGATCTCGAGTGATCGATATCTAGTTTGTATGTTTTGGACTTTTGTTGGATCGTATAGTTTACGGGTATAGTAATTATGGTTATAATGGAGAATGATCACGAAGATCGAAAAGCAATTAGAGTGAAGTAGGACGGAACCAGAATTTATATGAAAAATAATGTATACATATAAATACTTAAAAATATTGATTTATTGTATAAAAGGGTCCAAGACGCAAGGGGAAGCATAACAATTAAAAGGAAAGCTAATAATAATAATAATAATAATAAATATCTACAGAAACTGTAAAAATGTAGCAAGAAAATAACAATAAATATCTACAAAATTGTACAAAAGGTAGCAGGAAAGAAAAAAGGAGAGTACTGTGATATTTTTTGTATAGGCAATTTTTTCTCAACATAATTTTTGTATAGGCAATCAATTCCTTTTGTTGTAAGCAATTATTTTCTTAAGGCAACAAGTTTTCATTAGGCAACCACTTTGTTTAGACAACCACGTTAATCAATATCATATATGAAAGTTCTTAAGATTATAAAAATTAATAGTGATATTGAAATAATAAAAATATTAATTAAATAATAAGTAATAAATATAACCAATTGTAAATAAACAAATATGAAAAATTCGTTACCGATTAGTTGAAGGATAAAGATGAAGAAATAAGTTGAGAGACGTGTATCACACGTCTCCTTAAAAACTTTCACATCGCCCACAGAATTGTATTACGTTCTCATATACAACTTTCAAGCCATATTCTTAACAGGAATAAAATATCTATAATAAAAAATAAATTTATTCTAATCACAACAAACAAGATTCTAATATATTTACACTTTAATACTTGCCTGGATGCTCAATGTTGCTGTCATAAGAAAACTGCCTGGATCAACAGCCTAACTTAAAGCAACAACTCCTCCGCGCCGCCACTGAGTGGTAAACAGAGTCTTCTCAGCAGGAGCCACAACATTCACGACAAGACCAACTGTGAAGTTAAGACCACCATCGTCATCATCTCCCGAGAAGCCAAAACATCCCCATTAAAATGTCACCAACACAAGCTATATATATATATATGAACAATTAATAAGTCCAGTTGCAGAAGCTTTAAGCATTAGTGCAGAGTATGAGTCCAGGATTCAGAGTTGTCTAGTTGTACAGTTATACACTACAATTACAAGTCCCTTGCTAGAGTAATAACGCAATAACTATAGCTGGAAATTTTTATCTTCCTCATGTAGTAGTAAATCGATCTGTCTTGTCATCTGTAATGAAACAATTTATGCTCCCTCATTCTACTTTCATCTCCAACTGCTGGTATATAAGGATGGAGAAGAGATGAACTGTTTCATCTCCATCTCCTCAGTCACTGTCTAATGTGGGAGCTTTATGTTAAGAAAAGTAGAATGAAGAATAATCTTTATACACCCCCACCTAGAAAGGATCATGACGAAACTGAACTGCAACTTTGCACATAATTATTTGGTCACTTATGGTTATTCTATAAAGATCTCCAAATCTCTGTCAAATGAAAACCGGTTGTTAATTCTTGATACTGAAGTGAATATGCACGATAAATTGAACAGCACTAGCACAAGGAAGAATCACACAAGTGTGGACATCCAGAATTTGGGACCAATGATGTATGAGTTTTCTGTACATCCTACATAAAGTCAAGTGTTTGAACCAGCAGTAATCTTCAAGGTTGGCTGGTTGAGATTAAGAATTGTCGGTTTTCTACAAATGTCCAGACCATCGCAGCAAGTATTTTCTCGAAAGTAGGCAAACAAACTTGACAGACTCTCCATGGCAAACATTTCTTGGGATACCAAATCTTCTCACAGCGATGGAGAGAGGTTACCAATAATTCAGAGACTGTCAAGGAATTTAGAGAAACTGGGGTATTTTGGTTCCCACCCTATCTCTGCACGAGTCTTTGAGTTGTTTAATCTTTTACCCAAAGGATCAGTAGTTCCTGCAAAAGCATCAATATGTATTACTCAAACTATAGCATAGCGCAATTCACAATATATCTAAATTCACAATATATATATTCTGTTACTCAGAATTAATAAACAGGAAGGAACTTCAAGTATTCGCGTCTTGACAAACACTTTTCTGCACTGATAATATATCTAAATTCACAATATACATAAACAATGTGGGTGGTAAGACAAAACAGAGGGAAGTAAAGAGACAAGAAGCTGGAAAATTTAGATAGAATCATAGAAGAGAAACATTAAACCCTTTCACCTAACTCACTTTCTCACTTGACCCCATCAAACTTTTTAAGTAACTTTTTAAAATGTAACCATTCTTTTCTTTCAAAATATGTCTCTTCTTCTCTTAAAGAACAATTGCTTAATGAGCTGGATAGAATTAACAACTTATATTACGTGGAATGCTAATATGAAGCTTACCTGTAAAGCTTTCAAATACTTTGTCAAATTTCCCACTTTTGTTCACCAAATCCATCACTTCTTTCCTGAAAAGACATTGAAAAAGCCACAGGTGAATACATACTACTACAGAAAGATATTTGGTTACTGAAAGAAACTGTAGAAAAGAATTCAATGTGGACATCTGTGTGCATACAGAGGGTGTATAAAACAATATTAGTTGACACCGGTGTAAAAGTTGCCAGCTTAAGGTTGATAAATATTAGGTTCACCATATTAATAATGATTCACATAACATAAACCAGTCTCAAATAGATCTACCAGAGACAAGCATTCTATAGAGGTTTGGTATATAGTAAAAAATATACCACATTGATCATTCACATAACATAAACCAGTCTCAGATAGATCTACCAGAGACCAGAATTATATAGAGGTTTGGTATATTAGTAAAAAATATATACCATATAGATCAAATAATTACAAGAATTATTTCACTTCGAACTTTGATGTTGACCATCAATAGCGTGATAGGCAACTTTTGAGATGATTCAGATCATTACTCTAAACCAATGTCACTTGATCATATACCTATATACCACACAGTCACACACACACAGATAAGCAATTCCTTGTCAAGTTGATTGCATGCTAAATTCAACACGGCCAACAATGTTAAGGGCATAGAGTAGTGTACAGATACTGACCTGGACAATGGATGATTGTCACAGCCCAAGAGAATCTTGTTATTTAATCGTTTCTTCAAGATTGCAACAGATAGGGAAGCAGCATCCTGTCCGAGAGAATTTTCATTTTACAATCAGCCACGATTAATAACACAGTAAAGATACTGAAACAAGATAATGAAGAATGCTTTATTGACAATGACTATGAAATAAACTCTTATTATTTATATGGTGGATATAAATAACCAAGATAATGCAATTCTTCATAAAGAAAATTTAGGAGCAATGATATGAAACTCAAACGGTGTCTGAACACAAACATTTAGAAAGGCCAAAATTGAACAGATTAAAATTCAAGTGTTGTATATATTAGCAAGGTAAAATCACAACAGAGAAAACTAAATTACATATTGGTAGAACTACATTAATAATGTATCGGAAACAAGAGTACACCAAAATGATGATATTACCTCGTAATGTATGAGGTTTAGGATGTGGTCTGGATTAGCATCTACAGTTCCCTTCGATAACCAATAAACATGAGCACCTCTATCTGCTTTGTGAACATAGTAAAGGACACTTTCAAAAATGAGGCTACTCTGTTAGTTTTCAAGACAAATCTTTGAAAATTCAAATTCAAATATTCCATTAAGGATATGTAAAGCCCTGCCAATCTAAGAACAACTCCACCAAATTCCAGCACCACTTTTTCTGCACCAAGAAGAACATCAGTCCTCGGGCTCCTCCCTACTGGCACTACTGGAGTATCCTGCAATCAAGGAAAATTTACACTAACGAGACAAGACATTACACTTTCCAAGTCCAATCACCTCAAACAACAAGATGTCAATAGATTAAAAAGAAGCTAGTAACAATATAGTAAAGCAACCTCGGTACTTAACACATGAAAAGCTTCTATGTAACGTGCACAAGAAACTTTCTTTACCTCATCACATGGACCATTATCATTACAATCATAAGGTGCAGAGCTTGATGTAAATAAGAAAGAACCTTCACCGTTCCAGTTCAATGCAGCCGTTCTAATCATTCAAAAACAAACAATCATTACCAGCATGACAAGTTACTCCCCGATGCATAATATCATGATAATACATTTACAATCAATCACACTAATGTACTATAAACTGATTTACAAAGTAACCTGACATCACCAGGATAATCTGAGGTCCGAGATGGTGGAGCACAGAAAATGACATTGGGAAACCGATGGTTCGTTTTGGTCCCTTTCAAACATGGATTGATACCCACTTTGATCAGCTCCTCATGGTGATCAACCGTCACTGTTTGCCCATATATCTCACAACTAGGATGCTCCTATAAAAATTGAACTAAAACTTCAACACACAATCCAATAGCCACACCAAAATAACAGAACAAAAAAAGAGACAAGGAAAATCACCTCCCGCCATTTCTCTGCGACTAATCGACCAAGTACTCCAGGCCCAACAATCAACAGGTCGTTTGCTCCCACCATTCCAGTAAAGTCCGCACCTTTCTTTTCATCCGGTACGTCTTCATCAACCCACCAATCAAAGATGTAAACTTTGTTCACAAAAACGATATATAGAGGTGACAGAGAGATAAAGATTGAGACTTTACCAATGGTAGGCGATGATGACGAAGAGGCAGAGACTTGGATTGGAGTGGTGGCCGCCATGGAGGCACGGAAGGTGGTTCTGAACTGGAAGAATGTGAAGGGTTTGATGAGAATTGGGAATTGCTGCCGAGGATGTGGTCCTTGGTTTTTGGTGATGAGAGTGAAGGTAGCTGCAATGGTGGACATTGTTCTCGAGCTGTGCGTAATTGATGACGGTTTCACTGTGGGGAGGAGTTGTCACAGCCAATGAAGACGGTATACGTGGTGAGAGATGGGGCGATCGTGGCCGTTGGTTGGGAAGACTACGTGTGGACTTGTAGTTTTTGTTTTTGTTTTTTGAGAGGGTGGACTAGTAGTTTGTTATTCCCTTGCATTTCCTTGCACTTCCTTTCTTTTTCTTTGGTTAGTTTGTTCATTCTTACTTCATGACAAGGCAGAGTGCTAAGATTTCAAGGGAGAGGTAGAAGTAAACCTCTTCAAAAATAGAAATAGTGGTGAAGAAGAAGCTGCAAGTGTTTGGACTCGATGGTGAGTGGTTGACGAGGCTGATCAAAGCTGCTAATATGGGATGCAATTGCACAATTGGGAGTTGGATGCCCCTTATTTGGGGGAAAATGGATCTATATTAAGCAAGGGCCAGACCCAAAAACAGAATCAGGCGTACAAGCAAATGGCTACAAGCCGTCGGAAAATAAAGTCATATTTGTTTAAGGAGATTTATTTCCATTAATCTCAGTGTGTGTCTTGTCCTAGTTAGATACGGTTATTGATTAGATAGATATAGAGAATCCCTGTTATATCGGGATAGTGATTGTAACTGATTGTATTAGCCTATATTTAAGGCATTCTATCAATGAGAAGAATATAACTTTCTGTCTATTATACTTTCTCCTGCAACACGTTATTAGCATGACTCTTAGAGTTAATAACAAATACCACAGATAAGAAAGAAACCCTATAATCGAAAAATAAAAATTTAGCCTGTGCAGTTCAACCAACTTCGACAGAAGATTGTGAGCAGTTAAAAACGAATCAGAGGGCGATCTTCATATGCACGGAAAGCCCCAGATGTCTAGTTTCCAGAACATCCAGAAAATCTCAATTCGGAGGTGTCTAGAGAAAGTTATAGATATTTGAGTGCACGAGGATCAGTCTGCCCAAAAAGAAGAAAAAGTCTTCCTTTTGCTGGAATTTCGTGGACATATTCCCTCTCTTCAAACTTCTTTCACAGCGAAATTTTCATACCGAACATAACACCCTCGAGGTAAACTTTTCTAAACCGTCAATCTCTAGATCTAGCAAACTTACTTACCGCAAAACCCTAGATCTAAGTTGATGATAATTGTGATATGAGTTGTTGAATATTACATGTTTTTATCCTAGTTCCTATGGACATATATCCATAGAGTATACGTGACGGTCCTGGGGGAGTCACAGTTTGGAAAAGAAAAGAAAATAGAAATCGATTCTATGTGACAGTTCGTCACAGTCGCTGGATGTGGTTTTTACCACCGTTTTATTATCGATTTTGTGACCATGCATCATGGATCACGGTTTTTGGAAACTTGAAAGTTCCGTGATCGTAGTCCTCGATCGTTTCTAATAAAATATCTCGTTCCTCTGCGTTGACATTCATCAACTGAGCGGGATTATAATCGTGTGTGACAGTGAGTCATAGTTTGTCACACCCCCAAATTCGGAGCCAGTATTATATTGAAATAAGGTGTAAAGATTTGTGATGTGAATAAGAAACCCAAATAATTTCAAAAATCAAGGTGTCTGAATAGTGCATTTATTGAAAAGAGAAAATGCTAATATTACAATACCAAAGTTTTTGAAAATAATAGTCATTACATTTATTCAATTCAAAATACAGGTAGAAAATAATTCGTTTATTTAGTAGGCGACGTATCCCATTTTTCCCAAGCATTCTACTCATCACCTGAAAAGGAGAAAGATGTAGTACCATGAGTCACACTAACCCAGTAAGTATAGCTTACAAGCATATACTAAATTATCTCTAAGAAACATCAAACCGAACAACCAATTCAAATAGGTGAAATATTGAAACCGGTTATTCTTCCATACTTATACTTGCGTCTTTGTAATATATACAATTAGGTACATAATATATATATATATATATTTGCATAACTTCACATCTACACATAACCACGCCAATACTTCCGAAGTGAATTTTTTTAGATCAACTGGTAATTACTCAAAAGAAATCATGTGTTTAGTCTCACAACACCAATACACATATAAAGCCATAGCATTCTAAGGCCACCTGCCAAAACATGTATACTCCCGGTTTGACACAATTCATTCCTTAGAGTATAATAGTGCACTATCTGTAAGGGACTAGGGCCCTTGGCTAACTCCCATAATAACAAAACAATTTACCAGCAATTCACTTAAGCACGAGTTAATTCGTACTATACACCCGACTTCACTCCAACCATAACGATCACAACAAGTCTTTAATTATGACTATGTATATAGATCATAGAGTATATATTTACATCATAATTTTGTAATGAATATATACGTAATAGAATTTGTAAAGGAAGAAAGATCAAACTTAAACGTATTTCATTAATTAACAATTTTGGTCCAAACGTTTCATTCGGCGGTAGTCTGTTCGAAATCCTCCATTTGTTCCAAATTATATTTGAGAGTACATAGATAAAGCAATTAAGTAGATAAACTTGAAATAAAAATTAGTTATCATTGGTTCAAAAGTTTCATTCGGCGGTAGTCCTTCCGAAATCCTCCATTAGTTCTAAATCAAACTTAATAAGTAAATAATACGAATAAGTAAATAAAAATAAAGTACAAATGCAAAAAATAAAATTATTAATCCTTGGACCAAAAGTATCATTCGGCGGTAGTCCGTCCGAAATCCTCCATTTGATCCGTTTTATAATTTATCCATATTATGTCCAAAAAAAAGAAGTGAGTATACCATCTTGAAGTGTTTTTTGAGAGTAATCCAATGGTAATAATCACAAAGTTCGGTAGGGAGTTCTCAAGTCTAGAAACAAAAATGTTTAGCAACTGTTCAGAAATGGTTACGCTCATTATCATTTGCACGAATTAATTAGTTAGTAAGTATTAATCAATGCCTTTCAAACTTTCCGGATTGATAGTTGAACTCCTAAGCTTCGTTTTGATATAAAGAACACTAAATTTGGTTAAAAAATGAGTGAGATATGAATATTTCAAGTTAAGAGCACATTAAGAGATTTCGAACATGATTAAGGAAAAGATTAGAAAAACTTGTTTTAGCCATAACTTTCTCATTACTTAACCTTTTTAAGTGATTCAAAAGCCAAAGTTAAATAACTTTTTGTGTAGAATCTAAATATGTAAAAATATTTGACTAAATTAAAACTTTAACAGAAACGAAAATATTAAATTTATACTAAGGCTCATTATTTCTCTTTTATTCTTAGCCATGCACTTTGATATAATCTTAAAAATAAAGAAGTATAAGAATGTACTCATGTACTTATTCAAGAATTTCAGTAGGTGATGGAGGTATTCGATTAACTCAAGTGACATTCTTGAAGTAAATGAATTAACTACTAAAGTACTTGGAAGAAATGTAGTTTGGTGTGAGATTTTAGGGGAGTTGCATTGCAACTTTGGGAGGACTTCAAATCAGTACGTAAGGAGAAGATTAAAGTGGTGCAAAAATCAGATTGAACTCAAGGGTGATTTATATAGACATAGGAGGAGACATGGGAAATAAATTTATAACTATTTTTTGTAGACTTTTGTAGACAAGTTGACAATGGAATAGTTGGGCTACTAATTCTAAGGTTAAAATGCACTTGTAAAAACAATAGTAATGTGGTTGGAAATCTGATTGAAATGTTGAAATGTGATTATGTATGCATGTGAATGCAATATGTAATGTGATGTGTGAAAATGTGTGGTTTTACTAATTAAGTGTAATGTAATGTAATATATATATAGCAACCAATAATAATTAGCACCAAATTGATATATGAGCATGACCTCTAAAAGTATGAATTGCAATCTTAAAATACAAAGTTCGATTCGGAGAAGAGATTCGAACAAGGAAAATTTGGTCGTTTTGCTAAAATTCTATTTCCGAAAATCGGCTAGTTGGAATTAGAATTTCTTACCATTTCTAACTGGAGTAAAAATATTTTTATTATTTTTACTAACCTATAAAATAGAATGTTTCACGATTCCAGCTTGTGGCCTCGAACCCAAGACCAGGGAATACCTGACTTGAACTTGAGTATCCACTGGACCATTTGCCCCACTCACTTAATATTTCTCTAAAGCTCGTTTTTATACATTGTCTTCGCCAGACAATTTTTTTATCGAATTTTTTAAAAACTCTAAGGTCAAACTAAATTATGGTGATTTCTAAGTTTAACGAGTCATACAATAATCTAAACTATTATTATAATTTTCAGGGTATTACACAGTTAGTCACGATTGAAAATCGATGTTATGTGACAGTTAGTCACAGTTGCTGGGTGTGATTTTTGCCACCGTTTATAATCGATTTTTGTGACCATATATCATGGATCACGTTCTTATTCATTGAAACTTGTTATTAGTGATCGTAGTTTTCGATCGATACTAATCAACATCTCGTGTCTCTCTTGTAGATGACATTATTTGAGCCGATAAGGCTTGAATTTGATATCCTTGATCTTCAAGGAGCAGAATATCATTGTTGGATGTCAGATGTTTCGTATACGTTTCTTGGTATGAATCTGACGGTTACAATCCAACCACTATTACCACCTGGTACTAAGCCACCAACTCTAGTTCGCAAAGCTCAAACCCTCATGTTTTTGAGGTGTCATATACATCCAGTTATAAAGAAACGGTATTTGTACAAGAATGACCCCATAGTTTTGTGAGTGACTTTGCAAACCAAAATTCAACAATGTGCATCATGCACAACTTTATGAACTGGGAAAAGGATGAGATTTCATCCGGTTACTGGATTATCCAAATATTTTTGCTTTTAATCAAGCAACGATAGAGCTTCAATAAGAGTTGAGCATTTGTGGCATTGTAAAAGACTGATCAGGCTATGATCGAGAAGTCTATTAGTACACTTCCTACCTCATTGATAGGAAGACATGTCAGAAAAAAAATGGAACAATCATTCTGAGCCTTACAAATAACCATGGTGGAAGAGAAGGACATGACAATATTCATGGTAGAGAATATAGTCGAAACTTGACTTGGAGTCCCCATGACAATAGCTTTTACTCAAATATGCATCATTCCAATTCCGGTTCTAGGAATGATGGGAATTTTTCACATTCTGCTTCTACTGTTGTGCTTATCATCTTGCTATAGATGTGGTTTTACCAAGCATATGCACACACACACAAAACAAAATGTTGTGCACCCAAGGATCTTCAACATGCCTACAAGAAGTGCAAGAAAATATATGGCACATGAGACTTCATTTCATTGAAGTTTATGAGATGGAAGATTGCTCTGTAGCAAATCTTATTATGGCAGACAATACAAAAGCAAGTCTGGTGACTTCGATTTTTGAGTAGTCTATGTATTAGGCTCATGTCTTTGCTATGTAATCCAGTTTCGTTTTATTTTTGACTTGGTTTTAGTCATGTTTTGAGACTTTGTTTTAGTCGATTTTGGAATAAGAACATCCATGATGTAAATGTTATTTGTTGGCAGTATAATGAATATTTCTCTATTTTTTTTCGGTATATGAAAGTGTTGAGATTGTTCTATTTCATACAATTCATATGTATGGTTCGATATTTACACATATGGAAAAAAGCAAGCCAAGATACCATTTTGACAAAGAAAAAAAAACGTCGAAAAAAATTGAAGTAGTGCATAGAGCAGATTCGACCCGTCGAAAAATTGAACTGAACAATTTTCGACCGGTCGATGCCTCGCTTCTGTCTGAAAATGGATCAAATTCGACCCGTCAAAAAATTGAACTAAACAATTTTCGATCGGTCGATGTATGCTTCTGTTCGACTTTGGTCCAAATTCGACCCGTCGAAAAATTGAACTGAACAATTTTCGATCGGTCGATGTGACGACACTGTCCCAAATTTGGTCCATTTTCGACCCGTCGAAAATTTTCTCGACCCGTCGAAATTCTGGTATTGAAAAATCGCAAGTCTTTTTGGGTTTTCTCTACCGGTCAAGGCCTTTCTTCGACCCGTCGAAAATCCAATCTGAATGTGATGTTTTTAGATGAGTTTTTCATCTGTTTCATTGGCTTATGATGTTGTTTATACATCGGTTTTATTGGAAAACATCAAAAAAATTCGTCACCTGGATTTCAGCACCAGAAGTGGTGTTACATCTGTCTATGTCATACTATTGAAACTTCAAATATAACGGTCTTCTTGATCGATATGATGTTGTTATACATCGGTTGTATTTAGGTATTATAATATCATATCAACACTCAACAAAGGTTAAATCCTTTTGAAATCTTTAAGTATTCACTTAAAGTGTTCGCCATGTCTTAGATTCAAAGACTGTTTTATCGACATTGTTTGGTTGATATATGATGGCGAGATTGAGTGTTACCATTCGAATCTTACTCAAATTTGAAAACTTTCGTACCAACGTTCTTCACTTAACATTGTGAGAATGAAAGAAAGTTTTGTGTCTAAATCTCCGTAGATTGCTGCCAACGGCGCAATTTGGAGAAGGTTATAAGGCATTGTAGTTGTTTATATCTTACTACAGTTTGGATCGTTGAATCTAATGCAGTCTCTTATATTACTATGCATGACTTAGCCTCATATAAGCTTTTGCACTTTGATGATCAACCTATTGAGAAATTCTTCTGGTCATCTGTTTTTAAAAGCAAAGAAGCATGTGGGAATATTTAAAACCATCAGTTTAGATGGAGGAACTAGGATTACTCCACTCGGTTCAGGGTCGGTCTCCAAGACGAGAGCAGCACCATCCCGGCAAAATATTGCTGAGGCGTTGTGCCTTATCTAACAAGATTCATATGTTGTGATCTTTGATGCACATTGCTCGTTTCGCAAATCTTGATTATGTTTGTAATGCTGTAATACTGTTTACACGCATGACAATATTTGGTTAATGACACATCTTTCTTTCTCTATAGATTCCAAGAATCTGTTTGTGGATCAATCAAACCAATATGCGGACTATTTATCTATGGTTTTGATTGTTGCATCGACGCATCAGTCACACGTCTTTGAAATCTACATGCTACGCTGCCTCTCAAAACTCCTAGCTATATTATTCAGCTTCGGGCTCACTACCCAAACGTTTCAATCTGGTCATTCAGATTGGTTTAATATAGGAGAGTTTACATCGGCATACCTTGTTGATTATTGCATATTGATTGAGATTGTTGTTGAATATCCCGGTTCCCCATGTTCTTTCCTAAGAATGGGTTAAGCAGAGGCACAAATCAAGCGGTTCAAGCTTGTGGCCAGAACTATGGTAATGAATGTTAATTTACCAGTATCTACTTAGGGATATGCAATGTTATGTGCAGCTATACTTATTCGCTTGATACCCATAAAACCGCCAACCATTTTGTGTATACTAGTTGGTAACCGGATATGAGCTTGATATCTCACATCTACACATATCTGGTTGCGCGATACATATGGCTACTACGCTTCCACTGCGTATGCAAATGGGTCATTAATGTTGATTAAGCATCTATGTTGGTTCACCAACGTTTGCCCGCTATTAAGAACCTTTGACAGGAGATCTCTTTACTGCTAGTTTTGCAGATAGTCACTGTGATGAGGCATACTTCCCGCCGTTAGGGAGAGATAGAAATGGTTTCATTCTGGATTAACGTCGGAAATTGACGTGGTATATCCCCACTATGTCTCATCATAATCTCCCCACATCTCAGTTTGAGATTGAAGTGCAATGTATTCTTGATCTTCAGAAAGTAGCAGATTCACTGTCTGACTTCTTTACTGATATCATGAGAGTGACGAGATCGTTTATACATGCTACAAATCCTGCAAGGTTGAAAGTCCCTGATATTGAGCAAGCTAGTTAAACGCAACACCCGGGTAAGGTAGTGTTTTCTCCTACCCATAGTGGGGGTGTAGCGTTGATCAAAATCCACTGATGAGTTGCCAGTGAAAAGGCAAACCATCAAGGCACAACCATTCATCATCAATACATGAGATTATTTCTGACTACAATTGTGTCTAAAAGTTGACATTGATATACACTGGGGGACGCCTCAGAGTCAATGACGATGTCAGTGTTATTATGGATAGTTCTTCCATATTCTTTGATAATGTGTTTACTTATTCCATCGCTCAGCAATTGACGACGATGAAGTGGAACATTGCTCTGTTGTAGATTGTCAACAGTTAATTGATTGATAAGGAAAGTTGCAATCTAGGCTGAACTAGACTCTTTTACAAATGGCAAGTTTTCGGTATGGTAGTAATATAACCATCAAATGATATGCCGGCTAGACACAAATGAGTCTTGTTTGGGAGCATAATGAGAAGAACTTGTGGTGCAAGGATTCTCTCAATGCCGTAGTATTGATTATGAAGACTTGTATTCTCTGGTCATGGACATCATTACTTTCCACTACCTTATCAGTTTGGTAGTGTCCAAAATACTGAGTATGTAGCTTATAGATGTAGTTACTGTATATCTCGTTGGGGATCTTAATTCATAGATATACATGACAGTGCCGAATGGCATAGTTCTACCCAAATCAAATAACTCTGAACCCTGGAGTTCTCATGTGATTAGATTGAGACGCTCACTATAAGGATTAGAATAATCCGGTTAGATGTGATATACACGTCTTAGTGACTACTTGATTGGGAAGGGATATAAGAATGAAAAGATATGCCCATGCGTGTTCAGTATATGAACAAATTATTTGAGATGATAGACCTTGGTAAGACTCGATTAAGTCTTGGTTTAGAGACGGTACATCGAGTTGGTTGAATTCTTATTTACCAGTTTGCTTATGTCTAATCAGGCTATGAACAAAGCAGACCTTATGTGTACACCAACGATTGTTTGTAGTCTGAAAACCAAAAGGATCAATTTTCATCTGGAAAGATGATGATGAGGAACTTTTGGAACTGAGATTCTATATCTTAGTATAATTAGAGCTTGATTGAATTTAGCCCAGTATACATATCCAGACATGCATGCTTTCTCAGTATGCGCCAACGCAAAGTCATTGGAATGGAGTAAAACAAATCTTCAGGTACTTGAAGTGATCCATTGACTTGGGCCTATTCTTCCCTTACAAAGAATACAAAGAGAAACATGAAATTCTCGGAAAAGAGAAAGTTGAAACTCACTCTGGGGATTTCGACCCATCGAGGATTTTCCTCGACCCGTCGAAAATGCACCCCGGATTGATCAGAGTGACTTCATCGACCAGTCGAGGGATTCTCTCGACCCATCGAAAATCAGTCTTGTTTCGGACAAGTTTTCATGCTATCCCCTATTCCAAAACATCGGTTGATGTGTTGGTTGGATTTGCTAATATTGGGTACCTCTCTGACCCATATATAGGATGTTCCCATACATGTTATTCATCATGGGAAACATGGAAGTTCCTTGGAGAACAACAAATTAAACCCTTGTTGCTATTGCCTCGAATTATTTAAAAGATTAAAGCTTTCTATAAAGCTGTTGATGGGTGTGTCTGGTATAAGACAATAATACACCACATTCGAAGGTCTAGTGGATTATTATTTACTATGATAGCACTAACTTGCATCTTTGAGGATAATGCATTTGCATTGAGTCAATGAAGTAGATTTCCATTAAGGGTGTTATACTTAGTTCTATTCGCCAAAGTATTCCTACAATCAGTAATAGCAGCAATTATTGATTATCCATGTGAACCGGTTTGGTTCTGTTGATAATGTTGCAGACTTGTTTACAAGTCACTTCCTAAATCTACTTTTGTGAAACATGTGAGAAGCAATAGTATGCGCAGGTTATCAGAACTTCTAGTCTGAGTTTACAGTCAGGGGGAGTTACATTTCTGTAGACATCAGGAGGAGTCTACCTCACATGTAGTAGCTTTAGTAGTTGGTGCGTTGTACTCTTTTTCCCTTAGATCAAGCTTTTGTTTTACCATGAGGTTTTTGTTTGCTTGGCGAGGTTTTTAATGAGACAACAAGTCATGCATCATTCTTATGGCCATCGACACAAGGGGGAGTGTTTAAGAAGATTTATTCTCATTAATCCCGGTGTGTGTCTTGTCTTAGTTAGATACGGTTATTGATTAGATAGATACAGACAATCCCTGTTATATCGGGATAATGATTGTAACTGATTGTATCAGCCTATATTTAAGGCATTCTATCAATGAGAAGAATATAACTTTCTGTCTATTCTACTTTCTCCTGCAACACTATTATAATTATAATTAATTATTGTAGATATAATTAAAAGTTGTCAATGGGCCAGGTCGGACCTCTGTGGGTTGAGCCTCCGTAGGCCGGGCCTTGCAGGTTTCAGGCCAGGTTTTAAGCAAAATTGTAAATTCCAAACTCGGGTATTATGGGTCAGACATGATTATGTTCTATATAAAAAACAAGTCAAACTCACTAGTCACAAAAAAAAAAATTTGACTAATTTATAGCGTTTTCTCACTCTAATATATACCCTATACTAAAGTCAAATACAATTTTTGGTTAAATTCTTTGTCAAAATTAGCAAGAATGAGGAGAGAAAACAACTAATAGTTCAATTTTTTCCTCTAATATTCTCCTCTATTTATAGTGCTTTATTTCAATTTGACTTAGAAATATCTAGAACTATTGGAACAAAAGTTAAAAATATGGTGATACTCTTAGAACAATACTCAAAAACCATATAGCATTTTCAAAACAATGAATATAGATTTTCTTTATATAAAACTAAATTTATTCATTAAAGCCAAGTAGCAAAATGAGAATCTAAGAGTAAATCCAACCACCCAACTAAGAACTTATTCATTAAGGTCGTAGCTTGTTTCCTTATCTTAGTGCAATTTTTTTTATATAAGTATAAATTATAATCCATATATTAAATTTAAGAAATTAAAATATAACATGAACTTTTGGGCTAGGCCGGACTGAGTGAGCTTCTTACGGGTCGGGCCTGTAGAGACACTAAAATTGAGGGTTTTTTTTTCCGGGCCGGGCTTGGGCTTTATGGGCCTATGATGAGGCCTAGATAATGATAAGATTATATAAATACATTTTCATGTTAGAAAACCACTTGTAAAGCTTTACTTACCCCAAAATCGGGATGAATAAAATCATTGAATTCTCTCTGAAATACTTTCTACTTGGTATCAAAGCCGAATTCCTGGGAGCTTGAAAAATCTGAATTATCACCACTAAGTTTTTACCTTCCGCTGCACCTGAAATCTCAAATCTTGAAAACCCAAATTGAACCTGAATCCCTGAATCTGAAAACCTATAATTCCGAAATATATTCTTGAAATCTTGAATCTTGAACTCTTGACTACTTAAAACATGAAGATGTCGCTTGGATCTATTACTATTTTAGAGGAAGAGCATTCATCAATTGCCTCCACTAATATAGTTGAATCAAGTATGAGGGGTAATGCATTATCTGTGAGTAATACTTGGATAATTGATACTAGCGTAACTAATCTTATGACGAATACTCTTAGTCTAGTACAAACCATTAAATCATTCTCTCAACATGTTGTGACTACTGCTAATGGTTGTCCATCTTCTGTTCTTGGTGAAGGTTTTGTCAAAAGCTCTGATAATTTGTCAATTAATTATGTTCTTGTTGTTCCCACTCTTGTCTATAACCTTCTATCTGTTAGTCAAATAACTTCGCCACTTGCATGTTCTGTAACTTTCCATCTAGATTTTTGTATCTTTTAAGACATTCTGACTCAAAAAAGTTCTTGGTTATGATGTTAGAAGGAGAAAATTATACCAACTTGATTTGACAAGCAGTGGAGAACAACAATCGAAATCGTTGGGCCAGGCAAATAATACGACTAGTTAGGATAAAACTAAGGAAGATGTGTGGTTATGACATCGTTGTCTTGGTCACTTAAATTTTTATTACCTGCAGAAGCTTCAATCTCAATTATTTTCTCGTGGGAATGCTTCAGAGTTTCAGTGTGATACATGCTAAGTGGCCAAGAGTCACCATATTATCTATTCGCTAAGCTTAAATAAATGTTCAGTTCCCTTTATGAAGATTCATTCTGATGTTTGGGGTCCTGCACGATTCTCTTCTCATTCAGACTTTCTCTATTTTGTGACTTTTATTAATGAATGCACCAAAATGACTTGGGTCTCTTTAATGAAGTGTAAAAGTGAAGTGTTTTCTAGATTTACTAAATTTCACAAGATGGTGGCAACCCAGTACCAATAGCAAATCTAGGTCATCCAGTCTGACAACGGTATAGAATATGTGAATGGTGAGATGTCAGCTTACTTGGGCACTTATGAGATTCGACACCAGACTTTCATTGCTTACACTCCTCAACCATTTGGATTGGCTAAACGAAAGAATAGACAGGTGATGGAAGTTGTTCGTGCTTCATTGTTTAGTATGAGTGTGCCTCAAAATTTGTGGGGAAAAGACGTATGTTCTGCTACATATTTAATTGGTTGCACACCCTCTCCTGTAATTGAATTTCATAATACTTAACATAAGTTGCATGCGTTGTTGAACGTACCAACTTTGCCAAATTTGGAGCCAAAAGTTTTTTGGTGTACTGTGTATATTCACAACAAACAACGAAGAGGCAAACTTGATCTGTGTGTTGTGAAGTGTGTCTTTGTTGTTGGATATGCTGAGTTCCAAAAAAAAGGGATACCGTTGTTATGACCCAGTTATGAATAAATTGCATGTTTCTCTGGATGTTTCTTTCTGTGAGTCTGAACCTTACTCATGAGGAGTTTTAGAGTCTTCCCTTCAGGGGGAGAACAATAAAGGTGAAGGGAATCCTCTGAATTTGAGTGAATTGGAAGAATTGGAAAGCTTGAAAAGTTAATTGGAAGCTAGAAATCGAACCGAAGAAACTGCAGTCTGTCTGTTTGATTCGTCGAATGACGAACCCAGAATGAGACAGAAGGATTCATTCGACCCGTCGAGCATACTTCTCGACCTCAAAAAAGGGACCAGGAATCGGGCAGACGAATCATCTAGACCCGCCGAGAAATGAACCTAGAATGGTGACACCAAAAAGTCAACCTGAAGCTCAACTTCCTTTTATTGAAATGACCACACCTAAAGACCCTCCTTATACTCCATCAACTGAAGAGCCGGTCCAGAATGTCTTATCAGATGTATGTGCTGATAACATTGAATCAGATAGTGTAGAAGTTATTGTGCCTAGGAGATCTAAACAGGAAACAAAAGAGGTTCCAAAGAAACAATATGAACCAGCCATAGAAGCCAAAGCCAAATACCTGATTGCTAGCTTTGTATCTCACCATAGGTTGTCTGGATCACATGCACTTGTTGTTAATCAATTATATACAGTATCTATTCCTAGTAATATACAGGATGTCTTGGCAGATCCAAAGTTGAAACAGGCTATGAATGAAGAACTAGAGGCTTTGCAATAGAATAGAACATGGGAGACTACTTCTGCACCATCTAGAAACAAGACGATTGGATGTGGATGGATATTTATAGTGAAGATCAAAGCAGATAGAAGCATTGATAGATATAAAGATCGTCTGGTTGCTAAAGGCTATACTTAACAGTATGAAATTAATTATCAGGAGACATTTGCTCCAGTTCCCAAGATCACTACAATGCGTATTCTTATTTCTTTAGCATATGTGAAGAATGGTTTCTTAATAGAGACTTGGAAGAAGAAGTGTGTATGGATATTCCACTTGGTATTAATTGTAGGCCATGCGATGTTGGAAATGTATGTCGATTAAAGAAGTCTTTGTATTGTTTGAAGTAATCTCCTAGAGCCTGGTTTGATAACAAAAAAATGCATATGGATAAGCCTCCAAAAGCGGTCATGAAGCCATGAAGAAATTTGGATGTCGACAAAGCAACTCTGAGCATACCTTGTTCATCAAATGTAATGATGGTAAGATTACTTATTTGATTGTGTATATGTATGACATGGTTGTTACATGTTATGATCTGATTGAGATGAAAAATTTGAAGGAGCGTTTATCTCAAGAGTTTGAGATGAAAGATTTGGGTCAGTTGAAGTATTTCTTGGGAATTAAATTTGTAAGGTCCAAGATTAGAATCACTTTGTCACAATAGAAGTATACACTTGATTTTCTTGTTGAAACAAGAATGTTAGATTGAAAACCTGCTGACACTCCTATTGAGATGAACCATATATAAGTTGGAGTTGTATCCTGATCAAGTTTCAACTAACAAGGGCATGTATCAGATGTAGTAGGGAGATTGATTTACTTGTCACATAATAGACCTGATCTTACATATGCTGTAAGTGTTGCCAGTCAATTCATGCATAATCCAAGTGAGAAACATATGGATGTTGTAATGTGTATTCTTAGATACTTGAAGTCTGCACTAGGTAAAGACATATATTTTTTCAAATAATGGTGAGTTTGAAGTTACACATATGCAGATTGGGTAGGTGATAAGACTAATAAGGCGTCTACTTCTGGATACTTTACCTTCATTGGTGGAAGTTTAGTAACTTGGCGCAGTAAGAAGTAGAATGTGATTGCATATCCTAGTGCTGAAGCAGAATACAGTGGAATAACTCACAGAGTGTGTGAAATTTTATGGATACGAAATGTATTAAAGGAATTGGGTTACAAGCTTCTGAAACCAATGGACTTTCACTGTGACAATACTGTAGTGATTGAAATTGCACATAGCTCAGTTCAACATGACAGAACCAAGCATGCGGAGGTTGATCGACATTTCATCAGGGATAACCTTGATAAGAAGATTATTCGATTTCCCTTTGTAACTTCTGAAGAGCAACTGGTGGATGTACTCACTAAGGGGTTGTCACACCAAGTATTTGCAGATTTGATTGACAAGTTGAACATGATTGATATCTATGCTCCAACTTGAGAGTGAGTGTTGGAAAGTATAGTCATATTGTAATTAAAATTAACTCTTGTAGACATGATGTGATTGTATAAATATATTTTCCTATTAGGAAACCACTTGTAAAATTTTACTTAACCCCAAAGTTAGGATGAATGAAATCATTAAATTATCCCTGAAATACTTTTCAACCCAAGCAAATCTAAGCAGACCAAGAAAGGAGAAAGCTGAAAAAGAGATCTTCATTTATAGACCTTGGTAGTTTCACCTCGCTACCTTCTACTGTTGTTAGTTTTAAACGTATAGTTATGAAAAGAGTTGATAATGATCTGCTTATGCTCAATATGTTCTTATTACCATACCTACTAGGCTACCACTACTAACAACTTTGTTCATTATACAGTAAAATTTTGATAAATTAATAATTTTGGGATTGACAAAATTTATTAATTTAACGAACTTATTAATTAATCGAGTATTAAATTAATACTCAAGTCCCCAAATTAAGATAGACAAAAAATATTATTTTATCAAAATTATTAATTAATCGAATATTAAATTATCAAAATTTTATTATATGTCACTATTTAAGTATTGATTTGCACGTAGTCCTTTGAAATTGAATTGATCATATTAATCGATCATCAATACTCTCTCTGCCTTGTAGCACATACTTGTTCGTTAGTAGCTCAAAATCAATTGATGGGACTCATAGTAACTCATATATAATACTAACATTTCCATGCAAGACGATGAGTATTAACAAAAATATAAGTCTAAGCAAAATGAATGAAAGGTTTGCCAGTGCCAGAGATGGATATAAAAGTCACAATGTTAATTAGAAAAATATAGATTTAAAAAAAAAATAATGACGGTGTGGTAGTTTTTAAATTTTCATTAATGAAATTGTCGAATACATATCTCGAAGAGACATAATACATAAACTCTATATTACAATGAGCACAAACAAGGCATCTCGGATAATCACAAGACGCTCTTAACTCCTATGTATTCTAACACGCATCAATTAGCAGAGAGTGCGACATCGACTACTCTATCCGCTTTACCATTGTGGTGATACAGTAATAGGAAGATAATGCGATTATGGCGACACATCATTACAAAAGAACTTCTCAACTGTGCTACTGAATGATAATTAAGTCGTCGACACCGCGTTGCATCCTACCACTAGGAGGATGTGACCATTTGACCACGACCCACACTATTACTAGGACATACAAGGCACTAAGAGTGCACACTTAAGCACATCTCCTAGATCACCCAACTAGTTCCACTCCATATAAGTAGGGAACTATTGTAGACAATAAACAGTAAAAACAACTTACTGAAAACCTACTATAAAACATCAACATAAAGAAAAATAATTATGGCAAGCCCAAAAATTGGATTGTCTTTATTGGGCTATAAGAGGCTCGGCAGCCCACATACTATGCACAACCAAGACTTCCGATCTAGTATTCCTTGCCGCACGACTGCCACGCTCGAGCCATCTCCACCACTCCTCCGACCCCGCATTCTAGGGGTAGTCAACGAGCTTGGCCGGGACTCCGTGGGCCGGGCCTTGCGGGATTTAGGCTGGGCAGGATCGGGCTTTAAGCACAATTGTGAAGCCCAAGTCCGGCCCATAGAACCAGGCCTTGCTGGCTGGGCAGGGCCAGGCCGTGTATCTCTATCATTTTTGAGCCAAGCCAGGCCTAATTGTTTTCTACATAAAAAATAAGTTCTCAACTCACTAGTCGTAAACATTAGATAATATCAACTCAAAAATCATATAGCATTTTCAACAATGAATAAAAATTTTCTTTAAATAAAACTAAATTTATTCAATAAGGCCAAGTAGCTAAACTGAGAATCAAAGAGAAAATCTAACTATCCAAGTAGACAAGAAGAATGCAATATGAAGAAAAACAAACACTAGAGTTTGTTTTCACTTTAAAGAGTGACTACATATATAGAGAAGATTGAACTAGTAATTTGTGGTAGTCAGGATCCTTGTGTTATGTTGCAGTCTTCTTTCCTGATCTTATTGCAGCATTGTTTTTCTTATCTAATTGCAAATTTTTTACAGCTTTGTTTCCTTATATAAAAAGAAGATTGAACTAGCCTTGTTTTCCTATCTTATTGTAATTTTTTTTATATAACTATAAATTATAATTCATATATTAAATTTAAGAAATTAAATACAAGACGGGGTTTCGGACCAAGATTTTACAAGCTGAACTACTTATAGGTCGGGCCAGGCTTAAGACACTAAGTCCGAGCCAAGCCCACGGCCCTGGTCTATTGTGGATTTTTTTTGGGTTTGGGATTCTCGGGTCTCCGCGGGCCTTGAAATCCCACGGGTCAAATGATGAGGCCTACCGCACTACCTAGGTGGGATATGTCTATGCAAAACCAGTAGTATACCCAGATTAGACTCGATGAAACCGTTAGCACAAATCTGAAGCACACCCCCAAATATCCCGCGTCTAGAACAAATATCTTCTGACCACGCCACCTCCGGCCATGCGTCATGCAACTCCACTTTCAATCTACTACGTTGCCCTCTGCTCGCATACGACAACACCTCTTCGCGTGACAAAGTCATACAAAATAGTCTCTGATAGTCGAATCAAAACATGTGAACCGCCGCCAAACCTCTCGACTATACTCTCAGATCTCCATTACTGCCGAGATCAAGGTCATCTTGCTCACATCGTCGACCAACAAGGGCCACCATGGTCCATCTGACAACAGCGCTGCAAGGACACTCACAGTCGCACGATAACTGACAGAAACAAAAACAAAAAACCTAGGCACATGGAAAGGCGCGTTCCATTGGAGATTAACCAAAACTGACAAATAAGACTTTTTCTTGGAAAAATATAGATAGAGAAGAAAAAAAACAACTTGAAATGAAATGATCATCATAACGTAAATGACAAGACTAAACCCAGATTAACATAGTAATCCAAGATAAGTCTTGCGAGACCCGTATTAGAGTATCTAACACCCCCTATTTGATACCAGCTACCCTAGTATGAGTCATCCTGAACTTCAATTGAGAAAATACACTGAGAAATCAGAAGTTGTGGACTGTCATGTCTCGTACTCTGAACAGTCACAAATTTAACCGACTAACCTACAATTCGGGCAATTTAAAACCAAGGCCCAGATAAGGGCATAAAAAACATAAAAATGTAGAGTGAGTGGACAAAAATCATAATCGTACGATATGCATAAAACCAAAGAAGTAAAACTGTATGCCTTTTCACAATTTCTACTAAAACTGATGCGATTTCAAATATCCTAGAACTATAATAAAAATGGAGCTGATCGTTCAGGGTGTTTACCCTAACCCACAATGACTATATGTATGAATTGTACAGGATTTGAGATCATCTAGGGTGTTTGTCTTAACACGAGACAATCTGGATCGGTAGAGTGTTTGTCCTAACTCGGTCCGACTGGCTATCCGGTGATCAGCTTAATAACTAAGGCATCGATGCAACTAAATAAAATCATCACAAAATACTTTGAAACATAAAGTAAATCATACTACATAAAAATATGAACTCACTATCGACTGTGAAAATAAAAGTCCCACTCATAGTACTCTGTTGTGATTCCATCAAGCCAAAGCACGTATGTTGGTGCTACTATGCATCTGTCACTGGCCGCGAACATGTCATACTAAAACAATGATTATACTTAATAACTAATCATCAAAAATCAAAATGAATAGCTTAGCTAGTTTACCGACAAGCATTATTGTAGAAAATCTCACATTCTCGAATAACGTATTTTTCAAACTAATAAAGTGCTTTAATCTAATTCCAAATTATAATTCTTGAATAAATTTTTAAAGTCGCAACATATTTCTCAAACGTTACGCGACTCGAAGTCGAATCGACAATCGATTCAATTGTTTAATAATATCATAAAATCGTTTAATTAATACCCGATTAACCACATGTCTTAATCATTAATATCCAAATCAATTCAATAACCTCTTCATTACATTCGATACGTAATTATGAGTAAAACAACATAAAATGTATGCCGAAATTTCCTTCACCATGGCCCACCGCCAGCGATGCCGGTGACTTTTTCCGGTTATTCGAACACCAACCTGTGCAAAATCAACCCAACAACAACCTTCATAACTACAAGAAAGTCCAATTCTATCCCTAACTCACAGAATTTTGTTTTGAAACCAAGAACACCAAAATCTTCAAATCTTCGATTCTTCCTTCACACATAGAATTAGGACTTGATCTTGGTGTCATTAGCTTCGTCGTGAGGAGAGGTTCAAAGCACAGTAGGTCACAACCATTAATTGGAACTTGAAACCATCACCTCTAAAGCTTAGTGTTTTTGGATTGGTTTCCTCTATCTCACCGTTGTTACATCCCGAAACAAGGTTGAAGATGTTGGAGAAAAGGTAGAGGAGATCGTGATGGTCATTTTGACACTAAGACCGACCATTTTGGTGATCGGCCTATGGTTTGTTGCTGGTGAGCCGTGGTGGAGAGAGAGAGAGAGACCGCACGGAAGAGAGAGGGAGAGAGGAGAGAGAAAAGTCTGCCCAAAAAAAAAAAAGTTTTGACTTTCCATTTTTGGAAAGTTCTTATTTATACTTGTGTGTTGCAACTAAATGAATCGCAAAATTGTACAAAACTTCCACTGATCGTAATTTCTTCATCATAAGTCCAATTTTAACTTTTGACATGGCTACGAACTCGTCTTAATGAACTCTACGATTTTCGTCAATATAATTTTCTGAAATAGAAATTCCTATTTATACTCGTCCATTTATGACTATTACATTTTCGATAAACTTTCGTTGATCATAACTTTCTTGTCGTAACTCCGTTTTCGGCATTCTTCGCGTCTACGAACTCGTCTCAAAAATTTCTACGACTTCCATACAAAGTCAACCAACTTCGACAATCTAATAAAAAGTCAACTAAAATGCTCTCAATATTTATCGACGGTGACGAAACTAACTACCTTTCTTGATTAACCTTAAATAAATCATAAAAAAGAAAATTCTCGAGATGAGATATTACAATCTACCCCGTTAAAAAAAATTTGTCCTCGAAATTTATGCACATACTATTAAAAAACCAATGGGTACTACTCTTGTATAAGTTCGTTCGACTATCAAGTAATATCCACAGCTGAGAGTGAAAGGACCCAACCCCAATTTAGTTTCCTAAACCGAAATCAAACCCTTTCTGAAAACACGAACTTTCAAAAACCATAGAAATTTCGGCACAGTTTCATTATAGCGCGAAGTTACCATTAACCTGCACCCGAAAATACACTTCACCCTATGCCACAAAAGTCAAACCATGGGCACCAATCACATCCGGATTTCTCAAAAACATATCATAATGTAAAACAATAAACAAAACTATACCTTTACAGAAATCCGAGAAAAAACATATGAAAATATAAACATCAGAGTATTCAAAGCGACCTGTAGTATATACATATATACACAACAGTATGCCAAATAAGAAACCTACTGAAAAAGGAAGACTGGCTCGAATACTATACCTCCAACCTCGACGTGCGACACCTGATTCCATACTGCAATCTTGGCACAGAAATCGAAAAGCCCAGGGGAAAGGTAAATAAAATCGTTAGAGTGTGTGGACGAAAATAAACATATGCCTTTCACCATTTACATAACATAAAAATAATGCGAGTTCTTAAAATAAATGGAGGTGTCGGGCGAATCTCTCAAGCCTAGTGGGCACATCAGGCGAATCTCTCAAGCCTGAAACTGGACTACTGGTGATCAGCCAAGTAGTCAATGCATCGATGCCAAGTAAATGCCATCACCAATAAAATATAAAACAATACCTCCAAAACAATAAATAATCTTAATACTGTACTGGAAATAAATACTGAAACCAAGAACTCGCTACGACGGTGTAAATAAATGTCCACTCACAAATAAGCACAGCGCGTAGACGCGCTAATCCCGAGATCCGGCGGAAGATCTCTCGCCCAACGTACGATCTCGATCTCCTGAATAATCACAAATACCGCTGTTCAAAATCACATTTCAAAACTCTGAACCACATCTCGAGAACCAACCAATCCCGACAACATATAACTCAATATCGATAAAATCGTCAAAAATCCAATAAACATACTATAAAACCTCGCCACAAATTATGATGCTCAATTCAAAATATAAACCTCACCACTGCGATCGGTGCGTGATTCCGAGCAAAACGACATAAAACTTGTCGAAAATCATCTCGGCCGGAAAACTTCCGCGCACGGCTGCGCGCCGGGCCGCCGCCGCCGGAAAATTCCATCGTCCCATAAAATTTCAACCTACACATGGATTTGAAGATATCTACATTTCCAACAACTTTCTAGTTCAAATTTAAGCCCAATTTTAACCCGAAAAGGTCCAACTCTTACCTTGAAGTTGAAAACCTTCGCCGGAATTCATTAACTCCGATCTCCTCTGTCCGGCCATGGCAAGGTGCAAGACCAATTCTAAAAGCTTTCTCTCCCCAAGGGCTAAAAAAACCCTAACAAGTTGACCTCCATCTCGGCCTCCACCGTCGCCACCGCCGCCGGCGATTTCGTTGGAAAACCCACCGAAATTCCTGAACTTTGACAAGCCATAACTTCTTCATCCGGCAACCAAATTGAGTGAATGACCTATCAAAAGAAAGAGGAGCTCAAGCCCAACAACTTTCATGATGAAACCACGGCCAAAAGACACCGGAATAAGGTACATCAAAGGAAAACAAAACTCGGCCTGAAATGGGTCAGTTTTGACCCATGGGTCAACATGGTCAACAGGTCAGCTTTCCATTTTGGGAATCTTTCCAAAATCATCACGTATTCCTTCCGTATATATACCGTACACGTATCGTCCAAATCGTATTGAAGCCAAACGGATAAACACGACTAAATCCAACGACTGAAAATATTCATAACTTATTCCTCGTAACTCGAAATAATCCTCCGAAAATTCCCACGAACTCGAAATTAAATTCTTTACAAGTTTCATGAAGGAATTCAAATCAAATTCTTGCCCGATAATTTAGTCATTAACAAGCCCGCCATATTAACCAATTACGATAAAATCACGACTATTCGCAAAACTTTCAAATCAAGCCGATAAACATACCATTTTCGGTTCGGGTTGTCACAGAGAGGGGTTATCCGTAATAAGTTCACCACGTATCGCTTAATTACGAAGTCTTGTTCTCCTGATCGATAGTCTTAAACAACTACTCACTATTAACATGGTACATGAAAGGGTGAGGATGCAACCTTTGTAGTATAAATAATTAAAACATCTTATATTTATGTCTGTCTAATGGCAAATGCTAATAATGATGTCGACATGTCCGGTCAATCCAACCTTCAGTTAAGGTTCTGATATGCTAGCTGTCTAGTTGACGGTACAGTTCTACCTCCTATAGTGGCTCATGATCACCACTTGAACCCTGCACTATAATCCTACCAGAGGTGTCTTTCAATGACACTCTCACATAAAAGCGCCTTCGTGGCCACAAAGGTCACAAGCTGAAGACATAGACTAACAGTTCTAAAGCCGTAACATAAGTGGTCTTCTGACTGATCTCAAGGAATGTTCTAAACCTACTCAATTCTCTTATTCCCAAAGATTCTACATAAAATTTGGCATAATTTCCCCTAAAACTATAGGAACCCAAAAACTTGCATAAGGAGAACACTTCAAATAAGCAAATCAAAAACAAATTGTGGGCACCGAATCCCATCCGGATTTCTCATAATCAAACTGAACAACATTATGAACATAAACCACTAATACCTATTCAAATTTATATATCATAATGATCGCAATACCAAATATCTGAACAAATCAAATAACTCATGTTCAATACACTAACTGGGCTAACTCAAATATGCAAATTAATAACTGTAATTTAGCGAGGCTCATAAGAAGTCATTGAGATTCACCACAAATACGCCCAAAGTGGACTCCAAAGAGTCGAACTGACATGTCAAATCACTGTCTATTATGGAGTTGTGAACTCAGCATCCTATATAAGGTCATAGTAATCCTGTCAGGCTATGCATTTATCTAGTATGCCACTTGAGTCCTAAAACCCAATGTAATTATTCTCGTGACTCAAGGACTATAATTAGTGTCTATAACATCGCACCCAAATCTAAATATCCCTTGCTCACATACAGAGCTCATATATAAACATATCCACTATTATCCAACGCCGACAGATTCGTTGGTAATAGACATAGATTTCTGCTTCACATAAACGTATGCCTACAAAATCTGTCCACTCGAGAAGGTAAAACACTGAGGCGCGAATCTACATATCTAGTTTCAATCTCAAAATAAATAATTGAATTTTTGCCACCTCCCTCATTGTACAGCTATAAACATTTGTAATTCCCTTGACACTGGATACTTAACCAACAAAAATTAACCAGAGAATCAGAATGTTGTGAAGTCCAAGAAACCAGACAACTCTTCTATAGTAATCAATGATCAGACTTTGTATCCCATAGGATTGATAAACTATATCTTCGTCGAAAACAATCAAAACTAGTCAGAAGTTTGAATTTTCGTGTATGATTCTCATATATACTCGTGCGGGTGATGATCGCTAGGTCACCAGTATGATGCTTCCTTGACTACTCTTGTGAGAATATGGAGATTGTGCAACATATTTGAAAGGACCCAACCCCGATTTAGCTTCCTAAATCGGAATCAAACCCCTTCGAAAACACGAACCAACAAAAAATTTTCGAAATTTGGGCAGAGTTTCGTTACTAACGTGGAATTACCTTAACCTGCACGCGGAAAATACACTTCATCCTATGCCACAAAAAGCAAACCGTGGGCACCAACCCCATCCGGATTTCTCAATATATCAACAGTAAAGTAAAGTAGTAAATATATATGCACTTTATTGAAATCCGGTATAAAATCGTATAGCATATTCAACAGGAAGCTCAGAGCGACTTCTAATATATAATCATATACGTATACCACAGTAGGTAGAACAATAAACCTACTGGAAGAAACAAAGTAGCTCGAGCACTATGCCTCCGACCACGACGTGCGACATCAGAGCCTGAACTGCAAACTGGGCACGGAAACCGAAAAGCCCAGGGGAAAGACAATAAACACGTTAGAGTGAGTGGACGAAAATAAATGTCTTTCACCAAGTATATATGTTATAAAAACATATGCGAGTCCAGGTAAATAAAAACATAACATAGTACACGAGGTAAAACTCATACTTCTCCAGTGTACTGAGCATGCAAGTAAAATTCCACGGGGTCACTCATGGACTCCTCCGTGCTAGTACAGTCCGAATCATGGGATCCCAGACCCACACGTGACTCTAGCCAGAAAGGCCTCAGGTCAGAGGTCTGCCTCCCCCCGGTAAAGGCCTCGGGTCAGGAGTCACAGCCTCCCCTGGCACACATCCTCGGGGATCAGCCGGGATGCAAGTGTATCGATACAACATCATATATAAACTGTACTCTGTGTAAACCAAATCAT
This sequence comes from Geum urbanum, assembly GCA_946800695.1. Classification (NCBI taxonomy): domain Eukaryota; kingdom Viridiplantae; phylum Streptophyta; class Magnoliopsida; order Rosales; family Rosaceae; genus Geum; species Geum urbanum. Next base: position 32,800,512 of record OX327012.1, read on the forward strand.
GAACAGTTCGATGCAAATGCAATAAACAGCATATAAATGCAAGTATACTCGTATACGTATATCCATATAAGTATAATCGTATAATCGTAAAAACACATGCTCATGCAACCCGTAATCTTAATACGCATGCTCAAATTCAAAAATCATATAAAAGACTCGCAAAACAATCCGTGAAAAGAAATTGTCCACTCACAGACTGGCGTAACGCGTTAACCCGTGATCCGGCGGAATGTCCCTCGCCAAACAAACGATCACGAACACCTGAACAATCACAATGTCCAATACTCAAAGTCATAATCCAACAATTCAAATCAAATCACGAGAAACCACCGTTCTCGGAAACACACAATTCGAATACGACGAATCGTCGAAAATCCATATATACCACCTCAATACCTCACTTTACGTTCGGACGCTCAACTCGAAAAACGAACCTCCCCACTGCGATCGGGGCGCGATTTCGAGTCAAATGACATGCAATTCATCGAAAACCATGCCGGGCGAAAAGTCGCCGCCGGCGGCGGCGGCGCCACCGCCGTCGCCGCTGCCACAGTCGCCGGAAAACTCCAATCTGCCCAGAAAAATACATGGAATACATGGTTTCAAAGATCTCGACGAGCCCAACAACTTTCCAGTTATAGGTTAAGGCCAATTCTCACTCTATCTAGCTCAATTTCATGAAAAACCGAATTGTTCCACAAATTTCAATCTCAAAATTCTCCACACTCAAATCGAATTAGAACACCATGTTTATATGGTTAGAATCACAATGAAGAGGGCTACAAAACCCAGTACCTCTTGAGGTTCAACTCGGCCCGAAACGAAAGTCACCATTAACACCAAAAACCTTGAACTTTGGTTCCAAATATCTCTCTCCACCGTGAAGCTTGCCGGAAAGTGAGGCCGGGAACAAGATAAGGGAAGCTAGGCGAGTTGATTGGTGTATGGTATAGGCCGTGGGGTGGCCGGAAAAATTCCACCGCCGGTGAGCACCGTACGGCGTCAAACTCCTCTCCTCCACCATGGTCAACCCGAGTTGACCAGGTCAACTCCCAAACTGGAAAGTCTTCCCCGTGTCCAAAATAGCAGGTTACTATATATAGCCTTTCCCAAAACGGAAACTTCATGTTTATCCATTTCGACGAACTTCAAACGCGCATAACTTTCTCGTCGTAATTCCGATTCCGATAATTCTCGCGGCCACAAACTCGTCTCGACATATTCTTCAATAATCACTCGAAGTCAAACACATCGGCCAATCGGATAAAAAGTCAACCCTTCGAACCGACACATAATTAAATTAACCAAACAATCAACAATCGGCAAAATTCGCAACTAATTCCTCGTAACTCCAAATCATGTTCCGGAAGTTCCTACGAACTCGAAATTAAATTCTGAGCAACTTTCGTGAAGAAGCCGAAACCAAATTCTCGATCGGTAATTTAGTCGTTAAGTAGCCCACCATTTAAATCTGAACTTCAAATATTCATAACTAATTCTTCGGTCGTCCAAATAACGATCCAGAACCGCCCACGAACTTGTAATCACACATACAACGACTCTCGAGAAGAGACCCAGCTCCAATTCTCGGCCAATAATTTAGTCGTTAAGAACTCTGGCGATTCCAATATCTGTCGAAAATCCGCGACTGCGCTGTAACTCACGAATCAAGCTGATTATACTTCTGATTCTGGTCCGGGTCATCACAAATCCACCCCCCTTAGAAAAATTTCGACCTCGAAATTTCCGAGTCTGCCGACAAAAGTAGGAGCACTGCCTCTGCATACTGTTCAACTGCCCAGTGGCTACATCAACTGAACAACTCCGGCAACTGACTCCACAATAGGAGATAGCTCTGTGCTGGAATTTCTGTACTCACAAATCACAAATCTGAACTGGCTCCACACAATAGCCAAGTGTTCCTGCATAAGGAACAGGTAGGGTACACAACATGTAGCAACACTGAAACACAGTTCTGCCACGCGGAACACAACATACAAAGCCAACACTATAGGCGATGCCAAACCATACGGCATAACACAAACTCGCCTATGGCCACATATGGATCAAAACATCAAGGCAAATCACAACACGACCTGCTCATACCAACGAAACTCAAGCATCGAACTCAAACAATTATCAACCCATTTCCGCTAATCTGACAGTCTGTGGTAGCACATTCCACAAAATCGGAAACAAACATCAACTCAAATTCAAACCAAACTCACTCCAACACAATGGAGTACAACAACATACCTCAACTTAACATCAAACAACCTCAAAACCATAATGGTCCACAAACTGGTACTGCAAGCAAACTCAAATCGCCGAAACTGCTGGTTCCGAATCCTCTGGAACTGCAATACCGAGGTCCACAACATACCTTCCAAGGTCAGAATAGTCCTCAAAGATCGCTCGTCAATCCGAGGACAATAACCGGTACTAACCCGTAATTTGGTCTCCAATGCTCGCTGCAAAGCTCACCAACACTCAGTCGTAGCTGATCACTTCGATCGACGAACTGGGACACAGGTACACCACGTAGATGGACAACCTCCATCAAACATAGCTATACCAGCCAACCACTGGAATCATCTCCGAAAGTACAAGGAACTGTACTGAGTTCGTCAAATGATCCACAAAGGCCCGGCAACTGGTATCACAACCAAAGTGTACACATACACACACAATCACAGCAGCAACCGTCACGTCTAACCGGAAATCTCAAATGGCTAACACATCTCGGCAAGTTTCTGCCTCCTACCCATCGCCAGTCGACGAATGTGGCATCAGCATACACAAGCTGCTACATTGCTCTTCATGTTGCGTCACGAGTAATAAAATAGAAGTATCTGACACTTCTCAGCGTCACTAGCGCCAAACACGCGCAAGATCACGAGCCTCAACACCGTCATACTCAAACTCAGCTCTCGTAGTCCACACTTGGCTAACACGGAAACTCGAGCCACACATACACACATGCAATACTGAAACTCCCAACTCTCAACTAAATGCATCAGCAACAATATCCCAGACGGATGGTCAAAGTACAACCACTAGCCTTTTCTGAACAAGCTCAAAGGTGCAGCCATAGTCGATAGTCGACTCCCTCCATCTACACTGCCTCAAGCCCAAATCTGGCCGAAAATGCAAGTGGATGAAACTCAGTGGTCAGTGTACATCCTACACCACGCTGCACGCCATAGCAATAGTATCTCCAACTCTCTGGTGCTAACACAAGGGAAGCTACACCCAAATCATACATAGGATACGTAGCTACACAAAGTTCCACTGCCTGGAATCATGAGCCACCGATCTGCTACACAACATCAAACACAACCAATTCAAACCTCGATGCATCGCCATAACCCACGAACTCGTCGTAGTCGTCAGGTAAGGACAAAACCGAAGCAACGGTCAACCATCCTGCAGGAGTAAGTAACTCTCCTCGCGTGCATCGAACCACTCGAACTTGACACCTTTTCGTCAATCCGGAAAGTAGAGTGGCAATCCGGAAAAATCCTGCACAAGCCGTCAGTAATAGCCTGCCAAACCCAAGAGACTCCCGATCTCTGGTACAATAGTAGGGCAATCCCCAAATCGACACGACCTCTAACTGGTCAGGATCCACGCCGACTCCCTCGGCTAGCATCACATAACTCAAAATCTTCACGCTAATCGGCCAAAACTCACACTGGCTGAACTTCACAAACAGCTGACCATCTTGCGAAGTCCGCAAAACCACTCATAATTGTCTCAGGTGCTGGCCCACACTCTCGGAGTACATCAGGAAATTGTCAACGTACAAGACCGCAAACTCGTCTAGAAACCGTCTGAACACATGGTCCATCAAGTCCACACGATCTACGGAGGCATTGGTAAACCAATAAAGTGACCAAGAACTCCAGATGCATACGCCGAGATCCGAAAGCTAACATAGTCACATCTGACTCATCAAACCTCAACTGATGGTATCCGGACCCGAAATCAATCTTCAACAAGACTGAAGCTCTCGCAAGCTGATTCAACCACTCGTCAATCCGAAACGGAGGATACTCATTCTCCTCTGAAGCGAATCAGGCTTCGGTAGTCAATGCACCATCTCGTCGAACCAACCAACATCCGTACACACAATGCAAAAGTACACCACGCAAATACACTAAGTCACATGAAATCTCCTGAAACCTCCTCCAGCAACTCCTGGAGTCGAAACTGTAGCTCCATCAGCTCCGCTGGCTCAGAACGACAAGGTGTCGGTAAAATGAGTCCAGCGCCTGGTACAAGCTCAATGGTGTAGTCAGTTTCCCGAACTGGAGGAACATCTGATAACTCCTCCGGAACACGCCAGGAAACTCAGGAACCACCTCAATGTCGCCAATATCGGACACAGCAACCGTAGTATCCACATCATAAGCTAAACAAACCACACAACTTGTCTCCACCATCCGCTCGACCATCACCACGAAACAGTATCTCGGGGAAATCTAGTCGTCGAAACACAACCTCCTCATCGAGGCACTCGAACACAACCAAATGCGTCGTCAGTAAGTCCATACTCACAAACACACCAAAATCACAACATCCAGCTACAAAAAATCCACGGCTAAACCATATCCTCCAACAGGGATCTCGTAACCTCCGGATGGATGCAACACTCTACAAAACCTCGGAAGTGGAGATACAGACACAATCGCCATGGACATCAAACAACAGTAACCTCGGAGAAAAGTCTGTCCTCAAACAAGGTCATGGCACGAACTCCAACATGCCCAACTAGTCGCCCACATCAATTGCGACTTGCTGAATAACTCGTCAAAAGGGTACATTGATCAGACGGTAGGAACAACATGAGAGTCTCCTCGTAACTCTGAGCCGTCGAACCGCTAACACAGCTGACTGAGGGCACTCCCTCGTAACGTGACCCTCCTAGCCACCGAAACAGCAACTGAAAGTGCTCCTCGAACACAAATCACCGCAACACCTGCTGCGTGAGAGGATCGCCAATGATCACCCAAACTCATGCCACAGGAGCCAGTTCGCTACTCTGCGATCTCCGCCATCGTCAAACGGATCAGCAGAGGATCCTCAACATATTCAAAAAGACCACAGTCTGATGAAATCACTGATCCCGAAGTATCGGAACTCAACCTCATCAAAATCTCGACTAAGTCCACTTTTCTCAAACCATCGCATCGAAAACCGCGTACATCTTTACCTCACAATAACCTCGCCGCTGAGTGCAACACACTAAGCTCCTCACGGATGTCTCGAGGCACAACAATCAACTCTCTCTGATGCTCAGGTTCAAACTCACCTCGAACCTCGTGCATAGCTCCCTCTGAAGCCACATAACACGTGCAAACAGGGACAACATGTGAACAATGCATCTCTGCCTCAGGTGGGTAAACACTCCACATTCGATCGCTGGATAGCCTGATAAAACCATTACCGTGAATACAACACCCTGAATGTAGGCCATGGAGTCGCAACCGAAACTCACACATTAACAGCCCACCAAACACAATGATCTGTCTCAGGCAAACATCAACTGTCAAAATTCCCAGCTCTGAGGCAAAATGTAGACGCCCATATACACAAAACCAGGCAAACCGTGCCACACAATTCACTGAACTCTGAATACTCATCCCAATCCACTGTTCTCTGGCAAATCGCGCGTCGATTGATCCTCAATAGGATCCACAACCGAAACGACACGGAAAGCACGTCAGGAGGCATCCTAATGAATAAAACATCGTTCAAAACAAGTGGAACGTAATCATGAAACCGCAGATATTTGAGGACACACAACACCCGAAGTATTGATGAGTACCGCTGGCCAGTCGGGTCATCACTCCAGTCATGCTGTATCAACTCAAATACCCTAAGTAAACATGACTACAGAAGTCTATAGAACCTATAACCTAATGCTCTGATACCAAGCTGAAAGGACCCAACCCCGATTTAGCTTCCTAAATCGGAATCAAACCCCTTCGAAAACACGAACCAACAAATTTTTTTCGAAATTTGGGCAGAGTTTCGTTACTAACGTGGAATTACCTTAACCTGCACGCGGAAAATACACTTCATCCTATGCCACAAAAAGCAAACCGTGGGCACCAACCCCATCCGGATTTCTCAATATATCAACAGTAAAGTAAAGTAGTAAATATATATGCACTTTATTGAAATCCGGTATAAAATCGTATAGCATATTCAACAGGAAGCTCAGAGCGACTTCTAATATATAATCATATACGTATACCACAGTAGGTAGAACAATAAACCTACTGGAAGAAACAAAGTAGCTCGAGCACTATGCCTCCGACCACGACGTGCGACATCAGAGCCTGAACTGCAAACTGGGCACGGAAACCGAAAAGCCCAGGGGAAAGACAATAAACACGTTAGAGTGAGTGGACGAAAATAAATGTCTTTCACCAAGTATATATGTTATAAAAACATATGCGAGTCCAGGTAAATAAAAACATAACATAGTACACGAGGTAAAACTCATACTTCTCCAGTGTACTGAGCATGCAAGTAAAATTCCACGGGGTCACTCATGGACTCCTCCGTGCTAGTACAGTCCGAATCATGGGATCCCAGACCCACACGTGACTCTAGCCAGAAAGGCCTCAGGTCAGAGGTCTGCCTCCCCCCGGTAAAGGCCTCGGGTCAGGAGTCACAGCCTCCCCTGGCACACATCCTCGGGGATCAGCCGGGATGCAAGTGTATCGATACAACATCATATATAAACTGTACTCTGTGTAAACCAAATCATGAACAGTTCGATGCAAATGCAATAAACAGCATATAAATGCAAGTATACTCGTATACGTATATCCATATAAGTATAATCGTAAAAACACATGCTCATGCAACCCGTAATCTCAATACGCATGCTCAAATTCAAAAATCATATAAAAGACTCGCAAAACAATCCGTGAAAAGAAATTGTCCACTCACAGACTGGCGTAACGCGTTAACCCGTGATCCGGCGGAATGTCCCTCGCCAAACAAACGATCACGAACACCTGAACAATCACAATGTCCAATACTCAAAGTCATAATCCGACAATTCAAATCAAATCACGAGAAACTACCGTTCTCGGAAACACACAATTCGAATACGACGAATCGTCGAAAATCCATATATACCACCTCAATACCTCACTTTACGTTCGGACGCTCAACTCGAAAAACGAACCTCCCCACTGCGATCGGGGCGCGATTTCGAGTCAAATGACATGCAATTCATCGAAAACCATGCCGGGCGAAAAGTCGCCGCCGGCGGCGGCGGCGCCACCGCCGTCGCCGCTGCCACAGTCGCCGGAAAACTCCAATCTGCCCAGAAAAATACATGGAATACATGGTTTCAAAGATCTCGACGAGCCCAACAACTTTCCAGTTATAGGTTAAGGCCAATTCTCACTCTATCTAGCTCAATTTCATGAAAAACCGAATTGTTCCACAAATTTCAATCTCAAAATTCTCCACACTCAAATCGAATTAGAACACCATGTTTATATGGTTAGAATCACAATGAAGAGGGCTACAAAACCCAGTACCTCTTGAGGTTCAACTCGGCCCGAAACGAAAGTCATCATTAACACCAAAAACCTTGAACTTTGGTTCCAAATATCTCTCTCCACCGTGAAGCTTGCCGGAAAGTGAGGCCGGGAACAAGATAAGGGAAGCTAGGCGAGTTGATTGGTGTATGGTATAGGCCGTGGGGTGGCCGGAAAAATTCCACCGCCGGTGAGCACCGTACGGCGTCAAACTCCTCTCCTCCACCATGGTCAACCCGAGTTGACCAGGTCAACTCCCAAACTGGAAAGTCTTCCCCGTGTCCAAAATAGCAGGTTACTATATATAGCCTTTCCCAAAACGGAAACTTCATGTTTATCCATTTCGACGAACTTCAAACGCGCATAACTTTCTCGTCGTAATTCCGATTCCGATAATTCTCGCGGCCACAAACTCGTCTCGACATATTCTTCAATAATCACTCGAAGTCAAACACATCGGCCAATCGGATAAAAAGTCAACCCTTCGAACCGACACATAATTAAATTAACCAAACAATCAACAATCGGCAAAATTCGCAACTAATTCCTCGTAACTCCAAATCATGCTCCGGAAGTTCCTACGAACTCGAAATTAAATTCTGAGCAACTTCCGTGAAGAAGCCGAAACCAAATTCTCGATCGGTAATTTAGTCGTTAAGTAGCCCACCATTTAAATCTGAACTTCAAATATTCATAACTAATTCTTCGGTCGTCCAAATAACGATCCAGAACCGCCCACGAACTCGTAATCACACATACAACGACTCTCGAGAAGAGACCCAGCTCCAATTCTCGGCCAATAATTTAGTCGTTAAGAACTCTGGCGATTCCAATATCTGTCGAAAATCCGCGACTGCGCTGTAACTCACGAATCAAGCTGATTATACTTCTGATTCTGGTCCGGGTCATCACAATATTAGTCTCAAATCATACTCATCTTCCTTCTTGCGAACTGTCATAATTCATGACTGAAAAATTCACATTCCCGAGTTAACTGTACATCTAAAGTACCTCAATCAAAACAGTTAGCACCCCATAGTACACTATAGTTGATTTTGCTACTATACAATGCTAAAAGGTTTATTGAAAATTATACGAGAATTATATTTAACTTCTGAAGATTAATTTTTGACTCAAACAAATCTACGAAAACCCTAAAAAAATAAACTTGAGCAATGAGTCTTGTACCCAAAAGAAGGTATCTCTCTCAATGAAGGGAAACCCAAAAATTTCTCGAGAAAGCTAGCATAATTCCCTACGAACTACTATTCACATACTCTGTACTGAGGAATACTAAAGTGCCTTTTTGCATTCCCTCCACATTTCTGTTACGTTACTTTGACATACGATCCTAAAAACAAAGATTGCTTGCATTGTCTAGATGATACTCCTTCATCTATTCTAAAAGGAATCCTGTAAACATGCATCACCCACTGGATCAAGGGGCACATATCTCTCTACTCTTAAGTGTATTCGTAAATAATACTATTTCTCAACGAGAACACGTTTTAAAATATCTTTTTAAGGACTGTTGTATGCACAACTAAGGCCTGTACATAAACACATTCTCTCTGGTAAGTTCTCGTGATTCCTAACTGAATTGAAGAAATTATAATCACATGTTAGTTGTTCCACGCTTGTGACATCTTACAAGTGAGGAGAATGTTAGCTGTATACAACAAGTGATGACTAACTCCTGTGACAAAATGAAGTTGATGTTCAAATCTAAAAGTCATTTTCTTGGAAAACAAAACTTAATAGGTTAACTCACATGTGGGTGAGTGGATGAACTTAAATCTTTGAGAGAAGATTGAAATTTGTCAAAAGTCGAAGCCGTTACATTGCTGGTCTTATAAAACTTATGATGTGATTAGATAAAGAATGACACAAATCGACCACTATGTACCCTCTCTATAAGATAAAGTCAACAAACTAATTGAACTCCCAGAATGAAAGAAGATGAACCCATTACAATAGTGTATTATGCTGAAAGCTTCATGATTCGCGATGCAAATATAAATTTTTAAGTTGGTGACACAATTCAAAACAAAGGACAAGGAGTTCAGAAAGCTAAGCTAACTCAAGGTACATACCTAAGAAACTACTACATTCGTCGCATAACTTAGTTATTCAATTCTGGCTGTATACCATACCGGAAAATTGTTAACCTTACTCATGAAGTCAATAGCTCTAAGAAATAAAGCGACAATGCTCCCTAGAGAAAATCTATTCAATCAATCTGTTTGGTACCCCCAACAACAAACCAAATGAAAAATGAATCAGGAGCTAAAAAATTTCGACATGTTACTTTGAACACCAACAATGGGGGCCAACAGAGAAAAATGGTATTGGGTCAAATAGTTGGGTCAAGTCGAAATGATAAGAGTGGAGCCGAAGAACACATATGTGGCTCAAAATAATGAACCCTATGTGAAACACATGATCCCAAAGTTATCAAAAGATCACACGTATCATCCATCACTATGGGACAACACCATTTTCCAACAGAAATATAAATAACTTAACCCGCAACTCTAACATGTTGAAGGCGCAAGATTCATCAACTCAAGGATCCATGTCCCAGAAGTTTATACATTGAGGACAACTTGATAACTAATTTCATTCCCAATGAAACCTTATTTCTCATAATTTTCATCACAAACATCTGGTCTATGTCAGTACTCATGCCCATGACTCATATCGGCAAACAAGTAACAAATTTAGGAACAAACGAAGTGAGTACTGGAAATGGGTTCATTGATACACACAAAACTGAGGGAAAAAATTATTAACAGACTGCTAAATGTTATATAGCTCCTCTAAAGCCTAGTCACTGATACAAAAAAAAATAAGTTCTCTTAATTCACCATGTATCTCCTCTTTCTCGTTAAACGAGATTTTCTGGTAACTTGAATGGATCTTCAAAAAACATGCATAAACATCAAACTGGAATTACAGGTGTACTTAGCTCTTTGTTGAGCACGAACTAAGATATTGTATATGACACACTAATGTTCTCGAAGAAAATCATGAAACGTGTGAAATATTATGGGTCGACGTGCATAATCTTTCTGACTTGCTCAACAACATCAACGAAAATCTTCATTAGAAGCATCCTCGTGTGCTTGATTAATATCTGAGTCAACATCAATAATCGATTACTGGAATTGAATTCTCATAATGCCCTTGTCTGACCCAATAGAAATACACAGTGATGCTCACCAGAACCTACTTCCTAGTGGCACACACAATGGCAAGAACCTCCCCATGTCCTCCGAAAAATGAAAGATACATGAAAAAAAAATATTGGTTCACCTACTTCCTCTAATTCCACAACTACATGTGAACTGACAGGAGCAAGGTGAATTGACAAGAGCTAATGACATATCATATTATAACGAATTCCCAGTCAAGAATCGAGATAACCTAATCTCATAAAAAAATCTCTCCAATGACTTAAACAGAAGTTTTCAAGGAAGACTACAGTTGATTTTCCTCGCAACATTACACTGCGGAAAACTAACCACAAAAGATCTTTATTAGTCATCCCCATAAGACTACTCCAAATTCAACAAATTTGGAAAGAATTATTATCCTGATACCCATGACTGCCTGCGATCCAACCATGTCGTGGAAATCCTCATAATATGTCATAACAGAATATTCTGGAACCTTCTCGTACACTACTAACAACATGTTTTGCTGAAGTCGTCGATCACGTCCATAAGGCATGACACCGGGAAATCGAAGAAACTCACCATCATCTGAAACATACCTTGAAGATGATCTTATACCATTAGTGATCCATATACCCAAAGGCATGCAATGGGATCCGCTGCAGTCGGACCTTCGCACTCTAAGAATATAAGATAATCGACAGGATCATAAAACCTAATGCTCTGATACCAACTGACAAGACCCAAGCCAGATTATCGCAGTAATCCAGGATAAGTCTTACATGATCCATATTAGAGTACCTAGCACCGCCTATTCGGTACCAGTTACCCTAGTACGAGTAACCCTGAACTTCAAATGAGAACTTACACTAAGAAAATAGAAGTTGTGGACTATTATGCCTCGCATTCTGGACGGTGACGACTTCAACCGACTAACCTACAATCTGGGCAATTTAAAACCAATGACCCAGAGAAAGGCATACAAAATATAAAATGGTAGAGTGAGTGGACAAAAATCATAATCGTACGATATGCGTAAAACTGAAGAAGTAAAACGGTATGCCTTTCCATAGTTTCTACTAAAACTGATGTGAGTTCAAATATCGTAGAACTGTAATAAAAATGAAGGTGAATGTTCAAGGTGTTTGCCTTAGCCCGAGTTCAAATATCATAGACTATATGTATGAATTGTACAGGTGATGAGATCGTCTAGGGTATTTGCCCTAACCCGAGACAATCTGGGCCGGGTAGGGTGTTTATTCTAACCCGGTCTGACCAGCTATCTAGTGATCATCCGAATAACCAAGGCATCGATGCAACCAAATAAAATCATCACAAAATAAACTTCCAAATTTAAATGCTCTGAAACATAACGTAAAGCATACTGTATAAAAATATGAACTCGTTTTGTGAAAATAAAAATTCACTCACAGTACTGTGTCATGATTTTCATCAAGCCAAAGCATGTATGTTGGGGCTACTATGCATCTATCACTGGCCGCGAACATGTCATTCTAAAACAGCAATTATTACTTAATAACTAATCGTCGAAAATTAAAATGAATAGCTTTGCTAGTTCATCGACGAGCATTATCGTCGAGAATCTCGCATCCTCGAATAACGTATTTTTTTGAACTAATAACGTGCTTTAATTTAATTTCAAATTCTAATTCCTGAATTCTTTTTAGAGCCACAACATATTCCTCAAATGTTACACGACTCGAAGTCGAATCAACAATTGAATCAATTGTTTAATAATATGGTAAAATTATTTAATTAATATGCGATTAACCACACGTCTTAATCATGAATGTCCAAATAAATTCAATAACCTCTTGATTACATTCGATACGTAATTACGAGTAAAGCAACATAAAATTTATGCCGAAATTCCCTTCGTCGAAGCGCCGCTGGTGATTTTTTTCGGCCACCCGAACACCAACCTGTGCAAAATCAACCTAACAACAACTTTCGTAACTTCAAGAAAGTCTAATTTTATCCCTAACTCACAGTATTTGAATTTGAAACCAAGAACACCAAAATCTTTAACTCTTCAATTCTTCCTCCATACATGGAATTAAGACTTGATCTTGATGTCATTAGCTTCGTCTTGAGGAGAGCTTCAAAACCCAGTAGGTCACAACCATCAATTGGAGGTCGAAACCATCACCCTAAAGCTTAGTGTTTTTGGTTTGGTTTCCTCCATCTCACCATTGCTACATCCTGAAACAAGGTTGAAGATGTTGCGAAAAAAGTAGAGGAGGTCGTGGTGGTTATTTTGACAACAAGACCGACCATTTTGGTGGTCGGCCGATGGTTCGTCGCCGGCGAGCCGTGGTGGAGAGAGAGAGACCGCACAGGAGAGAGGGAGAAAGGAGAGAGAAAAGTCTGCCCAAAAAAAAAAGTTTTGACTTTCCATTTTCGGAAAGTTCTTATTTATACTTGTGTGTTGTGGCTAACCGAATCGTAAAATTGTATAAAACTTTCACTGACCGTAATTTCTTCATCATAAGTCTGATTTTAACTTTTGACATGGCTACGAACTCATCTTGATGAACTCTACAACTTTCCTCAATATAATTTCTCGAAATAGAAAGTCATATTTGTATTTGTCCATTCACGACTATTACATTTTTGATAAACTTCCGTTGATCATAATTTTCTTGTCGTAACTCCGTTTTCGGTATTCTTCGCGTTTATGAACTCATCTCGACAATTTCTATGACTTCCACCCAAAGTCAACCAACTTCAAAAATCTGATAAAAAGTCAACTAAAATGCTCTCAATATTTATCGATGGTGACAGAACTAACTATCTTTCTTGATTAACCTTAAATAAATCATAAAAAAAAATTCTCGGGACAAAATATTACAGTAAATGATGATCGCCATTGTAACCTAAGGACTATTAACTATTAATACTAATTACAAATTATTATCGAAGCTACATAAAAAAAGAAGATTAATTTATGATGATGAGAAAAATTATGTTGTAACCATCCTATTTGATAGAGGTAAACTGAGGGGGTCCAAAACTTGTAAATGTTGAATCTCTCCTAGTCCTAACATCAAATACATAAAAGGCATACATACAACTTCACAGATTTCCTAGAATCAACAAGACAATTGGACTCTTAGATTCATAAACAACTGTTAGGAAAATTGCATTTCTTCCTTCATGGTTAACTGAATATACCGATAAAAAAGTAAACAAATCAGAAAACAAATTATAAGAATACACAGAGATTTAACAAGGTTCGGCAAAATCCATGCCTACGTCCTCCGAGAGATATCGTTCTTCATTATGAGAATAATATTTGTACAAGATACAATTGAGTTATATACCCTAACCCTAACCAGCATTCCCTTGTATACCCACACTCATACAATTTCTAAATACTCAAAAATCCTTCATCTCCTAGAGAGTTATACTCGCCCTCTACATCTCCACTCTTTTACCCAAGAAATTTACACTCTCTTGTCGAAGATGGAACACCTTGATTTACAACCTCAGCTACCTATATAGGCACACTAGTTTATAATTGAACTGCTTGTAGGTAAACCAAAATCATCTTGTAGAAGGGAAAGATATTATTGACATAAAATCATGTCCAATTAGATGATAATCTCATAATTAATTCTCATTAAATCTAACAATTCTCCACCTTGATGAGAATGTCATGCGAATTTCAATGCACCTCTTTTGTCATTGGCATTTCTTGTACTAGCTACACATATCCATGAATCAAATCTTGTCCTCCTTGATTCGTAACAACCACTCTAATGTACTGAGTCAACAAACACTGTTAACTTTGAAAAGGGACCTCAAATTTTCCCCTTCCCTAGTAGGAATTTTCTTCTCACCAAAACTTGAAAACATGTCACCGATGTCTCTGTTGTACACACAAACAAGCTTGTCTCAAGTACTTGATTTCCTGTGTACTTTGTTTCTTTAATATCCTTCAAGGTCAAAATACCTATCAGACAATATCCGCCGCAATGTTCTCCCTTAAATGAGGATCATACCGGCATGTGTGATTTTTCTGACTCCACCTGCTATAAAATACCAATAGCCCTTGAAATCTAACCAGTTGTTAAATATCACATTCCTCTATAACTTTTGGAAAAATCACACCACCCAAATTACTATCCCAAATATAACATTCATCTTAAGAACATGTGTAACCTATAAAGATTGTGAAAGCATCTTTATAGTCCTTTACCGCAGCAATGTCACCCAAGCCTTTATTATCCATCTTCAATAATCCCATTTCTTGTATCCCCAATCAAGACACTTGTAGCATTCTACTTTTCACTACCCCCAAATTTAGACATGATATAATCACTAAATCTCTTGGTAGGTTCCTTCTCATACGATCAAGACTAACAAGGAGAGATTTGCGTTGTCACACTAATCGAGAAGTGAGGTAGAAATAATGGGGCTTACTCCATATCCACAGTCATTAACCTGTCATCAGTTGACCCATGCACATCATCCATTGTGTTCTCTGGTTTTCACATCATTCATTTCAACCCTTGCTGATTTAGCCTTGTTGAACTAAAATGTCCTCCACTCCTTTATTGCAAAAAAAGAGTCCCTTTTCTATGAAACTGCTCCACCATAAAACAATGTTCAAAGCCACGACAAACCACCACGATCATTCCCTTGAGTCACGGTCCCTTGCAACTCCACTATAATTAGGATTTTCTTGAGTCTGCTCCACTACAATGTTCTCAAGCTATCTTCACCTAATAAACCTTTGAATTAACAACTCGACCAAGGAACTCCACCTTGAATGATGAGATGTTCCAACCGAACCATCGGCTCTGATACTACTTGTTAGGAAAATTACATTCTCTCTATCATGGCTAACCGAATATACCGATAAAAAAGTAAACAAACTAGAAGACACACCATAAGAGTATATAGAGATTTAACGAGGTTCGGCAAAATCCATGCCTATGTCCATTGAGAGATATTGTTCTTCACTATGAGAATAATATTTGTACAATATACAATTGAGCTATATACCCAAACCCGTATTCCCTTGTACACCCACACCAATAGAATTCCCAAGAATCCTCCCTCTTCTAGAGAGTCATACTCACCCTCTACATCTCCACTCTTTTACCTAAGCTTGTCGATGATGGCACACCTTGGTTTACAACCTCAACTACCTATTTATTGGCACACCAATTTATAATCTAACTGGTTATAGACAAACCAAAATCATCTTGTAAAAGGGAAAGATATATATTTTTAAAATAAAACCATACATGTGGATTGAGATAGAGGTAAGGAATAGTTTGAATGATCACTACAACGGTTAAAGTGGAAAATTCTCCATCTTTCTCCTATATTCGTCTGGCGGCAACGTCGAAGTGTGGTGGGTGTGATAGTCGCATATTTATGCGCCTATACTATACTTAATTAATCTCATATATTTAGTTATTGTTACATTTTTGGGTTATTTAATTATGTTTATTGTTTTATTAGTTTTTTTGGAGAAATAAAGAAAAATGAGACGAAAGAGGGATTCCTAGTGCAACAAGAAGAAAAGTAAAAGGATTTTTGTGCAATAAAAGAAGTCTAAACCAATAAGGAATGTGTTCAACCCAAGGGTATATAAACTCATCTTAGGGTTTTGAGAAATGCTAATCAGCAATTTGTGGAGCAAATAATCGAGCAAGGAGCAAGCCAACTGCGAGAGAGAAGTCCAGCCAATCCTCTTTGACCCGTCAAACTGCTGACGCCAACATCTTCTTCTTCATCCTTTTTTGTTTGTATCAACTCCATGTTTTGTCTAGATTCTTATACTATGACTATGAGTAGCTAAATACCTTGTTAATGGGCTGCTTGAAGCCCCAAACATGAGTCTTTTTGATGCATACACTTTGACCTAATTTTGAATATTCTTTTGAAGGAAGTTTCTTTCTTTATGTGGTTCAGTGATGAATTCTTGTATGTTTGATTTGGTGTGAAACTTAGTATGCATGCTAATATTCTATTGTCACGAGATACGGGCGACTGAGGATAACTTTCTCCACCGGATTCTCTATAGTGATACCCCAAATAGATGATTTCGTTGGGTGATTGTAACCCTAGGTCTAGCAGGAAATGCCCATAATGTACTTGTGAACTTTTGTAAATTCTCAAACCTTTTTGTAGATCGTAATGCTTTCTTCTTTGTAAACATTGGGGTCCATGACTATGAGCTCATAGAGAAATAAATATAAGGGAGGTCCATTAAAAACCTACATAAACATAAGGATTAGATAATATAATATGGTTGTAACGATCAACTCTTCCTGGGAACTTTCATTCAGTGAATTTGCGCATTATATTAAGTATGTGTTATAACAAGGGATTGACGGTGGTGAATAATATTTCTCTTAACTCATTCATTCATAAGTTTATACATTTTGCATTCATAAACATATTTACTTTCAGCATTCATTCTCTACATTAGCTATGGCTTGGCCGAACTATTTCGGCAACCAAATCAACTTTGGATACCCTCAAATTTCGTGTGGTACGGTAGTTTATTGTGTTAAATTTTTATGGCATTTGGTTTAGTATTAGTTAGGTTCGTAGTTTACTTTGTGTCTAGTGATCGAGGCTAGCTGATTTCTGACTTTAAATCTTAGTTTCACCAATCCTACAGTCAAATGAGCTTAATATTGTTTTGACTTAACAACCATTGGATACCAACAAGTGTGCGGTTTTATTCCAAAAAATTCTTTCACATTACTAGGGATGAACCAACCACTTATATTTCATATATGCTATTTTTTTTCAGGGAAAATGACCCAAGTAATCACTCAAGTTTGTCACAATCGACAATTTGATCACTGAAGTTTAGAAAATATCATAAAGGTCATTGAACTTTAACATTATCTATTAATTTGATCACTTTACCCATTTTAAATATTCTAATTTGTCAAATATTTTGCTTATATATATAGGCTTATGAGAGAAATGCATATAACATAAATGGGAGAATAATGAAAACCACCATGAAATAAAAAAAATTGACATCCAAGATGTGCAAAGTGATCAATTTGATAGACAAAATTAAAGTTCAGTGACATTTTTGATATTTTCTAAACTTCAGTGATCAAATTATCAATTATAATAAATTTGAGTGATCATTATATCTATTTTTCCTTTTGCTTATTACCAATGTGAGGTATACGCTCCCCAAATTCTTTGTACGTAATCATTCTAATGACCAACAGTTTAGTCACAAATTAACGAGCTTTTCATGTTCTTAAGCCAAAAATAAATAAATAAATGTACAAGTCCCTGGATTAGCCATTTCAACTCATTGTTGTGAGGACCCGGACCAGAATCACCAGTATGATCAGCTATGTACGTGAGTTACTGCGTAGTCGCAGAGTTCCGACAGTATTTGAACCGCCAGATTTGATAACGACTTAATTATTTGGCCGAGAATTGAAGCTGAGTCTCTTCTCGAGAGTCATTCTACGTGTGATTTCGATTTCGTGAGCGGTTCCAGATCGTTATTTGGACGACCGAGAAATTAATTATGAATATTTGAAGTTTCGACGGAAACGGATTTTAATGGTAGATTACTTAACGACTAAATTACCGGACGAGAATTTGGTTTCGGCTTCTTCACGGAAGTTGTTCAGAATTTAATTTCGAATTTGTGGGAACTTCAGGAGCATGAGTTTGAGTTACGAAGAATTAGTTGCGAATATTTCCGATTGTTGATTATTAGTCGGTTTAAATATGCATTGGGTTGAATGGTTGACTTTTTATCCGATTGGTCAATGTGTTTGACTTTGGGTGATAATTGAAGAGTACGTCGAGACGAGTTTGTGGCCGCGAGAATTATCAGAATCGGAATCACGACGAGAAAGTTACGTGTGTTTAAAGTTCGTCGAAAAGGATAATTACGAAGTTTCCATTTTGGGAAGGCCTATAAATAGAAAGTTACCAGTTTGGGAAGTCAAACCTTGCCATTTTTAATGTTGACCAAGTTGACCGAGTCAACTCGGTGGGGAGAGTGAGTTCGACGGTGCTCCACGACGGCTCACGGTGGTGATGCCCGTCCGGCCACCTCCGGCCACGGGGAAGGACCCGTTCGAAACGCCTTGGCCACCCCAACATGCCACCGGCCTCCTTTCACGCCAAGGCTCGCCGGAGAGAGAGAGAAATTCGGCCAAAAATGGAGGAAAACTTGGTGTTTCGGGTTCTATGATTTAGGCCGAATTGAGCTACAACTTTGGGTGGGCTTTGAAGCTCTCATCACTAGCAAGCTACCATGTAAGTTTGGAGTTCTAATTTTGCTTGTGTATGGAGAATTTTGGATTTGAAATTTTGGGAATAATTCGGTTTTACATGAAATTGAGCTAGTTAGAGTTTGAATTGGACTTTGTTGTAGTTGACAAAGTTGCTCAGTGGGTGATTTTGCATGGATTGGAGGTTGCTCCGCCGTGGAATTTTCCGGTCGGGTGGCGGCGCCGCCGTGGGCGGTGGTCAACGACGGTCAACAGTTTGACTTTTTGGATTTTCGACAAGTTGCATGTCATTTGACTCGAAATCGCGTCCCGATCGCAGTGGGGAGGTTCGTTTTTCGAGTTGAGCGTCTGAACTTACAGCGAGGTATTGAGGTGTGATTTCCGGATTTCCGACAGTTTGTCGTGATCAAATTATGTGTTTCCGAGAACGGTGGTTTCTCGTGATTTGTCTTGTATTGTCGAGTTATGACTTTGAGAAATGGACTTTGTGAATATTCAGGGGTTCGTGATTGTTCTTTTGGCGAGGGACTTTCCGCCGGATCACGGGTTAACGCGAACTGCGTTACGCTAGTCTGTGAGTGGACAATTTCTTTTCACGAATTGATTGCGAGTCTTTTATATACGTTTTACGAACTTGAGCATGCAGCATGATTATAGTTTTACGAGCATGAGATTTCATACAAGATTATATTTATTACGAGCATGTGTTATACGATTATGTTTATACCAGTATATAGTACGTATATACATACACTTATATATTGTTTCATACATTTGCATCGAACTGTTTATGATTTGATTTTCACAGAGTACAGTTTCAGTTACGTTGTTGTATCGATACACTAGCCTCTCGGCTGATCCCCGATGGTAGGCATCCCAGGCGGGGCGTTACCCCGACCTGACCGGCGAGGGGCGTTTCCCCGGAACCGAGGCATTTCTGGCTTAGAATCACGTGTGGGTCTGGGATCCCGTGATTCGGACTGTACTAGCACGAAGGAGTCCATGAGTGACCCCGTGGGATTTATACTTGCATGCTCAGTACGCTGGAGGATTATGGTTTTACCTCGTGTACTTGTTATTTTTATTTACCTGGACTCGCATATGTTATTTTAAACATATATATCAACTGGTGAAAGACATTTATTTTCGTCCACTCACTCTAACGTGTTTTATGTCTTTCCCCTGGACTTTTCGGTTTCCGTGTCCAGTTTGCAGTTCAGGCTCTGGTGTCGCACGTCATGGTCGGAGGCATAGTGCTCGAGCTACCTTATTTCTTCCAGTAGGTTTATTGTTCTACCTACTGTGGTATACTTATATGTTTATACATTAGAGGTCGCTCTGAGTAATCTGTTGTTTACGTTGTACGATTTTACACCGGATTTCAGTAAAGTACTATTATATTTATTGTTTTACTTTACTGTTGATATATTGAGAAATCCGGATGGGGTTGGTGCCCACGGTTTGCTTTTTGTGGCATAGGATGAAGTGTATTTTCCGCGTGCAGGTAATGGTAATTCCACGTTAGTAACGAAACTCTGCCAAAATTTCTGCGGTTTTTGTTGATTCGTGTTTTCGAAAAGATTTGATTCCGGTTTAGAGAGCTAAATCGGGATTGGGTCCTTTCATTGTTCCTTCGAATACTATGTAAACAAAATCCATTTCCTCCTAAAAGATTTACATTTCTTTTTTTTAATTTTTTTTATAAAGATTTAGATTGCTTTAGAGACTTTAGTTTAGATTGCTTACAAAAGAAAATTCATAGTTGGCAAAAAAAAAAATTCCATTTGATCCTCGTACCAAATCTTACTGCAGTGGAACCCATCATCTCCTCCACCTTCACCACACCTACTCCCACTCCGCCGTCTCAAACCACCACCTCTTATCTTTCTACGTGGTCTCTGCACATTCGCCAACACCCCTCACAGGTGCTGCCAAACACACACACAGCCCGATCTGTTCCACCCAGACCAGAGAGTCAAAAATTTACAGAAAAGAAAAGAAAGAGAAGAGAAAGAAGCAAAAGGAAATTCCAACATTCCTCGGAAAAAAAAAAACAAGTCCATTAATTTTTAGTGGCATTTGTACTTGTGAGAGTAGTGAGCAGAGCTAGTCTCTTTGGGCAGTACCCCCATAAATTGTGGCCTTCCAAATCATTGCTTTGCTTCACTTTTGTCTCCAAAAAAATCCTATCCCTTCTCTTCTTCCTCTTCAATATCAAAAGCTTCACTCTTTGAGCTCTTCACTATTATTCTCACTAGGGTTTTATCTCTGTTCGGACTCAGACGCTGACAATGCGGCGAGAAATGCGAATGCTTCGTCGATGACCGTGAGCGATGGGGTGCGCCTTCGGTAGAGAAGCTTCGGCTGCGGCGGCTGCGGAGGAGGTCGCTGAGGTTAGGGTTGCAAAGGCGAGTGGCGACGGCGGAGAGGTGAGTGAGGAGGAGAGGAGGAGGAGTTCGAGGCCAAGAGGTGACCGGAGACGAAATTCCTGGCCGAATCCGAACCCGCCGAAGCATTTGCACGGTGAGCAGGTCCCCGCCGGGTGGCCGTTGTGGCTCTACGCCGTCTTCGGCGAGGCTATCAAGGGATGGACGCCACGCCGTGCCGACACTTTCGAGAAGCTCGACAAGGTGACGATGCTGCTTTGCTCTGTGTTGTATAGTGAATGTAGGATTTAGTTCTTTAGATTATTTATTGACTATATGTTTAGTTGTTGAGAGAGTATAAAAATGGAATGTGTGAGGTTAATATAGGAAGCAAAATTTTGATTAGGGATTTAGTTTGTTAAGCTTTGAAGGAAATGAAAGTTAGTTCTGTTTGTGGCTCATGTTGACCAGATAGGGCAAGGTACATACAGTAATGTGTACGAAGTTAGGGACACTTTGACGGGGAAAGTAGTTGCGCTGAAGAAGGTTCGGTTTGATAATTTGGAGCCCGAGAGTGTGAAGTTCATGGCCAGAGAGATTCTCATTTTGCGCTGTTTGGATCATCCTAATGTGATTAAATTGGAAGGGTTAGTGACTTCAAGGATGTCATGTAGTTTGTACCTCGTGTATGAATATATGGAGCATGATTTAGCAGGACTTGCTGCAAACCCTGCGACCAAGTTTCCAGAGCCTCAGGTATTGCTAATGTCATTCTTTTTCATTTTGTTGATGACATAATTATGGTGGAGATTTCCTTATTTGCTTATGTGAATATGCCAGGTTAAATGTTATATGCACCAATTATTATCAGGGCTTGAACATTGTCACAAACGTAATGTGCTTCATCGTGATATTAAAGGTTCCAATCTTTTGATTGACAACGGTGGAACCTTGAAGATTGCTGATTTTGGATTGGCTTCTTTCTTTGATCCTAATTACAAGCAACCAATGACTAGTAGAGTAGTTACTCTATGGTATCGACCACTAGAGATTCTTCTTGGTGCCACTGATTATGGTGTAGGTGTGGACCTTTGGAGTGCTGGCTGCATTTTAGCTGAGTTGCTGGCTGGAAAGCCGATCATGCCTGGTCGAACAGAAGTAAGTTCCTAAATTTATCCACTAAGTTTACTTTTCAGTTGAGTGTTTGTTTGGGTCCAAAATAAATAAAACATTTATTATAATGCTTTTGGGCCTCGGAAAACTAATGGACCAGTCACGAAATGGCTCAGCGAGAGGCTGCGAATCTGGAAGTGTATCTGGCTGCGAATCTGGAAAGAAATCTATAAGATTCCTGGTACGTCTAGGAAATCTAGAAGGCTAGATATCATTCCCAATTAACAACGATTACCTTATCAAGTGAGGAGAGGTTAAGTTCCTACTATCATAAATAGACAAAGTAGAGCAAATTTGCGGACATCAACACACACACACAGTTTGCGCACCAGCAAACTACTCACCCCGAGTAAACTAGCAGCCATCGAACTCAAGATCCAGGCCACCCGACAGAGGGTGGGGATTTGAAGGTTCTCTCAAACTAACCAACCGGCAATAACGAATTCAGGATCTATGCCACCCGACAGAGCGTGTGGATTCGAAGATTCACTCAAGCTACGACAACGGAAGTCAGTGGAGTCCAGACCACACCACAGAGCGTGGGGATTCTTAAGATCTACGGCATCACATTATATGGTGTTCTCGACACTTCATCCTCAGGAGTTGCCTTGCTTTATACTTGCCGTCAAGTGTGAAGTACCGAATCCTTGTAGCTCAAGCAGAGAGACACATTATCCTGTGTTCTCAACACTTCGTCCTAAGGATTGCTCTGCTTTGTACTTGCCCTCAAGTGTGAAGTATCGATTTTTTGTGGCTCAAGCAGAGAGACACAAAGCCTAAGTCTTGTATCAAGACAAGTGAAACTCAACGAGTGGGGTTGGTGCTCTCCCCGCTCCAATCGCTTGATAAGAAGCAGATACCACGCGCGCACTACACTAATACATTCTGCTCTCGGCAGTGGCACGCCTCGCACACAGCACAACAACGACTGCGGAAAGAAAAAGAGACTGTTTGCGATCACTCCACTAGCAACGACCTGACTAGAGAAAAATCGAAGCCAAACAGTGTTTGATTAATCATTTGCAGTGAGGCAATCATAGACGCTTCTAGAATCTAGAAGTTTTTGGTGTTTCTAAGTAATTCTATGCGTATATGAGGGATTCTTCCTGCAGTATTAATCCGTCTCTTACTTGATATAGGTGGAGCAGTTGCACAAGATATTTAAGTTATGTGGCTCCCCTTCAGAAGAATTCTGGAAAAAGTCAAAATTACCACATGCAACCATTTTCAAACCTCAGCAATCATACAAAAGATGTATTGCAGAAACATTCAAAGACTTTCCACAGTCATCATTGCCACTGATCAACACCCTTCTTGCAATTGATCCAGCTCAACGTCAGACCGCTTCTGCTGCATTGAGGAGTGAAGTGAGATTCTATTTTCCACTACTGTTGTTCTTGTTATGGTAGTTTCTCATGCTCATATAATCATATCATAGTTCATTGTACGAAGTTGTGCCATTTTTCCTACAATTTGTATCTTTTGAATAATGTCATGTGATGGCTGTCTCTCTTTTGCAGTTTTTCATGACCAAACCTTATGCTTGTGATCCTTCGAGCCTTCCAAAATATCCACCCACCAAAGAAATGGATGCCAAGTTACGGGATGAAGAAGCTAGAAGGTTGATGACTGAATTCAATTCGTAATTATAACTGTTTGTGTCATTGTTTTCAACCTTGAAATTCCACATATGAATTAATATTGAAATTTCAAATTTGTTCTCTTAGACTCTTGGTTTCTTTATGTTTTCTTCAGGTTAAATGAGATTAAATATCAGTATTGTTTGACAGGTAGTTACTTTTTATCAGTTGTCTTGGTCATTTATTTACCTCCTCAGAATAAATAGAGAGAAATGGACTGAGAGCCAAATTCCAACCGTACACAAGTTTCTTGATTGCAGATTGAGAGCTACTGGCAAAGTTAATGCAGATGTAAGGAGGTCCTGGCCACATGATCGAGCTTCTAGGGGTATTCCTGCTCCTGAAGCCAATTCTGAGCTTCAAGCAAATCTTGATGTATGTCATTTGAGTTGCTTCTTTAATCATTTTGTTGCGTTTTAGGTTTAGGAGTTCATATGGACGGTAGCCCTGTTTTTTTTATTATTGATTCAAGTTCATGGCCAGTAATTCTTCTCAATAGCAGCTTATCTTTCAATCTACTAGGGTTGTAGTATGAGTTTCACGAAGACACACACACACACATATGATACCATATTGATTTGAATGAATTAAAGAACACTGTTGATTGAATCACGGGAATGTAGGACAGCATTGACATTGTTGGTATTCTATATATGTGCCTCACATACAGACGTGCATGAGCTTTTGTACTTGGAAACTAAAATAATTACTTAGCAACTCAGCCTTAGGTTCCTTTTGATTTTATAGTATCACTAATCGAGTGGTTAAGCTGGTTGTTTCTTTTTCTGTTTGTTTCTGTATTTAAGTTTTAGTTTTCTCTTTGATTACAGAGGCGGCCTTTAATAACACATGCAAATGCAAAGAGCAAGAGCGAGAAGTTTCCTCCACCGCATCAAGATGGAGCACTTGGCTATACTTTAGGTTCTTCAAATCACATTGATCCATTTTTCAATCCCCCTGATGTTCCATTCAGTTCCACAAGCTTCTCATATTCAAAAGAATCCTCCCAAACTTGGTCTGGCCCCTTTTGGACCCTGCCAGAGCTGGTGCTCCAAGGAGAAAGAAACACTCATCAGGACAAATTCATTCACAATCAAAGAATTTGAAAAGAGATTCAAGAAGATAAGGGCATCCAGAGCAACAGTCTGTGATGTGTGACACTATTTATGAGGTTGCAAATGCTGCCAATTGATTTCAAGCCGGGAAAACCATTCAAATTGCATGAAGAGTTGATACTTCTTTACATGACTTATATTCAAGTTTCCATATCTTTTTTCTATCATCTATGCATAAGAGGATTAATTATATTGTATATTTAGTTTTTCACATTCACATCCACCTGAAAACACAATATATGTACTTCAATTGTAATACTAATACAATTATTTTGGGCAGTCCAACTTTGGTTTCAGTTATGTATCCAAGGTGGTGGTTATGCTGCAATATCAGCGGTACACATATTCCGGACTAGGTGAAGAACTTCGAACTTTAGAGGTTCTGGGTTAGGTGTTGATACGACAGAAATGAAGTTTTCTTGGTTTCTGAAGGTGAATCATATAGAATGATAGTTGAATCTGTTCATCTCTTTGCGCGCACTTGGTGTTTGTAGCACTTATGTTTGGCAATAAACGTGATTGGAATTGAGGGAGGGCAAGTTTCTTTCAATGGCCATGTGTGTTCAAGAAAGCAAAGACAAGATGTCAATCATTTGACAAAGAACATATTTAAAGGCAAGAATACCATAATTGTCTAAAGATTATGACATTTTTCATAGCACTTTTTTCATTCTTTTTAACCTTATAGTGTTGCATATGGCCATCTAATTCTCCCTTACCTTGGAGTAGTTGGCCTGTGACTCTCTTAGCTAGGTAGAGAGACGTCAACTACCTTATTGGTTGGATCGATATCGATCCAATTAACAAGAACATGAAAAATGCTGAAGGAAAGTTAGACAAGTTAACAAAATTCTGGCAAGCAATATTATTTTCATATATACCTGAAGTCTTGCAACACCGCCCTTTGACGAGAGATTATCTGAATCAAGAAGCTAATGAATGGAGATGATTCATGTATATACATAATGTTTTTGACATAATGCATCCAACAGAATCGAAGGAGGAAAAAGACAGTGGAAAATGGGACCTCGATCAATAATATAACTCATATATCATAATTCAAAAAATCACCCCCCCTCCCCCACATGGCACTTTCATGGATGGGTTTTCAATTTGCAGATTGATTGCATTGAATCATGTTGGTGTGCAGTGCAGGGTTTGCATGCTGAAATGATCGAGATGTCCAACTACAAAATGATGCATGCCAACCATTCAAGCCAGGTTATTATTATACGTTTATTTGTTGCATGGTACGTAGACTATTTACCTCATACGTAAGGTCAAAGTTGGAATTTCACTCTCAAGATATATAGCACCTTTTACTGTAGTATACAGTTTTTTGGTCATTTTCAGGTATAACGTATTACACCAATTTTTCGATCATATTTACCATCTTTATTATTCAGAACTTAGGTTCTAATATGTAAATTATGTTTGTAAATTTTCAGCAAAAATGGTGATCGTTATGGTATTCAAAAATGCAATTAAAGTTTATAAGTGTGAACAGTTCAAGTTTGACAGACTTGATCAGTCCTTTGATTTAATCTAGTTCGATATTTTAACGATTATCATTTTGGCTGAAAATTTACAGGAATTATCTACTCATATAAATCTTATAATTGGACGATGGAGATGTTAAAATGTGATCGAAAAGTTTGTGTAAAGCCTTATACCTGAAAATGACCAAAAAATGTATACATAAATGTAAGACTCTCTCTCTCTCTCTCTCTCTCTCTCTCTCTATATATATATATATATATATATATCAGCCCCTTCTTCTCAGGTTTCATTTTTTTGTCCATTTTCAGGTATATGACATTACACAAACTTTTAGAACATATTTTGACATCTCTACCGTTCAAATTTTAGTTTCTAATGTGTAAATCAATTCTACATATTTTCAGTCAAATTGATTATCATTAAGGCATTCAAAACTACAATTGAAATTTATAAGTATAAATAGTTTAGGTTTGACAGATTTGGTTCGTCCCTTAATTGAATCTAGTTCAATATTTTAACGATCACCATTTTAGCTGAAAATTTACAGGAATGATCTACTCATATAGTCCTAATAACTGGACAGTTGAGATGTTAAAATATGATCAAAAAGTTAGTGTAATATCCTAAACCTAAAAAATAAACAAAAATAAACACCTGAATGAAGAGCCCCCATAGATGTATATATGTACAGTCGAGGACAATAGCTAAGACCACATCGAACTCGATCATACGTTTAATTACTCTAGCTAGCCTTCATCCATGAGGGTCGTTTGGGACCGTCTGGTTTACATTCTTCTCGGATCAGGTTTACCCTTCATTCAATTAGTCGAACAGGACCAAACCAAACCGTGCATTTGCATTTTCAGGCAATAAGGATATCGATCTTAAAATTTTGCATTGAAACTTGATCCTAGTTAACCTAAATTAATCGCATATATTACTTCAATTTTCTTTGTAGAACTAATTACACATGCAAATTAAAAATTTAAATGAAATCATCAATTCAATTTAAATTGACGTAATCGTAACCAAAATGTATTTCTATCACGGTAGTATCACATCAGTTGTATTTGGATTCTAGAATCAGAGCAAGTATTTAGGCCTTGTTTGATACTGTTTTTGAAAACAATTATTTGTATTATAAATTGTAAAACACGTATAATACCTGTTCGATCGGTTGAGCATTTTTCAAAAATAGAGAAAATAAATTTTAGAATACAACTTGAGTCATATATAGAGTAAAATCTGAAAACAAACTGACAGTATTCTCGTTGTTTTGTGAAAACAGTTGAGCTGCGCTATTTCTTATTTGTAGCACTATCTTCGCATCTTCAAACATTCAACAACCTTAAGAGATCTTCTCCAAGACCTTAAAACCTTCATCTCCATTTCTTTTTTTCCTATTTCGATTACTTCTGATTTCATTGCCCATCTCTCCTCAATCTTATACCAATTTCAAAATTCTACCTCTCCCTTGCATAAGCCGGGCTTTGTATCCTAGAATAACCACGATCCCAAAGTACTTGATTTGGGAATCAATATTGATTTTGGAATCTGGGTGTTAACCTAAATCAAGAATTGTATGTCTACTTGTAAAGTTTGTTGGCGTTGTAGGTCTATAAGAGCATCTCTAACCATAAAAATTCTATACTTTATAATGAGATCTTGAAAGTTACTATTTATTATGAGATTTTTCCATCTCCAATCATCAAGATCTTATACCTTAAAATGAGATGAACTCTCCTCATCTCCAACCATACCATATCCCATATCTCATACCCTAAAACTTATAATATTTCTTATTTATATATTTTGTTATATAATATTTTATATTTATAAACTATATTATTTTGAGATATATATATTGAATTAATCATTTATAAATTAATTAATTAATGCCAACAGTGGGCTAAAGCTTTTGAAGAAAAAAAAGGATTTGGGCTGCCACATGTCATCTGCTCAGGCCATCTTTTAAAACCAAAATTTCAGTTTTTCTCTTCTGTCTCTTTCTCTGCATCTCTCTCACTCACATGCATTATCTCGCGTCATCCTTCTCTCTCCTTCAGACTTTACAAAACCCCACATGGCCTACAAATAGTCTGAAGCTTAAAAGTCAAAGTGGGTTTCATTTTAAGCTTTATTTTGAGGTATGAGATCTCTCATATAAGGTATAGACTCCAAATTTTTTACCATTGGAGAGACGAAAGCTTATAAAAACTTGTTTTAAGGTATATACTCTTGTATTGTTGGAGATGGTCTAATAGGATCAATAGATCTAAAGAATTTGATATATTTGAAGTCTATAATGGTGATCTGGATTTCATCGAAGTTAGAGAGAGAGAGAGAGAGAGAGAGAGAGAGAGAGAGAGAGAGAGAGAGAGAGAGAGAGAGAGAGAGAGAGAGAGAGAGAGAGAGAGAGAGAGAGAGAGAGAGAACCATTGAACTAAGAAAGAAAAAACCATCGTTCTGTAATTTGCCACCGAACAAGTTTTCGAATTTTGAATATACAGAATTTAATTATCTGTTTTCATTATGTGAAATAGTTTTTAAAAAACTATTTTTTAAAACATTACCGAGCAAGCCCTAAGTCACCCACTCGCATTTTCAGTTAATTTTCATGCAGTGTGATCGAAATTATATATTTCAATTATGCAATTTGTTGGCGTAAGCTAAGCTTAGGTTTTTTGTGAAGTTTGAGTTGGACAAGGTACTCTTGAACAAGTAATACGCAACCCATGAAATTAAATCCGCTAGGCTCCCAACCAGCTCCAATATATATAGAGAGGATCAGGCAAGGATGCCCTTACCGTGCGGATGGTGCAAATTTGATTATTTTGGTTATCTCACATATGATTTCAACGATTTAAATAATTGATGTTATAGATATCCCTTTAAGGAGTAGACCTACAAAATTTCAGCCAATTTGGTAGTTGTTTGGTCATTTAAAATGGTGAAATATTACAAACAAATAAGGAGCATCGGATAAATGCTAACTATATTTAAATGGCGAATCAAATGGCTAAATGATTTCCGATTGGACTCAAATTTTGTAGGTGACTTAGTTGAAGTAGTATCTATAGCATGAGTGGTTTTGATTGTCAAAATTTGATACCTAAGTGAGGTAAAATGATGTGGAAGCATATTCACGGTAGAACCAAGGTTTCGTCAAGCGTCGAAACCTTATGAGATAAGCTAGAATCTTCTAGCAAACACAGGCAAAGGCCTTAAAAACAAGATTTAACACTCTGTTGATGTAAGGGAATTGTATTGAAAAACTGAACTACAAAATACAATCTAGGAGATGCCTAATAAAGGTGCTGAGTTTAAACCTAATCAAACTAGGCTAAGATCTAATTCCTCAGATAATAAGGAATGCATTATTAAAATTAAGCTACGTTCCTAATGAAACTAGAAAAACAAACATTCCAAAATGTGACTTGGGAACAAACAATAAGCCACCTTACTGTTTGGTCTTTGTTTTCTTCTTCTTCTTAGCAAGTTGTTCCTCAAACTCATTTGCAAGCTGTTCCATATCAGTCTCTCCCACTTTAAAAGAGCTCGACCTCGAGTTTACCTCAGGGTAGATAGCTTTGTCATCATCTGCGTGGTAAGCATGTATGTCACTGACATTGAAAGTCTTGGAAATGCCCATTGAATCTAGTAGATCAATGACATATGCATTGTCATTGATTTTCTTGATTTTCTTGTATGGACCATACTTCCTAGGCTTGAGTTTGCTATAAGTACCAACACGGAACCTTTCTTTTCGTAAGAAAATCATCACAGAGTCTCCTTCTTGAAAGATCTTGAGTCGCCGACGATAATCTGCAGTAGCTTTGTACTTGGCATTTGCAACTTCCAGCTTTTTCTTAACTTCATTTTGTACCCCTTGTACTTCCTTTGCCATTGGCGCAATAGCCTCACTAAATCCTTTAGCCTTGGGAATAGTAGCCAGATTGACAACATGCTTAGGAGGTGAAACATAGACCACATAAAATGGTGTTTTGCCTATAGAGCCATGGATTGAGTTGTTGTGGGCAAACTCAACCTGAGGCAAAGAGAAGTCCCACTATTTTGGCTTGTCTGCACATGTGCTACGAATCATATTTCCTAATGTCCTATTAGTAACCTCAATTTGTCCATCAGTTTGTGGATGAGCGGTGCTGCTGCGATTGAGTGTAGTCCCAAATATCTTCCACAAAGTAATCCAAAAGTGGCTAAGAAATTTGGTGTCTTGATCGGAAGTTATAAACTGCAACACTCCATGTAGCCGAACCACCTCTTTAACGAAAAATATAGACCTAATAATTGGATGGTGAAGATGATAAAATATTTTTGAAAAGTTGGTGTAATGCCATATACCTGAAAATGACCAGAAAATGTATACCTTAGTGGAATGGCCCTCTCTCTATTTCTCTCTCTATTTCTCTCTCTACACACACACACACACACACACACACACACACACACACACACACACACACACACACACACACACACACACACACACACACACACACACACACACACACACACATAGAGAGAGAGAGAGAGAGATTCTGCAAAGGACTTCCGAATTTTTAATAAATACGGATTTCCTTAATTTGACTCAATTTTAGGTCTCATAATCATATCTCTACCATTCGGTTTCTAGATACTAGTTTATAGATCACTTCTTCAAAATTTCATTCAATTTGATGATTGTTTGAGCTTCCAAAATCGTGATTTGTCGCATATGAACATTAACGGTTCCAGTTGGACAAATTACCGTCTGTTTATTGGTTTGATCTATTTAAGTACCTTAGATATCATCAAATTGGATGAAATTTTACAAAAATGATCTATACATTAGTATCTAGAAATTGAATTGTGGAGATGAAATTATGTTCCTAAAAAGTGAGCCAAATCAAGGAAAAATGAATTTTTTTTTGTATTTTTCAATAAATGAAGACGTCATTAGCTAAACAACACTATATATGATGCTTCATCGAATTATTGCTCATATATGCAAGCAAAGCAAAGAAGATATCAGAAATGACAAACTAATATATAGTATCTAGTGACATGTCAATCAGGGTTGGAGCCAACCACTCGCTCCCTTGGGCTCAAGCCCTGGTATAATTTTTGGGTAGAAAAAAAATTATGATATTTGACCTCTAAAAATAATAATTATGTATATACTTCTATGTCAAGTTTTTGGTACTAAATCAAGTCTCGCTCTTTATTTCAGTCAAAACTAGTAAGGATGTGACATCATATCATACACGTAATTTCCTATTTTATAAACTACTTCATGCAAGAATTTATTTTCACTTACATTCATGTACTTTACCTCTTAGTGACACCGCCCTCACATAGTGACCACCTATTTGTTCTTCCTCTCCAAAATTACATGAGCTTTTTGTAAACTTCAGGATTTAGTACTTATACAAAGCATCTATCTTTGACTTTGATCCTGCTTTTGGTGTTTGCTATGTTCCCTCTAGTCTTTCAAACTTAAAGCTTAAAACTTTGGTGAGTTGTGCTTGTAAAATTTTAACTTTTTTTTCTCAGTTTACTATGTTAAAATTCAACTATCGTGGTGAAATAACAAAAATCATCGGAAAAAAATTTGTGTGCTGCACAGTATTGTCGAGTTACAATTAGTCCGGGTAACAATTAATTCCTGCCTCTCTCACTGATGTCAATCTTTGAGTATATGACATATACAATTATAAGTGTACCCCTTTTAATCTCTGATTGCATGCTTAGATCTAATACCATTTAGCATCATAATACAACATATATTTCAAGTGTATATAAACATTATCAAAAATAGATATATTTTTCGTAACTGTTTGGCTTGATTTCTCCAGCAGGTAACTGTGACTAGAAAATCATAAACTATCTCTTTTAGATGTGTGTGTTGGTGTGCCATTATCGTGGGGCAGAATGTCGATGTGTGTTGCGCCTAGTAATCTTGCCTTCTTGCAAGTGATTGGAGCGAGGAGAGCACAAACCTCGTTTCTATGAGTTCTTCTTGCCTAAGTATTTCAAGATCTAGATTTCGTGTCTCGCTGCTGAGGCACTCTGTACACCATATCCGACATAGAGCAGAGCAATTTTCTTGGGGAGTGTTGAGAGCACTGGGTAGAGGGTGACTTCTTGAACCTCTGGAACCTTTATGTCTTATCTGGTGAAAATTTCTTCGATCGCTGTCTTTTAACAAAAGAAAACCTTCAAATCCTCATGTCCTATCCGGTGAAAACTCTAAGTTTGTTGTCGTCGTTGTTTCTCGCTGAGAAAGAATTTGTTTGCTGAGAGAAAATTTGCGTATGTCTGTAGAGGTCCTTAATTTTTTTTGATTTCGTCTATTTATAATAATATCAATAACCTCCTCATCAAGTAAGGAATCGATTCCTAAAAAGATTATAGATTTAAAATCCCAATCAATCTGTGTTTTTCTTTTCCTTCTAAGAATCTCGCCCTACCAAATCTTTTATTTTCGTACCAAGGCATAGCGATGTGGGTTACAGTGGTTGGCCCATTGACAAAATTAGCTCATTTATTGAAAATAAATCATTATTTTTAATTTCAACCCAAACACGATTTAAACAATAAAGTGCAAAGCAAAATTACACTTTACAAGATGCAACATGCAAGTAGTTCCGAGTCATATAAAATCCAAAGCAGGTCATTGTCAATTTATTAGGTCAGTTTTGGCCTTCTTTTTTCTTCCTTGCAAAACAAACAAAGCCAACTAGCCAACACTAGGATTCCTATTCCCTTTCTCGAAATTTTTCAATCCACAGAGCCATCTTTGTGGGTCATGTGGAGCTTGGAGCTGCCAATCAGTTGCTTATCCAAGGCAGAGAAAAATACACTGTTTTGCAGAACGAAAATGAAAATATATAGAACCAAAAACTGGGGCCTCAAACTGTCTTCGTCTAACCTGGACACGACTCAGCAGCACACAGAATTCTTCCCCCTCTTAAATCATTTACCACAAACTCACACCGATCCAATTCATGATTGAGCTTCTTCTGTTATCTCAATCATTGAGTTTCTGAAATCATATCAAGAGCAAAAGGTGGTTTGTGGTCTGTGGACGTTGGCATGAGGTGGCTTCTTATTATTCAACACTGATTCCATGTACCTCTCCTCTCTCCAATCTCGATCTGTATCCACAAATAAACATGTAATTATAAGGATCTGATTCTATTCAGTATCCAACAGCCACCCAGATGGCCAGATGGTCGGTAGAATTTTGGTTGAGGGAGAATTTATTAATTTTTATTGATCCTAATTTTAGGATTAATAAAGATATATAATTAATTTTTTAATAGAAAATGATATTTACATTCCTATCACATTTACACAACTTTAATGCTAATTACAAAATAATATTTACAATAATACTTTCCAACACTCCCCTTCAAGTTGGTGTATAGATGTCAATCATGCTCAACTTGTCAATCCATCCAGCAAATGCATAGTGTGACAACCCTTTAATGAGTACATCCGTCAACTGCTCTTCAGACGTTACAAAAGGGAAATATATATTCCTCTTATCAAAGTGATCTTTGATAAAATGTCGATCAATCTTCACATTTTTGGTTCGATCATGCTGTACAGGATTATGAGCAATTTCAATTGCAGCGATATTGTCACAATGTAAGTTCATGGCTTTATGGAGCTTGAATCCTAGCTCCTTTAATACATTTCGAATCCATAGCAATTCACACTCCATTTGTCATTCCCCGGTATTCAACTTTAGCACTAGAACGGGCAATCACATTCTACTTCTTACTGTACTAAGTTACTAAACTTCCTCCAATAAATGTGAAGTACCCAGATGTAGACGCCATATTTGTTTGTTCACCATCCCAATTTGCATCAGAATATCCTGTGATCCCCAACTCACCGTCCTTGGAAAATAATAGACATTTTCAGGTGAAGACTTCAAGTACCTAAGTATTCGCATTACAGGTTCCATATGCTCTTCACTAGGATCATGTATGAACTGACTGACAACACTCACAACATACGCAATATCAGGACGAGTATGTGACAAATAGATTAACCTCCCTACTAATCTTTGATATTTGCCTTTGTTTGTTGGAACCTGTTCAGGACACAACTCCAGTTTATGGTTCATCTCAATGGGTGTATGAGCAGGTTTATAATCCAACATTCTGGTCTCAGTAAGAAGATTAAGTACATACTTTCGCTTTGACAATGTGATTCCCATCTTTGATCTTGCAACTTCGATTCCCAAGAAATATTTCAGCGGACCCAAATCCTTCATCTCAAATTCTTGGGACAAACGGTTCTTCAAATCTTCCATTTCAGCTGGATCTTCACCTATAATAACCAAACTTCCTCATGGCTCCAGAAAATCTCCCAAACCAAGCTCTAGGAGATTGCTTCAATCCATACAATGACTTCTTCGATCTGCATACTTTTCCAACATTACATGGTTTACAGTTAACACCCGGAGGAATATCCATGTACACCTCCTCCTCTAAGTCTTCATTCAAGAAAGCATTCTTCACATTAAATTGGTGCAATGACCAGTCATATCTAGCTGCTAAAGCTATGAGAATGCGTACAGTGCTGATCTTTGCTACTAGGATGAATGTTTCTTGATAATCTACTCCTTATCATTGAGTGTAGCCTTTTGCAACTAGACGAGCTTTATACCGATTAATGTTTCCATCTGCCTTTAGTTTCACTGCATAAATCCATTTACATCCAACTGTCTTCTTTTCAAGTGAAGCAGGAACAAGCTCCCACATTCCATTCTTCTATAGGGCTTCTAATTCTTCATTCATTGCTTGCTTCCACTTTGAATCTGCCAAGACATTCTGCATATTACACGTCTTCTCCTCATAGATTTGTAGGGACATTCATACCAAATAAGGAAGCACGAACAACCTCCATCAATTGTCGGTTCTTTCTTTCATCTAATCCATTTTGTTGAGGAGTATAGACAATAAAAGTTTGATGTCTAATCCCATGAACACCTAAATATACTGACATATCTCCATTCACATACTTGCCACCATTGTCAGATTGAAGGACTCTAATTGACTGTTGATATTGAGTTGCCTCCAGCTTGTGGAATTCAACAAATCTTACATAGACTTCACTTTTGCACTTCATCAAGGAGACCCAAGTAATTCTAGTGCATTCATTAATAAAAGTCACAAAATAGCGAAATCCAGAATGGGAAGAAATTCTGGTAGGGCCCCAAACATCCGAATGAATTTTCATGAAAGGAACAAAACTTTTATTCAAACTTGGAGAATACATAATACGATGGCTCTTGGCCAGTTCACATACATCACACTTAAAATCGGATTCATCAACAACTGAAAACAATTGAGGTTGCAATTTTCTAAGATATCCAAAATTCAAATGGCCTAAGCGGCGATGTCATAACCACACTTCTTCCTTAGCTTTATTCAGGGTACTGATAATGTTTGCTTAACTAATGTGCTGTTGTCCACTGCTTGTCAACTCCAGATAGTATAATGTCCCCCTTCTAACACCATAACCAAGAGTCATCATTGTCAGAATGTCTTGAAAAATATAGAAATCGAGATAAAATGTTACAGAGCAAGAGAGAGCCCTAGTGATCTGACTAACAGATAAGAGGTTGTAAGTAAGAGAAGGAACAACAAGAACAGAATCAAGAGTGAGTTCATGGGAGAGTTGGACAGATCCTTCACCAAGAACAAGAGAATGTCAACCATCAACAGTAGACACAACATGTTCAGGAGAGGTGTTAATGGTAAGATTATTTGTCATATGATCAGTAGCACTTGTATCAATTATCCAAGATCTATTCGCAGAAAATGTGGTAAGAGAAGTTGCCTTACCCCTGTTACTTGTTTTAACGGCAAGTGCAGCTGGTTGAGCAGAAAATTCAGTGGTGGTTACAGTTGCTTTCGGGGTGGTCTTGCACGGCTTTCTAGTAAAATCCCACCATTTAAGATATCCAACAAGCTTATAGCATCGTTCTTTAGTATGATCAACCTCCTTACAATGAGTACATGTAAAGTGAGGGTTTTTAGGAGGAAGTTTTCCAACAGAATGAGGAGGGTCAGAAAATCCAGGAGGAGAACCCTGGCAACGCTGGGACTGAGAAGCATTAACTGTTGAAGAATAGGACGCCTCCATGACAGAGGCTTGATGCAGAAGAGGTGCATAGAGGATTGTTCGATTGTTATTGAAGCGTCGGACATGAGCATATGTTTGCTCAAGATCCAATTTATGTTCTCTCCTCAACAGTTCTTCACAGACTTGACTAAGTTCAGCATCAACTCCCATCAAAAATATGTAGACTCGTTGATAGGTCATACAGGAAGATTTATTCACAACGCCATCCACAGTTTCTTGAGAGTGCGTCATGCGGTGATCCATTTCATCGAGCCATTCAACAAGCTCGTTGTAATATGTGGAGAGATGTTTTTCATTCTACTTTGTTGTATAACACAAACGATGAAGCTCAAAAATTCGAGTTTCATCACAATCATCATAGTAGGTTTTATATAAGGTATCCCAAATTGCTTTGGTTGTTGGTAATCTGAGATACCATTTTCGCACCCCAGGAGACATATTCTCAATGAGCCAGCACTTCACCTTGCCATTGTCAGTAGCCCATATTGAATACTCAGCAGAGGTAGCATCAAGAGGGTCCTTGGTGAGGAGATCAAGCTTGTTTCGTCCTTCAAGTCGAATTTTCATGTATCCAGACTAACTAGAATAGTTAGTTTCAGTGAGGAGTTCGCTGATGAAAAAAGCTGAGTTGTCTTGAATGGTGTTATGGAAGTGATTGTGAACAGGTTGCATGACTGCTCCATTATTGAGGATAAGTGCTCCACCAGTCATGTTCTCCATCTCTTCAAGGTTTGCAAGAATTCACAATTCAGATGCAGCGGGAAAAAAACGGTGGTGGTAATTCAGGGTTTCAATTCAATTCAGATTTTTTTTACAATCCAGGAATTCGGCTCTGATACCAAGTAGAATTTCGGTTCAGGGAGAATTCATTGATTTTCATTCATCCCAATTTCAGGGTTAATAAATATGTACAATTGGTTTTCTAATAGAAAATGATATTTACATTTCTATCACATCTATACAACTTTAATCCTAATTACAAAACAATATTTATGATAATACTTTCCAACAGGGTCTTCGAGTTGAATTAGGGCAAACAATAACATGCTTGAGTGCTAACTAGGAGCTAGCAAATTGCCACTAGCTACTAACCTAGGACAAGTCCACATGATCCTTATCCTGAAACAGCGATTAAGGACCTCAAAAATACTTCTTATTTTGCATATAAAAAAACATGGGTGATCAAATTGTCGAGAAAAAGAAAAATTATGGAGGAAAAGAAAAAGACCAACAATTTTCAACTTATTATGAGTCCAAATTCATGTTGTTAAATTACATGACGATTATCTCTACTATAATAAAGCAAAATTACCCATAATATAAAAAAGCTAATCACAAATAAAATGGTTTGTATAGCAAATTCTTGATAAAAAATAGAGGGTTTGACTATTTTCACCGAGTAATTCTACAATATGCGGAACACAAATATGCAAGGGAGTAATCTATGGTATAGTTTTTCTCATACACTATTCATTTAACCCCAACGTGGTTGAGATTGCGACAAGTGTCCCGCACACTTGTGTGCAGCACACTATAGGTGCACTCATTTTCACCCGACAAACATCTTAGTTCACCCCTTATATTCAAACTTGCCTATTTTACCCTTGAATTTATATAAACATCAAACAACTCTTTTAAAAAAAATTAATTAAACTAAAAATCTAGAAGCTTCTCGTGTGCGTGAGTCGCACCACAACTATCAAACCAACCTAGAGTAACCAACTCCCTCTTTATTTGGTTCTTAAGTTTATTTTTCTTCTGATCTTCTTCCCTCTGCAATGAAGAAGAAAACTATCACAACCAGACATATATAAAGTTTTCATTGTAGTAGAATCAATCTACAAATTATGTTATCTGTGATATTTTTTTGGTGGAGTTTAATGTTGACAGTTAAATTAGAATCCAAGTTTGAGAAGAGTAAATAATAGTACGTTGAGTTTAATTTTTTGATTTTTATTTTCCTTAAGTTTCTTTTTTTATTTTAGATTAGAGGGTAAAATTAGATATTTAAGTGTTCAAATTGTCAAAAATACTAAATCGCTGTTTCTTGAAACAGTGATTAAGGACTTCAAAAATACTTCTTATTTTTGCATATATAAAAACCATGGGTGTTTAAATTTTCATGAAAAAGAAAAATTGTGGAGAAAAAAAAAATAACAACAATTTTCAACTTATTATGAGTCCAAATTCATGTTGTTAAATTACATAACGATTATCTCTACTATAATAAAGTGAAATTACTCATAACATAAAAAAGCTAATCACAAATAAAATGGTTTGTATAGTAAATTCTTGATAAAAAAAATAGAGAGCTTGACTATTTTACCGAGTGATTTTATAATATGCGGAACACAAATGTGTAAGGGAGTAATTTACGGTATGATTTTTCTCATACACTATTCATCTAACCCCAACGTGGTTGAGATTGCGACAAGTGTCCCGTATACTTGTGTGCAGCACACTATAGGTGCACTCATTTCCACCCTACAAACATCTTAGTTCACCCCATATATTCAAACTTGCCTATTTTACCCTTGAATTTATATAAACATCAACCAACTCTTTTTAAAAAAATTAATTAAACTAAAAATCTAGGAGCTTCTCGTGTGCGTGAGTCGCACCACAACTATCAAACCAACCTAGAGTAACCAACTCCCTCTTTATTTGATTTTTAAGTTTATTTTTCTTCTGATCTTGTTCTCTTTGCAATGAAGAAGAGGACTATCACAACCAGACATATATAAAGTTTTCATTGTAGTAGAATCAACCTACTAATTATCTTATCTGTGATACTTTTTTGGTGGAGTTTAATGTTGTCGGTTAAATTAGAATTCAACTTTGAGAAGAGTAAATAATAGTACGTTGAGTTTAATTTCTTGATTTTTATTTTTCTTATGTTTTTTTTAAAATTTAGATTAGAGGGTAAAATTAGATATTTAAGTGTAAATATCAAATGTATGGTGAACTTAGATGTTTGTGAGGTGAAAATAGTCCCACCCAAAATAAAAATTTAAAAATAAAAAACACTAACTTCTTCCTCTTTTTTCTCTCACTTCCACACCCAACGGATGTTGATTTTTTCTACGCAAATTTCTTTTGTGACCTCCTAATTTGCTCAATCGACCTCTCATGCTTTCTACACCTCCAATTTCTTTTTTATTACATGCAGTTGCCTCAACATACTTCTCTGTCAATTCCAATATTAACCTTACTTCATTATATTCCCTCAGTCAAACTCCCGTTCTGTGTTCTTCTTCTTTCTTGACGTAAAGAAAAATATCTACATGCCATTTCCATCCTCAAATCTTCAACAGAAGTTATTGAGTTCATTTCAAAGTGATTTAGAATGAAAAATAAAATAGTTTACATAATCAACTCCATATAATTGCGAAAGGATGAAAAAAGAAGCTGTGAAAAGAAGCTAAGAAACTTCTATAAGTATTGGCTATATTCTATCAACAATCAAGCATCTGTATAATTGCCCGAATCTTTTAAACCTGCAATTGTTTCCACACGTCTTTCCACAAGAAGTAACAGTCTTCTATATTGAAAGGACACAACCCCGATTCAGTTACCTAAACCAGAATCGAACCCCTTTTAAAAATACGAACCAACAAAAATTTTTCAAAATTTCGGCAGAGTTTCGTTACTATCGTGGAATTGCATAAACCTGCACCCTGAAAATAACACTTCGTCCTATGCCACAAAAGCCAAACCGTGGGCACCAATCCCATCCGGATTTCTCAACATCATAACATAAACAATAAACAATAATCATACTGTACTATATATAGTATATCCGTGAAAATCCTTATAAACACGTATCAGAATGTATCAGAGCAACCTCTAGTGTAAATATATACAATATATACATCAGTAGGCGAAACAAGAACCTACTGGAAAACACAGGTAGCTCAGATCACTAGCCTCCAACAGCGACGTGAAACACCAAACCTGAACTGCAACTGGGCACAGAAACCGAAAAGCCCAGGGGAAAGACATGAAAACTGTTAGAGTGAGTGGACGAAAAGATAATTGTCTTTCGCCGAGCAATATATATTTATATATATATATATATTATAAAATCATATGCGAGTCCAGATGCATAAGTAAGGAAAAGGTACACGAGGGAGACTCTAACTCCTCACGTGTACAGAGCATGCATAAAAATCTCACGGGGTCACTCGTGGACACATCCGTGCTAGTACAGTCAGAATCACGGGGTCCCTGGCCCACACGTGACTCTAGCCAGAAAAGGCCTCAGGTCAAAGGTCTGCCTCCCCCCGGTAAAGGCCTCGGGTCAGGAGTCACAGCCTCCCCTGGTAAACATCATCGGGGATCAGCCGGGATGCGGGTGTATCGATACAACAACATATATAAGGATTGTACTCTGTGTAAATCAAATCATAAATAGTTCGATGCAAATGCATGAAACAATATATAAGTGTATGTATACTCGTATACGTATATCCGTATATGTATAATCGTAAAACACATGCTCATGTAATCCAAAATTTCATATGCATGCTCAAGCTCATAAAACGTGTATAAAGACTCGCAAACAATCCGTGAAAAGAAATTGTACACTCACAGATAAGCAAAACGCGCACTCGCGCTAATCTCGTGGTCCGGCGGAAGATCCCTCGCCTGAAGCACGATCACGATTCCGATCTCGATCTCCTGAACATTCACAAAATACAACTGATCAAAATCAAAGTCCACAACTCTGTACTGAACCACGGAAACCAACCGTTCCTGAAAATATGCAATGCAATACAAAACGATTAACGAAATTCCTGAAATCTCCACTTGAAACCCTCGACTGAAAATCGGCTAGCCAAATCAATTCGAAAACCTCTGGACGATAATCAGGGCGCGATTACGAGAAAAACGACATTAAAAACGTCGAAATCTGAAGAAAAAAAAAAAAAAAAAAAAGTCAACCCTCCACCGTTGACCGCCGCCGCCGGCGGCGGTGCGCCGTCAACGGTGGAATTTCATGGCCAAAATTTCCAAAACTCAAGATCTCAATGAGCCTAACCTCTTTCACAACTACCACCAACACCGAATCAAACCGGAACCCCTTCAATTCAAGCCAAAACCGAACGAAAATCCTTCCTCCGGTGATCTAATCGGACCTCACTAAAACCTCAACCATAGCTAAGATCAAGCATACCATAAGATTCAGAGGGGTAAGGGGAGTCGAACCCCCCTAACCACCACCACCGTGGCTCGCCGGAACCACCCAAACCGTCACCGGCGACCAACCCGTTTCGGCCTCAATTCGAACTCAACGAAAACCCAACCAATTTCAACAAACTCAAGTGCCAATCGACTCGAAATTGAAAGGAGAAGCTAACCTTACCCTTCACTTGGCCGGAGGTGGCCGGAAAATGGTCGTCGGACGGCAAGAACCAAAACGGAAAGCTTTCCACTTCGGGTCAACGGTCAAATTTCCATTTTTGGAAAGTCAACGGTCCGGCCAAACTTCAACAGTGTTTTCGACAATTTTACGACTATTTTCGATATTTATACTCGCGCCTCGGGTCAATCGACGATTCGAAATGGATAACCATCACGATTCGGATAAACACGAAACAATCGGATAAATTCGTCGAAAACTGAAACTTCGAATAATCACAATATATTCCTCAGTTATCGGAAAAATCTTCCGGAACCGCCCTCGAGCTCGAAATCACATACTCTACAACTTCCGTGAAGACACCCAACTAGTATTCTCGACCGAAAACATAGCCGCGAATAGAATCGGTAAACCACATATATAACGTAAAACTACGACTATGACCAATCTCGGAAATCATGCAGAATACACAACTGATTCTGGTTAGGGTCGTCACATATATAGCACTTTCAGCTGTATAAACCCAGAAAACCCTATGGGCATTTTATGTTAATTAACAACTCCCCTACCTCCTATACTTAGGGATTTGACACAGAGATAAATAGATTAGAGACGCGTGGGTAGCAAAGAGAAAAGCCCACTATATACATAGTTATCTACGTATAGCATAATTTGCAGAGCTTCAAGCCATTTTATTTTCTTTTGAAAAATACCTTGTCCAATGACTTCATATATGAGTGAAAGATTATATTGTGGGGATATCATAAATCTTTACAGAATCATAGAATAAGTGTTTGAAGAACATGAGAAGAAGAAGGATAAGAACTGGAAAACCTATTGAACTTGTAGTTCATACGAAACGGTAAGGTATAGGAAAAAGTTAGGATTTTATTATTTTGTCTAAATTTGTTATTTTGTATGAAGATAATTGTGTAATATACTAATATAAAACAAAAGGAGGTACATTATGTTTAAGGAAATAATATATATTTCTGGTATTCCGGTGTGTGTCTTGTCGTAATTAACATAGAAGTACATATTCTCTCAATCTCTGATTGATAGGCATATTGATTGTAACAGATTGTAATGCCTATTTAAAGTTATCACTACAACATTTAAGGCTATTGCCGGCGACTTAAAGTCGCCGGCCTTTCTTTTTTGGTCGCCGGTGATAGTCATTACCGGCGACAAGTCGCCGGTAATACTCTCGCCGGAAATTTGGCGCCAGTGAAAATATTACCGGCGACTTAATTTTCAAGTCGCCGGCAATGATGGGGGCATTACCGGCGACTTGAGTCGCCGACAATAATGGGGAATCACCGACGACTCAAGTCGCCGGTAATGCCCCCATCATTGCCGGCGACTTGAGTCGTCGGCAATGTTGCTCCGCCGTGGCCGGAAAATGAGGGGTATTGCCGGCGACTTAGGTCCAAGTCGCCGGCAATACCCGGAGAAATTTGTCAAAAAAAAGCCGATTCTAGATTGGGCCCAATTCCAGAACCTGCACTGAAAAATAGAAATCGTACGAATACAAGTTCAACAGTACACACATAATTGTCCAACGTACAGTACAAACAACAACAATACGAAAATAAACTACAACTACACGTCAGGGTCGAGGAAATCCATGTGGACGTAATCATTTGAACTCCGGTGGCTACCATAGTCTTGCTGTGGCGGTGACTGCTGCAGTGGTGGATCAGTGTAGAACACAGGAACCGGGGGAGGTGTGGGGAGCGGTTGTCCGGTAGTCTGGCACGCGTACATCGTCTGCATCCATGTGAACATTTGCGTCTACTGCTGGACCATCATTCGGTGTTGCTCGACAATCACCCGGTACTCGGCATCTCTAACTGCATGTTGCTCGGCCAATTGCCGCATCTCCTCCATCTGCCTCCTTTGCTCCTTCAACTCCCTCTGCGTCTTCTGAAGCTCCGCTGCTAGGTTAGAGTTCCTAGAAGTTGAAGTTCTTGACCCGGTAGAGTATTCCGAAGTGTTCTTCAATACTCCTTCGCCCGCCGAGCCCATTCCCCTGCAGTAGTAGGTATTTTTTCCAGTCCCGCACGCTTTTGCCATGATCTGAGC
Organism: Geum urbanum; assembly: GCA_946800695.1. Classification (NCBI taxonomy): domain Eukaryota; kingdom Viridiplantae; phylum Streptophyta; class Magnoliopsida; order Rosales; family Rosaceae; genus Geum; species Geum urbanum. The sequence continues at coordinate 32,844,928 of OX327012.1, forward strand.
CGTTATAGGGCGATCAAGCGAATCGATCTGAGAGGCATACTGGGTCACTTCTTCCTCCGAGCAGTCAGGATGGTTGTTTCGAGCTATATTCATGGTGACTTCTGTGATCGCCTCCTCCACTCTCGCCTAATTTAAAAGCGAATATGAATAACGTATTATTAAAGAAAATAAATTAATAGAGAAAAATAGTTTTATTAACACATGCATATGTGAAGTAGAAAATAATGAGGCGAAAGACTTACCGCTTCTTCAGGGTACTGCAGATAGAACTTCTGATGAATAAACACCAACGGGTTGACTTCTTGTTGTTGCTGCATCTTACTCGACCAACCCAAATAGTTGAGTGAACCTGCATGATGGGCCTTAGTATTTTTCAATCTGTTCTCCCGGTTCGTCTTGGAAATCGCCTTGTTTGATAAACATATGTAAAAAAATTAGTAACTAACTATTTCAATGTGATACGATACATTAGGGTTGTAAGATATATTCAGGATGCATACCTTCGCTTTGGGGTGCTCGAAGTGGGCTATCAGCCACAGCCACTCGTACTCCCTAAACCGGAATTCGCTAGGGGTAGAACCTCGGCCTAGCTCCTTGTACTGTGTGTAATGTTTTGAAAGCTCGTTCTTCCACTCTTTATACCTATATTAACACCAGAAAAAAAAAGTTAGAGATATTAAAACACATGATAAACAAAAATCTAACTCGATATATACTCAAATAACTCGAATCACATCACCTGATATGTAGTTGACGCTCTACCCACGTGTGAATAAGGCATTCATCCACGTCAAACCACACCTGCAAGATGAATATATAAACGGTAAAATTATATATTTATTCGGACTTAATTAATAAATGTAAAATTTACGTAATGAAAATAGGATTTAACTCACACTCAGTGCATTATGCACTTGCATCTTCACGTAAAGAGGCACAGATTCCCAATCTGGCCAAAGCATTGGGACCTTGTCCCGCACGACGGCCCCAGCCATGCTGGCATACTTTCGCATGGTGTCAAATGTCTCGATCACCTCACCATGCTCATTGGCCCTAATAAGCGTTTTCCTTCCCCCGGTAGCCTGCTCAAGATTCTTCCCGGTGCAGGGGCCTCTAGTCTTTCGTTTTCCAGTGCCATTAACGAAATTTCCTAATAATACAATGTCAACAAATTGATATCATTAATTGAACCTATCGTAAGTCTTAAGTAATAATTAAGTAATCAATCTTGTTAAATAAAATTTACCTGCATCGTCCGTTTGCTGGTTGGTGCACCTCGCACTTCAAAGATACACGGGGTCGAATGGGATGAAGTTGTATGCTTCCTCCACGCTCAGGAACTCCGGCCGTCCTTCAATATAAATAGGCCTCCCCCTATCATCGAATTCAGGGATCACAGGAATCTCGTCGGGCAGGAAGAGACCGGACGGCGGAGATAGACGAGGCCTGGACGATGAGGCGCCAGCACTATCTGCCTCAGATGATTCCCGTGAAACGGGAGTAGGCACCGGGCCAATAGGGGGCATTCGGATAGAGGGAGTTTCTGATGCCCCCGTTGAGTGTCGCTCGTCTGTGGGTCTGCTGACTGAGGGTCTGCTGACTGAGGCTCGAGGCTGGACTGGGGGTTGCACGGATCCGGATCGTGTAGCTTCCTCCTCTCCTCGCGTAGCTAGCAACATTTTTGTGCGAGCATTCATAATTGGGCCACTGCACGTGTTGCTGACTGCGGCTGAGGAACCTTGACTGTTGCTCCCTCCACTGTTTCTAGTCCCTCTCCGTTTGATGCCTCCAAGCCAATTTGCCGCAAAACCTCCTGCACATCCAACAATTAGTCCTGGATTCGGTTCTATGAAAATTAAGGAACCGGAACCGTAAGGAACCGGAACCGGAACCGGAACCATTTGGTTTGGAACCAGAACCAGAACCGATAACCGCTACAACCGGAACCGGAACCGTTCAAAACGGTTCCAGTTCCAAACGATTATATGTTCCAACAATTAGTCCTGGTTTCGATTCTATGAAAAACTGGAACCGTTTGGAACCGGAACCGTTCGGAACCGGAACCATTTAGAACAGGAACCGTTTCGAACCGGAACTGGAACCGGAACCGTTTTGAACCGATAACCGCTATAACCGGAACCGAACGGTTCCGGTTCCAAACGGTTCCTGTTCCAGTTCTGGTTCAAAACGGTTCCGGTTCCAAACAGTTCCGGTTTTTCATAGAACCGAATCCAGGACTAATTGTTGGAACCGATAACCGTTTGGAACCGGAACCGTTTCGAACCGTAACCGTTCGGAACCGGAACCGTTTCGAACCGTTTGCATCATATCAACATTAAATTAAATTTCATAGGCCAAATGCTTATGATATCATATAAAACATTAAATTAAATTGCATCATATCATATCGATCATTACGAATATAATTATCAAAATATCAATTAAATATTACCCAAATGCTTATTTAACCAATTAATTAAGTTAACAAATATATCTTAAATTATCAACTATATCAATTAATCCAAATGACCTTAATTTGCCCAACACCTTAAATTACCTATATCAATTAAACCTATATCAATTAATTTGCCCATGCAACACCTTAAAAATACAATATAATTATCAACTATATCAATTAATCCAATTAAATCACCTTAAATTACCTAAATATTTTCTACATATATCCAAACATACACTTGCCTAATAATTATCAAAAATTAACTCAAAACCCAAAACTTAATTAATCAAGTTAATTAAAATGCATACAAATATAATTAAAATGCATATATATACACATAATTATAAAAAAACAAAAATAGAGAGAGAGAGAGAGAGGACCTGTCATGGTGGAGCTCGGATTCCGGCGGCGGAGGTGAGGGGAGGAGGTAGAGGAGGAGGGGAGGAGAGGTAGGGGAGATTTGGGGTTTTTGGGTTTAGGTATTTTTGTGTGGAGAGGAGAGAGGGGAGGGGAGAGGGGAGGAGAGATTTGAGGAGAGGAAGAGAGGTTAATTTGAGAGATTTGAGGTGAGGAAGAGATGGGGTTAATTTTAGGGTTTTCAAGGAAGAAGGGGAGGAGAAGAAATGAGGCAGCTCGAGCTGCCTATCCTGGGTTATATCGAAGTATTGCCGACGAGTTACGAGTCAACTCGTGGGCAATACTATTACCAACGAGTTAACTCGTGGGTAATAGTATTGCCCACGAGTTGATAAGCAACTCGTTGGTAATACTATTACCAACAAGTTGATAACTCGTTGGTAATACTATTACCAACGAGTTGATAACTCGTTGGTAATAAGCAACTCGTTGGTAATGATAGTGATTCCCGACCAATTCCGACCAATTTACGGCCAATTTCCGACCAATTCCGGGCCAATTTCCGACCAATTCCGGGCCAATTCCCGGTCAATTTACGACTATAATTTCCGACTATAATTTACGACGTACTATAAATACGACTATAATTTCCGACTATATACACGACTATAATTTACGACTATAATTTACGACGTACTATAAATACGACTAGAATTTCCGACTGACTATAATTTCCGACTAGAATTTCCGACTGACTATAATTTCCGACTGACTATAATTTCCAACTGACTAGAATTTCCGACTATAATTTTCGACTAGAATTTCCGACTGACTAGAATTTCTGACTGACTAGAATTTTCGATTATAATTTCCGACTAGAATGTCCGACTATAATTTCCGACTATAATTTACGACTAGAATTTTCGACTAGAATTTCCCACTAGAATTTCCTACTATATATAATTTACGACTACAATTTCCCACTAGAATTTCCGACTATAATTTTCGACTATAATTTACCTCCAAGCCAATTTACGACTATAAATACGTACATCATTAACGTACTAAGGATGATAATCATAATCATCTTCATCACTTGAGTCTGACTCGGTTTCATAGGTAACCTCTGGCAATATGTGTCGCTCCTCGTCATCTGAATCAGCGTCAACTTCATTTGGATTAACATCGAGAAGTTCTGCTCCAGTAATTCAAACCACACTCCCAGATCTCACATTATTAAGGCGAATCGTAGATGATTCCGGAATGTCAAAAGCGTTCGGCTCTTGGTATGCAGTAACTTCTTCATCATCTGCGGTCTCACCAAGTGTGGCAGCACTGTATATGTTTCTATGAGCAACATGGTTAACCACCTTCCACGGGACTTTGTTGAGAAAATCGTCAAGGTAAAACACTTGTTTTACTGATGTGGCAAGAACGAAAGGGTCTTCTTTATACCAGCTTGTAGCAGTATTCACCGAAAATATTCCGTACTGATCGATCCTTGTGTTCTCCGGGCTAGTATCAAACCATCTACACTTGAACAAGTACACTTTCATGCGGTTCCCATAAATTAGTTCAACAACTGAATGAAGGACACCGTAATAGTCAACGCCATCCTGCCCACTATGGACCATCACCCCACAATTCTGAGTTTTCAGTCGGTCGTCTCGATTTTCACATATAAAATTCACGCCATTGACCTGACACATCGAGTAAAATTTTGAAGCTATCGGTTTCATCGCCAAGACCCTCAATTCGTTTGACCACTCTGGGCAACCATCATTTGCTACATGGTTCATCTGAAAACGATAAGAAACCACACAAGAAATTATGAACATAGAAAAATTAAACCACGTACACACATGCTATATAAGGATATAAAAAATATATATATACACATATACCCTTACCCATTGACCAAAGTAATTTGCAAACGTCATGTTGTGGTCATCAACATTTCCGGCAATAGCAGGGCAGTGAAGATGATAGTTTTTCAAATATTGTACTTCTGGACAGTTAATTAATACCGACCAGTGGGCAATGACTACCTCATTTCCATCCAACTTGTACGACTTTGGCAAGCTTCCATGTACTACCACGTCATTGGAGATGATAGAAAGGTTGAACTGGGGTTTGTCTATCGGCATCTGTTGTTGGGGGTCCTCCAGCGCTCCCAAATACAAGTTGGTGTACGTTACACACTCGTGCGCAATATATGCTTCAGCGATACACCCTTCAGGTGCATATTTATTCTTCACATAGTCCTTGTAGGCTCCCAATTGTCTACAAGTTAACAAGTTCATGTTATGATACTTAAAAAATAAGAATTTACATATAAAAACAGAGGCAAACCAAATGTATGAATCATTTGTACCTTTCCATGGGATACATCCAAGTGTAGTGTACGGGACCGGTAAGCAACAATTGTTTGGGAAGATGGATCATCAGGTGAGGCATGATGTCGAAAAAATTTGGGGGAAATATCCTCTCAAGCTTGCACATGATAAAAATGATGTCATCTTGCATCTCCCTGAGATCTGATTTTTTAACTTCCCTGGTGCATAACTTCTGAAAGAATCTTGACAAGGCTACCAACGGCTCCACCACCTCTTTGGACAGGTACCTCGAATGAAAATAGGGAAAATGCGTTGAAGCAGTACATGGCAGTCATGACTCTTTAATCCGTACATCTTATTGTCCCGGAAGTTAACACACCTGCTTATATTTCCTGCATAGCCATAAGGATACCTGTATATATAGCCATAAGCAACAATTATATTTCTCGCATATAACCATATATAAGTAAAAATTATATTAATTTCCTGCATAGCCATAAGAATATATACCTGACGTTACTCAGCCACCCAAAAATTTCATGCATATGCTTCGGCTTGACGGTGTAAGGAGTTTGCGACATTTTTTTCTTACCATCTCTTAACCATAAATGTTTCCGCAGTCCCATAGCTTTCAGATCAATGCGTGCCTTAGGAATGTCTTTTGTTTTCCCCTCCAAATTAAGAACAGTGCCCACCACACTTTCACACACATTCTTCTCTATGTGCATGACATCTATGTAGTGTCTGATAGGCAACTTGGGCCAGTAGGGGAGTTCCCAGAATATGCTCTTGTGTGTCCAAAACTTATATCTTTCGGGCTTGTCTGGAATTGACGCCACTATCTCAGGATGATTGCTCAACTGGCCAAAATCATATTCATTCAACACTTCCAAAATTTCATCCCCTGTCTATCGCCTGGGTGCCACACCTGTTTCCACAGTCCCATCAAAAACGTCTTGATCCTGCCTAAATGGGTGATGATATGGAAGCTAACAACGGTGACGCATCTGAACAATTTTACTGCAATGAGGACTGCAACAATCAACAGTCATGCACTCTGAACAAGCCCTGTAACCCCTGGTAACGTTTCTCGACAACATACCGCGGGCAAGAAAATCATTGATGGTGCCAACAAGCATGGCATGCATCTGGAACATCTCATTTTTGAACCTATCGTAAGTGGGGTGGCCACACTCACTCAGGTACTTAAGCTTCTCAATCAAAGGCCTCAAATACACATCGAGACACTTTCCTGGATAACCTGGGCCCGGAATTAACAGAGTCAGCATATTGTATTCCTTCTTCATGCACATCCATGGTGGAAGGTTGTACGGTACCAAAATAACTGTCCATATACTGTATTGAAGACTCATGTTGCCAAAAGGATTGAATCCGTTAGATGAGAGCCCTAGCCAAACATTTCGGACCTCTGCTGCAAAATGATCAAACTCCCTAATCATGTGCTTCCAAGCCTCTTCGTCGGAAGGGTGTATAAGGGTGTCATCGTCAGGCAAATTCCTCTCAGGCCACCATCTCATAGCTTCGGCCGTAGAAGCACACATGAACAACCGCTCCAGCCTATCAATAAGCGGGAAATATCGAAGTATCTTCACAGCTTTCTTGTTGCCAGCAGGAGTCAACTTATACCTTTCTGTAAAATATACCGGGCAGACTTCAAGGTCTTCAAGATCTTTTCCCCAGAAGAGAATACAATCATATCTGCATGCATGGATTTTGATGTAGGAAAGCCCAAGATCTTTCAGGATATGTCGCACCTTATGATGAGTGGTAGGAAGACGATGACCAGGTGGCAGTAGCGAAGCAGTCCACTTCAGCTAAGAATCAACAGCTTTGACAGACATTTTGTTCTCCATTTTGAGCTGCATCACTCCCATGACACTTTCAAGAACGGTCTTACTACAACCGTCGTACAACGGAGTCTGTTGCAATGCAATCAAGTTGTTGTACTTGTCCACACCGCTTGTGTTGACATGAGCTCCAGGTAATGGCTCGACTGGCTCAATATGGGGGAAACCCTGCACGACGGGAGGGACATTTGGTGCTTCATCAGCAAATACACCGTTCTCATGAGGAAACATATCATTGATTAACATCGATGTTGGATCATAGGATGGACTGGCCCTCTCAGCAAAATGTCCATGATCATAGGATGAACTGTCCCTCTCACCAAATTGTCCATGATCATGCGGACTCACTAACGATGTTTCACCGTGATAAATCCAACGAGTGTACTTATCCCAAAACTCGTATTTACTCAGGTGCTTCTGGACTTTATCAATGGGAAAACGAAATCGATCGCTGCGACACTTACATTCTTTACACGGGCAATAATGAAGTGTAGTGTCTCCACAATTAACCTTCACAAAATCCACAAAACTCCTAATTCCACGGTGATATCTCACATCCCATCTTTCCAGGCTCATCCAACTCTTGTCCATCCTGAAAATTCTAACATTACGTACTATAAATATATATATACACACATTAATTCACTACTAATTAATTAATAAATCATCATTAATTACATTCGATTCATCCGATTAATTAACAAAAGTTGACCCATGCATGCATATAAATTAAAAAATATATATATATACCAACAATTCACAATTACAAATTAACATGCCTGTATATATATATAGACATATTAACAATTAATATTCACAAAATAATTTTATATCCATACATATATATATACACAAATTAACATATTTTCATCGAAATAATCTCAAAATCAACAGTCAATCACTCGAAATCAACAATATATCTACTCTATTTGCATATCAAACCAAATCGATATCTCAACTCTATATCGATCTAATTAAATCAACACACACACACATATATATATACGTATATACGTACGTACCTATATATAGCTACGTATATAGCTTCCCGAGCGGGTTTCCGACGCCTTTTGACAATACCCAAGGATTTCAGAGCGTTTTCCTTCTTTCGATTTCACCGCATTTTTCTATATCCAAATGAATGAGCTGCTGCGATCTGGATCTGATATAAGAGGTATTGCCGGCGATTCATTAAATCGCCGACAATGGAGTTATTGCCGGCGAAATTCCGGCCAAAAATCGCCGAAAATTGTGGAAAATTATTGCCGGCGACTTTCTCCGTCGCCGGCAATAATTTTTCACCATTGCCGGCGATTTTTCGGCCGGAATTTTGCCGGCAATGGTGGAGAGATTATTGCCGGCGACGAAAAAGGTCGCCGGCAATAATTTTGAGCATTGCAGGCGACTTTTTGGACTTTTTGCAGGCGACGGTGCAAGTCGCCGGCAATGCTCATTATTGCCGGCGACTTGCTCCGTCGCCGGCCTTTTTTTTTTCTTTCTCGCCGGGAATAGTGCAAAGTGTGGTAGTGTATATATTAATGAATAAAGTACAGCTTCAGATCATATCTTTTGTGTATCTATTTTCTCCTTCAATATATTATCAGCAGTTCTTGAGTTGATAGACCTCAACCCAAACCGTACAACAGAAAGAAAAAAAAATACCCTAACCCTAAACACAAAAACATCCACCGTCAGCCTCCTCCCTTGATGGGATCATCACCAATGCCAACCATCAACGTCAAAGCTCTCCACCGCCGGTTTTAACGGACTTTGCTTCTTCAAACTTTCCTTAAAGATTTCATACCGAGCATAACATCCTTGAGGTAAATCAACTAACCTTCTTCGATTTTGAATTATGTTGCAAAACTTAATTACCGCAATACCCTAGATCTACGTCTAGATTTAGGTTGAATTTTTATACCGTGATTTACTTTTTATTCCCTAGTTCCTATGGATTACTACATGTTAATAAAAAGTTGATATTAGTGACGGTGATGGGGGAGTCATAGTTATTGGTGAACATCACGGTTATAATTTCACACAATGAAAAGAAAAAAAGTAAGTCAATATTTTGTGCCTATTTTTGAAAGTCACGTTTTTCTTAGGTGTGGTATAGAGCCATCGTTTTTGCATTGATTTTTGTGACCAAACATAATTGATCATGATTCTTATTCCCTAAACTTGATATTAGTGGTCATAGTTCTTTCGATTGGATACTAATTACATCTCTTATCTTTCGTAGATGACTGAGTCTGATAGGTCTAAATTTGACATCCTAGACATTCAAGGAAAAGAATACCATTGATTGGTATTCAACGTTGAGAATACCTTTCTCGGGAAATGTCTTACTGATACCATCAAACTAATACCACCTGGTACAGAAGCTGACGATGACACTACGGCTCGAAAAGCTTAAGCTTTCATATTTTTTTAGGAGACATATTCATCGAACTCTGAGGAAACAGTACTTGCTAAAGGATGATCCCGCAAATTTGTGGACGACTTTACAAGAACAATTCAATAATGTGCATAACGCACAACTTCCAGAGTTACAGGAAAAGTGGGACTCAATCTGGTTGATGGATTTCCCTAAAATAAATATTTTTTATGAAGCAATGTTGGAGCTACAGCCAGAGCTAGCTATTTGTGACGTTGTGAAGACCGACAAAGCTATGGTCGAGAAGTCTTTGACCACTTTCCCTACTTTCATAGACACACTCGCACATCAATATCGTATAGATTACGAGCAAGGAAAATTAAGATCATTCAGTGATTTCATGAATGTGCTAGCCAAGAAAGAGAGGTATCATGTTATTCTTCTCAACAACAATGCTAGGCCAGCTGGTACAAATAAATCTCATGAGATGTATAACACGGGTGAGAAGACACGTAAGAAAAAAAATAATGGTCGTTCTGAGCCTTACAGAAATCATGGTGGTGGAGGAGGACATGGCAGAGGTCGTGGTAAAAGAGGACACAGTCGAACTTTAACTTGGACTCACCAAGACAATAGCCAAAACAACTACAACAAGAATCACTTCAATTACAGTCCTAGGAATGATGAAAATTCTTCTCATTCTACTTCTACTTATCGCTTGTCACCTTGCTATAGGTGTGGTTCTACTAAGCACATGCATAAACAATGTCATAGACCTAAGGATATTCAGAATGCCTACATACAACAGATGTAAGCAGTACTTGACACATGAAACCAACTATACTGAAGATCAAGAGATAAATGATTACGATGAAGTCAATCTCATTGGAGCATATGACACCAAAACAAGCCTAGAGACTATGAATTTTGATTTGTTGTAGTTGGTTTTGTTTGGAATAAGACAATCTTTGATGTAAGTTTTGATGTTGGCAAAGTGTTAGTAAAATTTTCTTCCTTTCAGTATTTGAAAGTGCTGAGAATGGTTATTTTCATACATACTGCTTGAATGGTTCAAAATATACATAAATCTATGGCACTATGACATCAAAATACCATAAAAATGAGACAAAATACATCAGATAAGGTTTTACATCAATTTTATCATGCCATGAGACGTAATCTACAAGGGTCCTTTCGACCGGTCAAATGTTGTTTGACATCGATTTTTGGATGTTGAATCGATCAGCACTCCAATCGAACTTTGTGATGTTTTGAAAACATTTGTGCCAACGTTTTTTCAATTGGAACAATATTGTGAGAATGGAAATGAGTTTTGTTTACAATCTCTATAGAATGTTGCTAACGATGCAATCTGGAGAGGTTTATGAGGATTTGTAGTGGTTTATATATTACTATTGTACGGATCATTTAATCTAATGCAGTCCATACTATTGTAAGTGACTCTGCCATATAAGCTTTTGCATTATGATGATCAAAATATTGAGAAATTCTCATGGTCATCAGTTCTTAAAAGCAAAGAAGTACGTGGGAATACCTAAAACCATCGGTTTAGATGGGGGGACTGAGATTACTCCACTCAGTCTAGGCTTGGTCTCCAAAACGAGCACAGCACAATCCCGTGTGGTTTTCCCACTGGATGTCTTTATGACAAAATCTAATGCACATCTCTTGGTTTGCAAAGTTTGTTCATTGCCTATAATGTTGTTTACATACATGATCTTCTTTTGCTATAGTCATAACTTTCATTCCTCCACAGATTGTAAGAATATATTTGTGGACCAATCAAACTGATATATGGACTATATTATAGTTTTGGTTACTGCATCAACGCATTGGTCACATGTCACTTTGTTATCCATATGGCATGCTATATTTACAAAACTCCTAGCATAGATTATTAAGCTTCGGGCTCACCACCTGGACAATCCAATCAGATCTATTAGCTAGATTGGATAATGTAAGAGAATTTACATAAATAAAAAATTGATGATTACTACATGTCAGTTGAGATTGAAGTTGAACATCTTGTCCCTCATGTTCATTCACAAAACAGTCTAGTAGAGGCAAAAATCAAGTAGTGACAGCTTGTGGCCAGAGCTTTGTTAATGTATACTAATTTATCGGTATTTGCCTAGAGATATGCAGTGTTACATGCAACTATGCTTATTCGATTGAGACTCGTAACACGTCAACCATTCAATGTGTACCAGTTGGTAACTAGGTACGAGCCTGGTATTTCATATATATGCATCTTTGGTTATGCTGTATATGTGCCAATTATGCCTCTACATCTACACATATTCAGAAAGTAGCATATTCGATGCCTGACTCCTTTACTGAAATCGTGAAAGTGACGAGATCGGTTATACCTGCTGCAAACAATCCTGCAAGGTTGAAAGTCCTTGGAATTGGGTAGGTTAATATAACATACACGCAAGGTAGCGTTTTCTCATGCCCATAGTGTGGGTGTAGTGTTGATCAAAATTCACTTGGGTTGTCAGTGAAAAGGCAAGTCATCAAGGCACAAAATGACCCTTCTATCATCAACATATAGGATTGTTTTTTACTACAATATTGTTTTAAAAATTCGACGTTGAAAAACACTGGGGGACGCCTCAGAGTCAATGACAATGTCAGTAAACAAAAAAATCTCACCAAATTAAACAAGTGCTAGTGATATTATGGATGGTTCTTTCATGTTCGTTAATGATGCGCTTTTCATCGCTCAAAAATTAACAACAATGAAATGAAACATCGCCATGTTGTGGATTGTCAACATAAAACATAATAACTAATATGGAAAGTAGCAATATAAGCTGAACTAAACTCTCTTACAAAAAGTAAGTTTTTGGTTAGGTAGTGTTGCGCGTTCATTACATAAACAAGTTGTTTGAGATGAAAGACCTTGGTAGGACTCGATTATGTCTCAGTTTAGAGATGGAACATCGAGTTTGTAGAATACTTATTCACTAGTCTGCTTATATCCAACTCAGACAATGGACAAAGCACACCCTCTTAGCACACCAATGATTGTTCGCAGTTTGGAACTCAAAATGATCAATTTCATCTGAATGATGATGTTGAGAAACTTTTGGTGTTGAGATTACATATCTTAGTGCGGTTGGAGCTTGATTATATATATCTTGGTGCACACATCCAAACATTACTTTCTCGATCTGCGCCTACGCAAAGTCATTGGAATAGAATTATTAATAACTTCATGAACTTGAAGGGATCCACTGATTTGGGCATATTATTTCCCTACAAAGAAAACAGAGAGAAGCTTGAAATTCCCGTATAAGGGATGGTTAAATCGCAACATGTAGGTCCTGGGATTTTCGACCTGTCAAAAATTGTACCATGGACGAACCCGAAGGTGTCAATCGACCCGTTGAGAGGATTGTTCGACCCTTTTTGAAGAATGCACCCTGAATCGACCTAAAGCTATCATTCGACCCGTCAAGGGTCAATCGACCCTTTGACCCGTTGGATTCCTCTCTGGTTGCGAGCACTGTACCATAATTCAGTGCGGTCCCTTACTCAGAGACACTATGTGATGTCTTGGTTGGTTTTTTTGATGCTGAGTATGTCTCTGACCCACATAAAGAACGTTCCTAAACTATATATGTATTCACCGTGGGGAACACGGTAATTTCTTGGAGATCAACAAAGTAAACCCTTGTTGCTACTTCCTCGAATCATTCTGAGACTATAGCTTTGCATGAAACGTTAATGTGTGTGTTTAGCTTAGGTCAATAATACACCATATTTGAGGGTCTAGTAGATCATCATCTACTACGACAACACGAACTTGCATTTTTGAGGATAATTCGATTTGCATTGAACTAACGAAGTTAGGTTACATTAAGGGTGTTCATACTAAACATTTTTCGTCGAAATACTCCTACAATTAGTAACATCAGAGGTTATTGAATATCCTTGTGAACCGGATTGGTTCGATGGATAATGCTGCTAACTTATTCACCAAGTTTTTACCAAAATCTACATTTTTGAAGCATGTGATACGCATTTGAATGTGAAGGTTATCTGAAATCCAAGATTGAGTTACTGATCAGGGAAAGTTCATTTGGTAGACATTGGGGAAGGGGGGGTGGCTGACGTCTACATCACATGTGGTCGTTTTGGTAATTTATGCGTTGTACCTTTTTTTTTCTTAGACCAAGCTTTTGTTTTACCCATGAGATTTTTGTTTGCTAGGCAAAGTTTGTAGCGAGACAATGGGTTATGCATCATCCATTAGGATCGCAACACAAGGAGAAAGGTTTAAGGAAATAATATTCATGGTATCCCGGTGTGTGTCTTGTCCTAATTAACATAGAAGTAGATATTCTCTCAATCCTTGATTTATAGGGATATTGATTATAACAGATTGTTATTTTTATTTAAGTTCATCAATCAATGAATAAAGTACAGTTTCAGCTCATATCTTCTGCGTATCTATTTTCTCCTTCAACACATTGAGCAATTTTGGAGGTCACAATAGAAATTCTCTTTTTTATCTCTACTATAATAAAAGGAAACTCTCTCTTTGGTGTCATCGAAATACCAAAAGTTAATTACCAAAATTACTAAAAATAAAAAACAAAACTAATAACTAGAAGAAAGACATAAATGAGGGCAATAATGTAAAGTAAAGTACAAACATATTTTTCTAAAAGAATATAAATCCAAACAACCGGTTCAGGATTTGCAGTCGAGAAAGAAAAGGGATTGGCAACTGTGTAAACTACTATGCAGCTACTACACCTCTCTCTTTTTTCTTTTTTCTTTTTTGGGTTACAAGTTACTGCATGTTCTTTGCCATTCGATCTTTAATTTTTTTTTCTTGCGCACGAGCGAAGACGCGGGCATGAACTCTGGTTATTATTAGACAATGTGTTAAGCGTAAATCTCGTTCCTCACTTCCTCTTAGCTCACACTTAGAAACAAAATATTTTTATTTGTAAAATAAAACAGGCTCACAATATTTGTATCAGTTAGATTATCAGTGAATCACGGTATAATATGAAGTAGAAAATACATGAGCTCGTTGTGTGCGGAACAACGAAAATAGGGTTTGAGAGGAAAAAAACATGTCTATGAATTTTCTGCATTTTTTTATTTTCTATACCAGTTATTTTTAAGTTTCTGAATTTTTTTATTCTATTTTTTTTTATGAAAATTAGGACCAACTACTTTTTTATTATGGACATTTTTAAAAATTCATATTTTGTAAAGACTGATGACACCAAAAAATAGATTTGACTTTATTAATAAAGATATGAATCTTTCTCGTTATTTTTATTTCGCTATTTTGCCGCAAAAGACCGTAGTTTCATTTTGTTTGGGAAGGTATTAAATGTGGATAAAGAGATCAATCGAAAATGAGACAAAAGAAAATCTATTTATGTTAGAACCTTTTTTGAGTTTTGAGTATGAAGTTATGTCAGAACCTTGACATCAAAACACAACCAAACCACATGGCTGTCTCCTCCCAATAATTAAGGAAGGTACCTAATTATTGTGTGGATAAGGAGATTATTATAAAGGAAGAATAACAGTTAAAGACAAAATAAGTATTAATATTATAGATAATTTAATCATAAATTGATTTAGACAATAAATAACAAGGTCTTAAACTTAAACGTAATATCAATGAATCCAACTCATTAAGTAGACTAAAAAAGTCAAATTACCCTTCTATAAGTAAATAAAACCCTAATTAAAATTACAGTAACAACAGACATTTTTTTCACCTCTCTCTCTCTCTCTCTCTCTCTCTCTCTCTCTCTCTCTCTCTCTCTCTCTCTCTCTCTCCCTCCCTCCCTCCCTCCCTCCCTCCCTCCCTCCCTCCCGCTCCCTCCCTCCCCTGCGACCATGTACGTAGTAGTAGTCGCCTCCAAACACGGCACCTTGCCTCCATGTGGCTTCCTCACTGCGCCACCATGAAACATGGCATCGTCGCACAAGCTTGCTGCACCTCATATTTTTCTCGCCTCCTCCACTCCTCCGCCACGAATGGCGGCTTTGGATGTCGTTTTCCAGATCTAAGTCCCTCACCGCCGTTCAAGTAAGTCGCATCGCAAGATCCTTCCCTTGCTCCCTACACTTACTATTGCACCTTCTCACCTCGGTCTCATCGTCATCGGCTTTGGTGGAGATCCGCCTCGGCTCGATGAGTCGCAGCCAATCCCCCCCCCTCCGCCTTTGACCACGTCGTCCTACCAGCCTGGTGTGGTTATTTTTTCTGATGAGTTCTTGTGAATTTGTAGAGAAATTTATGGATTTTTGTGAGTTTTGTGTAAACGGTCCGATTTCTTTGTGACATTTTTGTGATTATTAGTAGCGGTAGTACTTTTGTTTGTTGAACAACTAGATCGTTTCTCGTTTTTTTTTAGTATCAGCCTTTATTTCGAATTCACAAATGAAAATTTATGGAGTATTATGCTTTTGAAGCCACGTGAATTCTCTTCTCTTTTGAATTTTTCAGTAGTTGTTTGTTTTGAATTTTGCAGTAGCAATGTCTTGAATTTTTAAGTAGCAGTGTCTTGAACTTTTCAGTGGTGGTGTTTTCGATATTTTTGTAGCAGTGTCGTAATTTATTTATTTTCATGTTGTTGATATATTTTCATAAGTTTCTATTGTTTTTTTAAAATTGATTTTCAGTAGCAGTATCATATTTTTCAGTAGCAATGTTGTTATTTAATTTTTCAGTACCATTATTATTTAATTATTCAGTAGCAGTGTTTTCGATTCTTTAGTAACATTATTATTTTATTTTTCAGTAGTAGTGTTTTTGATGTTTTTTCAGTAGCAATGTTATTTGATTCTTTAGTAGCATTATTATTTTATTTTTCAATAGCAGTGGCTTTGATGTTTTTTCAGTAGCAATGTTATTTGATTCTTCGATAGCATTATTATTTTATTTTTCAGTAGCAGTGTTTTCGATGTTTTTGTAGCAGTGTCGTATTTTTTTTTTATAATTTTTCAGTAGCAGAGTTTTCGAGACTATTAATGCATTCGGGAATTGCTACTGTGTTTTTGTGACTACTACTTATTTTATTTTTCAGTAGCAGTGTTTTCGATATTTTTGTGACTGTTACTGCATTTTAAGTTCAATGACTACTACTATATTTTTAGGACTGTTACTGCATTTTTAGTTTGAATGTTGCTATATTATCAAACCGAAAATTGAATACAAAAAAATTTGAGTGAAAAAAAAATCTAACTAAAAAATATTGTTGAAAAGAAAAAAAAATATATTAAATATGTACGGATAAAATACATTAAATAGACATACACAAAAAACAAGGAAGGGTATTAAAAAGTATTAAAAAGTAAAAACAATAAAAATTAATTTTAAGTAAAATAAAAATTAAATACCACAAAAAAACGAAAAAAAATATAAAAGTAAATTTATATCTGTCGCATAGCAGCCTACAGGTAACTTGTTCTTAATTAACTTGTTCTTAATTATAAGATTTTATCCTTCATTATCTAAAATAAGAGATCTTATCTTTATCGTTAAGTGCATATGACACATTCATATTAATATAATTTATTTTACTATAAATCAACTCTCTCTTCCTCTCCATGGTCCCAAGGAAAAGTAAAATTCAAATTAATCAGGCTCCTAATCTTGTTTCCTGTCAACGAAACGTGGCACATTCTTTCTTGCCCATTTTGCTATTTTCTTTATTCGCGCGTCTGCGGCTCTCAATCTTCCTCCTCCTCTTCTTCTTTATATAAACCACTTCTCCACCTCGCCCCCAGTTCCTCAGAAACTCATCGTCTCCTTTATTCAAAAACAAAGCTCTCCATTTCTGACTATTTCAAAGGGAAAATTTGATTTTATCATCTGGGTTTGAATTGTCTTCCTCATTTGGGTTTTGGGTTGTTAAAAGTTTCGAGCTTTTTCGTGTTTTCGGGGGGTTCGGCAATGGAGGTGTCATTGGTTCGCAGCTCTCAAGTGAAGATTGGAAGGACTGAGTTGGGCTATAAGGAACTAGGGTTTTGTAAGTTTAATGGTAACTTGAAGACCAAGATAAGCTTTGATCAAAGCTCGAGCTGGGAAAACGGCCGGCTTCGGTTCACTCTCCGGGCCGTACAGTCGGAGTCGGTTCGACCCGTTAAAGTTCCGGGTCCCTCCAAAAGATCCAAATCGGTAAGCTTTCTTGTTTGCTTTGTTAGAAACTGATAGAATTGGAAAGTGGGAGCAATATAGAAGTAGAAAGTGTGTGACTTGTGAATTGCGACTGTTTTGGTTTTGGCCATTTGGGTGAAATTGAGATTAATCTGATTGTAATATAAATAGAAACAAATAACCAATTAGTTCACGAAAGGATGAAAGAAACGTAGTACCTAGTTTAGTTTATACTTTGTAGTTAGTATTTAGTAGTCAGTAGTAAGTTGTTTAGAGTTGGAGTGATTTAGCTTATCTTGCTTGGAGTTTGCAGAATGATGGGGTAAGATTACTGGTTGGATTACCCCTGGATGCAGTTTCAGACTGCAATTCGGTGAAGCACGCTAGAGCAATCACGGCAGGACTAAAGGCTCTAAAGCTATTGGGAGTGACCGGAGTGGAGCTTCCGGTCTGGTGGGGAGTTGTTGAGAATGAAGCCATGGGGAAGTATGAGTGGTCAGCTTACCATTCTCTTGTAGAGATGGTGCAGAAAGCTGGTCTTGAGCTCCATGTATCACTGTGCTTCCACGCTTCTAAGAAGCCGAATGTCTCACTACCGGATTGGGTGTCTCAAATCGGGGAGTCCCAACCTGGGGTCTTCTTTAAAGACCGGTCAGGGCGACAATACAAGGAGTGTTTATCTCTTGCTGTTGATGAACTTCCTGTTCTCAATAGGAAGACTCCGATTCAAGTTTACTGTGATTTCTGTGAAAGCTTTAAAGCGGCGTTCTCCTCCTTCCTTGGTTCCACAATTACGGTAAGCAACACTGATCTTTCAAAACTATAAAATGAAATATCAATCTTCTTTTGTATAGTATATGTGTACTGAACTTTCAATAACTCCTATTTGTTGCTAAATTTCAGGGCGTCTCGGTGAGCCTAGGACCAGACGGTGAGCTTCGATATCCTTCTCATCACCAAGCAGTCAAAAGTGGCAAAATTCCTGGGGTTGGCGAATTCCAATGTTTTGATGAAAACATGCTTAGCATTCTTAAACAGCATGCCGAAGCTACTGGTAATCCTTTATGGGGTCTTGGCGGTCCTCATGATGCGCCAAGCTATGACCAGGCACCGCACTTAAACGCTTTCTTCAAGGACCATGGCTCATGGGAGTCGCCCTATGGTGACTTCTTTCTGTCCTGGTACTCAAACCAGCTAACATATCATGGAAATCGGATGCTTTCCCTTGCTGCTTCTGCATTTACCGACACAGGAGTCACAGTATATGGCAGAGTCCCACTCGTTCACTCTTGGTACAATACAAGGTCTCACCCATCTGAGCTGACGTCTGGATTCTATAACACATCCTCTAGAGATGGCTATGAAGCAGTTGCAGATATGTTTGCAAAAAACTCCTGCAAAATGATATTGCCTGGATTGGACTTATCCGACGAACATCAGCCACAGGGATCCCTTTCGAGTCCTGAGTCATTATTATCGCAAATCAAGTCGGTTTGCGGAAAGCACGGGGTTGAAGTTTCTGGTCAAAACTCATCACTTTCAGCAGCCCCAGGAGGCTTTCAGCAGATAAAGAAGAACTTGCTAGGAGAGAATGCAATTGATTTGTTCACGTATCAGAGAATGGGAGCTTATTTCTTCTCGCCTGAGCATTTTCCTTCATTTGCTAGATTTGTCCGAAGCCTTAATCAATTAGAGCTGCAGTCAGATGATCTTCCTACAGAAGAGGAAGCTACTGAATCTATACATAATGTAAACTCAGAAGCAGGAATCCACAAGCAAACCGCTTAGAGAGGAACTAGAATTTTAATCATGTGAATATAGAACTTGTGTTTTATACTTGTATCTGTATCGAGAAAAAAAATTTAAAAAAATAAAGTACAAGCATAACAAGAGGAACCAATCTTCTGGTCAAATTATACGCTCAATTACATGTGTTGTAATTCACTCATTAGATGCAGCACTTGCTTTTCACATCTTCAGATTGGTAAAATGGCAAATCCACGGTTACTACAAAGTACAAACTTGTTGCCTACCACGGGATTCCAATTTTAAGCTATGTGAGTTGTGGAAGGCACACTTGATCATGGTATTGTCTTTCAGGACGTGTTACTCTTTAAAAGATCATATAGATATATGGGAGAGAGAAAAGTTACTTGATTCTCATGGCTATATAAGTTTGATACTTAAAATTTCAAAACTATTAATATAGGAATTTCCAAGACACTATCAATATAGTACTTCCGTCTATTCTTCCAAAACAAAACAAAAAGAGTTGAGGTTCGAACCCTCAACCTCTTAATTGAAACCAAAATTCTCAATCATCATACCAGAGCACTAATTTCATATCATGTGCACAATTGTTTTATTAAACCCTTCCTATCTTAACCTTTATGTTAGAAACCCAAATTCGTATAACGCAAGCTCTCTCGTCAAATCTGGGTTTGATTTCAATCGGTTTGAATAGTAACGTAGTTCTCAAATCTAGCTTCCTATTTTTACTCTCAAATCTAAATTTGCAGGTTCATTTTTTAAGCTGAGATTTGGATTAGGCAACACAAATAATCAAATCCCAAATCTGGGTTGATAAAGTTTTGACTAGAGCCGCCGTCGTGGAACTTCATGTATTTGTGAATACTTGATCGGAGAGCTAAACCGCTTCGATGATCGAAAATTCAGGGAAAGTGAAAGGTTAATGGCTGACATAATTGATTAGTTTTTAAAAAGTCTGTTGTTCCTTATATTAACGAAAACAAAACAAAGAACGAAAGGAGATTTCGTTTACATTAACCACAGAGTCAGTTGCTCACAGACTTCTTGAAGAAAAGTTCATCTCACTCTTGCAATCATGTAAGACCCTGAAGAGACTTCAGCAGATACAGGCGCAGGTAGTCACCCATGGTTTTTCAAAGAACGACTTTGTTACACCAAAATTAGTGACAGCATATGCGTGCGGAGCTGAAGCAAATGGGGTATGCACCAGGTGTTCGACCAAATTCTTGAACCAAACTTTGCTGTGTGGAATGCGTTGTTAAGAGGGTATGCAAAGAATGAGTGTAGTTTGGGGTACAACTTTGCGCGATTGACTAGAGCCGCCGCCGTGGTGGGGGTTCGGTGAGATTGAGCAGCGAGTGAGGAGAGAGCGGTTGTTGTTGTTGAATCGGAGAGTTTGAATGATGTAGAGAGAGTATTTTGATATCCTAAATCCATCGTAAGCTCAGTTTTTTTCAAGATGAACTGTTGAGATTTAATGATTGAGAGATAAAATAGATGTTGACGAAAAATAACCAATATACCCTCAATTTCAAATCAGTGACTATGTCATGTCATGAAACAACGAAAAATTAGACGGAAGTACCATATTGATAGTGTTTTGAAAGTTTGGATACTATATTTTGATAGTTTTGAAAGTTCAAGTATCAAACCTATATGTGCGTGAGAGTCCAAGTACCTCGTGTAATTTTTTTCCTATATGAGAGGTAAGTTGCATGCTTCAAAAGCGAAAGGTTGTCGGAAGCTCTCAAAAGTACGAATCCAAATATGTTCCTCTTGGAAACATTTTAGAAGCATGATTTCAAAAACATATTACTTTTGAAAACTTGATGTTCCATATTGAAAGCGCTAAATTATATTTCACAAAGAATCATGAGAAAAATTTAGTATTATTTATATATAAATACATGTACTTGTTTGAAAACAATCAAATTAAAATTAAATTTTAATCGTGTTTTAAGTTACTTATCAAATTCTATTTTTTAATTTAGATATAATTAAATTTTTATTATATATTAGACGCTTTCTTCATTTATCTATTTATTAAAAAAAAATTTAAAAAAAACACTTTTATATTTTTTCACGCTCTCCTTCGACACTCATACTCGTTTCTATGTAATATACTAGTACAGAAAATCAACACAGAAAATCACACAGTAATGATTGTATGTGTAATGGTTGTATTATTTTAAACCACGTAGCTATGTCGTGGTGCGGGAAAAGCGAACTGCTGTCAAGGCTAAAGAACATAGGAACGACACAAAAGAGCTTCAATGGAATTATGAAGCATATGTTGGAGGACTTGCACATTGCGCTCAAAAAACATTAACGGCCTCGAAAGCTGATCCCGTTTGTTTAGGGGAATATTGGTTGTGCCGCCAATGCGCCTTTTTTTTAGGGTAAATGAGCAGCAATTTATTAAAAAATAAATCAAAATTAAAGTACAACTAAATATGAAACGGTGTAAACAATTATTAAACTGAAAGTAAAAATATAGATCAACTCACACAAATTACGTAAGTAACTGTAACCTAAAGGAACCAAGAGATGATGCCGAGGGGCATCTAAAATTGCACTGTAAATCTGATAGGCGGTGTAAATGAAAACGTAAATGTAATCATAGCAGATAGTGACTCCAAACCAACCCGTATTACGTAGGACGAGAGGTGGGAGGCTACCAGGAGAACCAAGTAGTTGCTCCAGACTAACCTGATAAAATGAGGAATAACAACCGTCCAAAGGGAAGTGGGAGGCTACTGTAAAGAACCATAGCCAATACGAAATGAGCATCTGAACTGAAATCCATGTCTGGATTGAGATCTCACTCGGTTTCCAAATTCGGATCCAAATTCGGCATGAAGCCTAACTCAGCAGCCCAATTAAAAAGCCTTTGGACCAAGCCCTTAGTTTTGGCCTAATGGAGAGGTCCCATCAGGGATTTTGGGCCATAACCATTGGCTTAGACCCACAACCTACCTTGGTCAATCTGAACCATTGATCGAGTTCACGTCTTTGCATAGTGATTGCGCTTCGCCATCGACCGCCATACATTCGCACAGCTATCCTGCCATATGAACAAGCCAGTTCAGCCGTCGACCATATCTTCCTCGTCTGTAATACCGTCCGGGAAAGCCAATGCGGTGATTGAACCCGAGCCGCTATGCAGGGGTGGATCCAGGATCAAATTATCACACGGGCTAATTTTTTGTAACGAAATTTTGATTATATGAGAAAACTTTATTAACCGTAGATCATAAATTTTTTTTTCTGCTAACCTAAAAATCTACTATGACATTAAAGAAAAACTTTGTCATAATCTAGATAAGAGAATGCCTCAAACTTAAGCAAAGTTTAATTACTAAGACATATTTGCGTAAGTGTCCAACCAACTAGTTTAGATAAGAATTTGAATTGCCCAAGTTATGCTACTTCTCAAATTATGACTTTTTCGTTTGTTTTACCTTGATCAGCCATAGCCAACATCAGTCATTTAGTCATTTTTTTCATATGAATATTATCACAACAAATCTCCTCCTTGATTACTTCTAACAGAAATGTATTTCATACTCAAATTTGTTTGAACATCAAATATCAAAGATCAAATATCTATTTTACTAATTGTTAACTACACACACAGATATATATATATATATATATTATCCCCAAACTCTTACAAGAGTTGCAGCCCTAATAACCCTCAAGTAGATCTGCCCATGCCACTATGTCGAGAGTCAGCCCACGGTCGCATCGACCCTGTCATCCACTCCCATCCCCTTGAAAAGCTCCTCCACTGCCACTCCTCAACCCGCAAGAGCACTTTAAGCCTCATCCTAGCCAAGTGAAGACCGCCTCCGCGTACTCCATCGTTCATAGAGCCTTCATGGAGCGACAAATAAAGATCAGAAGGAGGAAGAGTGCCACGCCCAAGAACGTACGACAACAACCGACATAGAGAAGGTCAGGGTGCTACGCCAGGAAAGGGTGTCGAGATGATGCTACTAGAGGTGAGAACCGCTTAAAGATGCTCACGCCTAGACCAAAAAGAACTGGTGGCCACCGCCCAAATCCTAGGGAGGGAGAGAGTAGAAGCTCTACCGTTTGATTTCCCACCAATGCACCTATTAATCATTGGCAATGATAGTCCATCTCTTCTCTTAAAATGGAGATCAAATCTTCGCTTAAAAAGGAGATCAAATGGTTTCACTCCCTTGTAGTGACAATAACTCATGAACAATCACTCAAACTCTCTACCTTTCTACTCGGTACCTAAGAGATACACATATGCTTGCACTCTTCCTTGACTACTTAATTTGGTAGCTGAAGTTGATGAAAATAGGGGTCATCATTTGGCCCGTGGGCCTCGTGGGCCGGTGGAGGCCCGCAAGCCCGTGGGCTAAAAGCCCGGCCCGGCCCGCAAAAAAGCCCGCAAAAGCCCGCCAAGGTGGTTGGTGGGCCGACCATGGTTTAGAGATCTAAAGCCCGGCCCGGCCCGCGGGCCCGGCCCGTCAAGGCCCGTTAGGCCCGGCCCGTCAAAGCCCGTTAGGCCCGGCCCGTCAAAGCCCGCACACATATTGACATATATCATTAAATCATTTAATGAATTTTAATCATTATACAATTTATACCTAGTTAATGTTTACCTACACACATATTGACATATATATATATATATATAAAATATAGTGACTAGTAGTCTAATAGACTAATACTATATAGATATATATTTTACATTTGTGTATATATATTAATATATTATATATACATGGATAGATTGAATATTTGAATTCCATATATAATTAAATTTGTGTATCTATTTTACTATTAAGTCATTATTTAAAGTTTAGCATAAGTTAGGGTTTAGGTTTAGGGTAAATTAGGGTTTAGGAGATTAAGATTTATGGTAAGTTAAGGTTTAGGAATTTGAGGTTTATGGTAAGTTAGGGTTCCGGTTCTAGGATTTTATTGTAATTTTTTTAGGGTTTAGGGTTTGGGGTTTAGGTTTTAGGGTTTAGGGTTTAGGTCCAAAATTTATAAAAATTAGGGACGGCCTACTTAGAATATTATGAATAACCAATCCGACAATCAATTTTTTATATATATAAGATAGTAGTACGTATATCATTATACCTACACTTATATATATAATATAGTGACTAGTACTATATATATATTTTTTATATTTGTGTATGTCTATATTAATATATTACATATACATATATTGATCAAATATTGGAATTCCATATATAGTTATATTTGTGTATCTATTTTACTATTAAATCATTGTTTAGAGTTTAGGATAATTAAGTTAGGGTTTAGGTTTAAGGTAAGTTAGGGTTTAGGGGATTGAGATTTAGGGTAAGTTAAGGTTTAGGAATTTTGAAGTTTAGAGTAAGTTAGATTTTAGGTTTTAGGAATTTTGAGGTTTAGAGTAAGTTAGGGTTTAGGGTTTAGGGGTTAGGGGTTAGGGGTTAGGGTTTAGGGTTTCATTGTAATTTTTTTTATCGATTTACACAGTAAAACAGTAAATATAATAGATGGTTCAGATTAGATCTTGTAATTTTTCAATGGTGAGAGTTTAATTGAGAGTGTGTGAAATGACATCAATACCCTTCTCTTATATATTGCTTATTTTTCCATGGAGAAACTAGATAAATTAAATTTTTATATCAATTTTTTTGACACTATGAGATAGATATGTAATTTACAAGAATGTGTGTTAAAATTTTGATCTTAAAAAATTCCTTTAGGGATGGGTAATTTATGTTTTAGTTGTAAGGGTACTACGGTCACATTTAGCGAAACTCATAGATGTAGGTCTAAATCAAGTCCAAAATGTATACATTTTTAACGGCATGCTTAGAATATTATGAACAACCAATCTGACAGTCAGTTTTGTAAAATGATGATACATGATCGATTACGTTTCACAAAGGACTTTCAACCCATATAACCAAAGAATAAAGGTAAGAACATTAGTGAGCATGTAGAGAATTCAAGCAATATAAGAATTAAAAATGTTTTAACAATAAAGAAGGCCATATATAATAGTTCACCTTGTAATAAATGACACCGTACGTAAAAATTAGCATAATCGAAGTACGTTTGGATCCCAGTCAATATAATTAAACAAAATTTGTGAAAACACTAAAATACACTCATCTTATTTTCCTTATTTTCCTATGGGGGGAGTAGATAAATCAATTTTTTATGTCATTTTTTTTGATACTATGAGATAGATATGTATTCCATAAGAGTATGTGTCCAAAATTTGATGTTAAAAAATTATTTTCGGGAGGGATAATTTCCGTTTTAGTTGTAAGAGTACTATGGTCACATTTGGCGAAATACATGGATCGATGTCTAAATCAAGTCCAAAATTTATAAAATTTTAAAGGCATGGTTATAATATTCTAACCAATCAATCTAACGGTCAATTTTATAAAATAATTAAACATGTCCGATTAAGTTTCAGAAAAGTATTTCATTCCATATAACAAATGAACAAACGTAAGAACATTAATATACATATGGAGAATTCAAGCAATATAAGAATTAAATATGTTTTAATAATAAACGAGGACATGTAGAAAACTCCATCTTATAGTGATAAACATCGTACGTAAAATTTAGACTCGTCGGAGTACGTTTAAACCCCGGTGCATGGATGAAGGTTACGTTTATTTTGAAATGTCTTATTTTTTTAATAATTAAAGCCCGATAGGCCCGGCCCGCAAAATCCCGCAAAGGCCCGGCCCGAAAAATCCCGCAAAGGCCCGGCCCGCAAAAGCCCGCAAAGCCCGCTTGAATGGGCCGGGCTCGGATCCTTATATAAAAGATAAAGCCCGGCCCGGCCCGGCCCGCATATATTAAAATGTTGTTGAGGCCCGGCCCGGCCCGGCCCGTGCCGGCTATACATGGGCCGGGCCGGGCCGGACCAGGCTTTTTGCCGACCCCTAGATGAAAATGAACTGTCACGTGGTAGTTCTGTGGAGGGCTTCTGGTGCGAGTCAGTGTTCAGGGGAAGGTAGGCGAAGAGATTCTGTCCCAAACTCAAATGAACAGGAAGAGTAGGATATCTAAATTCATTTCATAGAATTTCAATTGATGTAGTTGGGTAAGTTCGCAGACTGAGCCACCGTCCTGGCGTCCTCATTGGAGAAAACAAACAAATCAGAGATCATATGCATCATATGACAGACTATAAATTACTCACTAAAACCAACTGAAATTCGAAATGGCGTTAAATAGCAAAACAACATCAGATTGTTATAGTGGTACTTGCTATGTACATTCACAAATGAGATATACCAACCTCTTCCTCCTCCTCATCCTCATCCTCAGGTATCTTTTTTTTCTGTCCATTTTCAGGTATAGAGCATTACACTAACTTTTAAATCATATTTTGACATCTCCACCGTTCAGATTTTAGTTTCTAATGTGTAGATCACTTCTGCACATTTCCACCCAAATTGATTATCGATACGGCATTCAAAACTGCAATTGAAATTTATAAGTATGAACGGTTCAAGTCTGACAGATTTGATCAATCCTTTAATTTAATCTAATTAGATACCTTAACGATCATTATTTTGGCTAAAAATTTATAAGAATGATCTACTCATATAATCCTAATAATTAGACGGTAGATATGTTAAAATGTGATCGAAAAGTTAGTGTAATGCCATATACATGAAAATGAACAAAAAAATGAATACTTGAGTGGAAGGGCTCTCTCAAAGATACAACTTCAAGATCCAGTGGTTTTCCTTAACTTAAACTCAGTCGTGATCCAAGAAGGTGTAAAGCCTCTGAGCATCTCCTTCCCTATATGCAGTCCAGTTGCACTCATCTTCAGAAAATCTAGATGTTCAAACCTAGCTGATCCTAAACAAAAATAAAAAGGATTTATCATGATCATGAAAGCATCTATACACATGTACATTGTAACCATGTTAACTACAACAAAACATTAACTTAAGACATCATCATACGACAACATTCTTATAAATTCTTAAAGAGTTCGTGATAATGAGATTATGACAGTGTTACTTTATGTCGAGTTAATAATTTCAATCTGTTTCATTAGTGTTGATCATTCCGATTCAAAACCAAATAACTTTCAAATGACATACCTATTCATATGTATTATTCACACGCAATCTTTGTGTCAAAGCTGCTGAGGCAGATTGAAAATGCCTGGAATGCTGATATTGGGTATCCGTAATCCATGGTAAATAAATCCTTGCCCACTTTCCCAAACTGAAGGATAATCTTCTCGTGCTCTGGCCCTGCTGGTCCATTCTCAGGAGAAGCTACCAACTGAAAATTTTTCACTGAAGCAACAGTTACTCGTCCATGAAAATTTAAACACCAACACTGAAGTTGTTCATGCCACCTTGGAGCTTTGTTTCTTAACACAATCACTCCATCTTTTGATCTGGTTGAAGGACCTATTAAACTTTCCAAGCGAGTTGATTTGGAACGAAAGAATGTAAGGGATGGAAGGAACTCAGTGGTGCTACTTGAAAACTCTGCCTGTGTGGGTGCTACTCCTCCAGGTTGAATTGCAGATGCAGGAATGGCATCCATGGTACATTGCATTCTTCTTGGACCCCTGCTAGTATCATATTTCTTCAGTAAGTTTTCACAACTCATTTATGTATAGTAAACAGAATATTTGTTGTGATTGCAGAATAAAAATGAGAAAGGAAAGGATAACTGTCTTCATGCAAATGAAATTAAAAATACTACGTTTTTATGATCATGTGTTACCTGGAACCCAACATATTTAGTTCATACGATACATGAGCCACTGGAAAATTGCCAACAGGGACCCGAGGTGAAATTTGTTTCAAATTCACAATCCTAGTTGATCGACTTTTTGTCAACTTGTCTCCCACATGAGTTGGCTGCCCATCAAAGATGGTGAACTTTGTTCCCAGAAAATTTGATCTTGAGGAAGAAAAACGAAAAGTATCAACACATTAACTCATGAGCAGCAAAAGTAGGTCATTAGGTCACATGATATTAACATTTTACCTCAGTTTCCCAACAAAGTTGCTGCTCTTTGACATATCGTCACCATGAAGTGAGATTATATAATCTGTGCACATGGGACGTTTGTATTTACGCGCAGCAAGTAGGAACTTTCCATCATCAGTTAATGCTGCAATGGACACCACACAGACAATAAGATGTAATCCTTACAGCTCAAAAAGAAAGCAAGAGGATTTGGACCACTATGTACAGAAAGTGACAGCAATAGCTTGCTAGCAAAGTCTGTACCTAAAAAATAAACCTCCACAGGAGATGGAAATGGGAAATGTTTGAAAACAACCCAACAGCTACCTAGCAATCACAATGTACTACCAGTAAAGTTCTCATTTTCCATTAGCAAATGCTCACCATGAGTCAAACCTAGATACAGATAGTACGTCTGGGTGGACCGGTTCCGCTTTATAAAGCACCGCAACAGTTCATCCCTTGGCCCAGGCTGCAACCAACAACAATAAAAACAACACATATCAATAAACAAAATTAAAGAAGAAAACTGGAAAACTCAGAGATCACCATTCAAAGAGTACCACATTAAAATGGACAGTTAACAAGATGATGGCCTAAAAAACTGACTAACGACCGTATTGAGCATAAATGGCGAAAAATTTTAAAATCATATGTGAATTGATCACTATTAGTGTGAAGTGAAAATTATTAGCATGGTTCCTAGGTAAAAATAAAAAATTGACATCAGAAGCCTCCCAACCAAGCACTAAGCCATCATGTTTTATACAATTTATAATGCAGAGGGATCAAACAAACGCTTCTAATACTTCTAAACAAATTCACAGCTACTGAAAGCACTCAAACAGAAGGAAAATAATTATTCCAAATCAATTTCAACTGAAACTAACACCACATCAATCAATTAAAACAAAACTGAATTAATCTAATTCTATATTTATTTTCATTTTTTAATCGAAATAGTGTAAAGCACAGACCTGCTTGACGGAGATAGGAAAGGTCAACTTTCTGGAGAGCTCCGGAGATCTGACGATCTCTTTGGTGATGATTCTCCAGCTCCGGCAAACTCCGGCGCAGGCGACGACGCTCTTCCGCGGCGGCCAAGCGGCCTCGGAGGCCTCAATTCTCATCAAAACCTCCCTGAGAAGCTCCTGAGGCATGTTCGCCCAGCAGCTCTGCTTCACCGAGTCACCGCCCTCCGGCGCCACCGCCGACGACCGGTCCTGAACAACACGCTGCGACCGTGAAAACCTTATGTCATGGAGTAAGCTCCTAATAGACATCCTCTTCAATTTCAAAATGAATCGAAAAGACTGGAGATTTATGCTTATCAGAAATGAACGAAGATGCTGATGTTTATCAGTTAATGAAGGAAGAAGAAGATCGAAGAGAGTGGGGGACTAACACAAGAATCTGCCCTTTTATTTTTGCTCTTATAGCTCTACTTTATTTTTTATTTTTTATGTGGGTGGGTGAAAATGAAGAATTAAATAAGAACAATTGATATAAGAAAAAAAAAGTCCTTTTTTTTTCTATTTATTTCTTGTTTTAATCTGATTTTAGTTCACATTATCACATTTTTAGCTAATTAATTAGTTATTTTCATGTGTTATAATAATTTTGAAGCAAAATGTGTTCATATTATGTGCTTGCTTTGAAGGATCTTGAAGTCCAATAGGATCCAATATTTTATAAAAAAAAATTAAAAGGACCTTTAGACATCAAAATAGAGAAGACTTTCTTGTAATGGAATTTTATGATAGGTAAGCGTTACAATCTAATACATTTTGCAAACCTAATCTAATTTAATCCAACATGGTTGGTTTATTAATAGAATTGGACTTTAGACTTGAACAACTGGCAAGTGATGATTGACAACTTTTAAAAGGAAAATTAATTCAATTTAATTTGTATTAGCCATCGTGCATCAATTTTGGTTGAATAGTCTTCCTGTGAAGTTTAGCCATCGTTAGATTTTGGTCAGTGAAAGTTGATCGATAAGAAGATGGTGGTGGTAACGTTGGTTGAGATTTATTTTGGTTTGCTTAGTTGGTCAAGGTTCGGTTATTTCAGAAGATGTCCATGATGAAGTCGATGATCAACAACGTGTTTCTCTTCATGAAAATTCATTCGGATGTTTGGGGTTCTGCAAGAATTTCTTCTCGTTCTGGATTTTACTACTTTGTGACTTTTATTGACGAATGCACCAGAATGAGTCTCCTTGATGAAGTGTAAAAGTGAAGTCTATGCAAGATTTGTTGATTTTCACAAGATGAAGGCAACTCAGTACCAGCAGCCAATTCGAATCCATCAATCTGACAATGGTGGAGAGTATGTGAATGGAGACATATCAGCATATTTGAGTGTTCACGAGATTATGCATCAAACTCCTATTGTTTATATTCCTCAACAAAATGGATTAGCTGAAAGAAATAATCGACAGTTGATGGAAGTTGTTTGTGCTTCTCTATTTTGTATGAATGTCCCTACAAATCTATGGGGAGAAGCCTTGTGTTCTGCTGCATACTTAATCAATCGCACCCCATCTCGTGTGATTAAGTTCCAGAACCTGTATCAAAAGTTGCATGAACTGTTGAAGGTGTCATCTTTGCCAAATCTGGAATCAAGAGTCTTTAGGTGTACTGTGTATGTTCACATCAACAAACAGTTGCGAGGGAAGCTTGATTCTTATGTTGTGAAGTGTGTATCTGTTGGATATGCTAAATTCCAAAAAGGTTACCATTGTTATGATCCAGTTCTAAATAAGATGCATGTGTCTCTGGATGTTTCTTTCCGTGAATCTGACCCTTATTACTCAGGGGGAGCTTCAAAGTCTTTCCTTTAGGGGTAGACAAGTAGATGTGAAGGAAATCCTCTGAACATACCAGAATTTGAAGAAGTGGAGAACTTGGAAAGAAGGTTTGAAGCTGCTGAAAATTCAGTTGAAGACCCGAGAGCATCCTTCGATGGATCAATGGAAACTCTCGATCCATTGAAGACTGGAGACGAGATGAACCAGGCAGCATCCTTCGATGGACTGAAGGAAGTTCTCGATCCATAAAAAACTACAGAAGTACCTGACCAGGTAAGCTCCTTCGATGGATCGAATTTTTAAGCTGAAACACCACAAATTGAAGTCCAAACCTTTTCTGAAGATCTCCCTTCTACTCCATCAACTAAAGAGTCTTCCCATAATGTCTCTTCTGAGGTACGTATTGATACCAATGAATTGGGTAGCATAGAAGTTAGTGTGCCTAAGAGGTCACAACGGAAAACAAAAGGGGTTCAAAAGAAACAATATGAATCATCCATAGAAGCCAAAACTAAATATTCTATTGCTAGCTTTGTATTTCACCATAGGTTGTCTGGATCACATGCACTTGTTGTTAATCAATTATCTACAGTATCTATTTCTAGTAATGTGCAGGATGTCTTGGCGGATTCAAAGTGAAAGTAAGCTATGAATGAAAAATTGGAAGCCCTACAAAAGAATGGAATGTGGGAGCTTGTTCTTGCCCCACCTGGAAAGAAGACGGTTGAATGTAGATGGGTATATGCAGTGAAGCTGAAGGGAGATGGAAACATTGATCGATATAAATCTCATCAAGTTGCAAAATGCTACACTCAGCGATATGAAGTGGATTATTAAGAGACATTTGCCCCAGTTGCAAAGATCAGCATTGTATGCATCCTCATAGCCTTAGCAACTCGACATGACTGGCCATTACACCAATTTAATGTGAAAAATACTTTCCTGAATGGAGATTTAGAAGAAGAGGTGTACATTCCTCCAGGTGTTAACTGTAAGCCATGTAACATTAGGAAAGTCTGCAGATTGAAGAAGTCATTGTATGGATTAAAGTAATCTCCTAGAACTTGGTTTGGAAGATTTTCTGGAGCCATGAAGAAGTTTGGATATTGACAAAGCAACTCTGATCATACTTTGTTCATTAAACGCAATGGTGGTAAGATCACTACTCTGATTGTATATGTGGATGACATGGTTTTACAGGTGATGATCCAGCTGAGATAGAAGATTTGAAGAAGCGGTTATCCCAAGAATTTGAGATGAAGGATTTGGGTCCGCTGAAATATTTCTTGGGAATTGAAGTTGCAAGATCCAAGTTGGGAATCACCTTATAACGAAAGTATCTGCTTGATCTTCTTGTTGAAATATGAATGCTAGATTGTAAACCTGCTAATACTCCATTGAGATGAATCATAAGTTAGAGTTGTGTTCTGGTCAAGTTCCAATAAACAAAGTCAGGTATCGGAGGTTAGTAGGAAGATTAATCTATTTGTCACATACTAGGTCTGATATTGCATATATTGTAAGTGTTGTGAGTCAGTTCATGCATGATCCAAGTGAAGAACATATGGATACTGTGATGCGCATTCTCAGATATTTGAAGTCTGCACTTGGTCAATGCCTTCTATTTTCAAAGGATGGTGAGTTTGGAGTTACAGGTTATTCTGATGCAAATTGGACAAGAAATGGGACTAATAGGCGATTCACTTCTGGTTATTTTACCTTTATTGGTGGGAGTTTAGTAACATGACGCAGTAAGAAGCAAAATGTGATTGCCCGTTCCAGTGCTGAAGCTAAATACCTAGGAATGGCAAATGGAGTGTGTGAACTGTTATGAATTCGGAATGTGTTGAAGGAGCTAGGTTTCAAGCTCCATAAGGTCATGGATTTGCATTGTGACAATATTGTTGCAACTGAAATTGTTCATAATCTTGTACAGCAAGATCGAACCAAGCATGTGGAGATTGATCAACATTTCATCAGGGATCACCTTGATAAGAAGAATATACGATTTTTTTTTTGTAGATTCTGAAGAGCAATTGGCGTATGTACTTACAAAGGGGTTGTCACACCATGCATTTGCAGAATGGATTGACAAGTTGGGCATGATTGAGATCTATGTTCTAACTTGAGGGGGAGTGTTGAAAAGTAGATTATTGTAAATATTCTTTTGTAATTAGAATTAAAGTTATATATATATGATAGGAATGTAAATATCTTTTCCTATTAAGAAACCAATTGTACATCTTTATTAACCCAAAATTTGGGTCAATAAAATCATTGAATTCTCCCTGAAACACTTTTCTACTCAAAGGATGCATCGTTGCACAGACAGACAAGCTGAGAAGTGAGAAAAGATTTCATAGATGACACATATCCTACAACTAAGGATAAATATATGCATAATCCTCTAGGAGTAAAGATCTCTTAAATAATTACTCACAGGAATAGAATTCAAGTATTCTCAACCCCAAAAGAGGGAACTGAACAGCATATAATTGTGTACTAGAATCCCATATGCAGCCTGCCTATGTAAAACCGAATAGGAGAAGCAAGCATAGAACTACGTACTGATATTTTGCTTTCCTTCATTTAGGTATGAAATGACCATGCTTCCTCAGCTACTCTTGTTATGCTTTCCAAGCCAGACACACATTTTCTTTGATCTTAATAAACAAATTTTTGATGCCTCTACTTCAACTTCAGAGAAGCATCAAAATAGTATGAAGCATATATCCCAGACTCTTGAACAAAGCTAGTTTAGTTGAAACATCATAAGAGAAATACAACATCGCAATATGATAAGGTATATAATACATTTTTCCTATGAAGGAAACTCACAGAAACTACATCAAAAGAGTGAGCGTATACCGTGGTCTTATTGGTGGCCGACGTCATTTTCACAGAGCCAATGCAGCCTCTCTCTCTCTCACACAACCGTCGCCGAAATTCTGTTACTACTGACAGTTGCATTTGGGGATTTAACGGTTTTCCAAGCATTCAATCGGATCCGCTAATTCCGAAGTAACATAATAATCATCATCCAAATAAGTATGTTCGGTTTTGGTGTGGCCGACCAAAACCCTGTAGTCATCGGTGGCCGCGTGCTCACAGTCCGGGAAGTACGCTTCTCTGACTCGAAACGACGACATTTCTGTTACCATTTCCACGTGGAAGGACTGTATCTCAGAAGTGACGCCATATTCGTCGATGAAGACGAGAAGCCACCTGTGGCTCTGGCTCAGCTGAGCTCGAGCGAAGTTGCGGTCGTACTAGATGATGTGGCGCCATAGTCGGCACACGCAGGCTAAACGGAGGAGCGATTTTACCGGAAGTCGCGCGAGGATATTTAGCACAAGAACCTTGGGTAGGTCTCCGCCGTGTGCCATCGATCGGAGTCTATTAAGAGCAATAGTAAGAATTGGATTGGGGAAAGTAAAAAGCTAGTTCATGGATTTTCGATAATTCCTTAGGCTACACAGTGAAATACACTTATAGTACCTCCATATTGGATCGTAGTGACAAGAATCTTGTACTAGCTACACAAACTACACAAACTACAGTGTACAGAAGAGTATCCTGATACAAAATGGTAGGGCTGAGGTCGGGTCGAATCGGTTCGGGATTGGACCTGATTCGAAATCGAAACAAAAAAAATAATCGGTTCGGTTTTAGCAAATTTAGCCATCTGGACCGATTAGACCCAGATCGAAAAGTTTCGGTTCGGTTCGGCCCAATTCGGTACGGATCCGTTTACAAAATGGTCCAAATCTGTTATTTGACTTATTTCCTTCATTCAAAATCAAGTATATTTCAGGTGCACCAAGCCTAATTAGAGTTTTTATATTTCAAAATCAAGTACACATAAACCAAGTACATTTCAGGTTCAAATATGCATAACTATGTACACATAAACCAAGTACATTCCAAATTCAAATATGCATATCTAAATACAATTAAAACCAAGTACAGTTCATGTTGAATTCAGAACTAACTACAGGTACTTGCTCAGGCAGTTGAAATTTAAAAGTCAAAACAGTCCCAGATATTACAGTCCAAACAGTCCCAAATGCAGTTAATAGAATTACAGTCATTGCAGTTCATAGAATTACAGCCCAAAATGCATAAAATGGAATTACAGTCAAATTTAGCATAAATACAGTCTCAAATTCAACTAGAGGCTAGAGCATTCACCTCCAACCTCTTTATCTTCACTGTCATCAGAATCTTCAATGAGCTCCACAATTTCAGAAACTCCTCTGGCTCCAAGTCTAATTTCTGTGGTACTTCCCAGCTGTGTAATGTGCTCTGCAAATTGACAAGCATGAACTTATATACTTATACAAGTTCAAATTGCCACAATTCACAGATGCGGATAGATTCAAAATACAAGTTCACAAATGCAGACAGAATCAAAATGCAGTTCACAAATGCAAAAACAAAATGCAAGTCACAAATGCAGACAGAATCAAAATGCCTCAGTTTCACAAAAGCAGTTAAATGAGTTAACCTTTTTCACATGCCTCATATATCTCAGTAGCCCTAATTCTTGGAATATCATCATCATTATCATCTACTTCATTTCCCCTAAGCCAAATTTGAAGACAAATCAATTCCTCTACAGACTTAGGAGTCAATGAGCTCCTAAAATTGTCGATGACTCTCCCACCTGTGCTAAAAGCACTCTCCGAAGCCATTGTGCTCACTTGTATAGCCAGCACATCCCTAGCAATTCTTGTCACCACTGGATACTTGGCACCATTCACCCTCCACCAATCTAGAATTGGACGCTGCTCACCATTCTCACATACCGGCTCAAGATCATCATCCAAATATTTGTCTACTTTATGGATAGGCCCTGACTCATTTCCTGAAGACACCATCTCCTTCCATTCACCAATAAGGGAGGATCTAAAACCAGTGTGGGCTGCCTTGCTGCTAGCAGTTGCCCTTAGCAGATTAGCCTTGATCACAGTTGCTTGAATGTCTGCTGGCTCCACATATTGCACATATAAATCCATGAAGAACTTCTTTGCCTTCTTTGTGTCTGCATCAATCTCTACCTCATCTTTCCCATCAATTTGAAACAGATGCACCAAGTGAACAAGCTTGAATCTCGGATCAAGAATCAAACCTAGTTGAATGAAATGATTCACCTCAGGCTTTGATCCGAAATACTTGTTAAGCTTCTTCAGCATGTCACCGGCCATATCATTCATCATCCTCTCTACGGCAGTAACACCTCGCATCATTTCAGGTTCCAAAATCAGCTTGTTGATATCTGCATCGATGGCCATCACATCATGGTAGGTGGAGTGCACTGTAGGGTGTGTAGATGCACTAACTCTCACTGTCACCTCATAAAAAACCTTGAGGAACACCACAAATTCCTCCGCATTATCTCAATCTTCATCACAAGGAGGCCCACACTTTCCTCTAGCATTTGGCAGATGAGGAATCAGGTTACCTTCCTCATCAAACTCTTCATCCGGCTCCGCAAAGTATGCTCTATAGCATTCTTCATCCTCCACCATTCTAATGAAAGCAGCCATGAACTTCAGGGCTGCTTCCAACATTAGGTACGTGGAGTTCCACTTTGTCGGATCATCCATCACAACCAGCCCTCTACACGGTATATTTTCTTTTTCTATGCTATTTTTGAAGATATCTAACCTATGGGCAGATGATCGGACAAACTTAACAACATTTCTAATTCCCAAGACAGCCTTATTTAACTTCTTTAAACTAGTTTCGACAATCAAGTTGCATATGTGGGCAACACACCTAACATGCATATGTTTACCATCTAATATAGCTTGAGAATCCTTAATCCTATTCAATCTAGCCCTAACATAGTTAATAGCACACTTATTAACAGCTGCATTATCCACAGTTATGGTGAGAACCTTAGTAATACCCCACTTAAGCAAGCATTCCTCAATCAGATTTTCTATTGAACTCCCACCATGATTATGGATAGTGATAAAATTAATGATCCTCTTATGCATTACCCACTCCTTATCAATAAAATGTGCAGTAAGCACCATGTAACTAATTTTTTGAACACTTGTCCAAGTATCGGTGGTTAGACAAACTATATACTTGAGTAAACTCTTATTAATGTCTTTCCTCTTGCTTTCATACAGATTCAAAAAATTCCTATGGAGAGTTCTTCTACATGGAACTGTAAAATCAGGAACAACAACTCTACAAAAACCCCTCAAACCCAACTTCTCAACAAAGCTAAAAGGCAATTCATCAACAACAACTATTTCAACACAGGCTTGCATAACTTCTTTAGGGTTAAAAATATGAGTCTTCAGTCTATTACCCTTAATTTTATCCCCAACCAAAGTCTTCTGTTTTTTATCAACATTCTGCCTTCTTTTATAATACCTACATCTCTCTTTTATGTGTTTATTCATCCCTCCAGTTTCATTCTTTGTACTATTCACAGCATATCTCCTAAACTACCCTTAAGACAATATTTGCATTTAGCTCTCTTTTCAGATATGGTTTGATCAGGTTTCCATTTACACTTAACAACCTTAATAACATTATACTCTGTGAAATGATCCCACACCAAACTACGTTTCTTAGATTCGAAACAATCTGGACTTACAACAGATGCAGTAGCCTCAGCTTCAGCTACTGGAGCTGGAGTGGTTCCAATTGACGAAGCATTCCTACTTGAAGCATGAACCTTACTAGTTTCAGGGACTCCTCCTCTTTTCTTCTTAATATTTTTCAACTGTGACAGAAAATAAAACTAGTTAAGAACCTAAAATTACAAATTGGAGATCATATGTTACACAATAAAATAAATACAATGTCACTTCACATGCAAAAACTTACACTGATCTTAGTCATAGTTAAAAACTTCCCTTGGGCCAGTCTCTTAGCTTGTGATAGTCCTACCTGTACAGGAAAAAAAACAAGTCAGTAGGTTATAAAAAAGACAAGGTCTACATGTTAATACAGGTTCATTAATAGTATGCTTTATCCAATATACCAAGCTATACCTAATTAGTTTTGCTTCAGTTCCAATTCACTTATTAAAATAGAATCATTTCAATTCAATTCCACTTATAACATGCAGCATGCAACTCAATTAACATAAACCATTTCAGATTTTCAGTTCATTAAAAAAAAATCTTGGTACGGGAGCAGGGACAATTGGTGTGCAATGGCAACCTCATGCATGCTTGGCCGGGTGTATGCTTAATCCAATATACCAAGAAACTTAGAAACATGCATCACATCTCACAAGTTTCACAACATGCATCACAAGTTTCAAAACATGTTTATTCAGTTCAAAACTATCATTTCATTTTCAGTTCAAAACAATCACAAAGTACAACCAAAGCAAAAAAATGAAAAATTAACAGTGTTTGACATTGTACCTTCAGGATTTAGGCCACTTTAATTGCTTCACTTGCTTCACAGCTTACTTCTTCTACAAATCCAGTTATCCAGCACCTATTTTTCATGTCTCACAAAAGTAAACAACTAGGATCAATTTACTACCTTTTCAGTTCAATTCAATCACAACATGCAACTCAATTAAACATTAAACTTTCAGATTTTCAGTTCATTTTAACAAAAATCTAAGCTTGGTACGGGAGTAGAGGACAATCGGTGTGCAATGGTCATCTTCTCGACCTGGCCGGGTGTATACTTTATCCAATACACCAAGCTATACCTAATTAATTTTGCATCAAGTTTCAAAACAAAAAAATAAAAATTCCATTTTCAGTTCAAAACAACCAAGGCAGTGAGAAGTGAAATTTCATTTTCAAAGCAAAAAAATGAAAACTAATTAAAAATGAAATTTTAGAGAGACAGTGAGACTGAGAGACAGTGAGAGAGAGAGAGAGAGAGAGAGAGAGAGAGAGAGAGAGAGAGAGAGAGAAAGAGCCTACCCTTGAAGATCAGATTGATGAGGCAAGTAGATCAGAGATGACATGCAACTGTGATTGAAAAGAGATCGGAGATCGATGAGGCTAGCAGATCGGAGATGACATGCAACTACAATCGAGAAGAGATCGGTGAGGCTGTGAGGGTTTGGCAGAGAGGCGATTAGAGATCGGTGAGGCCGTAAGGGTCAACGTCTCAACAACGTCGATTGAGGCGGCGACGACGCTCATTTGAGGCTGTGCGCCATCGATTGAGGCTGTGTGTGACTGAATCTCGACCTAGGGTTTGAGGCAGAGAAATCGGAGGCGGCAGCATCGATTGAGGTGGTATGGCGTCGATTGGGTTGTGTATCGTCGTCGTTGTCTGGGCTGTTAGGGTTTCTTTTGTGTATTTTGGACTGAGTCTGAGAGAGAGATGAAAGAAAGGAGGCGAGAAGGTGAGAGTGTGATTAGGGTATCAGGTTTTCGTTTAAGCTTATATACTTGGACCAAGTGGGAAAGATTCAGTAAGGGAAGGTGTAGGGTTTATAATGTGGATATCGAGTTCAGGCCGGTAGATGGGAGACACGTAATCATTTCGATTTTGATTAATTTTCGGTTCGGTTCGGTTTCTGTACGGTACCGAAATATTTTTTTCAGTTTCGGGCCGAGAATTGGGCTGATTCGTTCGGTTCGGGCTTCAGTTTTCGGCCCATTCGGTTCGGTTTGGAAGCCCAGACCTACAAAATGGTCGTTGTGTTGGCTGTAGATGGCAGCTGCAAGTCTTAGTAATTTAGCAATAAAAGATAGTCCACAAAATAACATGGTAAAAGGAGAGTATGGGCCTAACAAGTCCTCCCCCCAAAATTTCATGTTGTCGCGTCCTCCGATGGAAGCCCAGACCATTCAATGAGCCACTTAGTGATGGATCGAGAGCACTTATGAACCACAGCCATATCAAGCACTTGAAGGGGAATCCAATCGATCTCGTCATCGTCTGTGACTTGTGGCAGAGCGGAGGATATAGGGGCACAATTGCCGACTCGTTTCTTAAGTAGGGAGACTTGCAAGATCGGGTGGATTTTGGAGTGAGGAGGTAAAGCCCGTTTGTATGCGATGGATCTGATACACTTTGTGATCTGAAACATCTCGTAGAATCGGGGTGCGTGCGACGCACATTTGGCAACGGATTATTGCTGATATGGGTGCAATTTCATGAAGACCCAGTCTTTGACCTCAAAGAAGTGTTTGGTCCGACCCTTATCGGAGTGCTGCTTTATCCAATTTCTGGCGATGTTCATGTTGTCCTTGAGTGTCTAGAAAAGCTCATCTCGATTATGTAAGGCGACATCAACCGCATTGATAGCAGCCCGAAAGGCAGCGGTGGATTGCCGAAGGTGGAGAGCCATAGACTACTTGGAATGGAGTCATGCGAATAGCCAAGTAGAAAGTGGGGTTGGGTTGTACCACCACTCAGCCCAATGGAGGATCTCGAACTAGGAGCTTGGTCGGCCTGCAATGAAGCACCTGAGCATGTGGTTCAACACCTCGATTTAGCCGTCTGATTTAGGGTAATAGGCCGAGCTATGGCAGAGGTTGGTTCCTTGAAGCTTGAAGAAAGCTTTCGAGAAATTTCTGAGGAAAATGCGATCATGATCATTGACTATGGTGCGAGGCATGTCGTGGAGGCCGATGACCTCTTTGGTGAAAGTGGCAGCAATGTCCTAGGCGGTGTAAGGGTGGCAGAGAGCAATAAAATGACTATACTTGGATAGCTTGTCAACCACGAACAGAATGGAGTTGTAGCCCTGAGATATCGGAAGGCCGTCTATGAAATCCATAGATATGTCAACCCACACTTGTTCTGGGACTGGCAGCGGTTGGAGAAGGTCCGGGGGTGAACTTTTTTGTTGTTGATGCGCTGACATTGCTCGCAAGCAGCGACAAAGGTCTTGACCTTCTTGCGCATGCTAGCCCATGCTAAATTGCGACGCAACCGAAGCAAGGTGCGAAGGTAGCCAGAGTTCTCTGCTTGAAGAGAAGAGTGGAATTCGTGCAAGATCCGCCAGGCAGAGGAGGTCGGAACAAAAATGTGGTCCTTGTAGTAGAGTCGGTTTCCGATAAGTGAAAAGCCTTTTTTGGTCTCCTTTGAATCTTTGAGAGCTTGTATAATTGGTGCAGCCTCGGGTCAGCAAGACAAGCTCTATCAATGGCATGCAGACAATCAAAAATAGGACTAGAGTAATTTTGAATAACACGGAATTCATGCCTCCTGGACAGTATGTCGGGGATAGTGTTTAGGTGTCCTGCCCTGTACTGAACTGTGTAGTTGTAGCCTAACAGTTTGGATATCCACTTGTGTTATGCAGGAGTGGAAATCCATTGATCCAAGAGGTGCTTGAGGGGATGGAAATCCGTTAGGATTGTGAAGGACGCCACAAATTGACTGCAAATAAGATAGCCATCATTCTTTCTCATAAGTGGATAGGGGCTGGTTTCAGAGGCACAATGTTTTGCTTAGAAAGGCAAGTGGATGTCGTCGTTGAGACAGCACCACACCTATGCCTTTGTCGCTAGCATTGATCTCCACCATAAACGGCTCATTGAAAGCAGGTAATGAGAACCCCCGGGGCCGAAGACATGACCTGTTTGAGGTTAGTGAATGCTTGCTCGGCCTCTGAAGTCCATATGAAATTGTCATGCTTGAGCATATTGTTGAGAGGTTGGGCAATGAGACTGAAATGCTTGATTAAGCGCCGGTAGTAACCAGCCAAACCAAGGAACCCGCGAAGTGCCTTCAAGGATTGAGGCTTGGGCCATGCCATGATGCACTGAACCTTTTCAGGATTCATAGAGACACCTTCCTGAGAGATAATGTGACCTAGATAATGGATAGTAGATTGTGCAAATGTACATTTGGATAGTTGAAGATGTAAATTTTTGGCCTGTAACATAGTCAAAACACCCCTAGATGGGTAATATGAGATTCCAAGTCTTTGCTATAAACTAGTATATCATCATAAAATACTAGCACAAACTTACGTAACACATCACGAAAAATATGATTCATCAAAACTTGAAATGTAGCGAGAGTGTTAAAGATGCCGAAAGGCATTACCACAAATTTGTAGTGACCTTTATGAGTGTGAAAAGTGGTATTGTGAATGTCTTCTTCGTTCATGAAAATTTGGTGATAGCCGGCACGTAAGTCCAACTTGGTGTAAAACTTGGAACCATGAAGCTCGTCCAGGAGCTCATCGACAACTGAAATCGAAAAATGATCCTTGATGTTGACCGCGTTCAAGGCACGGTAATCAATGCAAAACCACCATGTATGATCCTTCTTTTGACAAGGAGCACCGGAGAAGAGAACACACTCGTACTAGGCAGGATTTCACCTTTGGCAAGCATGTTACGGACTTGGCTCTCTATCTCAAATTTCTGGGAATGGGCGTAGCGGTAGGCTCGCACATTGATTGAGCCTGCTGAGGCAAGCAAAGGGATCTTGTGATCAATTGTGTGAGCTGGATGCAGGCCTTGAGGTGGGTCAAACAAACCTACAAACTGAGAGAGCAACTGTGTTATGCTAGATAGTTGGGTCTGGCCCATGGTGGCATGAGTGAGAGATAGAACTTGCCTGCCCTATTGAATCCAATTGGGGAAATAAATCCAAAAGCTCATTGTTAGTATTGCATAATTAGTTGTACGATTAACATACTTATCCACTTAAGCAGATTAGCAACACCTACTCAACCACATGCAAGATCACCAAGGAAGCACCAACTTCACTCACCGGACCCACCCCTTCCGAGCGCGCACGCGCCCGTGGGGGGCGCGCCCGAACATGCGGATCACACACCAGCAGGAACCATCAGTCCCACATCGAAGAAGAACACCAGGTTCCAAACTCAACCACCTATATATACCAGGTATTTATTACAGGTAAGATCACTCCATTTTAGATCCCATTCGGACTAATTTACATCCCATTGATTCGACTCGAACCCATCGCTATCTATTCACACCACACCACTCGCACGTTCGCTTGACTGTTACATCCAGTACATTTTCTGACTTAGGCATCGGAGCGTTGAAGGCGGGCCACCCCGTCTTGACCCC
Organism: Geum urbanum; assembly: GCA_946800695.1. NCBI lineage: Eukaryota > Viridiplantae > Streptophyta > Magnoliopsida > Rosales > Rosaceae > Geum > Geum urbanum. The sequence goes on from OX327012.1 coordinate 32,888,102, forward strand.
TGACCGCCTGCTTCATTGTTGTATTCTTCTAACAGTTGCTCCCGAACGCCCGAGGAAGGAGGCACCCGCAAGAAGAGCCCGCACGCACGAAGAGAAGGAAGGAGAGGAGAGTCCGCCCATCCGAACAGCCCCACCGTTCGGACGTACCAAGGAGGGGAGGTCCACCGCACGACCGAGGAAGGAAGAGGAAGCTTATTCTTGTTGCTTCTGCCCCATTACGCCTCCGCGCGTAATTCGGTAGAAACATCTGGCGCCGTCTGTGGGAAACTTACAAATTGCAAACCTCGTATAAACACCACCAAAACCAAAGGTCCACATGCTCAACCCGGCGACTAACGGCAGCAACACACCTGAAGGAGGGACTCCGCCAAGGTCGATGGAGCGGAACGCACAGGCAACCGACAGGGACGACAAGGACAGGCGCATCAACGGCATGGCCCAAGAGTTGCGGGAGGCAGCACTCGAGAGAACGGAGGAGCGCCAGATCCGCCAAAGGATGGAGGAACGGCTGGAGGCGCTCATCGGCCGGCAGATAGAGCAGCACGAAGAAACGCAGGAGACCGCCAGCGAGGTACGCCCTCTGTTCGCCAGAACCAACGCCCGAGCGCCCTCACCAGAGGAGTCATCACCCCCGACGAACAACCTGATCCTACGGAGGATGGAGGAGCTGGCGGAGGAAGTCTCACGCTTGCGCAAGGACAAGCTGGCCGGTCAGGGCGGGACGTTCGCCCCCCGGGTCAGCCCATTCTCGGCGCACATACTGGAAAGAGGAAGGGATCCCCACGCCAAGATAACGAAGATTGCCCGGTTTGACGGGAGCGGGGATCCACGAGCGCACGTGGACGAGTTTCGGTCCACCACGGACGGGACCCGATATTCGGACCCAACCTTGTGTTTCCTGTTCCAGGAAACACTGGCGGAGGAGGCACGGAGCTGGTTCTACGAGATCCCGCCGGGGTCCATCCACTCGTTCCTCGAGTTGGCGGAAAGTTTTCAGAGGCGCTATCGGCTCCAGGGGAAGTATAACACCACGGGCATCCTCCTGAAGGTCCGCCAGGAGAGGGACGAGAGTTTGTCAAGCTACATTAATCGATGGAGGACGCTCGCAAGCACATGCAGGGACCTTGACAAACGAGTGGCCAAGGTCGCCCTGATGGACAACCTGCTCGCCACCCCCTTCGTAGAGAAACTCGTGAGGAAGGAGCATCTCGACTACGACGAGATCATGGACATGATTGTGCAGAAGGCACTGGTGGAAACGCGGGTGTACGGAGCCGCCTCCGAACCTAGTTCCATCAGACCCGAGGCAACGGACGCTCAACCACAACAGCTGACGGACAGCGGGAGACCAACCGGGGGCTTCAAGAGGAACCGGGATACATACAGGCAGAATTACCAAAGGCCCGTCTTCCGCGGATATCAGGGCAACAATTACAACCAGGCGCAGGATGCCCGTTTTCCGCCAGCCCCACGCTATCGACCGGCGGCACAGGAGGTCTTCACAATCGACGTGCAGTCACCCGAGCACCTGCTCCGCCTGAACCGACACCGAATACCGCCGCCGAACAACATGGCGAAGGCGGGGGTACCGGCCGGCCAGCTACCGGACGTATGGTGCGAGTTCCACAACGCCACCACCCACCGTACCAACAGCTGCATCATGTTGAAGAAGGCCCTCGAGGACATGGAGGACGAACGGACGAATACTCCCAGGGCGGAAGGACAGCAGCACCAGGCGGGCGCCAGGACCCGCGGGACCATCAACACGATATCCGGGGGCAAGCGCAAGGAGAGAGCCTCATCGCCCGATCGCCCGAGCAGGGACGTGCTAGTGATCGGGGCAAGGAGAGCGACCGGGGCACGACGGAAGGAGGCGCCCACCATCAGCTTCACAGCAGGGGACGAGGAGGAAAATCCAAGGGACAGCACCCTACCGTTCGTGATCGACGCGATCATCGATCAATTCCTTGTGAAGAGGGTACTAGTCGACAACGGGGCGTCTGTCAACATAATCTACTTGGACGCATACGCGGCGCTTGGCCGACCCGCCAGCAAGATGACGCAGGACCATGAATGCATCTCCAGCTTCACGGGCGAGACCTCATATCCTATCGGGAGTGACAACCTGCGGGTCGAGATTGGCGCGCCCAACTCCCCGCACGGCAAGATCTGGACGGACTTTATCATCATGGACACCCCCTCCCCCTACAACGCCATACTCGGGAGGCCTGGAATCTGCAAATTAAAATTGATCATCGCAGGACACCTGCTCTTGGGAAGATTCCCAACTGAGCATGGGATCGGCCACGTCCAAGGATACAACCAGCAGGAAACCACGGAGACTCGAGGCAGGCAGGAGGTCCTTACTTTAGGACCCACGGATCTGGAGACGCGATCCACGCCCGGGCGGCGCAAGGCAACACCACGAGTAATCTACTAGGGGCGAGGAAACGGACCACCCGATCATCCGGACGGGCACGTCCAAACTGGGGAACGCCCCGCCCACGGAACGCCCAACATTTGGAGAAGTATTGTTGCTGTCAGTCATTATACTTGTTACTCTTTCCGTTAGCCTATATTTGCGCATTCGTTTGCCCTTGACCCGCCCGCCCATGAACTCGGGGGACTGGGGGACTGGGGATAGGCTACCGAATGAGGGCACTGCTTTACATTCTCGCACAAGTTATTTAAAGAGGCGCCAAAAAAAAAAAAAAAAAAAAAAAAAAAAAAAAACAGAGCCGCACAGGCGAAAGGTAAAGCAGTTCCATTCAGTCCAAAAATTACAACACCTACTCTTACAAACAAAGAAACAACTACTCCGCCCCCATCTCCACATCCAACTCCTCACCCTCATCCGATGTCACCGCAACTTCAGCTTCCGCCTGTTCGCCCGGCCCCACCCGCCTGACCACTGGCTCCAGCTCAGCCTCGGCACGTCCCCTGGAAGGCCCCGCCACTCTCTCGTACGAAGGAACTTCGACGCCCGACAGCCTCTCGACTTCAGACTCCAGGAACGCCACCCGGGCGGTTGCTTCAGCACGAACACGCTTCAGCTCACCTCGCAGACACTCCGCCTCGGCCACGGCCTTATCTCTGTCAATCTTGGCCAGAGTTTCACTGGCAGCAGCTTCTCCCGCCCGGATATCCGCCTCGTTCACACGAGCAACGTACCGCCGCATCAGATCGACGGCCTTCTCCCTGGCGGTCACCACCACGTCCATCGCCCTCTGGTGCTCCAGCGCGCCCTCCCTGAGGCGTGCAAGTTCCGCAATCTCCCGCGAGCGATAGCGGAAGACCTGCTGCATCAGACGGGCGCATGAACCAAAAACCCCGTCCAGCCCATCAGCAGGAGCCTCCTCCACCGACGGCAGCGCGACCGCGAGCGCAGCAGCATCATCCTCCAGGGACTGGCGCACTCTCTCCACAACATCATCGCCCGACCCAGAAGCGGGGCCAGGAGAAGCGTCCTCCGCCCGCGCCCTCTTCCGCGCACGTTTTCCACTCTTCCCGTGCGGGAGAGACTTTGGCATCTCCAAGGCCAGAAGAGGAGGATCTGGAAAACAAGAAGTCTGGGGAGGACTCGGAGACCGATCTAGGACAACCGCCCGACTTGGAGACGGCCCCACAACGAGCGCACGACTCACCGGCGCCAGCGCAGGACCACCCTCCCGCCTGCTCGCACCACCACTCCGCACGACCAGCTGTTGCTCACGTTCTGCCTCGACCTGCGTCTCGGCTCCAGCAACATCGCCCGCCGGCAGAAGAGGAGCATCCGCTTGTGGCACTTGAGCGTATGAAACAGGGGCACCCACACCGCCCACCGGGGGCGTACGTTTGGCATCATCTGCCACCGCGCGGACCTTCGCCCCGGCACCCAGCAACCTAAGCATTCGACGCTTGCTCACTCCATCCATCTTCTTCGCTGCAAACGCACGCGCAGACAGGTTAGCAAACCAGATAACACTTTCGCAACATTTGAATTCTACTTACCGCCACGCCCACACTGGGCGCGCGCATGTACACTGGGGGACTTCCGCCCATGTAGCCCCATTGGGCGACCGAGCCTAACACTTAGCAACAGAGAAAAAGCACACCAGAAACACCAAAGCCCACCAAACATCACCCAAATCAGATCTAACCCACCCCACCCCAAGAACCAACCCTGTTCTTGAGCAAAACCAACAAGAAAATCAAAAAAGAAAAACCCAGAAACAACCCAGAAGCAACACAAACTAGAGGGGGATACACAAGCAACCAGGACTGGGGGACTCACCAGCTCGGGATGGCACGACAGAGTACAACCGACGGGCACGTATTTCGGCAACAGTGGACACAAATGAAGGAAATCTCGGGGAGCAGACCACAGGAAAATTTTTGCAGGGCTTTTTGTGAACCATGGAAGCCTAAGAACAGACCACCCATACCCCTATTTATACTAATCGGTCGATATCAGCCAGTCGGTGCCAGCCGTCCGATCCATCATGCCCACCGTGGGATTGGGACGCGTGGCACCACCCGGTTCACTTGCCCTTCTCAGCAACCGTGCCAGCCCATCATCTCCCCACCTAAAAAAAAAAACAAAAACAAAAAAAAAAAAAAAACAACCCTAGCACGACTTCCAACGGTTCGACACGTGGCGCCCATGCCCCACCCCACGCGCCCACGCGCGCGACGCCTGCCCTTCAGGCAATCACAGCGAAAGCGGTATTTAATGCCTGGCCCACGCCAGCATCAAATACGACGGCCAGCATTCGTCACAACGGTTCCCAAGGAAAAAGGCAATGTCATCTCAAAACCGTTTCATCACCAGCACACCACCAAAAACCCAAGGCAAGACACACCACCCGCACGACCGGTAGAGACAGATCACAAAGCACACGTCCAAACAAGGTAAACGCCACTACACGCACACACCAGCTCGGCCCTGGCAGGTTGCAGGCGCCGAGGGTAAACGGGCGCCGGGCGCGGGGTACGTCCCCCCCGTACGCAAAGATACAGGTTGCCTATACGAAAAGGGCAAGGGGTCCGTCCTCCCCTTGCAGTCCCTGGAACCAACGGGCGACGGGTGTGGGGCACGTCCCCTCCGTTCGCACACATCGCAGGTCGGATAAACAACAGAGGCATGAGGTCCGCCCTCTCTCTATGTCCCAGGCAACAGATGGGCGGCAACAGGCAAGGGGTCCCGTCCCCTCTCTTGCGCGCGCCAATGGTGGCACGGGCGTGGGGTTCTTTCTCCCCGTTCACCAATTCATTCCAAAGCAGAGGCATGGGGTCCACCCTCTCTCTGAGTATTCCACAGTTTGATGGGCGCCACGGGCGTGGGGTTCTTCCCCTCCGTGCGACGGCTCATTCCTAGCAGAGGCATGGGATACGTCCCCTCTCCTGACGAAATATGATTGGCAAAACACGGGCGTGGGGTTCTTCCCCTCCGTGCCAACTGAAGTCCTAGTAGGGACGTGAGGTCTGCCCCCCCCTATAGGCAACACAAACGACGCGAATGGAGAGTACGCTCCTCATTCGACGATCGCAACAACGAAAGCCGACTTAGCGGGGCTAAGCTCGATGGGCGGCACGGGCGCGGGGTTCTTCCCCTCCGTGTGCGTAACGATAACGATACGCAAGCCGGCTTGGGCGGCAGAGGCATGGGGTCGAGTGGTCCTCTCTCTCCGCTAAGACCGATGGGCGGCGCGGGTGTGGGGTCTAGTGTTCCCCTCCGTGAGCGCACCGTTACCGAACGACAAGCCGACTCGGACAGCTTGGGGGTGTCCTGTTCCCCCCCTTGATCGTACCGATGACCGATGGACGTCGCGGGAGTTGGATTTTCCCCCCGGACGCCGACAGCAACACCGGGTTAGGCGGCAAAGGCATGCGGCACGTCCCCTCTTTGCGCGCGCTAAATCCGAAGAACGGCACGGGTACGGTGTTCGCTCCCTCCGTAGCGCGTTACTTATAGGTCGCGGTCTTGATCCCTCCGTCGATGCTATACCGTACGGAACGGCATCCCCGTTTACGTACGCGGTGCACCACACCATTCCAGCGCTGGCATCACACAAACAAAACATTCACACACATCATACCATACATTCATACATCATATCCTACATACTTGTATATCTGCATCTATCATGATTGTATGTTCGCCAGTCCAAACGCACGAGCAAACCACCCCATCTGGGCGCGCGGCTCCCAAGCATATATAGCACGTCCTGCTTGGGGGCCGGGCCCATAGGTACACCCCCACACCAACAGGTAACAACCCATAGGCATGCGGGTCCCAGACTAGCAAGATCAGTTGGGACGCCGAGCCCAGAACATGCACAGGTACACCTCCGCACGAACAGGTACACGCTCGGGCACCCCGGTCCCGCTCCGTCATGCGATCCCTTTCTTGACCGGAGAGTTGGGGGACTTGGGGGGGTCACAGGATCGTGACCACTGCTCAACCGGATAAGTATTCTTGTTAATCGCCCACCCTTTTTCAACTCCCCAGTCAAGAAAGTTCTCTTTGACTTGGGGAATTGGGGGACTTGTTAGTATTGCATAATTAGTTGTACGATTAACATACTTATCCACTTAAGCAGATTAGCAACACCTACTCAACCACATGCAAGATCACCAAGGAAGCACCAACTTCACTCACCGGACCCACCCCTTCCGAGCGCGCACGCGCCCGTGGGGGGCGCGCCCGAACATGCGGATCACACACCAGCAGGAACCATCAGTCCCACATCGAAGAAGAACACCAGGTTCCAAACTCAACCACCTATATATACCAGGTATTTATTACAGGTAAGATCACTCCATTTTAGATCCCATTCGGACTAATTTACATCCCATTGATTCGACTCGAACCCATCGCTATCTATTCACACCACACCACTCGCACGTTCGCTTGACTGTTACATCCAGTACATTTTCTGACTTAGGCATCGGAGCGTTGAAGGCGGGCCACCCCGTCTTGACCCCTGACCGCCTGCTTCATTGTTGTATTCTTCTAACAGTTGCTCCCGAACGCCCGAGGAAGGAGGCACCCGCAAGAAGAGCCCGCACGCACGAAGAGAAGGAAGGAGAGGAGAGTCCGCCCATCCGAACAGCCCCACCGTTCGGACGTACCAAGGAGGGGAGGTCCACCGCACGACCGAGGAAGGAAGAGGAAGCTTATTCTTGTTGCTTCTGCCCCATTACGCCTCCGCGCGTAATTCGGTAGAAACACTCATAGTCACTTGGCTCAGAGGCTGACTTCGCAGCCGAACCTCGCAACACATGGGTGGAAAAAATCATAATCTTTTAAAGGGAGTGCCACCTGAGAACATCTCCAACTATCAAGGTTCTATATCCTATTATGAAACCTTGTAAAATCACTATTCATTATAAGATTTTTCCATCTCCGACCATCAAGGTCTCATACCTCATTTTAAGACCCGTCTTTCTCTCTCCCCATGTGTTTTTTTTTTCTTTGGGCTCACTAATTTTTACAAAGTTCTATACATCATCCAAGGTTCTATTATAGAACCCAAAATAGGGTATATGACTTAGTTTTAAAGTATAAGACTAGGATATTCATGAATTGAAGATGAAATTTTAAAAAAAAAATTCAGGTATAAAAGCTCCCATCGGAGGTGGTGTGATGAATCCGAGTGTATCAAGCCATGGCACGCCGAGGACTAGGTCACAGCCATCGACTAGGAAGTTGGTAAACTCGTAATCGTTGATTCACACTGTCACATCGAACAGGCGATGCGGCGGTGGGTGCCACCTGTAAACCCAACCTTTCGTCGCACCACAGTCGACGAAAATTCGAATCGGGTGGTTCCCAATGAGCCCGATCATCCGCATCATCTCGCCAGTTGAAAGGTGGTGATTGACAACAATTGGGGAGGGCTTCAGCCTCATTCTCGATTTCCGGCTCGGGCTCCGTAGTGAACAAATCGGAAAGGTCCTGTTGGGAGATGCTGTCATAGGTAACAATGACCAGAAACGGCTGGCGGAAAACATGTTGGGAGCAGTTGTAGCAAATCCCTTTAGCCTTCCGGTCGTGAATCTCGGGTAGCGCACTGGTCACTCGGGTAGATAGCAGTGGTGGGGGAAACAAAGAGAGGTAACGATGGTGGTGGCTGGGAAACTGCCAAAAGAGATAGGTGTGTGGGGAGGGCCTCGGCGAGTGTTTTCTGGATGGCAGTGAGCTGTGCCTCGAGGGCTCTCTTGCCTTGGCCCAAACTATGATCTGTTCATTCTGCCATTTCGGCGGTGGTGGAAGAGGAAGGATCTTGGCGCATGGACCAAGAGAGGTCTCTGATACCTAATATTAGGAGCAATAGTAAGAATTGGATGGGGGAAATTAAAAAGCTACTTCATTGATTTTCGATAATTCATTTAGGCTACAGTGAAATACATTTATACTACGTCCGTATTTGATCGTAGTGATGACAAGGAATTTTGTACTGGCTAGACAAACTAGAGTGTACAGAAGAGTACGCTAATGTGGGCAACCGGCCGGTACGTACAAGCCAAACAGAGGACCGTCCGTCTATAGGCACACTGTACTGCTACCGTCTATAATAAAGCCGAGCGCTGGATTTTGTGTCATCAGACATACTAAAAATTGAATTTTTAAAATTATTCTTAATGATAAAAAAAAAAAAAAAAACAAGAAAAATGAAACATAACTATTATAAATATGTTTATACTCTTTGAGATTCCTGTTTATATCGTTCTGCACACATCAAGTGCGGATCTTTGTTAGTATAAAAAAAATCGGAGAAAAATTCGAGCTAAATATTCGCGATTTTTTTAAAAATAAAATAAAAAATTAAACCGAATCAAACAAATATTTCGATATTAGTTTTTCGAACCGATACCCACCCCTTGTTGTCACCACTCATATCAGGAATTTATTTTCTAAACCAACAAAAAAAAAAGAACTTACTTTGCATATTGTTTTCCAGGGTTAATTTCAACATGTTAAAACATCATTGTTGGACGTGGAGGTTAATTTCATACCCTATAGTCTATCTCCCCAGCACTCCAGAAATGCAGCAAGCTATGAAAATTGATAGAAGCTTGTTAAGTTCACCGATCCCAACTCTTTGTGCTGTGAATCATGTGATGGATGCGTGTGCTCACTATTGTAAAATTGCTTTTGAAACTCCCAACTTCATGATATGCAGAGTAGATAAGCAGCTTTTTGGAAACTAAAATTCTTAAACTGTGGGTAACCTTTTGATCTAAACTAAAATTCTAAACTTTATCAAGCAAAACTTTAAGAATCACAACCCAATTGTCATTTTGCCAGAGTTATGCACAGTGGGTTATCCAGCAACACCACCTCGACAGTTTAAACTGGGGAAAGGCAATTCGTATGTGACTGCTCTTAAGCTAGTAAACTTTTCTCTCATCTCATGTAGTTAATCCTGTATATCAAATAGACATAGCAAATCGGAATATATAAACAAAAAATGCAAGAAACGAAACGAAACGAAAGTCATATATACAAAAGGCGAGAGTTACATGTCTTGCAATAGCTGTTTGTATTCTAAATATAGAGGCCTAGAATGGAATTTCAATGATTTGCTCAGTCAGTATCAAAAAAGAATCCCTAATTTCTAAACTCATGTATTTGGTTAAGTAGCACCTTTTCCCGAGCTAAATTTTCCTGCATGATATCTATACAACATGAACTCTGCCATTTCGCTGTTGCATGGTGCCCAGTGATTGTCCTGCAAACATGATCAATAACAATAGTTTCCTAACGAGTTACAATATCAGCAAACCAGAGACTACAAATTTAACATCGAGAAAGTGAAATACCTGAGCTACCAGCAAAAGAATAAGGTTTTGAAATGAGTTTGTTCCTTGCCAAACCTACACCTGCAGCCTGAGTCAAACCTATGCCTGCACCCTGAGATAAACCTACGCTTGCAGCATGATGTATTGGAAAATTATCAACAGGAGACTGATTCAAGAGGTCACCAGTAGGGACGGATCCCGTTGATTTCCCTGTGAAAACTTCTGAATTTTGTGCTAGAGCTTGGTCAGGTGTTTGTATAGACGACAAAGACGGTGCGTCCCTCTGTTATCAACAAAGTACAGACAGCTGTACATTAGCAAATCCTCAACAAAAGCCTACCTTTCGATCAACAACTCAATGATTTTGAGCTCACCCTGACAGTGCAAAGGTCCTTATTTGATGCCGTTTTCTCTGAGTACAGACGACAAAGCGCTACACGGAATCGATTACTTCTTTGCGAGTAATATACTTTAGTAGCGAGGGGAACTGGATAATCTGATTAATAAAAAGCCATTGTCAATTACCACTAAACAGTGACTAGACAGTATGTTGAGAACTGGAAAAGAAGAATCATCAGCATAAACTTTCCCAAGAAGTTCATCCAAAATCAAAGACCCACAAGATCTCTCTTACTCCTCATCAGACAGAAGGTCCCATTTCAAAATTTGGCATCCTGAAGTAAAACATGATTGAGATTGCACAACGATGAAGATGTGTGTACTTTTCATCCTTAGGAGCAAAAAATGTAGGTGGCTTTTAAAGTATTCTTATCCATGTAGGTGGATAATAAGGTCTACTTATTCCCACGTAACGAGTGTAGCTTTGCAAGCAAAAGTTATCATTGCAAATCCCATATAGTTTCACCCGAGCTTGCAACAACTAAGAATATTTGATATCAACTATTATGTTTCACATGCCAGAATCAAAAACCATTAAACATCTTTCCAAAACTCTAAGTATGCTAATGAATATTCTACTTAGGGATCTAAGTAAAAGTTTAGCCTCACTTGGACATGTTGTACGCTGAGTACTTTTGAGTTCTGATACAACAGACGTGTGCTGAGTACTTTTGAGTTCTGATACAACAGATGTTACTTCAAGATCATCTGATAGTGGTACCTGCTCACTGGCTATCCTACAAGAGGTGAAAAAACGATTTCAAGTCTAGCCCTATAATAAAAGCATGAGAGGCCATTGAGGCATCTAATAATAGATAAATGAAGAAGGATCACAGACAAGTCACATAACTCAGTATCCTTTATCTGAACATTAAATCTACCAGTTAGTTAAATGCATGAATCACGTAGGAGTTAGAAACATTTCTAATTACTAATAATAGTTCATGTACTCAATCTTCACATGAAGGACTATTTTTTAACTGACTGTGAGGGACAAATAAATCTCAGCCACATGTACCAAATTTAATCGATTAATTTATATAAAAAGTAAAAATAAAAAACTGCAGTTAATATTGATCATTACTTTCAGTTGTGCCTCAGTCTCTTATAATTGCCCCTAATATGAACATGACTGCTCTCTCATAAGAGTATATTTCTAAAAATGTCAATGGTCTTTGGCAATGCATACAAAGACAGTTAAGAGAGCCAGAGACTAACTGATGAAGGATAAGAACTACCACTAGATACCAGGATCAGCAAACTCCAAAGTATATTATTTTTTTATTCATCCCAACTGAAGGACAGAGTCAGGGTAGACATGTAATACATTGCTCAATTAAATGTGTACCCATATAAGGTCCTAAAAAAACTCATAATAAAAAATTGCTATATGATTAAAATATCTCACATTTTTAAGCGTTTTGTTGGAGGATGCAGCAGACTTGTTGAGTAACTGTTATTTTCAGGGCTAATTCCTGACCCATCCATCATATGTGTGGTATCTACAGAAGTTGAGTTCCCTGTATGAAATAGTTCATGCATGAAAAAATTTCAAAACAGATTGATCACTATGAAACAATTCCTTTGCTTAGAAAACATCTTTTCCAGATAAATTTTTACCCATGGATAGACTGAACATGTTACAAAGAAAAAAGAAAAGAAAAAGGCAACCTAAACATGCTACCGTCACGTTGCTATTGATATCAAGAAGACCTAAACAACGGGGTGAAACATTAGAATACATTAATTCTGTTATATATCAGTATTTCACAAATAGTTTTATTTTAGACACATCGCAATCATAAACTTTGGCTCTGTCACGTGAGTACACGTTATACAGCTCATATCACTTATCAATTCAGATGGAGCACAGCAGGTAGGCACCGGTTACATGTTTCCTTTGAGAAATGATATTAGTGATATGAGCAACCAAGAGAAAAGTTGTTGATGACTTGCAAGAGTGACAGGCCATCCAGAAGACAAATGAGAACGGCCCAAAAAGATGTAGCATTATGACATGAATAAATAAAACTTTTTTTTAATAGGGGAAAGATGAGGGAGGTTGGAAGAAGAGAAATGAAAAATATGGGAACAAGGAACAAAACGTAAAAGACACTTGAAAACTAATTAAATCAAAGAATTCAAATATATATTGTCTCCTTTGTTCCTCATCATTACCACTTCTCTTCCAATTTCATCTTTTCCTCTCAGCTTCTGTTATCGGAAATAAAAACCAATACCAAAACCAGTCCACTAGTTTCAGCCTTGCAGAGAAGCATGACTTGCGCACAAATATTAGCATAAAGAAACAAGTGGGACAAGAACAGAAACATAATTTAAAAGAAAAATGTTTAACGCAACAGAAAATTTAGATTAGGCGAGGAAGAAGATAAATTGATTTAAAACATTGGAATGGGTTACCTTTTGCATCCATCGCACAAGAAGAATCCATTCCTAATTTCCCATCCATCTTGGGTGTAGACACAGCAATATGATCTGCAGATTCAGTCCTCTCTAGCTCTCTAACTGCTGTTGACTGATCTAAACAAGGTTAAGAACTATCAAGCCTTTGTCTCGGAATTGAGGCGTGAGATCAATAGCAAATGGTTAAGGAGCCAGAACACAGCATTTATAATTGAAGTTACTTTAAGGATACGAGCATAAGCAGTTGCTAACTTTTTCCTCTCCTTCCTAGGAGGCTTCCTTTGCGGAACACAACCATTAACCTCTGAAGTTGTTTCCTGTGTAGAACTTAATGACCTACAAAGTACTGAAAATTCCCTTGATCTCAGCATACAGCACAAAACACACTGAAATAGTTGTAGGAGCTAAGTCATTACAAAAATACTACATGTGAGCCAATAAACATTGATAGTGAGTTAACGACATTGCTGTGACTATAAGACCAGAATTTGAATATAGCTGAGCTCGCATCTGATCACAAACAAAACAGTAAATTATCATTTTGAAAAAAAATATATATATATTTTAGTATCATCAGCTAAATCAGGTCAATTTTCTAAGTTCTGTCTCCATTGAGTCCTCCAATTAAGTTAATTTTTACAACTTTTCTTGGGGTGCATGCTTGGTAGAATGTATTTGGCTGCTTATAAGCATTATACGCAAGAACATTGCCAACAAACGTACACGAAAGAAATGAGAAAGTTAGAAAAACAAATTTATACATATAAAGAGTGAAAAGGAAATGGATAATATAGAAACCTACAAACCTGAATGGGCTGCATATTGGCTGGCCTTAATTGGTTTTTTACAAGCATTGCAACATACCTTCAGAGTAACATTAAAAAGCTAGTAAGTTACAGTATACATGAATATGTGCTCACACGTACACAACAAGTCTACATAGATAGATGTTGGATCATTGGGCACCAATTTTATTTTACTCAAACGTAGATCAACCATTCGCTATAATGAATGCTTATTCTTCATATCTAGCTTGCGTAACTAAATCTCCACAAAACAGATGCACCGTTTCTTGAAAATTATCTCATGTGAATTTGAGAAATAAAAGACCAAATACAGAGCAAAGAAGCATTCACTTGAGGAATTTTGTGCTTACCAAAAGTAAAGTATCAGCCATAGGCTCCACATCAAACACATGCATATCTGCACACCAAAATATAGATGATCAAGAGTTTATGAAATTACAAACTCTGAAAGGCTTGAGTAACATTAAAAAATGTTACAAATGATTTATGAACACCAAGATGCAAAATTTATCGGCAGAAATTGATTTAAGTTTTCTTCTAGACTTTCCTACTTTCCTACTTCAGTTGCAATACACTAGTGTAACAATAATTGGTAGTATTTGCTCAGCATCTGTTCTACTATCCAACACACCCACTATGCATCCAGTTGGTTTTACACCATTCACGTAACTAGATGGTAGGATTTATGCATGATTAGGGATATAGAATTACCTTCTTCATCAAGCAAATTTGCATCATTTGCCTCAATCAATCCTCTGTAAATTGAATGAGCAGCAAGTTTCTGACAAGGAACTTCTTCTGCCCGGAGGAGTAAATAAGCCATCAAAACAATCAAAAGAAAGCCAGTCAGATAAAAACAAATTGGTCGACAAAGTAAAGACATGTCATCATAAGTGGGGGAAACACAAACAAATCCAACACAACGCTCAATCACTACATGCCTCCCGAGATGCCCCGAAAAGTCTCAATCTACCTGCTCGGCCTTGCGACATACTCCCACCTGCAAGGAGCCTCGCCATCACGGCCATCCTCCCACTTCCAACTGAGCAAACCATCGAGACTGTCTTTTCGTAACAGTCCTCCACCGTACCAAACTCCTCCGCAGCTGAACTAGCCCATGATCCTAAAATCATCAACCACCAAAGCACATTACAATCTCAAAGCCGAAAACTTATACACTAAACAATACAAACATGGTGACACGTCGAACTCAATGTAGGTGCATTTCATCATTATAAGCCCTATGTAACAGTATATTATAAATTAAGAAACTACAATGTTTCAACAGAATGCTAGCATTTATTTAAACAGTAGAATTAAATACATGATCCTCTCTTGTCTAAACCCAGTAATATTGAGCCTTTTAAACTTTCAAAGCAATGGGCAATAGAATTTAAAAACCCTACGGCAATGGTCAAGGTAGCTAGAGTTCGATTGGTCCAGCTGAAAAATCAAAATTCAAAATTTAAAATCAACTCACTTCAGTCGGCGCAGACCCAGAATGGTGGTGAAGCCGCAACCCGAAATCGGAAATGTCGGAATAAGTAATGGCGAGAATTGGAGGGGGATGGGAGCAATGTCCGTGGGGAATTGGTAATCGGCAATGGCGAATTGGGAAACCCTAGAACGGAGACGAAGAAAGCATTTGTTTTTGTTGGGAATTGGGGTTAAGCAACATAGCCATGGGGTTTCGTCGTCCCGGAGAAGGAAGGGTGAACAGAGGTGGCAAACCTAGAAACGTTATATTTATATTAAAAGACTATTATACCATAGTGTAAATTACAAAAAGTAAATAAGTGAGAGACTGAAATTAAAAGCAGTAATCGTGGGTGAAAAATAATCAATTTGTATTTGTATGCGGAACTGCGAGTAATCTATATATCCCAAGTTGTAGCTTGTAAAACTCGCTGCGAAGATGATAACTGAGTATGAATCGCATGCAAATCGATCTCAAAATTAAAAGTATATGTGGTACTACATGCATTCCATTAAATTATAGCCGGATGCCTTTTCGTTTGTTCTGCAGTTCTACACATATATGTACGATGTTCATGGAATCATGGATATCTAATAGATCGAGTAAACCTTACAGTAAAGTATGCTATAGAGATCAACTAGATAATTCTATAATTAACCTAGGACGAGAGATTGTTTTTCGCCAAACTCCAATCTTGAAATTCAAAGGTTTTGACATTGTAAAGTGTAGAATTTAGAACACGATGGCAAGACAAGAGAAGGACGGCAATCCAACCCGGGCAGTCAGGATGAATATCTTAATATAGGGGAAGAAGGAATGAGTAGTTAGAACACAATGTTCATGATTTACAAAAGAGGGTATTTTGGAGATTAAGGTGGGTGAACAAAGTAAACTTGAATGTGAAAAAATAAAAATAGGGTGAAGAGAGTAACGTGGGTGAACAAAACAATTAGTAAGGTAGAAATAGTCTCACCCTTTTTTTTTAGTGAAAAAATGGCGAAAGTAAAAAAAAAAGAAAACTAAGAACAACTCTAGTAGAGATGTCAAATTTTTTTGTCAAATTTAAATTTTGAATGTTGAATGAACATTTGACAATTTGGTCATTTTTTGGCTCCAATAGATCCTTTAATTATTATTTTTTTAACATCTTTTGATTTAATTTCTAGTTTCAAGGTTTTCTAATTCTTCCTACCTCTTCCGGTCATATCTACGACGCAATTTATCATCCAAAACAATAACCCACCCATCTCTCTCGTCTTGGTTACAATCGAACACTTGAGATCAGGTCATCTTCAACAACTCACATTCTCCTTTTATTGATATTATCTTCCTCTAATTTGAATTACAATCTTCCATCTCCATCTCCCTTTCTCATAGGAATTTAACAAACCCAAAACTGTAGTTAGCACATAAGTAATGCCTAGCTAAAAGCCTAAACAATTAATTAGGACATCGATCAAAGCAATACCCAAGTCAATTTATATCAAATCATAATCTTCATTTTGATACTAGGCACACCCATGATTCAAGCAATACCAAATTTTCAAGTCATACTCGTCTACAAGATCAATCAAGAGTAACCCATCTCAATCGAGCTCTAGATTTGTCATTCAATACCTTACTGTTGTTTATATGAAACATCAAATTCAGTGCCATCACATAACAACATATGCCCGCCTCCAGTACAGAACCTCGATCGTCAACTCCATCAGCTCAGATCGATCCGCCCCGTCGTAAAAATACCTACAAAAGACGGAGAGAGAGAGAGAGAGAGAGAGAGAGAGAGAGAGAGAGAGTTTGACATATTGTTTTGCGTCTGTCAAATTGGTAGACGATTTCTAATCTGCTATCCACGCAAGCTCCACCTGGTTTAGGCTGTTCCATTGGGAGAGGCTGAACTCTATCAATTATTACCATTGAGACCTCTAGCTCGGTTTTGACAGAACCGTTAGAGTTGCTCTAAGAGCATCTCTAACTAGGCCTGTAAAATAGGCCAACCTGCCTTATAAGATTTTGTCCATGTACTGTCCGGTTCTAAGCTTTTTAAGCTCTGCGTATAAAATGGGCAGGGCAGGGCCGACTCTTTTACTAAGTTCTGAAGCCCAAGCCCTACCTAAGGGGTGATAAAGTACGGGCATGAAAAACTCGCCCTAATATTTCACTCATATCTCATGAAATAAGTTTAATTTATATATATATAAGTAAACTTAATTTGTCAATTAACTTCTATATTTTTTTTTCCAGCCCTCATAGCTATGCATCTTCTCTCCTACCCTAGGAGATATGCAGTGGTGGCAGTTGTTCAGCCTTGGCGCTAGCCCATGGCGACGCTCTCCTCTAACATCACCTCTAGGATGCCTCTTGTAGGTGTCGTGGTCCGCTCCTCTCTCCGATTTGATTTTAGTTTTGGATTGGAGGCTTCTACTTCGAGGAGGAATGCATCACGACAGAAAGACCTTCCTGCCCATGGGAAGGAGCGCTTGGACCAAAGGTGAGTATGCATGGCTCATGCTTGTCTGAAGAGAAATGGGCGGCGACGTCGCAAGGCGGGCTTGGTTGAGATCAGGCGTTCCAGTGTCTAAGATGAAGGTAAGAAGAGCAATTCCAAGTATGTTCGTCATCAGTAGTGCGAGAGGCTTGCTGCCTCTGTTCATCTCTCGTCCTGATCTTGTGGGTTGTGTGGTTGTGGTATGACACTGCAACGGGAGGCACCTGCTTGGTGTTCAAGGTTGCTGACCTTGGGCCGGATTGGACTTTGGAGCATCTTTGGGCCTGATCTATTTCCTTGGACCATTGTTTGCATCCCAGTGGTCACATATTTGGTGTTATTGATTATGATTTATTCGTGTCTTATTTGGATTGCGAGTTTCATTAAGGTTGACATACCTACCACAATTGTGTACTTAGGGGTATGTTTATTTTTCTTTATCATTGATTCTCGTGATCTCGATGAGATGCAAGTAAGTTTACATGTGTCGAGTTTTATGGATTTAAATATCAGTGTTAGTAACTGTAATAGTGTAGCACACATTTTTATTTATGATCGTGAAATTCTTTATGAATGGTTCACCTTTGGTCCAAAGCCAATTTTGGATGTCATTGATTACGACTCTAGTCGTATTATTTAATAAAACTACTTTTCGACTCGTTCAGAAGGATGTTTTCCTAAAAAAAAATTAACTTTTGTATATATTTTAAGAGCACGACAGGAAGACCTTCCTACCCATAGGAAGGAGCGCTTGGACCAGTGGTGAGTATGTCTGGCTCGTGCTCGTCTGAAGAGAAATGGGCGGCGACATCGCAAGGCGGGCTTGGTTGAGATCGGGCATTCCCGTGTCTAGGATCAAGGTAAGAAGAGAAATTCCAAGTATGTTCGTCGTTAGTAGTACGAGAGGCTTGCTGCCTCTGGTCGTCGTTCATCTAGATCTTGTGGGTCATGCAGCAGTGGTATGAAATGCAAGTAAGTTTACATGTGTCGAGTTTTATGGATTTAAAGATTAATGCTAGTAACTGTAATAGTGTAGCACACATTTTTATTTATGATTGTGACATTCTTTATGAATGGTTCATCTTCGCTCCAAAGCCTGTCCTGGATGTCATAGATTACAACTCTAGTCGTATTATTTAATAAAACTACTTTTTGACTCGTCCAGAAGGACATTTTCCTTAAAAAAAATATATTAACTTTTGTATATATTTTGAGAGCAAACTTCAGTTACACCACCCCCCCCCCCCCCTAAAACTTTGCACCAAACATCAAGTCACTCCCTCTTGTTTCAAAGTCGAAAAGTTTACCCTCAATCTTTGTAGTTGACATTAGTCTTACCATTTTCTCTATTTTTCATCCAACACCTTTGTTATGTGCTAACGTGGCAATTGTCACGTCAACAAGTGGGTCCCACATCAAATGCTAATTTCCAATTTTAACTTGAAAAAAATATATTATATGGGCACATTTCTAGATTTGCCCTTCACGTATCTTTTCTATCCCGATTATTTTACAGTTAAGATGCATCATGGTGGGTGTTAAGGGGGAACAAGTATGTTGTAGGGAATGTGCACTTCTATGACTCGTGAAAAATGAAAAAAATATCTTTGACTGAAATTGGTAGCATGGTGAAGGGTTTGAAGAGGGGATATGCAAGTGATAAGATGAAGTATTGATTTTCAATTGGTCGTAAAGATGTCATGACTAAGTTGGCTTACGATGGTGATGTCATGAGTATGTGCAACCATGTTCCAAAAGTTAGGTTGGCTTACGATGGTGATGTCATGGTGACGCATGTATAAATGAGTTTGATGACTTGGTTATGTATGATGCCGGTGAAGAATATGGGGGTTTAGTCAAGTTGGTTTAAGTGTTATCATTGAGAAGTTGCCACCATCACAAAAGCAAAAAGCGGAGCCACTTTCCTCCACCTCCCACTCATCTT
Source organism: Geum urbanum (assembly GCA_946800695.1). Lineage (NCBI taxonomy): Eukaryota > Viridiplantae > Streptophyta > Magnoliopsida > Rosales > Rosaceae > Geum > Geum urbanum. Next base: position 32,907,427 of record OX327012.1, read on the forward strand.
TACTAGTGCAAGTGTGATGCACGGTCGGTTCAATCCTCACATTTGATTGAGTTTATTCAATTATGTCATTATTTATGGAGATTTGAGTCTTCCGAATTTGACCCTGAACAAAATACTCCATCCAAATCTCACACTACGACCGGTCACTGGAGAGCCGTAGGTTGCACAGTTGTGCACTAGCTCGCTTTCTGCTTCACTACTCTAATAACAAGTTAACAACAATCTCTATTAACCCTAACATATTCTCTACGCCAAACCCAGAAGAAAAAAATGACACCCATATGAAACAAGTTTTATTTGAATATGATGATAGGCATGAATCATACCCTTCAATCAGTTATGGCCACCAGGAGCTTTTTGGCATCACCTTCGCCATCATCTAACTCTATAAGGCACAAAAACCCAAGATGTCAATCCAGGAGCCCGATGAATACCTAACTGACCCGCATCACCATTAATGAGGGCCCAGTCCTTCGATCATTCAGTCAAGGTCTCCATGGAATTCGAAGAAGTCGTCTATTGAGAAAAGAATCATCACAAAGTCATCTAAGGAAAGTCTTGACAATTTAATCCCTCTTTCATAGCAATCAGTTAGTTATATATTTGTATCATTTAGTTAGTATCCCATTAATTGGGGATCTAATTGTTGTACAACATGAATAAAGCTTGTATCTACTCACAGTGAATGACAAGAAAGAAATTCTTCATCAATATATTTCTCTTCTTGGTATTAGAGCTAAGACCCTGGATATAGATGTGAAGTAAGAAATCATATCATAACACCATGTCAATGGATGAAGATTGAAAGCTCATTGAGCAAAACAAGACTTCACTTCCTCTGAAGAATTCAGATCCATGGGAAAGTGTAAATCATCCCTTATTCATCCATCACTCAGACCAACTAGGAGTAGTACTGGTTAATCAAGTTCTCAAGGAGAACAACTATACAAACTGGGCTCAATCTATGAACATGGCGCTTATGGTCAAAAATAAAAAGGGTTTTGTTGATGGGACAATCACTAAACCAACTACTAGAGTTGAGATGCAACAACAATGGGATCGATGTAACATCCTTATCAAGACATGGCTGCTTAGATCTATGTCCAAAGAAATTTCAGATAGCGTCGCCCATTGCAAGGATGCTAGAGGTATGTGGCAAGAACTAGAAGAAAGGTTTTCACATACTAACACTGCAATTATTTCACATTGAAAATTCCATACATGAGTGTGAACAAGGTAGCAGTTCAGTGACAACCTTTTTCACCAAGCTTAAGAGCTTGTGGGATAAGAAAGATGCTTTGAACGCCATACCACCATGTAGCTGTGAAGCCTCCAAGAAGATCAAGGCATATTTGGAGACACAAAAAACTATGTTCATGATGTGGTTGAATGATACCTATGACTCAATCTGAAGCACATAAAGCATTTTCCCACTACGAATAAATTGTACTCAATGGCACTCCGTCATGAGATGCAGTCTGAGATGTCAAATGGGAAGGCCCCAACACAACCTGAAGCTGCTGCGTTTGCTGTCAAGATAAACAACTGTGATGTTGAGACTGGAGATGGATCGATGAGGTATGAGAAGTACAACAAAACAAATCATTCAACCAAGAACTGTTATGCGCACTTAAAATGTACTTTCTATAATGGGAGGTGGTGATAAAGTAAAAGGTGCAATGGAATTTTCCTTCACTGAAGAAGAATGCAAGCATCTCCTAAACCTCATCCGAAAAGCTAAGAATGTTGTTGTACCTGCCACTATCAATAATTTTGGTAATGTTTCCAACTATGAGGAGCTCTCAGGTAAAATCTGAAACCTTATGCAAGCAAGAAAGGAACCAATTTGGATACTTGATAGTGGAGCTAGTGATCATATTGTGTGTCATCCTTCTTGCCTTACTTCACTGAAACCTGCTGCTAATCGTCTAGTTAAGTTGCCGAATAGTAACACAGCAAAAGTCACTCATGTTGGCACTGTCATTTTCTCACCTCATTTTGTTCTTCAGAATGTCTTATGTGTCTCATTCTTTTACTTGAATATCATATCCATTATCAAGCTATCCTTCAACTCTTTCTACATAACAATCTTTCTAAAACACATTTGTTTCATACAAGTTCTACAATTGGGGAGGATGATTGAGACGGGAACTGAGAGGGAAGGACTTTATAATCTTGACACAATGTAGAAAGGGACATGTAACGCCGTCTATGATAATGTGCAAATTTCTGGCATCAAAGGCTCGGTCACCCCTCCACCAAAGTTTCTTTATTATTTCCCTTCCTAGCAAATAATGCTTGTAATGCAAGCAATTGTTCTATTTGTCCCCTTGCCAAACAAACTCGATTACCTTTTCCATTGCATGTTTCTTCTAGTGTCTCCTTTCGATTTAATACATGTTGATATTTGGGGAGGGTATCCTGTTCCTTTACTTTCTAGTGCTAAATACTTCCTCATAATAGTGGATGATTACACTAGATGCACTTGGGTTTACTTGATGAAAACTAAAGTAGAAACACGTGATTATCTAGTCAACTTCATTCATCTTATTGAAACATAGTTTGACACCAAAGTCAAGGTCGTATGTAGTGACAATGGAGTAGAATTTAAACTTGACACACTTTACTCCTAAAAGGGAATTGTGCATCAGACAAGCTACATCAACACACCTCAACAAAATGGTGTGGCTGAGCGCAAGCACCGTCATTTGCTTAATATTGCACGAGCACTTCTCTTCTAAGCACACTTGCCTAAGGAATTTTGGGGGGATGCCATTCTTACTGCAACATATCACATAAAACGGAAACCCTCGCCCATACTCAAAGGTAAAACTCCTTTTGAAAGCTTGTATCACAAGGCACAAAGTTATTCTCACCTTAGGGTTTTTGATTGTTTGTGTTTTGCATCTACACATCCTCTCAAACCTTCCAAATGTGATGCACGATTAATTCGTTGCATTTTCATAGGATATCTTCATACACAAAAGAGGTATAGAGTTTATGACCTAGAAGAATAGAAAACCCTTGTATCTCGTGATGTGGTGTTTTTCGAAGATTCCTTTCCATTTCAAATCTCTTCTTCTCATCAACAATCATCCTCTTACACACCTACTTTTCCTCCATTACTGAGTCAATCATATTCTGAAAATAGGTCCTCCACAATCACTCCATCATATTCCCAAAATCTTGCTTCTAAAAATCCCTTACATGATACGTCTTCCGTTGTCATCAATCAAAATCATAATCTCTTTGATTCTATTACTCCTTTGTCATATGAGCCATCCAATCCTACACACACACACACACACACACACACACACACACACACACACACACACACACACACACACACACACACACACACACACACACACACACACACACACACACACACACACACACACACACACACACACACACACACACACACACACAGAGTCCACATCATTTATACCTTCTACTAAACCTACTTTGTGCCATTCCAACAGAGCCACCAAAGCTTTGTCCTTTCTGGCAAATTTTCATGTCGAGGCAACACTTCCCTCCAGACTAGCTCATTTGTCCTCTTCGAGCGAGATCAATCCACAAGGTAATCGACACTTACTCTCCCATGTGTTATCCTATGATAGATTGTCTTCTAATCACAAAACTTTCACTATCAAGCTAACTATTGAGAAAGAGCCAAGTTCCTTTTCACAGGCAATGCAGAATCTTATGTGGAGAGAGGCAATGTATGATCAGATCAAGGCACTCTAGGCCAACAGAACATGGAGTTTAGTTCCTTTGTTATCCCTTAAACGACCAATAGGTTGCAAATGAGTTTATAAAATCAAGCTCAAGCCTGATGGAACAGTTGAGAGGTATAAAGCTCGCCTCATCGCTAAAGGATACAACCAAGTAGAGGGAATTGACTATCATGAAACCTTTGCTCCAGTTGTGAAACTTACTATAGTTAGAGTGCTTCTTAGCCTTACTAGAATGAAAGTTTGGCATTTACATCAACTTGGCGTCAACAATACATTTCTGAATGGTGACTTGCATGAAGAAGATTACATGAGGCTTCCTCCAAATTTTGGAAGAAAGGGGGAGACATGAGTATGTCATTTTCATAAGTCCCTATATGGTTTAAAATAAGCTTCAAGACAATGATTCATCAAGATATACACAACTCTCAAAGTAGCAGGGTTTAACCGATCATGGTCAAATCACTCTTTATTTGTTCGTTTTCATCATAGACTGTTCACAGTATTGTTGGTGTATGTAGATGATGTGATATTGACATGAAATAGCTTCAAGGAAATCAATAATATTAAAGAGTTCCTTTCTGGCCAGTTTAATCCCAAGGATATGGGAAAGCTCAAGTTTTTCCTTGGGATCGAGGTAGCTAGGTCAAAGCAGGGCATTGCCTTATGTAAGGAAAATATGCGCTTGAAATCCTAGAGGATGCGGGGTTCCATAGAGCAAAGTCATCTCGTTTTCCAGTTGAACAAGGAATGTCTCTTTATAGGAAGATGGTGAATTACTAGAAAATTTCTCACAGTATTGAAGACTTATGGGTAGACTAATTTACCTCATAATAACAAGGCCGAACTTGGTTTACGCAGTGCACATTCTTAGTCAATTTCTGGACAAACCTCGAGATCTACACTTAGAAGTTGCGTACAAATTTTTGAGGTACATCAACCAAGCACCAAGCCAAGGTATCCTATTGCCCTCCATAGGTACTTTGTAATAACAAATTTTCTGTGATGTAGACTGGACACATTGTCGAGACACCAGAAGATCCTTCTTGGGTAACTGTGTGTTTTTTGGAGATGCTCATGTATCATGGAAGACAAACAAGTAGGGCACAATTGCACGCTCCAGTGCCGAGGCAGAGTACTGTTCTATGGCTATAGCAAGTTGTGAAGTCACTTGGCTACACAATATCTTGAATGATCTTTCATATACATCATAAGCAACCTATTTTGATGTTTTACAACAACTAAAATGCACTCCATATTGCTTCTAATCTTATGTTTCATGAGCGTACAACACACATAGAGATTTATTGTCATGAGGGGAGGGAAAAGATTCAAAAAGGGATGATCAAGAAGCACATATTAGAACAAAAGAGTAACCAACATACTTATTCACTAAACCAATAAGTTCAGCACAGTTTGAAGCTCTACTTGGCAAGTTGAGTGTCATCAATATCCACTCCAACTTGAGGGGGATTATTGAGAAAAGAATCATCACAAAGTCGTCTAAGGAAAGTCTTAACAATTAAATCCCTATTTCATAGTAATCAGTTCGCTGTATATTTGTATCATTTAGTTAGTATCTCACTAATTAGGGATCTAACTGTTGAACTACATGTATAAAGCTTGTATCAACTCACAGTGAATGACAAGAAAGAAATTCTTCGCCAATCTGTTTCTCTTATTGAGGTCGTTGAGATGTAGCAGATTGAACAGTCGCGCCCACGAGAGAGAGAGAGAGAGAGAGAGAGAGAGAGAGAGAGAGAGAGAGAGAGAGAGAGGAGTTCCTCGCTTGTTTTAAGACTTTTAGGGATATATGAGGAGTTTACGTGTAAGTCATAGTTCACAAGAGGTGGAGAGAAGTGGCTTGGAGCAAAAAGGCCGAAAAGCAAAAATTGATTTAGATTACAAATTTGGTACTAGCTAAAAAATGGTTGTAAAACTAATTATCAGATTGCTCGATTATCATAAAAAATGTAGTACTTGGCATTTGTAAAATTGATTTTCACTTTGCTCCTAGTTTTTGGCACTTCTAATATTGATTTTAGTGCAAATGTTGTTATAAACTATGGCAGAGTTAATTTTTGGTTAAGATGTGGTTCTTGTAAAACTGATTTTTTAATTTTCAGGAAAAGAGATAAGCAAATAAATTGGCAGCTTCTGTAGGCTCACAAGCATTGATTACTCCGGGCCTCTACTAGCGCCAAGAAGCCAACCACTTCAACCAGTGCCAAAACAAAACCTGCAAAAGTAAGCTCCAAACCTAGAAATCCTTCTGCTAGGAACAATGTAAAGTAGGATTCTAGATTTAGGTTGATGTTGGGAAATGTTGCATTTTGAGCTTGCATTTTTGTTGAGCAACCTGTTTTTGTGAAAGTAGGTTGCTTCCTCTAATCTTTTGATAAGATTATTAGTGGCTACGTTGCAACATGTTTATGGCCATTTTTATGTACTTTATTTGTGCCATTATGTACTTTGTTTGTAATGAATACCTTAAACAAAGCAGTTTCCATGATTTCATTCTGGTATAAAACCATCTTAGATTACAACTACATATATCATAAAGTTTACATGTTTAATTAATCCAAAAAATTAAAAATTAGAAAAGATACTTGAAGGGAAACTCTGGAAATGTGCCCATATAATTTTTTCTTTCAAGTTGAAATTTGGGCAGAAAATTGAAGAGGTCAAAACTGGACTGGACATTAGCATTTGATGTGGGACCCACTTGTTGACGTGATAATAACAGAGGTGTTGGATGAAAAATAGAGAAAATGGTAAGACTCATGTAAACTACAAATATTGAGGGTAAAATGTTTGAGTTTGAAACAAGAGGGAATGACTTGATGTTTGGTGCAAAGTTTGGGGGTCATATGTAAAATTATAAAATTCTTATGAAGTTTTAGACCGGCCCGGTCCGGACATATTAATACATATATGGACAGGGCTTCAATGCATAACTTATACCCGGCCCTTCCAAAAGTGGGCAGGGCCAAGCCCGCCCGTTAGGTTGGGCATGGCCGACCCACAACCCAAAAAACAGGGCAGCGCTAGGGTGGGCCAATGGACTCTGGGCTAATTTTACAGGCATATCTCTAACAAACACTCTAAACTTGAAATTATCTCTAGTTTAAAATAGGAAAAAATTCACCATTAGGGTCTGACCTTTCTGGGAACAATTAATATGATGTCTGACCTCTAAAAGTTATCAAAGTGATGTCTAAAGTCTCAAAAGTGTATCAACATGATGCATACCGTCAATTTTCGTCCATACGCTGTTAATTTTGTTGAGGTGTCGTATTTTTTTGTGATAAAAAAAGCTGAAAAGACTTTAATACTCTTGTAACTCTCTCTCTCTCTCTCTCTCTCTCTCTCTCTCTCTCTCTCTCTCTCTCGGCCTCAGAGAATATCAGACGAAAAAATAACAATCTAGTAAATGGCAGAGGAGGTAGAGCAACACTTCTCCTCGCCTTCGTGCCCAACCTTTACCCGCCGCCCCTTGACCTCGACTCGTGCTACCCCTCTGATCTATACTCGACCCTTCGAACTCATCGGCCGCCTTTGATTTTCAATTTTAAGCTCTCAGCCCTCATATTCATCGACCTTGGGATCTGCCACCGCACATCAAAATTGACCTCTATCGAAAAGAAATTAAACTCGAGGCTCATGAAAGTCGGTCGGAGCGCCAAAAACAACTTGAAAAAGAGAAGTCGCGTGCAAGGCTAGGGCCAGAGTGTGCGATGCCAATCTGAAGGAGGAGGCAACGAGTTTGCATCGACCTTGGGTCCCTGGCGGCGCAAAGATTTGAAATCTCCCGATCCAATCCAGCTCGAGGTGACGACTTCCACCAAGGATGACGACGTCAACCGAAAATTATGATAGGCAAAGTTGTCAGCCAATGACCTGTGATTTTTATAGAGAGAGAGAGAGAGAGAGAGAGAGAGAGAGATTGGGAGATGGGTGTCCAAATCAATTTTGGGTGCCAATAGCAATTGTGGAGGTGCCCATAAAATTTTTGAGAGTGCCCGTATTAATTTTGGGTAAATGATGCATTTACCCTCTATTTTGAAAAAAAAAATTGTCACGTCATCGATAGAGTCGGCATCGTGAAAGAAAATATCTTTAGGCATTAAAAAATTAACACTCAGATTTAGTTATCCATGTTTGAAAAATATCGATTTAGTTATCCATGTTTAACTTTAACACTCAGATTGGTCACTCCGTCCGTTTTGGACATTAAAAAAAAGTAAATTACCCTAAAGTCATCTAAGGAGACAAGTTTTACCAAAAAGTCACTTAATTTTTGTCAAGTGACTGAAAAGTCATTTTAAAGCCTACAATTTGAAGAATAAAAAAAACTTTTTTCTGCACGGACCATTTTACCCTTCTAATTTTTGTCTAATTTTTTTTGGCAAAAAAAAAACTTTCGCAAAAGAAAAAAATTGTGTTTCATTTTATTCTTCACGACTCAGCATAAACTCAAAAAACAAAGATATCAACTCTTGTTCATAACAATACCAATGCAAGTTCCTAGAAATACCATGACTTATTTTCATTTTTTTTCTTCACGAATCAACAAAAACTCAATCAACAAGGATATTGTATCGTGTCCATAAAGATACCATCATATTAAAGAGAGAGAGAGAGAGAGAGAGAGAGAGAGAGAGAGAGAGAGAGAGAGAGAGAGAGAGAGAGTTTAGGTTTTAGGGCGTAGGATTTAGATCCAGTTTAGGGTATAAGATAAGGCTTGAATAAAGATACTAACACAACTACATAAAGATATCATCTCAATGTTATAAAGATATCAACATTGCATTTCAAGGATACCAATGTCAGTGTTTTAAGGATAGCATGATTGTTTCTACTAGATTCCGTAAGGATTCCAGCAGAGGTACGGATGTGGTCAATTCGGGTGATCCGAGCTGTCGTGCGTATATCATCTTTTACTTGCTGTTAAGAGTAATACCCCAAACGGTCGTTAGAAGCCTTGACGGGTTGTTCCCGCCTTCGACTCTCTGACGCTCAAGTTAGTGTATGAAGCGTAACAAATAGTATTGGTTGAATATCGGACGTACATTGTAACTGTCATAAATATGTTGTAGATATTGGTGGTTGAGTATGGGGTCTTTTGTTGTTCTTCGATGTAGGATCTTGCTTATTTGGTCATGTTCTGTCCTGATACCTTCTGTTTGTTGTTCCGAGCGCGTGGGCTATCGGATGGTGTTGCTTCCTCGTTTAAAGTTGAAGTCTGTGTTGTTGTCTTGCGTCTGGTCTGAGCTGTGTCGATCCGTTTGGAGTGACTAAGTGTGCGATAATTGTGTTTAGGGGATCACGTACTAACTAGTCCCCCAAGTCCCCAAGTCAAGGGAATTACTTCTTGATTGGGGAGTTGCAAGGCTTTGTTCAGATTTTGCACACGTGGTCACTCAAGAAGGGTTGGGGGGGGGGGGGGGGGGGGGGGGATCCTGCTAACCCCGAGTCCCCCAACTCTCTGATAAAGAGCTGATTCTTATCGTGTCGTGGAGCCTTGTTTCGCGATGATGCGGGCGTTTGTTGTTGTTCCGCGATGATGCGGGTGTTTGTTGTTGTTCCAGGATGGAGTCCAAAACCTGATGTTGCTGTTTGGAGCCGCCTATGTGGCGATAAGTGATTTTGCTACTCGTCCTATGATAGCGCGAACGTTGTTGCTGTTCGGCTATCGGGTTGGACTTTGAAACGTGATGTTGCTGTTTTGAGCCGCTTATGTGGCGACAAGTGATGTTGCTACTCGTCCCAAATAGCGTGAACGTTGTTGCTGTTCGGCTATCGGGTTGGACTCCGAAACATGATGTTGCTGTTTGGAGCCGCTTATGTGGCGACAAGTGATGTTGCTACTCGTCCCAGATAGCGCGAACGTTGTTGCTGTTCGGTTATCGGGTTGGACTCTGAAACCTGATGTTACTGTTTGGAGCCGCTTATATGGCGGGTATAGCTCTATCGGGTGGATGCATAACGGGAGGTCTCAGACCTTAGTCTGTTAGCCCCGATCGATGGTGCAGGTCATAATGGTATCAACCGTGTCCATGATAGCGCAAGCATAACTGCCACTTGCCTATCGGGTGGACTCTGAAACGGTATTGTTGTTTCCGAAGTGGGTCCCCTTGTCTTTTTGTATTCCAACATTTTCGTCTTCGTAACGATTATCTGTCGCTTGGGGTGATCGTGTGCCAGGAGGTTTATTTCAGTTGTTTGTTGGCATGCGTGATGCGTGGCGCGCCGAATTCGAAGCAGTAGGGTAATTAATTTTGGCGGGAGCACGTGGGGAGCGTGGGACACGCGTCGTCATCCTGCGGTTGGAAGAGCTGAGAATAAACGGTAGGCGTTTGCCTAGGGTTAGAATTGTAGCCTATAAATAGTGGTGCTTTCACTTTCACCTTTTTACACTTTGCTTTCTTGAACTGAAACTCTGCGTAAACGTGCTCTGGAATCTGTGTGCTTGTCAATCTTGGAGTGTTGCTATCTCGTGATTTTTTGTCTCATCTCTTCAAAGGTAGTGTTTTTGTTCTTGTTGCTTTTCGAAAATTGTTTTGTGGTGTATGGCTTTTGTACTTGTTTTGGGTACTGTTTTTGGGGTAATTTCTGGTTTACATTGCTTTGCGTTGTAATGTAGAGAGGATTTCTGGACTTTTTCTGGGTATTGGGAAGAACAGCTTCAAGTTCTTGGGTTTTTGCTGCTTTTTTTGTTGCTATTTGATCAATTTTTGGGTGTTGGGAAGGGTTTGCACTTGTTTTTGCTGGGGGAGTGGGGTCGCGACAGTTTGTACGTTCGCCTTTTGGCTTATCGCCCGTTTGCTTTTCTCTTAGAATCATGGAATTGGTAGCTGTATCCAATGATGAGTCACCTCCGTCAACCCCTAGGTTCCGTGTAGGGTCCTGGGTTTCATCCCATAGTGTTTCGGACTCCTCGTCCGATAGCGTACTGAGTGTCTCCCCACTGTACGTTAACATCAGTAGTGCTTTGCGTAGGTCGTCGGTGCCAAACAGGGAGCAGCCTGGGTCAAGTATGCCGGACGTTGACGCGTCCTCCTCTTCCGAGGGATCGGACGAATACGTCGTGCTCTTACGAGGTGAGCAGGTGTCTGTGGATGCCCTTCCCATTCTTCCTCAAGGTGGGCCCGTATTGTGGCGACTGGCGGACGACCAAGTGGTGCAGGAGCCAGAGGGATCCTCGTCGGTGCGGGAGATCGAGAGGTGGTACCAGGACTACCATATCCCCCGTATGGTGAAGCTGAGGGCCCTCCGTCAGGGTGAGTCGTTCACACGCCCTCCTCGCGGCTACGTGTGCGTGAGCGAGTTCCAACTGAAGGTCGGGCTGAAGCTTTCCTTCCATCCATTCTTCTAGTACGCGCTCGCGCTTTTCAACATCACGTTAGGCCAATACGGGTCAACATTGACTCGTGTACCGATTGCCTTCCACAATATCTGGAAGCTGAGTGGGCTGCAGTTTCCCACACGGGCGGAGATCGGGCACTTCTTCCGTTTGAAGTATTCTCCTCGTATGAAGGACAAGGGTACGATGACGGTCGAGCCCCGAACGAAGTGGTGGCTAGTGGAGCCCCCTTCCTCCTCCACCGCCTAGTGCCGGTATCACTGCCTTGTCGGAGGTGAGTGGGAATTCAACAAGCCAGATGGCGCTCTATCGCACGGGCGCGATCAGATACACCGAGTCCCCGAGTCCTTCCAACCGCTAGGTGTGATAAGTGTCGAGTAGTGGTGTTTGCCCTCGTTGAAGTTTGTATTCGTGTTTGCTAATCCGTTTGTGCTTTTTGCAGATGAAAGTTCATATCCCCTCACCCGTTTAGAGGAGAAGCGGTTGGCGTGAATCAAATTTGCCTTCGACCCCCACCTAGACGCGCAAAACTTCAAGGCAGCCAATCACTGGGAGCTTGTCAAACGTTGTGGTCTTTCACGCCCTCCTGATAAGTATCCTTGTTCAAGGCGTTTGATTATTCCATTTGTGTAGGTTGTCGGGCTAACCCTTGTGTTATTTTCTTGTTTGCAGCTAAGATGAAGAAGTCCAGATCCTTGACCAAGCAGGATGCTGCCCACCAGCATATGTTGGTGCTAATGGAGAGGGCCCGGCAAGCCCGCATGGTCGTGGAGGAAGCGAGCGGCCAGCTCATGCAGGGCGACACTCCTCAAGGTGTCATGCATCCCCCCAACTGCAACGAGTACTTAGACCCGGTACCGGAGGGAGATGAGGAGGTCCAAGCCGTGGGCGCGACTGTCGGAGCCCCAGCCGTCATCTTAGAGGGACGGGTTGAAGAAGTTGCTCCCGATGCTCGGAGGGAGGAAGGCGAGCAGGCCTTAAGGGAGCGTCTCCGGCAGGAGAAGGAGACGCGCAGCAGCGAGCGCAGCGAGCGTCGCATCGAACGCGTGGACATGCGCGTTAGCCAGGGCAAGTCTCCTTCTACCCACATGGGCTCCTCGAGGAGTTCGTTTGAGATTTCCCATGTTCGTCAGCCTGGATAGGCCGATGGTCGCCGGTCCCAGACCTCAGCCAAGAGGCCAGATAGCCAAGGCACCTCCGGCCGCCCGCAGAAGCGCCCTCGTCCGTCCAATGAGGCCTCCCCTGCCATGACAGTTGCAGTGGCGGGCGAGACAACGCTCTCGTCAGAGTTCATTGCTCATATCCAGAGCTCTATGGGTGCGGGCATTGAATCCCTCCAGAAGTGGCGTCAGCTGGGCGCCGACCCGAGCGAGTCTCTCAGTGCAGCGTTTAATACCTGCACGCAGCTCCAACATCAGCTCTTCCTCATCAAGGGGCTTGAGGGGTCAATGTTGTAGACCACCCTGCTGTTGAAGTCGAAGGTCGAAAACCGGAAGCTTCAGGCTGACGTGGGCAAACTGCAGCAGGCTCTGATCAAGTCCACTGACATAGCCAACCGGAAGATCGCACGAGTGAACGAGCTTGTGCGTGAGACCGACGAGTTGAAGAATGATCTTGGGGAGGCGCGATCCAGGGTTGCTATACTGGAGACCGATCTGGTTGCCCTCCGATCGTCCAGCGATGCGCGAATAGCAAAGCTGGAGCGCGAGCTGGCGGAGGCCCGAGCTCATGTCGTGACAGAAGAGGTCCGTCAAAGGATCGCGAAAGAGGCAGTGGCCTAGTTTAAGGCCTCTTCCGTGTTTTAGAAGGTCAGGGCTGACGCAGTCCAGGCTTTCAAAGATTCGGAGGAGTTTGAGGACTTGGTTGCTGCTGAAGCCAACGTCCAATGTGAGGACTTCTCCTCACTTGTGCTGCCGTTTGTCAAGGTGGACGAGTTTGAGGCATGGCAGGCTGCCGAAGCGGAGAAGCTGAAGTGCTCGCTTGAGGAGCCGGACGTGGAGGCGCATGCTGGGGGTGACGGGTCAGTGCCTAGGGAGGGTGGAGCTGATGCTGCTACTAGGGCCAGCTAGACTATCGTTTATTTTTGCTTTCTTTTTGCTTTTGCCTTATACTTTCGCGCATGCGTGCGTTTGATGAATTGTACAATTTTTGGATAATATAAGTGCCTTTTGCTCCGTTTATATTGCTTGTTTGATTGCGTTTGACGTATACTTATATTGCTACTGGCACATAACAAAATGTACATATGCAAAGGTTTACAATCACTAGACTAACGTGCGTTCAGATTACAAAAAGTGCTTAAACGCAGGTAGATGAATACTTAGTGAAAATACTTCCTTAGGTGTTATGTGTTCCAGGGGTTGCCTATCCTTCTTCTGAACATGTCTTTAATGTAAAACGTACTCAGACTTGCGACTGTGTCGATGACGTATGGTCCTTCCCATGACGGGCGTAATCCATTGGGTTTCGTTTGAATTGCTTTCATGACCTAGTCCCCCAGTTGGAGTAGGCGCTCCTTCACACGCTAGTTGAATAGTCGAGTGACTCACTGCTTGTTCGCGGTATTGTGAAGGTGTGTCGTGTCGCGCCTTTCTTCTGTAGGTCGTTGTCGAGTCTGAGTCCTTCGCCATTGGTGGTGGGGTCGTAGCTTTCAATTCTTGGACTTCTGTACGTGAGCTCGAGTGGTAGTACGGCCTCCGTTCCGAATGTGAGGCTAAACGGGGTTTCTCCCGTTGCCGTTGTTGCCGTTGTTGCCGTAGTTCGGATTGACCATAGTATTTCGGGGAGTAAAGTGGGCCATCGTCCGTACCAGACATCTTCTTTCTCGATGAGTTCGATCTTCTTCTTGATTCCTTCCTTCATGATTTTGTTTGATGCTTCTACCTATCAGTTTGTTTATGGGTGTGCTGGTGATGCGAATATCAGATTGATTCCTTATCTCTTGCAGAATGTCTTGAGCTCGTCATTGTGGAATTGCGGCCTGTTATCAGTGATGATGTTGAGCGGGGTGCCGTAGCGGCAGTAGAGGAAACGTCATAGGAATCTATTCACCTTGTCGGTTGTGATCTTGACCATTGGTTCTGCCTCGATAAAATTGGTGTGGTAGTCAATGATGACTATGATGTATCGATATTGGCCCTTGGATTTCGGAAGCTCTCCGATGAGGTCGAGTCCCCACTGTGCAAACGGAACAAGAGAGGTGAGGATTTATAAGGGAACCGCTGGCACGTGATTCTTGTGTGCGTAGAGTTGGCACTGATGGCATGTCATGGTTATTGCAGTTGCGTCTGCGTGGATGGTGGGCCACCAGAATCCGCAACGGAGTGCCTTTTGCACTATGGATCGTGCTCCCGCATGGTGGCCGCATACGCCCGAATGGATTTCCCTGAGTATGTTGTCACCCTACTCTGGTATAACGCATTTGAGGTTGGCCCATATCTTCCCTTATCTGTACAGGCTGTTGTGTCGGATGCTAAAGTTGACTGCTCGGGCTATGATGTTTCGGGCCTGGGCCCGGTCTGCTGGCAATTCGCCCCTTGTCTTGTACTTGATGACCGGATCCATCCAGCTGGCTGTGTGCGGTTCGATCGTGAGGATCTCTTCTGTTGTTTTGGTGATGTTTGGCCTCTTGAGTACTTCCACTACTCGATGCTCTGGCTCCGTATGTACGGGCGATGTTGCTAAATGGGCAAGTGCGTCTGCCTTGGTGTTTCTTCCCCTCGGGGTATGGTTGATGTTGAAGTACTTGAGCTTGCTTAACATTGTGCATACGAGGTCATGGTATGCCGTCATCGTATCACCATTCGTCTTGAAGTCTCCCCGGATTTGGTTGACGACTAGCTGTGAATCGCTGAAGATGTTGATGCTCGGGTATTCTGAGTTTCGGGCCAGCTGTAGTCCGGCGATAAGAGCTTCGTATTCGGCCTCGTTGTTTGTTGCTTTGAATTCAAATCTTAGCGCATACTCGGCTCGTACGCCCCCGGGCCCGGTGAGGATGATCCCAGCCCCACTGGTGTTCTTGGTGCATGACCTGTCCACGTAAAGGTTCCATGGCGATTCGGGTGTTGGGGGTTCTTCCTTGGGAGGTTCCACGCTAACTGGCGGCGTCGCGGTTGGCCCTTCGGCCTCCGTGTATTCGGATATGAAGTCTGCGATAGCCTGGCCCTTTATTACTGTTCGGGGCGCGTAGTGGATGTCGTATTTTCTTAGCTCGACATGCCATTTCGCCAGTCGACCGCTGTGGTCGGGCGATTGCAATACCTGTCGCAACGGAACGTTAGTGAGGACGTGGATGCTATGGGCCTGGAAGTATGGTCTGAGTCGTCTTGCAGCCGAGACGAGTGCAAGTGTCACTTTCTTGATTGTAGGGTAGCGGGTCTCTGGGGGTGTCATGCCCTTTCCGGTGAAGAAAACTGGTAATTCGGAAGTCGTTTGGCAGATAGGTACAGGTAGAGGACTTCTCCCTTCACGGGTCTGGACAAGAGGGGGATTAAGGTGAGGTATTGCTTGATTGATGCAAATGCTGTTTCACAATCGGTTGTCCAAATGAAGTTATGCTTGTTTGCCGTTCGGAGGGCTTTAAAGAACGGCACACACTTGTCGGAGTAACGGGAGATGAAGCGATTGAGGGATGCCAGTTTTCTCGTGAGGCTTTGGAGTTCGACCTTGGTCGTAGGGGGTTGCATGTCCAGTATTGCCCTGACCTTTGTTGTTGATGCCTCGATGCCCTCCTTGCTGATGATGTATCCAAGAAACTTGCTTGTCGTTACGCCGAACGTGCATTTAGCCGGGTTCAACCGCATGCCGTTCTTAATTAGGAGTTCGAGCATGGTTCATAGGTGTTCGGGATGATCTACTGCCTTGGTACTCTTGACCAGTATGTCATCGATGTAGACTTCTACAATTTCACCAGTCAGTCCGTCAAATATGATGTTAATCAACCTCTGGTACGTGGAGCCTGCATTCTTCAGCCCAAGCAGCATGACTACGTAGTAGTAGAGCCCCTAGTCCGTTGTGAAGCATGTGGCCTCCTGGTCTTCGGGATTCATGAGGATCTGGTTGTACCCCGAGTATGCGTCCATCATGGACAGTAGCTCGTGCCCGGCAGTGGCGTCTATGAGCTGATCGATCCGGGGTAACGGGAAACTATCTTTCGGACAAGCCTTGTTCAAATTTCTGTAATCTATGCACATGTGCCAAGATCCGTTTTGTTTCTTGACCATAAAAGCGTTGGAGATCCATTTCGGATAGCCCACCTTTCGGATGAAACTGATTTTCTGCAGTCTGTCGACCTCCGCATGCATAGCCGCGTACCGTACTTGGTCATATGCGCGCCGTTTTTGCTTTACGGGCTTTGCAAGTGAGCTGATGTTGAGTTTGTGGGAGATGATGCTTGGATCGATTCCGGGCATGTCCTTGTAGGACTATGCGAATACCTGTTGGCAGTCCGTCAGGACCTTGGTTAGCGGAGCCATCATGTCGGGCTCCAATTGCACGCCGATACGGATCATGCGTTCCGGATGTTCACTGGATAACTGTATCGTTCGTTGCCCCTCCCGTTCTTTGGTGGGTCGGATAGCGTTTAGTCCATCACGCGGGTCATCAGGTTGCTGCTCCTTAGGGGAACACGCCGCCACTGCGAGTACTTCCAATCACGTGTTGTCTTTGTCTGGTCGAACAGTTTTTTCCACGAAATCATACCCCCTGACTGTGCCGATTCCGTAATCCGTCGGGAACTTTGCCATGAGCATGTGGCCTGCGATGATCAGCCTCAGCTTCGAGATACCCGGTCGTCTGAGGATCATGTTGTAGGACGTGTGGAAGTCTATGATAACAAAGTCTGTTCTGATTTCGCTCTGGGGGGTTCTTAGTGCACCGATGCCAAATCCCATGTAATCGTTACCGAGGGGGTAAGTGGTCTCACTTGAGAAGCTGGCGATGCTCTCGTGGTCCTGCATCATCTTGCGTTTCGGGAGCTTGAGGCCTTTGTATGCCTCTCGAAAGATGATGTTGATGGAGGCTCCATTATCGATGAGGATGAGCTTGACTAGGTATCGGTCCACCATTCCGTCGATGACGAATTGGAGCGTGTTGTTCTTGTTGCCTTCCTCGTAGGTAAAGGTGATTGGGGGCCAATCCTTCTTGACAGCTTTTGGTGGATTTCCTGGATGTACTGCGAATACGTCCCTAGGTCGGGGTTCTTCCCGTTCCCGCGGGCATTCGGCCTTCCGCTTCCCGCCCGTGATGTTGTTGATGATGCCCCATGTTCGTATGTCCGTTGCCGGGCGTTCCGCATTCGTCGTTCGGAAGATCAATGTTCCTTTCGTGTGTAATCGTTCGATTTTCTTGGCTAGGATTTAGCAGTCGTTAGTGTTGTGGGTGTTCGACTCTTGATACATGCACCACGTTCCTCTGTTGTTCCGCATGGGGGCGATGCTGGGCGCCCTAGGCATGGACGGGCGGATTTGGCGTTTATTCTGCTTGAGCACTTCCTCGTTCGTGCCCTGGGTGATGGAGAAGACTGCGCGTCGCTGGTGTTGATCTCTGGGTGGTGGGTTTCACGGTGGTGAGCGCTCGCGGTGCATCTGCTGATATTGCTTGTGGTTCCTATGTTCGCGATAGTGGTCTTCGTGCTTGCGGGACGCGGTGGGCTGTGCTTTCAGAGGCGGATTCTTGGCTGTATAGGGGGACGATGGGCGATCTTGCGTGTAGCTGTGTGTCTTCGAGGTCTGCGGCATGCTTGGACCTTGAGCTCCGTACACGTGGGTTTCCACCAGTGCCTTCTGGACGATTAGGTCGATGATCTCGCCATACCCAAGATAGTCCTTCCTGACCATCTTCTCCACGAATGGGGTTTCCGTCAGGTTCTCTAGCAACACCATTTTTGCTACGTTTTTGTCGAGGTTCCTGCACATATTCGCAAGGGCCCTCCATCGGTTGATGAAGCCGGATAGGTTTTCGTTGTCCCCCTGACGGACCTTTAGTAGCGTGCTGGCGGTGTTGTACTTGCCTTGTAGCCGGTATCGCTTAAGGAAGCACTCCGTGAGTTCATCGAAGGAGCGGATGGATCCCGTTGGCACCTCGTAGAACCAGTTTCGTGTTTCTTCCGACAGTGTCTCCTGAAACAGGGAACAGAGGGTCGTATCCGAGTATCGGGTTCCTGCGGTGGCGGATTGATACTCGTCAATGTGTGTTCATGGGTCTCCCTTCCCGTTGAACCTGTTGATCTTGACGGTTTTGGAGTATGGATCCCTGCCCTGCGCCAGGATGTCGTCCGATAAGGGGCTCACGCGGGGAGTGTACATTCCTTTCGGCCCGGTGTGCGTGCTCTTCTGGAGTGACATGATTTCGGCCTCCATCTCCGCCATCCGCCGGAGCATGGCGCTCCCGGCCGTCGTGGTAGGTTCCTCGTCGTCGTACCCCCGTCTCCTTTTGGGCGGTGGTGGATGTCCTGGGAGCCGGTTGTTTCGCTGTCCCCACGGTGGTCTACCCTGATAGCTTGCCCACTGGTTCCTGGTTCCTCCGTTGGTCCAGATTCTTCTCGTTGGGTCTCTTGGCTTCGGATAAACGCGTCAAGCCAATCCTCCAAGCGCTGTCGGGCTTGGCGTTCCTGGTCTCTCTCGGCTCAAGCCATTTGGAGTTCTTTCACGAGGTGGGCTGCTGCTTCGTCCTCCGTTAGGTCGTTGATGCTGCTGATCGCGTCGACGGGCGCGTCCCTCATCTTTCGGATTTCGGGTGTAACGTGGTCTGTTGCCATCTTTGCTGCTATGGTTTCGGGTGGTTTACGATTGCTCGCTTCCCACAGACGGCGCCAATTATTTCTACCAGATTCCGTAAGGATTCCAGCAGAGGTATGGATGGGGTTAATTCGGGTGATCTGAGCTGTCGCGCGTATATCGTCATTTAGCTGTTGTTAAAAGTAATACCCCAAACGGTCGTTAGAAGCCTTGACGGGTTATTCCCGCCTTCGACTCTCCGACGCTCAAGTTAGTGTATGAAGCGTAACAAATAGTATTGGTTGAATATCGGGCATGCCTTGTAACTGTCATAAATGTGTTGTATATATTGGTGGTTGAGTATGAGGTCTTTTGTTGTTCTTCGATGTGGGATCTTGCTTGTTTGGTCATGTTATGTCCCGGTACCTTCCGTTTGTTGTTCCGAGCGCGTGGGCTATCAGATGGTGTTGCTTCTTCATTTAAAGTTAAAGCCTGTGTTGTTGTCTTGCGTTTGGTCTGAGCTGTGTCAATCCGTTTGGAGTGACTAAGTGTGCGATAATTGTGTTTACGGGATCATGTACTAACAATGATAACGTTTTAAAGATACTATCACAGTGTATAAAGATATCAACATTGTATCATAAAGATACCAATGTCAGTGTTTTAAGGATATCATGATAACGTTTTAAGGGTATCATCACAGTGTTATAACGATACTATCACATCGTCATAAAGATACTATCACAGTGTCATAAAGATACCATAAAAGTATTTTAAGGATACAACATAAAGATACCATAGCAACATTTTAAAGAGACCATCTTAGTATTATAAAGATACTATCTTAGTGTGATAAAGATACCATAAAATTACTTTAAGGATACAATATAAGAATTCAATCACAGTGTCATAAAGATACTAACGTAAGGATATCATGACATCGTTATAAAGTTATCATTGCAGTGTTATAAAGATACAAACATAATACCTTAAAGATACTAACACAAGTTCACAAATATACTTTATGTGTAGTTCGCAAATATACCATTTACGTTTTCTAAAGATACTGTTAACGTTTACTAAAAGTTATTATTACAAATTGTAAACAAAAATAATAATAACAAAATCTACTTTGGGCACCCATGTATGTACGCACCCGAGACGGAGAGGACGACGATTTGGTTCTTGTCGACAGAGGAATCCAGTGGAGAAAGAGACGAGGCGAGCGACTTGACGAGCTCGGCAGCGAATGACCTAACAAAAAAAGAGCGCATGTCGAGTTGACCTAGGGACGTTTGGGTCGACCAGGGCCAGTTCGAAAACAGAGATCTAGGGCAAGCCAACTGAGGATCGACAACGCGGCAGGCGAGATCGATGGCATTGAAAATCTACGGCGGAGCGATGGAAGGGAGCCGGAGACCGGGAGGCGAGATTGAGATGTTGGGATCTACAGCGGAGCTGTGTTGAACCCTTGGGATGTTCGGTCGATTTTAGCCAATGGAAAAAATTGTAATATTTGTGAAGTTTATGAGCGTAAATAACGTGAAAATGGAGGATTTTTTGTGCGTGTTTACAAATAATGTGACTTCTGGTCAATTTATAAGTTTAGGTGACTTTTTAGTCACTTTTTTCACTCTAGGTGACGTATGGGTCAAGGATCAAAAAATAAAATATTCCGTTATTCATAGTACAAACAAGTTGATTTATGAACTTGGCAATGAAAAAAATATCAATTTAAATAAAATACGTGTGCGTCACATGTATCATTTTTAACGTCCAAAACGGACAAAATGACCGATTTGAATGACATGATAAAATATAAATGACTAATTAAAATTTGACTAACAAGAGTGACCTCTCTAGCAAATTTTCTTTCTTTAATTGCTACGTACCAATGAATAGCTTCAATAGCTACGGAGCTAGCTTTGTTTGAAGTTTGAAACTAAAAAGTAACAAATTGGCAAAAGGGAGGCCATCGGGGGTCGTTAACAGGCCGGGCCGGGCCTCCATGGGTCGGGTCTTGCGGGCTTTCGACTTGACTGGGCTTTACGTACAATTTTAAAATTCAAGCCCGACCCATGAAACAGGCCCTTGCGGGCCGAGTCGGGTATCTCTATAATTTTCGGGTCGGGCTAAGCCTAATTATTTTTTTACATAAAAAACAAATCGAACTCATTAGTCGCAAAAAAAAGTTAAAAATTTCACTAATTTATAGCATTTTCTCACTCTAATAAATACCCTATACTAAAGTCAAATATAACTTTTGGTTAAATCTTTTGTCAAATTTAGTAAGAATGGAGAGAGAAAATAACTAATAGTTAAACTTGTCTCTCCAATATTTTTCTTTCTTCATAGTGATTTATTTCAATTTGACTTAGAAATATCTAAAATTATTGGAGTAAAAGTTGAAAATATGATGGTTATATTTAGCTTTGTGATAAATTTGACTAGAAAATAAGACTTTACTATTGGGGATGCTCTTAGATCAATACTTAAACGTCAACTCAAAAACTATATAGCA
Organism: Geum urbanum; assembly: GCA_946800695.1. Classification (NCBI taxonomy): domain Eukaryota; kingdom Viridiplantae; phylum Streptophyta; class Magnoliopsida; order Rosales; family Rosaceae; genus Geum; species Geum urbanum. The sequence continues at coordinate 32,928,772 of OX327012.1, forward strand.
TTTTCAATACAGTGAATAAAGATTTTCTTTATATAAAACTTCATTAATGCCAAGTAGCAAAATGAGAATCTAAGAGCAACTCTAACTATACAACTAATAATTTATTCATTAAGGTCGTAGTTTGTTTATTTATCTTATTATAATTTTTTTAATATAAGTATAAATTATAATCCATATATTAAATTGAAGAAATTAAAATACAAGACAAACTTTCGAGCCGAATTTGAGATACTAAGAGCACCCGCACCGGTGCCAGCACGAGTAGGGGGAATCCGGTGGGCCACCTCAGCGAATAGCACGAGCAAACGGTGTTTCGGTGTGTAGCGGTGAAGATAGAAGCAACGACCGACGGTTGACGAGAGAGAAAAAACAACAACTCAAGCAATCACTGCTCGAGCAAGAGATCGTGCTCAAATAGAAGGTGCAGAGTTCAAAACCAATATAGGTGTTCTAAGTTCAATTTCAGCCTGCAATCCGACAAGTCGGGCTTATTGCAAATTTTTTTAGGACCAAACTGAATTTAAACTTTTTGACTAAATGATGAGACCTAGCCGCCTAAGGCCATGCCAATATATATCGGCAGTTAAGCAATGTGCGTGGCTTAGAAAATTTGGTGAAAATGACTTAAAGGTCAGGCAGGCAGGCACTACGTAGTACTGTGTTGTAAAATATCTCGCTATCGGATTTTAACATGTCGGCATGCATTGCAAGCTAGCCAGCAATAATTTAATGGGCTTTGAATGAAAAATCGACCTGGCAAGCTAGCTAGGCATCATAAACAACAGCAGGAGCATGACATGAACGTTACGTACTGAGACTATTGCGGCACATTTGATTTGTTTGATTATACTCTACAATGTAGGCATATAGATCGATCGCTTCTAATAAATGAAATATCGAAAATATCTTTGACAGATATTTTTATTTTTTTATTTTTTGATATTAATATATATCAATATTTTTTGTCCGATATTAATCATACATATTCTATATTTTTTGATATATCATTCAAATCTTTGATTTTTTTGAATTTATCTGACATTTTGACTATATATATGTTGATCGCACTAAATCTAAAACACAAAATCTACCACGCAAATAATTTAAAAGTTTAATCAAATAATCTGTATTAATAATCAATAAAACACAAATTACAAGTTTCAAAATACATATTGATCATATAAGAAACGTATAAAGTTTCAATACAAATTTTTACGTATTTATCTTAATTTCCGTCAATGTTTTACTTAATCAATATTTCTGTCGAAGTATCTGTATTTTAGACAGTCGATATATCTTTGATATCCGATATTTTACTCCTCGATCACTTCTCCTATGCTATGAATGGTCAATGGTGCGTGGTAGTACCAAGTGTCTCCAATAGCCCACCGCCAGTGGCGTAGGTAGCATTTTGGGTTAGCCGTGTCAATTTTTTTTGGGATACCTTGTCAAAATCAATTCTAACTACGTTAATGACATCTAACTTATAGTACTAAAAATCAATGAAAAGAAGAGGAACAGTAAGAAAACAAAACAAAAAAATGTTAAGGATTAGAGATGTAAACATTCGTGGAAAGGATTTTATCTATTTAAAAAAATCACAAAAATTTATTAATTAAATATTGATAAAAGATTTGATTATTTAACCGAAAAAATTGATTAAGTACTTTTATCAATCTCATAAGAATCCAAATCTAACAGGTAATTTTCTTATATGTAATAAAAATAATCTATATTGCTTCTTATTTTTGTTATTTTAAAAATTAAAGATGTCAAAATTCACATAAATATTCATTATATAAAAAAATAGTTTAACATTTTTAACCAATTACTTAAAGTTTAGGAAGTGAGCGCCATATATATATAGCTTAATTGTGATCACCACTATATATAGCTTAATAGTGATCGATCATGAACGTGGGTAACCAGTGTGCTGCTGTGCCGGCTCTTTAATTGTTTTTTCTTCGTGGGGTGCAAGGCTGCTCGCCTGTGTGCTCGATCGGTGCCTGCACTGCCTCGGTCGATCATATGATATCCAGATGCAATATGTACTAAACAATATTTTATATTAATGGTGTAAATTAATCAACTACTAATATTTGGACGATTTCATGATTAAAGATTATTGTTAATAAGTAACTAGCATCTTTAATTATTAGTATGTGTCCAAGAATGGATGACAAACATGCATTGCTCTAATTACTTGATTGGCCTATGCATGCATCCTTTTAATATTTCTAGAATCTATTCAAATGATGTACAGAGGTCACAGTGATACCCACCCATAAATAACTGACATGATCACTTCTTCGCTAGCTAGTTTATAAGTTTAAAACTCGATCAAACTCTATGTATGACTAACTGGTCGACGCAGGTTCATTATATATCAACTTCTTATCACATTTTAACATTTTTATTGTTTAATTATTAGTATTATATAAGTATATTATACATATAAATTTTCAATTAAAATAATGATCGTTAAGTTATTGAACTAAATTAAATCAAGGGACCGACTAAATCTGTCAAATTTAAATTGTTCATACTTATAAATTTCAATTGTAGTTTTGAATAACGATAATCAATTTGGCTGAAATTTTATATAAGTGATCTACAAATTAAAAATTAAAATTTAAACGTAGATATGTCAAAATATGATCTTAAAATTAATATAATATTCTATACCTAGAATAAAAAAACGAACACACCATGAAAATGGGGTTATATATATACACGATGTCTTGAGCTTTCCAAGGTCCAACAGGTGGCCTATTCAGCATATAAGCATGGTTAATGTTTGTTCTCTTGGAACCATCTCGATCGAGACGTCCTGAACGATGAACCATTTGATCCAGGATATTTCCCTCTAGCATTTTCAATACGTTTCTCGGTGGCATGCATGGATTTTTCGTCATAATGCTAACAAATTTTTTGTTTGATCCAACCTTTTAAGCATCCAAATTAACCCGTTAATCTCTCTTTGGACTACGGCAGTGCTTACGTTTTGTATTTCGTTTTCGATTATATATATTCCAAACCAGAAGCATATTTGATTTCTACTTTTAGGCCATGCCAGTCACGGGAAAACAAAGACGAATAGATCCTCGACTTAATTACTACCGAAGCAGCACACCACACGACAATGCAGAGATTGACATAAACCATTTTGTCTCTCTTCCATCTAACTCCATCACGGCCGAACACTTGTCACCGCACTTCGTCTCTACCCCTTTCTCACTACTCGGCTTCCCCCAACTGGTCGGTGCGTCGGTCCAAACTGTTCAACTCTCTATGAAGTTTCCTATAAGCTGACAAGTTTTGAAACCCAGATCCCAGACTGGTTCATGTTTCTTGTTTGACATATTCAAGTTGGAAGCTTTGAGCTGCCAGGGTGAGTGAGTTTATAATCAGTCTCTCAGTTTCAAGCTCTTATGCTTTTACTTGAATTGTTTAATCTGCTCAACTTAAAGTTTAAAAGTTACTCTCTGTTTTCCTCACAAGGAAATTAAGGGGGTTGAAATTTTAGAGGAAAAGAGAAAAACTTGACTTAAAGATTCTGCTTTGGCTTTAGTGGGGACCGGAGAGATATTTCGGTGGAAATATCCAGCTACTTTGACAAACTGTTCATTTTCACTTCACTGGTGGTTCAAAATTGTTAAAAGATCTCATTTTTCCGCTCGAATTCTCAGTTTTCAGGCTAAAGACGACTTGGCTGGATTTGTTGAAAGTCTTTTGCAACTTGAATTCAGCAACAATGGCGTTGGATTTAAGCTCAATGGCATCGGAATCTGTCGGAATCTTAAATGCCTCGGATCACACTTCGGTTGTGTCAATGAATCTATTTGTGGCGCTGCTCTGTGCTTGTATATTGATTGGCCATTTGATGGAGGAGAGTCGATGGATGAATGAGTCTATTACTGCACTTGCGATTGTGAGTTGAGCTTAGTTTGTTACAAGTGATTGTGTATATGTGTTGAAGTGTCTATGTGTGTGTGCTTGATTGTGCATCTATGACTTTGTGAGTTTTGCTTGCAGGGACTGTGCACTGGGATTGTCATATTGCTAACCACAAAAGGAAAAAGCTCTCATTTGTTGGAGTTCAGTGAAGATCTTTTCTTTATATATCTGCTTCCTCCCATCATTTTCAATGCGGGGTATGTTCCATTTGGTTTTTCAAAATTTAGTTCTTAGCTGAATGTTTAGTTCACTTAGCTGTTAAAGCTAGGGGTTTCTGGAGCCCTGATTTTGCAGTTCTCAACTACTATACTAATTTATCACTATTTGTTTAAAGAGTTGGGTGTCATATTATCTAAGAAGCACTGATATGTGAATCACCCATCGTATCACGTATCTGTATCAGATACGGGTACGATACGCGTTAGATACGGGAGGATACGTCCTAATACGGTATCCGAGTTTGGATCTGAAATGGATACGAGAGTATCTGAATTAGATACCTGAGTATCCCTCTCATTCACATCTAATGGAGTTTCTGAATCTCCTCTCATTCACATCTTCGAGTTCGGCGGCCGATTTGGGTAGGAGAGAGAGAGAGAGAGAGACCTGGAAAACACACGGCCACAGTCACAGGAATGTCCTCCGGTTCCACAGGTCTTGAGATGGGCCTTGTAATTGGACTGTACGGCTTACCCTTTGTTACATTTCTCGCAGACCCATTGCTTGTGATTACTGTGCTTTCGCTGGAAGTGTTTCTTGATCCCGACGAGGTCGCCGAGGGCATGACAAGGGTCGTGATGGAGACAGCTAGGCTCTGGACAGATGAACACTTGTTTGTGGCTATGAATTTGGCCACGTTTACAACAACAAAATAAAAAAAAATAAAAAAAGGCATACAGTCCTGAAAATGAACTTTCTCGTCCCAAAACAAGATACCCTATTTTTTTTTTAGTTTTTAAGGATTTCTTAAAATATAAATTAATATTATATATTATTTATTAGTCGTATCCTTCTCGTATCGTACCTTCTTATTTTTAAAGTTTGTCGTTTCCTCGTATTGGATCGTATCGTATCCGTTTTGGTGCCACTTAGCATATTATTGATAAAGATTCATTTCCAGATTTTTTATCCTACCAACTCTGCGGTACATGATGATTGATCTTATCTCCCCCTAACATCTTCAGGTTCCAAGTGAAGAAGAAGCAATTTTTCCGCAACTTCATGACAATCATGATGTTTGGAGCTGTTGGCACTCTCATATCCTTTGCCACCATATCCTTGGGTAATTCTACAAACATGAGGATTTTTGCTTTGTAGCCTAAGCTTGTCTCGTTCAATTTTCAAGATACGAGGCATTTCAATTGCATCAGATGAATACATACTTTGGAGAGCCACTTTATGATTCAGATGGAAATTCAAGAAATTCAAATAGTGTGAATCAATCATTCAATTTTTTAACCAACCGATGTCTGGAGAGTACACTGCTTAATTTGGTGATCTGAAATAGATGGTGTCTAATGCTTCTTCTTTTCCGGACCATATCAATTTGGAAACACGAACTGCTTGTGCATGTGGCAGTGTAGTCTTTACTTGCAACTTTACCAAACGTCTTTGTGATTCTATCTTTGCATCAATTTAGCTGTTGATGCATAAGAACTATTTGGATAGGTTGTTTCTATTTTCTCATAATGACAGTATTTTTTGGTTCTCATGAATTTACATTTCAACGTAGGTGCAATGCACTTTTTCCGCAAGTTCAGTATTGGTTCCTTGAAAATTGGAGATTATCTTGGTATATTCCATTTTCCTCTCTTTTATGACTTTATTCAACTACTTCCAGCTTAATGTTTTATACCTCGATTGCAGCACTTGGAGCAATATTTTCTGCAACCGATTCGGTTTGCACCTTGCAGGTATGCCTGGCCTTGTGAATATTTAGCTCTTTAGATTCACGAACAACATACAGAATTAGTCCAAATTGTCAATGCAGGTGCTCAATCAGGATGAGACGCCTCTGTTATACAGCTTGGTTTTTGGGGAAGGTGTAGTTAATGATGCCACATCGATTGTACTTTTCAATGCTATCCAGAGCTTTGACCTGGCCAACATCAATACAAGCACTGTTATGCAATTTATGGGGAACTTTTTATATTTGTTTGCTGCAAGTACATTGCTGGGAGTTGTAGTAAGTCTCTCAAAACATGTAGATATGTGGTTCCTTGTTACTGCATGGATGACCTAGTTTTGATATCTCCACTATGTTGCAGGCTGGACTACTTAGTGCATATGTTATTAAAAAGCTCTACTTTGGCAGGTTAGTAAAAAGTTTCTTGCTCTAGGATTTCAAACACTATCTTGTGTGAGTTTATATCATTGCACATCATGTACTGCGTAATCCAGCACACTTACTTTGTCCTGTTCTTTCTTTTGTACCTTGGGCTTGTTTTACATTTTCAAGGGTAATTCTCTCATCACATCTTTCGTAATGTGAAAAATCAGACACTCAACTGACCGTGAAGTTGCTCTTATGATACTCATGGCTTACCTTTCATACATGCTATCTGAAGTAAGATTTCCAAAAACTACATATTCCTCTTCACTCATTACTTATGAATGAGCTCTAATCATAAATTATATATATTCATCTGCTTTGCAGCTGTTTTATTTAAGTGCCATTCTCACTGTGTTCTTTTGCGGAATTGTTATGTCTCACTACACATGGCATAATGTGACTGAAAGTTCAAGAGTGACAACTAAGTATGTCAATCTACATCAAAGTTTTACCAAAACATTGTCAAAACTCTTATTTGATTTCTGTACCCCTGGGCTATCGTTGCTGGCATAATGTTATTGATGTTTCTATTTCTTTTACCGACTAATGCAGGCATGCCTTTGCCACTTTGTCATTTGTTTCTGAGATTTTTATATTTCTTTACGTCGGAATGGATGCCTTAGACATTGACAAATGGAGATTTGTGAGCGATAGGTATATATGCTTACTGCATAAAATGGATTGGATTACATTTTATTGTATATATTAGGCTTTTTTTTTTCTTTCTATTCTCAAATGTCTTTTTTTTTGGTTTCTTCAGCCCAGGAAAGTCCCTAGCTGTGAGTTCAATACTCTTAGGACTGGTACTAGTTGGAAGAGCAGCCTTTGTTTTCCCCTTATCTTTCTTATCCAATTTGACCAAGAAATCTCCACAAGACAAGATCCATATAAAACAACAAGTATGAGCTTCCCCATTTGTTTCTTGATTATGTTTTATGAACGTAGTACGTATCTTTTCATGAGTTCTGGTTTTTCAGGTCACAATTTGGTGGGCAGGTCTTATGCGTGGTGCTGTTTCTATGGCGCTGGCATATAATCAGGTAATATATTGAATCTTCAGCCAAGACATTTATAAGTTCAAATGTTTTGTAGTTCTGGGAAAGTTCAAAATATGTGCAAAAGCTGGAGCAAATAGCTCGTTGTGTACAAATGTACCAGCTTTTCGGCCTCTGCTCTTTTCTGCTGTACAATGAATTACACAGCTTCAAGCTTCAGAATATATTCTGGCACTACTCAACATAGCTATTTTGGTTCAAACTAGCTAGACAGGTGAATTAATGAGCTCCTAAATGTTTGCATATGCAGTTTACAAGGTCTGGCCATACTGACTTGCGTGCAAATGCATACATGATCACCAGCACTATCACAGTTGTTCTTTTCAGCACGGTGGTAAGCCACCAATGCCCCAATAAACTTGAGCTTATTTGATAGACATTGCCTATATGTGTAGAAGAGTGGTTTTACTATGTTCACTTCTGTTTATGCAGGTATTTGGGTTGATGACTAAACCCCTAGTGAGGATCTTACTTCCTACATCTAAACACTTTGCTAGGATGACATCTTCTGAACCTTCTAGTCCTAAATCCTTCATCGTGCCACTGCTCACCAATGGGCAAGATTCAGAGGCCAGCGTCAGGTCCACGGATATACCCCGTCGTAGTAGTTTCCGGATGCTCCTAAGCACTCCTTCTCACACTGTCCACCATTATTGGCGGAAATTTGACGATGCCTTCATGCGGCCTGCTTTTGGTGGGCGAGGTTTTGTACCCTTTGTTCCAGGATCACCTGTGGAAGAAAATGGCAATCAGTGGCACTGAGCCTGAACTTATCTTAGGTATATATGTGCTAATTTTGTAGGACTCATTAATTGGGGCTTGAGGTCGGCTTTCTGTGTGCATTTGTTTATACATAGGAGATTTTGAAGCCAGTGATGGGAGGTGCACGTAAGAAGGATGAGCTGCTTGTAACCGTGGTGATTCAATGATTTTCATGTAATATACATATATTGCTGATATAACTAATTCCATGATAGTTTCAAAACTCTGTGAGTTGTTTGATTTGGTTTCTTGGTGCTTCAGAAGAACATGTAGAGAAATACGACACTTCCATCTAGAAATTGGGTATGTGGTTTACTCCTCTACATGGTCAACCTAACTTCAACTTTGATCAAGTTGTGATGGTTTTCTCTTGTTTTTTCAAAAGAATTTGCTATTTCGGCTTGGGCTTCATAATTCATACTAAGATATCTATCCAGGCTAGCAAATACGTTTTCTTTCTATATTCTTGTATCCTAAGAGCATCCGCACTCATGAGCAGCGCAAGAAGTAAAGCAAGAGCGTATTTTACTTCAAGCAAAATATATCCAAGATTTGTTTAAGCAAATCAAGTTTTGTACACACCCATTCACTATTTGTTTCAAGCAAATCAGTTTTGTCATGTTGTGAAATGTTTAAAATTATTTACCGGATAGATTTACCACAAATAAAAATGTGACACGTGTCTTTATCAGTAGTAATTATACAAGATTTCCGAAAATATTTCCGACTAATTAAAAATTGACACGTGTCACCGCCATGTGTCATTGTCGGTAAAATAATTGGACTAGATTTTCGATGAGATTTTCGACCAATGCCGATCTGACATGTGTCGCTACGAGATAACGTCGTCAACAAAATAATTCAACCAGATATCCGGTAAGATTTTCGACCAATTACGATGCGACACGTGTCACTGCGAAATAGTGTCGTCGACAAAATAATTGAACCAGATTTTCGGTAAGATTTTCGACCAATTACGATGCAACACGTGTGTTCATCTTTAACGATCGGATTATCTACAGTTGGCTATAAAACGTTCATCTTTCACTCATAGTTGACTCACACCATCTACAAGAATCCGAGTAGATAACTCATCTCTCTAAACACTTAGCAACATTTCCTTGTTCATCACTCTGATGGATCCTTTCAGCTTCCCCAATTTTTTTCAGGCGGAGACAACGTCAACAAGAAGAGGATGACGATATGGAGCAATCATTCATCAATCAGGTGGTCATGGCGGAAGCACAAGACGACAATGAACCCTCACGACCAAGCGGTTCACGTCGCAGTAAAAAACCGAATCATCCACAACAGAGGCTATCTAGGGGACGCAATCTCATGGTTGATTACTTCATCGAATGTCCCAACTTCGAGGCGACAGAATTTCACCGGCGGTATAGGATGAGCAGAAACCGATTCAACATTATCAAAACGGTTCTCTGCAACTACGACCAATCTTGGCATCAAAGACCAGACGCGACTGGATTGCTAAGGCTTTTTCCTGAACAAAATCTGACCGGTGCTCTGTGAATGTTGGCGTACGGGGCGGTCGCGGATCAGTGCACTGAAATTACAAGGATGGGGGAATCGACTACCCTGGAATGCATGAAGGATTTTTGCAGCCAAGTGTATCAAATCTATGGTCCAAAATACCTCTGCAGTCCAACACCGACAGACCTCACGCGACTCCTAGCTAAAGGCCAACGTCGAGGCTTTCCAGGCATGATTGGAAGTATCAATTGCATACACTGGGAGTGGAAGAACTGCCCAACCGCCTATCAAGGGGCATACTCGGGTCGAAATGGTCGCCCAACTATTATTTTGGAGGCGGTGGCCTCGTATGATACGTGGATATGGCACAGTTTCTTCGGGTGTCCTGGAGCCAAAAATGACATTAACGTGCTTCACCTATCGAATGCGTTTTCAAAGGTCCTTGTAGGAAGAGGCCCAACTGCCGTCTATAAAGTCCATGGAGAGAGGTATAACCACGCTTATTATTTGGCTGACGGAATATATCCAAGGTACTTTACATTCGTCAAAACAATTTCTAATCCCCAGACGCCGCAGGATAAACTCTTCGCAAAGAAACAAGAGACATACCGGAAAGATGTGGAGAGGGCCTTTGGCATCTTGCAATCTCGATGGGCAATTATTCCTCATAGTTGTACATTGCACCACAAATCGGTAATGACTACCATCATGTTAGCTTGCATCATATTACATAACATGATTGTTAAGGAAGAGTACGTGGAGGATGAGCATGAGGATGAGAATGAGGAAGACGTGCAGAAACCATCGAGGGCTTTCCGGGTTTATGATGGGCTGGTGAATGAACAAGGGAATCGAATTGCTTTTGAGCCAATTAGTAGAGATGGAGCAAATATACAACGGTTTCACAACCGTGTTGCCGATCTTAAATCTGGTTACATCTATAAAGAGCTTCAGAAGGACTTAGTGAAGCACAATTGGAGGTTGAAAACCGGCGAGATACTCTAAATATTATCATAAATATGTGTGTTTAATTATTAAGCTTGTGTTTAATTTTAGTTTAATTTTTGTATGTGTGTTTAATTATTAAGCTTGAGTTTTAATTTAATGTGTGTTTCAATTTCATCTTAATAAATAAATTGCATCTTTATTTCTTGAAAATTTAAATTACATAAAATGACGAGCCAAGCCCAGATTTATTATTAGTACAATACTATAACTACTATGGAAAGAGCACGCGACTTGGGTGATAACAATCCGAATATGTTTCATCGGTAGGTTGATCTTGACTAGGTTCTCCTTCATTAAGGATGGCTAATTTCATCTTTGTAAAATATCTTTTTGAGATTGGGGTCATTGCTGAAAGGACCCAACCCCGATTCAGTTACCTAAATCGGAATCAAACCCCCTCTGAAAATACGAACCAACAAAAACTTTTCAAAATTTCGGCAGAGTTTCATTACTAACGTAGAATTGCATAAACCTGCACCCTGAAAATAACACTTCATCCTATGCCACAAAAGCCAAAACGTGGGCACCAATCCCATCCGGATTTCTCAACATCATAATATAAGCAATAACAGTAAACATACTGTACTATATATAGTATATCCGTGAAAATCCGTATAAACATGTATCAGAATGTATCAGAGCGACCTCTAGTGTAAAATATATACAACATATACATCAGTAGGCGAAACAAGAACCTACTGGAAAACACAGGTAGCTCAGATCACTATCCTCCAAACCGCGACGTGAAACACCAAACCTGAACTGCAACTGGGCACGGAAACCGAAAAGCCCAGGGGAAAGACATAAAACTCGTTAGAGTGAGTGGACGAAAATAAATGTCTTTCACCGAGTAATATATGTTATAAAATATATGCGAGTCGAAATATAAATAATACAAATAGTATACGAGGAGACGCTGACTCCAACTCGTAAACAGAGCATGCATGGAAAATCTCACGGGGTCACTCATGGACATGTCCGTGCTAGTACAGTCGGAATCACGGAGTCCCTGACTTCCACGTGATTCATAGCCAGAACGGCCTCGGTTCCGGGGTACTGCCCCGCCTGGTGGCCTACCATCGGGGATCAGCCGAGAGGCAAGTGTATCGATACAACAACGTAACTGAGATTGTACTCTGTGTAAACCAAATCATAAACAGTTCGATGCAAATGCATGAAACAATATCTATAAGTGTATATACGTACTATATACTGGTATATGCATATTCGTATAACACATGCTCGTAAAATCATAATCAATCTGCATGCTCAAGTTCGTAAAACGTATATAAAAGACTTGCAATCAATCCGTGAAAAGAAATGTCCACTCACAGACTCGCGTAACGCGCACTCGCGCTAAACTCGTGGTCCGGCGGAAGATCCTTCGCCTGAAGCACGATCACGATCCAGATCTCGATCTCGATCTCCTGAATATTCACAAAATATAACTGATCAAAATCATAGTCCACAACCCTGTACTGAACCACGGAAACCAACCGTTCCCGGAAATAAACAATGCAATGCAAAACGACTAACGGAATTCCCGGAATCTCCACTCGAAACCCTCGACTGAAAATCGGCTACCCAAATCAATCCGAAAACCTCTGGACAATAATCAGGGTGCAATTTCGAGAAAAACGACATTAAAAACGTCGAAATCTGAAAAAGTCAACCCTCGTCGGAGCTCCGTCGTTGACCGCCGCCGCCGCCGGCGGCGCGTCGTCAACGGTGGAATTTCACGGCGGAACGCTCCAGATCACAAGATCATTCCAAGACTAACCCTTTTATCTTCTACCACGAAGCCCAAATCACAACGGAACACAACCAAATCACCTCGAACAGATCGGAAACCCAGTTTTCCGGTGACCTAATCGGGTTGCCATCAAACGTCCACCAATCCCCAATTAAACCATACAGGAAGACTCACAAGGCCAAGGGGAGTCGAACCCCCCTAACCTCCACCACCGAGGCTCGCCGGAATACGGCCAACCATCATCGGCGATGAACCCCAGCTCGGCCCGATTCGGGCACCATAAAATCCTCATCAATTTTCACAAATTCTTATACCAATCAACTCGAAATCACAAGGGGAATCTAATTATACCTTTCACTCGATCGGAGGTGGCCGGAAAATGGGTCGTCGGACAGCAAGCCGAAACGGGAAACCTTCCCCCCTCGTGGTCAACGGTCAACTTTCCAAAACGGGAAAGTCAAAGTTGGTCAACGGTAAACAGTATTTTTCGACGATTTTACGACTATTCTCGATATTTATACTCACGCCTAGGGTCAATCGACGGTCCGAAATGAATATTCGAAATGATTCGGATAAGCTCGAAACAATCAGATAAACTCGTCGGAAACCGAAACTTCGAATAATCATAAAATATTCCTCGGTCGTCGGAAAAATCTTCCAGAACCGCCCACGAGCTCGAAATCACGTACTCTACAACTTCCGTGAAGACACTAAACTCGAATTCTCGACCGAAAACATAGTCGCGAATAGGGTCGACGAACCACAAATATAACGCAAAACTGCGACTAAACAGAATCTCGTGAATCGTGCCGAATACACAACTGATTCTGGTTCGGGTCGTCACAATTGCCTCCAAATCCATTGTCATGATCATTGTTCCCTCCTCTTGTTTCTTCAATCTTAACTCTTCATCCGCCCTTGCTTCATTTCACCTTTGAATTTCTATGTACTCCGCGTAATAATTAAGCTCACTTTCATTATGAGCTATCCTCTTGGATTGCCACGATGCTTGGTCACTAGCAATGGTATGCAAAACCTCAACTAGTTGCTCAATAGGAGTCTTACCTTGTTTCTTTTGTCGCCTCACTTCCTTTGCCGCCTTCGTTCCCATTGGTTTAGGCGGACTCGAGGGAGCGGCCACGTGGCTTTGAGGTGTCTCATTCACTTCTTTGTCATCCAAATTAATGGTTGGAGATGATTCGGCGGTGGAAGGAGTAGGTTGGTAACTACTTTCATATGGAGATGGAGTACTTGGTAGCACCGAAATGAAAGATGGATGATTCTTAACCACTTCCCAACATTCAAAGTGTGTAAACACTTTCTTCTTTTCCTTATAGTAACATGATTGAGCTTGCTTGACCTAATAAAATAATTATATTAGCTATTTCACCATGCTACATATTTTATTCAAATTGAATATATAAATTATGCTACAAAAAATAATGTATGCTACATAATTTAATTCATCATTATGCTACAATAAAATTTAAATAATTTATGATAAAACAAAATAAACTTACTTCATCCATTAGCGAAGTGCCGCTAGCTATACGTTGCCATGCCGCGTACAAACATACGCCTCATTTTTGCAAGAGTAGCTTGAACTTGTTGTAGTGAGACGCGAGCGCGATTCGGGTCCTCGGCTCCTTCGGAAGATTCTCACCTTGTATTGCCTTCCAATTTTTCACATAATCGGTATGAATTGTCTCCCACAATTTCTCTCTTTTTTGTTTGTTGTCATCGTATTCATCAACACTATGAAGCACAAAAGAGATGCACATTTGTAAATCTTCGGAAGGAAGCATCGTTAGAGATGATTTTACAGCTCGGTAAGCCACGTGGCATGGTTTGATTCGCGCGTCATTTTTTTTTAAACTTTTGACTGGCGCATGTATTACACGCGCCAGACAGAAGAAAAAAAACAAATCGCGCCTGACGTCACCCACCTGCCGTGGGCTCCGCTAGGCGGTTGATCAATAGCCCGAGCAAGTTTAGCTCGACGTGAACGAGCAACCGCCGGAGTGAAACCCCTCGGTGCGTCCCTGATTTCGTTTTGGGCGAGCAAAACGGCGTCGGCCCCTCCACGTGCTCGAGCAAGAGATCCCCGGCTGCTCGCTGGTGTGGATGCTCTAATAAAGTTGCTGCTGGTGCATTGTGGCAAAAATCTCTTTTATCTCTATCGTGATTATGTATCAATGGATGATTTACAAGCCATGTCAATAGCCACGGGTCCTTGACCTAAAATGTATTTCTATTTCTTTATAATTTCCTAAAGAAAAAATTCAGATTGTAAAAAAAAAGTTTAAGAACAATGTTAATCTTTACATCTGATCTTATCCTCCTAGTCCCAACCCCAATCGACGAAAGAAAAAAATTATGAAACGATCGACAAAACCTCTGCAGAAAAGAAGAAAAACTCAGAACTCCATCTGACATCCTCCGATTCCAACCCAACCAATCCTAGAAAAAGTTGTACGCCGATGTGGCCTTGCGCGGTGGGAAGAGGATCTGTTTGTTTTCTTTTTGAATCATGCTCAAGGTTCTTTCCCCAATTTGGTCCAAAGTAAAAAGTATCTCAACTTTTTGAAGTAGATTGAATGAATACTGACGTTTGTAATTGGGTGTTTGATCAAGTTATTCAAGGTGTATAGTGAAGAGTTTGAGGGGAAGAGGTTGGATAGATTTTTCCATATTGAATTTGAATTTTGTCTGTGGAGATTACACGTTGAATTTGGTTTGGAGTAGCAAATTATTATTATTATTATTATTATTATTATTATTATTATTATTATATATTTTTGGAGTAAAACGGTAGAATATGAAGCCGATAAATTATAAGGAGGAATACCGATTATCGACCCGATAAAAATAGCCTTCCAAAAGTAACTTACACTATTACAGTTCAAACGGGTATCCAATAATAAAGTTAAACATGATTAGATGTAAGACAAAGATTAAAAAATGGGAGACCCCACATCTGATCTAACTATGCACTCCAAACTATTGTAAAGTTAATCAACGCTCCTCCGCTTGTATCTTCGCGAGTGTCGTTGGATCCATATCCACCTTCTTTTTAGGGGCCTCCATGTTGTATGCCCCTTTGATCCTTTCACTTCATCCAGTGGCTTTTTGTGGGGGAGTCTCTTCCTGAGCAGACCGCTTCAGTGACAATGCTACATCTGGTGAGGGACGCGAAGCGCATCGTCTGTCTGATCTGACATAAGAAACCAAAACCTTGAAAGCCACCTCCGAGCCCGAGAAGGTATTAGAGCCGACTCCTATCGGCCCTAAAATACTACCGTCAAGTGGATCCGTAACTTGCAAATAATCAGACAAAGTTAGTGGATCCGTAACTTGCAAAGAATCAGACAAAGTTAGTGGACCCCCTTAAATAAAGGGTTATTCTGCTTGTAGGGCACTTGTCATATTGGTTCTCCCAAAGACTGCTGCATGTTGGATACATGATCTACATGCATGGCCTCTTAACCCGATACCATCATCGAAATCACCACCTCCTTTAACACCGCTACCACTGTTATCACCACCATACCTTGACTGCCTTCAAAACCCGGCAGCACTGTAGGCACCGAAACCCTAGGGCTCGGCCCTGAAGATGTAGAAGCTGCCTCCACCGCTGCTTTGGCTGCTAACTAGGTTTTCCGAACCTGTAAAATGCAGCAGTCTGCTGCCTCATGCACAAAGAGGCCACACAATTCACAATAACCCCTCACATTGGGGTAGACAAATCCAACCATCTGCATACACGATGGAGTCAATCTAAAATGTTTCCTTACCACCACGCCATGTCGGAGATCCGCATCCACCGAGAGCTTCATCTTGCCGGCTTGGAGGAGAGGTTCGTCATAGTTTCGGTAGGAGCCAATGGACTTACCAATCTTTTGGGTCCAACTCCGGTCCATGCCTGCATTCAGAACATTCGTCACAAACACATCTACCGTGCCGTCGGCACCGCCTCAAACGGTGAGAATCCATCAAGCTCTTCAACCATCATTGTGTGGTCTCGAAAATACCACGGGTTACGCTGCACCGCCCGCTTCAACACCGTCGAGTCTTTGAACTTGGCAAAAAAACCGATCGGGACTACGCCGAGTGAGAGAAATACACATCGGGCTAAAAGCATTATGCCACAGCAGCACCATTGACGATTTGAAAGAGAATTAAAGGGCCTCCAGCAAATCCATCAACTCGAACAACCTCACAACAACATATTGATATTGATCATCATCAACCCCATTCATTTTCGGAACGAGGTTGATGATCTCAATCTCATCCAATTCCAGGTCGAAACCTAACGCAGCAAGGCGATCAGCCACTTCGTCAGTGTCATCCGCCATAACACGGACCACAGAGAGAGGGAGAGGGAAGCAAACAACGAAGGAAGCAAACGAAATCCGATTAGGCCGAGAGGCTCTAATCAGGTTTGGGAAACAATTTAGGGAGGGCGGCTACTCGCTAGGGTTTTCTCTCAACTCTCTCAACTTCTCAACATTTTTCTCTCCTCCTTTTGTCCCCATTTGTGTGACAACAAACAAGGATCAAATTATTATAAATAGGGAGGATCAAATCTTAAACTAATAGTAGTCATAAGAGTGCATCTACAGTGCTCTGCAGAGTGGTGTGCGGGGTACTGTTTTCCATTATTTTTCAAAAATGTACCTTTCAACATTTTCCCCTCTTTTTGTATTTTTGAAAGCGTAGTGGGCCCATAATTTATCTGTTCTAACACATGCCGCTGGAGATCTATCCTCGACACGCAAAGGTAAATAGTTATTTTTTACCATAAAAAGTTTCACACTTTCAAAAAACACATGAATTAAGTTCTAAACTTAAAATATTACGAGAATTTATCACTAATACAAATGAGAGAATTAAACTATTCGAAAGATCAATAGCAGTACATCCTCGTCCTTTAGAACAAGTAATTCATATTCTCAAAATTACCAGAGAACAAGCTTTTTTTGAAAACTTGCTAAGAGACAAAGCAAAGATAGGAAATCTTTTACGTCAATTATCTATCTAATTGTTTATTTGAGCATTGGTTAGATCCACAGATAAACTGGTATCAGAGTTTGCAATAGCTCAAAATCCCAACAATGACATCAACAACTGAGAAACTAATGGAGAAACTAGTTTCTCTATATGAAGCATCAGATGCAAGGCAACAAGAAATCTTATCAGAAAATTTTAGATGCAGAGAGTATCTAAAAATTCTTCCAGCAATCAGCAACCAATTACAGAAATTGGAGGCTAAGGTAGATTACATCCAGAGGCAGTCAGAGGAAAAATAAGAACTATTAACAAGAGTTAATAGTAAGATCGAGATACTAGATCTTTAACAGATGAAGATCCTTGACTATGTTCAGAAGAAAGCTCAAGAACATCAACGATCAAGCAGTAGTCCACCTCGAACTGTTATCAGAAAGATTAATGACTTCAGATCACTTAAGGTTCCAAAAGGGAACCCGATGCCAAAGCCATTCTTTCAGGGGTCTTCATAAAATCCGTCAACATTCAAGTTGAAAGAACCCACATCAGAAGACATGCGCAACATAAATATGTTGTGCATCTTCAAGAAAAATTAGTACAGCTGGTGAATTCAGAAGAATTTGAATTCAACGAGATCGAGAACAACGTTTGAAATGCTTCGATCCCATTTGAATTCAAACAAATCTACAAAAGAGGAAGTTTTGACATGATGAACGGCCATCAGTTCAAAATCCTTAAATTCACCACACCAGCAACAACAGGAGAAACATATCTCCTTCTGGTCACACCTGAAGAAGTTTCCAAAGCCAGAAAAAGAAACTTCAAGTTTATGCATGTTGGAGCAGTCCAAGTTGGCATAAAGCTACTGGCCAGAGAAAGCCTAAATTGTTCAGTTCTATGCGTCCTACAAGACAATAGGCTGATCGACTTCCAGAAAAGTCTACTGGGAACACTTCAAGCATCACTATGCAACCAGGTTGCATATTTCAACTGCTTCCCAAACTTTTCAACCAGTCTAACAGATGTTGATCACTGCCTACAACTAAGAGTCAAGACAGATGACACATCCATGAAAGACGGCATGCAAGAGCTATCAATAGTTTATAAAATCTACTATAAACTAATGAGTACAACAATAGAGCCAAAGACCAGGATATCAAACATCCCAGGTCTTACTACTGGTTTCCTTACAAATCCCAAGAACCATAATCAAGAGATTCACAAGGTGGCATGGGATGAGGTAACTTTTCCACTAGAGAGGAAATTATCTGGTCCAAAGGAGAAACCAGAAAGCACGAAGGCAACGGTCTATGTAAACAGAAAAACCAAAGATGTCAACCTCAAGTTCGAAGGACACAGAAACAGTGACGTATCCCTCGAAAACTTCAGTGGAGAAAGCTCTAGATCTCTCAGAAGATGCTACTATACCAGAGAAAGTGGTACTAGAAGTACCAGAATCTCGATAAAGGCTAATCCAGTAATGGAAGAAGACTTAGATACTGAGTTAGAGAGAAACATTAGCATGCTAAGAGCGGAAAATTCAAAATCAAAACTCTTCAAGCTTTATGAGGAAGCAAAATAGTGTAAAGATCCCTTGCGGTTGGAACAATTGATCAAAGAGATCGAGAGTTTCACCTTCAAAAAGGAAAACAAAGTCTTTCCTCTTCTACATGAAGAAGCAGAAGATACAGAAGGAACAAAAGATGAAGACATGGAAGAAGCAGAATCTTCACAACCATTATCTTCACAGACCACTATATTCAGGATTAGTAGAAAACTCAAACTTTTGCACGGAAGAAGCCCTAGTGGAAAGAAAGGAGAAAGGACGTCCCATAGATTCATTCCGCAATAAAATACTCCTAAGGTGCCAATCACTCAACTAGGAGTATGGCTTGATCTAGACAAAGCTCTAGACAAGAAAAAGGCCATCAACGAATGGGCAGCTAGTCTATTCATGGCATCATGTTCAACTTACGGAAGATTTGAAGCACAAGACTTATACATAGTCTACGAGTCAACCCTCCTAGGAATGGCAAAAAAGTATTACTTTCCATTCAAAGAGACGATTAGAGGTTGGAAGACATAAAGACAAACAAAAATCCATATACCTTTGCCACTCCACTATATGATCAATTATGCGGAGACATCTCATATGTTGGAGAAAAAACTAAAATGATAGCAAAAACCAACATATATGCTTTCAAAATATGCGACATGAAGTACTTCAAGGAATATCTGAATGAATTCCAAGAGTACTACTGCACAATAGGACAGTTTAAAAATACTGACTTGGTACACCTCCTACACAGGAAGCTCCCTGAACCATGGAACACTACCATGAGAGAAAGCATAGAAGAAAAACCTTTAGAGAGATTTTTAGTTGGAGGAGTTGCAGAACGAATTAGGAAGCTGATGCGCGACCAGTGCAAAGCCAACACCAGAGCAAAAACCGCCAAGAAGCAGCTCAAGGGAATAAGTGACTTTTGTTCCAGAATGACAGATACGCCAACCAACTGGGGATGCGAAGAAAAGAGGCAGTAGAAGAAGCACCTCCAAAAAACGTTTCAAGAGAAACAGAAGGAAGAATTAGAGGTTCAAGAGAAGCTCCAACTACAGAAGAGAAAAACAAAATCCCAAAAAGAGATTTTTCAAGAAGACAAGATTCTATCAAGAACCTGAGAAAAAGAAATCTTGCAGATGTTGGTTGTGCAAGGCCGAAAGGCACTATGCTAATGAATGTCCTAATAAAGAGAAGAAAAGTTCAAAAGCTCTTCTCAAGGAGTATGAAGGAGCCATAGAGATAGCAAACCCGAAAGGCTACGAAGTAGTCTATTCATTAGAAGATGATGAAGAAATGTCTGTCTATTCAGTCTATTCAGAAGATAAATCGTCAAAAGAATCAGATTCAGAATCTGAAGAAGAAGAACCTAGAGGGATTTTTCTTCTTGAGAGAAAGAATTGGGAAGAAAATATAGTGGAAGAAAAGATTTCTTCCTACAGAGTCAACAAGGGAACATTCATTTGCGACTTCTGTCAATGCAAGGAGAAGAAATGATTTCCTACGTTCTGTGAAACAACAGGGAAAACTTATCATAAAGAATGCTTCATAGCTGAAGCAAGGAGAAAAACAAAGAAGAATTCAATAAACTAGATTATTGAATAAGAGTACGAAGATTACTTCTATGAGATAGAAGAGAAACAAAAAATTCTAGAAAAAGATCTAGAAAGAGCAAAGGCGGATACTACTACAAAGAAAGGAGTAGTACATGCAGGAGATCAAGTCCATGATACAAAAAGAGAAGTAGTATATGACTGTGAAGAAGAACAGTATAAACTAGTCCATGATACGAAAGAAGAAGTAGTATCTGACTACGAAGAAGAACAGTGCAATCCTTTTACAAAAGAGGACGCAAGTTCTTTGAAACAGAACCTGTGCAAGGTAGCAACTGTTTCTAGAAGTAGATTCAGTAACTACATGGAGGTTGGATTAAAACTTCTAGAATACAGGAAGTATCATCTACATGCCTTTGTAGATAACGGTTCGTGCTTCAGTCTAGCAAAAACATTTGGTATACCAGAAGATTTATGGATAACAAATCCAAAAAGAAATGCAACTGCAAAGACCGTAGAAGGAAAGAGAATCTTCATGAATACTTTTGCCAAAAGGTTCAAGTCTCGATAGGAGGAGGAACCTTTGTCATTGAAAATCTTTGGCAATCAGAAGGCCAAGATTCATATGTCCTAATTGGAAATGATTTCCTGCTACAACAAACTTTCATCCAGAAGTCAGAAGTCAGAAATGAACTTATTAGGCTTCGAGAAGAATCACAAATTCTTTTGGACAAAGAGGCTTAAAGAAGCCAAAAGTATTGTTGGCCAAGGATTCACAGAGCAATATCAGAGATCGCAGCAGAATAGTAGTGGATACAAACCACGATTCGAAACAATTCTGCAATACAAGCAACAAGAAGAGCTGTTTATCGAAGAGTCATCAGAAGACGAAGAGGATTATGATGAAATAGAGTTTTGTAGGTTTCACGGCAACAGAGAATTCAAGCATCCTGATGCTCCACCTTAAGCCCATATCAAAATTCAACTCAAAGAACACACTGTCTACAACATTCTCAAGAGAGATTGTGACAAGTGTAAACAAGAAAAAACCCTCAGAAGAAAAGCGAAGGATTCCAAGAAGCCTAGTATAAAGACTAGATTCAAGAATGGAGATCCTACCATTGCGCCGCTTCATGATCAAAACAAGTATCATTACTATGTGTCTTATAAGACTCCTGATAACCAACACATGCAACAAGAAGAGTTTTCCAGTGAAGAGTCATCAGGAGACGAAGAGGAAACAGTTGAAGCCGCATTTATAAAAGAGCATAATCTCAAGCACTTTAAGGCCAAACTCGAGAAACAGAAGAGGCACACCCTTGGAGAAATCAAAGAAATGCTCAGAAAAAGTATTGATATCAATCCTCTGAAGTTCTGGGAAAAAGACCCAGTGGTCTGTGAGCTCAAGTTACATGACATAAATTCCATCTGTCACATAAAATCCATTCCCCAATACAAAGATGAAGATCAAAAGAAGTTTAGAAAACATATAGCTGAAATCTTGTTGAAAGGATTGATCAGACCGTCAAAAAGTCCTCACCATTCTCCAGCTTTCTATGTCAGAAATCATGTAGAAGAAATTCGTGGGAAAGAAAGAATGGTGATAGACTATAGAGACATCAACAAGAAAACCGTAATGGACGGTTATGAGATAGCACAAGCAAGAATGCTAATCAACAGGCTCAGAGGAGCCAAGGTGTTTTCAAAGTTCGACGCTAAATCAGGATTTTGGCAAGTCAAAATGCATCATGATAGCATTCCTCTTACAGCCTTCGGAACTCCACAGAGACATTATGAATGGCTAGTAATGCCTTTTGGGATGAAACAAGCTTCATCCATTTTCTAGAGAAAAATGAACAATATATTCAAGCAAGTGGCAGACTTCTATGTCGTCTACATAGACGACATTCTTGTGTTCTCAAAGAACAAAGAAGAACACATGAATCATCTCTTTGAAGTAGTCAAGCTCATCGTCCAACATGGGATCATTTTAGGAGAGAAGAAAGTCTTTCTCGTCCTAGATGAAATTGACTTCTTAGGGATCAACATAAATAATGGAGTCATCAAGCTTCAACCTCATATCTTGGAGAAGGTCTGGAAATTTCCAGAAAGAATTCCTGACGCTAAAAGTCTACAGAGATTTTTAGGAGTCATAAATTATGGAAGAGACTTCCTTCCTAAAATTGCTGGACTAATAGCAATCCTATCGCCCAAAACAAGCTCAAAGAGAGCTTGGAAGTTCACAAAAGATGATGAAAAGATCATCAGGAAAATCAAAGACATATGCAAAAAATTTCTGCCACTACATCAACCCGAAGAGAATGAAGAGATCATCCTTCAAACTGATGCTAGTGGCAACTTCTGAGCAGGTGTGGTACTGGCAAGAGAGTCAGGCACTAACACCGAGAAGATTTTGAAATTCTGCAGTGGAAAGTTCAACGCTGTAGAGCAGAATTATCCCACAGGGGAAAAAGAAATGTTGGCCATCAAAAAGACAATCGAGAATTCTCCCACCTTTTAAGGAAAACCCTTCACTGTGAGAACAAATTGTGCCCGAATGAAAATTTTCAAAAACTTCAAACTTGATAAAGCTGCAGATAGGGGAAGATTAGCTAAATGACAATCTTAACCAATATGATTATGATGTGGAATTAATTGCAGGAAACAGGAACTATCTCCCAGACGCTTTAACCAGAGAAATGACCATGTATAAGAGAAGTGACGACGAAGGTCACAACCCAAGAAGCAGAAGGCCAGGAAAAGAGCCTCACCAACAAGAAGAACCAGTTGAAAAAATTCTCAAGAGTTTTTTGTTGCATCCCAAAAGATCTGCCTTAACTGATCAATCCTAGGGGAAAGGATTGGCTAGCCCGTCTTAAAACAGCAGACGGTAAAGGCAAATCAAGATCGTTAATGGCTGCTGCTTTGCCAAAAAGCAGAATTTTTCCTACAGGTTTCGTAAACATCTTCAGATATTAGCTGAACACCTTTTTCAGAAGCAGTCTTCCAAACTGACCAGAATCTAGCATCCCACTAGAGGGCACTACTGGATAATTTGATGTTTGCTTTCCAGGAGAATGACAAAAGGCTCATGGTAGAGACCATGGACGCCTTGGCAGTAGAACTAAGTCAAAAGAAGAAACCATCGAGCATGGTTAATGAACCAGCAGCGTTGTACGTTAGAACTCCATAGAGTGCTAAAGTTCCTATTCAAGCGCTAAAAGAATCAGAATGGTTCAAGTTCCACAGACATATTGGCACGCATACACCCGATAAAGATCTCCTGGACACCCTCTTTATTATCCCAGGACCCTTCCTAGGAAGATATTTGGTAAATGTTCATAGTGAACATCTACAGAAGCACAAGTTGTGGTTAGTAGAGAATGGATTTGTCTATAATCTATGGACAAAGACAAGTGAAGATCTCAAAGGATTGTCAACAATTATCTACAATACAATCAAGAATGTCAGGAAGAGCAACTGCATTCTCAGACTAAAGTTCAGGTCTACACCTCCAGAATGGATACAAAAGTCTAATGGAGAGACTGAATACATTCCTCCATATCATTACATCAGAATCATCCAAGGACAGTATCTTGAGCCAGCATGCGACGGATACAATAGAAACCCAAATTCAAGCATTCCATGGATGAAGGCTATGGTGTTAGAATACATCAAGAAAGTAATAGAAGAAGATCAAGAGATTACGTTTCTTGCATCAGGAGATAAGATAATAGTCACCACGTACGACCATCTAGAGGCCGTTACGAGTGATCTGTTCACAACCTTGAAACGGAGAGAAATAGATTCCTTTCTCACCTGTACTGAATGGCTCGACAAGATAGAGAGACAAAAGCTACCAGATGTATACAAATACAGATATAGAAGAAAACGGGACCAGAAGAAAGATAATAGAAGAAGACCCCTACATTGGGGATAACTCAGAAGATTACGATGACCTGTAAATACAGGCAAAAATCATATTGTCTTCTTCTCTTTGAGTAGGAGACATTCTTATCCCAAAGAATCTGCTTTCCAAAAGAAGACAATGGAAGAAAGTAGATGCTTTGTCTTCATCAAAGCACTATCACTGGTGGAGTTACTATTATTAGTTTATGTTTCAATTCCGCTTTGAAATCCGCTCTTTATATAAAGAGTTTTGAGTCTTAGTGTAGAGGCATCGAAAATCAAAATCAGAGAAATCCATCTGAGAATAGAAAAGCCTGAGAGTTTTTAGAAAAGAGTCGAAGTAACTGTTCAAGCTTCTTCATCCTCAAGTAAGTATGTCTATGAGTTGCTAAATAGCTTATAGCTATTTACCAGATAATGAGGCTTTGGATATACAGTCTGTAAGTTTGTTTGACTAAATAAAGCTATGGTTTCCCACTACAAATCTTTCAATTTGTTTTTGTATGTATTCATAAAAACTCATTAAACTCTCCTGAGATGTGGACTACCGCCCAAAAGGAGGGAGAAAGTGAGTTGTTTGTACTTGTTCATACTCAGTTGATCTCCTAGGAGACGGACTACCACCCAGAATGTGAAAAATTGAGTTAATTTAACACATTTTATTTCTTAGTAAATTATTCTGGAAAAAATTAATCAGGAGAAAAATCATTCTTCAAGAAGAGTTTTTCAGCAATGAGTTTGTTCGCATGAGTAACCCGGTAAGAGACTATAAGTGAAGTCGCGATTTAATGAAAGCTAGTTCAAACTTTTCTTGTTGAGCAATTTTTTTTTCTACTAAATTTTCCAGAACACTATTCACTATTTATTATTCACTATTCACTAAAAATAGAATTATTTTTTCATACACCCGCAAACTTGTGTGCAGAACATAGCAGAACTACTACTCGTAGTCATAGTACTACAGTAGTATTCATAAAGGGAAATAAGAAGTATTTTTTAAGAAATTAGAAAATAGAATTTAGCTCTGTTAGGGTGCTGTTGAGTTAAGAGCCACATGGTGACATATTAGAGAAAGGACAGGTTTGGCACAGGCATTTTGGGGACAGCTGATCTGCTCCCCCGTAGAATTTTAAGATACCGGGAAACTAGTTAGAAGACCACCAAAAAATGAACAAATGACAAAAAATTTAAGCTTTCATAGTTTGATTTTGATGAGCTCTCCTTACATGCAGAATTCAGAGGATCCATATGTTACAGATGACATAGAAGATCATCTTCTGGTGTCATAACTCTCAAGGGAGATGTTTCTCAATCGTCTTGAAATACTAACGATCTCATTTACTGTGTCTGGACAGAAACTTTTCATGTCTCTATGGAAGGACAAGGTATCCAAATGCTATACTGATGAGAACAATCACACAAGCATAAAGAAGAGGGAAGCCAACCATAGTTCCTGTCACATTGGTCTTCCTCAACAACTCCTACAAATAGGAAAAGCAGATCCAATCTTTGAGTCCAGAGCTGAAAAACTAGCATGATATAAATGCATACTTAAGAAACAAAGAACCTGGGTTGCATTTTATTTTTTTCTGAGTAAAATTATTCTAGGAGTAAGTTGCTCACCAACTCATGTTTGAGTGTATTCTTCTCTCGAGTGGTCATGGTGTTCTCTTTTGTTAGCTTAATGATGGTAAGACCAGCCTGCACAGACAAACATTAGATAACTATCAGCCTTTCCATTTACAAGGAGATCATCAACTTTTCACAAATGTTCAAAGATTTCACGAAGGACGGAAGGATTAAGATCAAGGAACTGAAAGAGAGAGGTGAATTCAGAGTGAAGAATTCAGCTTAATGCATGCTATTGAGCATATATCATACTCAACTGACCTCTTTCAGCTTTATGTCCACTGTATTTAGCTTCCATTTCAACTCCTCAATTTCCTTTGCTAAATTGTCTGGTTTCAATTCCTCCACATGCTTAACTGCTTTTAACTCGTCTATATCCTTACAACTTCCCGACCTCTCAACATCATCAGAAACCTGCACGAAGGACAGATTAGATTGCTATTCTTATGTATACAACTTTGATTAGACAATTCTATTTTCAGAATATGTTGTACAGAAAGCAAATAACATACTTCTACTGACATATAGATAATGATCGAGTTTGGAAAGAGTGAAACTATGATTGAAATACAAACTTTTTTGCAACAAAGTTCCACAATATACACAAGGAAAAGACATAAAAAGATTCTATTTATTTCTAAAGGGTACGAAGTCAGTAGTAAATTCAGTTAAAACAGATGGCAGTATGTTCCTACCCTTTGAGGTGGGGTTTTATTTTCAACTCCATTAGGAACTGCGTCCGCTTGTACTGAAGTTACGTTACAAAGATCTTGCTTTGACTCTCCAACAGGTAGAGATACTGGAGAAGCAGGTGGGCTGGTGAGCACCACTCTTAACTTCTTCTCTTCAACGTATTTGCCACTATCTTTTGAGAACTGCCAGAAGATAAGAAAAATATGAATGTCTTACTTCAAACAGTCAGCCGAGAGTCTGCAAATGATCTTTACCATGTCAGACGTAATATCTTCCTCTAATGTCCCAAATGGAATAGCTGTGCATTGGATTAGGAATTTGTCTCTGCACTGAAAATCAAGTGGAGATACTTTCTGAGCTTGCATCGTAACTGCAATTACCCCAAAAGTGAAGATTGAAACACTTTAGTTTTGAGCACTAGAATTTTGTTGTCCACACAACAGACTACTGGTTGGTCTCTTACAACCAGTACTTATAGAAGGTTAGATCCAATCTCAAGTATAGTCAATAATAAAGTTCTTGATCATCTGTTTACACTTCAATTAGCATAACTCAAATGGATTCTTGTTTGACTATTGACTAGTTAGATTGACAATGTGACATCATGCATCACATACTCTCTAAAGAACGTCTCATATATGCATGTATGGGAAGTAAGAAAAGAGTATTAAAATAATATCAGGATTCAGGAAAAGCATATTGGAGAAGAAGTAAAAGAAAACTACGGATAGGAATGAGTTAGGAGTTAGAACTAAGTAGTGAAAATGACATGCATAAGATAAGGTGACTGGAAGCAACAAACAACTTCCATAGAAAGCTATGAAGAATTCTAACTTCTTATGTATGCAACAGCAGATTCATTTAATCTGGTCATGAAACATAAACATAACCATTCCTAGCATTACTTCTGCCCTAATGGCATACAGCTTCACAGCCAACTAACCATACCAGAGCCCTAATTAATGTGTACACAGTGCTGCACGGATTTGTGGTGGATCATCCGAATTCTGAAGATAGTTACTTTCATGGTTCGATGACCAATAAAAACAAAAGTTGGGGGAAGACAATGTACATTTTCAAAGGACTAATCCTCTCTCTTTTTCTCCATGTAATAAGTCCAGTATGATAGATAAGTTAGCAAAAAATGAAATATGTAACCAAACAATGTAGCGGTTAGAAAAATGGAGTCACATAACAAAAGCCAGGAGTTCTGACAACAATTTGAAACAATATGCACAGCATGATAGACATCAGTAAATGCAATCAAAACTCTTTAATTTCTATGACCAGTAAGCTTGAAGCCAAACAAATCTAAACAGGTCACCATCGATTTGTGTCATTCTTCAATCATTTGATTAGTTGATACTTATGCACAGTTGATATTTTCCTAACATAAGATCACATTGCTTCTAAGGAATATACCGTATCGACTTTTAAGTATACTACATAAGAAGTTAAGAACTGAGGCAAGAGTCTAGAAATCATAGCAGTAAACTGGAGATCAAATCCATAAAAATCCATGATGGTAATGTAAAGCACAATACCTGTAAAATCACATGTTGTCTTGGGCTTTAGGATGCCTGCATTTGGCCGCACACAATATTTCTTTGGAGAAGTGGTTTTCACCTGCAAATAGATAATGTCAAATTGAAAAGAAACTACCTTCAATTTGTTTAAATGCACATAACGACCAAGTTCACAAAGCAATGAGCAACTGAAATGAAATGTTTAAAAGGTTGTAAATTTTGTAGCAGTACCTTGAAAGCAACATACTGATCAGACCTATTGCCAAGTTGAATTGAGCATGTACTTTGTTTCTTAACCTCAACTACAATAGTGAAACCAAACCAAGAACACAAGTCTCAAACAAAGACAGTATATTTCAATCAAGGATCTGTGTAAAATAGTACTGAAAAAAACAAAATCCTTGCATGCATTTTAGGAATCTTAGAGCTGCTTACATATGAATTGGAGTTCACTGGGTTGAACATCCAAAAGCTCAGTGCTGGTCATTCTGCTGGCTTCAAAAGTACCCACCACCAAATTCCAATTCTTGAGAAAATGAAGTCAAGATTCTGAGGGAAATGGTTGGACTGTAAGGGACTATATATGTGAAGGTGAAGAAGAGCAGTGAAAGCAAAGAAATTGGTGAGTGTTGGTGGAACCTAGCCCTGTTGTGGGTCTCTCTATCTCTCAGTTCTCAACTGTTGTACCCACTTTCTTTCTCATTTGTTTTCTTAGCAAGCAAACAAACAAGCAATGCCCACATGCTCAACTGCACGACATTAGAAATACTGAGAATCTGAGATCGATTGGTATAATGGGATTTGAGATCGATATTAAGACAGGGGAAGAGAAGAAGAGAAGAAGCACCAAACTTTAGACAAGCTGGCTAACTCCAGTTGTGGGTTGCCACTCATCCATGCCACATGCACGTCTGTGCTACTCTTTTTCACCTCACCGAAAGTCAAAAAGGAGAAGCCAAATTGCCAAAACAATAGAATTTACTTTTTCTTTTTCCCTTCATTTTTCCTTTTTTTTTAGTTACATACGAGGTCAAACCAAGACCCAAAAGAAAAGGAGAACAAATAAAAACTCAACCAGACTCAATAAGAGCACTCGTATCGGTAAAACTCGATTGTTTGTGCTATTTGAGGAGGAGCAAGCACTGTTTGAGGTAAAATAGTAACTATTAATCAAATAAGAGGTGTAGTTCCTGTTTTTCCCGCAACAATGCCAAAAAATAGCACCTCCTATTACTGTTCATAAATTAATTTTTTATGTAATTTTTTCAACCAATCCATAAACGACACGTGTCGTTGTCGTATGAATAATTGAATATGATTTCGGGTAAGATTTCCGACGAATGGCAAGTTGACACGTGTCACACCGACAAAACGTTATCAAGTAAATAATTGTACAAAATTTTCGATAAGATTTTCAACGAATCACGAGGCAACACGTGTCATGTCCACATATCGTTATCGTCCTAATAATTGGTGTAAGATTCCCGGAGAGATTTCCGACCAATTGAAAGTCGACACGTGTCATCATCTTATCTAATCAGAATATCTAGACTTGGCTATAAATTTATAGATCGGTGCTCATCGTTCACTCACACCGTTTTCAACCATATATTCTAGATTCCAAAAAGATGAATCCTTTCAGTTTTGAGAATTTTTTTCGAAGGAGGCGACAGCAACGACGGCGAAATGCCGAAATTGCTAATGGTTTCATCACTGAAGCGATCATGGTCGATGCAATGTTCAATGATGAACCACCTCACCACCGATCAAATGAAGAAAGAATGAGGGAATCAGGGGGACATAATCTGATGGAGGATTACTTCATCGAATGCCCTGTCTTCAACGAACAAGCTTTTCGTCGAAGGTACCGAATGAGTACGAATTTATTCAACCGTATAATGACGAATCTCTGCAACCACGACCAATTTTGGCACCAAAGAGTTGAAGCCACCAGATTGGTTGGACTTCTTCCCCAACAAAAGATGACTGGTGCTCTTCGTATGTTGGCGTACGGCGCAGCCGCATATTAGTGTTCTGAAATAACAAGGATGGATGAATCTACAACACTACAATGCATGAAGAAGTGGTGTATGCATATATACGAGCTTTAGGGTGACCTCTATCTCCGCGCTCCAAATGCCACAGACATAACCCGACTTCTAAAGAGAGCAAGGCATCATGGATTTTCTGGTATAATCGGAAGCATTGACTGCATGCACTGGGAATGGAAAAACGGCCACACAGCTTGACAAGGGGCATTCTCGGGGCGGAAGAAGCGTCCAACTATTATTTTAGAGGAGGTGGCCTCATATGACACGTGGATATGGCACAACTTCTTTGGTGTACCCGTATCACAAAATGATATCAACGTGCTCCACTAATCGGACATATTCGATTCGCTCCTTGCCAGAAACAGTCCGAGTGCAACTTATAAAGTCAACGGTATAACTTACCACAATACTTACTATCTAACTGACGGTATATATCCCAGGTACTCCTCGTTTGTGAAAACAATCTCTAATCCCCATACTTACTATCTACCACAAAAACTGTTCGCTAAGAAACAAGAGGTATACCACAAAGATGAAGATAGGTGCTTTGGAATTTTGCAATATCATTAGGGAATTATTCGGCATGCAGCTAGATGTCATCACCAATTGACATTGAAGAGCATCATGTTGGCTTGCATTATAATGCATAACATGATTGTCGAAGAAGAATTTGTGGAGGAGGAGTTCGAGGAGAACGAAGAAGAAGATCTACAAAACCCAGCAACTGCTTTCACAGTTTATGATAGACCAGTGGATGAACAAGGTCATCGCATTCCTTTTGAGCCAGTTCGAAGGGATGGACAAAATGAACAACGATTTGCCGACCGTGTTGTAGTTCTCCAATCTGCGTACATCAATGGAGAGTTGCAGAATGACTTAGTTAAGCACAACTGGTATCTAGAGACCGGAGAACGACTTTAAATGATGTGTGTGTGTATAATTTTAATTAACCTGGTTTGAAACATGTTTGCTTTATTTGTTTTTCTTTTTGGTTGTTTGAGTGATGTGTGTTTGATTTTAAATCATTATGTTTTATTGTAATGTGCGTGAGCTTTGATGGAATAAAAAAGTGCTTTTTTATTACTTGAAAATTTAAAGTACATAATTTCAATCAAAGCCTAGAATTATTGGAAATTTAAAGTACATAATTTCATAATGGCAAACAAATACCAAACTATTGAAATAGTGGGCGATAAGAATTTGAAAATGCTTCATCGCTACCATCTCCTTCCTCTTCCTCCATTTTCTTAAGGATATTCTTTTTTTTCTTCGAAAAATACCTCTTCGATTTTGGGGTCATAGCATCCGTATCCATTGCCATAATCCTTGAATCCTCCGCTTGAGCCCTCAATTTGTAGTCTTTCTCCTTAAGGACAAGTTGTTTTTGGTATAAAGGTATCTCAATGACATCACTTTCTTTTTGCCCGGCGAGATGCATTCTTTGATTTTTCATCATAGTTTTCAAAACCTCATCTCTTACCTCATTTGAAGATGTCATGGCCATTTTCCCCTTTCTTTTAGATTCCTTGGCCGCCTTCACTCCGATTGGTCTAACCGAACTAGAGTACACTTCTTCTTCGTTGCTTTGTGGTGTTGCAATGACTTCATCATCCTCCACGTCTACGGGGGGAGGCATTGAGGTAAAAGGAGGAGTAGTTGCAGTATTGGAATATGAAGGAGGTGGTATACTAGGTTCGACGGGCCGAAAATTTGGATGGTTCTTTATCACTTTCCAACATTCAAAATTGGTAAATTCTTTCTTCTTTTGTGCCACGTACCATGATTGAGATTTTCTTATCTAGGGGAAAAAAATATATGTCAAAATAATAGATAGGAAATGGAGATGTCAACATTGATTAAAATAAATGTAATAAAAAATTTATGACAAAATTATTAACATTTACCTCATCTTGCAAATTTGAGCCGGATTGTGCATTCCTTCGTGCATATGCAAGAGCGGCACCCCAAGTTCTAAAAATTGGCTTCAACTTTGTAAAACGAGAAGAAACCGCGGTTTGGGTCCTAGGCTCCGGCCTTGATTCACCATGCGCATTCTTCCAATTTTTCTTATAATCGGCATAAACTTTTTCCCACAATTTGTCAGACTTTTGCATGTTGCCGGTAATAGGGCAAACGCTAATACGACAATAAGAAATACAAAGTTGCAAATCTTTGGAATCAAGCCAATTGGACATTTTTTTGGAACTAAAATACAAAGGGATGAGAGGAGGATGAAGGAGAGGATAAATTTGTTGTGCAAAATTTTATGTGAGATGTGAATGAAATTGATGTAGTATTTATAGAAAATTATAGGGTGTTATTTACAATTTTTTTGAAATTTTTTGAGATTTTTTTTACAATTAATTTACAATTTTTTTGGCAAAATGGCAAAAATTTCTGAAATAGCCGTCTCGGTTGAATCTCAGCCATCCGATCAGAATTTTTGATTTGAAATGGACGGTCCACATCAATCTGACCGTTTTGAATTTTTATCCATCTGGATCGCCACGTGGTGCCTCCCCATTGGTGCGTCATTTTTTTTATTTACCATTTACTGGCGCGTGTACACACGCCAGGTATAAAAAAAAATTGAACCCGACTGGCGTCATCCATGTGTGTGGGCTCCACCAGCACAGAGCGTGCTCCAGCACGAGCAGCTTCTGCTCGAGTAGCTGCTCGATCCTCTAGTCAGCGAGCAGCCGCTGCTCGCCTCCATCGTCGCTGCACGTCGCCTTCGGCTCCTGCTCGTGCTACCGGCAACTGGGGTCCGCCTTTTCCTCCTGCTCGAGCTGCTCGTGCCGGCATCGGTGTGGGTGCTCTAACAGGCCCAACAACCGTTTTCCTACATCTAATCCTTCCTCCAAGATCGTCCAGAAAAGTAAAAGCAGCAGAAGCAGGAACATCTTCCAAAACTACAAGACCAATGCCATGTTCAAGGCTGCTCTTAGAAAGAATGTTTGCAACCATGTTCATCTCCCTATATATGTGCCTGATTCGCACCATTGAAAATTTAGAGAGAAGATTTTTGTAGTTGGAAATCAAAGCACCAAAAGGATGAACCTCAATATTCTCATTTTTCCACAACTGCACCAATACAGCAGAATCACTTCCATTTCAATGTACATAATATGTTTATCCACAGCCAGCTTTAGACCATGATATAAACCCCAAACTTCAGCATGAAGTACACTTCCATTGCCAATATTAGCCTGAAATCCACAAATTCACTCACCGCAGTAATTTCTAAGGATTCCTCCAGCACCAATTAATCAACTAGAGGACCTAGAACCACCAACATTTAGCTTCATAAAGCCTGCAGCTGGTTTTTTCCAATACAAACTATTAATACAATATCGGTTCCCTACATTACCTTTAGCAACCTCATTAGCCTTGCACCACTCACGCACAGTTTTTTCAATAATGAGACCATGCTCACTAGGCAGACGAAAATTGCTATCAAAAATTTTCTTGTTACGCCACTTCCATGTCTACCAACAAACCATAACAAAAAACTCACACCATTTGAGGCCTCTAGAAACAGCCAAAGTGCAATGAAGTTGAGCATCTAACCAAGCCCTCCAATCAAGAGTAAATGTTCTCAAAATGGAATTAGGTACCTTAATACAACTCTAAACATACTTAGCCTGAATACAATCTCGAAAGAGATGCAGTTGAGTTTCCTCACATTCAATACAGAATTTACAAGCAGAAGAGCCAGTCATACCTCCCTTGAAACGCTGCATGTTTGTAAGGAGTTTTTGATGAATCATGGTCCACAAAAAAGTTTTAAGCTTTGGTGGAACATTTAACATCCAAATGTTTCTCTAAATAGGTTGAGCACTACCAAAATCAAACAAAGAGGCATATGCAAATTTAACAGTAAATTGACTAGTAGCAGTATGCCCCCAAATTTGAACATCAGGATCACTACCTTCAAAGTCAGGTGGTACTTTTAAAATCTGCAGGACAACTTCTTCAGGCAAAACAACATATAAGGCCTCATCATTCCATTCATTCTCATCCCACATCTCACACACAAGCAGGTCGTCCTCAACTACAGAATCACAGATAGCGAAGGAACTAAGCTTTTGACTAAAGAGCCAAAAATCGCTCCAGAATTTAGCTCTCAAGCCATCACCAATACTCCACATCAGACCATTCATAAGCTCCCCATATACAACTCACATCCATGTGCTAGAACAATCAAGTGGAATAGTGTACTGATTTCCTAACATATTCTTCCCATGCAAGTACTTGTCATGATACACTTTAGCCCAAAGGCCAGAATCATTCTAACTAATCCTCCAGTTAGCTTTAGCCGAAGGGTCTTGATTCATATGTTGAGTCTTCTTGATACCCAATCCACCAAGCAATTTAGGCTTGCAAACATCATCCCAATTAATGAGGTGCACTTTCTTCTTCTCAGCGGTGTCCCCCCAAAGAAAGTCTCTATTGAGTTTATCAAGATCATTGCATAGTTCAACAGGTCACTTAGCTTTACACATGGAATAGATAGGGATATCAGAGGAAACACATTGAATCAATGTTAATCTTCAAGCCATACTTAAAGTCTTGCACTTTCAGCTTGCAAGTCTACCTTCTACCTTGTTCAACAGACTAGAATAGGTATATTTATTCACTTTCCTGTGAATAAGAGGCATCCCCAAGTATTCCCCTAAATCATCGGTGATAGGGGAGCCACATATGTTGCTAATCTCACAAGCAAGGTCCCTGCTCACATTTGAAGAACAAAAAATTTAAGATTTCTCAAAACTCACCGTTTGACCAAATTGACCACAAAACAGATCAATGCATTGTTTAAGAACAATAGCTTGGGAAGTGGAAGCTTTAGCAAAAAGCATCAAATTATCAGCGAAAAACAAATGAGAGATTTTGAGCCTAGATTGAGATGTTTTAACAGGCTTCTATTGCTCAACCTCCACAGCAGCCTGAATAAGATGCAAAAGTTTCTCCATGCACAACACAAAGAAAAAAGGAGAGAAGGGATCCCCTTGTCGGATTCCTCTCCTAGCTTTGAAAGATTCAGTGAGCTCTCCATTTAAACTAATTTGAAAACTAGTGGTAGTAATGCATGACATAATCAACTTGATAATTTCAGGTGGAATCTGTGCCTCATGAAGCACTATCAAGATAAAATCTCAACTGAGTCTATCATAGGCTTTGGACAAGTCCACCTTCCAAGAAAAGAATCCTAACTTGCCATAGGATTTTCTGAATTTATACAGCAGCTCCTGTGCTACCATGATGCTATTAGCAATTTGTCTTCCAGGTACATAACTAACTTGATTCAGGCTGATAAGAACTCTCATGGTAGGTCTAAGCTTAGCCGCTATGATCTTAGAAATGACTTTATAGACAATGAAACACAAACTAATAGGTCTAAAGTCTTTTATATTTTGTGAACCATCAACCTTGGGGATTAAAGCCACAATAGTGTGATTGAGACCAGTGGGAATGATTCCAGAGCTAAAAGCATAGCACACCAGTTTACAAACTTCAGTAGCATATAAAAGTCAATGATGTTGATAAAAAAGGGCAGGAAATCCATCTGGACCTAGTTCTTTGAGTCCCCCAATACTAAACACAACATTTCTAACATCCTCACCAGAAACATCACTCATCATCCAATTCAAACACCTAATCATTGAGAGAAAGGAACTGGTTTGGAATAGTGAAACTTAGATCAAGGGCCACATCTTGAGAGAATAAATCAATGAAGAAGTCATTAGCAATAAACACCATAGTATTAACGTCATTACACCAGATTCCATGCTTGTCATATAACCCCTCAATCTTATTCTTCTTCCTTCGAACCATAGTGGTTAAATGAAAAAACTTGGTATTTAAATCACCCTCTCTTAACCATTTATCCCTTGATTTCTGCTTCCAATACATACTCTCCTACATCAATAATTCCTCATATTCAACAATTAACTTAAATTCCAAGTTAACTAGAAAAGGATTATCATTTTTGTCTTTAGAGTTTTGGATGCCTCCAATCCTTGCTAAGAGTCTCTTTTTCCTGGCGAACAAGTTTCCAAAAACATACTTATTTCATACAGAAAAAGCATCAGACAATTGCTTCAATTTTTCATCAAATGTACCATGAGAAGACTACCAAGTCTCATAGATAAAATCACTATACTCAGCATGATCCATCCACATAACCAGAAATCTAAAAGCCAACCTCTCCTTATTCACGTAGTTATTAGACTCAAGTTGCAACAACACAGGACAATGATCGGATTTGACTTTAGGCAAATGCCTAACAAAGGCTTCAGGAAACAACAATCTCCACTCGTCACAATAGAAGGCTCTATCAAGACGCTCTTTAACTCTATTATTAGTCCAGGTATAGCAGGATTCCTTGAAGCCTAAATCAAGAAAACCATTCTAATTTACCCAATTGTTTAGACCTCCAAATCTTCCTGTGTAAGGACCACAATTCTTATCCGTTGTTGAAACAAGCTCATTGAAATCCCCAATAAAAATAACAGATAACTTCATTCTCCCCATAATAGTAGTAAGATAAGGCCAAAGGGTAGCTCTTGAACAATTAATTGGACTAGCATAAAGAGCAACTAACAACCAAGGAGCAGAGCCAATCTTATGCACCTTAGCAGTAATAGCCCAAAAAGAAACATTAATTTCCTCCAAATGAACAACAACAGACCTCTAAAGAATCCATATACCTCCAGAGAATCCAGCAGCTTCCATAATAATGGAATCATCAAATCCCAAAGATGGAAGAGAGTCTGAAGCTCTACTAAACGGCACCCTAGGTTCACATATCATCAGAACATCAATATGATTGATAGTCACCAAATCAAAAATAACGCTTCTAAAGTTCTCACCACCAGTACCCCTTGCATTCCAAAACATGAACTTAATCATTTAAAATATGCAAAGAAGGGTAGGGCTTAAAACCCAATTATGTAGTGATCATTAACTCCTCAGATTGAGGAGCACCATCACCATCAGTAGCTAATAAGCTGTTTTCCAAAAACACCTGAGATTCAAAACCTTCAGCATCAGCATCACAATCCATGTCAGCTTTAGGGATGGGAGGTTTCTCAACTGGACGATGAGCAAGGATAACTAGTCCAGAACCCTCAAAAGGAGGAGTGGTACCATCAAGCATAGGTCCAGGGTCATCAACACCATCAAATAATAGTTTCTTATACACATAACCATTTGTAGCTTTCCCAGATCCAACATTAGCCTTAGTTGATTTTCTTTGATATCTAAAAGTATGTGTTCCACCAGTTTTAGAAACAATATTGTTCGATACATCATTCATAGGAATCCTTCCACCAACATTTCTTTTGGTTCAACCACCCTTACTAGATCCAGCAATAGAATTCAAAGGTATGACAGTACCAGAAGACTTAAAACCTACATCACCTCTTTTTTTTAGCAATCCCAACAAAAGACTTTTAACCTGCACCATTAGTGATTGTTTTGGTCTTACCAGAGTCAACATCAGTGCCTTTGGAAGCAGTCAAAATCTATACATCTCCAAAAAATTCTTAGTTTGCACACCACTAGTCACAACCTTGTTAGTATCAACACCAACAGATGTGCTTTCCACAGGCATAGAGCCCTCATCCTCCACTACATTTAGAATTGAAAATCTGGAGCCTCCAGCTCCTATACCTTTGCCATTCCCATTAAATCTAGCTTTCTTCTTACCCTTATAGCTAATCATCATCCAACTCCCTATATCCTCCTTTCTCATAGCTAAGTCAACTATGTCAGCACCACCAATCACCATTGCATCCCCAGAACCATCACCCAAAGATTTCTGAGAGTTAACATTCACCACCTTAGAACTGTTAACAGGAATTATAGGTTATGTACCTTGTTTAATCATAAGACATTTCTCTTTAGCGTGGCCATAACATCCACATTCAAAACAAATTAGAGTCACTCCTTTATACACCACATTATAGGCGTGTCCTTCAACTTCAACAAAAGGTCTAAGAGATTTCCCTAAATTCACTTCAATGCAGACACGAGCAAACTT
The DNA here is from genome assembly GCA_946800695.1 of Geum urbanum. Taxonomy (NCBI): domain Eukaryota; kingdom Viridiplantae; phylum Streptophyta; class Magnoliopsida; order Rosales; family Rosaceae; genus Geum; species Geum urbanum. The sequence goes on from OX327012.1 coordinate 32,967,103, forward strand.
AGCTCTAACTTGACTAAGAGTAATGAGATCAATCCTAACAACAGTACCTAAAGTCTTTCCAATTTCCTCCATGGTAAAGGATTTGAAGAACTTGATAGGGAGTTCCTCAATACGCACCCACAGTGCCATGGAACCAATTTGTTCTATTCTATGATCAAAAACCGAGCTCCATCTCTTAACCACGAGTGTTTGACCAGCCAGAATCCATGGTCCTCCATATAGAACATTGTTCATATCCTTCTCTAGACTAAAATTCACAATGTAAAACTCATTAGGCAGATCAATGAGTTGCCATCTACCCTTGGCTTGCCACTTCCTTCTTAAACCCTTCAACATAAAGTCATAGCTAGTGCTAGAGTTAGGTTTTCCCATGAGTTTCACCACTGTTGCACACTGCTAGTCATAATCCAGTTTTAGATGAACCTTATTCGAAAAAGAGATGTTTCGACCATGTTACCCAACAGAGGAAGAAACGTTATCCTTTGTAATTGCAAAATCCTCTGCTATCGTGCTATGATACTTCGAAATAGAACTATGAAGAGCGTTGGCATAGCTACCAGAGGCTTGCATCGGTGAAGAAGCAGTCACATTACCTGCATATTGAAAACTCAATTTCTCCAGATCTGAGACCAGATCTTCACCACATTAGGTTCGTTTACGCTGCATAACTTCAGGGATATCCCGTCTGTCGCTTCCCTTAGGAAGGGCGGAGAAAACAAAGGTGCTCGACAACGCCACCAAGCCGGTAACAGTCACCAAAAATTAGAAAAGGACAAAGTCGATGACCAATGGAGAAGGTAGATTCGCAACGGATAAGTTGAGAGATAAAATCGCCGCGCGTGAGGCGCGTTCTTCAGTTTTCAAGTAGAAAGTCTACGTCGGATTTTCTTTTATCCTTTTTGTCTTTAATTACTTGTGTATTTTTTGTAACCTTTACATAGTGGAGGAAAAGTGTGATCTTGCAATCTTTGCATGTATAGTATGTATGAATCTCGAAGCAGAAAAATGTGATCTCAAAGGATGTCAACAGAGAGTGGAAGCCATCTCAATCAATATAAAGCATAGGGAGCCACCTAATATTACTCTTAAAAAAGATAAGGTCAAGAGTTCGAGTCACCATAAACATAATATTTATTGGACATAAAAAGAAGCAGTAAAAGTACGAGCAAATATGTATTTTTGAATCTTACCTTGAAGTAAAAGTAAGCAAATTTGCATACGTACAATAGAACAGAACGCAAGATCTATAATTCTTGTGATACTTTCCATTAAACAAAAGCAAAAAGCTTCAATTCCTTGACTAATAATGTTTTGCATTCATAACGGAATGGAACGGCAGACAGTATAGGCAATGTTAGCCCCTTCAAACCTAAGTCATTGCTTATTAATTTCAAAAAAAATAAAAATACTAAAAATGTTTAGTGATCGAGTAGGATAGGTGTAGTTGGTACGATGGCTAAAAATCAACACCATTAGTGTTTACCTAATTAGCTGCATTTTTGATAGGCATGCGACAAGCTAGCTACAAGCTTGCAACTCCAACTCCATGTGCATCCACCAGTTTCTAAAACTTCGATCGACTCGAATTTAACTAAGCACCTTCTTCTCTACTCGCTCATCCTAAAAGTACGTAAGTTTTAGGTAATGTGAGTACGTCCTCTTCTCTTGTTTGAGAGAAAGGCATGCGTTATGGAGTAGAAGAGAGTTTTATGCTTGGCTAATACAACTATCAATAACAAAGTACGTAACACTATAGTGCTACACTACTACGTAACACTTAGATCCAAGTATCCTTCTTAAATATTAAGGTATCAACGCAATTAGGTAAATGCACGGATAAACGAAAACTCACATGGTTTGTATTTTATGCAAGACCTGCAAACCATCATTAACCAAAATCGTGTCGCTCGGATCTCAAACTCAAATCTAGAATTCCCTAAATCGGTCAATCTCAACAAAAAATAACTGTACCAACGGCCCCAAAGAGCCCAAGACCCACAAGAAACCAACTATTGATCTTGTTGGCTACACATTCTCCAGTGTGTTCCATGCACGGCACCGGTCATCTGGAACCACCATATCGAAATCTGGCTACTTCTGACATTGTCCGCAAGGCGCCGACTGTGAGACATGCTTCACCGGAGCACAATCAATAGTGGCTCGTATGGTTTTATGCAATGTTAAGAACAGGGCAAGCGTCGTGAATTATTTTAGTATCGATTATCGTTAACTGATTTTTGGTGATTAATTCGGAGTAATCGGAATCGATATTTTTATTTATAAAATAATATTATAATTATTAATATATAATAATATATAATAATATAAAATATCCATTAATTAAAAGATAAAATAATTAAGTAAAAAGAAAATATTATGAAAGTGATCAAAATTGTTAAACACATAGTTCAACACTCAAACAAAAGCATAACAAAATATCTTTCATTCTATATCCCAGTGATATGAGAGAGAGAGAGAGAGAGAGAGAGAGAGAGAGAGAGAGAGAGAGAGAGAGAGAGAGAGAGAGAGAGAGAGAGAGAGAGAGAGAGAGAGAGAGAGAGAGAGAGAGAGAGAGAGAGAGAGAGAGAGAGAGAGAGATGTGAAATAAAATTGAAATAAAATTCAAGCTGAATTAGCCGTGTAATCGGCCAATTAATTGATGACTACATGATGATCCGTGTAGAAGGGTGTTCAGGCATGAATAAACTCGTTCTTTCACCGATTAAATTGTTTTTTCAAACACTATTTTTATGGGTTAGACTCATGATTTTCATCTCTAATGGATTAGAATCACAAGGTCCATCCTACTCAAATTATAGACCTTTTTTTTAATGAATAATGGCTTTATTTTCCGAAATAAAACCTTAATATAGATATAACCCATCATTAATCGTAAGGGTGCATTTTGACTCGATGATACCAATTTTCTTTTACTATTTGAACTTAAATCAGTTAATTTCTCTTGAAGTTTACTCATGTATCAGAAAATGAAGAAGAAAATTGCATGAAAACTTGGACGAGTGCCTAACCATAGTGGCATTGTAAAATATATTTTGTAAATGACTTTTCCTTCAGTAAAAAAACAAGGGTTTTGAACGCGCCCCCGCGCGCGTAAGGTCTCTGGGTTAGAGCTCCACCGCCCGCGAGCTCTCTCTTTCTTCTCGTGCTCCGCTGCTTTTCAAAGTCGGAGATTATTTTCTGGTTAACATCTTCGAGTTCGACGGTTCGTGTGGATCTCCTTTTTCCTTTTGCTTCTGGTTGTCTTGCTCGATCAAATACCCCGAGTCAGTTCGACTTCCTGTCGGGTCGGCCTTGTATCCCTACTGCCTTGTCTGGATCCCAGATTTCTCATCGTCCTCTATCAATTGCAGCTAGCTCCTCTTCTTCGTTCTATCATTGACCTACCCGATTGGTTTTCCAATCATGTACCATTCCTACAGCCTTGAATCGGATCGTTTCATCTTCCATGTTATTAAGCAGTTTTTATTGTGATTCTTTGATTATGGCTGGTGTTGATATCCTCGCATGGAATATGCGAGAGTCTGGATCTGACACTAAGATTAATGCCATCAAATCATTGGTTTACATAAAAGAAACCAAGAATTGTCTTCTTGCAAGAAACAAAGTGTCGCAGTCAACAACGTTTCGACTACATCAAAGCACAACTAAGGTTTCGACAAGGAATCATGAGTGAATGCTCCAACACTCATGCGAGAGGTATGATGCTTCTCTCGGCAGATGGCATAGATCTACACTACAAGGATCACTCATCTTGGTTTATTGATGCAGAAATACACCCTCCTACAGGCCAACCTTCGCAGCTTACGGGGATATATGATCATCCGTATGTGCTCATGCGACATCAAACATGGACACTATTGAGGTATCTGAAGCAGAGGTAGGGTCCTTCTCAATGGTGTGTAATGGGAGATCTTAAGGAAATTTAGAGGTCCGCCGACAAGTCTGGGGGCGGGCTGCATGTCGAATGGCAAATGACGATAATGAATAATTATATGACAGACTGCGCCCTGGAAGATCTAGGGTATGTCAGAGGATATTTCACTTGGCATGATTCTTCAACGCAGGAAAGATTAGATCGTGCACTCGCCACGGTGGAATGGCGACACCATTTTCCAGCTACTCAGGTAATCCATCTTTCCCCTCTATGTTTTGATCATATTTCTACATTAGTGATGACTAGACAAGAGACAGAGATAAGGTTTCCTGGTAGGCATAATTTCTTTCGTTTTGAAGCTATATGGGCAGATGATGAGTCTTGTGTTGATACTATCCGAGAGGCTTGGGGAACTCTAGGCACGTGGCATCTACAGAGCCAGATGATTTTCCATATCGTTAACACTTCTATGAATCTCAAGACCTGGTCGAGAGAGGTACTTGGGAGTAGGAAACATAAATTAACGGATATATAAATGAAACTCGGGGGATTCCTTAACCGAATGTTTAATCCACCTGACAACCCTTGACAGAAAGAACTATATGCAAGGCAGGAAGTACTCATCCAACAGGAGGCGACATATTGGAAGTAGAGGTCGAAATCGGAATACCTCTGTAAAGGTGATCTGAATACGAGGCATCATCATAGGCGAGCTTCAAAACGCAAGCAGAATAAGTGGATTAAAGGGCTATACGATGATGATGGTGTCTGGGAGAATACTCCTGAGGGCTTGGATACCGTGGTATTGGGTTATTATAATGCATTATTCAAATATAGAGAGATTTTTTAGGACCAGAAAGAGGCTGTACTCTCTTCATTATCCCCTGTTACTGATAAGGCGATGTCGGCCTCCCTGACTGTAGCATATTCTGATGAGGAGATCAGGGCCGCGTTATTCCAAATGAGTCCCAATAAAATGCCCGGTCCGGAGGGTATGCTCCCTCTCTCTTATCAAAAGTATTGGGACCAGATGTAATTGCTACAGTTCGTGAATTTCTTGAGTTTGGTAAGTTGTAAGGGAAGATGAACCACAGTCATATCTGTCTTCTTCTCAAAGTTCTGCAGCCGACTAAAATACAGGATTATAGACCTATAGCTTTATGCAATGTTATTCTGAAAATATGCACAAAGGTTATGGCCAATCGTCTCAAACCGTTATTAAATGTCATCATTGATCCGTGTCAAAGTGCTTTTATTCCTGGGTGCCTGATTACGGACAATAAGTTGGTTGCTAATGAGGTCGATCACCCATTTTCTGTGGACGAAGACGCAAGGTAATTCTCGCCAAATAGTCTTGAAGCTAGATGTGAGTAAAGCCTATGATCATTTGGAATGGAGCTTCCTTTAGACAGTATTCGATCACCTGGGCTTCCTAGAACAATGGATTTCTTTGGTCATGACTTGTGTAACTACGGTGCAATACTCTATTGTAGTTAACGGCTCTCCAAGAGGTAATCTCAAATCATCCCGAGGTCTTTGCCAAGGTGATCCAATTTCTCCCTACTTATTTTTGTTATGCATGTCTGGTTCATCTGCTCTTATCAAGCATGATCACTAAGCTAAGGAGCTACATGGAATAAAAGTCTATTGGCGTGCTCCAGCTTTAGATCATCTTTTGTTCACTGATGACAGTCTGCTTTTTGCCCAAGCTAAGAGCAGAGAATGTGATGCAATTAAGGAAGTCTTGCAATCCTATGAAAGGGCATCTAGGAAATCAATTAACTATGGTAAGAGAAGTGTATGTGAATGACCCAACCCAAGATTAACTAGTAATCTAGGATCACGCTCTAAAGACAAAAGTTAAACCACAGATTTCTGTAAAAAAATTTGACAAAGTTTTCTCTACGAAGTGGACTGCCAAAAACCTTCAAGAAAATCATACTTTGAATTTCCTACAAACAATACCGTGGACCACTGATGTCCATCCGGATTTCTCAATAAAGTGCGGAAAGTAAGTTAATTAAAAAATTGGAACAATAATACAAAATCTGAAAACTCATAATCTAGCAATACTAACAATTCACAACCAACACTGAAAATATTTGCAACACTAGTGTTCAGAGCGACTTCTAGGAGTAGAATAAAACATGTGAAAATACACCACTAGTGGACCGAAACCTACAAAAATGTATGATAATTCAGTGGACACAAAGCCTCTGGGGATCAAAATCCAGCTAAGAAAAAGCACTGCAACTTGGGCACGAAAAACTGCAAGGCCCAGGAAAAGACAGATAAAAACATAAAAACGTTAGCGTGAGTCGACAAAATCTGATAATCATTAGTGTAAAATAATAAAATAATATAATACTTTTCCACTAGTCTATATAAAATAAGGCGAGTTCTTCTATTTTGTGGAGATGGCCACTCAGGTGAATCTCTTAAGCCTGATTAGTGGACTACCCGGTGATCAGTCCAGCAGTCAGTCCATCGATGCGCTACTAATGCCATCACCAAATAAAAACTACCTCCAAAACTATTCAAAAATAATATGAAATACTATACTAAAATAAAGTACTGAAAATCAAAGAACTCGCTACAACTATGAAAATAAAAGTCCACTTACAGCACTGTGCCGTGATTTCCATCAAGCCGAAGCATGTTTGTTAGCGTTTCTATACATCTGCCACTAGCTAATAATAGATAATCCTGAAATAATGATTATTATTTAACAACTAATCATCGAGAAAAATATTGAATAACTAAGCTCGTTCACTTAACGAGCAATACCGTCGAGAACATCACATTCTCGAATATCGTGCTTTTCAAATTTATGACAATCTTTAATCTAATTCTATAATCCATACCTTTAAACCTTTTTAAAGTTGCAATACAATTCTTCAAATGTTACACGACTCGAGGTCGAATCGACGTTCGACTCAATCATTCCTTGAAGTCATTAAAATATTTAATTAATGTCTAATTAATCACATGTATTAACTAACCATGTCCAAATCCATTCAATAAGATCTTCATTGCATTCGGTACGTAAATACGAGTAAAATGACATAAAAATTTTGCCGAAATTCCATCTGCCGAAGCGCCACAGTGAACCACCGACGGCGGCGGCGGCGGTGACATTTTCCGGCGACCCAAAATCCAACCTATAAAAAATCAACCCAATAATAACTTTCATAACTACAACAAAGTCCAATTCCATCTATTACTCAGCAAATTTTGTTTTAAAATCAAGAACACAAACTTTTCCCAAAAACTTCAAATCGTCGATTCTCCTTGCTCGAGATAAATTGGAACGTGAACTTGGTGTAAATAGCTTCATGTTGATGAGGACTACAAACCCCAGTAGGTCTCCATGGTCGAATTGAGCTCGAAACTGTCACCCCCAAAAAATTAGGGTTTTCACTTCGGGTTAGAGCTTCTCGAGCTCCCCACCTCTCTAACTTTGAAAAATCAAGGTTGAAACCCTTTAGGTTTGAAAGACGGAGGAAGGACGAAACTTTTAAGACCACTCTCACCGGTTTTGGTGGCTGGACCGGCGAGTTCCGCCATTGGCAAGAGAGAGACACGGGAGAGAGTGACGTGAGGGAGGAGAGAGAAACAAATGGGAGGAGAGAAAAGAGGTCTGACCCAAATTGACTAAAAAGGAAAGTTTTTAACTTTCCAAAATGAAAACCCCTATATATAGTCGCAATTTTATGGAAATGCGTTTTCTGATATTTTCGTAAAATTTTCACTGACCATAAATTCCTCGTCATAACTCCGATTTCAACACTTAACGTGGCCACAAATTCGTTTCGACAAACTCTACAACTTTATCCAAAGAAATTTATTGAAAAATATAGTCAATAAAATCTCGACTAAACGCCAGCAAAAGTTATCGACGATAAAGACTAATTATCATCGACGATTAACGTAATTAATTAGCGACTAACCGCATAAGTTCTGATTATCGCGTAATATTATTTCGGGTTGGAATAGTATGCTTTAGCAGAAATTTGGATGTAGGCAGTCGAGAGGAGTTGGCACGCTGGCTAGGGATGAAGCTGGTTCCACACCATGATAAGTACTTAGGATCACCAACACATGTGGGGCGAAGTAAGAAGACTATTTTTGCCTAAGTTAAAGATAGAGTCAGAGATAGATTAGTGGACTGGAAAGGCTCTCTGTTGAGTGCAGCAGGTAAGAAAGTGTTGATTAAAGTTGTAGTACAGGCCCTGCCTACATATGTCATGAACTGCTACCTGTTACCAAAAACTTTTTGTGAGGGACTCCAGCAACTATATGCAGACTTCTATTGGGGAGATACGATAGATAAGAGAAAAAATCACTGGTGTACTTGGGATCATATGTGCCGACCGAAGAATCAAAGAGGGCTCGATTTCAAGAATTTGTAAGCCTTCAATTTAGCAATGATGGCCAAACAACTTTGAAGGGTTATTCAAAGGCCAGATTCACTTGTCTGTCAAGTTTACCGGGCTCATTACTTCCATTCTTGCTCTGTTTGGGATGCAACAACGAATGATGCTCCTTCCTTTACATGGCGTAGTCTTTTAGCTGCTAGGCCGGTACTGGATGGGGGAGGGGGGGCTAGAGGGGCTCGTTGACTGGTAAGAAATGATACTTCTATTGTGGCTTGGGAAGACAACTGGTTATCCCGCCCCGGTCAATGCAAACCAGAAACTCTGTTGAGGTACCCTTCTCCTATTCGCTTTGTTTCTCAATTATTTCTTCCTCATCATTAATGGAATGCTCCTCTACTGGAAACACATTTCAATGCAGCGAATATCAAGGCAATCAGATCTTTCTCCCTAAGTCCACGGTCGGGACAAGACAGGCTGATCTAGCACTACACCACCAAAGGCGATTATAAGGTTAGTTCCGAATATATTATTGCTAGGGACTCTATTGTACTTCCTAAACAGAACGTTCCGGTCCCACAAGTCTAGGAGACTTTTTATAAGAAGTTATAGGCGACTACTACTGCTCATACTGCTAAAATATGTGTCTGGAAGGCCTGGAAAGGTTATCTCCCTCTCTGTAATCGGTTGAGGGCTCAGATGGTGGACGTTGACCCTGCTTGTCCTTTATCTGGTACTAAATTGGAAACTGAGCTCCACTTGTTTCGGGATTGCAGATGCACTAGACGTCTTGTCTACTCTATTACATATGGGGTATGGGCTGCGATTAACACGTTTCAAGATTGGCTACTGACATGTCACATGGGCCTCCCTGACGTGCAAATGACTAGTTTGATCGCGCTCTTATGGTTTCTCTAGAAAGTCTGTAATGACAAGGTTTGGGATCAAGTCGAGTTTGTGGGTGACACGGTACAAATTGTTGCTACCACCTGGCAAGTGCACTACATTTTTGTGAACCAGAAGCCCCCTAAGCCCCTAAGGGTGCCTATACGTTGGCAGGCTTCTCCCATAGGTCACTATTGTGTTAGTATGGATGGGGAGCTTCAGCTAGAGGCGGAGTGGGCATAGTTGTCAGAGATTGGTTTGGACGTTTTATCATGGCTATATGGCGTCGTCTCAAAGGCCAATATTCTTCTTTATCAGTGAAAGTTGAGGCGGCTTATGAAACTTGTTTGTTCAACAGGACACATAACCTTCACCTAGTTCGCTTTAGCTCTGACTCACTTATAGTAGTAAAGGCGGTTCACGGTGTTGAGTCTATTGTTGTGGAGTTCCAAGCCTCTATGGAGGACGTCTAGGTTCTACTATCAAAAAATCCCAAGTTAGTCTTTGTACATCACCTTTGTGATTGTAATAGAGTAGCTCATGCTTTAGCTAGGTGGATGGTTCTTAATGGGACCACATTAGGGTTTTCTTCAATGCTCCATAGTTCATCGAAGGAGTATTAGATGACATGTAACCAACCCTTTATCAATGAAATGTGCATTTACCTCAAAAAAAAAAAAATAGTGGCATCGTAAGCGGGGAGGGCTAGAAGAGTCCGTTCCCAAATTTTTCTTTCGATTTAACCGGGGTAAAGAAGGCCCAACAAATCCCGACAAACACAAAGAACCAACAAACCATCGCCATATATATAAACCTTGACACTCTTTTTCTCCTCAAACAAATCGCCCAAGCAGCTCTCTCTCTCTCTCTCTCTCACACACACACTCTTCGTGTTCTCCGTCTCTCTCTCCCTCTTCTTTCGATACCAGATCCAATGGCTTCTCTTTCACAAGCTTCCACTGCTCTCTCAACTTCCTTCAAACCCACTCTGGTAAATGCATATTCTCTACCAATATGTGTAGTTCCTTAATGCTGTTTTACATTTCAAGATTTAGTCTATGTTCGTTTTGTTGTTTTTGTTTCTTCATGATTTGAGGAGCTCTTTTGATAGATTTGGGTGTTTTGTTTTTTGAATGAATGAAACACGTAACGTTTTGATCTTTAAGTGATTCTTGTTTGTGGGTTTCTGTCGATTTTTTTGAAGATTCGTTGTGATCTATTGAAACTGATTTGAATTTTGTTGGATTGGGATTGAGTTCTGAATAAAGTTTTCAACTTTTTGTCTAGCTTGATCTGATTTTTGTGAAGTTCGGTAGGGAATGGTAGCTCAACAACATGTGCAATTTATGGTTACAGACTGTAGTGTCTGCACTGACTAGAAATGTGACAGAGACCCTCTTGCATTTTGGGTCCTATGTGTTGCTTTGAAATGTTTAATATGATGGTGTAGGCATTTTGACCTAACCTGAAACCCATCGTTAATTTGGGTTCCAACTGTTATTTTATCTTGTGGGCTCTTCATGCATGTCACAGAATGATGCAGCAGATCATGAATTGCATTATTTTGTGGGGTTTTGTTTTTGCAAATGATATGTAAGTTAAGCGATGATCATCGTTAGATATAAAAGAATAGAACTCAGATTGACTAAATGCTTGACCACAGTTTATGATTTCTAAATTTACTGAAGGCTAAACCTTTCTCTTTCAGCTCACTGAATAACAATATTCGTTTGGAAAAAAGCAGTTGCCTTTAAGTATTCTTTATCCATATACTTACAATCTTTTTGTGTTTTTTGGTTTAATGTGGACAGGCACGCAGCAGCAGGGTCTCCAGTGTGAATTTAGTTTCGTTTTCCATTACTGGGAAGTGCTTCCCATCTTTCACTTCAAGAACAGGACACTTCCAAGTTTCCTGCTCAGTAAGTTTCTAACTGATACTAGTGTGAATTTTTGTTTTTAGTTGAGTGCCTCAACAATGCCATGTAAGTTTCTGTGCTGTGGTACTTGAAAAAGTTTTTTCCCTATACAATGTTTGTTCTTTCTTTCTGGAAATTGCATAATTTGTTTGGATATTCTAACATCAGTTTTGTTTAGTGGGCCATGCATTTAAATCTTGTTCCTCTTTTTAGGGAGTTCTGTAGTGAAATAGCGTATCCTTTTTTGTATCAAAACCACGTGATATGTTGCGTAGTTTGGTCTTTAAAGAACGTCGTAGGTCTATTAAATGTAGGTTAAGTGCACGAGTTTTACTGTTCACAATCATTTACAAGCCTTATCTTGTATGTGCAAAGATTTTTGTCCTATAGCAGTACTGTTATTACTGAGTAGAGCAATATAACATTACATTACCTTGCATTGTGCACAAAGCAGTCTTGGTAAAGTAAGTAATCTGAGCATGCTATTAATACTTTCGTGCAGGCCAAACCAGAGACTCTCAACAAGGTCTGTGATATAGTTAAGAAGCAGCTGGCTTTGCCTGATGACACAGCTGTGACCGCAGGCTCCAAGTTCAGTGAACTCGGAGCTGATTCTCTTGACACAGTAAGTTTTGGATTTTTTTTTCATGAAAATATATTTAACTTTTCCCGTTTCCTTTTCTTACCTTCTCAGTGGAGATATTAAACACACTATTCAATTTTGATTAAGATAAATGAGTGCATAACTAATTGTTCACAGAGTGCCCATAATGACTTAACCGTTGAAAATTCTTTCTAGCTTAGCCTGTCCCTGACATTTTTCAAATAGCAAATCGGTTTCTTCTTGCTACATAAGTTTGTGCAGTAATTTTTATTGATTAGATTTGTCTTTGTCAATTTACAGGTTGAGATTGTGATGGGACTTGAAGAGGAATTTGATATCAGTGTGGAAGAAGAAAGTGCTCAGACCATCGCCACTGTTCAAGATGCAGCAGATCTGATTGAGAAGCTCGTCGAGAAGAAAGCTTAATAATAGTCTAGAGAGAGAGCCGACCCTTCTTACCTTCCCATCTTCGTTCTGTTCGGTTTTTCTGTCTTTTTCTGTGAGTTATGTATTAGCATTTTGGTACTTCAATTGTCCCAATCTAAGGATATTGTAGTTTTATTAATCTGAAGATCTCTATTTGTGCTACTAGTGTTGGATGAGTAGTTTTCTGATGACTACTAGGTGTTATGTCATCAACTTTAAGAGTCATTGCAGTGCTGTTGTGATGCATTCAGTTTGTAATAAAGCCATCTTTCTATAAAAGCTCAATTATATCCAAAAAAGATTATTTCAGAACTACTGTCAAAAGATAGAATGTCTGTCTAAAGTCCCTTCTATTGTTACAGTTGATTCACCAAAAGTGATAATATTTGGGTTGAACCCTCCCAAGCTGGAGCTTCTTTTCTTTTACTTGGGTGAAATTATAAAGCTGATGTTGTCTTACAATTGGGCCTCCATTTATGTATCATTTGTGTTACAAATGTAATATATATATATATATATGACCACAAGGTCTTGATTATGAAATGTGTGATAAATTGGGAAATGGTGAATTGAAAATACAGCTGCATTCCTGATCTGTGTACAATGAGTATTTGTTTGTAGCTGCAGTTTGGGAACCACACAGAGTCTGCCTCGGACAGACTGAGGTTCATATGTGATGCGTGAGTAGTACTGTAGTATTTAGATCAGCGAATCTTATATGAGACCGCCGCTCTAGTATTTAAAGAACATGAGAGCCGGATAAGGACAAGTAAGCAACGCTGGCTTTTTCTTTCAGTTTGATTCGGAAACATGTGACACAGGTAGTAGTTGGTTACTTACTGCATTTCTTGGTCTGTCACATGCAAGCTTGAAATAGGAATCTACAGAGAAAAACCAATTGAAAATTATCTGAGTTGTTGTAGTGGTTACAAAGTAATATATGTATGTCTTATTGAAAGTTTCAAGTAATTTGAGTATATACTCGTCTTCAGCATCCGTAGTTATCAAAAGAGAGGACGCTAAGAGATTTGGTGTTCTACTACCAAAAATTGGTCATCTACTACTTAATATAATTCTATGAACCGGGAATTGAGTGTTGTTCAATTAGAGAAGATGTGCTACTTCAGAAGTTACTACTTGTTGGTGTTTATTCCCATCCAACATGGTCAGAAAAGCTTAATGAGCTCCTCACTATCATAAGAAGTAGCACATATACTCAGAAATCAATTACCAGTTCTCCAATCTATAATACAAGTAGTACTACACATATGCTGAATAACAAACATATTTTTAGTGGCAGCAGTAACTAATTACAAGCAATGATGCATGAATGAGTGATTGATAGTGTGAACTTTGTAGTTCGATCACAAAAGACTTACACCCTAAGAAGCAGCTGCATGAACCAGTACAAACCAGCCATGTTTATAGTCCAAAAGAAGCCCGTAGATGCGGCGGAAGAGGACATCGACACTGATCCAAAAGGGGAAAATGCAGCAGAGTAAGGTCCTTGTGCAGCCAATTCATCCGGATTCGGAGGGCTTGGATTGGAAGGAATGGTGGGTATGGAGCTATCAGTTGGAGTCTTATCTGCACCAGGAGATGGTAAAAGCGGAGTTATATCTGGAGGCAAAGCTTGGACAGAAGATGGATGGGGAGTAGTAGTGCTAGTAGTGAACAATGCTGGTGAGGATGAGATGATGCTGCTAGATGCTTTTGAAGTAAAGCAAAGCAGAGGGGAGACCGTGAAGGCCATAATGAGCACTATGTGTAACCAAAAAGAGGCCATTTCTAATGATGAACAATAGCAAAGCGGAGGCTATATACTTGCTTAACAGTGAGAGAAGAGTGAGATACCTTTCAGTGGAAGTTATGATTTAAGAAAATGGATGATTAGGCTTAAGGTGGGCTTGAGGCCTTGAGTGCGACATGGGTTATGTGAATAATTGGATGGAGATTAAGAAAAATAAAGGTTGCCATGATTAAGTACAGAACAGTAAGATCAGGATCAAATATGGTTTAAGCATATTTTTATACTGGATCATATGATTTCTTTTGTGTCTGTGAGTTTTGGCAATTGCTTAAGACTGGCCCCTATACATGAAATTGATCCCTTTTCGTACAAACCACATCTTAAGATTTGAGTGCCACATGGGTTAATCTTTTGCGCAAATGTACATTAAATATACACATGGAAAATAGATTACGGGTGTGATTCGTAAAAAATAGGATGCAAATTTCAATTCCCATCTTAAAACCTCGCATCACAGAAACTGATTTTTTTGTAGTGATTGAAACTCTTGATTTTCTCTTCAAGAGTGATGTGTCATTAAAACTCCAATCTACTTGATTACTTCATACGAACTCGCTAAAGTATATTACGGTGGAACAGGTTAATCTAGTATCTAACATAGTTAAACGGTCTAAGCATAAGATGACGACTAAAAAATTTGAGTCATACATTTATCTAGCTATACACCCCAAACTACATTAAAGTAAAGCGCCGCTCTTCGGCTTGCGTTTTTGCCACTGCTACAAGGTCTAAAGCTACCCTTTTCTTCGGAGACTCCTGCTTGAGAATCCCTTGAGGCCTCTGATCAGAACCATGTCCACCTGAAGCAGACGGTCCTGGCTTCTCTTCACATTGGACCCACTTGCCAACACCCACCGACATGCCATCTATTGGTGGTGTTGGATGATCTCGCTTGTGCTCTAGCCTGTTATGATAAACAATCAGGATAGATGCGTCATCCCTAACTTGCGGACCCTGCATCCCATGTCCTAGTGGATCATAGACGGGAACCAAAGTTGTCATTGGTACTCGAGAAGAGAAAACACAAGTCAGTGGAGAACCCTTGATTTAGGGTTATACCTTGCATGTGAGTCATATGTACTCCATGCAAAGGGGGTAGCTACATTCCTCCCACGTGGCCAATGTCACTAACCGCCACCCCTGTCGACTGAGGGCCTCCGCCATCACCCACTTGGCCATGCATTGCGGCCATCATGTTGAGCATAGAAGCTTGATAAATAGGTGCCCCAAGTACCGGCAGACCCGAACTAGTTACTACGCGGGTTGAAGCCTCTGCCGCCTAAGTCGCTGCTACCTGACAACCTTCCGCATCATGTCAAAACAGCTCACACAAATCACAAAAGCTCTTCACCTGTTCATAAGCAAAGGACAACACCAACGAACAATATAAAGTGAAACGAGATAGATGATGAAGTACCAAACCTTGCCCAAGATCCATCTCCACTAAAAAAAAAGAAGCTCTTTAGTTGTGTTCAACCAGATCTCATCGATGTCCCGGTACATGCTAGTAGCCGAACCAATTTCACGCTCAACCATCATCTAGTGTACCATCGAGAATGTTCTTCGTTGTCC
Organism: Geum urbanum; assembly: GCA_946800695.1. Classification (NCBI taxonomy): domain Eukaryota; kingdom Viridiplantae; phylum Streptophyta; class Magnoliopsida; order Rosales; family Rosaceae; genus Geum; species Geum urbanum. The sequence goes on from OX327012.1 coordinate 32,982,587, forward strand.
CCCAAAGTTTAGTCTGCCGCCTCCATTGCTGTCAGATTTGAACTTATCCTCCACCACTGTGATATCCTTGAAGAGCCATGAACCCTTCCTAGTTGCATGATGCATTGCTGCGAGATCTTTGAATTTGCAAAAGAGTTGGTCGACCCCGCGATGTTGAAGGGAATTTTTTTTTTGGAATGAGCGGGTTGTGCCAAACTCAAACCATTGTTGCCTTGAATAACTGCTTCTGGTCAGCCAGGAGCGTATGGAGACAAAAGAGTCTCGCAACGGCCCATCGACACTCTGTTCAAGTCTCTTTATCATTGATGTCCCCGATCAAATCGAACTCCTCGAGTTTGTTGTCCGTAGTCGAATCGAGATCCATCTCTTTATTAAGCCATTGGGCCATGTCGACAATAGTAGCAGCCATGTCAGAGGAGGGAGGGATACATAGAGATAGACAAGAAGAAAAAACATAAAATCAGGAATTTTGAAGAGAGACACCTAGGGTTTCGAGAGAAAAATGGGAAAAGTTTCTGGCAATTCATGACGTTGTTATTCCATTGTATCATTATCGAAATTGTTTGAATGTTCTTTTAGAAATGACAGATTAAACCATGATAGACTTTTTATACCACTCAAAAATACCCTATTCTTGTGCAACTTTGATCAATGTAGTATTATGGCAAATAGAGACCATTTTATTCTTTAAAAAAACACATAGGTCATTATGCACAGAGGAAGATGAAACTAAGTAATCAAAACCAAGAAGTAAAATATCGAACATCGAAAAAATATCAACAGTCCAAAATATGGATATTTCAATGGAAATATCAATGAAAATATCGATCAAGTGAAAAGTTTGACAAAAATGACGAAAATTAAGAGAAATATATGGAAATTTGTATTGAAACTTTCTGAGGTTGTTATATAATCAATTTTCTACCTTATATGAAAAGAAATTGTTAGTCAAACATTAGAACATATGAATTTGTTACAATGTTATATGAATTACTATGTGCTGAATACACAATATGTTTGTTACATGATACATTTTTCTTCTTTTTTTGAAAATGGTAGGGGTTTTAAGTTCCTAGCTATATGCTAGAACACTCAGCCCTAGCTTTATTAAAATCAGAAACACCTTGCCACGAGGGAGACGTAGAATCTTTACCCAGGGCTACAACTGAATTCAAAAATAAATCTTCAAGTAGAACATCCTGGATAATCACAGAAGCCTCCTCCGACCAAAACTCATCAAGTACCTTAATACTAGCAAGATGCGCCACACGATGGGCCGCACCATTTGCTTCACGGTGAACATGTTGGAGTTTATAATTACCTATCGATTGCAAGTATGCACGACAGTCCTCCAGCAAACCACAAATCTCCAGCTGGTCCTTCTTCTCCTCGATTAAGGTCGTGACAACCATTGCGCTATCACTTTTAAATTCCACATCAAACCAACCATGGTAAAGAGCTAAGAAACATCCCGCTTTTAGTGCTTCAACCTCTATGTATAGCGGACATTGCATGAGGGAAAGGATGAGCTAAGGCAGCCACACAGACGCCACCATCACCCCTGGCGACAACCCCTATACCACCACGTCCGCGCTCTGCACTGAAAGCCCCATCCACATTAATTTTGAGCATTCCCGTAGGTGGGCATAGCCACTGCACTATTGGCCTACCTTTCTTTTCCTTCAAGGGATGAACAACTCAGAAGTTAGCAAGCCAAGATCTTGCCTAAATGGAGACATTAAACGGATTAAAAATAGATCCCTTCCATAAAGTATTGTTTCTTTCGCTCCACACCGCCCAAAGATAAACCAAAAAAAGGTCAACCTCCTCATGAGATAATCTATCAAATGCATGCCAGACCAACTACGTACACAAGAGAACTCAACATGCAGCAAGTGGCCATACAAAGCACAGTTCTCCCAAAAATTCACGTACCTTATGGCATTTGATAAAAATGTGAGTCACATCCTCAGCTGGTGCATCACAAAACAAACATCCAATGTCCTGAAGTGCCACCTTCCTCTGCAATGCAGCTCTAGTCAGCACGATACCACTCACCAATCTCCAGGCAAAGTTACGTACTTTAGGGGGGACATTAGCACGCTAAAATGGTGTCCCAGTACTTCTTCAAGTTGTCTCCCCTACTCAATGATGCCATACTCTCACAAAATGGTGTACACCATCTCGCAACATTGTAGCAACTCTTGACATTGAAACCCTCTTTCGAATCATAATGCCAAATTAAATTATCTTCTACCCCACTTGATCTCAGGGGAATTTTTAGTATATAGTCGACCTTATCACTTGACACCATCTCACTACGTCCTTCATCCAGAAGTGTTGCTTAGCGTCAATCACATTAGCTACCCTCCAGTCCTCCGTATACTCTATAGTCCTTAAGTAAGGATGAAATTGTGTCGGCCAATGGATTCAAGGGTCATCCCAAAATTTTGCTTTCTTGTCGTCCCCAATTCTATATCTCAAACCATTTTGGAGAAGCTCTCGTCCCGCCATTATGCTTCTCCAAGTGTAGGACTCCCCTCCACTTAGCCCTGCCTTAAGAAAACTACACCGTGGGAAGTACTTGGCTTTCAAAATATTTGCAAGTATAGAGTCTGGCTCTTGAAGGATACGCCAGCCTTGATTTGCAAGTAGCGACAGGTTGAAAGTACGTATACATCTAAAACCCAAGCCACCCTGGCTCTTAGGATAGCACAGCTTGTCCCACGCTCTCCAATGGATTTTCCTATCTTCCGCATTCGATCCCCACCAAAAGCGAGCCATAATCTGTTGCATGGCCTCATAAAGATGCTTTGGAAGTTCAAAACAACTCATTGTGTACGTGGGTATAGTATGTGCCATAGACTTGATTAGAAGCTCCCTCCCTGCGAGGCTCAAATACTTCTCTCTCTAGCCTCTGGTACACTTCTGTATTTTCTTGGAGAGGACCGCAAAGGCTTCTGACTTTGAGTAACTGATTTCCATAAGCAAACCAAGATATTTGGTATGCTTCTCCACACGTTCAACTCCAAGGATCCATGCTAAGCAAACTTGTCTCACTCTTTGCACATTATGACTAAAAGCAACACTACTTTTATCATAGCTCACCTTCTGCCTCAAAGCTCGCTCATAAGGGCCAATATTTCCTTGACCGCCATAGCCTCATTGATGACATCACGAAAGAAAATGAAGACGTCTTCAGCAAAGAATAAGTAGCAGATACTTGGAGCTTCCTCACACACCTTAACTCCATTAATACGCTGCCTCTCTTCTGCCGAAGTCAAAAGCCTGGATAGGCCTCCCCGCAAAGGAGAAATAGGTATGGTGATATAGAATCACCTTGTCGAAGCCCTCGGGAGGGTGTAAGGTTTTGTCCTACTTCTCCATTCACCACAAAAGAGTATGTGACAGTTTTGATGCAACACATAACTCACTTTCTCCATTGCTCACTGAAGCCCATCTTCTCTATCATTTTCTCCAAAAAATACCACTCAATCCTGTCGTAAGCTTTACTCATGTCGAACTTTAACACCAGATACCCTACATGACCTCTCCTTCTCTTTTTCAAATAGTGAGAAACCTTGAAAGTCATTAGAGAATTATCTGAAATTAATCGCCTCGAAACAAAAGCGCTTTGAAAAGGGCTAATAATGCCATCAAGCAATGGCTTTAACCTATTCGCAAGGACCTTCGACCCTATTTTATAGAGAAAATTGCAAAGGGAGATATGGCACAAATGTGACATACCCCGCGACGTCTTTATCTTTGGCACTAGGGTCACGTTTATATGATTCAATTATTTAAGCATGCTCTTATCACTAATAAATCTGCGCATGGCACCAACAACATCCTTCCCCACAATCGTCCAAAATCTCTGGTAGAAGCAAGTAGAGAAACTATCAGGCCCCGGGACCTTCGATGGGTGCATTTGTTTAAGAGCCCTTAACACTTCATCTTTGCGTATATCCGTCGTCAGTGCCACATTCATTGCTTCATCAATAGACCTTGCAACATCCTAAATACATATGTCAATATCAGTAGGGTTACTTGATGTAAAGAGAGTGTTGAAGTAGTTGTACACAATATGCTCAATCTCTGTCTCATATATACACCACCTCCCATCCTCATTAAACAAACCCTTTATCCAATTTTTCTTCTTTCGATTGCTAGCTTGCTGGTGAAAGAATTTTGTGTTTTCATCGCCATCGGTAAGCCAGAAAATCTTTACCCGCTGCGGCCAGAAATCATGCTCTTGTTGTTCTAGCTTGCGTAATCTCGCATCTAACTTTATCCTTATCTCATCTGTTGGGGTTGAGAAAGAATGATCAAAAGAAAAGCCAACCGAGTCCTCACCTCCTCAATCTCTTTCTTAAGATTCCCTAACCTACTTTGACTTCAAATCATCAACGCCTCCCTGGTAGCCCCAATTTTTTAGCAGCAAGAGACAAAAGGGTCCGGATCTCCCTCAGTTCCCCAACTCTTTTCGATCACCTCTCTGCACCTTTCATCCTGTAGCCATAGTTCTTCGAACCGGAAACGTTTCTTCCTCCTCCTACTCTTACTTCTCTTCTGTTGTGTGCCTCGAATCTCCATGAGAATAGGGAGATGATCATTTCTATATAGTCAAAGGTGATGCGCCGTCGAAAGAGGGAATAACTTCCTCCACTCGTCATTGGCCACAAATCGGTCAAGGCGTACCTTGATCAAATGTCCCCCATGCACTCCTTTCCACGTAAACGCAGGTCCCACAAACCTGAAATCCTTCAGTTTACACTCCTCAAGAATGTCTCTAAAAGCCGATAGCTGCGCCTCCGCTCTAGTTGTGTTAGAGAATGTGAATAGAGAAATACTCCCATATTAGAAATGAGGGGCTTTGCTAGTGGGTTATAAGGATTTGAGCTACTCCTACCATTGTCAATTAGTTTTGGTATGGAACCCCATATCACTTTATTATGGTACCAAAGCCTAAAGTTATACGACTTACTTTTTTTCTTTCTTTTTCTGATCCTCTCAAATGGCTAGCGCTTCCGATCTTCACCCTAAAAACAACACTAATCAGATAATTCCTAACCGGTTACTCCTTTTTCCAAAACTCATTCATCCTCCTCCATCTCCAATTTTCTCTCCATCAAACTTGATCGTCACAATTATCTCTTGTGGCTTGCTCAAATCACACCTCTCTTGAAAAGTCGACATCTTCTTGGCTATGTGGATCGGACAAACACCTGCCCTCCTTGCTTCAAAGCCGATTCTTAAGGCAATCTTACCGACGAGGTCCACCCTGCTTATGATACATGGATGGCGAATGACCAGATGATCCTTGGTTGGATCAACAACTCATTCACTCCTACTGTGCTTGCCACCGTCTCTCTCTCAACCTCATCTTGTGCTATCTGGTCCTCCTTAGCACGTCGGTGTGCCTCTCAATCTCAGAACCGAATTCTATATAATACAAATATCACAGCCTCTGAATTTAGGCTGCATAAACCCTAAATCTATTCTTCTGTTTATGCATATTCATGGTATTAGAGCAGGTTTACCCTCATGTGATGCCAAATGGGCCACACGTGCTCACCGCCACTCATATATGTTGTCCACGTGTTTGGCTTGAGATGTCGCCACACATGCGAGGGCATGTTAGAGAATGTGAATGGAGAAATACTCTTACATTAGAAATGAGGGGCCTTGGTAGTGGGTTATAAGGATTTGGGCTACTCCTATCATTGCCAATTGATTTTGGTATGGAATCCCGTATCACTTTATCAAGCTAGACCACCTTCCTTTTCACTTGCCCACGAAATCTCATTAAAATCACCTCCGATCAACCATGGAAAATCGATTTGTGTAGTAAGCGTTCTAAGAAGACTCCAAGTATTAATACAATCCTCCACTCGCGGGGAACCATAAATCCCAGTGCATCTTCATTCCCTACTCAAACTAGAATTACACACCTCCACATCAATATGGAAATCGGAAAAATTCCGTAAGGATACCTTCACATCCTCCTTCCACAAAATACAAACACCACCCGAACGACTAATACGACCTTTTTTATTTTTTCAAAATTTACAAGTGACAGAGAAACAATCCCGCCGACCAATTAGGTTCTTCACACTCCCCATCTCCGCCGGTTTACACTGAGTCTCACACAGAAAAATAATATCGGGATTGGTTAGGGAAATAATCCCTTTAAGCCCATTCATTATCGAGAGGTTCCCGATCCCTTAATAGTTCTAACATAATACATTCATGGCTTATGATGGGTCGAGACCGGACCCATCACGGAGGGACATTCAGTATGCCCAAGATTGTTCAATTTTAAAACAATGTGGTCATCGTTGCATGCATGCATCATAGGTGCAGAGCTTCTAGAAACTTCTCGGTTTGCAGGCTCAAAATGTATGATAGCTGAACCCACCTGCACTTCATGACCTGGCCCATGTAACTCCAACTCACCCAATATGCCAACAAAATTAAACACCTCATTTAAATATGGTAGCATACCGTTCTCCATCACTTGTGTCTCAATTAACGGTGTCCCCACATTAAGATCTAGAATCTCCACCTCCTGAAATTTAGCACTTGTCACCACGTTCACAACATCTTTACCAAAATTCGGGCCCATATCCACTTCAAGTCCAATTGATTGCTGCATACCATTACTACCAGTCAGCCACGGATCCTCTTCCTCCATATTCGACGTAAATGATTGGGTCTGCAATAACCCAAATTGATTGCTTAACGAAAATTGTGTCACTGATTGCTCAAAATGGTCACACAATCTTCATTTGTCATTAAAGCATGCATGGATGTCGACCTTTCTGAATTCTCCTCTCTCACCCCAGCGCCTCCCTCCAACTGCATGTTCATCACGCGCCACCATTTTGTCATTGTCCCCAGCACCTCCCTCTCCCTTTGATCCACCTCCATGCCTTCCTCCAAACTCATCGTTTCAAACTCCTCCCTTGGGCATACCAGGCCTGAAATTGAAAGTTCTGGGGCAGTCATTCTCCACCCAATCACCCTCGACGGTGTAAGATCGAAACGTCGTCCTCCGCCCCCTCGCATCAGCTCAACCTCCTTATCTTTCTTCATAGAGAACCTAAACAACTCCTCTTTTCTTTTGGCGTTTAACAAGGCTGAGTATCTAGGCTTCTCAATCTTGTCTTCCCTCCTGAGCTCGCAGATCTTTCCTGTGTGGTTAAGTAATCTGCAAAAATAGCAAAAATGTGGCAGCCGCTCATACTCTAGATCATATATCTTCCCCACAACCTCATCTGCCGGTCGGAAAGAGACCCTAGGTCGAAGCGGCTAATCAAGAGGGGACATCACAAGACACCAATAGCCACTAAAGAAGGCAGCTGTAAAAACCCTAAACTCTCAAAGAAGAACCAGAGAGAAAAAGGAACCAATATATCCTCAACTTTATATGACATGGTACCTTTTTAAACATGTTCTTACGTGCATAGCATATTGTGGAGCTTATTAAGACATTAAAGAAACTAAATATTTTACCATAAATACATTTAATTATAAATATAAGGAAAAAAAATTTCAATAAATATTGATGTCAAATCTTGAGTAAGTAGTTGGTGATTAAACATTTACGAATTTACTAAAACTTTCACATTTACTAAATATCATTTATGTATATATATATAGAAATTTGTACGAATAAGATGATAATTGTAACGCCCCGATTTGTACCTCATCAAATTGAGCACATTAAATAGACACTTCCGCTAGTTAAATTTCTTATCTACTTTACAAATAAGTTTTTCATTCTTATTTTTCCTTAAGGGTTCTCAAGACTTTAGTTAAAAATCTTAGCTTGAGTTTTATGAACACGCGGTACTGTAATATGCTCGATTTGATGAGGTACAAATCGAGACATTACAATAACAACCAACTAGTGCCTTGGTAAGGCTGTTGGTTTTTGTTGTTGTTGAAAAAGTAGTAAGGCTGTTGGTTATTAAATGGAAGGTTGATAGTTTGAATCTCACCTATGTGAGAAAGGTTGTTGCATTTATTGAAGAATTTGGGCCGGGCCTGAGACAATTAGGCTGGTCAACCAGAAATTATAGTCAAATATCCATAATATATTGAATATCGCCAAAATATCGCGATATTTCAAAAATATCAGAATATTTCGACAAGAAATTGGAGGAAAGTTGGATTTATATCGCCAGGTGAAAAAAACGAAAAAATTGTCAAAATATTGGCGATAATTTTGATATTTAATTCTTGATCAAAACATGAACAAACACTACAATCACATTTTGACACACTCGACTTACACTCACGTAAAATTTCAGATGATTTAGAGTAGATTTGATATGTGAACGAAATTAATGAAAATAGACTAATGCAAGAAAATATATTTGTACGTAAAATGACAGAAATTCAAGAGATGAATGAGTTAAGGCTTATAGGGATTGTCGTTCACCACCGAATCAATCTAGAAAACATATGCTTAACCTTACAATGCCCAAATCACGAATGATAGTTTTTAGGAAGATTCTATTGCTGAGAACACATCATATTGCCTAATACTTATGCCTACGTCGGTGAAGGTATGCTACAAGTATACTACGGACGTGTCTTGCTAGACATAGGGTTTCTTGTAACCAAAAAGCTTAGTTTTCACTGTAGAGAGATTGAGGAACTCTATGATTGGCCAACAACTCTCATAGATGTCAATCTTTAAACATGCATTCTAAGCGTGCATTCAAAGCATACAAGATAGAAATTATTGATGAATAATCAACAAAGAAACCTCATTCAAAAACAAAATAAAGTTAGATCAAAGTGTATATATTATCTAGACTTCATGTATGGGGCTTCCAAAACAGCCTCATAACAAAGTATTTAGCTATTCATAACGTAAGAAGAAGAAGAATCAAATGAATCCATGAGAAATTTGATACAAACAAATAGGAGAAGAATTGTAGCAGACACAATTTTGACCCGTCGAGATATGATTTTGACCCGTCGAACCTGGACGTCAGACAACCCTTTGTGCGACTGTTCTCCCTAGCTTGTCTCTTGCTCCTAAAATTGCTGATTAGCCTCCGCAAAAATCCTATAGAAAGTTTATATATTGGCTTGATTTGGCTAGTCCTTGTTCACTTGGGTTTAATATTCCTTTAATTGCAAGAGGCACCACATCTTTAATCCCATTCGCATAAGGAACCCTTCATTTAACTTATTTTATTTATTTCCTCCACGAACCTAACAAAACAAATAAACATAAGGAATTACACAGAAAATATAACAATAAGATCAAATATTGAGACTATTTAAGCACCAATAAGTTGCATAATATGCAACTATCAAACCACTTATTTTGTCTGAATCATACGACAACAGTTCCTTTGTCATCAGTCTTCCTCTCATATCTCATCCACCTTATACATACCCTCATGGCTCATCTGTCTCCCCTGGTTCTCCCTTGCCCTCAGATTCCCTTGGTTTTGCCCCTAACCCACCTCCCTAAGTCAACAATGGTTCCATTCCCACAAGTAGCTGAAAAATTGTCAGTACAATTTTGGAAGTGTGTAGTGGCATGTTCGGAGGAGTACAACTTTATTAGGAATATTTGAAATTTCTAGGCGAGAGTACTTCAAAGGTCAAGGCAATGAATGATGCACTATTTAGAAGAAAGAGACGACGACTGAAGTGAAGTTAGAAAATTTTTGCAAAGAGAAAGTGACACATTGGAGTATGCCTGGATTCAATTCAGATCATGTGAAAAATTTTAGAACCCAAAACCGGAACACTAAAATTGGTCGACTTTAACTTAGAAGAGAGAGAGGGCTACCAAACCGGCTCATGAATGCACCAAAACTCAATACGTTTGACTCAAGAGAGAACGAGCTCTCAATCCTTACTAGAAATGTGGCCATAAAAGTCACTAACGAGGGTGGCCGGATGACATCGCACTGCCGACATAGAGATCAACAACTACAGTCTCTCGCTCGCTCAAGAGAGCACTGTCACCGCCTAAGTCAAACATGGAATGGACAACGCATCCAAGTCCTCTTTGTCACTTTGCTTGGGAAGGGCCGAGAAGACAAACGTGGACTCTGTGACGACAAGTTCACTGGCAACGAGCAAATCAATTAGAAATCGAAGAGAAAACTACCCAATTGAAATAGGAGATTGCCAATGGTATGATGAGAAAATTTAGATCATGTGCGTGGTGTGAAATATCTTCCTTTCGTGACATAAAGATTTTGTTTTATGCATACATTTACGGTGATGACTTGATGAGTACCTTCTTATAAAACATATTATCCAATATATATAAGTAGATCAATTTTGTAAATTATCATCCCAGTTGAAAATGTTAAGGTGTTGAACAAGATCAAATCAATGCAGGTACCAAATTTGTCAAACATAAACTGTTTATGTTCAATTGATATATCATAATTATGTATCCCCTCATGATTTTTGATATGGTTCGACTTTATAGAAATGATCTACTTATATATGGCTAAGCATTTAACAGGGGGACTTTTAACAATTAGTAGACACTACATTTTTGGGTCACATATGTAGACTCTGTTTCAAGTGTGTAACTTTTTTGTTTTACATACAAATTTTAGTCTATAATTGATAACGATCTCCTCTGTTTATAAAGAGTTTCTCTATTGTATGTAAAGAAAAATAGTTAGGATGATTACTGAATATTGTCATAATTAATAATTTAGTTACTGAACTTTTAAAAACATCAAAATGGTCACTGTACTATTATCTCACATATCAATTTGGTCATTATATTAGTTTTGGAAACCAATTTTTCTTCTTCCTTATTAGACTTCACACTTCTTTTATTTATGCTACGTGGTTTTTCCTCAAAATCATATTCCTATAATGAAAACACGTGACTGCTTGATTTATTTATTTATTTTAAAACAGAGCAAATCAATAAAATAAATCAATAAATTTAAAATTCAATGACCATTATATATTATTATATAGAGTTTTTATCATGATTCATACCTCACAAATTGATTATTTATCACTTCGGTACCTCACTTTTGAAAACTATTACTTCGGTACCTCACTTTTGAAAACTATCACTTCGGTACCTCACATTTTAATCTTTATCTAAGATCAATACTTGTCATTAGTAACACCGTTAATTTATTAAAAATTATTCAAAAAATGTCTAATTTTTAAGGAGAAGAAAAAATAAAAAAGTAATAGAAAACAAAAATTAGAAAGAAAATAATATGAATTAAACATTTATCCTTTAAAATTTGATATTTAAAAGAAAAAAATCAGTAAGTTGACGGTGTTAATAAAGACAGACACTTAGTAAAAATTTAAATATAAAGTACTAAAGTGATAATTTTTAAAAATAAAATACCGAAATGACGTCAGATATTACTTCTATTATATATTGTCAATTGTGATAATTATTCCCGGTATTTTCCTTTGTATGCATTGAACAAAAAAATGTTTCGCACGTGAAACAACGTCTACACGTGCAACCAAAGATGTAGCGTGTGCTAATTGAGTCCACTGTAAGCTGAAAAAGACCCAAAAGCAAGCAAAATTTCATTTCTTTGTTTCTCTTTCCCAGGCCGAGGGTTTATATCATCACCATTACATTCTCTCTCTCTCTCTCTCATTCTCACGAGCTCGTCGTGACCGCGCTACTCTCCGATTCCGGGTCGGATCTCCGATTAGGTATTTTCTCCTCACTCTCTCTTTTCTCCTCTCTAATTAGGGCTTCGATTACAATAACCCCCCCCAAAACCTATCCCCTCCCTTTTCAGAAAGTCCAGAGCTTCATCGTTTTTGTTGTTGTTGCCCTAATTCCAATACCAGACGCCGTTATCGAAACTTTCTGAGCTTGGATTTTGAATTTTCAGTGAGATTGCATGGTAGTGGCTTTAATGAGATGGCAGCTTCTTCGCAAAACGTCGAGCTGGAGGCAGCCAAGTTTCTTCATAAGCTCATTCAGGATTCTACGGATGAGCCGGCCAAGCTTGCCACCAAGCTCTACGTGGTTCGTGTTCCTCCTCTTATTATTATATTTTTTTGCTTGAATTATGCTCTGTATGCAGTTTTCGACTTCTTCCTCTAGTTATTTGAGCTGTTTTCTATGAGAAATGCAGATACTTCAACACATGAAGTCGAGTGGCAAGGAACATTCCATGCCGTATCAAGTGATATCGAGGTAAACATCGGACTCCATTTGACTTGTATTAGAAAAATTTGAAACTTGCACATATAGTTATAGTCATCCGGTTGTTTTGACCTGATTGGGAACCTTAAACCGATGCTAGACTTGATGTGGGTTTAATGAACCCTTATGATTATGAAAATAAGTATATTTGGTAGTTTCGACGTGACTTGATAGACCTTATTTATTTTGAGTGCGAGGCATAGATCTTAGCTTATGAGAGGAAGTGTAAATGTGCTATATAGAATAGTTTGGTCAGAATATTAAACTTTTGTCTCTCTTTGAATGTTAAATTAAATTAACCAGTTATCTCTTTTTCATCGACTGTTTTTTTCTCTTCTTTTCTGGTGCAGTTGATCTTACTGCTACCTAATGCTTTAGTGCTGGTCTGATATGCTCAATTTTTGTCTAATATAATAATTCTTTGATATCATTGTCGCCGTGATTTGTTTTTCCTTACCTAGCATGTCTATGTGGGTTATCACTCGTTTCGTTTGTGAGGGGAGTTTCCTACCGTCTTTATTAACTATTTTCCTTGATCTACCTAGGGCCATGGAGACTGTAATTAATCAACATGGACTTGATATAGAGGCTTTGAAGTCATCACGCGTTCCTTTGTCAAGTGGAGCTCAAACAGGTAATCTATGAGGTGCATTTTAATTTTCTAATCAGCCAGCTTCTCTACATTTTTGCTTGGTCATTTGAGGTGATTGGGTCAACATATTGTTCCAGGGTCTTCTCAGGCTGCTGGAGCTGCAAAAGATTCCAATCCAGGCTTGGGGGAAAATGAGGTGTCTAAGATGGATCCATTTTCTTCAAGCAGACCACCTGCTGGACCTATCAGTACAGGGCATGACTATTATCAAGGATCTGCAACTCATCGAAGTAGTCCGTCTTTTGATCATGAAAGTCCTTCTAGTTTGGATTCTAAGTCTGCCAATTCACAGTCCCATGAAAGGCGTGATACTGCAAACAGGGACAAGCAGGTGAATCGGAGTGATGGTAAAAAAACTGCCACTAAGAGGAAAAGGGGAGAGTCTTCTCTACCCACGGAATCACAACATGATAACCCTCAAAGTCTTGAGACTATGGACACTGGGGGTAATACGAGGAAGGGGAAGATAACCAAAGGTGAACCACCAGCTGGATTTCCTATAAAAAGTGGTGAACATGCTAATTATAATATTGTTGCCAGTAGTGGTCCAATGGAGCATTTCAATTCACAGTCTGGAAGCATGAGACCAATGGTAAGAGTAAAGCAAGAAGGTCATTTAGCAGAAAGACAGATGGATTTGGCCAACACTAGCAATTTGGTGGCCCGGCCTGCAAGTTCAAAGCACCTTGAAGAACTTGAAATGTCCTCTATTCATAATATTTCAGCACAGCAGCATGCTGCTTCCCTTCCTCCTCCAAATGACTCTGTGGGTGTGTGGAGTCAAAATAAAGCTGGGTTTTCATATGAGAAGTCTCAAGTGCCTAGATTTGCTTCTAATGTTGTCCCTGGGAATATGACAGCGGACATTTCCCTGCAGCAGTCAACTACTCAATTATCTGGATCAAGTAAGAATTTGGAGAAGTTAAACATTACTGTTATAGTTGTGGAATACCTTGTTAAATAGCAACATGTATCTTAGTTTTTGAGCTGGAAATGATGGAGATGAATCAAACTTAATCAGGATTGTGAAGTATAATTTGGACCCAGAATTATGCCTTTAAATAATCCATTGGCACGTTATTTGGTTTTGATATCCACTTTAGTTTTGGCCAAGGTCAACTTATTGGACCACGAATTCTCTATATTTTACTATGGTATTTTCATTTGTCTTTGTTTTCATATTTGGAACTAAAGTTGATCTTATTAATGAGGCTGAACCGCCTCAATTATGTCCTGGGTCATTGAATGACTAAGACTGCTGTGTCACGGTGGAAACTCAGGTTCTCTTAGCAAAATTCAAGGAGGTGTGCCAGGTTCGTCAAGTTCATATCAAGTAGGAGAACCACCAGCATTCTCAAGTCCAATGCAGTATGGTGGGACCCTTCCCTCAATTGGAAAGGCTATGGATCATGGTGGGGAAAATGCTAATATGTTAGCAGATGCAAATAAGATGGGGCAGGTACTTAATTTTATATTATGCTCCCTGTGTTTGAGCAAAACAAGGACATGTGTTCAATTGTGAGGTTGTGGCTATCATGCTAAACTTTACCTGGTGTTTTGTGTGTTCCCCATGATGTATAAGGTGTGTAAGCAATCAAAAGGAAACATTAACGTTATATATGTTTATATATATATATATCATTTTGCTTCTTTCACTTGTAGGGAAATCAGTCTATTTAATTATATGTTTGTCTTGTATGTGTGCCTGACTTCAGTTTCTTGTTGGCTTACTATTGCGTGTTACCTTGTTTTGTTGCTTTACGTTCTAGATTTGTTTTGCTTGAATAGCAACACTGCTGTTTGAAAGCTTGAATTGATTTTCTTTTGCTACATGATGTTTTGTCAATAGGTTGGCAGGCAACATAATCAACTGGAAATGAGTGTGGTGAGAAGTGCAGGTTCTAGAGATACTGGTAAATCTCCTGTCCATGTGGCCTCTGCATCCTCTGGCATGCCTTTCAAGGAACAGCAGTTGAAACAGCTCAGAGCGCAGTGCCTTGTCTTTTTAGCCTTCAGGTAATTGTTTTCTGTTTTGGATCCGACATTATCAAATTGAAATCTCTGTCTTGATTGGATTAAGTTGCGGTTTTCTCAATGCAGAAATGGTTTGATGCCAAAGAAACTTCACCTTGAAATTGCACTTGGAAACACTTTACCTAAAGAAGGTATGTTTTTTTTTGTTTGGCAACTCAGCTGTTCTCATTAATAATATTCCACATGACTAGGGAGCAGTACCTTTGGTTTATCAGCCACGACGTGTTAATATTTCAAATTCAGGTGGCAATACAGATGGGCCTCGAAAAGACTTCATTGACCATAAAGGAAAAGCACAGTCTTCATATGAGTCCATGTCTGACGCTAGTATCCCATTTGGAAGACTTAACCATGAAAAAGAAACTGATAAAAGTGCCATTTCTACTGAAAACCTCCTAGAGACTGACTCCTTGGTGAGAGAAACTGAGAGCCCACAAATAGAGGAAAATAATGGCCCATCTCCAGATCAGTGTTTGCCGAAAGCAGAAACTCAGGCTTCACAGACATGTTTGACTGTGGCATCCCAGCAGCCTGACTTGGGTGCAAGACACAGTTTAACTGTTAACCCTGTGGAAAATGTAGAGACTGGCCATCTGCAAGCTGGAAGGGCTAATCCCGCTTCTTGTCTGGTGGGCATGAACAAGCAGAACTCTGAGATGAGTAGCTGGGCTGGGGTTGGCAATCAAAGTGAAGTTTCCAGAATGTTGCCGGCTTCTGCTAGTCAACCGGAGAATGTTCCTGAAAGAAAAGATCACTTGCCCAGCCAGTTCCAAAGTCTAGGTAATAGTGTTTTGGGGAATCAGCATGCTGACATTCACCCAGCTTCTTTTTCATCAAAAGATCGTTGGAAGCAAGTATCTGCAGTTGGAAGCGATCATCACCCTGTAATTGCATCAAAGGATGTGCAATTGATGCCAAAGCATGTTACCAAGGGTGAGAAAAATATCTTAATTTCTCACTATCTATATTTATTCTCTTTTTAACCAACAGTAGTGCTCCTGGTATATGTGATGTACATCATCCAATGCAATCTGTTTTTTGTGATAGATGCCCACTGGTCTCCCAAAACTTAGTTCCTCTGGTCTTTGCAGAAAAATCACAATTCTTTCACTTGTTTACTGCAGAACAATTAAAGGAGAATAGCCCAGCTCGTGTTGAATCTGCACCTTCCCCAAAGTACACAATGTCAGAGAAGTGTATTATGGATAAGCAGAAACAGAAGCTCCTAGATGAACAAACCTGGACTCTTAAGCATCAGAAAGCAAGGGAAAAAATTGCAAGTTCTTTTCACAAGTTAAAGGTCTGTTAAGTTTCCGTATACTGATTTTGAAACTTCTTATCCTATTTGGTTGCCAAACAATCTTTTCCAATAATGTAAGGCTGTATGCGACGGGATTGCATTACTATAAGGCGACCATGATCATTACATTTCTTTTCTAGAGAGTAAATCTAACTTTGCTTGTACATTTGTGAGTTGTAAATCACTGAAGTGTGCCTTTAAAAACAATATCAGAACTGATATCGCTAAAAAGACGTACCTGCCATTTAAATGTGTTCGAACTTAATAAATGTAACCTTTTTCTAAATTCAAAAGGAAAAATGGATTGCCTAGGAGAACTTCTTGTCGCTGATTCCCAAATTGTTACTTTTTTGTTTTGTTTTTGAGTGGCATTAAGACAATGAGAGTAGTTTTGTAGGTATTGCTCGGAGATATATTCCCTAATCTGCTTTTATTGTTGGTGCTTATATATTCCGCTCTACAGGAGGGGTGTAATTCTTAGTGTCAGTTTGCTTCTTTAGAAAGCTTGCACCTCATAACTTTTTAGAGAATATATATCATGAATAAAACGAATGAGCGATACGTTACTGCCAGGATAATAATGTTAAATAGCAGGATCAAAGATACACATGAAATGTTAATTGGCGCATTGTACCGTGCAATTGTACTAGAGGAAAAAATTATTTAATTGCGTGATATGTTCTCAAGTGTTTAACTATCTTTGGCATGTATTTGGACAAGTCATCCATGAATAGGAAATTATTTTGTACTTATTATGTTTGCCTTTTTAAGTTATTGTGTCTGATAAGTGATCTGCAAATCAGGGTTAACAAATTGGTAGTTCAGTTTTAAGAGGAAAGTACCTGCTAAATTCGTATATAAATCTCGCTGAATTGTTGTTTGCTGGGACCGGTGGTTGAAATTGTCCCAAGTGTCTTGCACCACATATGGCTTGGACATATTTCCTTTTTCTATTTTGTTCTTATCTTAATGTAGAAGTTTTTAAAGAAGGCAGATACTTGCCCTAGCGTAACCCACTCTATTTGGTCGACTAGTCTACTTAAAACTCTGATTCTCTGAAGTATAAATTGTTATGAGATTCAGTGGATTCTTTGCATGATTTGACATACATACGTGTATATATATATGTATATATGTGTGGGTGTCTACTTCAACTCTGAAGTATAATTTGTCACTAAATTCATTGCATCAATTGCGCTTGCTTTTGCATGATTAGACATATATATATATATATATGTGCGGGTGCGTATATATTAGCAAATAGGTAAATAAGTGAAATCCATGGTCTGTTAGGTTTATTTATACTTTATATGATACTGTATGTTTCTCATATCCTGTATTTTAATGCTTATGCTGCAGCAAAATGTGAGCTCTTCTGAAGATATATCTGCAAAAACAAAAAGTGTCATAGAACTGAAAAAACTACAACTGTTGGAACTGCAACGCCGTTTAAGGAGGTAACTGATAATTAAAAGATTTTCAAATTTCTCCATTTCACGTAACTTCCCCACTTTGCATAACATATTGAAGGATTCATTTAGTTGTTACCTGCTTATTTGGTTCGACTTCAATTTTAAGTTAAAATATGAAGTATGTTCTTTCAGATAGGAGTATCTAATGTCTATCATGTTCTTCACCATCTAATTATGTGCAATAGTGTATTTGTTGTTTTTTCCTTCTTCATTCTTCTTTTTTTCCTTCTTATTTTGATTGTTTCCTGTACAAACTAATGTGTGGTCTTATTTGGGCAGTGAATTTTTGAATGATTTCTTCAAACCAATCAATATGGAG
This sequence comes from Geum urbanum, assembly GCA_946800695.1. Lineage (NCBI taxonomy): Eukaryota > Viridiplantae > Streptophyta > Magnoliopsida > Rosales > Rosaceae > Geum > Geum urbanum. Next base: position 33,000,563 of record OX327012.1, read on the forward strand.
ATGGACCGCTTAAAATCTTTTAAGAAACATAGACATGGTAGGAGGATCAAACAAGTTGAAAAGTTTGAGCAAAAGATGAGGGAAGAACGACAAAAGAGAATTCAGCAGAGACAAAAGGAATTCTTTGGGGAGATAGAAATTCACAAGTATGTATTCCGTTTTTGTACAAGATTTTCCAATTGTATTAATCTTGATTGTTTCAAGGAGCTAGAATAATATCTAGTTCCCTAACCATTAGCTCTGAATTGTGATGAATGCCTTTTGACTTGCTATTATATGTGGACTCAGAGAAAGACTAGATGATGCATTCAAATTGAAGAGAGAGCGCTGGAAGGGTTTCAACAAGTATGTAAAGGAGTTCCACAAGAGGAAAGAACGTATCCATCGTGAGAAGATTGATAGGATCCAACGTGAAAAGATAAACTTGTTGAAGATTAATGATGTGGAGGGGTATTTGCGAATGGTGCAGGTACGCTCTGCATATACTGCTGTTGGGATTGCATCTGCCTTTCTATTTTTTTTTTCTTATTAGTTTTTTGGAACTCGTGATAGGATGCCAAGTCAGACCGTGTTAAGCAACTTCTCAAGGAGACAGAAAAGTATCTTCAAAAGCTTGGGTCGAAGCTACGTGATGCAAAGGCTTTGGCAAGTCGATTTGAGCATGATATGGATGAAAGTGGAAATGCAAGTGTTGTAGACAAAAGTGAACCAAGTTTGGAAAATGAAGACGAAGGTGACCAGGCAAAGGCAAGTTTCTTCATTGTGCAGTTCAATTCTTGTTAAAATTTGTTCTCATTTAGTTATATTTCATGTCTTGCAGCATTACTTGGAGAGCAATGAGAAGTACTATTTGATGGCTCATAGGTATATATTTTTCTTTATGTCGGTTTTGCTTATATTGCTAGCTGCTTCATAGTTCAGAGGTCTGAGGTCTCTCACTGACAATATTTTTTGGTGGACAAACTCTGTAATATTTGGCTCCCTTTGTCTTTCTAAGGATTTTAAAGAATATCGTCTGTCCCTCATTATGCTAAACCGGCAAACCACGGTATATAGATCCCTAAGATTGGTGTGAGTTTTTTAACTGAACTGCTAAGTTTCACTCCTAGCTAGCATAAATAGGTTTCAGCGGACCTCTTGTCCTTTTCCTTGTATGCTTTTTGTTTTTCAATAAAAAGCCGTTTCCTAGTAAATAAAAAGAATGTTTCTTTTCTTGACTACCTATCTATAACTGTGTAACTTGGGGTGTTTTGAGGCCCCTTCTGTTTACTGCTTTGTGGTGTATCTTACAGTCAATCTTTTAATTTGCAGTATAAAGGAGAGCATTGCAGAGCAGCCATCCTTTCTTCAGGGTGGGAAATTGAGAGAGTGAGTAAAATGCTTGAAATTAAGCTTGTATCATGATCTGGATTCGCATAAAGAAGGATATTTTTTTGCCTCAGTTTATGGCTAAATTGTTTCACTTGGGGATGGGGGGGACCTTAATGCAATATCGTTAATTCTGTCACTAGTATGAATTCTTTTATCTGTTCGTAATAGTAGTTATCTACTGTCAGGTATCAAATGAATGGCTTAAGGTGGTTGGTATCGCTATACAACAATCATTTGAATGGTATTCTTGCTGATGAAATGGGCCTGGGTAAAACTGTTCAGGTAGGGATTGATTCTGTGTCTCCCCGTAATCTATCCTGCACTTTTTCAGTTAAAACCCAGCGTCTTTAACACAATTTTTGTTTCCAGGTTATTTCTTTAATCTGTTATCTGATGGAAACAAAAAATGACCGAGGACCTTTCCTAGTGGTTGTGCCATCTTCAGTTTTACCAGGATGGGAATCTGAAATTAACTTTTGGGCCCCTACTATTAATCGCATCGTCTATTCTGGTCCCCCGGAGGAGAGGCGTAGGCTATTCAAGTAATTACATCAAAGCTTGATTGTCGTCGTTTTTGTTTCTTGTTTTTAGTTGTAATATAGCTGAGAAGTTGCTTTATTTTGCAGGGAAAGAATAGTTCAACAGAAATTTAATGTCCTGCTTACTACATACGAGTATCTAATGAATAAGCATGACAGACCAAAACTCAGCAAAATCCACTGGCATTATATAATAATTGATGAAGGTCATCGCATAAAGAATGCTTCCTGCAAGTTAAATGCTGACTTGAAGTATTATCAGAGTTCACACAGATTGCTGCTTACTGGAACTCCACTACAGGTTTCAGGCTCTCTTTTCTTTCCCTCTTGTATATTGTTCACACTTCTTCTTTTGCCAGGGTTTATCTAATCTATGCTATCTTCACACTTCTTTTGATTGTCTGTTTGGCTAGAATAATCTTGAGGAGTTGTGGGCGCTACTAAACTTCTTGTTGCCGAATATATTCAACTCATCTGAGGATTTCTCTCAGTGGTTCAACAAACCATTTGAGAGTGGTGGTGATAGCTCAGCTGACCAAGTAAGCTTTCATATGATATTTCAGAGATTGACACCTTAACATCTTCTATGTCTTCAGTTGCACTATATTCTAATGCTCATGTGTTTTTTTCTTCTTTTGTTGATAAGGCCTTATTATCTGAGGAGGAAAATCTATTGATCATAAACCGTCTCCACCAAGTGCTTCGACCATTTGTTCTTCGGAGGCTGAAGCATAAGGTTTTCATTTGTGTCTTGTGCTTGTCAGATGTATTAGAGTTCATATGTTCTTAAATGGCAAAAGAAATTCTGGTTTTTGTCTTACTATGTCATGCCCGTATTCATGTACATGCATGCATCTGTACAGTACTTTGAAATTGTTTTGTTTATATAGTTTTTCAGCAGGTGTCTGGTCAAGGAAACTGTTTCATATGATATTTTTGCAACGGTTTTGGAATTTCACTAATCTGTTTCTTCTAAGAAAATCCCATTTATGTCAGTCATTTTGTATTAATGGGTTTAGCTTTTACTGTACGTTCATTGTGGACATGGACAATGAAGCAACAAAACATGATAATGTGCTATTATGGATGTAGAGGCAGTGCTATACAAAATTTTGAGATGCCAATGTTAATCTCTGTGAAGCTGATACTGCTTGATTGACGTGATAGGTTCCATATCCAGCACTGGACCAATGATTTGAGCAATATAGTTCTCAGTTTTCTCAGGGGCCATAGCCACATTCTTGCATTTTTTTCCGTATACTATTTGATTTAATGACGAAAGTATTTTTGACAAATTTCCAAAGTATTTGGTGTAGAAGGCGCTAGATTTTTTGAATATGGCTATGTATTTTTTGGATTCAGAAAGTCAGTAATTTGAACTGCTAAGTTCCCACCGCCCTAGCTGCCCTATCTAGTTTTGAGCGGACCTGTTGTCTGCTTCCTTGTATGTTTTCTGTTTTTCAATAAAAAGCTGTTTCTTTAAAAAAATAAAATAAATTTGTTTTTTGATTGGGCCTTTGGGCCGTGTTTGTAGCCAAAAAAAGAAAAAATAAATTCTCTATTGACTGTCCCACTTTTGATGTGGAAATGTAGATGATATTTCACCCAAACTTTCAGAAACTTTTGGAGTCTACGGTTTACCTAATGTTAAGCGTCCTGTTGAAATTTTGAGCTTTGGAAACCACTATGCTGATGTGTTTGCAATTTACACTTTTTGCCAGGTCGAGAATGAACTACCCGAAAAGATTGAGAGACTTGTGAGATGCGAGGCTTCTGGTTATCAGAAGCTTTTGATGAAGAGGGTAGAGGATAATCTGGGTTCCATTACTAATTCAAAGGTAGTTTTAGTTCTTACTTCCATGAAGCAAAGGAAAACTCCAATTTTTTTTTCTTACCATGCACATATTATTTTCAGGCCCGGTCAGTGCACAACTCTGTCATGGAGCTTCGAAATATATGCAATCATCCATATCTCAGCCAGCTTCATGTCGAGGAGGCATGTTCTTTACCTGCTCTTTTAAAGTTTTTCATTTCTTGTGAAGGAAGTGAGAAGAGAAAATATTTGATTATCACCTTGTAAACTGAAGATAGTTACTTTGGTTCCCACAAGTGTCCTTTAAGGGTTATTACTTACATTTTCCTTTCTTTTGTGTGATTTGTATGCCTTGCTTTCTGACTGCTACTTTCAGATTGATAACTTGATACCAAAGCACTATCTGCCACCAGTTATAAGGCTCTGTGGGAAGCTTGAGATGTTAGACCGATTACTTCCCAAGCTAAAAGCAACAGATCATAGGGTATGTACTGCTATTTATACATCTCTTGCCACTTGATTTGTTGGTTTTATTTTGTTTGTTCATCATTTATTTATTTATGTTTCTAAAGTCACATTATATGATGCAAGCTGCAAATTTTGTGTGCAGGTTCTTTTCTTTTCCACGATGACTAGGCTGCTTGATGTCATGGAGGAATACCTCGGCTATAAACAGTACAAATACCTCAGGTTGGATGGACACACATCTGGTGGTGATCGTGGAGCCCTTATTGATATGTTCAATAAACCAGATTCTCCCTTCTTCATATTCCTTCTCAGGTAATCCTCGATACTCTGTTCACATGTGTTGACATGTGTCTGCACGTGTGCTTCAGTTTTTGGAATTTTCATTAGATAGTACTGACATCTATGAGAATTTGTTAGCATTCGAGCTGGTGGTGTTGGTGTGAATCTTCAAGCTGCAGATACGGTGATAATATTTGACACGGATTGGAATCCACAGGCAAATTCCGAATTGCTGTACAGTGAATATAGTTTGTATCTGGGAGATGGATTTCTAATACTTAAGTTGTTTCGTTGGTGAATTGTCAGGTTGATTTGCAAGCGCAGGCTAGGGCTCATAGAATTGGCCAGAAGAGGGATGTTCTTGTTCTTCGATTTGAAACGGTAAGTCATGTGCCATGCACTGGGTTTTTGTGCAGTCTGCAGATAGAGTCATCAATGAGCACTCCTATCCTTGTATTTTAATCTTTGGAGCAGAAAAAACGATTTGAGACTCAATATGTTTATATATGTATGTATACATGCCTTAACTGTTCCTATATGTTTTAGGTTCAAACTGTTGAAGAACAAGTAAGAGCTGCAGCTGAGCACAAACTGGGAGTTGCTAATCAGAGCATTACTGCTGGTTTCTTTGACAACAATACAAGGTTGGTTTGATATTTTCTATGTTAAGCTCTCTGGTATGTCATCTGGATTAGTTCATAAATGCTTTGAATATTGGTTTATCACAGTGCGGAAGATCGAAGAGAATATTTGGAGTCACTTTTGCGTGAGAATAAGAAAGAGGAAGCTGCACCTGTATTGGATGATGATGCTTTGAATGACCTCCTAGCTCGCAGGTAGATGTAGTTTGATCATTTCTAGTGTTTTTCTATCTGAACTATTTGATGTGCTTGTATAGCTATAGGGTTTCATTCTTTCACAAATCTTCCAAGCGCACGAACGGGAACTCATCTTTCCTGCTTCAATATAAACTTGTCCATCATAAGTTAGCAGAACAATTCTGGAGGGTTTTGGAGTATAATTAAATTTTACTATTACTACCCTTTCATCTGATAAGAAACATCATTGTATAAGTGTATCATTTAGAGAGGATCAGAGAAATGAGCAATGGACAGAATGTGCAAAGCAACAAATAACAATAGAAAGACAAAAATGACTCCTATTAGGATTCGTAGTATGAAAAATTTGTTTATTGGATGTTAACATGCAAATTCTTCGTATTCTTCATGGTTCACCTCATTTATGTCATTGTTTCTTTTATTTGTCTGGCTTTTAAGATAGCTACATGTTCTCCCAACATAGGAAAAGTACTTGATGCTGTTATTATCCCTCTTGCAGTGAGTCAGAAATTGATGTCTTTGAATCAGTTGACAAAAGAAGGCGAGAAGAAGAGATGGTATTTACTTGCTTGCACTCAATGACCGCTGCGCGGGTTCCTTAAAGATGTCTAATGCTACTTATATGTCTTATGGGATGACTTTGAAATTTCACTTTCAGGCATCATGGAGGAAGTTAGCATGTGCACAAAAGGATGGTTCTGAAACCTTGCCTCCCTTGCCTTCTCGTCTTGTAAGAGAGGATGACTTGAATGAATTCCGTGAAGCAATGAAGATATATGAGGTCCCAAAGACAGGTCAAGTTTCTACTGTTGGGATGAAGCGTAAGGGTCAGGCTTTGGGGGGACTTGATACCCAGCGATATGGAAGAGGCAAACGGGCAAGAGAGGTTTGTTTGTCAAATTCGAGACTAATTGTTAAAATGTTTCCATTCCGACTCCAAAATGCTATCTAAAGTTTGTTTTTTGTTTTTTTTTTCCTCAATACTCTTTAGGTTCGTTCATATGAAGAGCAATGGACTGAAGAGGAATTCGAAAAATTGTGTGAGGCCGAGTTGCCTGATTCTCCTGAAAAAGCCATGGAAAAGGTTACCGCGTCAACCTTGCCGAAAGATGAAAGTGGCTCGATGATGGTTATTTATGAAAGTTCAGTTTCTACTCCCACTCAACCAGACATGCTACCACCTGCTGTTGAGATGCCACCTGCAGTTGAGCTGCCACCTGCAGTTGAGCTGCCACAGCAAAGTAAAGAGTTGACTCCACCTGCTAAGCGGGGGCGTGGCAGGCCAAAAAGAGCAACGCTAAATCAATCACCAGCTGCAGCTGTTCTCACTGTACCTGCTGCAGCTGTTCTCACAGTACCTGCTGCAGCTGTTCTCACAGTACCTGCTGCAGCTGTTCTCACAGCACCTGCTGGAACTGTCAAAGTGGATACAGGGGCAGATAAAGAAGTGGTACCTAGCTGTGTAACAAACTCAGCCCAAGATTCTGTGCCTGATTCCGTTGATATTGATGGTATTGCTGGAAGTGCGGGACGTTGCGATACTGTGGCTTCACCTAGCACTCATCCTAAGCCTTCTGTTCCTGTTACTCCCACCCAAATTACTACTATTAGCCTGTGCGCACCCACACTAGTGAGAGGAAGAGGTCGGAAACCTAAGAGTGGAGAAGCACCCCGGCGTAGAGGAAAGAAACAGGGGACGGTATCACCCGCTTCTGATCCAATACAGATTGAGCATGGACAAAAGACATCTGCGAATCCATCAAAAAATGAGCTCATTGGCATGAGTGAAGCCGTGTCTACTATTACCGCTGTCCAAACTCCTGTTCCTTCTCCCATTCCTGCAAAAGGTGCCGAAGGGACCGGTCATCCATCTGGCATTGTAATGGTTTTGAGTTCTGAGTCCACCCTTCTTGTCCCATCTGTTGCTCCTTTATCTCAACCTTCCCCTTCCCCTTCCCCTACTGTACCTGTGAAAATGAAAGCAGAAAATCAGAAGGTTGAAAGTGGTGTAGGAGCTCCCCGCCGTAGGGGGAAGAAACATGTGCCAGCATCACCAGTTTTCTCAGTTGGCCATGATTTGATACCAAATTTGCTTCCACTGGATAAATCAGGGGATTCACCTGGGTGCAGAGACATAGACATGATAAGTAAGCAAGAGCCTGATGGTTTAACTGGTGAGAATCTAAATTCAAATAAACAATCATTTAAGTCGGCCCAAACTAATACAAGCTCATCCACTGTGTATGATCCTTCCATGAGATCCCTCGGTAGATGCTGTTCATTTTTGTATGTCTGGATATATCTGCATTATTGAATTCGAGATGAAACAATGTTTACATTAATGAAAATTTTAAATTGCAGGCCCTGCATCTGGAGAAAGTCCAAACCTAAAAGAAGCGTTACCGGATAATTCTAAACCTAAGAATGACAAGGTTTCTGGACATGAAGGTTCTACCACACCAGCTGTTTTATCAAATGAGATTATTTTGGAATCGAACAAGGGTCATACTTTGGAGGATAAAGCTTGTCTGGCAATTCCAACAGTTACCGAATCACCAGTTACTTGTCCCTCAACTGATTCCGTTCCCATTTCGACTACCTTTGAAGGCACCAGTGAGGCAAAAGATCATGGTGCTGATATTTCCCATAGCTATCAGTCACATAATTCCTCTTCTATGCTTCCTGCTTGCCAGACCATCACTCCTAGCCCTTCGAAACCCTTGGAAGTAAAAAAACAGGGTCGAAAGGCTTCAATCAGACCTGAAGCACCCCGACGCAGGGGGAGGAAGCAGGCTCCTGCATTACCAGCTGCGGTCGGTAGCTCAGCAATTGATGATCCAAAATTGAGTTCTCAATTACAGAACATATCTTCTAGTACATTGGTGAGTAAGATTGCTCCAACAGGAAGTAAGCAAGGTAGTGATGGGCAAGACCTGTCAAATTTTATTCAATCTCAGACAAGTCAAGCCCTTTTGGCTAGCCGGTTAACTGATTCTGATCCAAAAAGAAAAGAGCAGCCAACCCATCCTACCCAAAATAAGCAGCCAATCCCGGCATCAACCAATGATAATGCTGTAGGGTCCTCTGATAAGAGTTCTACTCTTGGACGTATCCAGACTGCTAATGTAAACGATGTTGCTCGTGTAATGAAAGAGGTCTTTTCTGGAACACGTTTGTCAAAAGCCATCATTTCCGAGTCATTTGGGAGAGAAGGTAGGATTTCCCCCCGTGTACCTGTATCAACAGTATCAACCAAGTCTCTGGTGGACATGGCCGAAAACCATATTTTGGAGGATAAATCATCTTCTGGTGTGCTGACAATTGAAACGGCATCCTCTGTATTCGACCTTCATGTAAAGCACGGAAAACAATGTGGGATTGAGACTCCCACAACTGGGGTTATGGACGAAGATGCTGCCTTGAGTGAAACTCATGTTCCCATCGCTAGTATTGACATGCCTGAAAACATAGCTATTGTAGGCTCCACTATAGCTGATTCTAATCAGCACTCTCTTAATGATTCGATTAAGGTGAAAGAAATTGAGACTTGCATGGTTCGCACTCCTCAGGCATCACCTCCAAATGTTGACGTGCCTGATTCTAATATAGGAGACTGTGCGGGTGGGGTAAGTCTGCCTTTGGGAATTTCAGCAGAGCATTCCAAGTTTCTAGCAGATTCTGAAAACAAAACTGAACCTTCATCAGAAGTGTCTCCTAAATCCACTTCTGTTGACTTGGGGGTCGATGATTGTCCCCCGGTGTCCATGTATATAGAAAATATTAGTGGTCATCCTGGAAGACCAGTACAAGTGGAAGAAGAACAGAAAATTGATGAAGATTTACTAGGAGAGTTGGAAGGATCTGCTGTAGAAGGGGGTGTTCAAGTGGTTGATTCTCAGGTTAGTGGGTCTATACCTGAAAAGATGTTGAAAACTGTGGTTCCTCCGTCATTATTCGTCACACAACAAGATGGTATTGAGGGCTCTTCTGGCATGGATACCGAAATGAATGAATCAAACCGCAATGATGATAAAATTGTTATGGAGACGTCCAGGTTTTCGGCGGGTTTGCCAGAAGGTAAGGGTTTTGAAGAAAAGATTCAGGGCTATTCTGAGATGGGTGCAACTAGCTGCTCAGCAACACCAGTGGAACTGAAGGGTTCAGGACCTCAGATGGATGATCTTTTGAATGCGTCCAAGGTTAGTTGTATTTACTGGTTAGAAAGATACAAGTATATATAGTCCTGTAATCATTGTACTTTACATTCCACTCCAAATTACTAGAGGTGAGACTCGATGGGTACACATTAGAATTATAGCACAAAGATTGGACAACTTTGAATCAAAAGCTTGATTATTGATAGAAACAAGAAACAAAGATAACTACATTTAAATGTGTATTTGTTGCCAGTGTTACATGGACACTGAGGGGAAGGTGATATGCTTATATAGATAAAAGAATGATCCCTCACTCAAATACAAATAAAAAAAGGACAGAACCATGCTAGTCTCTTGATGCAGTTCCTACCGTACGGAATTATAAAATGTAATGTATAGTAGTAATATATGATAGCGGCCACTTATTACATGCAAGAAAATAATAAGTCGTTTGTTTTCATAACTCAGGTTGGCCTGGTGGTTCAAGAAAATTTAATTTTGAGAAACATTAATTTATCGGCATCCTCCTTACCAACTGAAGGAAGAGAAGTTGAGAATTCATCTGAAAACATCGAGCAGCCTCCAGTTACGTTGACCATGGGCAGTAATAGTGTTGAAGACTCGTCCAAGGCAGGGCTTGTCGGTACCAAGTCACTGGAGACGGAACATAAAGCTGAAGTTATTGATGCTTCTCAGGATTCTGGGACACTGCCACAAAATGTGTCTGGAAACATGGATCAGCCCTTGGATACCTTGAACAAGGGGTCCGATAGGGTTGACGCCTTATCTGAGCCAGGGCTTCCAGATAACTCTAAGTCGGGTAAGGAGTCATCTGAGATTTGCAGACCACTGTTGGAACATGTTTCTGGAAACATAGTTCAGCCTCCTGTTAATTCGATCATGGGAGGTGATAGTGTTGAAGACAAATCCGAGGCACAGCCTCTAGGCAGCATCAAGCCACCAGAGGAGTCGGAATGTGAAGCTAAAGTTGTTGAAGCATCTGAGGTCTGTGGGCCTCGGCCAGAAAATTCGTCTGAAAGCGTGGATCAGCCTCCAGTTACCTTGTCTATGGGGTCCAATAGTCTTGAAGACTCACCAGATGCAGGTCATGTAGGAAGCGTCAAATCTCCAGAAGAGGTGGATTGTGAAGCTAAAGTTGGTGATACTTCAGTATCCGTGTCCTCGCCAGCAAATGCGTCTAAAATCATAGATTTGCAGCCATCTTCAACAGTGCAGGAGCTGGAATGTGAATCTAGAGTTGGTGTTGCATCTGAGGTTTGTGAGGCAATGGTTGAAATTTTACCTGAGAACATGGATTTGCAGCCATCGTCAGTAGTGCAGGATCCTGAATCTGAAGCTAAAGTTGATGATGCATCTCTGAAATCCTCTTCCGTTGACTTAATTGCCAATGCCGATTCCGCAATTTCCATGGATACCGAAAAAATTAGTGGTCATCCTGGAAGACCAGTACAAGTGGAAGAAGAAAAGAAAATTGATGAAGATTTAGGAGGAGAGATGGTAGGATCTGCTGTAGAAGGGGGTGTTCAAGTGTCTCAAGTTAGTGGGTCTGTACCTGGAATGATGTTGAAAACTTTTCCTCCGTCATTATCCTTCACACAACAACAAAGTAAGGAGGGCTCTTCTGACATGGGTACTGAAATGGAAGAATCAAACTGCAATGAAGATAAAATGGTTGTGGAGACGCCCAGGTACTCGGGGGATTTGCCAGAAAGTATGGATTTTGAAGAAACTCGGGGCTTATCTGAGAAAGGTGCAGCTAGCTGCTCAGCAACAGAGGTGGAATTGAAGGGTCCAGGACCTCAGATGGGTGATACTTTGAATGCATCCAAGGTTAGTTGTATTTACTGGTTATAAAGATACAGGCATTATGTATATATAGATATATCTTGCAAACAAACAGAAAGCTCAAGTATTAACAGAAAAAGAAAGAAAGAGAACTACATAGACGCTGGTAGGAAGATGAAATGACGGTAACTTGTCTTTCAATGCAGTTCTGACTGAACCGAAATATAAAATGTAATGTGTTTTAGTATTATATGATAGTACCTATCACATGCATGAACACTTGAAGGCCCTGTGAGTCTGTGACGGTCAAAAAGTTGAAGTAACAAAGAATCTATGATTACAAGGTTGTTGGGGTGGAATAACTTTGGCGTAGTCTAGTCAGATATCAGGCAGCTCTTTGGGCCTGTGCTTAAAGGTTTTTATATACTACTGCTTATCTTTCGTTCTGCTAGATTGGAAAGCCACCATCTCTAGGGCCCTAGGCTATGTAGTGGTTGTATGCTGTTTGTTGTATTTCTTTGTTTGTTTTGAGTAGAGCCTTGCTTTGCTGTTCAGCTATTTGTTTGCAGACATCTTGTTGACTTTCTCTTTGCCGTCTCTTTCTGTTTTCTTTCATTAAATGGTGCATCGTCACAGTAAAATGAGTCGTATATTTTATATCTCAGGTTGGCCTGGTGGTTCAAGGAAATTTAATTTCCGAAAACATTGATTCATCGTCATCCTCCTTAGCAACTGAAGGAAGAGAAGTAGAATATTTATCTGAAAACATTGATCATCCTCCGGTTACATCGACCATGGTCAGTCATAGAGTTGAAGACTCGCCTGAGGCAGGGCCTGTAGGTAGTCCCAAACCACTGGAGTCAGAACAGGAAGTTAATGCTTCTCAGGGTTCTGGGACACTGCCACAAGATGTGTCTGGAAACATGGATCAGCCCTTGGATACCTTATCTGATAGTGTTGGTGCCTTATCTGATCCAGGGCCTCTAGATAGCTCTAAGTCACCCGAGGCTTCAGACTGTGAAGTTAAAGTTGGTGATGCTTCTGAGAATTGTGGACCACTGCCGGATTATGTTTCTGAAAATATGGATCAGCCCCAGGTTACATTGACCATGGGAGGAGATATTGTTGAAGACTCTTCAGGGGCAAGGCCTGCAGGCAGTCCCAAATCACTGGAGACAGAACTTGAAGCTAAAGTAAGTGATGCTTCTCCAAATTCTGGGACACTGCCACAAAATGTGTCTGTAATCATGGATGAGCCTGCGCATACCTTGAGCAAGCAGTCTGATAGTGTTGGTGCCTTATCTGATCCAGAGCCTCTAGATAGCTCTAAGTCATCTCTGGCACTGGACTGTGAAGCCAGAGTTGGTGATGCTTCTGAGATTTGTGAAATGCTGCCCGATTATGTTTCTGGAAATCTTGATCTGCCCCCAGCTACTTTGACCAGGGGAGGTGATAGTGCTGTAGTCTTTTCTGAGGCAGGGCCTGTGGGCTGTCCCATTTCACTGGAGACACAACATGAAGCTAAAGTTAGTGATGCTTCTCAGGATTCTGGGACACTGCCACAAAATGTGTCTGAAAACATGGATCAACCCTTAGATACCTTGAGTCAGGAGACAGATAGTATCGGTACCTTATCTGAGCCAGGGCCTCCAGATTGCTCGAAGTCACTGAAGAAGTCGGACTGTGAAGCTAAAGTTGGTGATACATCTGAGATTTGTGGACCGTTGCTGGAAATTGTTTCTGGAAATATAGATCAGCTTCCTGTTAATTCGACCATGGGAGATGATAGTGTTGAAGAATCATCTGAGGCACGGCCTCTAGGCAGCTTCAATCTACCAGAGGAGTCAGAGTGTGAAGCTAAAGTTGAAGCCTCTGAGGTCTGTGGGTCACGGCCAGAAAATACGTCTGAAAGCATGGCTCAGCCTCCAGGTATCGTGTCGATGGGGTGTGATAGCGTTGAAGGCTCATCGGAGGCAGGTCATGCAGAAAGCTTCAAACGTTCAGAAGTGGTGAATTGTGAAGCCAAAGCTGGTGATACTTCTCAAGTATCGGAGCCATTGCCAGCAGATGTGTCTGAAAACATGAATTTCCAGTCATCTTCTGAAGTTAAAATTGGTGACGCTTCTGACGTTTGTATGACTGAAGCTGTGCCCGAAAACATGGATTTGCAGCCATCTTCGACACCTCAGGAGTCTGAACTTGAAGGTAAATCAGGTGAGACTTCACAGGTTTGTGATACATTGCCAGAAACTGTGCCTGAAAACATGGGTCCACAGGCATCAACAACACCTCAGGAGAATGAAGATGTGAAGTTATCATCTGAGGAACCAGCAGGTGGCTCAGCACCGGTGCCCGAAGCTGAGTAAGTACACGGCCTCGGAACTTTTGTACAGCTCGTTAGATCAGATATATGTAACGTAAGCTATTTAGTATTCAGAGATTGTTTTGCCCCTTGAAGGGTGTCATATGCTAATCATTACCAAAGTAGATGTAGAGCATGTCTAATATAACGTAATTAGTGCTCAATTAATAGTTTTAAACGTGCTATGCCCTCATGGGTGTCGTAGCTTGAATAGTGAGGAATACCATCTGTTTGGATATTAGTTATTCATTTCAAGCTCTTATTATTCATCAACCCCCACTGACTTCTCTACATTATTCTCTATTCGAAACGATTTGATGTAAAAGAACAATCAGTTACAAGGTAACTGAATTGTTATGCTTTAGAGATTGTTACTAGCACTGTGTGGCTAGAACCTGTTTCTTCTAAAGATGTTCTATCAACGATTGTAATTGTTTCAAGTTATTTATAGTAAATATTTTCTCTCGGGAGGGTGGACTTAAAAAAAAAAAGAATTGGGAACGAGTGAATGTGCTAGGTGCATGTCTTTTATGCAATGGGGTGCAATGTGTTCTATGCATGCAGTGTCACCAGAGTGTCCTTATATTAAGGACCTTGTGACCAATATTTTCCCGAATTAAGAGGGAAGAGTTTAATGTTGGGGATGATGTTCAGTCGGTAATGGATTGGTTTGAGCACTGTATTATTCTATCTCTGACTCAGGAAAACTTGCGGGATTGATGCTGATCAGTTAGGAGTCCTACTCAGTCTAGGATTTGAAGATCACTGCGGCCTTCTTAATTCTTAAGCAGGATGGATGAAAGGCTAATTGTGATGATGCTTTCTACGAGGATGGTCATCTGGAGTTGAAGTTTTGAAATGAGGAAAGGGTAGGAAGGGGGTGCATATTTTATCTTGACTCGTAGCTTATCGAATGTCAGTGTCTTCAAAATGCCCAAGTCTTTGTGCAAGAAGATCAATGCTGATATTGCTTCCTTTTGGTGGGGAAGGAAAGATGGAGCGAATAGAATTCACTGGGTGGCGTGGAATAAGATGTGGCTTGGGAAAAGTGAAGGTGGCCTGGGTTTTAAAGATTTGGAGACTTGCAACAACATTGCATTACTCGCAAAGCAATGCTGGAGAATGCATTGTGAGTGCGTATTCTCATAGCAAAATACTTGTATGACTGCAAGCAAGGGTTCAAGGGCATCTTGGGCTTGGAGTAGCTTGTTAATAATTAATAATGGCTCGAAAGTTAGTGTGTGGCGGAATAGATGGCTTCCTGATTCTGTTGATGGAAAGAATCATTCTCTCCCCACAGCAAATAGATTTATTTACTCCTCTCCTTGCATAGGAAATTATTGACGCTGACTCAAAGAGATGGAGAATTGATCACATCGAGCCGTTTTAATGTTGCTTATACTCATCTGGGCAATGGTTAACAAGGGTATGTACTATGTTAAATCAGGATATAAGTCCCCCTCTTTAATCCCATTTGTGAAAGTGCGGCGGGATCATCTTCGTCTCACTGTCTTGACAAGAAAATATGGGATTTTGTTTGGAAGACCCTTTGTATGTATGTATATAATCTCTTCAAGCGGCATGTAGTGAAGAGACAGTGGAGTATTGCTTTTTATTGTGCCCTTGGACTATAAGGCTGTCTGGTTTGGTTTCAAAATTGATAAGGTGCTTGGGAAATGTGGAAAATGACATGTGCTAACGTCTACAGAATGGTGCTCTTTGTTCTCTCATCTCTCCAAAGCCAAGTGGGATGTGAGGAAGCCTCCCCCCTCACCTTGTGTTGAGGTGAATGTAGATGGGACCTGGGATTTTGTTTGAATCAGTGTTGCATTGTATCTGCTGTTTTGTTGCTTTCCTTTTGGCTTCTGTCGTTTCAATGAAATTTCTTTCAGATAAAAAAAAAAAAAAACTCGTATCTGCCATAATTTTTCTGAATTGTCGAAAATCCCGATATTTAGGAAATTTATGATATATCTCTGTAGTTTTTGGCCATATATTTGTGAATTCAAACGATTAAAAGAATCATCTCGACAATCATCAAATAAAGGAATAAACAATCGAGTAGTATATCCCCTAATTTTCCCACGAACAATATTCAGTGAAGAAGTGAAAGTCTTGAGTGGTATCGAATTGACTGATTGACTGTGGACTAAAATTTCATATGCCAAACAATATGATAATAATTTTTAAGAAAAAATTTACCCAAAGTTATCAAATGATGCCGAAATTTCTAAAATTGAATGTGTGTGGTGTCTCCGTCACTTTTTTTTATTATCTGTTACTCATGTCACACATTTTTGTTTTTCAAATTAAGGGGTAAAAAAGTCATTCTCTTCTACAATTTTGTCAAACTTACTCCGGGACTCTGAGAACCCAGCGACCTCAAACATCTCATCAATTTCGGCAAAACCCAAGTAGAAAAATATTCATGGAGAATTCGATGAATTCATCATTTCAATTTTGTGGTTAATATAGCTTTACAAAGTAGTTTCTCAAAATAAAAAGATATCTACACAATCCTGTCATATATACAAAAATTAATTCTAGTTACAATAAGAATATACTTTCCAACACTCACCCTCAAGTTGGAGCATAGATGTCAATCATGCCCAACTTGTCAATCCCCTAAATTCAGGTGTTTTAACTTGGACGACGGAGACGTCATTCTCCGTCGTCCAGGCTCGTACTTGGACAACGGAAAAGCCATTCTCCATCGTCTAAGTACTCACTTGGACGACGGAGACGCTCATTCGCGTCGTCCAAGTTTAGATTTCGTAATTTTATCTAAGACAACGACCATCTAGACCATCTTCCAATGCATATTCTTTTCGTCAAGACTATAGAGTAAACAATTCTTGGTGTGTGAACTTCGACGGTTCCAAAATCGGAGTTACGAAATGTCTTGTATCCACGTTTCCGGTTTGTCAAAATCTCGATTTTGCGGTTGACTGTGCCGATGAAACCCTTCACGAACTTATTATTTTCTGAAAATTATTCTAATTATATATTATCTTACGGTGAATGTATCCAATGGTTGTTTTGTCCAAATTCAATTTCGTTAATATCGATATGCAAATGAGCCTATACTTAATAACACTTAAGTCATAAAGATTAGTAGATACTTAACAAGTTTAAAAACGTAAAATTATTCGTCGTCTCAAATTCAATTGTTTATATATACGATGCGTTAATCGATATTTTACGACTATTTCATTCGAATGACAAATCGACAACTTCCTTGCGAATTAATTTTAAAAATTATTTTTATGTAAATTGAACTTGGACGACAGAGAAGACCATCTCCGTCGTTCAGGTTTCCACTTGGACGACATAGATGGCCTTTCTCCGTCGTCCAGGTTCAAAATTATGGCAGTTGATTGTACCGTGCTAATTTTGGGCACCGTTTCGAATGTTGACTCTATTCTCCGTCGTCTAAGTCAACATTTGAAACGGTGCCCAAAATTAACGCGGTTGAAACCGTCCCGCTGATTAATTGGGCGCCGTTTCAAAAATTTGAAACGGTTGACTTGGACGACGGAAATTCCCTTTTCCGTCGTCTAAGTGCGCCGTTTCAAAATTTTGAAACGGTTGACTTTGATGACGGAAATGCCCTTTTCCGTCATCTAAGTGCACTTAGACGACGGAAAATAGGGCTCCGTCGTCTAAGTGAAAGCCTGTATATAGTCACTGCTCATTCTCTCTTATCCTCATCCCATCTCATTTCTCCTCCTCTCCTCTCCTCTCCTTTCCTCACACTCTCTCTCAAAAGCTCCGGCCTCCCTCTTCCAGCGACGCTCTGGCGACCAAAATTCCGGCGTTTCCCTCTCTCCGGCGACTCTCTACTCCGGCGACTTTCCGGCAACTTTCCAACGGCTCATCTTTTAGGTAATAATTATATTTTTTAACATCATTATTATTAAAATAATTATTTAATTTTTATATTGGTTAATTAATTAGTAATATATTAGTAATAATGATTATTAGTAAATGAATAATTATTAGTAAAAATAAATTATTAGTAATAATATATTAGTAATAATTATTATTGGTAATGATAATTAATTATTGGTAATAAAAATTATTAGTAAATGAATAATTATTAGTTAAAATTAATTAATAGTAATAATTATTATTGGTAATAATAATTAATTATATTGGTAAATAAATAATTATTATTGTAAATGCATGATAAATAATAATTAATTATTGTAATTAAATATTGTTTTAATTAATAGTATAATTGGTGATTATTATTGCATGTAATTATAATTTGTAAATATTGTTCTAATATTGTCAATTTGTAGTAAATATGGTAAACTAGTGAATTATTAAAAATAATTAATTGATAATTATGGGAATTTTGTAGTAAATTGGTAGTCTTTGATTTAAATTTAGTACATAATTAAGTTTGGTTTATTAAGTCGCCCTCTTTGGAATAGATGGCACCTCATTTCCTAGCTTATCTCCTTAACCCCTCGTGATGTGTGGATTTCATCACCGCACACGATAACCTAAGTGAAGTTATGGACATGAGGTTGATGGTGGAGTTTGCAAAGGACTTGAGGGAGTGTAAATTTTCGAAAGAATGGCTGAATGTCTGACATGGTGTCTAGAAACGGGTTATGACTGGTGACAGGTTTTGGATCTAAGAAAGATGACACCAATAGAGTATATACCATTGATTTGGTTAGGCTCGGGGTGTTTTGTCGAAATTAGTCCTGTCTCTCGCGTTATCTCTATCCCTAACTGGCCATGTTTTTCAATTGAACCAAGACTGATTAATTGAAAATTTACACTTTATCCTGCGGGTCGCAAGTCCATTAAACGACCCAAACACCAAGCTGGTGTACTCTATTTAAATCTTAGGCGCAATCAATACTAAAGTGTAATTATCGTAAATTTTTTTATATAATTATTTTGGTAATCAGGTATTTTAACAACTCCTAGGTTTAAATGGCTCCGTCGGGAAAGAAAAATGCCCAACAGGAGGCCGAAGATGCTATGCTCCGACGCTTGGCAGAGGAAGTCGGTTGGGATTTACAGCAGGGCAACGACGCGCTCTCTCCGAACCCTTCGGCTGGTCCGTCGACAGCGCCCACTGGGAAAATTCCCACTGCCCCAGTTATCCCGACCGGTAATGACGACGCCCAATCCGGTCGGACGCCCGGTTCGGCAGAAAGTACTCAGGCGTCGTCGACCTCAGCCTCCTCTGAATCTATCCTTTATAGTGCCTGGCGCAAGCTCAAGAGGGCCCCGACTGACCCGGAACCCAAAAGGACTCGCGGTCTCGTCAAAGGCGGAAAATTAGAGAAAATTTTCAAGGCGACCGAGAAAAAGATCGAGTTGCCGGACGACAAATTCACCGGTGGCCCTCCCACAGCTCAGCTAGCTAATCTCTCAGCGCATAGCATATGGTCAATCCTTCGTAGCCGGGTTCGTATGACTGCCTCTACTTGGAAGGAGTTGCCAGATGAAGAGAAGGCGAAACTGTTTAAAGAACTTTCGGTACGTAATACGTACATTTTTAAATTTATTTTCTAATAACCATTAAAAATTATAATTTCATAATATATACGAATATAATTTTCTATTTATTTCTGATAGGAACAATATGAGGTGGATCCCACACCGGCGATGCTTAGGCATATCAACCAAACTGTCAACTCCATCTACCGTGATTGGAAGTACAAGCTTCATGTGTACTTCGACAATATCGGCCCCGTGCCTACCCCCATAGAGCTGCGTGGGGATAGGGAAGATGAGTGGCAGTGGTTGTGTAACCACTTCCAAGATGAAGAATATAAGGTGTTTACTTTTTTTTATTAAAATTAAGAGAATTGAAGTATTTTTATTTTAGTTACTCATTAATTTTTTAATGATTTATGTTGTTCAACAGAAATTCTCCGAAATCAACAAGACCAACCGGGGGAAGAAATACAAACACCATACCTCCAGCGCCAGGCAAGTGATTCAAATAGCCAAGGAGCACAGGGATAAGGGCTCCAAACACCCTTATCTCGATGCTAGCATAAGCGTGTACGTGACGCCTGGGCTCGAGAATGAAGCGAGTCAATACGGTGTAAGTGATATATATATGTGCTTTTAATTATCGTAGTTATTATTTAATTATAATTATTTTATTATTATTATTATTTTTTAGGCAAGGTTGGTAGAACGTGCGCAGGAAGAATTGGCCAACACTCAGTGCATACCCAGATTTGCCGCCCGAAGACCTGCCTCCTCTATCGATAGAGAGCCTAATTGCAATCGCCGATGAGGTATACGGTCGTAGAGCTGGAAGGGAGGTTAGGGGGATAGGACCTAAGGTGATTCGAGATTTGTCGACTTCCGACTCATCATCTACGGGAGATTCAGCGAGGAAAAGTACTTAGGCTGCGGCCGTCCAAGCAGCCTTTGAAGAGGCTCGACTCGCACAGGAGGAAAATCAATCTATGCGTCAAAGGCTTGATCAGCAAGAAGCACAGATAGCCCAACTCATCGCCCTCATGGAAAATCAAGCTCAACGACAGTGTCAACCTCCTCTAAACCCATACCCCGACGACAACGACCCGGCTGAAGGTGGGGGACTTGGTGACGCATCTGCTCATCCAGTATTTTAGTAATTATTGGTGTAGTTTATTATATCGTTTTTTTTCGATTCCGAACGATTTTTAATTTCATGCATGTACAAATTAATTTTTATTATTTAAGTAATTAACAATTTATTTTATTTATTTAATTTTAACATATTTAATTAATTAAATGAGATTGGAGTATTTTAATTAAATTACTAATATTTTATTACAAATTAAAATTTAATTTAAAAAAAAATTAAATAATCACTTAGACCACGGAGAATTGATTTTTGTGGTCCAATTGAGAACTTAGACCGCGGAGAAAGATCAAATACTCCGCGGTCCAAGTAAGCACTTGGACCGCGGAATTCACTGTCTCCGTAGTCCAAGTGCTTGGACGACAGCACTTGGAGTACGGAACTTGGAGCACGGAGGTTCCGTCGTCTAAGTACTTGGAGCACGGAGGTTCCGTCGTCTAAGTACTTAGACGACGGAAAAATGCACCTAGACGACGGAAACACTCCGCGGTCTAGGTGCATTTTTCTTGTAGTGACAAACTTTGAGGCACATTCATACCAAACAAGGAAGCACGAACAACTTCCCAAAATTGTCTATTCTTTCGTTCAACCAATCCATTATGTTGAAGAGTGTAAGCAATGGAAGTCTGGTGTCAAATCACATGAGTGCCCAAGTAAGATGACATCTCTCTATTCATATATTCTCCACCATTGTCAAATTGAAGTACCCGAATTTTCTATTGGTACTGGATAGCCACCATCTTGTGAAATTTAGTAAATCTAACAAACGCTTCACTTTTACAGTTCATCAAAGAAACCCAAGTTATTTTGGTACATTCATCAATAAAATTCACAAAATAGTGATAGCCAGAACGAGAAGAGATTCTTGTAGGACCCCAAATATAAAAATGAATCTTCATAACAGGAACTGAGTATTTATTCAAACTTGGAGAATAAGTAATACGATGACTTTTGGCTAGTTTACAAATATCACACTTGAAATCTAACTCTTCAACAACTGAAAATAACCGAGGTTATAATTTTCTAAGGTATCCAAAATTCAAATGGCATAAGCGCGATGCCATAACTACACTGCTTCTTTGGCTTTATTCAGACTACTAGTACTGTTTGCTTGGCTGACCGAACTCAAGTGTTGTTGTCCACTACTTGTCAACTCTAGATAGTACAACTTTCTCCTTCTAACACCATAACTAAGAGTCTTCCTTGTCAGAATGTCTTGAAAAATACAGAAATCGGGATAAAAGGTTACAAAACAGAAGAGAGCTTTAGTGATTTGACTCACATATAATAGGTTGTATGATAGGGAGGGAACAATAAGGACAAAATTAATAGTTAATTCATTAGAGAGTTGCACATATCCTTCACTAAGAATAAGAGAAGGAGAACCATCAGCAGTAGAAACAATATATTCAGGGGAGGTTTTAACGGTATCAACAAAATTAGGATAATTTGTCATATGATCAGTTGCACCAATATTAATTATCCAAGATCTATCTGCAAATAATGTGGTGAGAAAATATGCCTTATTCCCCTTACATGTTTCAACGATGAGTGCAGATGGTTGTTCAGATGATTTTGCGGTAGCTACAGCTGCTTTGGGGATGTTCTTGCGTGGCCTCCTAGAGAAGTCTCACCATTCAGAGTATCCAAAAATCTTATAGCATCGCTCATTTGTATGACCAACCTCCTTACAATGACTACAAGTAAGATTGAGGAATTTCACTTGGGGCTTTCCACCAGATTGATGAGGACCAGAGAAGCCAAGATGAGGGCCTTGGCGATGCTAGGAGTTGAAAAAATTGGCTTCGCTAGGGGGTGGTGGCGGTGGAGTTAATGTAGCCATTATAGAGGCTTTAGGTGGAGCTGCAAATTGCAGGATTTTGTCGTTGTGGAATCTTCTTACATGTGCATATATTTTCTCTAGATCCAACTTCTGTTCTTTCCTCAAAAGCTCTTCATGAACTTGATTAAAATTTAGAATCAAGTCCACTCAAAAATATGTGAACTCTCTGTCAGGCTATATATATGGATTCATGCACAACGCCATCAACAATAGCATGATAATGTGTTAGGCATTGATCCATCTTATTCAGCCATCCTACTAGTTCATTATAGTAGGATGAAAGAGGTCTTCAATTCTATTTCGCCCAAAAACATAGGTGATGAAGTTCAAAAATTCGGTTTCATCTTATTCATCATAATAGGTCTTGTACAAGGCATCCTAGATTGCCTTGGCAGTTGGCAATCAGAGGTACCGATTCCTCAATCCTGAGGACATGTTTTCAATGAGCCAACACTTCACTTTTCCATTGTCAGTGGCCCATGACTTGTATCCAGCTGAGTCGATTTCAAGTGCATCTTTAGAGAGGATTTCAAGCTTATTCCGTCCTTCAATATAAATCTTCATGAGAGCAGCCCAACTAGAATAATTAGACTCGGTTAAGAGGTCGCCGGTTGGAAAAGCATAATTGTCTTGGATGGTGTTGTGGAACAATTTTGATGATTATGGATTCAGTTAGCATTTAGAAGTACATTCATGAGACAATGCATCTTTTCGAAGGCCTAATTCATTCATTCAGCTGGAACAAACTGCCCAAATTTCAATTCGAGCCCATCGGGCTCGAGACGCTGGATAGGAACCTGCTCTGATACCAAGTTGAAAAGTATTCAGGGAGAATTCGTTGAATTCATTCATCCTATTTTTAGGGTTAATATAGCTTTACAAGTGGTTTCCTAAAAGGAAAAGATATCTATACAATCCTGTCATATCTATACAAGTTAATTCTATTTGTAATAGGAATATACTTTCCAACAACCCAAAGTCCATTCCAACCGAAACAAAGCCATTGCATTTGTTTTCCTTTACTCTATTTAAATTCCATCAATGCCTATTTTTGTCACTCGGGGTTGGTGTAGCGCTTCTAGAAGTGAGTCGATTTGGAGAGGGTTTCGATGAAGCACCTATACAGGATAACCCGACCCAATTTTGGCTTAGATGGAAAATTGCTAGTATGATTCACTCTCTGCCTCTATCCACCATCCCCTTCGCCAGTTTTGTGTCGTTTGGATCCGAACCTTGATCATTGAGCTAATTTGACAAGGGGTCGCGACAAGATGCACAACCTAGACAAGGGGTCGTAAGATGAGCCCAAGCTGAGGAAGGCGGCGCGCAAGTCTAGGAGACTGCAATGTGGCGGCGGTGAGATCGAGAGGGTTGGCTATTCTCAAAAAATTAGCTATGGAGAATTTCTATAGCCATAGTCATAATTCCCATACTCATAGCCATAGTCAGATCACCATACTTTTTAATCAAGTTGGAACAAGAGTATTACTCCCTTGGTTTTGTTGCAAAGCCAATTTTCAATCGGCAAATACAGAATTCGGAGGAGAAGCAGGCTTTCATTGAGAGAGAGATATGAATTATTTTTTTAAGGGAATAATATTCCTGATATCCCGGTGTGAGTCTTGTCCTAATTAGTATAGAAGTATATATTCTCTAAATCATTGATTTATAGAGATATTGATTGTAACAGAGTGTAATGCCTATATTAAGGCCATCTATCAATGAATAAAGTATAATTTTAGTCTACATTGATTGCGTATCTATTTTCTCCTTCAACACGTTATTAGCAACTCTTGGACTCGCCAAGATAATAGCCAAAACAACTACAACAAGAATGAATCCCATTTCAGTCCTAGAAATGGTGAAAGTTCTTTAAATTCTACTTCTTCTTCTCGCTTGTCACCTTGTTATAGGTGTGGTTCTACCAAGTATATGCACAACCAATATCGTGGACCCAATGACATTCATAATACCTATAAAAGGTACAAACAATATTTGGAACATGAGAACAACTATGCTGAAGACTATGAGATGAAAGATGGCAGTGAAGCCAATCTTATTGTAATAGATGGCACACAAGCAAATATGGAGGCTATGAATTTAGATTAGTTTATGTATCATACTCACGTTTATGCTATGTAATTAGGTTTAGGTCTATTTTTGACTTTATTTTTAGTCATGGTTTGAGACTTTGTTTTAGTCTTGGTGTTTGGAATAAGACAATATTTGATGTAAGTTTGATGTTGGCAAAGTAATAAAAAGTTTATTTCGGTATATGAAAGTGTTAATAATGGTTATTTTAATACATATTGCTTGAATGGTTTGAAATATACAATATTCTATAGCACCATGACACGAAAATATCATAAAAATGAGACAAAAAGAGATGATTGTTTGATATCCGTGAATTTTTGACCCGTTGAGATTCTCTCTCGAGTTGTCGAAGACCATCTACTGGATTAGTTTTGGCAATTTTTTGACACGTCAAAAATTTTGCATGGTTTTCTTTCGACCCGTTGAAGCACATCCTCCGGTCACCAAAATGCACCTTTGACACGTCAAAGCCTAGTCTTGACATGTCGAAGGATAGCTACGGTCTCAAAATTTGCACGATTTTCGACCCGTAGAGAATTTTCTTCAACCTGTCGAAAAATGATATTGGAAAATCATATCAGTTTTTGGGTTTTCTGCGACCCGTCGAGTGGATTTCTCGACCTGTCGAAGACTGTACCCAAACTTGGTTCTTTTTATGTGTTTTACATCGGTTTGTTCATGCCATATCAGTACTCTATAAGAGAAACCCTTTGGAAAATCATTAATTATTTACTTAAAGTGTTCGTCATGTCTTCAGATCAAAGACTAACTAATTCACATTCTTTTATAGATGTTTGAAGGCTAGATTGAGTGTCTAGTAGATAGTGGTACTACTCATACTATACTACAGAATAGATAATTATTTATGGATATTGTGTCATACACTTCATCAGTGACAACCATTATTGGTTCAACATCGGTTATACAAGGGCACACAATTTTTGCTACCATATGGTACAAGAATTTATATCACTGATGCATTGTATGCGCCTAAGGCCAATACCTTGTTAAGTTTTAAGAACCTTGGAAAAGTTATAGGTCATTCATAGTGGTGTATATCTTACTACGGTTCGGATTATTGAATCAAATGCAGTCACTCTCCCCACTGTATGTGACTCTTCCTTATATCAACTTTAACACTATCGACTGGGACATCCATCCGGTCTCGATCTCCATGATGAGTACAACACCTAGTGTTCATCCACAATAATTTTTTTTGTGACAATGTATAATGCTCATCGCTCATTTTACAAATCTTGTTCATTAGAAAAGTTACAGGCTAGACCTTCCTTTGCGGTTGATAGCACCAAAAATATACTATGCTTACATAGAATCCATGGTGATATTTATGGACCCATCAACCAGGAACGTGGACCATTTAAATATTTTGTGGTTTTGGTTGATGCATCAATGTTTTGATCACACGTTGCTTTAGTATCCACAAGGAATGCTGCATTTGCAAAACTCTTAGCACAAATTATTGAGCTTCGGGCTCACCATCCAGACAACTCAATCTGATATATTAGATTAGATAATGCAGAAGAGTTTACATCGAAATTTTTTGATGATTACTTCATGTTAGTTGGGATTGAAGTTGAACATCCCGTCTCTCATGTTCATTCACATAACAGTTTAACAGAGACACAAATTAAGCAGTTACAACTTGTGGCTAGAGCAATGATAATGCATATAAATTTGCCAGTATTTGCTTGGGGATATGCAGTATTACATGCAACAATGCTTATTCGCTTGAGACCCGTAGCACGCTAACCATTCAGTGCATACCAGTTGGTAACTGGGCATGAGCCTGACATTTCACATCCACGCATCTTTGGTTGCACGATATATATATGTGCCTATCATGACTCCACAACGTACTGAAATAGGCATCTATGTTAGTTATAAATCTCCAATGATTGTTTGTTACTTAGAACCTTCGAAAGGATATCTATTTACTACAGGATTTACAGATTGTCAGTTTGATGAAACATACTTCAATTCCCGACATTAGGAGGAAATATAAATGCCTCCATTTCAGCTGAACGTTAGAAATTTATGTGGTATACTCCCACTATATTTCATGAAAATTTATGCACATTTCAAAGTGAGATTGAACTTCTACATATCATTGATCTTTAGAAGGTAGCAGACTCGATGCCTGACTTACTGATATTGCCAAAGTGATGAGATCAGATATATATGCTACAAACGTTCCTGTAAGGTTGGAAGTTCCCAAGAATGGGCATATAAATGCCATTCCCGGGCAGGGAAACGTCCCTTAAGCCCATATAGAGGGAGTAATGTTGGCTTCAGCTCTAAGCAGAAAGAGGCGGAGACCAAGAAAATCTACAGATGAGCTGTTGGTGAAAAGACAGACCATCTAGGCATAGAATGATCATTTCATCATCAACATTGTGAATCCTTCATATGAGATTGTTCCTAACTATAGTTATGTCCTAGAATCATAAATGACATCTCTAGAGGATGCTTTAGATCCATATGTGATGTCAAGGAATGGTAAAATCTCTTTAATGAATAGTGATGCACACATTGTTATGGATGGGTCAGCTAAGGTAGTTGGTGATGTTTTTGCTTATTCCGTCACTCAAAAGATTATTGACGATGAAGTAGAACCTCGCTCAGTTACTAAATGTCAGCGGAGAGCGGATTGGCCAAAATGGAAAGAAGCAATGCATACTGAACTAGACTCTCTAAAGAAAAAGTAAGTTTCTGGTCTGGTAGTGCAATGCCCACCAAATGTTAAGCCGGTAGGACATAAATTGGT
This sequence comes from Geum urbanum, assembly GCA_946800695.1. NCBI lineage: Eukaryota > Viridiplantae > Streptophyta > Magnoliopsida > Rosales > Rosaceae > Geum > Geum urbanum. Next base: position 33,027,532 of record OX327012.1, read on the forward strand.
CTCTGTTCGAAAGCGTAATAAGAAGAATGAAGTCATGCAGTATAAAGCTAGACTTGTGGCGTCATGATTTTCTCACTTCCCTGATATTGGTTATGAGGAGACATACTCTCCGGTCATGGACATCACTACTTTTCGCTACCTTGTCAATTTGGTAGAGTCTGAAAAACTGAGTATACAGTTGATGGATGTGGTTACAGCATATCTCTATGGAAACCTTGACTCAGAGATATGCATGAGAGTGCCTGATGACATTGTCGTACCCAATTCAAGTAACTCTAAACCACAGAGTGCTTATGTGATTAGATTGAGACGTTCACTATATGGATTGAAACAGTATGGTAGGATGTGGTACAGTCGTCTAAGTGACTACTTGATTAGGAAGGGATACAAGAACGATGATTTATGCCCATGCGTGTTCATTAAGAGAATAAGTTCAGGATTTGCCATTGTAGCAGTCTATGTTGATGATATGAATATCATTGGGTCTCTTTATGAAATCAATACAACGATTAGCTACTTGAAATTCGAGTTTGAGATGAAAGACCTTGGAAGAACTTGATTTTGTCTTAATCTAAAATTAGAACATCGAGTTGGTGGAATACTTATTCACCAGTTTTCTTATGTCCAAAAGATGCTCAAGCGATTTAACATGGACAAAGCACACCCTCTTAGCACACTAATAGTTGTTCGCTGTCTGAAACCCCAAAATGATCCATTCCATCCAAAAGATGCTCAAGCGATTTAACATGGACAAAGCACACCCTCTTAGCACACTAATAGTTGTTCGCTGTCTGAAACCCCAAAATGATCCATTCCATCCAAAAGATAATGATGAGGAACTTTTGGGATCTGAGGTACCATACTTTAATGCGGTTGGAGTTTTGTTGTATTTAGCTCAGTGCACACGTCCATATATTGCATTCTCTGTGAACTTGTTAGTTAGGTTCAGTTTTGTGCCAACATAATGTCATTGGAATTGTGTAAAGTACATCTCCAGATAGTTGAAGAGATCCATTGACTTAGGCTTCTTCTTTCCCTACAAAGAAACCAGGGAGAAGCTTGAAATTTCAGAAAAAGGAATGGTTGAAACATAGTGTACAGATTCTGGAATTTTTGACCCGTCGAGTATTTCTCTCGACCCGTTGAATGGAAGCCCTTGGATCGACCAAAGCATGTCTCTTGACCCGTCGAGAGAATCCTTCGACCTATCAAAGGAAGGTCCCGCTGCAGGCACTGTACCTCAATTCAATACGGTTCCCTACTTGAGACACCATATGATGTCTTGGTTGGTTTTGCTAATGCTGAGTATCTCTCTGACCCACATAAAAGACGTTCCCAAATAAATTATTTATTCACCTTGGGGAACACGACGATTTTTTGGAGATCGACAAAACAAACACTTGTTGTTACTTCCTCGAATCATTTTGAGATTATTGTTTTGCATGAAGCGGTTAAGGAGTGTGTCTGGTTTAGGTCAGTGATACACCATATTCGAGGGTCTAGTGGATTACCATCTACTATGACAACACCAACTTGCATATTTGAGAACAATGTGGTTTGCATTGAACAAATGAAGGTGGGACATACAAAACATATTTCACCGATGTATTTCTTCAATAAGCAAGATCAACAGTTACTAAATATCCATATGAACCAAATTGGTTTGTTGGATAATGCTGCAGACTTGTTTACCAAGTCTCTACCAAAATCTACATTTGTGAAGCATGTGAGACACATTGGAATGCGAAGATCATCTGGACTCCAAGATTGAGTTACCGATCATGGGGAGTTCATTTCGTAGACATCAGGGGGAGTCTACATCACATGTAGTCGCTTTTGTAGTTGATGTGTTGTACTCTTTTTTCCTTAGACCAAGTTTTTGTATTACCCATGAGATTTTTGTTTGCTTGACAAAGTTTTTAGTGAGGCGGCAGGTTATGCATCATCTATTTGGATCGCGACACAATGGGGAGTGTTTAAGAGAATAATATTCCTTGTATCTTGGTGTGTGTCTTGTCATAATTACTATAGAAGTAGATATTCTCTGAATCCCTGATTTATAGGGATATTGATTGTAACAGATTATAATGTCTATATTAAGCTCATCTATCAATGAATAAAGTACATTTTCAATCTACATTAATTGCGTATCTATTTTCTCCTTAAACAAAAATAGAATTTACAAGGATATAAATGTCTCTGAACCTGTATTTTTCTTCACAAAAATGACACGTCATAAGAAGAGACGGAGAAGTAACAGAAATTACACGGAGGCATCAAACATATACAGTTTTTAAGAGTTTAGACATCATTTTGATAGTTTTTTAAGGTCTGACATCATATTAACCTTATCAGAAGTGTCTGGACCCTATGCGTGAATTTTTTCCTTACTAATCAAGATGAAAAAGTACGCAGACAGTGAAATTTCGATAAATTGATAGCTTTGCTAAAGTAATATATATTTTTCCCGGTCCGACTCAGAACTAGTTCATATTACTAGCAAACTCACTAAATTTATAAGATAATATATATTTCTTTCTAATTTCCTTAGGCCTCTATGAATATGCAAAGTAATATTTTATTTTATTTTAAAAAATATATTAAAATTTATAAAAATACATAAAATTTGAATTTTTTACGGAGAATTTCTATTTTCTCGATCTTTCTTAAAAAGAAAAACTATTGTAGTCGATCTCTTTTTCACATCTAGACCAAATTTAATTTTGTCTTTGATCTTTTGCAATGCGTGCACCACATTTGGTAATTTTTTTTTATTTTGTAACAAAAATTTATTCAAGGTAATTAAGGCCTCTTTTGGAGAAACTATTGGAGTATATATAGTAGAACTGTCATCTGCATTATGATCATTTATCCCTTAAACGTCTCTTCATCAGTAGGCAATTCCATCACTTTATCGTTATAATTAGGATAATTCAAAAACAATAATCTCGCTTAAGTTATTTATCCAAAAAATAATAAACTCGCTAAAGTAATAATTTTTTTCAGTCTCTAAGTTATTTATCCAAAAAATAATAAACTCGCTAAAGTAATAATTTTTTTCAGTCTCTAAGTTATTTATTTATAAATTTTTTACTGTATATATAACTATCATTGTTTTTTTATATATAAACTCTCATTGTTTGCCACTACAATTCGTACTATATGGTCGTAGTCTTGATCTCATATTATACTTTAGTGGTCCAGCATGCGTGTTTTCCACTAAGGTAGTGTTTGTATTTATTTAAATTTAAATTCATTTTTTAGATAAAAATATTAATCTTGAAGAAAAATAAGAAAATATTAAAAAATCATAAAATAAAAAGATAATCCTTGATACACCGATACCGATATTTTAATCCTTCATATAGAGGGTAGCATATTCATCATCAGTTTGCTAGGCTACTTCTGATTTTAAACTTACCTGGTAGCAATACAAGAAAACAGCACTTAGACCACGGAAACACTAATTCTCCGTCGTCCAAGTGACACTTAGACGACGGAAAAGACTCCGTGGTCCAAGTACCACCTGGACGACGGAGATGGTATTCTCCGTCGTCCAAGTGGTCACCTGGACGACGGATATGGTATTCTCCGTCGTCCAAGTGGTCACCTGGACCTCGGAGTCTTCTCCGTCCTCCAGGTGACCACCTGGACGACGGATATGGTATTCTCCGTCGTCCAGGTGACCACCTGGACCTCGGAGTCTTCTCCGTCCTCCAGGTGACCACTTGGACGACGGAGATGGTATTATCCGTCGTCCAGGTGACCACCTGGACCTCGGAGTCTTCTCCGTCCTCCAGGTGACAACTTGGACGACGGAGATGGTATTCTTTGTCGTCCAGGTGATTACCTGGAGGACGGACCGACACGCCGTCGTCCGAGTTCACAAAACGTACTTCCACTTAGACGACGTACCGACACCTCCGTCGTCTAAGTGAAGCATTATATAAGCCCACTGCCGGCCAAACGTACTGATCGATCAAATTCATTCCTAGCTAGCCTCGATCTCTTCATGATCGATTCCATTTGAAGAATAATTGAAGGAGAAGGGAGAAGGAGAAGCTAGGGAGCTCGATCGAGCTAGGTAGCTAGAAGCTAGCTAGGCCGAGAAGAATCAGGATCGATAAGGCCGGGATCTCCGCTGGCACGCTAGTTAGCTTAATTAACGTAAAGATATCGAGAAGGCCAGCAGGTACGTACGTACACAGTTAAAATTTGCTTAATTAATATGTATTTAGTGAAAACGTACGTACATATATATACATGCAAGGATGTTAGCTGATGTTAGATATATATATATATATATATGTACAGATCGATTAAATTACGTACATACGCACGTAATTGATGGATCGATATGTAGATCGAGTACGTATAATTAAGCGTAAATTAATGGACAAATATATATATATATATGTAATAATTAATTAAGTATAATATTTTGTAGCAGTATGGACAAGAGTTGGATGAAGTTGAAGAATAGATGTGATGTCCGGTATATGGATGGAATTAGCGAATTTATGAATTTTGCGATAGAACATGGTCAGGGAAAGAAACGTTTCAGGTGTCCGTGTCAGAAATGTCTTAATTGTCAGTATGCAGAGGTTAATGTTATGGTGCAACACTTGTACGAAAATGGTATGATGTGGAGTTACACTACATGGAGCGAGCATGGTGAAGCAGTAGAGTTCAGCGCAGCAGACTTCAGCTCAGGGTACAGTTACCATGGTGCCTCATCCAGCGGCAGTGGTGCCGGACCCCCAGCTTGCAACCCAACTGCAGATTTGGTCCATGATGCGTTTCCGGGATGCAGTCATGGCAGACACCAACACCAAGACGGAGGTTACAGTACCACCAATGAGCATGATGACACATTCCCCGCAGCTAGCTTGGCCACTGACACCAGTGAGATGGAAAAGTACAACCGGATGCTACTTGAAGCGCAGACCCCGGTGTTCCCTGGATGTCGAGAGAATGTGTTGCAATATGTGATGGAGCAAATGAAGATAAAAGTGAAGCACAAAATGTCAGTGAGTGCTTTTGACGAAATTCAGGAGCAAATATGTAAGTTGCTTCCTGATGATCACAATCTTCCTAAATCTCATTATAAGGTTAGAAATATCCTGAGCAGCCTCGGCCTAAAGTACAGGATAATTGACGCATGTCCGAATGATTGTGTGCTATTTTACAAAGAGTCTAAAGAGTTGGACTATTGTCCCGTATGTGGCCAGTGCAGATTCCAGTTGAATAGGAAGAGTTCGAAAAAGAGAATTCCTGTGAAAGTTGTTCGATATTTTCCCTTGATTCCCAGATTGCAGCGCCTGTACATGTCGCTACACACAGCAGAGGCGATGCGATGGTACGCAGAAAAGTGAATAGATGACGATGTCCTGCGACACGCCGCGGATGGGGAGGGTTTCAAACATTTCGACAGAGAATTTGGAGACTTTGCTTCAGAGGTTAGAAATGTTAGACTCGGCCTATCTACAGACGGATTCAATCCTTGGGGAAGTAATAGCTCCGCCGTCAGCACTTGGCCAGTTATTCTGATGCCGTACAACTTGCCTCCGTGGATGTGCATGAACAAGGAATTTAATTTCCTTACCGTACTAATTCCAGGTCCTAAATCTCCATCGAAGTGCTTAGATGTCTACCTCAGACCTTTGATCGACGAGCTGAAACTGTTGTGGGAAAATGGAGTCCCAACTTATGACAAATTCACTGACACGATGTTCACGATGAGGGCTGCGGTAATGTGGACGATCAGCGATTTTCCAGCTTATGGGATGTTGGCAGCCTGCAGGACAAAAGGATATAATGGATGTCCTATATGTTTGGACGACGTGAACTCTAGTTGGCACGCGGGGAAGGTGTGTTACTTGGGTCACCGTAGATGGCTTCCTCACGACCACCCGTGGCGACAGGATGAAGCTCATTTCGACGGTACGGTAGAGAACAATCCTAAACCCCGTAGTTGGTCGGGCGAAGAGATTTTAGAGAGGTTGAGCTATTTCGACTTTGGTGTGTTGAGCAATGACGCGGATGTAAAGAAATGCAATCCAATTCCTCCACATGATCTGAGCTATTGGGATCACAAGAGTATATTCTTTGAACTCCCTTACTGGTCGAAGTTGAAGCTGAGGAACAACTTGGACGCGATGCACATAGAAAAGAATGTGTGCGACAGCGTGGTGGGAACAATTCTCGGTATTAAGTTCAAGACTAAAGATACTCCCAAAGCGCGCAAAGATTTGGAATCAATGAATCTACGTCGTCCCTTGTGGTTGAGGAGAGATAGGAAAGGAGTGTACAACAAGATGCCAGATGCACCTTACACAGTGAAGCCGACGCTTAGACGTTCTGTATTTCACTGGTTTAAGGGCGTTCGTTATCCGGCTACGTATGCAGCTACTATAACTGGAGCAGTGGACGAGGTGCAACACAAGTTTGTTGGTCTAAAGACACATGACTATCACGTTATGCTGCAACGTCTGATTCCAGTGGTAATTCGACCATACTTGCCTCGGGACGTCGTAGAACCAATAGTGGCATTGTGCAGGTGGTGGCAGAGGTTATGCGCCAGAGAATTAAAGAAGTCAGATGTGGTGGAATTGCAACAACAAATTGTGCACATCATTTGCAAACTAGAGAGGATTTTCCCCCCTGCTTTCTTTGACATCATGATTCACCTAATGATCCACCTGCCCGAGCAGGTGCTCATTTCTGGTCCGGTCCAGTACACTTGGATGTATCCTCAAGAAAGGTACGTACAACTAATTAATTAATTTGTTCTACTGGAGATTATATATATACTAGCCAGCTAGCTATATGTACTTATGTAATGTGTACGTTTGATTTTGTAGACAGCTTGGACAGTATAAGTCATTCGTCAAAAACAGGTCGGCCCCGGATGGCTCCATAGCAGAGACATACCTAATGCATGAGTGTGTTACTTACTGCAACAGGTACCTCAAAGATCCACCCCCTCCCAGCACTGCCTCCGATCGCAGTGCCCGCATCAATCTTTCTGTCGTCACCAATGTCGTCCGACCGTTTAGAGGAGTATTAAAGTAATCGTTAACACGGGAAGAACTTATTGAGGCACATTGGGTAGTGTTGCGAGACTATGATGAAGTTGAGCCGTACATGATGTCATACAGGGAGAGGCTTCAGGCGTTAAATCAAAACAAGAGTTCGGCGTGGATTGAGAAAATGGTTAAGAAGAAGTTTCCTGATTATTTCTTCCAATGGGTACGTTCGTACGACTCGGTATTAATTATTTAAATACATATTGCTCATGTTTGTAGAAAGTAAACCATTATATTAATTTGGCCTTTTTCGCAGATGATTGATCTGCAAAAATCTGATAACCACGGAGGGTGGTGGTCATGGCCAAAGCACTTGCTAGCAGGGAAGCCGGTTAAACACTATATTTATCCCGGATGTTTTGTGAACGGTGTAAAGTTCCATTCATTGGCCCGAGACGAAGGAAGAAGAACACAAAACAGTGGGGTAGCCGTTGGGAAAGACAATGATCTATATTACGGGGCTATTGTTTACGTGGTTCAGCTATGTTACGGGAATGATGTCAACGTTTTCCTATTCAAGTGCAGATGGTTCAAGCGTACAAAGGAAGACCTGGGACTATTATCTGTCGATACAAACTCGCACTGGTATGAGGATGAGCCTTTCGCTCTCGCCACCTTAGTTCGACAGGTGTTCTATCTCGACGATCTGAATTCCGGTGAAGGGTGGAAAATAGTGAACCATATCTCTCACCGAGGAATATGGAATATAGAGACAATTGAAGGGACACCGGCGACGACTGAAGATGCTGCTGAACCAGATAGAGACATTCCTGCCTATCAAGAGCCTAATATTTCTATGGTCCGCTCCGATATAATGGACCTGGTTCAAGATGGTGAACGGTTACCCATGCCTGATGGTTGTACAGATCTAACTGAAGATGAGATTATCCATGAGGTAGATGAAGAAGACGAGTAGGAAGAGGACGCGGACGAGGACTCAGGTTATTCGTCGGACGATGTTGAGTACGACGACGAGGATGAGCCGTCGACTAACGGGGATGAGGACGATGATGATTATGACGAAGAGTACGGTCATACGACGAGGGAGATTAATTGGTAATTAATTACTGTAATTATTGTAATATATATATATATATATATATGATCGATGCTGGTTTACGGTAAGAAATTAATCCGAATTATATATCCTGGACAACGGAGAAATTAATTGCAGATTCACCTTTGGCGCCAAATCTCAATCTCATATAAAACCCTAGCTAAATCTTGGACCCTAAATCTAGCAGTTCGGATCGATCGATCAATTTTTCAATTATATTTTTGAATCAGAATAATTGAACGCACACACAAATGACCGGGGACGACCTAAACCGTAAACCCTAAGGCCCTAACCCCTGAATTCGGGGTTTTTACACCTGGACGACGGAGATGGTCATTCTCCGTCGTCCAAGTTCACAAACCCTAAACCCTAAACAGTAAGGCCCTAACCCCTGAATTCAGGGTCTATACACCTGGACGACGGAAATGAGTGTTTCCGTCGTCCAGGTTCTGACTTGGACGACGGAAATGAAGTTATCCGTCGTCCAGGTTCTGACTTGGACGACGGAAATGAGTGTTTCCGTCGTCCAGGTGCAGATATCGTAATTTTTTCTAAGACAACGACCATCTAGACCTTCTTCCAATGCAAAGTCTTTTCATCAAGACTTTAGAGTAAACAATTCTTGGTGTGTGAGCTTCGACGGTTCGAAAATCGGAGTTACGAAATGCCTAGTATCCACGTTTCCGGTTTGTGAAATTATCGGTTTTGCGGTTGACTGTGCCGATCAAACCCTTCCCAAACTTATTATTTTATGATCCTTTGAAGACAATTATATATTATGTTACGACGAACATATCCAACGGTTGTTTTGTCCAAATTCAATTTCGTTAATACTCTGCTGCAAATGAGCGTCTACTCATGAACACTTAAGTCGTAAAGATTAGTCGATACTTAACATGTTTCAATACGTAAAATTAATCGTCGGTTCAAATTTAACTGTTTATATACACGATGTGTTCATCGATATTGTACGACTATTTCACTCGAATGACAGATCGCTAAATTCCTAGCGAATTATTTTTAAAATTTTTTTTTACGTAATTTGAACCTGGACGACGGAGATGGTCATTTTCCGTCGTCCAGGTGTTCACCTGGACGACGGAGAATGACCATCTCCGTCGTCCAGGTTCAAAAACCATGGCGGTTCAAATTTATTTTTGTTTATTTTTTCATGTGATTTTTCATTTGGACGACGGAAAATGACCATTTCCGTCGTCTAAGTCCAAAATCATGGCGGTTCAAAACGTCCCGCCGATTAATTACGCGCCGATTGAAAATTTTTAAACCGCCACCTAGACGACGGAAAACACTGTTTCCGTCGTCTAGGTTCACTTAGACGACGGAGAATAGTGCTCCGTCGTCTAGGTGCAAGTCTATAAATAGAACAGCACCCTCCCCTCATTTTCTCATCATTCCATCTCCTCCTCTCCCTCTCCTCTCCTCTCCTCTCCTCCGGCGATCCTCCTCCGGCGACGCTCCGACGACATTTTTTCCGGCGTGGTTCCTCCTCTCCGACGACTCAAGTCCGGCGAAATTCCCGTAAACTCCGCTTCGGTACATTTCTATTTTTCCCTTATTTAAATAATTTTCATTTTATTAATTAATTAAATTCTAAATACAATTAATTAGTAGAATTTAATTTAGTAATTAATTTTAAATATTTAATAAATGATTAATTGTTGTTATTTATTAATTAAATCATAATTATTGTTATTGTTTCCTAATTAAATGAATAATTGTAAATTTGTTGTTATTAAATAAATAAATAATTAATTATTGTTATTAATTAATTAATTAAATAATTATTGTTATTAATTAATTAAATGGTTAATTATTGCATGCTAAATGGAAAATAAATTATTGCATGTAATTACGTGTATTTTTTAGTAAATTAATTAGTAGTACGTGTTCGATTTAAATTTAGTACATAGGCTTGGTGTAATTAAGTCGCACTCTTTGGAATAGATGGCGCCTCTTTTCCTTGCTTATCTCTTTAACCCCTCGTGATGTGTGGATTTCATCACCGCACACCATAACCTAAGTGAAGTTATGGACACGAGGTTGAGGGCGGAGTTTGCAAAGGACTTGAGGGAGTGTAAATTTTCGAAAAATTGGCCGAATGTCGGACATGGTGTCTAGAAACGGGTTATGACTGGTGACAGGATTTGGACTAAGAAAGACTTTTGTCGAAATTAGTCCTGCCTCTCGCGTTATCTCTATCCCTAACTGGCCATGTTTTTCGATTTAACCAAGGCTGATTAATTGAAAATTTACACTTTATCGCGCGGGTCGCACGTCCATTGAACGACTGAAAATGCCAAGCTAGTGTACTCTATTTAAATCTTAAACGTACTTAATTAATTAGCGTAAATTTTGGACATTGTAATTATTATGGTAAGTAGGTATTTTAACCCCGTACTCTTAGGTTTAAATGGCTCCGCCAAAGACGACATCCGGCAAGAAGAAAGCCCTACAAGAGGCAGAAGATGCCATGCTCCGCCGCTTGGCAGACCAAGTCGGTTGGGAATTACCACCGGAGGGCAACGACGCTCTCAATCCGGACGGATCATCTGGTCCGTCCGTAGCGCCCTCTGGGGAAATTCCCGCTCCTCCATTCATCTCGAGCGGTGATGACGTCGACCCCTTCCAATCTCCGACGCCCGGTACCCATTCAACGGGAAGTACTCAGGCGTCCTCCACCGCCGAATCAATCATGTACAGCGCCCGCCGTAGGCAAAGGAGGGCCCCCACTGACCCGGAACCGAAAAGGACTCGGGGTCTCGTTAAAGGGGGGAAAGCGGAGCGTATTTGTAAGGCGACCGGTAAAAAGATCGACTTGTCGTACGACGAATTCACCGGTGGCCCTCCCACAGCTCAACTAGCAAGTCTCTCGGCGCATGGGATAGGGTCAATCATCCGTAACCGGGTTCGTATCACTGCCCCTACTTGGAAGGAGGCGCCGGATCATGAGAAGGCGAAAGTCTTCAAAGATCTTTCGGTACGTAATACGTTCAATTTAGTTATTATATAATATTGTTAATCTCGGCCTAAAATTTCATAATATATACGATTATAATTTTCTATTTATTTTTCATAGGAACAATTTGACGTGGATCCGACACCGGCTATGTTGAGGCATATCAATCAAACCGCCAACTCCATCTACAAAGATTGGAAGTACAGGCTCCATAAGTACTTCAAAGATGTCGGTCCCGTGCCTCCCCCGGTAGAGCTGCAAGGGGAGAGAGAAGATGAGTGGGAGTGGTTGTGTAACCACTTTGCCGATGAACAATTTAAGGTACTTATGTAATTTTTTTATTTCAATTAAAATAATTGAATTATTTAAATTGTAGTTATTCATTTTTTAATGATTTAATTATGTTGTGTAACAGAAATTCTTCGGTGTCAACAAAGCCAACCGGGGGAAGAAGGAGAAACACCATACTACCGGCGCCAAGCAGTTCATTCAAATTGCCAAGGAGCACAAGGATAAGGGTTCCAAACACCCTTTTATTGATGCAAGCGTAAGCGCGTACGTGACGCCAGGGCTCGATAATGAAGCGAGTCAATGCGGGGTAAGTGATATAAGTGATATGTATATATATATATATGTGCTTTTAATTATAGTAATTATTATTTAAATATGATTACAAAATTATAATAAATTAATTATAATTTTGTAGGCAAGGGCGATAGAGCGTGCGCATGAAGAGTTGGCCAACACTCAGCTTGCGTTCCCAGATGTGCCGCCGGAAGACCTGCCTCCTCTATCCTTAGAGAGCCAAATTGCAATCGCGGATGAGGTCTACGGTCGTAGAGCTGGCAAGGAGGTTAGGCACTTTGGGCCTAGGGTGGTACGAGATTTGTCGACGACCTCCGGCTCATCATCTACGGGAGGTTCGAGGCAGCGGAGAATGAGTCAGGCTGCGGCTGTCGAAGCAGTCATTCAAGAGGCTCGACTGGCACGAGAGGAGAATCGACGGACACAAGAGCAGAATGAGTCAATGCGGCAAAGACTTGACGAACAACAAGCACAAATAGCCCAACTCATCGCGCTCATGAACCAAAATCGAGAAGTATGTCAACCTCCTCCGAACCCACACCCCGACGACAACGACCCGGCTGGAGGCGGAGGACTCGGCCCCGCATCTGCTCCTCCAGTGTATTAGCTAGCACGTAGTATATTATCTCGTTTCTTTACGCATTCCGAACAATATTTTAATTTTTAATTTATGGGTTTTTTCGTATGTACAAATTAATTTACTTTGATTATTTAATAATTATATATATAAGTTATTAATTTTAATATTCAAAATTTAGTTTATTTATTTAATATTAGCATTTTTCATTATTTAAATTAAAATAATAATAAATTAAATTAATAATATTTAATTTCAATTTATTTTTTTTTAAAAATTAAATACTCACTTGGACGACGGAGATTATGTTCTCCGTCGTCCAGGTGCACAAACCCTAAACCCTAAACCCTAACCCCTAACCCCTAAACCCTGTTGTTATCCGTGGCCCAGGTGTTCACCTGGACCACGGAAACTTAGTGTTTCCGTCGTCCAGGTGAACACCTGGGCCACGGACATTGCTACCATTATCCGTGGCCCAGGTGTTCACCTGGACGACGGATACTTAGTGTTTCCGTCGTCCAGGTGAACACCTGGGCCACGGATAATGGTAGCAATGTCCGTGGCCCAGGTGTTCACTTGAACGACGGAGACTTAGTGTTTCCGTCGTCCAGGTGAACACCTGGGCCACGGATAATGTCCGAGGTCCAAGTTCACTTGGACGACGGAAACACTAAGTCTCCGTCGTCCAGGTGCTTGGACGACAGCACTTGGAGCACGGACCTTGGACGACGGAGTTTCCGTCGTCCAAGTACTTAGACGACGGAAAACTGCACTTAGACGACGGAAATGGTCCGTGGTCTAAGTGCAGTTTTCTTGTAGTGCAGGGTGATCCCTGAATATGTATCTCAGGCTTCATATACAGTAGTTATCTTCTGAATAAAAGGATGTCTTCAGTTCGTTCATGTGCAATCAATTTTGTGGGAATTGGTGATCTATATGTTCCAATGAAGATGAATGTTACCAAAAAAATTACATAAGTTATGTCTGACACTAGAATGTTGATGATCTATATGTATCTCCAAATTTATATCGACACTAGAATGTTAATGTGCTAGGCATTGGTCCTCGTCATTCCTATTTTAATCGAGTCATTTTCTGGAAGACAATGAAACAGTACTACAACAGAACAGAATATCAACAAATTTAATCAAAACATTTGCTTAACTAAAAAGAAGAAGATGAAAAACGCAAAAATATTGTTATGTAAATCAATTCATATAACATTGCAATGCATATATAAGGTATTTAAAGTCTAACACACATTGCAATACAGTATAGTTTTGTCCTCATACCAGGTAATTCATTCTAATATACCTAATTAACTCTAACAAACTTCATAGATTTTCAAACCTCTCAAGTATTAGTTTCAAGCATTGGCAATTTTTTTTTATTAAAAAAAATACAGATAAAGATTTGTATTAATAAGCTATAGGTGAATCATGCTCTTCTACTTAAGCACGAAGCCAAAAAGATAGCAATAGTTACCTATATATAATCTTGAGTGCCAAGCAATTGCAATCTCAAATATTCGGCAAGGCACTACAACTTATCACAATTCGTATCTGTGACGACCCGAAACAGAATCGGTAGAGTAATCAGCGTAATTCACGAGTTAGCGCGTAATTGCAGTTTTTCGATAATTGTGTGGTTTGCCGGTTTTGAGTACGACTTAATTATCGGTTGAGAATTTGAGTTGAGTCTCTTCTCGAGAGTAGTTGTACACGTGATTTCGAGTTCGTGGGCGGTTCCGGATGACTTTTTCGATGACCGAGGAATATAATATGAATATTTGAAGTTTCGGAATATCAACGAGTTTATCCGTTCGTATCGAGTTTATCCGAATCGTAATGGTTATCCGTTTTGGACCGTGGATCGTCCCGAGACGCAAGTATAAATATCGGAAATAGTCGAAAATTGTCGAAATTGCACTGTTTGGAAGTTTGACCAGCGTTGACCACTATTAGGAGAGTTGACTCGCGTTGACCGGAGAAGAAAATCTCCACCGCCGCTGACTCGCCGGCAACCTTCATTTTCCTGCCACCTCCGGCCTTGTGGTTGGTATATTTCGAATCCTTGTTTGATTTCCTATTGTTTGGAACTTGGAATTTTTGAAATTGATTAAGAATTGAGAGAGAACGAGTGGCTTAAACTTTGGGATTTTCCGGCCGGTTTTAGGTTTCGGTGACGGAGGTGCTCCGGCCACGGTGGTGGCCGGAGAGTTGAGGGTTTCTACTCGTGGGGCCACGGCGGTCCTTTTGGGACAAGCCTCGAAGGCTGCCGTGCGCCGTAGACCGTGGAACGACGGCGAACAGTTTCGCTGGAGGTGGTGGATCGCCGTGACTTTCGAGCTGGTTTTGAGCTGCTTGCCGTCCGATTTGGCCTTTGGTGTAGTTGAGAGATGTGTTGTACTCGTCGAGATGAAGCTTCGGTGAGCTTGGCCGTCGGAAAAACTCTCCAGTTGACGGCGCGTTGCCGCCGCCGCCGGCGGTCAACGCCAGAGCTCCGGCGACCCGTTGACTTTTTAGAATTTGATGATTTTAATATCGTTTTACTCGTATTCGCGCCCCGATCGTCGCCTTGAGGTTTTTGAGTTGATTTGGGTATCAGATTTTCAGTCGAGGGTTTTGAGTAGAGATTTCGGGAATTTCGTCGATTATTTTGCACTGTGTTATATATTTCCGGGAACGGTTGATTTCCAAGGTGTGGTACAGTATTGTGAATTGTGATTTTGATCAGATATATTTTATGATTATTCAGGGGATCGAGATCGTGCTTCGGGCGAGGGATCTTCCGTCGGGCCACGTGATTAGCGCGAGTGCGCGTTTTGGTCACCTGTGAGTGGACAATTTCTTTTCACTGATAATCGCGAGTCTTTATACACGTTTTACGAGCATGAGCATGCATATGAGATTATGATTTATATGAGCATGTGCTATACAATTATGCCTATACAATTATACACTACGTATATGCATTTACATATTGCTTTACACATTTGCATCGAACTATTTACGATTTGGTTTACACAGAGTACAGTCACAGTATATGTCGTTGTATCGATACACTTGCATCCCGGTTGATCCCCGAGGATGTTTACCGGGGGAGGCTGTGACCCCTGACCCGAGGCCTTTACCCGGGGGGGGTAGACCTCTGACTTGAGGCCTTTCTGGCTAGAATCACGTGTGGGTCTGAGATCTCGTGATTCGAACTGTACTAGCACGGATGTGTCCATGAACGACCCCGTGGGATTTTTCCATGCATGCTCTGTACGCTGAAGGAGTTTGAGTTCACCTCGTGTACTATATCATATTTATTCATTTTGACTCGCATATGTTATTATAACATATATTATTCGGCGAAAGATATTTTTTTTCGTCCACTCACTCTAACGATTTTTATGTCTTTCCCCTGGGCTTTTCGGTTTCCGTGCCCAGTTTGCAGTTCGGATTCTGGTGTCTCACGTCGTGGTCGGAGGCTAGTTGTTTGAGCTACCTGTGTTTTCCAGTAGGTTCCTTGTTTCACCTACTGTTGTATATTTTGTATATATATACACTAGAGGTCGCTCTGATACGTTACTGATACATGTCTTATACGGATTTTTCCGGATTTTCTATATATTACAGTTATGTTTACTGTTTATTGTTATTGATATGATATTGAGAAATCCGGATGGGATTGGTGCCCACGGTTTGGCTTTTGTGGCATAGGATAAAGTGTTATTTTCCGGGTGCAGGTAAAGGCAATTCCGCGTTAGTAGCGTTACTCTGCCCAAATTTTAATGGTTTTTGTTGGTCCGTGTTTTCAGAAGGGGTTTGATTCCGGTTTAGGAAACTAAATCGGGGTTGGGTCCTTTCAGTATCATACTACAATTTCATCGTGTATCAGCTGATGTCCCTTCTCCTTAAGTACAAAACCAACAATTTTTTACATGCCACCAGACCAAGTAAAGTTAGCATTAAATACCTATATATAATCTTGATTGCTGAGTAATTGCAACCTCCGATATTCTGCACGGCACTACAACTTATCACAACTCGTATGCATACTACCTTTTTATCATGTATAAGCTGATGTCCAATGGTTAACTATAATTCGTAATGCACATAGCCTGTCACTTATGATCATTTTCTTCTAACTTGATTTCAAAGTACCTTAAATCCTTTAACTACCAGCTTATTTCTCTTCTAAAATGAACCATATATAGACCCAATATACTCTTACTCACTAATGTCAGATTCAAAATACTTATACAGCTTGAATCTAGATTTTTGTGGGTCTTGTTCCTGAGCCTAACAATATTCAAGAAGTACCCTGACTCATATCAGATGTGAAGTAGTCATCACATACATATGAAAAAAAAAGAGATTATTTCATCATGCTCATGGATACATCAATAAAAAAACTTTTCTAATTAATGTTAATGTAAAAAATTTAGCTAATCAATGTCAAAATCCCATACGATTTTGATAACTAAAAAGTTATCAGAAGGAAGTTTTTGTACCAGTGTTCAAAAGGAGAGCTTTGGTTACTCGATGAAGTTCATCTTCCTGACTGTTAACTGAAAATATAATGTAAAGACAAACTCTTGTTAGGTTCAGCTAAGTCATTAATCTCAGCACCTGTGCACTAATGAGAAGGTTTTCCAGTTTGATATCTCTATGAATCACGTGCTTTCCATGACAGTATATAAGGGCTCGGGGCAACGATGCAACATACTACAAAACACATACGCACTAACATCAGGATTTGATTTCACTTTCCTTTTTCAGAATAAGTTATAAAAATGCTAAAAGAGTCATGAATTCAGAGAAACAACTTATAGTGGCAGCACGTCTTTCACTGAAGTATTTATACTGCTGTAAGTCCTTGTAAAGTTCTCCTTTGGCAGCATACTAAAATATCAAACAAACTTTTTTCTGCAATGATCCCATTTCCAATGTTAGTTTGCAACAATGTGGTTCCAATAAGTAAGACTGGTACAAACAAATATCACTTAGCAGCAAAATACCTGATCATCTGTACAGGCGCCAAATATTGGGATGTCGAAGATGACTTTGTATTTCAACTTCGCGACGAAGCTAATATTTAACCTAAGACTGTTGCAGCTGACTCTTAAAGAGAACGTGCCACTATATGATTGCTCTGTTTCAGGAATAAATAGAGATCAAATAACTGTGTACACCACTGAAAGCTCGACGACCTCATCATAATCAACAAAAATCAAGTACCAGAACTATAATACCAGCTACGAAAACTTATCATAAGCAAATCATTTCCCCCATCTTCATTTTCGCTAAAAATTGATGAAAGTCGTAAAATGTAATATCAATAGCTATGGAAAATGAAATCGGTACACACCCAATCGAGTTCTTAGACAACATAATCAACAAGATATGAGCATCCAAGATTGTAATATCAGCTAAGACTAAACAACACAATACATATTAATCCTATAGCAAAGAATAAGACTCACCCTTTTCTCTCTAGCCAAATAGACATGACAAACTTTCCCCGACCGAGTGGCTTTCCGATACGGAAGTCACTCAGGGTCCATCTCTTTGTCTCCGTCGTTGCCCAAACCTCTGATGACCCCTGGCAAAACCAAAATCACCAATTAGCTCTCAAAACCCATAAAAAACTAACAAAATCGAGCCTAGATTCCTTAAATTAATTTTCTAGGGTTCCAAATCCTAAAATTAAAGCCTCTAAATCAAGCTTAGAGGATAAGAAAAGGAAAAGAAACCCATGTTTTCTACATCTGAGAGGAGGTGCTCTAACTCATCAAGTCACTTGAGGACAACAATAATGACCCTCTCTTATGGGCTCTCCAGCTCAGCTCCAGCCTCAACTCTGCCGCTGTGCCCTTGCCGTCTGTCGAGCTCGCTCATATTCTTGTCTCCCACATCTACTGGTCCCACCACGTGCCTATCACGTGGAAGTTCCTCGAGAAGGCTTTGACAGTCAAGATCATACCTCCTATGCTCGGCAATGCCCACAAAGAAGAGGAGTGAAGCGGAAGAGAAAAATGACCCTCCGAGTAGAATAATCAAATTCGGCAAGATCGAGAAAGCGATTGGTTTAGAGCAAGAGAGGGAACGTAGTGTGTGGTGAGAAAATGGATAAGCTGATCGGATTGAGAGCAAAGGGGGTAGCAAAGATCGATGGAGAACCGTAAACTGAATATCCAATCAGATCGAGAGAGGCTGAGAGCAAATGAGAGAGGGAGAAAGAGAGAGAGAGAGAGAGAGAGAGAGAGAGAGAGAGAGAGAGAGAGAGAGAGAGAGAGAGCTGAGGCTATTAGGTTTAGGTTTGGCTTGTGTGGTGAGAGCAAAGGGGGTAGCAAAGGGGAGAAAATGGATAAGCTGATCGAATTGAGAGCAAAGGGGGTAGCAAAGATCGATGGAGAACCGTAAACTGAATATCCAATCAGATCGAGAGAGGCTGAGAGCAAATGAGAGAGGGAGAAAGAGAGAGAGAGAGAGAGAGAGAGAGAGAGAGAGAGAGAGAGAGAGAGCTGAGGCTATTAGGTTTAGGTTTGGCTTGTTTGGTGAGAGGAGAGAGAGCTATCACACAGGCCACACGCTCGAGAACAGTGAGGTGCAAAATGAATAGTAAATAGTAGAAACCCTTGAATGTTAAATTGTAAATGTGCGTGTGTGGGAGCAAGAGAAATTAATATCCTGATGTGCATGGCCGGTATTAAGGCTTTATCCAAACTAATATAATTGTCACAAACACAATAGCTCTCATATAGACAGACACATACGAAACTCTCCCGAGAGCTTGTCCATAGTTCTCTCCCGAGAGCTTCTCCATCTAGCTCCCATACTAGAGTTTAAACCCTAAAGTCTTATATCTTCCTATCGTTCCTTTTCATCCCTCCTAGCTTATCCCTTTAGCTATTATCTTCAAATTTGGCTTTCCCTGATTATCTACCACTTTGTTTCATTGATTTTCTCAAGAGTTATTCTTTCAGCCAACTTCTGGGTGGTCAGTGGTTTCCTTCATTGCTTTTATCTATGTTTACTCGTTGAGACTTATCTTAGTTAGCCTGAGAAGAGTACTTACATCACTTCACCTCTCCTTTAAATGCTTACCATACCTTCCCATGGCTATATTACGTTGAAGTTATTATGAAGTTACATCTCATTACTAGGAAGTAGTGATCATATCTCACTGGCAAGACTTCACCTTATTGTGTGAGTTAACTCTGGTTTCACTAGCTCAAGGACGACAACCACGATCTACACCTTTTGAATTTTGCCCTGCTTTTTCTGTCCTTCTTACCTCCTTCGTGCCCTATTCCCCTCCACAGCTTCCCCATGCATTCGTTTAAGCTCACCAAACTCCACTTACTTCCTTTTATGACAAAATCGTTTTGTAAGCCTTATCCTAAGATCTCCATACCTCTATTTAACACTAATCATGCTGACTCTTTCTTCTCATTCAATAGTGGACTGAGAGAATACTACTTCCTACTCAGACATTCTCTGTTTTTGCTTACCTCCAATCACTTGCCATCTAAAAGAAGTCTCCCATTTCGCTTTCACCTTCCTTTTTCTGATTCCATGGATCCTCCACAACAGCAAAACCAAAATGACATTGTCATTGACTTGGTTGGTGCTGACCCTCCACAAGCCCTACCAAATCAGATTGTTGCCCATATCATTGTGGCACATCCACCTAATGTGAATGTTGTTATTCATGTACTCACTCATGCTTGGGAAGGTTTTGGCATGATTATCATTGAACGTCTCCATAACAACAACACCTATGAGGTCATTGCAGATGAGGACACTGAATTTGCCATTTGCAGTTGGAGTTCATGGTCGGTTATGGTTTCTTGGTCACCACTCATCTTTGGCTGGTGGCGGAACGCCTTATTGATCTTCATTTCTACCTTGTTGTTGTTTGGGTCCAAGTGCATGGCATCCCTAGGGGTCAGATGATGATCAAAAACACCCGACGCATTGGAGTCTAAGCTGGACACCTCTTAGCTATTGAGGACCCGACGCATCCCCTTCAATGGCATACGTTTTTTTAGTGCTCAGGTACACTTTAACACTTTTAACCCTCTTATTCCGAGCTTCTGGTTTCAACGTCCAACGATTTGGGCGTAGTTTTGCTACGAGAGAATCTCCACCTTCTGCATCCATTGTGGCCTACTAGGGCACCTGGAAAGGTCATGTAGCTTCCTGGCTCACTACAGTCGCCACCAACTTGGCCCTAACATGATGACCCGCATGGCTAGGGCTTATAAGCCTCCTCACAATATCATCGAGGATTTTGCATGAGAGAACTTGCTACCCTTGGCCATTGTTCCTCCTTCTATTGAAGAGGTCATTGATGACAATCTTATGATGGATCATATCATTCCTGACATGGCTTTCCCTACACCTCCAAACTCTCCAGTTCACCCATTGCAATTACAAGCTGATTTCAACCTATTCTCAAAGGCGGAGGCTCGTAATAGAACTATGTACTCCATCATTCAACATGCCTTTCCTTTTAACATGACTCACAGTGACAGAGTCATTCTTAAGGTGGCTAGAGCTGATGAACCCGCCCCTACTTCTAGCATAATTGCTTCTAAGGGAACTATTGAGGTGTTGAAGATCAATCCCTCTTTCGACCAAGCCCAGCAAAATTCTAGTAATCTATCCATGGTCTCTGGGCCTAATGCATGCAAGGGTAGAGGTTTGGCCCATGAAGAGGCTGATTATCTACCTAGCACATGTGCTGCCTCTTCTTCCACGATGATGTCCGACCCAGTTCTTCCCCAAACCCAAACTCTGCAAATTCCGGTTATCACTCATCAGGAGTATTTGGCGATGGCAGAGCATCCGGTGACTCTTCCCCAAACCAATGAAGTGGGCATTTCTGCCTATTTGCAACTTATTCGTTTGAAGTGTGCTTTGGTGGAGAATGTCATGGAGCAGAACCCTGTTCTTTGTGGAACTCCGAAGTGGCGACGCCGTAACCAAAAGGGCTCAAAATGTTTGGAGGTTTTGGCTGAGGTCTCTACTCCTCATGTAGTGCCAAAGAAGTTTACTCTAACAAAACCTCGAACTCGATCTTCAAACAGACACAAGAACAAGTTAACTAAGGTTCAAGGAACTCGAGGTCATGAAACTATTTATGCTCAGAATGATATACCCATCATAGCTCTCACTATTCTGGAATCCAACACTAGGTATGTTCCAGATCTGTATCTCGCTGAAGCAGTTATGCTTATTCTGGCAATTCCCTCGAAAAATATGTCCCTGGAAGAAAATATAGCCATGTGGGACCAAATACTCACTCCATGGAAGACAACCCAATCCAAGCCAATCCTATGAGTACTCGTATTGTTTCTTAGGTCTCTGAGACTACTTCACCTATTAAGCATCTCACAAACTAGGAAGCTAGCTCATCTTCTACTTCTAAATTTGAGACTTTGCTTGTTGAGTTTGCTGGAAAACCCACAACCTCTGACACTGGTAACAGTGACTAGCCAAAAGCAGTCACCTAGTCAGAATGAGAGTTATCTCTTGGAACTGTCAAGGGCTTGGGCCTTCCCTGACAAGCAGCTCTCTATTGTAGCTATGTAAAAGGAATCAGCCAAACATTTTGTTTCTGATGGAAACTCGTCAACCAGAAAGTGTCCTTCTAAATTGGCAGGGTAAGTTATGCTTTGATAACCTCTTTGTTGTGGACCTTGTTCACACGGGAGGAGGTCTAGCAATTTTGTGGAATACATCGGTTCAGATCTCTTTCATTTCAAGTTCTATTTATTATGTTCACTCTTATGTTTGTTTCCCCAGGAATCTATTTTGTGTAATGTTACTTGAATGTACGATAACCCTCATATTAATGAAAAATCTTCCTTTTGGTGTTCTGTTTATACCCTACTTTTACCCTCTAATATTGCTTGGATATGTTTGGGTGATTTTAACGAATTACTTTGGATATCCGAAAAATGGGGTGGTAATCCTCATCCTACTTGACGTCTTAATCTTTTCCGTAATTTTTTACTTAAGTCTAATCTCCAGGACCTCATCTTTAATGGCCCCGCCTTTACTTGGTGTTGTTACCAACATGGATCCTTGTTAAAAAAAAGAAAGACTTGATCGTGTTCTCGGAAACCCTGCTTGGATGACCTCGTTTCCCCATTCTCAGGTTTTCCATCTTGATCGTATGGGATCTGACCACTGTCCCGTTATGTTGGATACTATTCTTGCGCAATTAAAAGCTCCTCGTATGTTCAAGTTTGAACAAATGTGGCTTACTAAAAATAATTGTGCGGATGTTGTCAAAAATAGCTGGAACTATTTCCCAGGCCCGTCTCCTGCTTCCCGATTAATGAGTAATCTTTACTCTTGTCATGTCGCTCTGTTAAGTTGGGCAAAGGTTTCATTCCCTCATACTAAGAACCACTTATCGACTCTACATTCTGAGTTGCTCACTCTCCAAAATAGCACATCTCCTGACTCTGTGGAAATTTTTTATGATGTTACTAATAAAATTGCTACTATTTGGAAACTTGAAATATTTTGGCAACAACGTTCAAGAATTAATTGGCTCTCTTTGGGTGATGAGAACAATGATTTTTTTCATCACTCTATCCTCCAATGGAGACAATATAACAAAATCCTAAGACTTAAATATTACAATGGCAGATGGAGGAAAAAAGAAGCTAATATTATTTTCCATTTAAATTCTCATTTCCATTCCGTCTTTCAGGTTGAACCCTATTCCCAGATGTCGGAGGCTCTTAGCTTTGTGGATTAATTAGTTACTATAGAGATGAATTCCTCTCTTCTTAACCTGGTTGATATTTCTGAAGTCAAGATTGCTATTTTCGAGCTTGGTGGTCTAAAAGCCCCGGGCTCTTATGGTTTCTCCGGAATTTTTTATTAGCACTATTGGAGCATTATCAATGATGTGATTTTTAACATTGTTTCCGATAGTTTGGTTTCTGGGTCTGTTTTGGCCTCCATGAACCATACTCATATCGTTCTAATTCTAAAAGTTCCCAATCCTACATCCGCTGTAGATTTTCGTCTGATTGGTTTATGCAATTTCTCTTTAAAAAATTGACTCTAAAGTCATTGCCAATTGTATGAAGCCCTTTATGTCTAGCCTTATTTCCGAGAACCAATCAAATTTTGTTGGTGGCTGGCAAATCCATGATAATTTAATCATTGCTCAT
Source organism: Geum urbanum (assembly GCA_946800695.1). Classification (NCBI taxonomy): domain Eukaryota; kingdom Viridiplantae; phylum Streptophyta; class Magnoliopsida; order Rosales; family Rosaceae; genus Geum; species Geum urbanum. Next base: position 33,051,007 of record OX327012.1, read on the forward strand.
GAAATGTTTCATCAAATTAAACTCCAGAATTCTAATGATGAGGGAAACTTGGCTATGAAGCTTGATATGTCAAAAACTTATGATATAGTTCTTAGCCTTTTCTAGAAGTTTTTCTTTTCAAAATTAGTTTTGACCTAGGGTGGGTTCGCCTTATCATGACTTGTGTTCGATATGTGTCTCTTTCTATTCTTGTGAATGGAAAGCCTAGTCATTTTTTCACTCCATCTCGAGGCATCCGCCAAGGGGATCCCCTCTCTCTATATCTCTTCCTTTTTGTCCATGATGTTCTCTCCTCCATGACTAATAGGATGTGCAACTCTAATCTCCTTCAAGGAATCTCTGTGGGTCAAAACGGTCTTGTAGTTAGCCATCTTCTCTTTGCTGATGACTCCATCTTCTTTCTTAAAGCGAATCTAGCTAACTGCGAGATCTTCTCGGACATAATCAAAACTTACTTTCTAGCTTCGGGACAGCAAATTAATCATCACAAATCTTCCCTATTCTTCGGTCCTAATATCCATCCCATCATTTTCCACCCGCTTAGCGTTGTTCTATAAATGAAGGTGGTCTGGGACCCTGAGAAATATCATGGTCTCCCGACGGTGTGGGGACGCTTTAAAGTAGCCGCTCTTGGTTACATTAAGGAGCAAGTATTAAAAAAAACTTGCTAACTCGAAATCCTTCTCTATCTCTTTTGCTGGTCAGGAGGTTCTAATTAAATATGTTGTGGCTACTATCCCAGCCTATCCTATGTCTTGCTTTAAATTCCCAAAATCTACTTGTTTCCAGATAAATTCGGCCATGACAAATTTTTTGTGGGGTTCCATAAATTTCTCGGCTATCTATTGGAAGAACTTGAACTCTCTGTGCAACTCAAAAGATGTGGGAGGTTTCGAGTTTTGAGATCTTGAGCACTTTAATGATGCCCTCCTAGCCAAGCACTGTTGGAGATTAATTTATAACCAGGATGCCCTCTGGGAAAAGGTCCTTAAAGCTATATATTTTCCTTTGAAATCCTTCTTCGAGGCCACCAAAGGACTGCCCCTTCTTGGGTTTGGTCTAGTATTTTTGGTGTCAGACATATTATTTTGAAGAAGGCTATTTGGCAGATTGGAGATGACAATTTTTTGAACTTCTGGAATGAAAATTGATTACCTTCTCTGGAAACCAATCATCTTTCTGATATTCAACACACCCCTAATCCTAAAGTTGCTGATTTTATCGACTTTGAATTTCAGCAATGGAAGCTGGATATGATTGTCCCTACACCCCCCCCCCCCCCCCCCCCCCCTAGAGTACTACTATCCATGTAATTCCCATCATTTACCCTCCACCTCTTGATAGGTTAATTTGACCTATTGAAAGTCACGGTCAATATAAGGTCAAATCTGGTTATCGTTATCTTCATGATCTTCATTCTCAAATTCCAAAACTCTCATCTGTACCATTCACGTTTCACTCAGCCTTGTTTTTGGAAGCTCACTATAAAGATTAAGTGCCTTCCAAAAAATCAAGATGTTTCTTTGGAGAGCTATTTTCGATTGCCTCCTAACCAAATGCAATATTTTTCGTAGACACATTAGCAGGTCGGACTTATGCCTTATTTTTCATAATGCGCCTGAAACTATTGAACATATGTTACTGGCCTGTCCTTGGACTAGAGGGGTCTAATTTGGGCACCCACTCAGAATTCGCTTTAATCTTTCGAAGATTTTCTCCCTGGACAAGTGGTTGGATCCTTTTCTCCAGACCATTAGAGTTGATTCTGTAAATGCACATAATATTGTAACTAACATTTTGTTCATTATCTGGCATATTTGGAAACACGGGTGCTCCTGTGTGTTCGATCACCTGGATCCTTGCCCATCTTTGGTGATAAAAAAAACCTCATTCTTCTGCGATGGAATACATTCATTATCCTACTCCTGGTAGGAATCTGGTCACCTGTTCCCATGATGCCCGGCCAAACCCTACATGGGTCCCCCCCTCCAGACAATCTTTTTAAGTTCAATACTGATAGGGTCTGGAACTCTTCCACCCTGCTTGGGGGCACCGCCGTTGTTATTCATAATTCTGATGGCCATCTTATATCTGGTTCTGCTAAATCCACCCATGCTCTCTCCACGACATCAATTGAAGCAATGGTTATTATTGATGGGCTAAAATGGCCTCTTTCTTTAAACATCACAACTTTTCTCATGGAATCGGACTCGCTCCAGGTCATCTCGATAATCAAGAATCCCAGGCTGGCCTCTAATTGGACAACTGCTCCCCTCATTGCTCAAATCGTCACTATGATTCTGTTTTTTACTAAGATTCACTGGTCTTGGACCAGCAGATGTGCCAATTATGCCGCTGATTTTGTTGCGGATTTAGCTTACAAGAGGATGTGTCCCTTTGATTGGCTTGTCAATCTGCCTTCTTCTTTATCTTATCTTTTACTTTTTGATTCTCCCAACATCGTAACCCTTGATTCTGTTCTTGGCATTCATGATGATGGTGGTTAGGTTTTTTCCCGTAATCGAATTATCTTTTATGTAAAAAAAAAACTAATATAATTGTCACTCAAAACAATAATATTTTCGAGCGGTCATGACTATGTTGCAAGTGTAGACTTTTTGAAAGGACACTAATATCTCGACCCTAAATTAATTAGAAGATAATATAGTAAAAATATAATAATATTGGATGAGTTGGACCTTGTAAGTCTTCAATATTTAGACCTGATCCTATCCCTTTCTTGCGGAATGGACGAGATGAGACAAAGTAGTAAAAATCTGAATGTTGATCTCATCCCATCTCTCGTGGGATTGACTTGAGTTCAGAATTTGCAAAATTTGTACCAAGTTACACGTATGCTTGTACCATATTGAGCCACCTTAAAAGCTGTGGGCCACTTCCTAGTGAATAGAAAGGCTCAGAAACATAATAAAAGTAGGAAATCCATATTTTTGGCCCACCCGGCTCAAGCCCATGAAAGAGCAAGAGGAACAAGAAATGCTAGCAGCCATCACCAAGCCATGACATGCCAGAGCCAGGGCCTTATCGAACTTTGGTGTATAAATTATCTAAAACTTCTAAAAAGTAAAAGATCATGAATCCAATTAGGCTTGTAATACCGGCCTAGAGCCTATCAACCACCTCATAGGACAAGACCCTCAGACATTACATGTGCAACATCTCATAGAACAAGGCTGCCCGGACCGGCTCATTTTACAAGCTTAAATCCAACTATTTGAATCACCGGAGAAAAAAGTAACGTCCTACAGGTGTAAATTGCTAAAAGACTACGGGCAAAAATTCAAATCATACACCCCTCAACTTGCCTCAAACTACAACAAACGTCCTTAACAAAAACCCACCTGTTCGTGCAAGTGCCGCATCTGCATTTTGGAGCCCTAAAAAATCAAAACACAACTGCTCCAATTGTAGTAGTAGTCGCAGTTTGCCCCCAATTCGTTCCAGTTGCCCTAATTTCAGAGAGACCCACCGTTAAACTTGTAAGCGCTCGCTTTCTAAATCCTCTTACTTATTCAAATAGGCTTTTGACTTTTGTATTTACCCCCAATTCTCATCTCAAACGAAACTCTCAGATGAATTCGTTATGGTGATTTTATGTTTTCTACTTCTTCAGTGATCTGTAATTTTTGTTGTGATTGATTGTAAAGCTTTTGGCTTTGTTGAATTCGGGAAGGAAGTTTAGGGTTTTTGTACTTACTGCTCCAGTTGTCGTAATGTGGCTTTCTTTTTGCAAATTGATCCAGCTCTCTTTTATCAAGTTTCAGATTTTAGTTAAGTTTGGTGCTTTGCTGCCGTTGTTGGTGTTGAGTTTAATTTTCGCATGTATGAAATAGGCCAATCTTGTAACCAAAAAAATAAAATAAAATTGGCCAATAGGGTGTGGAAATAAATACTATGAAGTTTAGGATGTAAATTGGTTTTTTGAGACACTGTTAAGTTATAGATGAGACTATAGGATTCTGTAATTTGTGATTTGTTTTCTTTGTTCAGTATAACCTGACAATGTAATGGGTTGTTATTAGTGATTATATATATATATATATATTTTTCATTTTATACCAACAGTTTTTGATTATTATTCAGTTGTGGTGTGCTTCTGGATTTTTAAGTTGCCAGAATCAGTTGATTACTTGTGTGGCTCACTTGGTTAGCAGTGAGATTTTGCTTTTGTGATATTGTTTCTTGTCGTTTCCCTATTAAGTTTGGCCTTATAAGTCAGTATGTAATTGTTCCATTAAAGGAAAATGCAGGCAGCAGTGTTATTCGTATGTTATTTGTCAATACAAACTTAATATATGCCATATAGTGCTAAATGTGGACAGTTTCTAATTGAGATTAACAAGGACAAAACAAATATATTGTAAGGCTTTCTGTTGGGAGAATTGAGAACTGGCGTGAGTGATTGTGTCAAAGACTGACACTTTTGATGCTAAAATTTCATTTCTTCTTATGTTTGTAGTTCATAGGCCTCTAATTGGTCTCAGCTCTGGAATCCTTACTAAGCTGGCAGGGCTCTACCAGATGTGACTTGTGAGTAATGGAAACATTGATGGTTGAGAATTTCTCATGGGCTACTGCTGGCTTTGGTTCTAACTCTGGTTTATCTTGTTTAGGAAGCATACTTTGGGGGGATTCTATGTTTACTTTCGTTGGGTGCACAAGTAGATCAATTTGAATTATTTCAACCTCCAGATCACTAATGGAGTGCAACAAAGAAGAGGCCATTAGGGCGAAGGAGATTGCTGAGAAAAAAATGGAAAGCAAGGATTTTGCAGCGGCACGTAAGATTGGTTTGAAGGCACAACAACTCTATCCTGATCTTGAGAACATTTCTCAGATGCTTATGGTGTGTGACGTGCATTGCTCTGCTGCGCAGAAATTGTTTGGGTGTGAAATGGACTGGTATGGCATTCTTCAGATTGATCAGAAAGCAGATGAACTGACAATTAAGAAGCAGTACAGGAAGTGTGCCCTTCAACTTCACCCAGACAAAAACAAATTTTCTGGTGCTGAAGCTGCTTTCAAGTTAATTGGAGAAGCTCAAAGAATACTTTTGGATCGTGAGAAACGTAATATGCATGACCTGAAACGCAGGGCTTCTCTCAATAAAACAGCTGTGCAATACCGACCCCCAGCTAGGGCGAGTTGGACTTCAAATGTTTCAACCAACAGAAGCAATCTTGCTGGCATGAATTTCCAAAACAACCGGCCACAACAGCAGCCGACCCAACCAAAGAATGCACAGTCCACTTTCTGGACTACGTGCTCATTTTGTAAGAAGCAGTATCTGTATTACAGGGATACTCTGCACAAGTCTGTTGCCTGTCAAGACTGCAAGAAGTTCTTTGTTGCATATGAGACTATTGCACCACCGACAACCAGTTCATATCAGCAGGCAAAACCCCAGTGTATTAGCAAGGTCGAAGTGAGATCTCAGGGGAATGGTACTGTTGAAAAGTCTAAATCTAAGTCATTTCAAAAAGGTGGTCAGAAAGCAGGTTGCGCATCTGGTATTGGGTCAGAAAAGGTGAATCGAAAGAGAGACAGGAAACGTGTAGTAGAAGCCAGTGAAAGCAGCAACACTGAAAACAGCACAGACTCTGAAGAAGACATAGTCATTGATAAGGATGCCGTTCATCAGGGATATTTTCGGGATGGGCAACCTCGGAGATCTTCACGGAGTAAGCAGAAGGTATCGTATAAGGAAAATATGAGTGACGATGATGATGATGATATTCCCATATCAAAAAGGGAAAAGCGTAGTGGATCATCCTGTGCCACTGAAGAAGGCAATGAAGATGCTTCTAAAGAGGAGGAATCTAAAATGGATAGCCAGACTGAGCCTGCTTCTAAAACCAAAGCTCATGTGGAAAATTTGAAGCGGACAAAAAGTGAATCTTTTGGAGATTCTTTGAAGGTTCAGGAAGAAAAGACTATGAATGTACCAGAATATAATAAAGTTAATGACAACTCCCAATCAGATACCCACCAGGGTGATCCAAAGGTCATCAATTTGGAGGGTGAACATATGCCTGGACCTACTGAATTTGAAGTTCCAGACCCTGAATTTCACAACTTCGATGCAGAAAAATCTCTGGAAAAGTTTCAGATTGGTCAGGTATGGTCATTATACAGTGATGAAGATAGCTTGCCCAAATACTACGGGCAGATTAAAAAGATTGAATCTAGCAAATCAGAATTGAAGATTTTGGTTGCATGGCTTGAATGTAGTGAGCTACCAGAGGGATCAATTGAGTGGCGTGACGAAGAGATGCCTATTTCTTGTGGCAGATTCAAGGTTAAGAGGAGTCCAATCCAGGATTATGACTCTACCTTGTCCTTTTCACATCAGGTCATAGTATTTCAAGCTGGTAGGAATGAATATGATATCTATCCCAGGATAGGCGAAGTTTGGGCATTATATAGGAACTGGACTCCTGATATGGTGACCTCTGGCTTGGAAACCTGCGAGTATGATATAGTCGAAGTGTGCAAGGAGGATAATTTGCAAAGAAAGGTATTTGTTCTAGAGCGTGTGGATGGTTTCAATGCAGTTTTCAAATTTAAAATGGAAGGAGGATCAGCTGAAATTATGAGTATCCCCCATGAGGAGCTTCTCAGGTTTTCTCACCAAGTTCCTTCTTTCCGGCTAACAGATGAGAAGGGTGGCAGCCTCGCAGGCTGCTGGGAAATAGATCCTGCTGCAATGCCTGTCCGATACTTCAGTAAAAGCTGACGGCCCCGTGCCTTAAATTGCATATGCAGCACTCATCCAATACCTCTCAAGATAAGAGGCCTTGTCAGATTGCTGATGCGAAAGTTGGAATGATCTGGGAGAAGCTTACAATCAATGTATAAAGCAGGATGCCTATTTTGATTGATCAGTGTACTCGGAGGTGAGTGGATGCTCCCAGATAGTTTTTGTGCAGCTCATCGGTTATTATGCTCTTGGTGGAGGGAGTGGGAGTTGGATCAATGCTGGTTTCACTAATGTAACATTTTGAACTTTTTGTTTATTGATCTGATCCCCTTTAATCTTTGGCAACTGATTGATGAAGTTGCTGAGAGTGAGGGGAGATGTTGGAATGCTGACCAGCAATGAACTTTTTTAGTGTTGGGGATGTCATTATTCCTATAAACTTGTATTATTTTCGGGTGTTGAAAAACTCACAGTAGCATGCCGTCAATGCTTTCATTTATTTGTAGCCTTACTTGCTCTCCCAACAAGTATTGCAATTGCATATATGGCTGCAAGATGCTTATTCTGGGTGAATAAGTTCCAATCGAGTTTTATAGCATGTCTAATTGCCTATGCCATTCTGGTCTCGGAGGATAGTGATAATACCTTCTCTCCTCCATAAATAGAGTTGTGACAAGGGCGGGAAGTGGAAGCAAGAAGACGACGAGGTCTTCCGACGGTATTTACAAATGTAGAGCAATTGTTAGGGTACTGTCTTCTTTTGACGAATGTGAAATGCTCTAATTATGCATTATCGGTTGGAACTTAAATTGGGGACGAGGTCTTCTAATTGTATTTAGATTTGTAAGAGTAACATATTATTGAAGCTGTTTCTAACTCTCTATCTGGGTTAGTTTGTAGCAGAAATAGTGTCAAGTGATTGTAATTCTGATACTAAATTGGAATAGCACAGGTTATCCAATCTATCGAAATTCTGATACTAAATTGTAAGAAAAAGTGATTGTACATAATGAGGTGGTAAAAATAATTGTGGCTTGGCATTCTCGCTTTGGGTGCGAGAGGTCGGGAGTTCGATTCTCCGAATGCCCCTCAAAGCGCAGCAGACATTTCCCTCCACTCTCTCTCTAATCTTTACTTAAATTAATCTCAGCTTTCTTCTCTGAAATTTAATTTAGGGTTCCGCCGCCGATTACGAAACCCAGCCCTTCGATTCTCCGATTTCCACCCCTCCCCACCACTCTGGTAAGTTTCTCTCTCACTTTGATTACCGTATATCTCAATAATAATATACTAGTTTCACAATACCAGTGAATTAGTCGATGTACTAGTTTCTCTGCTTAAAGATCAATTCTTTCCTGTTACTGTTGTTGCGAAAGGCAAAGATGACTGCGGCCAAGGGGACCAATTCGTGGGAGAGACTGAGCCAATTTTCGACGAAGAAGATGGATTTGATACACTACCGGTGGTGACACCCAACTGTTGGATTATGGTGATGATGATGACGCCAACTGCATTGCGGGGATGGAGGTGGAAGAGACACAGGTAGTGGATTTGGATGATCGAGTTGTCAGTGGTAGTGAAGGGGAGGAGGATGAGGAGGATGCTACTCGAGTGTTAAACGTCGGTGAGGATGTGGCCAAGGAGGTGGAAAGCCGCAGCCACGCTGATGTTTGCGGAGATAGTGAGAGAGGGTTAATGCAGCAGCAAGCTAGTGGATTGGTCAGTCAAGAACATAATGCAGGTGCCATATCTTTATATACTAGTTTAAGAATGTTAAGTGTTTTGATTGTTGTTGCAATGTGTAATGGTCTTGCTTGTGTCTAAAACCAAACAATGTGTAAACAAATAGGTAAGTTAATTCGATGCTGGGAGAGAAAATAAAATACATTGTTTGGTGGAAATTCCTGCCATATTGTTTATTATGGGCTAGTTGTTGAAAGTAAAGTTTGGATTTTTGTCTTGTGGGGGTACATGTTTCTACTGCAACACCTGTGGTTGAAGAGTCCCCAGAACTGAAACCTGGTATATGTTCTTGCTTCATCAAGGAATTCATCTTTCCAAAATAGAAGCTGTATTGTAGTTTATTAATTTGCCAGTATGAATAGGCATGTTCTGAGTTTTGTTATTTCACTCTTCTATTTTCCCATGTCATTGTGGTTGCAAGGCCTGAAATTATATTGGCCAACAGACTTGATTATTGAAGAAAGAATTTTCTGAAATCTATTATCTCAATCTTTGGTATATATTTATGTCTGCCTCTTTTCCTCAGGATCTGTGCATATGCATTTCACTTCAGTCCGTGCAGCATCTTTGCGGGCCTCCGGTCTAGCAGCTCGTACAAACAGTGGGTCTTGTCCTGTTCCAAGCAGTAATCCTTCTGTGGAGAAAATTACAACCATAAGTGGAGAGGAATTTGATAAGGACAATGATCAAGGAAGATATGATGACAAAACTAAGAGTTCCAGGGTTGGTAGTTCAACAGTGAGAAAACTTTTCACTGAGGATTCAGATGCCGAAGACGAGGGTTTTTCTTGTGACATTGATAGTGCTGTAGGAGGAGAAGACTTGTTCCAGGTCCCTTGTGATTTGGCCGGGTTAAGCTATGTTGATTTTCAAGAGCCTGGTGAGTTGTCACAGGCTAATGCACTTAATTTTGTGGAGAAGTTCCTTCAAGATAATGCTGAGGTGTTTGATATGGAAGGTGATTGCAGAAAGAGCACGATGAAAAGTTCAAAAGTTGTCTCAAGTGCAAAGGGGCCACAGAAATTGACGAAGAAAGCTAATGTTATAAGCATGATTACAGATGCAGGCATTTATGAGTGGGATGAGAATCGTGAGGATGAAGGAGGAGGTGAACTGTTTCGCCGAAAAAGGATGGACTTTTTTAGTGGTGGAAATCATGGGTTGAAATCTCTTCCTCAACCTCGGAAGGCCAAAAGAATCAGAACGGATGGGCTGATTGATAGCAGCCAAATAATAGAGGGAAAGAATAAGAAAATTGGTGTAGTTCATTCTGATTCCAAATTGTTGGTGAAAGATTCTAAAGCCAATGAGATGGAAAATGACGATGAAATGAGACTAAAAAAGAATCTCACCAGTGAGTTCGATGAACAGTTTAACATCTGCTCCACCAAAGAACAATTGGATGCTAATGGTAGTGAGACCCAGATGCCTGAAAATCTAAATGTAGGTCCTGATACTCAAATTGCTGCTGAAGCAATGGAAGCCGTATTTAACGGTGCCAGTTTTGATGCTATCCAGACAAATTCACCTGAAGGTTTAATTGGAGAAAAGACGAAAAATTGTTCGAAGAATCCTCTTTCTCGAAAAAGATCAAGCCCTTCGGATGCAGGGTTTGATAATTGGGAAGCACGACTAGCAAAGAAACCAAGTAGGGTTTATCCCGAGGCAAGTAATGGTTTCTCAAATACAGCTCTGGAACATTCTAAGAATTCAAGTCAGCCAAATGCATTGGTGATAACAAAATCAAGGAAGACCAAGTCACATGTTGAAAATCATGGGAATATCAAACGGAGGAAAATCATGGAGAAATTACCTTCTGTTACAATTGATCAAATGAGAGAAGGGTCTAAGAAACAGCATCCACAACATGGTATTGGTACATTTATACCCATTGCACTTCGAACTAGATGGTCTATGCTGGTGAATCAGTTGAATGAAGCTGACATTGCATCGCGTGGTTGTGAAGAGGAGTTAAACATTGTGACTGTGGATGTTGCTAGTTTACATGAGGATAAAAAGTTGAATGCAAAGTCTTCAAAACAGGGTCCCAATCAAGCTAGCGGCATTGGAAATATAAAACAAAACCAACATGAGCATGTAGATGTTAATTCTAAAGCTGTTGGTAATGGTATCGAATTGGATAGGTTACGCTTTCCTAGAGGTCGGAGATCTCGTCGCATTTTGTCTAGCAAGATTTGTGGTCCTGATGGTCAGTCTGATCCATCTGTTCTACCAAACAAGTTTGGAAAATGTGGAACTAGTCACAAGAGGTCTGAAGATGCTAGAAGCACAAATGGCGATGAAAAGTTTAGAAGGGAAACACGATCTTCTGCACGTAGATCTCTGCTAGACAAGAATTTGGAAGGAAACTTTGCTCAGCAAAGTTTAGAGGAAGGAGGCTTCGGTGATGTTTCCCTACATTGTAGTTCTTCTCATTGGGAGGGGAAACAGTTATCTAAGAATATTGCTGGGGAAACAGCTAGGTTGCCTGACAAGTTCAGTGATGCAAATCCATCTTCTGTTAGAATGAGAGAGAAATCTCCAAGAAAGAAAGGTGGCTGTCAACAATCCGATTCAGTATGTACCACTCCAGTTAGCACTACTAAGGTGGCTGTCAATGATGCATCTCCTGTTTGTATGGGTAATGAGTATTTCAAGCAGACATGTGAAAGGAGCCTATTAAGGCCAAGCCTTATGAAAGAACTCCGTGACTTAAGTCCACATGAGCCTGAACCAACTTCAACATCAAAGGATTTAAGGAGGAGGAGGAGAGACATGACCGATGTTCGAGTATTATATAGTCACCACTTGGACGACGACATAATTAAGCAGCAGAAGAAGGTACATAGTGAATTCACTTGGCTATTCAAGCTGGTTTGAAGTAATCTGATCTTTTGTTGTTTCTTTTTTAGGTTTTGGCTCGTCTAGGGTTTTCTGTTGCCTCTTCTATGACAGATGCCACACATTTCATAGCAGATCAGTTTGTGCGAACGAGGAATATGTTAGAAGCTATAGCTTGTGGCAAACCTGTGGTGACACATTTATGGATAGAGAGCTGTGGACAAGCTAACTATTTCATTGATGAGAAAAATTACATACTAAGGGATACAAAAAAGGAGAAGGAGTTTGGCTTCTGCATGCCAGCTTCATTGACAGCATGCCAGCATCCACTTTTACACGTAAGTGCTACTTTAAATGTTGGTGTCACTTGATCATGTTTACTTGCATTTCGTACTAACATGGGTACTGCGGGGTCGGAAAGTCTTCATCACCCCAAACACAAGACCTGGTAAAGAAATAATTTTGAGTTTTGTCAAAGCAGTCAATGGCCAGGTACAGTCATATTTCATTTTCAAAGTGCCTCTTTTTTTTTTTGCACACACGTAATTATACATGCACACAGATAACTGTTCCTTTGCACCCACACCGGTAATTTTTATCCTGTTTTTGCTTAATTTCTTTTAACACTAGTTCTAGCAGACTTTAAGGTGAACTTGTTTGAAATGGTCATTAGGGAGTGGAGAGAATTGGGAGATCTGCTGTGATGGCTGCTAAAATTCCAGATAATCTGTTAGTCCTGTCATGCGAAGAAGATTATGAAATTTGTTTGCCTTTACTTGAAAAAGGTAAAGAGAAATCTATGCTGTTAACTGAAGTATGAAAAGAATTGGAAAATAGATTTTTCTGATACTGCTTTATGCTTGCAGGATCTGCAATTTACAGCTCAGAGCTGGTATTGAATGGGATTGTTACTCAGAAGCTGGAATTTGAAAGGTTGGTTACTAAAAACCAATGATTTTGTGCCAAATTGGTTTTGATTTTTTTGGGGGGGCCTTTTTATCTGTTACCCCTTTGTTTGTTTGAAGCTGATTTGGTAACTTTTTAATATAACATTGTATATCTTTGTGTGACAGACATCGCCTTTTTACTGATCAAGTGAAGAAAACCCGATCTACCATATGGCTGAGAAAAGATGGCAATAAGTTCCAGCCTGTAACAAAAATAAAATAAGGTCATCTGTTTATTCATCCGCTCTGAGAATTTCCGGTATCTCCTTCTTGGTCCCCCGCCATTTTCATCTTAGAAGGTATACCACAAATGAATGAGGTCAGCTTGTGATAGGTAGCTTCATTTGTCTTATATCCCTGATGTAGATAGTTTTCTGCTGCTCTATATAAGTGAAAATGTATAAATTTTTCATTTCCATGTACCACCCATATTGGGTTGATGTAGTCATGTAGATGTATAATAGCTTTTCTATCTTTCAATAAGAGTTTGGAAAGAGATGGTGAGTTATTTGAAGTCTACATATAGCCTTGACTAGTAATTCCATACTTGATGCCTTGGAGAGTTGTGAGTCATGTTTCTGGGTTCCTGCATAGTCATGAGACTTTCCTCTTTCTTTTTTTCCCCAAGTGATTTATTAGAACATGGCATTTGCATTCTGAGCTCTCAGCTCATGACAGAAGCAACGACTGCATCAGTGAAAAAGCAAACCACCAGAGGTACTATTAATAAAATGTAAACGCGGGATTCATTGATTACATTCAGTCACTGTAACATCATATTTTCATGCAAAGGACTTGTACACTGGATCAACTCTAGTAGTAACAAAATTTACTTGGAAGTGTTGATGATTGGCCAACACTGCTAGCCTTTATAGTACCAGTCTCAGTCATACTGGGCTAGAGTTGTTTTGAGCAACTTGAAGTCTCCAAGTTAAGTACTGCGTATACAATGAGTTGAGGCTCATGGATACCCCAAAACCCACCACCGAAGCAAGCAATATTGAATAAACGGCCGTGAGATGAAACTGGGAAAACAAATAATGAAAAGTATTATTCAATACTGTATCTTGAATATGTCCCTAAAGATTGTACAGATTTAAATCCTTTATTGGAGAGAACCACTCACCGTAGAATATAAAAGATGAACGGTGAGAGCTACTAGTCCAAACTCAAGAGCTGCATATGTCCATATATGCTCCTTGATTGCTGCTAAATAAACAAGAAACTAGTGAGACTGCTATAGTCTTATTAGGGGTGAAGACTTAATTTCTGAGAATCAAGAATACCAAGGACAACGGCAAATATGGATGCCAAGAGACCCAATGTAAATGCAAATGGAGCAGCAACCACAATTGCTCGAGTTTTCATGTCACGAACCTGCGTCATTAGAAAGAATAGAATTAGCATTGCCACGTTTGCTAGTGAAAACCAGCTACATTTTTTTTTTTGCTTGTTTCAACATATGCTCTTGGGTCTTGTATATCAACATATAAGATACTGCTGACATTCCCCACACAATGTCTTACAAAATGATTTTCTGTATACCCACTAGCATTACACTAATGATTTTGAGTTTGGCTACCATTTCATCAAGATTATTCATGACATGAACAAATTGTAAATTAGTGGAGTCAGAACTCTTGTTATTAAATTATCTTTCATAGAAGAATGGCATACCAGTAGTTGCTCAAGGAAAAAGAAGTAGCATATTGTGCTAATTAAGACCAGTAGCACGAAGTCCTGCCATGCACTGCACAACATACATCTGATTAGCCAAGGGTTTAATAAAAAATAAAAATAAAAGCAAGCTCAAGATAAATTAAACAAAAAGAAATGCATGAGATAACTGGATTCAGAAGTTAGATTTGAAGGTGACTTGCTCTGTAATTAAACTCTATAGAAGACATTATCAGCCCATTAATAGATCATTTGGGTTGACTGTTTCTTTTTTACTTCATACAAAACCAAATAACACATTAGTCATACCTCTCAAAATCACAAACCTATTAATGCTCACTCTTGTCTTGCCGGGGTTCTCTCTTAAAAAGATTCTTAGAAAGTACATGGACAGTGGCAACTCCACGTAGTAGGCTGCTTGGCTGCAGCCCCGTGAAAATCCTCGTATGCTCTTAGTTCCTTGGCCTTATAGTCTTGAGAAGTATTATCGACCAAACATTTTTAATCTTAAAAGAAAACCTTATACATATTAGCCCATCCCAATTTTTTATCCTGGATCTGCCACTGTACATGGACAGGTCCACGAAATACATAAAGTGGATATAATATTTACTATTTACTATTTTGAGATAAATGACCATCCACTTATGAGTTATGACTAAACGATCGTGGATGCATCATAATAAGTCATCCTCTCGAAATTCTTTAAACAAATAGGATTACTGTCCCATCATATTACCTTATTGCTTCTGGAGGCAAACTCTGTTGGTTCTGGTTCTCTCTGCTGGCCCTTTGAACAGGGTTCTGCACCCGAAGCAAGGTTACAGGTAAATTCTGAACCTCCTGTGCACATACTTCACATGTCCTGTTCCCCTTTGTGCTAAACCACTTAATTGCACACTCTTCATGAACAAGTCTAAGAGCACCTTTGCAACTGCATTCCATTTTGAGCGTATTTTGTTCTGCACATTCATCAAGACATATCCTGCATACTGCCTCTTCTTCAGGAATTTCTTCATCATCGGCCTCAGCTGGAACTGGAGTTATTTGATCTGATTTTCCAAAAAACAAAGTCGAAGTGTTATTCACAGTTAAATCATCTTCTATGATAATTCTGTCCTGAAATCTTTTGTATATGCCTCAAATGGTAAAGATCTATCTGCCCCTGACCAAAGATCAATGTGGAGCAGTTTCATTGAGTCTAATCTGTTTGCATAATGAGGAATGAGTGGTTATTTAGTTTGAGTAACGGGTGCTCAGAAAGTCAAAAGTCATGAAGTTCAAATATAGAAAGATCCATTAGTGGGGAGGGAAGATATGTGATCATATTGCTATTATAGAACAAATACAAATGACATAAATCAGCTGGGGCTGATACAAATCAAGGTTTAATATGAGTACATACCATCACTTGGATCTGTCTGAATATTCTCATTTCGAGCAGCAAAAGATACGGATCTGACAATCACAATATTTCGTCCAGGCACAGACAAGGACCTTGAAACCGTAGGCTTAACTTTCTGCACAAAATGAACCACAACCATGTTTGGTTCTGTCTTATCTCTAATCTAATGACCTCATTCAAAAGCTATTTTTATAGAGAATCAGCGCATGAGAAATCTTAAAGAAGCACAATTGTTCAGATCGACTTTTTTATTGACCTGAACCTCAATTATCTTATGTCGTGACTAAGAGGTACCTTGAATCTTGATTATAACATAAACAAGGTTTCATTTGTGAGTATATGGTTAGAACATAACAACATTTTTCTTTTCAAAAGAAGATGCCATATTAAATCTTCAATCTTGAAACATCTTGACACCTTCTACTCAGTTTTTTAAGAAAACAGTTCTCTCAAATGCATCTCATTATTACTTCTTATAAAAAACGACAGAACATAAGCATGTTTTGGCCCCAAATTCATATAAGCATGTGAAATCTCAAGAACTATGAACGTGGAAAATTCCAAATGGCATGGCCACTTACATGTGGTTTGTGTCGTTCATCATATGTCCTGGCAGAAACAGGTGTGGAAATGGATGGGGTGAAATTGGAAGCTGGTGTAACAGGAAGAGAGGTACATTTTTCCCAAGCAAATGCCGGTGCACTATTGGCAGTATTAGGACTTCTAGGAGCTGTTGTACTAGAGTCTGAGCTAAGAAGTGAACTTTTCTCACCATCTGGCAATGTACTTTTCTTTTTGAAGCTTAAAGCCCGGAACAAACCTCCTGAGAGTGAACTACCCTTAGACGAGCCTTGAGACTGGAGTAAACCCTTGCCGCTACGGCTAGTACCAAAACCCGCAAGCCTTGGGGGTATTTGAAGTGATATTTCTGGCCTCCTTCCACTATGTCCTGGTTCTGTACTTTCTTCCTGTATGGAGTTCAGATTCTGAACACCAGCCTGCATAAAAACAACTTACTCAGCACTTGGTCTTAAATTTTTGACATATCAAATCACCAATTTACAGTAAAATTCCTATATGATCTGCAAAATTCCAGCTCAAATGACTATATGATCTGCTTAATAAACTACAACGACTATATGTCTCCTCTGAAAGAAACAATGAAGCTGCTAAAGCAGTTTGACGAATCAAGACCAACAAATACTAATAAAGGAAAGGGACAAATTAATGTAAAGCGTTGCTTCAGTTACTCCAAATGAGGTCTTTGCCTTATTTGGCTTTATCACATATCTGAAATCCAACCACCAAAGCCTAAAAGTAACTAGGATCCATCTCTATCTAACAAAAGTAGTAGCCAAATATACACAGTAGGTAAATTAAAAAGGAAAAACTTGACTACCCATTTTGTCTTTTGACTTATAGAAGGGAGGGAACCCAGAAGCCCAAATCAACAACAAAACACAAGCCGCATCCACCCACTTCCTCCCAAACACAGCAATCCAAAAACACAAAGATCATCAAAACTTGGTAAGAAAAAAAAAAGGAAGCAGAAGAAAACAAGACCTGAGAAGGAGGAGCTTCAGCAGCTTCATTACTCACTGATTGAGCTGTTTGCATTGCCAAAACAAAAGGGTACCCAGAAAACAAGTGAAAGACTGAAACTTTGTAACAGCAGAGAGACTGGGATTGAAGCAGTGCTGGATTTCTGGAGGCGTATTTGTTTGATTCTAATAATTGAAGGAATTATTAATTATGTCATTATTTTATGTAGGAAATTAAGAAAGAAAGAGAATTTTAGAAGAGGACCCTGGTCGCTTTGTAATCAAGTCAAGCTTTCACTTGTCCATACTCGCGCCTGTGTTGATAAGATTTCATACTCGCTTCTCAGAGACCGACGAAGATTTCGTTTCAATGCCCAAAATGAAATTTATGACCAGCTAAGGTAAGATTCGGTATGTTATTGTTATGTGTTTTAAGCAAGGTAAAAATTTATGACCAGCTAAGATGCCAAGACACGCATACCAACTTTCCTGCCTTTGCACACGCGGCGATTTATTTCTCTCATATTCGTTGCTGAACTCTACCAATTATTGGTCAATTTTTGTACACCTTCAGATCTACTATTTCAACTGACGACAAGCTGGTGGCTTCTTCGCCGGAATTTGTATTCTCTAGAATGGAGGGGATCTAATGACCTCTGGACAACATAAGAGATCGAAAATGGAAGAATTCATTGTTGCTGATTTGAACTCTTTGCATATGAAAGAGCCTAGTGTGGTTGCTCCCTCCTCACCTCATGGGATGAAGATGTCTTATGCAAGTACGCTTCTTAGCCCCATCTCTAAGTATCATGACTCTATGGTTTCAGACTATGAGCTTACCGATGATGATTGTTCTATAACTATGGGTGAATATGGTGTTAATGTGTCTTTTTCTGTTCGTGTTCATGAGAAATTGGATTTGGAATGGCGTCATGTTGTTATTGTTAAACTAATGGGAAAACCTAATTTTACCACTTACTTTGACTTCATGCTTAAGGGTTTGAGGAGAAAATGACAGTTTAAGGGTGGTTGGAAACTAATTGATCTTCCAAACAATTTCTTCATTGTGAAGTTTAACTTGGTTGATGATATGACAAATGCTTTGTGTGGAGGGCATTGGATAATTGATGGGCAAACTTTAGTTGTTAGAAGGTGGCACCCTGATTTCAATCCTTGTACTGCTCAGATTGGGAGCATGGATATTTGGGTTAGAATAACTTATCACCTGGTTTAGTTTTATAAGTTGTACACAAGGAACAAGATTGGAAGCACTATTGGTGAGGTGGTACGCATTGATCCAGTGACTTTGGGCCAATCTAGAGGGAGATTTTCCAAACGTGTGTTGAGTTGACCTATCCAAACCTCTTAGGCCATTTGTTGAAGTTGAAGGCATGTATTACCATGTTGTTTACAAAGGTGTGAGTCTTATATACTTTGAATGTGGGTGTTATGGTCATGCCAAAGCTGCCTGTCCTTATGTGATTTATGGAGAATCATCTGAACCCATTTCTGCTGCCAAAATGTCATGGATTCTTCTGACCTAGTTGGTGCTTCTACTTCCTCTGATGTATGTTTCATGCAGGATGTTGCTGCCAGACCTATTGCTACCAGTTTTGAGACTAATGTAAGAAAGGAGGACATTAGTTCATGGATGATCATGAGTTACAAAAGCAAGAGGAAAGGGTCCAATGACAATAATAGCAAGGGCAATGTGGCTACTGGTTCAAGATTTACTATCCTAGAATATGATAAGGAAGAGATTGAAAAAGCAGATGTTCCTGCTTCAACTGTTGAGACCACTAATGAGGTTCCTAAGCTGACTCAATTATGGAAGAACTATGAACAGAAGCAAAAGAACTCTAAGGCTTTGGAAGTGACTAGAAATATTCTTGCACCATCCAAGCCTAGTTTGGAAATAAATAGGAAGCTTGTTGCTGCTGGGGGTAGTAGTAGATCAAGGAGTGGAAGCAGAGTTAACAACAATAGCTAGAGTAAGGTGTAGTCTAGATCCCCTATGAAGGATATATCCCACAATGAGGTTTTCACTAGGCCTAGGACTAATTAATCGAAAACCCGAAGAACCGGACCGAAATGGCCGGTTCGGTTCGGGTTTTTCAAAATAAGGTGAGATATGAAGGAGGAACCAGACAGAATGAATAAAATTCGGTTCGGTTCATTTTTTATAGTTTCTGATCTCCTAAAACCGAATTTGACTATTGTTGTACACGTGTCGCTATATTATTGGCTTTAATTTGAGCTTATGTGAGTGAATAAGATATGCGCCTGAGTATTATTTGAACCTAAAATAAGTGTCAGTTGACATCAACTGATACCCAATTGACCCTCAACTGATAGTCAGTTGACGCTCAACTGAGTATAAGTTGAATCTTTTCATAATATCTTCTTTTATGTCTCTCTCATTTCGATCTCTCATCTCTTCCTCTCTTCTCTGACGCTCTTGGCTCTCCTCTCTACAATATCTCTCTCTCAATCTCTACTCAAAGCCCCAAAACTCCATAAGCCTCTAAATTCAACACAAATTCTGTTCCCCGAATCAAAACCCTCCCCCGGAATCCTATATTGATCTGTGAAACCTCAAATTGCTTCTTCCCCCAAATCAAATCCTTAATATGAGTAAAGCCCCAAATCCCCCAATTCACTCATCAATGGGTTCTGATACCAGAGATTCCCCAACTGAAGAAGGTGGTGCTACAGCTGCAAGTGTTGCACCAGTCATTTTCGCTGCTGGTGCTACTTCAAGACCTCAACCAAAGAAGAATCAGAAGAAGGGAAAGAAGGTTGTTGAAGAATCAGATGCTGGTGTTGCTTTAAAGAGAAAGAGAGGTTCGAAGCCTGGTGCACAACGATAGTTTGTGTGGGATCACTTCGTGAAGTACCCGGAGCCACTATTCGAGATGGTTGATGGAGTTGAGACAGAGGTTGGGCACACATCAAGAGCAAAATGTAAGCATTGTTTCACCTCTCTTGCTTGTGATACTAGTAATGGCACTAGCACTATGAGAAAACATTTAGAACTACACTGTAAAAAATATGATGGTAGTCAAGATTATGAAGAAGATAAACAAGCAGTATTTGATACTAGTGGTGAGTTGAGAAGGGAATGGTCACAACATGGTTGTATAGATGCTGCTCCTATAATGATTGTGGTTGATGAACTACCTTTTAGTTTCATAGATAGGCCTGGATTTAATTATTTCTGCAAGTATGTTGTTCCTAAATTTGAGGTTCATTGTAGGAAAATTATATGCAAGAATTTTATGAGAATGTATGTAGAAGAAAAGGGAAAAATGAAGTTGGAATTGAAGAAACATACTATCTGTATGACAACCGATAGATGTACTAGTTGTCAAAACATCAATTATATGGTAATTACTGCACATTTTATTGATGGTGGTTGGCAAATGCATAAGAAGATTTTGAACTTTTGTTTGATTCAAAATCATCAAGGACTTACTATAGGTAGAATTTTAGAACAATGTTTAGTTGAATGGAGTATTTAGAGGGTTTTGACAGTCTCTGTGGACAATGTCTCTGCTAATGAGAAAGCTATAGACTATCTAAAGAGGAAGATGTGTCAATGGGACAATCCACCCATGTATAGTGGGCAGTACATGCATGTTAGGTGTCTTGTGCATATTATCAATTTGATTGTTAGGTCTGGATTGTCTTTAATGGACAAAGTAGTGGCTAGTATTAGAAATGCAGTGAGGTATGTGAGAAGTTCTAGTGCTAGGAATGATGCCTTTAAGATGTATATGGAGAAGGAGAAGGTTGAGTGCAAAAAGATTAATATCTTAGATGTTCCAACAAGGTGGAACTCAACCTATCTTATGTTGAGCACTGTTATAGAATTGAGGAAGGGTTTTGATAGGCTGGCAGAAGAAGATGATGTGAAATATAGGAGTTATTTTGATGAAGATGAAGAGGAAGAGGAAGATGAGGAAGTTGAAGATGAAGCAGTAGATCATGTTACTCAACCTACTGTTGCTACGAAGAAGGGGCGCAAGAGAGTAGGGCCACCCACTGATGCTGATTGGGATCAAGATATCTTTGTGCAATTTCTAAAAGTATTCTACGAAGTGACAGTGACAGTGAGTGCACAACTCAAGCCCATTGCAGCTACTCCATTTCATTCTGTTGTTTCAGTCAAGGCAGAGTTGGATGACATTTTTCAAAAGCCAATTAATGCTGCATCTAGTCTTAGTGATCGAATTTTGCATAACATGGTCAAGAAGATGAAGTTAAAGTACAAGAAGTACTTTAATAGTGTAGATGATATCAATCAGTTGTATTTGGTAGCTTTGGTGTTAGATCCTAGATACAAGCTAAAGAATTTTGAGATGGTTTATGAAACAATGATGGGGATGGATAACAATGAGGTCAAGCAAAAGAGTGCAGAAGTGAAGAATCTCATTCAATGTCTTTGTGATCTGTATGGGGCATCCAATACTGTCAGTGCCACTACCTCATCAAGCAGAGTATCAAATGTGAGTGGAGAAAGTAGCACACAGATGGGGAAAAAAGCTGGAGTTTCTGGGGTTAGTGGGAAGATGGCAGCAATGTTACAGAAATGGGAGAAAACATTGGAAGAAGGTGAAGGGGTTGTGGTTAGTCATGAATTGGATAGATATTTGTGGGATCCAATGGAAAAACAAGTTCCGGATGATAAGTTTAACATTTTAGAATGGTGGAGATTGAATGGAAACAAATATCCTAATCTGCAAATGGTTGCAAAAGATGTGCTAGCCATTCAAGTATCAACAGTGGCAAGTGAGTCCAGTTTTAACACTGGAAAAAAGGTTATTAACCCTTATAGGAGTTCTCTAACTCCTAGGTCTGTTGAAGCACTAATATGTCTTCAAAACTAGATTTGCTCAACTGTCATAATGGGGCTTGAATATGTTCCTGAGTTGTCTGAAATTGAGATGATGGAAGCAATACAAAAAGGTAATCACATTCTGTTTTCATCTGATTTTGCATTTTTTTTCCTTCTGCCATAGTTACATACTTAGTTACTTACATATTTACACACTTCATCACTTAGACACTTACTAATATAGTAATATTACATGCCTTATTTTGATTTTTGTAGATATGGAAAGAGAGAACAAGGAAAAGTGTGAAGAGGCTGCTGCATTGTCAAAGGATGCAAGTACTGAAGTGGTAGAACCTCAGCAAAAGATGTTGAAGCTTAAGGCACCGCAAGGCGCAACGCCGAAATTGAACAAGAATAAGAGAAAGAAGATTGTGTTGAACCCTTAAGTTAGTTTGAATTTGTAATGTTAGTAAGTTAGTTTGATTTGGATATTTGGATTTTGGAGTTTTGGACTTTGGACTTGTGATGAAGTGTTTGAAGTTTGTGGCTTTGTGCTTGGAAAAATTGGTATTATATTCTGTGTTTACTTGTGATGTTAGTGCTTGCATGCTTGATGTCAGATTTGAGCCTCAACTGATATTAGTTGTCTTTTTGTTGAAATGAATATACAGATTTAGTAGTTTCAGATGATACTTAGTTGACACTTAACTGATACTCAGTTGACCCTAAAATGAGTGTCAGTTGAAGGCTGCTGTGTTGTGTTTTTGTTGAACATAATGTGTTTTAGCCTCAACTGATACTCAGTCAACCCTCAGCTAATATACAGTTGACACTCAACTGAATGTCAGTTGACCCTCAACTGAGTGTCAGTTGACCCTCAACTGCGTGTCAGTTGACCCTCAACTGATGCGGGAAAAAAATTAAAAAAACCGAAAGAACCGGTGAGACCGACCCGAACCGATTCGGTTCGGTTCTATTTTAGTTCTAGTATTTAAATTTGTAAACCCAAACCGAAATAACGTTTTCTCGGTTTGGTTTGGTTCCTAACAATTGTTACATATACCTGAACCGTCCCATGCCTATTTTTCACCATGGGAAGTAAGATATGTGCAATTTACCAAAGAAAGAATATCTCTGGAAAAGCTACCAGTATTTCCAAGAAATTGTCATTTGATGGGGTTGTGTCTAGCAAGGGTGTGGAGCCTGCATCTTTGTTTGGACATAAGCCACATTTGGAAGCTAGTTATGTGTATATGGACATTGCAAAGAATGGGGCTAATGTATTTGTTGAAAGCACTTTTGAGACCAATAGCAAGTTTGCTTATGTGAGTATTGAATCCTCCTCTTTTGGGGATGGTAAGATTCTGAATTAATTTTGGCCTTAAGCCACCCTTTTTCAAGATTTTTTAAATGTTTAAAATCTTGTTTTGGAATGCTCGTGGAGCTGGTAGTGACAAATTCAAGGATTTTGTAGTTGATTAAGTTAAATTGACCATGTGGATATTCTGATTATTTGTGAACCTAGAGTACCTTTTGCTAGAGCTAAGAATGCTCTTTTTAAGACTGGCTTTAATGACACTATTATTACTGAGGCAGCTAAATTTTCTGGAGGCATTTGGATGTTATGGAACAATACTGGAACTAAGGTGGAATATATTGATTATAATTTTCAATCCATTTTAGTGAGACTCTCTGGTGTTGGTATGGTGGATCGGTTGTTCTCTGCTATCTATGTCAGTCATAACCATGTTTCAAGAGCTAATCTATGGCCTCGCCTTGACGGTATTGCTAGTCAACTTGGTAAGTTGAGGGACTGGGTGCATAAAAATGGTCTGATTGATGTTTGCTTCAAGGGATGTTTATATACTTGAAACAATAAATTGGTGAAAGGAGAAGCTTGAAAAAGCCTTTTGCTGTTGTGATTGGAGATTTGCCTTTGCTGAAGCTTTTGTTAGGCACTTGCCTAAAACAAGGTCTGATCACTGCCCCATTCTTTTGCAATTAGCTTCAAATAATTTCGTCAACAAGGCTGTTGTTCCCTTTAGATTCTAGTCTATGTGGTTTATTCATGGGGAGTATAGAGATTTTGTGGAAAATTGCTAGAAGAACTTAGATGGTACTATGACTGAAAAGTCTAATGGTTTATTTCAAGCTTTGGCCAGATGAAATAAGGGGTTTTTTGGTTATTTATTACATAAAAAAGAAGCATTTGCTTGACCAGAATTGGTGGCATTCAGAAGGCTCGAGATAAGTTTGAAAATCCTTTCTTAATTCAGCTTAAGGCTTCTCTGATTGTTAAGTATAAGTTTATTTTGCCCCAAGAGAATTTATTCTGACAACAAAAATTTAGGGACAAGTGGTTACGAGGTGGAGATGAGAATACTAGATTTTTTCACATGACTACTTTGGTGAGGAGAAAAAAGAATAAGGTTGAAGGTTTATTTGACAAGCATGGAGAGTGGTTTACTAACACAAAGGATAGTGATCTTTTTTCCCAACCTAAGGTTGTTGAAAATAGGATTATAATCTCTTGGTTCTTTCCTAAGATCAATAAGAATGATTTATCAACTCTTGAGAATCAGTTTTGTTTAAAGGATGTCAAGAATGTTGTCTTCTCTATTGGAGGTTTGAAAGCCCCAGGTTATGATGGTTTTCTTGCTGTTTTCTACCAAACTCACTAGAATCTTTGTGCTACCGAGGTGTATCAACTTATGAAGGATGTTTTTGCTTCTAGCACAATACTTGAGGGACTTAATCACACGATTATTGCTATAATTCTTAGGGTTGATGGCCCTAGGACATGATCAATTTCAGACTAATCAATCTTTGTACTATATTATACAAAGTCATTTATAAATTGATTGTGTCAAGGTTAAAGCTTATCATGAAGAAGATTATTAGCCTTAATCATGTGAGTTACATACCTAGAAGACAAATAACTGATAATATTATAGTTGCTCAGGAGCTTCTATTTAAGTTCAAAAAATCTACTGGAAAGCAAGGTTTCTTTGCGTGGAAGATAGATTTGTCTAAAGCCTATGATAGACTCAACTGGAGATTCATTGAGATGATTTTGTATGAGCTTCATCTGCCTCCCAAATTTGTTAAGTTGATCATGAGCTGCATTGTTTCCACAAGTTTTCAAGTTTCCCTAAATGGCAAGCTAACTAATTCATTTAAAGCTCAAAGAGGGATTAAGCAAGGCGACCCTTTCTCTCTGTATATCTTTGTTTTGTGCATGGAAAAATTGTTGCATTTGATTAACTCTGCTGTGGAAATAAGAAAATGGAAACCTATCAAAGCTTCTCAAACTGGTCATATGATTTCCCATTTCTTCTTTGTGGATGATCTCATGCTCTTTGTTGAAGCCTCTTCTTAGCAAGCCAAGACTATAAAATGGTGCCTTGATCTCTTTTATTCCTTATCTGGTCAAGCCGTAAGTTACACCAAATCCCTTATCTTCTGCTCTCCTAATACTAATAGGAACCTTACTCAGGTGCTCAGTAACACTTGTGGTTCCCCTTTAACTAATAATTTGGGAAGATACCTGGAAATGCCTCTCATCCATTCCAGGGTCACTAAGCACACATATGCTGGCTTAGTGGAGAAAGCTCAAAACAGGTTAGCTAGTTTGAAATCTAGAACTTAGTATGGCAAAAAGGTTGGTGTTAATTTAATCTGTTGTTGTTGTTATCCTAATTTTTTCAATGAGCACTGCCAAGCTCCCCATGTCTATTTGTGATGAGCTTGACATATTGAACAAAAAAAAATTGTGGGGAGACACTGAACAAAAAAGAAGAGTCTTTCTTGTGAATTAGGATGACATTTGTAAACCTAAGACAATTGGTGGTTTTGGTCTAAAAAAAGCCTCTAACATGAACCAAGCTCTCCTTGCTAAGACAGGATGGAGATCAACTCAAAATAATAATGGTTTATGGGCCAATATTTATAAGAGGAAGTATCTTAAACATCAGTCTCTGATTGCTCAAGCACTTGGAGAAGTGTGTGTTTTGGAGCTAAGTTACTTAGGAAATGTCTTATTAGGAGGATTGGAGATGGTAAGACAACTTTGTTCTAGTTTGACTATTGGGTTGATTTCTTTTGTCTAAGCAGTTTTGCTCTTCATAATGTTATAATTGATGTTACTGCTCCTGTTTGCCTGTTTTGGGATGTCAATGGATGGAATATGGATCTTCTTAGTTTTATCTTGCCTGTGAAAATTATTCAAAAAAATTTCTTAGAATTGCTCCTGGTTATGAAGGGTGTGGTCCTGATGTGATGATCTTGGGTCATAGTTCTAATGGGTAGTTTAGTGTTAAATCTACCTATAATTATTTGTTTACAAAGGATAATTCTGGTACCTCAATTTGGAAGTACCTCTAGAAGCTTGGGATGCCTCCTAAGTTGAAGACTTTTGGTTGGAATATTCTGCACAAGAAACTGTTGACCAATGCTCAAAGGTATAGGAGAAATATGGCACATAATCCTTTCTGTAGCTTGTGCAAAGCTGTTGATGAATCTCTCCTCCATATTTTTAGAGAATGTAGTCATGCCAAACAGATTTGGACAGATTTAAAATTCTTGTGGCTGTGGCTGTGGCTATATCTTTCGGCTTGGATTGTGATTGTTGGTTCATGGCTCAGATTCATTATTCTGTGAGGGTGGAGCATAACTTGAAATGGTGTGACTTGTTTTTGCATATATGTTGGTACATTTGAAAGTGGAGAAATAAGAGAATTTTTGATATAAATTTTGTCTTGCCTCCTAATACTAAATCCATTATTATGTTTGTTGTTGATGAATGAGTTAACGCTACTGCTAAAAATGTTCCAATGGGTTGCAATATTACACTACTGGTTTAAAATGAAAGAAACCTGATCTTGGTTTTGTTAATCTTAATGTTGATGGCACTAGGAGAGCTGGGGCCGTTGGAGCAGGTGGAGTTATTAGAGATGATTTTGGTGAATGATTGTTTGGCTTTTTGTTCAATTAGACAAGGAAAAGTTTATTGTGGTCACTATCTCCGGTACGCCTGTGATCAACTTAGTTGAGGCTTAACCAAATTATTTTTGTGAGTAAATGGACAGTACGTGCCAAACAGGAAGATAATATTTATATCGGGTTCACGCTGAACCGGTTCAAATGAAAATCATCGCACTATCTGTAGCCACTACCATATATGGTTGCAATCGACCAAATTTAGGGAACTATTGATTACGTAATTAATTTCCCATCACCGACCCACCCAATTAATTAACCTCTTTGCTCGTGACACATGTTCGAATTTCCAGAATTCTTCTTATTTGAAAATTTTCCAAGAAGCACCCGCCATTAAACAAGTGGTACGTAATTGAGAACTCAGAATTGAGTTGATAAAAAAAAAACGAGAAGTCAGAATTGGATTGCCAAACAGTTCAGATAACACACATAAGTCGACACCATGCATGGGAAAGGACACGAGCTCCCTTCTAGCTAGTCTACTAAAGTATCGATATGCGACTGTTCAACTAGTTGGAGCTCCTAAATTGCTAATTGATGTACGGATTGGCTAGGTTGGCTTCAACTAATGCTAATCTTTACTCACATGTCTCCCTACTTTTATACACAGATGGAAAGGTGATGTAAAACAGGACAGGTCTCACTCGTTGTCTTCATGACATTACCTGCAGTGCCTCCCTTGTTTGTCCAAGCATATTGAGTACTGTTGCAGCTATGTGGGAAGGAGTGAGCCCGGCGTCGACCAACTGATCAGCCGGAGCACCATGGTCAATGTACCGATCAGGCAGAACTAGCGGTCTCCACTGCAAGTTATTGTGCATGCAAATGAGTATCCGATCAATTCAATGCTAATGCAAGTCATATTTGAAATATCATATTTGTTACAATTTTCATAACAATGGAAACATACCTTCAGTTTTCCATCAAGAAGGCCGTCAAGAGCCAAGAACTGAACAACATGAGAACCAAATCCTCCAATTGATCCTTCTTCCACCGTAATCAAAAACTCATGTGATTTTGCAAGTTGGCGAATAAGAGCATGGTCAAGGGGTTTGCAAAATCGTGCATCGGCAACTGTCAAACGCACGCCAAGAGGTTCCACCAAAGCTGCTGCAGCCAAACATGTCTGAACTGCTGATCCATATCCCAAAAGTGCTACTCTTTCTCCTTCAATCATAATTCTTCCTTTTCCTACCTGTGAACATTAGCCAAGCATGTAACTATAAATGTTATGTACCATCCATCTCGATGCAGAAAATACAGTAATTTAGACTGTTGAAAGTCACCTCAAGAGGAATGCCTTTATTCCCTGGTGGCAGCTCAACACCAATTCCATTTCCTCTTGGGTAGCGGAAACAACTGGGGCGGTCATCTATGGCAGCAGCAGTGGCTACCATATGGAAAAGCTCTGCCTCGTCAGAAGGAGCCATGACCACCATGTTAGGCAGGCATGCCATATATGTGACATCAAAAGCCCCACAATGTGTGGGACCATCGGCTCCAACAAGCCCAGCTCTATCCATAGCAAATCTCACAGGCAACTTCTGCAAATCCACATCATGTACAACCTGTGGCATAAACCAAGATGACAACATTCTTGTCTAAATTAATACCCTTAGTCTCTGATATTATTTGTATTAACTATTAGGTACTGGCTGAATTCTGAGTTTCTGACGGTGTTGATAAAAAGTAAAATAAAATAAGAAGTTAAATTCAGACGGAAGATAATGATGTAGAAGCTGAAGATTGAAAGGTGTTGGCTTACCTGGTCATAAGCCCTCTGCAAGAAAGATGAGTAAATTGCGCAGAAAGGCTTCAGGCCTTCACAGGCAAGACCTGCTGCAAAAGTAACAGCATGCTGTTCTGCTATTCCAACATCAAAGCATCTTGTTGGAAACCGCCGGAGGAAGAGATTCATTCCCGTTCCACCCCCCATTGCTGCGTGGATTCCTACAATATCTTTGTCTGCTTCAGCTTCTGCAATCAAAGCCTCAGCAAAGTATGTTGTGTACGACTGTGTACTAGCACTGGATTTGAATTGCTTTCCTGTTGCCGGATCAAATTTGGCCACTCCTGCAAAAGCAAAAGCAAAAGTGATTTAGTCATCTTTGATGGACTATGTTTGTACAGGGCACTTGCAGACCACTTCTATGTCATCCTTTTAACTACACTATCAGTTTCAATCTTCATAGCTTAATTAGTGAAAAACTTGTATCATTAGTACAGTACAAGTATAGATAAACCATCGAGTAACACTACCCTTATCACATAGAAAAAGTTAATTTATTTCAATGACACTTTGTACTTACCATGGTATTTGTCTGCTGCTTTTTCTGCATATGGATAGCCACGACCTTTCTCAGTGATAAGGTGGATCAGGACAGGACCTGTTGTTTTTGTGGATTTTACCTCTTGCAGAATGGCAATGAGATCATCCACATTGTGACCGTCAACTGGACCAATGTAATATAGTCCAAGCTCTTCAAATAGAGTTGAACCAGAGCCACTGATCATTCCACGAGCATACTCATCAACTTTTGCTGCAAGTTCATGCACAGAACCACCAATTTGTTTTGTAACTCCCTGCAGTGTCATCAAATTATAGATAAAACGAAATCCCATATGACCACATGTAAAAATAAAGTGTTAAACGACGTTCCCTGGAATCTTAAAAATTGTCGTAAGTCCAAATTTACTTACTTTGGCAACCTCCCTCAGTTCTCTAAGTGGCCTGTTTGATTGCAACTTACTGAGAGCACTACTCAAAGCTCCTACCGGAGGTATGGGTCCATCGAGATTGGCAGTAGGTAAAGAAACTTGCTTATTGTCATTGAGAATAATTATCATATCTGAATCAAGGTAACCTGCATTGTTCATGGCTTCATAAGCTTGCCCTGCTGTCATGGCACCATCACCTATAACAGCAACTACATGATTGTTCTTTCCCTTTAGATCCCTCCCTACAGCCATTCCTGTATATGGATCAACATCCTAACTGTTAAAACCCTCAACAGAATATGCCCTCGTAAATCATGACACAGGAAAATAACTACTAACAAACTAATGTAACTGTAGGAGTGATGATAACATGCTACATTGTGAAATTTATGATGCATCCATATCAAATGCAAACACGCAACCAAATTTCCTTTATATAGACATTCAAAGATCTATTGATAAGAAATAATTACCGAGGCCAGCTGAGATAGTAGTAGAGCTGTGACCAGTGCCGAAGCAATCATACTCGCTTTCAGCACGTTTAGTAAAACCAGTTAACCCATTGGTTTGCCTCATCGTGTGCATCCTATCCCTTCTCCCAGTCAAGATTTTGTGCGGGTAAGACTGTAACAACACAGAAGTTCACAATCAAATATCGAAAATGATCTCAGTCCCAATACTTTTCAACATTGCTAATTTGTTAAACCATAACTAGGTAAGATTAAAACCTGATGACCAACATCCCACAGAATCCTGTCCTGAGGAGCATTGAAGACATAGTGAAGAGCCACAGTCAGTTCCACAACACCAAGGCTTGAGCCCAGGTGACCTCCAGTTTTCGAAACATTGAAGATGACATCAGACCTCAGCTCATCAGCTAGTTGCCTAAGCTCCTGCAATCAATTAATTAGTTAACACCAACACATCACATTTCAAAACATGCAAAGACAGAGAAAGTGATTAAATGACATTTATTAAAAAAGTTTCAGTTAGACATGTAACTGAAGTAACTTATGTCTGTAACTGCATGCATGTACCTTAACAGATAGATTTTTCATGTGAACTGGATAATTGATGGTGTCTAACAAAGGAGTAGGTAGTCTCTGTGAGTGATACTCTCCACTCTCTGTTAGTGATGCACAGATCCCAAATGGTCTTTTCTTTACCTGTGTCAAATAACAACAACAGATTCATTTAACAAGTTACGCTTATCCTACAACAAGATAACTAAACCATTTGAACAAAAAGCTAGAAGCTCAACCATAGAAAAACCATAAACCCATTAACAAGACTAATGAAATTAAATCACAACTAAACAAAAACAAGCAAAACCCAATTTTCCAATGCAGTGAGTTGGGTTATCTTGAAATTTCAAGAGAGATATAAAGAACACATGTTCGCTGACCTGATTGAAAAGCTTGTGTTGATGTGGGCATGGAAGAGCAGGTCCTCTAATGAAATGGGATGAGAGATTGGAGGTGGGTTTCTGAGTTGGGATTGAGAATGTGCTGAGAGCCATTTTGCATGTAGCAGAAGAGAGCAAACAAGAGAAAGCAAGAGATGATGGGAAGTGAGAAAAAAAATGGATTAGGATGGGGAGGGGGACTGTAATAAGTAAGGAGCTAGAGAGCACTTGTTGTTTGTTTCCACTGAGGAACCAGTGATGGTGGTGATGGAAGATGTGAATATGTGTCAGTGGAGTTGATTAAAATAAGCAGAGAGAGAGAGAGAAACTTGAATGTTAGTAAAGGGTGGTGTCCAATTGGCATTGGAGAATTCCGACTTTGGTGGGAAGGGGACTATAATGGGAAGAGAGACTAGGAGGGGAGAAGAGAGAGACTTCCATGAGTGTAGCACCAATGTTCCAGGATCAAAGCTTTGAATGTGCTCATTCATAGGGCCACGTCAGGAGAAATCACCAGAGGATAGATAGGCTTCAATACATACAGCAGCAATACACAAGAAAGGGAATGCTTGCCAAATTGCTCGCTTCTCCTATTGATGATATGGAGACGCCATTACTTGCCATGTAATCATTTCCGGTTTTTATCAAACTTTATCCTCCATCCTTTTCTTCTAAATTCAATGCACTAAATTTCAAAAAGAATACAATCACCTCGGACCGATTCTTAAAAAGTCTTCCGTTATTTTATTGTCATGCAAACAAAGGATGATCACTCATAAAAGATCATCACGTATGAAAACGAATAAATTGGTTTATTTAAACCCCATAATATTACTCTTAAAGGAACAATCTTGAGTTGAACCATTATATCCTAATTGTACGAGGAAAGCCGATCCACTAGCTCACAGGTTGAGGAAAAGCTACTGGGTTACAGACAACGCATCATTAGTAAATATAACTTATAATCCTTATATTAACTTTGTACGGACTATACTATAGAGAAGTTGTTGGAAATACTGTACTGAATTCAGTTTTCGGTCTTCCTCTGCATAGAATTCTATCTTTGCCCTCAGTATTCAGACAATTATGACCAACACACACCTAAATGGATAGTTTTAGAGCACAGCTCTCTAAGATGCTGAAAATGAGACAGCGAGATGGCTATGCAGCAGTACTTGGCTAGTAAAAATCAATAAGGCCCTGATAAGGAGATATACAAGGATGACATTTAAAGATGCAAAATAACAGCCATCTATGTTTCGAAGCATTCAAAATTCATTCACCAGATGGAGCAGAAATTTGCATTTTGATCAAATTAAACAGAAAGACACTTGTAAGTCGATGTAAGCACTATGTTGAATTTTTAAACAAACTGTCTACAGGGAACAAAAAGTAGAGGGTAATATGCATATCATCCATATGGAACACTTTTGCTCATTTCATTTTGGCCTCTGTAAATAGAACATGACGGTTTACTCGAGGATCATACTTACGGAACTCGAGCTTCTCCACCATCCTAGAAGGTTTCTTCTTGACATAGAAAAATCCAGTTCCAGCAGCTGAGACAAGTCGGATGAACAACGTAGCCTTCTTCTTCTTGTCGCCCATTCCTTAATTCATAACAACAAAGAGAATGATCAGATAAGTAACACAAAAAGATGTCTCACAGCATAAGGGTGGGCATATATTATAGTCCATTGAAGAATTTCTCCTGCAGGAAACATGAATGTAGAGGATGGGCATCTCAAGACCAGAATACCAATGTACTCTACATTCATTTGTTTTTCCGCCTATTTCAAAATAATATTCTGGTATTCAGATTCCTCTGATCCAGATTCTTGCTCAAACAGATTGAAAGCATGAGCAAAGAATCAAGCAATCACTTTTCAGTAACAAGAACCCATGAATGAGACACATCATCCATGACAACAAACACTCCCTGTTTTCTATTTCTTAATGATGTCATCTATAAAATGTGTGCCATAGCTTGCGCATATAAATAAATACTTAACGCCACACTAAATTGTAGCATGGGAACCTGGCTAATTTTTTTTATTTGAAAACTTTCTGCTTATGTTTTCATCATATTTTTTCAGGAAAATTAGAAGCTCAACGGGTTGGAATCACGCTGTTGGGCCTCATTAGACTTGGTCAATTCGAATTCTGACAGAACAATTCTAGAACTTGGAACAGTTCATATTTGTTTTGTAAAAATAAAGTAACACACAGTATACATACTTGTGACCCTTTTAGAATTGATGATGAACCAGTATCTGCAAGTGTTGTTCAATTGGTCTCGAAAAGTCATCATAACATACAAAACAAAAGTAGATGAGAAGAATCACAGACATAAGCAAAGAATCAAGAACAAGCTGTGAACCAACAAGGTTCCATAAACACGATTCAATTCTCTACTAGCCAGCACAACTAAAACCTCACTACAGAAAGTAAGAAACACATCTCCAATGTAATCAAAGAATCATACACAAAGCTCACAACTGTCATATACTACATAGATAACCTCAAACACAAACAAATATACATCTAATTACATGCCCACCAAATGGTTTTCCAACCTAAACAAGAATCCCATATCGTAATAAACCTAAACAATGAGCTAAATAGCACACCAAATTAGAGGGACGGACTTACTGTTAACTTCAATAGTCTCGGAGGAGAAGCAAGCCCTAAAAATGGAGTCTTTTCAATCTGGGTCTCTGCAAAGAGACGCCGGCAGGGTTTTGATGTGGGTGAGAAATAATATTTTTGGAAAATGACTCAAATGCCCTCTGTCTTGTTATCTCTCCTCTCCCTCAAAACCTAACCAGGCACAGAGATTTTGCTCTCAGGCCTCTTCAGCATTCAACCGCAGAAAAAAGAGAGGACGCCTTTGCAGATTTTTGTGAGCTTTTCCCCTTTGATTTGATTTTTTTGTGGTCGAAATTAGGGTTTTGTTTTTTTTAGGTGGATTTTAAAGGTTGGATCTTTGTGAGGTGCAGAGTTTAGTTGGATCGATCGGAGATGTCGAGCGCAGTGGACGCGGCCGGAGATCCGATCCCGACGTCGGCGGTGCTGACGGCGGCGGCGAAGCACATTCAGTTTAGATGCCAAGATGAGAACGTGGCTTTCCTCAAGTGCAAGAAGAAGGACTCGAATCCGGAGAAGTGTCTCGACCAAGGTCGTCAGGTCACTCGCTGCGTTCTCAGCTTGTAAGCCCATTTCTCCCCTTCATTCAATTCTAATGCTTCGCTATTGTGTGGTTATCGAAAGATAAAGAAACTTGGTTTGTGCTCGATTGAGCTCAATGCGGCTCCTCCGGTGTACCAAATTGTCCTAACTGTGTTCCTACAGTCCTAATGAGTTTTAGTTTTTGATACATTGGAGTTTACTTTGAGTACGAATTACTACGAGTTTTGCTTTATCAGTCTTAGTTTTGCACTTTAGAATACTTGTGCCATTGCATTCGTTTGCAAACAAATTTTAGAGTCTAGCTGGATAACCAAGTTAACATGTTAGTTTATGTTTTGATAGCAATTAACTCAGGTGCACTTGCTATGAGGCTATTAGTGTTACTTTCTTGTTCAAAATCTTGTAGATTCTGGCTTTACTGTATTGATTCCATGTTTCAATTATGTTAAATGAAGCAGCAGTGAAGTCCCTTCTGTAAGAACACAGTTGAAAAATGATAATTTGTTTGCCTTGATTGTCTCTAGTAAATCTACTCCACCTTAAATTCAGATTAGGATTCATACCATTGTTTTATCTTTTTTGGTCAATCACTACATTGTGTCTCTCTATATTCTGAAATCTACACCATGTATGCAAGGTTTTTTCTGTTTTGCTCGACATGTCTTCATTGTCCTGTGACATTGTAGGCATCTTGAGTTGTTTTTCTATACATTGCCACTTTTGATGAATCTACATATTGCCACTTATCAGCTGATTCTTGAGTTGCTTTGCCAGAGCATGGAGACAGAAAGTTCTGATCTCGCTTATTTTTAATATATAACCATCAGACCCTTGGTCAGTATAAGCTCCATCAAGCTTCATGAGTTGAATTTTTGTGATTTAATCACCCAGTTGCTTGATCTTTATAATTACTTAACCATATTGATTATCTGTAACATTTGACTTGCACCATTCCTGCTTGGACAGTGAGAGAGTAACATTTTTTTTTTCAAAAATTCTCAACCCAAGGGATTTCTTCCTGCAGGCTGAAAGATCTTCATCAGAAGTGCACAAAAGAGATGGATGGGTATGTCGGATGCATGTATTACAATACAAATGAATTTGATTTATGTCGCAAAGAGCAGGAGGAGTTCGAGAAAAAATGTCCATTGGAATGAGAACACTCTGTCCCACCATGATTGCAATAATATATGCACTGTGCAATGAGCAAATACTGTTGCTTACAATTTCAGCAGATCTTTATTTTTGATCTGAGCTGTTCTCTATTTGTATGTCCAAATTTTGCTTGGAGTATACTCCCTAGCAGGAAAACGATTTGCTTTGTCAAGCATAAACAATTACTAAAATGTAGTTGGAAACATGGCAATGATGGAATGGTTGGTGATCCAACTTTGCATCCCATAGTATAGAGCAAGATTTTGCTTCACCAGTTACTGTTAACATAGCTTGATCTTACTCCCCACTGATTGCATTGATTACACATAAGCCTTGCTCTTTGTAAACATGTAAAGGGTAAACTGTCATCACTGGGACTCCTTTACTTGCTCATTTCGTTCCTTTGAAAACACATACAAGTCGTGACAGATTTTTTGTGTATACAACTGGCCATCATCCACATTCCAGGAGAATTGTAATAGTATTCGACTCTACATTCTAACGCAGTAAGGTCCATAAGACCATGAGGCAACATAATTTCAATCACGGTCCTAGTCTTATGCATGCAAACATTACTGAACGAGTGGTACAATTTGCAAACGGCTGAACTCAGCTGTCTGAAACAAACAAAACACAAACGACGAGCATGCTAAATAAGAAACATTACAGTTGCTCGCTGTATTAATAAATAACCGTACAAACTCTCACATTACTCCTTCAAGACCTACATTCCCATTTCACAAACATGTGAATGGTATAATCCAAACAAAAAACTGATCATCCAAAAGTCATATTTACTACAAAGCAAACAAATGCTGTTTGAAGCAGCAACCAGCAAGAGATGGCACTTCACAGCAGCACATCTGACAGGCATCAGCAAGGACTGCAAAGCAGAAAATGAAGAATCAATTTACTAGGCAATATAGGTAAACAGGATCACACCCAGACCTTAGCCAGTATACACCACTACATATTACTTTCATGGCATAGGAATTGACATATTGCGTTTTTATATACTTCAGTCTGGCAAACAGGTTAAGGATAGAGAGAATGTAAGAGGCAGGCCAAATTGTTCATCTAGAAATGCTGACATGTTTCTTTTTTCATTTTCTATGTCCAAGAGTCCCACAAACACACTTAGCAGACCTGACCAAACTTGTAAGTGAATTTATTGAAAACTCTTTGCAGCATGCTCATCCCATATCTATGACTGAGCTCAGTGGCCAACTTCTGGGATAACCCCATTATAATAATTGGAAATCGATGTTCTTTGGGACATGAGTACAAACTGGAAGAGGCATCTACCTGTATGATCAAGAGCGAGATCTCGGACTGTGCCTGTT
This sequence comes from Geum urbanum, assembly GCA_946800695.1. NCBI lineage: Eukaryota > Viridiplantae > Streptophyta > Magnoliopsida > Rosales > Rosaceae > Geum > Geum urbanum. Next base: position 33,087,527 of record OX327012.1, read on the forward strand.
TCCCCCTGGACTCCTTGACCTACTAGGTGCGTATCTCTCATCACGCACATTCCGACCATTTTCCCTTGGGCTTGGGGACCTGCTGTAGTCTCTCTCATCACATGGACTCCGACCATTCTCCCTTGGACTTGGGGACCGTCTGTTGTCTCTTTCATAACGTGGTGAAGGGGATCGTGAAATTGATCTAGACTGCAAGGGGGAGCGATAATCGTCCCTAGCTCTACGGCCCCTGCAATGGAAAAAATACATATGAGATTACTTTGAGGAATTAACCTTCATATAATTCAGCATCAGAATGATATACGATTTAAATATTCACCACAGACCACTAAAACCATTTCCACTTCAGTTTTGACGAAGAGGAAATTTTCCACCAATCATCACAAGGAAAATTAAGTTCCACAAGCTAACATATTTGAAATAAGTTATCCGCTTGAAGATAACAGAGCAGCAACTTACATACTCTTCAGAATCTAATTCTCTAATTCATGACCTTTACCTGAACCTTTTCAGGGTTCTGAACATAAACTATGAAACTTGATCCAAAAACTCAGCATCTGACAACTTCAGCTCTCTTTGCCCCAACTCTCTAAAACCAGATAATATCTTTTCCTTCAACAACATCACCATACTCTACCAGTAAAAACTTTGAATTGCTTCTTTTCTTTGTAGTTGATTTCTTTCTTTGGCCAACTATAAGCTCTATATTCTTTCTTTACTGGATCATATATGCAAAACAAAATATCACACTTAAACAAACTTTTCTTATCCAAACTTACGTCAACAGTTAGTATAAAAAAAATAAAAAAATAATTGAGCACTGTGATTGTAATCATCTCTCAAACCAAGTTTAGCTTGTCACTTCAGTCAACTGAACAAAGCCTCACAATGTCGAGCCATAAGAGTAGAAAACCAATGCCATTTGTAGAATTCCAGATGACACTTGATGGTGCATATATAATACTTATGCAGAGGCTTTGGTAGAAAGGTAAAGAAGTTGCCCCATCACTTTAAAGATCTCTTTTTCTCATTTAACTTTATTAATCCCAAGTCTTAAAAGACTTCTTTTTCACTTTACTATCTGCATAAACAAGACCACCAGCAGAAATTATACAATTTAATAGACACAAGATACATGTAAGAGAAGCAATCTCTGTACATGAAGTATTTTTACCATACAACTTTGAAAGAAGTCACAGCCATTACATATGAAGACAACATATCACCATAAACACAAGTCTATGAAACAAACTGTACGAAAAATGGGAAGTTTTCAGAACTTCTAAACATGTCATCACAGTAGGATCTCCCATTTAAACTTGAAACCAATAATATTTTCAATACTTTCACCAAACAGAAGATTGAAACCAGTATAATAAGAGACAAATAATACAAATATCAGACCAGAACACACTGGATTTAGTGGAAGGAACCACTATATGATGTTGATTACTACAATGTTATAGAACAGAATACTACTAATGAGCAGAAGAAATATCTGGAGATTTAATACAGACCTTGAGTTGCGCCCAACAGGTGAAACCGACCGCGAGTAAGCTGTGATAAAAAAATATCGATGGTAATTTAGCAGAGAAATGAACTAAAATCTATAACTTCAAATTTTGTGTATAGTTGAAATTCACGTGTATAAATTCACTCACAACGATATTGCCGTCTTGGAGACCTCGGAGGAGTTCTTCTTCTTCTAGAGCTGCTTCCACTGTACGTAAAATAAAATTTATGAGATGAAATAAGCCACAGTTATAAATTAAACATCTAGTTCTAATTAATTAGGCATGAAAAGTTTGGTATATTTGTGAAGGCGAGCAGAATGCAGCTTACCTTCCACGAGTAGTTGTACGCATTTCTTGGGGAGTTTTTCTATTCTCTTCAGCAAATACAATCCTTATTTCACGTCCACCAATAAGTTTATGGTTCATCTGTTGCTTTGCTTCGGCTGCGTCCTCAGCATATCGATACTTTACAAACCCAAAGCCCCGTGGCTCCCTAAATTGGAATAGATTTATAGACTGATCAAGATTCTTGAAATCGCAGAATCATGTTTTAGATAGAATCAAGTTTGCCTTTACAAAACTATATTTTCAATAAGTATGTCTTGTACACACACTGACTCAATGCAGGAAAAGAGCTATAGTCGCATTATCCATTGTCTGACAATGTAAGAAGGCATACCCGGTGTAGTAATTCTTAGGAAGATACACATCCTTCACTGGACCAAAACGCTCAAATGGGATCCTAAGATCGTCCGACCTGCATAAACCAGCAAACAAAAAATTATTAGTTTCAAACATAAGAAAACTAGTAGTAAGGAGTAGAACAAGAAGCTTAAATGTTTGAGTGTTAAATACTGGGACATTTACCAACTGTGGCCATTCATTTCACTACGTGTATAGTCCTGTAAAATCTAATTTTGTTTTCAAAATCCAGCTATACAATTCTCTGATAAATACCAAACTATCTATCTTACAATACCAAACTATCTTTCTCGGTTTCACACCCGCTCAAGAAAGCTAAGGTTCGAATACTCATCAATCCCTATGAGCATGAGACCAGAGCTACATTTGCAAATTCAGGGAGAGACATTAGAAAATACTGAATGGAGAGCACGTAAAAGCCATTGGTAGACATGGGCCACATCTTCTGTACGAGATTTCCCAAATTCTACCTCAAATCTCAATTCACATTAGGTCACAACCTACATTACTGAAACACTTCAATTTTAAATGGAATACAAAGTCCAAATACTCATCCTGTTAATGCTAGAGCAGGGCCACATTTAGAGTATCTGGTTGAGACATTAGGCCACAAAGATTTTTAAAGCCAGCATGACATCTCTGTGCTTCCTAAAGTCTAAGGCACCAGTTCCACTAAATACTAAAATCCCCTGAGTTCAACTAAAGCCCATTGCCCTACACACTTCTCATAAACCTCAATTCAACTATTCTCATTGCAGCTCCTAGTTACCAAGTGGATGCAGGACAGAGAAAGTGTGGGTATGAGCAAATTCCATTAACAGCTTGTGATGCTCGTACTTCATAATTACTAGAAACTCCAGCCTTCTACAGATAGGCCTAACATCTCTAAGGACTCTCCATCATCAACAAATAACCCCCTTGGGCAAAATCTAGGTATGATACCCTTCCATATCAATTTAGGTATGATATTCTTCCTTGACAAAATTTCTTTCTAGCTCAGAGCTATAGTGGCTTTGATAATCTCATTCTTCGAATAACAATATACCATAATAGTACAGAGAAACTCACTCTATTTTCACCTGAATAATTTACCATCAGTCTCTGTGAGCAGTTTTGGTTTCACCATTGTAGTCACACATTTAAAGTGAAGCAAAACCTCAATATACGTAAACAACAAGATACGAGTATATATACGATACGAGTACATGGAGGAGGTAGACAAAATACCTAGCGTCAAGAGGAAGATTGCGGACGAGCAAGCCAGATGGAGCCGGTGACCGGCGGTCTCTGTAAGACCTGCTGTCACGGTAGCGGTGGCGAGGCTCGTCGTCATCGTATCGCTTGCGTCCACGTGGCGGAGTCTTGCTACGTCGGCGAGGGCTGTAGCTTATGCTTCGGCTTCGGCTGCGGCTGGGACTTCGGCTTTGGTATCTGGCCATTGTTGAACCCTGAAAAACCCTAACCCTAACCTTAGTCCCTGGCGACAGAGAAGGAGGACAGCGCTGAGGTTGGGAAGGTTTGGATTTGGAGGGAGGAATAGAGTGAGGTGATGCACCTGATGCCGGTTTAGTTGATTGTGATTGGGCCTAATTTCAACTCCAACCCAAACCCCAGCCCAAAAAAATATTCATCATAGAATCTAAATGCACCCAAAGAATTGATCTGTACACCCCTAATGACCCAAAAATCGTGTTACTCTTCTTCAGTCCGACGGTAATTGGGTTTCGGGAGTTATCCTAAGCCCCATGTTATGTTATATTTGCGTTCTTCTATTTTATTATCAGTACTTTGGAACATAAAATAAATCTTATTTATTTAATTATGAATAAAGCTCATAGGCCAATTCCAGCAACCCGTTTGACAATCCTAATTCGGGAAGAAAATCGGTTTGCCTCACTGTAATCCTTATTGAACGAGGAAAACGTAATCTTGTGAATCCAGTATTTAAAGTTATTTCAAGATTTAGATTTCCTACTCTATACAGGTTAAGAGATACGCTGAGGTGATTAATATAAATAGAAAGATTCATGACAAGATCGGGACCTCTACACACATACGCAAATTTACTCTCAGCAAACTCAACTCTCTTCGCGAGAACAATTGGCTGCAGCGAATCTAAAATTCTCACCAGACAGGGCTTGAAGTTTTCGGCGGTCAAAGAAGTCGCAACCAGTGTTCTCAACATACGCCAAGTAAATTGCTCTGCTTTATACCAGACATGGTGTATAAGGCATCAATTTTAGTGGCTCTGTAGCGAGATTACTAAATAAGTCTTAACTCATTAGGCGTAAGTCCTAGGCCATCTAGGCAACAAGAATCTATCAAGCGAGGTTGGTACTCTCCTCGTTTCAGTCGCCTGTGTAAAAGTAAGTCCGGTGGCGCAACTTTCCATCGACGTTCTACCCACGGCAGTTGTGATACCCCGACCATTTTATATATTTTCTACTAATTATGAATAATTCGAGTTTGATTTAGTGGCTGCGGTAAATAATTGTTACCGTTGGTAAATACTGTGAGGTATTGAGTTGACTTTTTATCGATTGTCAAAGTTGGTTGATTTTGGGCTAAAGTCGTAGAATTTGTCGAGACGGGTTTGTAGACGCGAGAATCACCAAAATCAGAGTTACGACGTAAAAGTTACGACAATTGAAAGTTTCTCGTAAAGTAATTACCGAGTTACCATAAATGAAAATGTATAAAAGGGAGTTTCTTTTTTTGTAAGGGAGAGAGAGAGAGAGTGTGTGTGTGTGTGTGTGTGTGTGTCGAGGCGGTGCAGCGGTGACGCCATGATAATAGCATATTTATGCGTTTATTCGGTATTTAACTTGTTCCCTATATTTAATTGTTATTATTTGAGTAATTTAATTTTGTTTATTTTTTTAATAAGTTTTGTGGAGAAATAAGGAAAATGAGATAAAAGAAGGATTCCTAGCTCAATACGGAGAAAATGAGGATTTATGTGCAAATAAAGAAGCCTGGACCAATGAGGATTTGGAGAAATCAAACCAAGGAGTATATAAACTCATCTTAGGGTTTTGGAAAAGGCTAATCAGCATTTTGGAAACATAATTTCGAGAAAGGAGAGAGCAAGCCGCAGAAGGTGATCAGCCCATCCAGTTAAGGGGCTGATCAGAATTCTTTCTCATCTCTTTTTTTTGTATCAACTCCATGAATTATTTTGATTTTATTAATATGACATTTACTAGCTAAACTCATTATTAAGGGGCTGCTTGAAACTCCGTACATGAAGTCTTTTTAATGCATACACTTTAACCTAGTTTTGCATATTCTTTTAATTAGATTTCTTTCTCAAAATGACTCACCGTATGAGTTCTTGTATGTTTGCTTTTGTGGCTAACTTAGTATGCATGCTAGAATTCTATTGTTATGAGATCAGGGCAACTGAAGATAATTTCTTCCACCATATTCTCTATAGTGATACGTCGATTTTACCGTCGGGAGATTGAAATCCATAGGTCTAGTAAGACACGTCTATAGTGTACTTGTGAACCCTTGTAGCTTCTCAAACCTTTTCTAGAACTTAATATTTTCTTCTTTGTAAACCTTGGGGTCCATGACTATGAGTTTATAGAGAGATAGATGTAGGGGAGGTCTATGACAAACCTGCATAGGCATAAAGATTAGGTAATAGGATGTGGTTGTAACGATCAACTCTTCTTGGGAACTTTCATTCATTGGATATGTGCATTAGGTTAAGTATGTGTTAGAAATATGGAGTGGTGGGGGATTGCATACTTCTTAAACTCACTCATCATATAGTTTAAACTACTTGCATACATAACCATATTTACTTTCAGCATTTATTTTCTGCATTTGCTGTAGTTTGGACAAATTACTTCAGAAATCAAAACAACTCCGAATACCCTAAAATTTGGTGTGATAGTCCACCACTGAGTCTAGTATATTTTGTCAAATTTTCGTAGCTTTTAGAGTAGTCTAGATTAGGTTAGTAGTGTTATTAGTGTACCATAGTCGAGTCTGTCAGCATTTTAGTCTAGTGTTAGGATTTAGTTTCACCAATTCTTTGTGTTCGATAACCCTTATAATTAACTATTATAATGACATATCTTGGTTGAAAATAAGGTTTTTTGAGAGGTGGTTCTCCACATCATCAAATTTTGGCGCCGTTGTCGAGGAATTGCTTAATTCTAAGTCCTAATAGCGTCTTTAATTTTCAGTCTTGTTTTGTTTAGTTTTCTTTTTCTTTTGAGTCTTATTGTTTCTTCCGTGTGCAGGAGCATTGTGTATGCGTACTAGGTACATTAAAAGCACTGAGCCATTATTACTTGATCTAGAGATTGAATGCTCAGCAAAAGCAGCAGAAACAACGGTCTATGAGTGTGAATAGTGGTGGTGAACCATCTGAGCAAGAAAGACATTCAAGTTCAGAGTCTAAGTTTAAAGAAGAGAAACATATATAGCACCACCAACATCACCAAGAAGAATGGCAAACGCTACATCCAAGTTGAGAGAGTTCTTCATACCAGGCACAGGTGTAGCAGATTCACCGATTGTTCTACCAGAAAATTTATGGGCTTATTATATTCCTCCATCACTTATATCGAATCTGCCACACTTCAGAGGAACACCTTCTGAAGACTCTCAGGATCATCTCAATGAGTTTATAGCTTTGTGAAGAATCCAAAAATCGACAAATGTAGAGGAAGATACTGTGAAGCTCATCTTATTTTCGTTTTCTCTGAAGGAGCAAGCAAAGACATGGTACAATTCTTTAGCTCCTTTAGCTATTGACACATGAGAGAATATGTGTGTTGCATTCATGAAAGAATTCTATTCTGCTTCCCGTACCAAGAATTTGAATAAGCAAATTAGCATATTCAGGTAGAAAGATGGTGATGAACTACATGTAACCTGGAGCCAGTTTAAGAGTCTTCTTCGATAATACCCTCATCACAAGTTTGACATCAACACCCAAATGAAGTTCTTCTATGAAGGACTTGATTCTTTCAATATGTCAAAGCTTGATTCAGCTTGTGGGAAAAATTGGTGGAATATGACTGGAACAAAGGCCAAGGAAGTTGTTGAGAACCAAGTAAAAAATTCAAGGCAATTTCAGTCAAGTGATAGATCCATGGGAGCAAGTAGAAGATCTCTCAATGTAGTCACAATTGATGGAGCCATGGAAAAAAGATTGAGTTCTATGGAGAATGATATTGCTCTGATTGCTAGTAGCTTGAAAGTGGCCAAGAAGACAACAGTTGCTGCAGCTCAGGTTGTGTGTATTATATGTTCAGCTACAAATCATCTAGCAGAAGATTGTCCAAAATTCAGAGCAGATGAGGAAGTCAGTCAAGAAGAAGAAGAGGCAAATTACTTCCAGAGGCAGCCAAATACATATGGTGGAAATAGGAATCATCCACTGTTGAGTTATAGGAGCAACAATGTGCTCAATCCTCCCAATGTTCCACATTGTTTTCAGCAAAGGCAGCCTACAGGAGATGGACAATAGTTTGGCCAGAGATGGACAACAGTTTGGCCAGGGACGTGCTCCTCAACAACAAGCTCCAGCTCAAACATCAACAAGAACTTCAACTTTAGAAGCCATAATGTAACAGATGATGTTTGACAACAAGAAGCAACGTGAGGGAAGTAGTGCTTTTCGCCAAGAAATCAAGGCCACAACTCAAGAACTCAAGGCTACATCTCAACAACAAGGAAAGACAATTGATTTACTAGAGAGGCAAGTAAGTTAAATTCAACAAACACTTGCTTAAGCTAATCCAGGAGGTCTTCCTAGCAACACTCTCCCCAAATCCAATGGGCAATATGAGGTCCATGCTATGATTATGAAGAGTGAGAAAGTGTTGGATGAAAAACCAGAGGTCAAGAAGTAGAGAGGAAAGTAGGAAGAACCTATATTAGAGCTGTGCCTAACGAGCCATTGGAAGTCAGTCCAGGAATCCCAACTTAATCCATTGAGGAAATCCCTCAACGTGTTGAGAATGCACCTGGAATGAAAGTTGTGCCAAAACCAAAACCAGCTCAGGTATGTCCCTCACCTTCACCTTTGATTACCACTAATGTGCCTTTTCCTAGCGGGTTGAAGAAGTTAGGGAAGGAGGAAAAAGACAAGGAGATCCTATATATCTTCAAGAAAGTTAGGGTGAACATTCCATTGATGGATGTGATCAAGCAAATTCCACAGTATGCAAAATTTCTCAAGGACTTGTGCACTGCAAAGAGAAAGTTCAAAGGAACCAAAACAATTGCGTTAAGTGAGAGAGTATCTGCTGTTCTTCAAAGGAAAATACCACCAAAGCTTAGTAATCCGGGACGTTTCACTATTTCATGCACAATTGGTGATCACAGGTTTCATGGTGCTCTTCTTGATTTAGGTGCTTCTATACATTTAATGCCATATGATGTGTATGATATGATGAATATGGGAGAACTTATGCCTACTAGGATAACCATTAGACTTGTTGATAGATCTAACTGTTATCCTAGAGGTATTACACAAGATGTGCTAATGCAAGAGGGTGATTTGATATTCCCAGCATAATTCCTTGTGTTAGAGATGGAAGGTAAACATGTGCCCTCTAAGATACCATTGATTCTTGGTCGACCGTTTTGAGAATGGCTCGTACTAAGATTGATTGCTATAAAGGTTCACTTAACATGGAAGTAGCGGGAGAAAAAGTCCACTTCAACATATTTGAATCCCTCAAAAACCCAAATGGCGATGATATGTACTCTTATTATTCTATTGATTTGTTTGAAAGCTTTGTGCAGGAGTTCATTCAATATTCATTGGAGGAAGATTCCTTAAGAAAGGTTATAAAGGTGGCCGAGAAAAAGGACGCTCTAGGGCCAGATTTCGACCCGTCAAAAATTTGCTTAAGGAATTTTCGACCCGTCGAAAAAGATGAAAGAGAAGCGGCAGGGGCAATGCATCGGCCGGTCGAGAAAAATTTTTCGACCGGTCGAGAAAATTTTTTTGACCCGTCGAAAACTATTTTTGTGACAGACAGGTTTTGGATAGTGGCTTAGCATCGACAGGTAGAAATTTTCCTTCAAAAAATTCTCGACCCGTCAAATTTGAGTCTATTTTCAAAATTGCTTCTGTTGAAGATCTTGAGATGGAAGAAGAATATTATGCAATGGAAGAGGCCTTCAAACCAATGCCAAGCATGAAAGGTAAGACTTCTAAACCAGTCCCTCTTCCAGTGGGTTAGTCCTATGCAGGTAGAACCAAAATGTTCTGGCATTACAATGGTAAAAGAATGATGAGAACATGTTGGTGCTTCAACGAGTGCAAACGAGATGGAGAGTGTGCATTGATTATCGCAAGCTCAATGCCACCACAAGAAAATATCATTTTCCACTCTCACTCATTGATTAGATGTTGGAAAGGTTGGCTGGTCATGCATATTACTATTTCTTGGATGGTTATTCAGGTTACAACCAGATAGCCATACACAAGGATGATCTAGAGAAGACCACCTTCACATGCCCCAACGATACTTTTTCTTATCGGAGGATGCCCTTTGGCTTATGCAATGCACCTGCAAGATTTCAAAGATGCATGATGAGTATCTTTTCAGACATGGTCGAAAAAATCATTGAGGTATTTATGGATGATTTTTCAGTATTTGGTGATTCTTTTGATATATGTCTACATCATTTATCTATGGTCTTGGAACGTTGTGTGAAAACTAACTTTGTATTTAACTGGGAAAAATGTCACTTTATAGTGGAGCAGGGTATAGTTTTAGGGCATGTTATTTTTGCTAGGGGAATTAAGGTAGACAAAGCTAAAGTGGATATTGTGTGTACCCTACCACCTCCTTCTACTGTAAAAGAGGTGGGATCTTTTCTTAGACATGCAGGATTTTATCTCAGGTTTATCAAAGATTTCTCCAAGATAGCCAGACCCTTATATGCATTGCTCCAGAAGGATGTGGCCTTCAATTTCACTAAGGAATGTCTACAAGCCTTTAATAAGCTCAAGGAGTTGTTGACTATAGCTCCCATCATATAAGCACCAAATTGTAGTTTATCATTTGAGCTTATGTGTGATGCTTTAGACTATGTTGTTGGCGTTATTCTTGGCCAACGACCACAGAGACTTCCACATGTCATCTATTATACCTCCAGGACTTTGAATGATGCACAGTTGAACTATTCAACTACTGAAAATGAGCTCTTAGCAGTGGTTTTTGCTCTTGAAAAGTTTAGATCTTACTTGTTAGGAACGAAAGTTATTTAATATTTGACCGTGTTGCTTTGAGATATTTGATGACTAAACAGTATGCAAAGCCTAGATTGATTCGATGGATGCTCTTGCTATAAGAGTTTGACATTGAAATCAAAGACAAGAAGGGTTCTGAGAATGTGGTGACGGATCACTTGAGTAGACTCACCCATGGTTCCAATGCAGAAGATGACAATCTTCCTCTCAGAGATAGCTTTCCGGATGAACAACTCCTTGTTCTTCAAGATATGGTGCCATGGTATGCCGACATTGTTAACTACAAGGTGAGTTAGTGCATTCCACCAAATTTTAGCAGAGCTCAGAAAGACAAACTTGTCAAGGAAGCCATGTATTACATATGGGATGAGCCATACCTTTGGAAACATTGTACAGATGCCATCATCCGTAGGTGCATATCCAAGTCTGAATTTCAATCTATTCTATCTTTTTGTCACTCACATGCAAGCATTGAATTATCTTTCAGTGTAGTCCTCAATTCCGAGACACTGAATGATGTGTTGGTAGCATTTGTTGAAGTTGGGTATCTCTCTAACACGCATTGAGGACGTTCCTAAATTGGCTATATTTTTACTGTTGGGAATACAACGATTTCTTGGAGATCTACAAAGAAAAATGAAAGGACCCAACCCCGATTTAGCTCCCTAAGCCGGAATCAAACCCTTTGGAAAACACGAACCAACAAAAAACCGTAGAAATTTTGGCAGAGTTTCGTTACTAACGTGGAATTACCATTACCTGCACGCGGAAAATACACTTCATCCTATGCTACAAAAATCAAACCGTGGGCACCAATCCCATCCGGATTTCTCAATATATCAACAGTAAAGTAAAACAATAAATATATCTATACTTTACTGAAATCCAGTGTAAATTCGTATAATATAATATATACAACGGAATACTCAGAGCGACCTCTAACGTATAATCATATAAGTATACCACAGTAGGTAGAACAATAAACCTACTGGAAGAAACAAGGTAACTCGAGCACTATGCCTCCGACCACGACGTGCGACACCAGAGTCCGAACTACAAACTGGGCACGGAAACCGAAAAGCCCAGGGGAAAGACATGAAAACTGTTAGAGTGAGTGGACGAAAATAAATGTCTTTCACCGAGTAATATATATTATAAAAACATATGCGAGTCGAAATATAAATAAAACAAATAGTATACGAGGAGACGCTAACTCCAACTCGTAAACAGAGCATGCAAGGAAAATCTCACGGGGTCACTCATGGACACATCCGTGCTAGTACAGTCGGAATCACGGAGTCCCTGACTTCCACGTGATTCATAGCCAGAAAGGCCTTGGTTCCGGGGTATTGCCCCTCGCCGGTCAGGTAGGGGTACTGCCCCTCCTGGTGGCCTACCATCGGGGATCAGCCGAGAGGCAAGTGTATCGATACAACAACGTAACTGAGACTGTACTCTGTGTAAACCAAATCATAAACAATTCGATGCAAATGCATGAAACAATATATATAAGTGTATTTACGTAATATATATTGATATAGGCATAATCGTATAACACATGCTCATAATAAACATAATCTCGTATGAAATCTCATGCTCGTAAAACCATAATCATACTGCATGCTCAAGTTCGTAAAACATATATAAAAGACTCGCAAACAATCCGTGAAAATAAATTGTCCACTCACAGACTAGCGTAACGCAGTTCGCGTTAACCCGTGATCCGGCGGAAAATCCCTCGCCATACGAACGATCACGAACCCTTGAATAATCATAAAGTCTATTACTCAAAGTCATAACTCGACAATTCAAAAAAAATCACGAGAAACCACCGTTCTCGGAAACACACGATTCAATTACAACGAACTGTCGGAAATCCGATATTCACACCTCAATATCTCGCTGTACTTTCGGATGCTCAAATCGAGAAACGAACCTCCCCACTGCGATCGGGGCGCGATTTCGAGTGAAATGACATGCAACTTGTCGAAAATTCCAAAAAGTCAAACTTTGACCGCCGCCCACGGCGGCGCCACCACCAACCTGAAAATTTCTCGGCGGAGCAACCTCCATTCCATGCAAAATCACCCACTGAGCAACTTTGTCAACTGCAACGAAGGCCAATTCAAACTCTAACTAGCTCAATTTCATGATAAACCGAATTGTCTCACAAATTTCACATTCAAAATTCTCCATCCACAAGCAAAATTAGATCACCAAACTTACATGGTAGCTTGTAGGTGAGAAGGGCTACAAAACCCAGTCCAAATCACAGCTCAATTCGGCCGGAAAAATTGAACCCGAAATCACACAAAATCCTCCATTTTTTTGCCGGAATTTTCTCTCTCTACAAGGAACCATGCCGTGAACGGTGGCCGGCACCACCACGGGGAGACCGGGCCGAGCAGAACCAGCCCTAGGCCGAGGCCTAGGGTGGCCGGAATCCGTCGCGCCACCGTGGAGCACGCCATTGCCGTCGGCCTCCTTCTCTCCACCGAGTTGACTCGGTCAACTCGGTCAACCATATTAATGAACCATCTTTGACTTTCCCTAAACGGCAAGTTACTATTTATAGCTTTCCCAAAATGGAAACTTCGTAATTATCCTTTTCGACGAACTTTAAACACACGTAACTTCCTCGTCGTAATTCCGATCCCGATAATTCTCGCGGCAACAAACTCGTCTCGACATGTTCTTCAATTATCACTCGAATTCAAACACATTGATCAATCGGATAAAAAGTCAACTGTTCAAACCAACACATATTTAAACCGACTAAATAATCAACAATCGGAAATAATCACAACTTAATCTTCGTAACTCAGAACAATGCTCCGGAAGTTTCCACGAGCTCGAAATTAAATTCTCAACAACTTCCGTGAAGAAACTGAAACCAAATTCTCGTCCAGTAATTTAGTCGTTAAGAAGGCCGCCTTTTAAACCCGATTATATCAAAACTTCAAATATTCATAATTTATTCCTCGGTCATCCAAATAACGATCCGGAACCGCCCACGAACTCAAAATCATACGTACAACGACTCTCGAGAAGAGACCCAGCTCCAATTCTCGGCCAATAATTTAGTCGTTAGCAAAACTGACGATCCAAACACTGTCGTAACTCTGCGACTATGCACAAGCTCGTAGATCAAGCTGATTTCACTGCTGATTCTGGTCTGGGTCGTCACAAAAAATCTTGTTGCTACTTCCTCGAATCATTCTGAGATCATAACTCTGCATGAAGCTGTTAAAGAGTGTGTGTGGCTTAGGTCACTAATACACCATATTCGACGGTCTAGTAGATTACCATCTACTATGACATCACCAACTTGCATCTTTGAGGATAATGCAGCTTGCATTGAGCAGATGAAGTTGAGTTACATTAAGGGTAACAATGCTAAACATATTTTGCCAAAGTTCTTCTTCAATCAGCAACAACAGCAGTTACTGAATATCCATATGAGCCAGATTGGTTCTGCGGATAATGCTGTGGATTTGTTCACTCAGTCACTATCAAAATCTATATTTATGAAACATGTGAGACGCATTGATATGCGAAGATTATCTAAATTTCGATATTTGAGTTACCAATCAAGAGGAGTCACATTTTGGTAGACATCAAGGGGAGCCTACATCACATGTAGTATCATTTGTAGTTAATACATTGTACTCTTTTTTCCTTTGACTAAATCTTTATTTTGTCTATGAGGTTTTTGTTTACTTGACAAAGTTTTTAGTGAGACAACAAGTTATGCATCATACTTTACGAGCTCGACACAAGGGAGAGTGTTTAAGGAAAATATATTCTATATCTTCCGAAGTGTGTTTTGTTCTAATTAGATTAGAAATATATATTCTAGCAATCCCTGATTTATCGGGATACAGATTGTAATTAATTATAATGTTTATATTTAAAGTTATCTATCAATGAATAAAAATATAATTTTTAATTTATAGTTATTATGTACCTATTTACCCTTCAACACTTATAAATAAAATATACAAGTCCCTCAATCTACCAAGTGAGTCTATAAAAATGCAAGGCTTAAAATTGTAAAAAGAAAAACTATTTGATGGTCGTCCTCGTTGAGTGTAGTATATCCCAAGACGTATGTGATTAGTATAAGTTGGTCACCGAAACTGGTAGGAGATGAACCAGTAAAGAAATGTCAAACCCCTCGCCTAGCATAGTTAAAGGTGTCGATTTATGTATCCATGTTCTCACCATTTCTCACAGCAGATTTGGTAGCTAGCTGAAACCTCCTTCATTGAATGGCATAATCTCAAAATGTCGTAATAGTTGCCACACATTTGTACCAAACGAGAGCACCTGGCTTGTACCGTTTGAACAATACACAAATTAATCTCTTTTACACAAACAGTATGTATATATGAGAATATGCATGCCCCATATACAGACAGAAAATATTCTGAGTTTCTGACTCGCATACACTATACAATTGTGTCTGGTTGAAATTTTTTGTAGGATAATGTTGACTAATCTATTATACGAAAGACAATTAGAGCCTTGATATAAAAAAACAAGTCACACCTATATTAGAAATCGTGCAATTGCACGTACAATCATTTTTTTTATTATGTTTTTATATAACAACATTAATTTGCACATATTCCTTTTGCATGTCATTTTTTATGGTTGAGTCAGAGGTTTTTTATTATCATCAGTTGCTTTGATGTCCTACAAATCCTTCACAAAGTTTGCTTTCCTACATATGAAAATATGAAAATGTAATATAATAGAATCAAATTGTAGCGCCCGATCAAAAATCATTCATTTGATGGAGATTGGAGTATATTAATGATTATTAAATAGAATGAGCAAAAACTTGTATATTAGGAAATTTGGGATGCAAGTTGTAAGTTGTGACTAAGTCTCAGATGTAAAACATTTTGTGTTGGGCGGTGAAATTAGTACCTTATTTTTTACAAATCACATTTTTTTTTATATTTTCAAACAAAAGTGTGTAAAAAATACACACAAAAATCAATAAAAAGGAGTGTAATTTATAATGTGAGGTGTGTAATTTTGTTTTTTACTTTTTCCTTGTCAAGTAAGAAAATTGAAAGTAAATGAAAGTAATGGTCTCTAGTTGGGTTTGGTGACTTTTGACGTTGAGAGGGGAATCTTGGCTTCCAAGATGTCGTCTGTTAGGTGCGTATGGGTTGGTTGATTTCGATTTTGACCCAATACGCTATGCAAAGGTCACCACCAACATTTCTTCCTCTCAACATTATGACTCAATCATCGCAACGGCAGCGTTTTAGGCCAACCCCATAGCTTCTACTATTCCTACTACTAGGGTTTCCACCGCCTCTCCAGATTCCTCAACCGCCAATGGCCGCCGCCGGCGACGCCTCCACCGTCTGGGACTGGGGCGATCTCCTCGACTTCACCGTCGACGACGACCTCTCCATCTCCTGGGACTCCTCGACCGCCGCCGACCCGCCGCCTCCGGTGAATCCGGATCCGAGTCCGAGTCCGAGTCCGACTCCGGGGAAGATAAGGAAGCGAGACCCGAGGCTGGCGTGCACAAACTTCTTGGCGGGTCACGTGCCGTGCGCGTGCCCGGAGGTTGACGCGAGAATGATGGAGCTGGAGGAAGAGGAGGCCGGCCACGGGAAGAAGCGGGTCAGGACGGTTCGGGCCCCGCCCGGTACCGCCCGATGCCAGGTCCCGACTTGTGGGGCCGACATTAAGGAGCTCAAGGGTTATCACCGGAGGCATAGAGTCTGCCTCGCTTGCGCCACCGCCGCCACCGTCGTACTCAACGGCGAGACCAAGCGTTATTGTCAGCAGTGTGGCAAGTAAGCTTCAATTCTCACTTCAATTTTGCAATTTGGCTTTAGAATTTTAGTAATCTTCATAGGCGTTAGTGAGTTCCGGACTTGAAAAAGAGCCGATCATTTCTGCATAAATTTTACTCTGGGATCGTTTCGAAGCAATGCAGCCAGTGTCAGCTGAGATGCTGTTAGTATACACTAGATTACTAGAGAGAGATGTAGTTGCTCAAAGTTCTGTTATAGATAGGTATAAATAGGTTTGCAGTTGTTTAAATTCGATTATGCCCAAGGACTTAGAAATTGTTTTTGCGGATGTATTCTTAAACATTACTGTTGGTAGCTTGAGGATGCTATAGTAGCTAGAAGTTAGGGGCAATGGAGATAACTCAGATAAGTGCCATTATTTTAGTGCGGGTCAAAGGAAATACTGTCTTGATTGTTGAGGTTTTCTTATATGCATCAAGATAAGTATTGGGGATGTTGACGGACTGGCATCTTTATTTAGTCGAAGAGAAATTACTATGAATGCCTATGTTAGTGTGTCAGAATTCTGGCAGATAATGGTAGATAATACCCAGAGGGGATTTAGATTAGCATTATTATTAGTAATTTTGAGTTATTTATCATCAGGGTTGTAATGCTGCTGAATTCCAATTTTAAATGGTATTATTTGTTAAAATATATGCAGTAAATTTGTAATTACTCATTTTTACTTCTCCTGTAGGTTCCATGTCTTACCAGATTTTGATGAAGGTAAGCGGAGTTGTCGAAGAAAATTAGAGCGTCACAATAACAGAAGAAGAAGAAAACCTGCTGACCCTAAAGGAGGGAAGGAGTCTCAAAAGGACATTCAAACTGAAGACACCAATTGCAATGGTGAAGTAGGAGAAGGTATTGAATGTTGATTTGATACACATTTTTGTACAAGGCACTCTAAAGTTCTTCTTCTTGCTGATTAGTATGTCTAATATTCTAAGTTGTATCTAAAATGTGCAGACAGTTTACCGTTGAGCAGCCCAGTAAATGAGAAGGAAGACTTGCAAGAGTCAGAAGGAGGAGGTATGTCTACCCTCAGGTCAGTGCCTGATTCCCAGAATGTCAGCAGTGAAGGTGGTGTATCTATCCTGACCTTCGGTGATACCCAAACAGATAGAAGGAAAGATGATTCAAAGCAATCTCTTCCTCCGCCACAGTGTGACAACAAAAGTGTTTACTCATCTATGGTAGGTCTTTGCTGCATGCTGTACCTTGATGCATGGCTTTATCATTGATTATGACAAGATATACTGAGTTCGTACATATTTGTAGTGTCCAACAGGTCGTATCTCATTCAAGCTCTATGATTGGAATCCTGCTGAGTTCCCTAGAAGACTTCGGCACCAAGTACTGTTTAAAGATTGTTATAGTGTACGCAGAGATATAATCCTCTTTTACGGCATGTTATATGGATTTATTAACACATGGCAACATTTTACAGATATTTGAATGGTTGGCCAGTATGCCAGTTGAGCTCGAGGGCTACATCCGCCCTGGATGTACTATCTTGACTGTCTTTATTGCAATGCCAAATTTTATGTGGATGAAGGTAATATTGGCAATTTATTTTGCAAGATTGATATCAAGAATTTGTTAAAGGAACTCCTGTACCTTGACGTCAACATTTTGTTTAGTTCATTGATTTTGATTATTTGATGATTGACTCAGCTACTCGATGATCCTGCATTATATCTACATGACTTTGTTATCATACCTGGAAGGATGCTATCCGGAAGAGGAAATATGCTTGTTTATCTCAATAACATGATATTCCGTGTTGTAAAAGGTGATTCGATGCTCCATGTCTTGTTTATTGAAATGTCTTTTAATACAATGATGGACTCAAATGTAATTACATGTCCCACCTTGGCATATTGCTGTTAGAAACTGACAAGGATGTTATTTTTTCTTCATTACATAATGGATGCACCGAATCAAATTAAGTTCATAAACTTGTGCTGATTAGAATCATCAACTTAAAAAAGGTCTTGACTTGCCAAATTCCTTGCATCACAGCAAGCCATGTACATGTCCTATCTGATAGGCGTCTTATTTATGAACACTGTATTTCTGTAAATAGCTCTTTGTCAGTAAAGTATTCTTCTTTTATGGATTCTGGGTGCCACAGCAAACATGCTTCTTTGCATAGCAGTTATTCAGTTACTTTTATGTTAAACATGCATCTTTTCAATTTCATATTCACAGATGGGACTTCTGTAATAAAGGCCAAAGTGGAGGTGCAGGCCCCCAGGCTTCATTATACTCATCCTATGTGTTTTGAAGCAGGCAAGCCAATGGAGTTTATTGCCTGTGGAAGTAATTTGTTACAACCCAAATTTAGGTATTACATCCTTTCAGGGCTTCTCACCTATCTTGTTCATGGAGTTTATTGTGTTACTTTTTATTATACAGTTATTTAAGTTTCTATCAGAAACCCACTGTTTTATCAACAGTGGTTATTGAATATAGTACAAATTCTCAGTAAAATAAAGCCTTAGGTAGAGAAAGAGATATAGATGGAGAGAGATAAACCCTAAACCTTAAAACCAGTAAACTTTAGTAGATGTAGAGATAGATAGAGATTACTAGTATGATTTTGTTTACATGTTTATCTCATCAATGTTCTGTTAAGTGTCCACGTGTTATTGTTGTGGAGATGGAATTTCGTAATAATTTGCCTAATAAAAGACTATCACGGTGACAGGTTTCTTGTGTCCTTCTCGGGAAAGTATCTTGCCTGTGACCCTGATCCACAGTTGTCTCCCAGTCAGATTGAAAGAGACAGCACTGTTGACCATCAATTGTACAAGTTACATGTACCTCATACTGAAGCAAATAGTTGTGGTCCTGCATTTATCGAGGTATTATAATGGGTCCTTTACTTTATCTCCATTTGTTTTGCATTTACGTTATCTTTTCATTTTGCATAATGCCAACTTGCCAACTATGATTCTTGACTTGGTCTATAAATCGATGTTGGTAAGATGCAAGTATTGTAGAAATGATTACCCTTCTGCTGCACCTTCTTTAATCTCCAGACTTTAGTAATCATAAAAATATAATAATTTGCATAATAGGCCGATTTCACCTTCTTGTTGTTGATGGGCTATTCGGTGTTGCTTCTCTTGGTGTGGCTCAGCAATTCGGGACCTAGTGAATTTTGAATCTTATGTCTGATATATTGTAGCTTCCTTGATTGGTACCTAGGATTGTATCAGTTTCATCTAAGCAGCTGTGCCTGATGTAGGGGTCATCATTTGGCCCGTGGGTCTCGTGGGCCGGTGGAGGCCCGCAAGCCCGTGGGCTAAAAGTCCGGCCCGACCCGAAAAAAGCCCGCCAAGGTGGTTGGTGGGCCGAATTTGGTTAAGAGATCTAAAGCCCGGCCCGGCCCGCCAAAAACCCGTCAAGGCCCGGCCCGTCAAAGCCCGTTAGACCTGGCCCGTCAAAGCTCGCTATTTTTTATATATATAAGATAGTAGTACATATATAATTATATCTATACTTATATATATATATTTTATATTTGTGTATGTCTATATTAATATATTACATATACATATATTGATCAAATATTGGAATTCCATATATAGTTATATTTGTGTATCTATTTTACTATTAAATCATTGTTTAGAGTTTAGGATAAGTTAGGGTAAGTTAGGGTTTAGGGGATTGAGATTTAGGGTAAATTAAAGTTTAGGAATTTTGAGATTTAGAGTAAGTTAGGGTTTAGGGTTTAGGGTTTCATTGTAATTTTTTTTATCGATTTACCTTACACAGTAAAATAGTAAATATAATAGATGGTTCAAATTAGATCTTGTAATTTTTCAATGGTGAGAGTTTAATTGAGAGTGTGTGAAATGACATCAATATCCTTCTCTTATATATTGCTTATTTTTCCATGGAGAAACTAGATAAATCAAATTTTTATGTCATTTTTTTTGACACTATGAGATAGATATGTAATTTACAAGAATGTGTGTTAAAATTTTGATCTTAAAAAATTCCTTTAGGGATGGGTAATTTACGTTTTAGTTGTAAGGGTACTACGGTCACATTTACGTTTTATTTTTCCATGGAGAAACTAGATAAATCAAATTTTTATGTCATTTTTTTGACACTATGAGATAGATATGTAATTTACAAGAATGTGTGTTAAAATTTTGATCTTAAAAAATTCCTTTAGGGATGGGTAATTTACGTTTTAGTTGTAAGGGTACTACGGTCACATTTAGCGAAACCCATAGATGTAGGTCTAAATCAAGTCCAAAATTTATAAAATTTTAACGGCATGCTTAGAATATTATGAACAACCAATCTGACAGTCAGTTTTGTAAAATGATGATACATGATCGATTACGTTTCACAAAGGTCTTTCAACCCATATTACCAAGGAATAAAGGTAAGAACATTAGTGTGCATATAGAGAATTCAAGCAATATAAGAATTAAAAATGTTTTAACAATAAAGAAGGCCATATATAATAGTTCACCTTGTAATAAAAGACACCGCACGTAAAAATTAGCCTAATCGAAGTATGTTTGGATCCCGGTCAATACAGTTAAACAAAATTTGTGAAAACATTAAAATACACTAATCTTATTTTCCTTATTTTCCTATGGGGGGAGTAGATAAATCAATTTTTTATGTCAATTTTTTTAACACTATGAGATAGATATGTATTCCATAAGAATATGTGTCCAAAATTTGATGTTAAAAAATTATTTTCGGGAGGGGTAATTTCCGTTTTAGTTGTAAGAGTACTACGGTCACATTTGGTGAAATACATGGATCGATGTTTAAATCAAGTCCAAAATTTATAAAATTTTAAAGGCATGGTTATAATATTCTAACCAATCAATCCAACAGTCAATTTTATAAAATAATTAAATATGTCCGATTAAGTTTCACAAAGGTATTTCATTCCATATAACAAAGGAACAAACGTAAGAACATTAATATACATATGGAGGATTCAAGCAATATGAGAATTAAATATGTTTTAATGATAAACGAGGACATGTAGAAAGGTCCATCTTATAGTGATAAACACCGTACGTAAAATTTAGACTCGTCGGAGTACGTTTAAACTCTGGTGCATGGATGAAAGTTATGTTTATTTTGAAATGTCTTAATTTTTTAATAATTAAAACCCGATAGGCCCGGCCGGTAAAAGCCCGCTTGAATGGGCCGGACCCGGATCCTTATATAAAAGATAAAGTCCGGCCCGGCCCGGCCCGGCCCGTGCCAGCTATACATGGGCCGGGCCAGGCTTTTTGCCGACCCCTAGCCTGATGGATTAGTTATGATTATAACCTAGGACCAGATTTTATATATCCTGATCATAACTTGGGATTTGTTATGATTAGAGATCTTCGTCTTTTCATTCCTCCCTCCTCTTGTTTTCTTCTCATAGTTTCATATAGAATATTATTTGTTGCAGGTTGAAAATGAATCTGGACTATCAAACTTTCTGCCTGTACTCGTTGGTAACAAGGAGATTTGTGCCGAGATGGAGACTATTCAGAAGAGATTTGAAGAATCTCTCTTTTTGCGAGGATCACATGTTTCTTCTAGTGGTTCTCTGTTGAATTCTTGTGAAGCATCTTCACATAGAAACACTGCATTTTCTGAAGTTATCTTAGATGTAGCATGGCTTCTTCGAAAGCCCTCGTCAGAAAACATTCAGCAAATCATGACTTCCTCACAGGCTCAAAGATTCAATTATTTATTGAACCTTTTAATATTCTTCAAGTCAACAATCATATTGGAGAAAGTTTTAGAAAATCTGAAGACCTTAATGGATACTGTAGAGCCAAACAACAGTATTGAGGCTGATATGAGACTATTAAGAAAGTACATGGACCATGCTCATGATATTCTTCATAAAAAGAATCAAAATGCCGGGGCTTTAGTAGAGCAGCCAGGAAGCTTGGTGCCGAAAGAGGATCTTATTTTTCAAAGTCTTAGCTGCATTCAGAGCGAACAACATGTTCCGTTCCACACTCGGGTGAGACAGAAATATTGCTACTTGAGATTTATTTTTATATTTGTTGGTCATGCATTCTAGAGCTCTGTAAATTTTGGTTTCTATTAATTTCTCTTTATTATCAATTAGCATTTGCTTGCATCTGGCATCTGGTTGTTAAAGTATCAACTTCTTAATATATAAGTATTGAAATTCCGACTGATCAGAAGTATTAACAAAAAATGCGAGGAAAAAGCCTGTGAAAGTTGAACGTAATTTATTATTTCACTGTACTAGTTTTTGTTAGAGGTTGCATTGCCTAGTTGTTTTGTCACTTTTGGATTTTAAGGTCCGGACATGCATAGATCCACCTCACCTTTGCTAAATCAAGGACAGTTATGCTTCATCTAATCTTTCAACTAGTTGTAACACTGGTCATCGCATAGAGATTACGTCTGTTCTGTTCTGGCGCATGACTTGAGCTGTCTATTTCTGTACTTGTGATTTTTTTTTTGAACCTGATAAACTGGTATATAGGTTCCACTAATTATTGGCTGCATATATATGGCAGGATACTGAAATCATTGTAGATGGTAAGTTGGATTTGATGTTGGGTTCAACTTTGAATGAGAGAAGTGGGACTCTTCCGCTTTTAAATAAGAAGGCAGGCATGAAAACCAACATCATCAAACAACGGCCAAGAGAGGCTAATTGTGGTAGCTCTTCTGAGGAAGGCTTAAGCTCTCGCTCCCGCGGAATATTCTTGGGATTTCGCCCCACTCTGTATGTAATTTCTGCTGCAGCTATGTGTTTAGGAATTTGCGCAGTTGTCTTTCATCCTCACAAGGTTGGTGAATTTGCAGTAACAATACGCAGATGTCTATTTGACGAGTAGTAATTAGGTTTTTAAGTTGTCTAATGTAAGTATTCTCAATCCCTTTCTCTGTACATGTCTGTTGTAGACTACAATCTTACATTTCGCCTAGAGAAGCGTTGGGGCAAAGTTTAACTTTGTCACCGTTTGAATCCTTGGTAGATATATGTTGTGCATTTGGGTGCACTGTTTTCCAGCTGCGTATAGATGGCAACGTCTTTCAAGTTAGGAGTTGTTACCCGGCAATTTTTGCTGTTGTAAAGTAGTAGCTTTCCTTCTGTCTAATTCCTTATCAGAGACCTAATGTTGTGCTGAAGAATACAGATAAGCAATGTTGTGCTGAAGAATACAGCAGAAGCTTCTTATCCGGGGACAGTTTATATTACACAATTTTTGACACATTCTTTTTTTGAAGAAATTGACACTTTCTTAACCACCAGATTTAAAGATCTTGAATGGTCAGGATTAATTGTTGGAATTAAATTCAAGCATATTATAATAATTTAAATATATATTTCAGCCAACAAAAAAAAAATCAAAATAAAGCTAAATTCAATTGGGTATTATCTAGGCTGAGAAGATCAAATACTGGATTGCCATCTCCAGACTTCCCCCCGCAATGACCGGAAACTTGAGATAGCACTTCCAATTCCAACACTGGATTTAGACCTCTTAATGGAGTGGGTTTTGATTCGGATCTGTTTCATGTCCGTACTTATTAAACATATTTAGATCTGATTTATGCACCCGTTGATCTATTTATGACTTGGACCCGTTGATCCGTTTACTTAACAGATCAGATCCAGATCATAAGTAATTTGATCCGTTTATGATTCGTCCCGTTTATTTTTATAAGTTATTAAATATAATTATTTTATTTGCATATATGAAATGTTTGTAATCTAAAAGTTCTTTTAAAGAAAAAAAGCTAAATGTCTATCAAAGATATATAAAAATATTAATCAATTGACTAAATGATTAAAACCCAAAACGATTTGTTTTTTTGTCAAGTTTCTCAATGTAAATTGAAATTTTATTATTTTGATCTATTCAGTTTGCGACATATTGGTAAAATAAATAAGTTTAATAATTAACATATTAATAAATGGGCCTGGATCCGTTTTGTTGACCCGTTGATCCGCTGGACCCGGATTCGGATTTGATTATTAAAAATCCGCCGGATAAACGAGACGGATCAAGTCTAGTTTTATTTTTACTTAAACGAATCCGAAGCTAGGTTGATATGATCCAACTCTGCCCAATTGACAGGCCTAACTGGATCCATACTTGATTTCAAGGACAAGATTTGTTTACTTTTTTCTTTTCTTTTTGAGCACGTAGGTTAGATCATTCCTTGGCATTCTCTTGCCTTCTACAGACAGACCCAAAGCATCTTCATATTTTATGTTATACATACCCTCCAAGGCTCCAACCATAAAAGTCCACGGAACAACCATCAGTTCGTTTCAAATAATCAAGGAAAAATTCAACAACCACTAGAATTTTCGCTCTTTCTAAATATTCATAAAGATATCATAACTATTCCCGAACTTTTGATTCCAAGTCCACAAACCCAAAAACCATACATGTCGTCACTTATTCCGTCTCACTCCGTTTCAAATTTTATATTTTCAGGGACATAAAAATTCTGTGTGAGACGAAATAAGTAACGACAAATATGATTTTTGAGTCGGGATCAAAAGTTGAGGTATGGTTCTGATACTTTGTAAAGTTGAGGTATGAATATTTAGAATGAGCAAAAGTTTAGGTACTGTTTTATGAAATTTCCCAATAATTAAACCAATTATGGTACTATGTATATTGTTTTCAAGTTGCTGGAAGTGTGGAGGCTCTTCCCCCATCTTGCCATCTTGAACACCTAATTCTGAAGGGTCGCGTAACGTACTCTCGTTGAGGAGCTGATGGGTTCTCTTCATCTTCTTAACCCAGATTTAATCGATGACTAAGGTTATTCACACCCCATTGTTTACTCTTTATATCCCATCTCTAATTTTTCTCTTTCATATTCCCATTTCACCCTTTTTCTTCTCTTCATACCCCATCATAAAACAGTTAAAACTCAACAAGATGAACAATACTACTCCTCTCAATTGTATGATTGGGCTTGCAAGATCGTTATGAAAAATGAGATTTAAACCATCTTCTAATATGTTTACACTTCACAGTATAGAAAATTTGCTTTATTTTTGTTGATGCTATTACCTGTATGTTGTGGGTTGCTTCGATTTGGTGGAGACAAGAGTTTAAATTGCTTTTCCAAACAATTGTTCTAGTTAGTTTAAAATCTTGAACAAAATCTCGAGACGATGGAACAGTTCAAATAAGGTGATTAATAGACAATGAATTAGAGTCTTGACATATATATCTGTATATAGCAATATACAACCATAGGCAATTAGGATCTATAACGGTCACATCACTCACATGGTAGACTCGATGAAATTGCCAAAAATATGCTCAGAAAACAGTTAACCGTGATAACGTATGTAGTTTGATTAATGATCAAAATGATCGGCTCGATCTGGGTTCGTAAAGTTCAGATTATATGTTTTACTTGAATTTGAATATGAGGTGCCAAGAGTAAAAAAGGAGGGCAAAACAGAAATAATGTGTCAAAAATTGATTAATGGGGTGTAAAAAATAAAAGTTTGGGTGAGTTTGACTTCCACATAATTTTCTTTTGTTTTTAAACTGAAAATATAGAATTAATATAAGTAAATCTGATATGTTAGAATTTATTTCATACAATTAATCTTGGCCAATTTTTAAATCTGATGGTTGACAAAGACTCAAAGAGTGTAAAAAAGTGTGTAAATAAAGTGTCCCTGATCCAGACCTATAAAATTTTAATGTCCAAATTAAGCCTGGGAATGGTTCGGTTCCGACCATAATTTTTAGGAATCGGAATCGGAACTGAACCGTTCGATGTATATACGGTTCAGTTCCTTATATTTGAAAGGTAGAACCATTTGGAACCAAATCGGTTCAGGAATCGATTCGGTTCCACAGTTCCACGGTTCCTCAATTTAGAACCGCACTAAAATCTGTGATTATTGTTTCTACTTTATACAAGTCTATACTCATCATAACACATTTACTAATTAACATTAACATACAAATATACTTCTTCGTTCTGGTGTTAAGTGACATAAACAAATAAAAATATTATACAACTTCATAAAAGAAGGTTGACCCATGTTATAATGATCATCAAATAAGTCATCTGAGTGGCATAAATAAAATAACAAATGACTTACCCAATATGTGATTCATGATCATTAACTTAAGTGACAAACAAAATAACAAATCCTTCATATATAATGATATAATGACATATAATTTTACTATTTAATTAAAATATGGACTATACACGATTCTCGACGGTTCTTTGTAAAATAAAAACGAGGAACTGGAACCGAATCAAACTGTTTGAATACGCTTCGGTTCCCGACAAAATATATACTCTAAAATTTTGTAATCGAACCAAATCACCTAATTTCAATTCGATTCGAATCAGTTTTGTGGTTCCCGATTCTAATGTCCCTAGCCTAGTCCAAGCTCAAGCTCAAGACTTCTCTCGATCAGCGGATTAACTTAACTGGTTCTAAATTGTTCCTTCTGCAATTTTCTAAAGCTTGGTTATCTCCCAAGCTCCTCAAGGAATACAAACCTGTTCTGTTCACGACGACCCAATGAAGTTTGAGCTTCTTCATCTTCCTCCTTGTCGTCTCTGTTTCAGAAAGACCCATCGAAGTGACAATTGTCCTTGGTTATTACAACGATTCTGTCCCACTCGGCGTAATAATTTATGACTTTTTGTAAGACTTGCTGCTCATCTAGCTAGGCATCCTCTTGACCATGTTGAAGAAACGTTATTGACAAAGATGTGTTACTGCCGGCATCAAACATTCAGTACGTCCCTGCACTCGCCTGAAGAAGACAATTTCTGTTCTGCAGTTGCAGCAGTAATCTCTTAGATGTTCATGTTTGTCGGTGAGTTGTAGTCCGATGGGAAAGACTCGTATCGAGATCAACAATACTCGATCATAGACTACAGCCAGAAATTCACATGTGCCCCATTTGCTTCAAATCGCACTTCAGATTTCAAAACAAACTCATGGTCTTGGTCTATTTTTAGTTCCTAACCATTCCAAAAAGGGTTACTAACATGCTCATCAGCTAGCTCAGTGACAGCTCTATTCCACGTGTAGTTTATTCACCATCAAACTCAACCTTCTAAATTAATAAAATTTTAATTAACAGGCAGACAAATTCACAAAAAAAATCTACACCAGTGCATTCCCTGCATGAACTATAAATAACCCTTCAAAACTAATTGTCATTCATGCCAAGAATGAATAACTCTTGCTCCCGTATTTTTTTTTCTTCCTTTTTTCTTCTTTTTGGGTTTGTGTTATTAGAGTAGCGAAATCGTTAGATATGGCAATTGGACGGTGCAGAGATGATGAGAATGGGGGAAGCAACACTCTTGAGGATTTGGAACGGCCCCTTATCAAGCAAGAGAATAACTTTGTTGGTGATTATGAAGATGGTAGTATTGGTTCAATTGCAATGGTTCTGCTTAGCACATGTGTTGCAGTTTGCGGCTCTTTCGAGTTTGGATCATGTGTAAGTAGTAATCTTGAATTTTATGTCAGCATTTACGACTGCAGATTATGGGATTTCTTGATTAGTTCGAACTTAGAAGAAGGCTGGTGGTTTACTAAAAGTTATGTTCTTGTCGTCGTCGTCGTCTGTGTCTTGGTCTGTTTAGGGGGGACAAAAACAAAATAACCCAAAAAGTAAAACAGGATTTGTTTAGCTTAGCTTGAGTAATTATTTTGGCTGGTGGGCTACTCAGCATCCACTCAATCTGCTATCAGGGAAGACCTTAGTCTCTCTCTTGCCCAGGTTTGCTCTCATTGTTCTGCTTTGTCTGTAATGTCTGTGCAGTATATACTGTTGGTAATCTTGAGTGATATATATGGCAGTTTTCCATGTTTGGCTCTATACGAACTATTGGGGCACTGATGGGTGCTATAACAAGTGATCGGATTACAGATTTTCTTGGTCGAAAAGGGGTATGTGAACCGTAACTTTTCTATGTAAAAGAAGTACATTTGAAGCCTGATTGGTAATCTACATTTACTAAACTTCTTGAAAATATTTGGACTGATCAGGCAATGAGAATGTCAGCTACTTTCTGCATTACAGGATGGCTAGCCATCTATTTCTCTGAGGTATATGCTGCTATACCAACTTGGATTGTTGCTTCAAGACATTCAAACACCGTCTTATTACTCAGACGGTACTAATTTCATTTTCTTACGCAGGGAGCTTTGTCACTTGACATAGGAAGGTTTTTCACTGGTTATGGAATTGGAGTTTTCTCTTATGTGGTAAACAATTTAGTATAAGATGAGTTTTAATTCATTAAGATGACACAAGTTTCATATTCACAATATTTAGCATTGGGGTTCAACAGGTCCCAATATTTATCGCAGAAATCGTGCCAAAAGATCTCCGCGGAGGACTTACAACACTAAATCAGGTAGCACAGATGCGTGCTTTCAATTATGTATACAAAAATTCTACCAAACTGAGAATTATATGATCATTAACATACTGTTCTCTTTTTGTCTATGCTTGTGCTGCAGCTCATGATTGTTACTGGAGCATCAGTTTCATTTGTCATAGGAACAATTATAAGTTGGAGAACACTAGCTATGACTGGTAAGTTCTTTTTCCTCCCAAGACATTTTGGTCTACTTAATGAAAAAATGGATAACTTGTCCTTCCTTGCATTGTCTGGCTTGTTGGTTTATGGTTTGTTCCTGAGTCTCCTAGATGGTTGGTAAGAATTAAACACTGAATTAAGCAATCAACCCTCTTACTATTCACTTTCCATTACAATTTACAAAGATAAACGCTGATTTTTTTTAGGCAAAGATTGGCCATGAGAAAGAGTTCCAAGTTGCACTACAAAAACTCCGCGGAAAATATGCAGATATATCTGATGAAACAGCTGGAATAAAAGTACTTTGTCTCAACCTGAAAATCATGTACATAATTTTTTCTTAGTTTACAAGGAACATTCTAACAAAATGACCATGTATTTTTCATGACAGGAGTATATTGTCACCCTACATAGCCTTCCAAAATCCAGATTCTTGGATTTGTTTCAGAGCAAATACATTCGTTCTGTTATTGTAAGCCACTTTCTTCTGTATCTTTCATTGTTTACTTTACTGCTTTTGATCAAACGACTTCATGTTAGTACTAAAATCCCATGAACATGGTGATTGCTTCTAGATTGGGGTTGGATTGATGGTGTTTCAGCAGTTTGGAGGTATTAATGGAATAGGATTCTATGCAAGTCAAACCTTTGAAGAAGCTGGTATACGACCTCGGCTTTGATCTTCATTTCATTTTGGTCTTTCCTACTGATCTTAAATGTCAAACTTACTCCAATTCCTTAATGCAACTTCAGGTATCTCAAGCAAAACTGGAACCATTGCTTATGCATGTGTTCGTGTAATCAATTGTTTATCCTGTTTTGTGTTAACATAATTACCATCGATGGAGTATGAGGTTTTGGGTTTACAGCGCATTTAAAATCTGTTTACAGGTCCCAATTACTGTAATTGGAGCAATGCTAATTGACAAGTCAGGAAGGAGACCTCTTATTATGGTAAGGAATCATCCTGGCCTTTTACAGTAACCAGTTTTGGTAAGAAAAGTAAAAAAGCTTTTCATGATGGGTTTTGTTTACTTTTGAAGGTTTCAGCAACTGGGACATTCCTAGGTTGTTTCCTAGCAGGAACTTCCTTCTTTCTCAAGGTACGTATATACTATATATATACTGTGTGACAAATTATGTCAGATTGTTTATGCCCTATTTACTGTTGAATCATGGTCTAAAGTTATATTTACCATAACTGCTAATCAGGAATATGGCCTTTTGCTAAATTGGGTACCAACTAGAGCTGTTTCTGGTGTGCTGGTATGTTATACATGTTACTACTTCAATTGAAATTTCAACAGCATCATGCATGTGAATAACTATTTTACTGCATCGCTCCTCTGACTGATCAGTTTTCTGCACTTAACATTAGATTTATATTGCATTCTTCTCGATCGGAATGGGAGCAGTTCCTTGGGTGATAATGTCTGAGGTAATCAAGCAGCAATCTTTATGTAATGAAGCATGTTGAAACCAAACATATTCTGAGATGTGGTTGCCTTAATTTGCAGGTCTTTCCAATTCATGTCAAAGGCACTACTGGTAGCTTAGTGGTGCTTGTGAACTGGTTGGGTGCTTGGGCAGTCTCTTATACTTATAACTTCCTTATGAGCTGGAGTTCTCAAGTAAGATATCTTGAAGTCTTGAACCAAGCGCAGCATATGCATAAGATACTCATGATCATATATTGGTTTGTAACTATGTATTGCTTCACAAAAGAAGTAAAACTAAGTCATTTGTATGTATCTGATTTTTGTTGCAGAAACGTATGACATGTCCTCTGGATTCTCATTGTTGACTATCCTATTTGTGGCAAAGTTGGTGCCAGAGACCAAAGGGAAGACACCGGAAGAAATTCAGGCATGCATCAATTCAGATAGAAAAGAACAAGATATCTTGAACCGATCGGTGTTAGGTTTAGGAGCGGGCTAAGGTATTTCTTCTTAGTTATCATGGGACACTAAACACTTTCAAGGGAGGCAGGATAAGTTTAGGACCACATAAAGAAGCTGTATAATTATTCTTTGCTAGGCACCAGTAGGAAACCACAGGCAAAAGGCAAGCCTAGGTCCTTGGTAAGTCCTCAAAGAAGGCCATAGAGGAAACCCGGTAAGATGAGTGTTTTTCCTATGATTATCCTTGCTTAGTATACACCAACAATTTAAGAGTGTCGGTCCCATTCCTTACCTGCCAACCTTGAATTTCTAAAGTAAAGCCAACACAAAGTGTAGCATTTCCCGAAAACTATAGGTAGAACCCAGGCATAAGACTATTTAATGAGTTGGACCCAAACAACTAGTTCATCAGCATACAAAGAAGCATTACAAGCGACCGAGTCAATCGACCCCCCTGCCAAAGGGTTCAGACGACCAAGCGAGGAATCTGGAACAACCCAGAAAGGATTAGCAACCCTCATCAGACAAAACAACACCATTATCCAATTGCTAATTAAGCAAATTGAGCAGATTGAAGACTGCCAAGAAGAATTAAAAAGGCTACGAGCACCAACAAAAGGCAAAAGCGAGGTCAGCTCCAAGAGTGACATAGGGAGCTCACTTGCCAACTTGGAGAAACAGCTTGAGCAACTCTCTCTGGAAAAACTAGCTCCCTAGAGAAGAAAGAAATGGTCCTTCTTCGTATACAAAGATCCCCAAAAGATCTACGACGAGGAAAAAGCCAAGCTAAAAGGACCATGAGTCGCACCAGAACAGAACTATTACCTCCGATAATAGGAGATCGTGGCAGACAGAGATCTGGTCCCGCAACACAGGAAGACCAGATACGAGACTACAAATGGAGTAGTCATGCGAGGTACGAAGCACAAAGGAGACTTAATAGGAGAACTGGGAGATACCGAAGGAGCTTAGAAAGCAGGCTCGACCCAGACGCGCAACTCAGCCTGTCACAAACAAGGAGAGCCAATCTAGTACCGACAGAAGTACTCTATGAGTACGGGTGGTCAGGAGCCAATCACAGAGTATATCAGCACTACTCGGAGGAAGAAATCCTATGCGTAGGTGAAGGACAGCAAATAAACTTGCCACTAATGAACGCAGAAAGCTACAACACAGTTAGCAGGGAAGGATTTCGGTTCATACACCCAGGACTCATCATGATAAGAGTGCATGCACTTCACAGACGAGGAGCAGGCACGAACGCCTTACTTGTGGTAAGAGACACAAGATGGTCGGACGATGTGTCCATAATCGGTACCATGGAGGTCGACTTATCCCAAGGCGTGCAGCTCATCTACATGACCATAGACATGCAGCTGTCAATAGAAGATTTCCACAATCACGTGGAAGTAGCTATCCAGACGCATGGATATGAAAACTGGCAAGGAGGAGAGAGCAACCTCCTGATAACCAGATCCCTAATCGGGAGACTTACAAATACCAGCCATGTAGGATTCCGGTATCAGATACGGAACGTTGCCGACTACCTGGCAAGTACAGGAATCCAAGCTATAGCAAGCCAGCACCACGACACGAAGTTCTTGCAAGGGAGAAGCTGGACGATTCAGCCTCCACAAGAGCTTGGATCCACCCAACCGCAAAGAGCGCTGACACGGTTAACATCAGACGGTCGAATAAGAGTGTCCTTTAGTGGATACCACAGAACTCCACCAATGATAGAGGAAAGCGAAATAGAAGGCATGGAAGGTGAAGAATTCGCAGGAGTACTCTGGGAAGGCACATTACCTTGGATCGATCGTGTCGAAAAGGAAGGAGAAATTTGGGATACGCTGGGCCAACCTAGTGGAAAATATGATTTCAGAGTCCGATATGATGCTCCAACATCATCACGCACCCCTATTGACCAAATCAAAGCAACAGGATGTGACGACGATAGCAACATAACCCCAAAGCCGCAGACTGAATACGGTGATATCATAGAAGAAAATGAGGATGATGACGACCCATAATGGTTTATTCAATACCTCGCAGCCCTACCCAGGGAAACCGCATATCCAGAGGAACCTCTATGGGATACCTCCGGTGATGAAAACGAATGGGACAACCCATTCTTTTCCAAGGAGGGTGGGAGCACGATGGATACCACCATCGCAGCAGTAACTGAAGAAAAAGAGGAGGAGCCTGAATTAGAGTACCCAGCATTCGTTGCGCTCAGAAAAATTCATAAAGAAGGTGCATATCCAAGCTCTTCCTCAGCAATATCCTATAACAGACCACCACTAACGGAACCATTCATGGGATAGGTGCGATATCCACCAGCACCAGGCGTTGCTTCCACATCAAGACAACCACCAGCTAGCACAGAAGGCTGGAAGGGTAGATTCAGCAGAAGAAAAGGCCTTGATGATGGAATGTGGACACTCCCACCAGCAGAACAATCAGCAGGAGTCCTGCTGGTACTCCCACAGGACATAAGCCTGTATTCAGAAGTCATCGAGAGATGGGAAACGATCACAGTAAACCTGATCAATCAGAAGTACCAATGGGATGACAACAAGGCAAATGTAGATTTCATAGAGAATCTACTAAGAGAAATTGAAAAGAAAACGTGGATCCAATGGAGGACGGAGTTTCCTCAGGAGTACGAAGAATTGGTCAACATAGCAGAAGACCCAAGGAACATAACATCTCATATAAAGAGGATGTTCATCATAGAAGACCCATATACAGGATCCACAGTAGAAGAAGAGAGGGCATACCAAGACCTGGAGAGACTAATATGCGACAATGTTAAGGATCTGTTCAATTATATGAACGACTTCAAAATCCTAGCAGCAAAATCAGGACGCATGTTCATCTCCCCCGAGCTATCAGAAAAGCTCTTTAGGAAAATGCGCCCGCTAATAGGAAAAGAGCTAGAGCAAGCATTAGCAGAAAAATATCCAGGAAATACGATAGGGGTAATCCCGAGGATCTATTACTCCTACCAGTATCTCGCAGAACTATGCAAAAAGGCTGCGCTGCAAAGGAGCCTAAAAGACCCTCTCTTTCTGCAGCAAAATACCAATACCAGGTTATTACAACAGCAGAAAGAGATACGGCCTCAGGAAAGCTCGAACCTATAAAGGAAAACCTCATGATTCACATGTGAGGACCTTTAAAAGGAAGCATCCGGACAGAGCAAGGAAGTGCAAGTGTTATGTCTGCTGAGAAGAAGGACACTTTGCACGAGAATGCAACAAAAGAACATGCAATATGGCCAGAAAAGCAGTCATGGACAGCCTGGATCTACCAGACGACTATGATGTAGTCTCCGTAGACCAAGGAGACTCTGATGACATCGCCATCTGTAGCGTCTCAGAAGGAGAAGCGGGACAAACCCATTTTACCATGAAGTCCTTGCTTTCAGAACTGCCATTTGAGGAATGAGCATTTATGTTAGGAAGAGACGAGGGATGAAGATGCAAAGTAAAGGTGTTAGACAGTAAGCTAAACTGCATACACCAATGGGAAAGAAACATGCCTATAGAAGAGGCTGCGCACATCAACTGCACATTCTGCAAAGGAAGAACGAATGAAAGGATGAGGATCCATTGCAGGAGTTGTAGAATCACTAGCTGCCCGGCATGTGTAGGATATTACCTTAATGAAAAAATCAACATGGCCCCAAAAAGGACAGAAGAGTACAAATGAAGAGATCATCTCATCAAGGAACTAATGGAATATATCTCTTACCTACAATCTGAGAATGAAAAACTCAGAAGAAGGCTGCACATAGAACAGGAAGTCAACCTGGAGGAAAACCATCAACAGCTAGAAAAGACACAACACGAAAGAGATCGCAAGGGAAAGGAGCTTGTACTAAAAGAACCAGAAGAAGGTCATGTCTCAGAAGCATTAGACGAAGAGGTGGGAGTCTATGCCATCAATGCTCTAGTTGAAGGCACCTAGACAAAGAGGAAAATGCTAAACAAACTGTTTAACATCCTGGTGACCTTCGAAATCCCAGGCTCAAAATCATTCGCAGTACAAGCAATACTGGACACAGGTGCAACCACATGCTGCATCGATAACAGAATTGTCCCAAAAGAAGATGTGACGCCGACAAACTACATTACGTACTTCAACGACGTCAACTCAAGGCAAGCTGCTAACTCAAAACTTAAAGGAGGGGACATGATCATTGGCGGACATCGGTTCAAAATTCCATTTGTATACTGTTTCCCAATGAACATACAAGACAGAATCCAATTCCTGGTAGGCTGTAATTTCATCAGAGCCAAATTCGCAGGAGTTTGGTTAGAAGGAGACAAGGTAACATTCTTTAAAAACGTCGCCTGTATAAATACCAGCCAGGAGACAGAAACTTTGGCGACAACAATACAAGAATTGGATATGGAAGAACAGGAGTACCAGGAGGTACAAAATTTCGTCAGGGTAGTATAAAGCGCCCGATCCTAAAGAGCCCAATTCTAAACCCTTGTATCAGGGTCGAGCCTGCTTTTCTGATGAGTCCTGGTATCAGGGTTTAGGATCGGGCGCTTTAAGCTAGAGAAACAAGGATTTTTATTTCTGCTTGCTAAATGTGGAAGTGTTTACAAGGATTGAGAGTAAGACTTCTTGGTTCTCAAGTGTGTCTTGCATCTCGTTTTGAACCCCTATATATACTACTCGAATCATTCCTCAGTTTGATTAAGCCGGGTGCACATTGGGCCCCATCGTCGCTTTAATCATCACAGGTGAGGATAAGATTCTTATCTTTGTACGTACTAAGCTAGCTGACAAAGGTAGTGGGCGGCTACATCCCACTCAACTATGACTAGTCGACAAAGGTAGTGGGCGGCTACATCCCACTTAGCAAATAAAGTGTGTGCTGGTGAGTTTGAAACCGAACACGTATAGCCGACAAAGGTAGTGGGCGGCTACATCCCACTTTATTGACTATTCTATAGCAGTGGCCGTCTATCCACGTTCCAGTCGTGTGTCTTACAGCTGTGAGCCACTTTGGATGCTTTGTTTGAGTTCTGCGAATCTATCCGTGAGGTCCGAGAAGCTTCGTAGTTGTCTGATCAATTCAACGTACAGTTGCCCCTATCTTCTGTCTATTTCGGTTAACTGGTGGCACCAGTATGCTCTTTCCCAGAGCATTTCTTTGACAATCTTAGACCTTTGCAGGAAATCACTGAGCATGGCTTGTAGTAGGTCTGCTGCTTCTTGTCGTCTTTGGTCATTTGTCCAATCTGCTGTTTCACTGAAGACCTCCTGATTAGATCTGCGCCGTTGGAGGTCTTCCAAGGTCCTGTTGGGTACGGACCTTCGGTATTCAACTGTTGTGTGCCCTGGGCGGCTCTCGTATAATTCTTGGGCATATGATGGGGTTTGCCCTGTTTCAATATCTCGGTGTGAGTCTGTTTGGGCCATAATCCTGAATCTGTTGAGGCTTCTGATGGCACGGTCCTGGGCCATAACGTAGTGTAGTTTGTCGGCGTCACAGCTTCTTTTGGGACAATTTTGCTATCGATGCAGCATGTGGTTGCACCTGTGTCCAGTATTGCTTGTACTGTGAATGATTTTGAGCTTGGGATTTCGAAGGTCACCAGGATGTTAAACAGTTTGTTTAGCATTTTCCTCTTTGTCTGGGTGCTTTCAACTGGAGCATTGATGGCATAGACTCCCTCCTCCTCGTCTGATGCTTCTGAGACATGACCTTCTTCTGGTTCTTTTTAGTACAAGCTCCTTTCCCTTGCCATCTCTTTCGTGTTGTGTCTTTTCTAGCTGTTGATGGCTTTCCTCCAGGTTGACTTCCTGTTCTATGTGCAGCCTTCTTCTGAGTTTTTCATTCTCAAATTGTAGGTAAGAGATATATTCCATTAGTTCCTTGATGAGCTGATCTCTTCCTTTGTACTCTTCTGTCCTTTTTGGGGCCAGGTTGATTTTTTCATTAAGGTAATATCCTACACATGTCGGGCAGCTAGTGATTCTACAACTCCTGCAATGGATCCTCATCCTTTCATTCGTTCTTCCTTTGCAGAATGTGTAGTTGATGTGCGCAGCCTCTTCTATAGGCATGTTTCTTTCCCACTGGTGTATGCAGTTTAGCTGACTGTCTGGCACCTTTACTTTGCATCTCCATCCCTCGTCTCTTCCTAAAATAAAGGCTCCTTCCTCAAATGGCAGTTCTGAAAGCAAGGACTTCATGGTAAAATGGGTTTGTTCCGCTTCTCCTTCTGAGACGCTACCGATGGCGCTGTCATCAAAGTCTCCTTGGTCTATGGAGACTACATCATAGTCGTCTAGTAGATCCAGGCTGTCCATCACTGCTTTTCTGGCCATATTGCATGTTCTTCTGTTGCATTCTCGTGCAAAGTGTCCTTCTTCTCAGTAGACGTAACACTTGCACTTCCTTGCTCTGTCCGGATGCTTCCTTTTAAAGGTCCTCACATGTGAATCATGAGGTTTTCCTTTATAGGTTCGAGCTTTCCTGAGGCAGTATCTCTTTCTGCTGTTGTAATAACCTGGAATTGGTATTTTACGGCAGAAAGAGAGGTCTTTTAGGCTCCTTTGCAGCGCAGCCTTCTTGCATAGTTCTGCGAGATACTGGTATGAGTAATAGATCCTTGGGATTACCCCTAGCGTATTTCCTGGATATATTTCTGCGAATGCTTGCTCTAGCTCTTTTCCTATTAGCGGGGGCATTTTCCTGAAGAACTTTTCTAATAGCTCGGGGGAGATGAACACGCGTCCTGATTTTGCTGCTAGGATTTTGAAGTCGTTCATATAATTGAATAGATCCTTAACATTGTCGCATGTTAGTCTCTCCAGGTCTTGGTATGCCCTCTCTTGTTCTACTGTGGATCCTGTATATGGGTCTTCTATGATGAACATCCTCTTTATATGAGATGTTATGTTCCTTGGGTCTTCTGCTATGTTGACCAATTCTTCGTACTCCTGAGGAAACTCCGTCCTCCATTGGATCCACGTTTTATTTTCAATTTCTCCTAGTAGATTCTCTATGAAATCTACCTTTGCCCTGTTGTCATCCCATTGGTACTTCTGATTGATTAGGTTTACTGTGATCGTTTCCCATCTCTCGATGACTTCTGAATACAGGCTTATGTCCTGTGGGAGTACCAACAGGACTCCTGCTGATTGTTCTGTTGGTGGGAGTGTCCACATTCCATCATCAATGCCTTTTCTTCTGCTGAA
Organism: Geum urbanum; assembly: GCA_946800695.1. NCBI lineage: Eukaryota > Viridiplantae > Streptophyta > Magnoliopsida > Rosales > Rosaceae > Geum > Geum urbanum. Next base: position 33,125,538 of record OX327012.1, read on the forward strand.
TCTACCCTTCCAGCCTTCTGTGCTAGCTGGTGGTTGTCTTGATGTGGAAGCAACGCCTGGTGCTGGTGGATATCGCACCTATCCCATGAATGGTTCCGTTGGTGGTGGTCTATTATAAGATATTGCTGAGGAAGAGCTTGGATATGCACCTTCTTCATGGATTTTTCTGAGCGCAACGAATGCTGGGTACTCTAATTCATGCTCCTCCTCTTTTTCTTCAGTTACCGCTGCGATGGTGGTGTCCATCGTGCTCCCACCCTCCTTGGAAAATAATGGGTTGTCCCATTCGTTTTCATCACCGGAGGTATCCCATAGAAGTTCCTCTGGATATGCGGTTTCCCTGGGTAGGGCTGCGAGGTATTGAATAAACCATAATGGGTCGTCATCATCCTCATTTTCTTCTATGATATCACCGTATTCAGTCTGCGGCTTTGGGGTTGTGTTGCTATCATCGTCCCATCCTGTTGCTTTGATTTGGTCAATAGGGGTGCGTGATGATGTTGGAGCATCATATCAGGCTCTGAAATCATATTTTCCACTGGGTTGGCCCAGCGTGTCCCAAATTTCTCCTTCCTTTTCGACACGATCGATCCAAGGTAATGAGCATTCCTAGAGTACTCCTGCGAATTCTTCACCTTCCATGCCTTCTATTTCGCTTTCCTCTATCATTGGTGGAGTTCTGTGGTATCCACTAAAGGACACTCTAATTCGACCGTCTGATGTTAACCGTGTCAGCGCTATTTGCGGTTGGGTGGATGCAAGCTCTTGTGGAGGCTGAATCGTCCAGATTCTCCCTTGCAAGAACTCCGTGCCGTGGTGCTGGCCTGCTATAGCTTGGATTCCTGTACTTGCCAGGTAGTCGGTAATGTTCCGTATCTGATACCGGAATCCTACATGGCTTGTATTTGTAAGTCTCCCAATTAGGGATCTAGTTATCAAGAGGTTGCTCTCTCCTCCTTGCCAGTTTTCATATCCATGCGTCTGGATAGCTACTTCCACGTGATTGTGGAAATCTTCTATTGACAGCTGCATGTCTATGGTCATGTAGATGAGCTGCACGCCTTGGGATAAGTCTGCACCTCCATGGTACCGATTATGGACACATCATCCGACCATCTTGTGTCTCTTACCACAAGTAAGGCGTTCGCGCCTGCTCCTCGTCTGTGAAGTGCATGCACTTTTATCATGATGAGTCCTGGGTGTATGAACCGAAATCCTTCCATGCTAACTGTGTTGTAGCTTTCTGCGTTCATTAGTGGCAAGTTTATTTGCTGTCCTTCACCTACGCATAGGATTTCTTCCTCCGAGCAGTGCTGATATACTCTGTGATTGGCTCCTGACCACCCATACTCATAGAGTACTTCTGCCGGTACTAGATTGGCTCTCCTTGTTTGTGACAGGCTGAATTGCGCGTCTGGGTCGAGCCTGCTTTCTAAGCTCCTTCGGTATCTCCCAGTTCTCCTATTAAGTCTCCTTTGTGCTTCGTACCTCGCACGACTACTCCAGCTGTAGTCTCGGATCTGGTCTTCCTGTGTTGCGGGACCAGATCTCTGTCTGGCACGATCTCCTATTACCGGAGGTAATAGTTCTGTTTTGGTGTGACTCATGGTCCTTTTAGCTTGGCTCTTTCCTTGTCATTGATCTTTTAGGGATCTTTGTATACGAAGAAGGGCCATTTCTTTCTTCTCTGGGGGGCTGGTTTTCCCAGAGAGAGTTGCTCAAGCTGTTTCTCCAAGTTGGCAAGTGAGCTCCCTATGTCGCTGTTGGAGCTGACCTCGCTTTTGCCTTTTGTTGGTGCTCGTAGCCTTTTTAATTCTTCCTGGCAGTCTTCAATTTGCTCAGTTTTCTTAATTAGCAATTGGAAAATTGTGTTATTTTGTCTGATGAGGGTTGCTAATCCTTTCTGGGTTGTTCCAGATTCCTCGCTTGGTCGTCCGAATCCTTTGGCAGGGGGGTCGATTGACTCGGTCGCTTGTAATGCTTCTTTGTATGCTGATGAACTAGCTGTTTGGGTCCAACTCATTAAATAGTCTTATGCCTGGGTTCTACCTATAGTTTTCGGGAAATGTTACACTTTGTGTTGGCTTTACTTTAGAAATTCAAGGTTGGCAGGTAAGGAATGAGACTGACACTCTTAAATTGTTGGTGTATACTAAGCAAGGATAATCATAGGAAAAACACACTCATCTTACCGGGTTTCCTCTATGGCCTTCTTTGAGGTCTTACCAAGGACCTGGGCTTGCCTTTTGCCTGTGGTTTCCTACTGGTGCCTAGCAAAGAATAATTATACAGCTTCTTTATGTTGTCCTAAACTTATCCTGTCTCCCTTGAAAGTGTTTAGTGTCCCATGATAACTAAGAAGAAATACCTTAGCCCGCTCTGATAAATGGTGCCGATCGAGGCAGATCAATATATATCGTCGACTCAAATGACGTGTCTTCACCATTTTGATCCGGAGGTGAAATTTCACTTGGCTAGGAAGAGTGGAGGACTGGATAAATATAGACAAGATGAGAGAGAGATATATCACATCAGTAATGACTGTAATGATGCTATATGTCACGGGCCGACTTTGAGAAGCGACAAAACGGTCCGTGCGGCACTTGCCTGTTAGCAAGTCAGCCAAATGAGTACCTTGCAAGCAGCAATAATCCACACGATATTTATATAATGTAAGGGACAAGCAAATAAGCAAGCAAGCGTGCAAGTGAGCAAGCAAACGTGTGGACTGAGTGTCAGCGAAGAACACAACAAGGAACAAATAATTTAAGAATCGAATGGGACAATCTCACAATGCACAGATGATTGAATCTCCTCTTTTATTGATGGTAGGGGAGGCAAAAGTACATGTGCTTACCTATACTAGTTCCTGAGTCCAACAGTAATGTCGACTAGGAACCCCTCCCTATATATGATATTTTACATAACTTCACCTTGCAGGTGGAAACATTAAAATGCTTGAAGAGTCATAATGAAAGGAAAATACTATTCTAACTCTGGCACACAAGCAATCAGCCACGAGCTTAACTCATGACCCTGGACAAGCTTACTTGTGGCCTTACAACCTATTAGGAGGCCGCATGACATGTTAGTAGAGTGCGGCTTCTGACATCCTCCCCCACTTAAGCTGTCGGCGCCCTCGACGACTCTTTCCGCTTAAACTCTTCGATCTTCTGTTTGAACGTCTAAAATGCATCCACATTCTCTCAGCTTGTCTCTTTGTCTCCAAGGTCTTTCCACTTGACTAGAAACTGTTGACGCCGGTACTTCCCTACTTTTATCATCCTCTCGGCAAGAACTTGCTCTACTTCTTTCGGCTTTGGTGGTCGAACGTCGATTTGTTCACGTGCTGGCTGGTTGCGGGTGAGGTCTTCCGTATCGGGGTGGTGAGGCTTGAGGTTGCTGACATGGAAAACGAGGTGAACTCGTAACCAGGCGGGGATGTCTAACTTGTAGGAGCATCTCCCCACTTTAGAAATAACTGGGAGTGGCCCCTCATACTTTCTGAAAAGCCGGGTGTCTCTGGTGCGCAAGAACCTAAGCTGCTCTGGGAGAAGTTTGACAAGGACCCTGTCTCCCAGTTGGAACTCACGGGGCTTTCGGCCTTGGTCTGCCCACTTCTTCATTCTCTTGGCCGCCTTCTCCAGATAAGCTTGAGCAATCTCTGCATTATTCTTCCACTCCTTAGTAAAGTTGAATGTGCGGGAGTTCTTTCCTCGATAGACTTCGTGTACTGTGTGTGGTAGGAGAGGCTGCTGACCTGTGACAATTTCAAAGGCACTTTTGTTAGTTGCAGAGCTCTTCTTCAAATTACAAAACTGGGCGACATCGATTAATGCCACCCAATTCTTCTGATTGGCGTGAACAAAATGCCTCAGGTATTCCTCTAACATCCCATTAAACCTCTCAGTTTGCCCATCTGTCTGAGGGTGATAGCTTGATGAGATGTTCAGCTCTGACCCCAACAACTTGAACAATTCTGTCTAAAAGGTGCCAGTGAATCTAGTGTCTCTGTCACTGACTATGTTTTGAGGTACTCCCCAATACTTCACTACATGTTTAAAGAAGAGGTTCGCTGTATCTTCTGCGGGACAGTGCTTTGGTGTTGGCACAAACGTGGCATATTTAGAGAATCTGTCCACCACCACCAGTACATCTGAGGTGTCTCCGATTTTGGGAAGGTTTGTAATGAAGTCGAGCGATACACTCTCCCATGGTCGTGTGGGTGGTGATAAGGGTTGCAACATCCCCGGCGCCTTCTGTTGCTCGACTTTGTCTTGCTGGCATATGAGGCAAGTCTTAGTATACTCCGCTACATCATCTTTCATCTGCGGCCAGTAGTACCCCTGCTTCAGAAGTGCATGAGTTCTTTGCCATCCAGGGTGTCCCGCCCAAAGAGTGTCGTGGCATTCCCTAATCAACATCCTACGTAGGCCATCTGCTCTCGGAACGAACATCCTTCCTCCCTTTGCTATCAAGAGTCCATCTTCTAACCAAAAACGACGACTCTTCCATTCCTCAACAAGTTTCACTAAAGATTGAGCCACATGGTCCTTCTCCAAACTCTCTCGAATTTTCTGCTTGATTGTCGTGGCAACCGCACTGTTAGACAAACTCGCTAAAATCTTTAAGGCAGCGAGGTCAGCTTTGCGGCTAAGAGCATCCGCCACCTGATTAGTGTGACCGGCTTTGTTCTCAAAGTGGAAGTCAAACTCCGCGAGAAACTCTTGCCATCGAGCTTGTTTAGGAGTCAATTTCGGTTGGGTGAGGAAGTGACTCACAGCTGAGTTGTCTGTTTTCACAACAAATTTAGACCCCAGCAAGTAATGCCTCCATGTTCTCAAACAATGGATTACGGCTAGAAGTTCTTTTTCTTGGGCCGTGTACTTCCTCTCATCTTCTGATAACTTGTGGCTCTCATACGCCACGGGGTGCTCCTCTTGCAACAACACACCCCCCAAAGCAAAGTCTGAGGCATCTGTCTGCACCTCAAAGGGTTTAGTGACATCCGGTAGAGCCAGTACCGAATCTTCCATCACTGCTTTCTTCAACTCTATAAAGGCGGTCTCACATTCGCCACTCCATACCCACTCTACTCCCTTCTTCAAAAGCTCCGTTAGAGGAGTGGTCTTTTCCGAGTAATTGTGGATAAATCTTCGATAGTAATTGGCTAACCCAAGAAAAGAAAGCAACTCCCGCACGTTCCTGGGAATTTGCCATTGTTGTATGGCCCTTACTTTCTCCATATCCATTCGGATGCGACCCCGTTCGATGATGTGACCCAAGAATTTGATCGTGTTTTGTGCGAACTCGCACTTTTCCCTCTTCACATAGAGCTGGTTCTCTCTTAGCTTCTGAAATACCATTTTCAAATGCTCTGTGTGCTCCTGGAGTGTAGAGCTATAAACAACGATATCATCTAAGTAGACCACTAAAAATTTACCAAGGAACTCGTGGAACACTTGGTTCATTAGTGTGCAGAAAGTTGCAGGAGCGTTTGTCAGCCCGAATGGCATTACCAGGAATTCGAAAGCACCATAACGGGTTACACATGTTGTCTTGTGTTCATCTCCTTCGGCAATGCGAACTTGATAGTACCCTGAGCGAAGATCTAGCTTTGTGAGATATTGGGCACCACCGAGTTGGTCAAACAAGTCTGTAGCCAGAGGAATGAGATACTTATTCCGTACTGTGATCTTGTTAAGGGCTCGGTAGTCTACGCACATCCTCAAACTCCCATCATGTTTCTTCTGAAACAACACTGGTGCGCCAAACTGCCCCTTAGCCGTTCTAATCTGCCCTGCCTCTAACATCGCTTCTAACTGCTTTCTAAGTTCCACCAATTCTGAGGGACTCATTCTATAGGGTGCTCGTGCCGGTGGCTTTGATCTTGGCAGAAGTTCGATCTCATGGTCCACACTTCTCCTCGGGGGCAACTGCTTCGGAAGTTCCGGAGGCATCACATCTGCATACTCTATCAACACCCTTTCTACCTCCTTCGGCACTACTCCGCTTTTGTTTTCCTCTTTTGTCAAGGGAACAAGGACATATGATGGTTCTTGATGCTTCACACCCTTCTTGAATTGTAAAGCGGACAATAGTCGGGGCTCGGTGGGCTGCTTGATTCTTGTAGGTACTACACATGTGCTCTCCCCCATGATGAGCAAATGTTGGGCAGTAGGGATGGGGACGGCTTTCTTCTCCAGCAGGAACTCCATTCCCAATATGATGTTGAAGGCATCCATCTATACTACGACTAAGTCAGTTTTCCCTTCCCACTGTCCCAATTTCAGGCGTACACCTTTTGAAATCCCCACTGTGGGTGCTGCCTTTGAGTTCACAGCTTTCATGTGGCCCACATCCTTTTCCGTCTTCAACCCCAACCTCTTTGCTTCCGCCTCCGAGATGAAGTTATGGGTGGCTCCGGTGTCAACCATCACACTTTTGGCAGATCTCCCTTCAATGATTGCATCTATGAACATCAACCCTTTCGATTGGGGTTTCACAGGGGTCTTTGATCTTTTCTCTATAGCCCCCAAGAATCGCAACGCTCTCATATGACTTGTCTCCTCTGCATGCTCTTCATCCTCATCACTCCCTTGAGACTGGATAGATGCTTGTAAAGCCGATAAAACACTTTTATGAGGGCACTCATTAACTCTATGAGGCCTTCTACATGAGAAGCAAGAGATCGATTTAGGAGTGTAGCCTTGGGAATTGAAGGATCGAGGCACGAAGGCGCCTGTAGAGCCAGCTGATTTGGAAGTTGCAGAATCTTTGGGGTTTCCTACTCTTCGATCTCCCCCACTTGAGCTCGAGGATTTGGACTCCGCTCCCCCACTTTTACTTGGTGCAGGTCGCGCCCCTTTGTTGCTGTTCGTGTGTGAAGGTTGTGGCGACCTTCTGTTGGGGTTCTCATCAAAAGTATAGTCAGTCAGCCTTTCCGCGGCAGCTTGAGCAGCTGCCAAATCTTGCACCCTTTGCCTCTAGAGTTTGGTTCTCGCCCATGGCTTTAAGCCTTCCAGAAAGTAGAACAGCCGGTCCTTCTCAGACATGTCGGGTATGTCCAACATTAGTACAGAGAACTTGTTAACGAATTCCCTGATGTTGGTGGTGTGTTTCAGCTCTCTTAATTGTCGCATGGCGACGTATTCAACATTTTCGGGATAGAACTGGGCCTTAGGCTCCTTCTTTAGTTCCTCCCAAGTGGCAATAGTACAAACGCCCCTCTGAATGTCGTTGTACTTGGTTCTCCACCACAACTTGGCATCTCCTAACAGATACATTGTTGCCATGTTCACCTTCATTTCCTCGGAGTCAGGCTTCACAGCCCGGAAGTACTGCTCCATATCAAATAGGAAATTTTCAAGCTCTTTGGCTACTCGCGCCCCTCCATATGCTTGAGGTTCTTGAATCTTCACCTTCCTGTAGTCCGTCACAGGTTGGTTTCCCATCGCACGGATGGCTAAGTTGAGTTTGGAATTCATTTCCAACAACTCATTCTTGAATGCATCAATAGTGGCTCGAACGTCCTCCGTCATCGAGTCCATGGCCACTTGCATGGTGTCAAGAGCATCACTCATGGCTCCAATCTGCTCATTTTGAAGAGGCACCTCCTCGAGGTCTCTGGCTCTTTCCTTCGGAGCTTTCCTCTTCTCAAGGGTCCCAACCCGGGCTTTCAAATCTTCAATCTCCGCGACGTGCACCGCCATTTCATCTAGGTCGACACGGTCAAAAAGTGCTGTGATATCAATCAATCTGTCTGGGATTCCCGCAAGTTCTCCAATTTGTTCCTCGATCCAACTAAATCGTTGTGCGGTCGTCATATTAGGCATCTCGTTCAAGCTAGTGAGCCAAGCCGGCTCTGATACCAACTGTCACGGGCCGACTTTGAGAAGCGACAAAACGGTCCGTGCGGCACTTGCCTGTTAGCAAGTCAGCCAAATGAGTACCTTGCAAGCAGCAATAATCCATACGATATTAATATAATGTAAGGGACAAACAAATAAGCAAGCAAGTGAGCAAGCGAGCAAGCAAACGTGTGGACTGAGCGTCAGCGAAGAACACAATAAGGAACAAATAATTTAAGAATCAAATTGGACAATCTCACAATGCACAGATGATTGAATCTCCTCTTTTATTGATGGTAAGACGTTTATGGAGACAAAAGTACATGTGCTTACCTATACTAGTTCCTGAGTCCAACAGTAATGTCGACTAGGAACCCCTCCCTATATATGATATTTTACATAACTTCACCTTGCAGGTGGAAACATTAAAATGCTTGAGGAGTCATAATGAAAGGAAAATACTATTCTAACTCTGGCACACAAGCAATCAGCCACGGGCTTAACTCATGACCCTGGACAAGCTTACTTGTGGCCTTACAACCTATCAGGAGGCCGTAGGACATGTTAGTAGAGTGCGGCTCCTGACACTATGCATGAGCCACACGTAGCTTTGGGGGAAAGTGGGGGAGATTGAACAAAAGTTATACCGCAATTAATCTAAATTAGCTAGAGTGCTAGCCTTATCTCTCAGCTATCAAAACAATGTTTCTACATATGATTTGTGACTTGCGTGTATTTGCATAGAAAAGTAGGATGACAAAGATCTTCGATTAGATGAAACAGGGTGGCACAAGGGACACGGGCAATATATATAAGTTCCAATGTTCCATTTGGCGAGAAGCACACAAAAATGAACAGCAATGTTCTCATGGTGTTAGTTACCACAAAGGCTTCCTACGCCACTACTACAATAAAGTCATCAGACGACATATGAAATCTTATATATCGTACGATTTTTTCAATTATACATTGCATCATTTTGCCTAGCTGTATGAAACATTTTATTAGTTTTTTTGCCCTTCTAGTGAGACTCCATTTCATCAAATTCACTATGAGCCACCTCCTTGATAAATAAGACATGTGTTTCAGGAGAAATATTCCTGATATTTCGGTGTGTGTCTTGTTCTAATTAGAATAGAAGTAGACATTCTCTAAATATCTGATTTATAGAGATATTGATTGTAACATATTGTAATGTCTATATTTAAAGTCATCTATCAATGAATAAAGTACAGTTATAGTTGATTGCATATCTTTTTTTTTTCTTCAACACGTTATCAACAACTCAGGAATTGATAACCATCACCCCAAACCCCTAAATACCTAACCTTCATGACCACCGCCAGATTCCTACCGTCGGAACACCACCACCCGACAAACTCGCTGGAATTCCTCCTTGATCAAACTTTTTATTAGTTTTCATACTGAGCATAACACCCTTGAGGTAAATTTTCTGACTTTCTTCAATTTAGAAATTAGGTTGCAAAACTTAATTACTGCAACACCCTAGAACTAGGTCTAGATTTAGGTTTGTTATATCGTGATTTACTTTTTATGCCCTAGTTTATATGGATTAATATATGTTTAAAAAGTTTAGTATTAGTGATGGTCTTGGGGGAGTCACGGTTATTGGTGAACATAACAGTTAATAGTGATTTCACATTAAAAAAAAGGAAGTCGATATTTGTGATTAATTGTGAAAGTCACAGTTTCTGGGTATGGTATGAAGCCACCGGTTTTTGCATCGATTTTTGTGACCAAACATCATTGATCACGGTTCTTAATCCCTAAACTTGATATTAGTGATCATGGTTCTTCAATCGACACTAATTACATCTCTTGTCTCTTTTGTAGATGACATCAATAGAGCCGGCTGGGCCTGAATTTGACATCATTGATCCACAAGAAGCATAATACCATAGTTGGGTATCGTTTGTTGACAACAGTCTTCTCAGTAAAAATCTGACTGATACTATCCAACCAACACCACCACCTGGTGAAAAAGTTGTGCCACCAACTCCAGAACAACTTTAGCTTCTTTTGAGTCAAAAATGTCAAGTTCTCATGTTTTTGAGGCGGCACATTCATCCAATTCTGAAAAAGTAATATCTTCTAAAGAATGACCTCGCAGATTTGTGAGTGACTTTAAAAGACAGATTCAATAATGTGCATGACGCATAGCTCCCAGAACTACAAGAAAAATGAGATTTAATCCGGTTATTGAATTATCCAAAGATTAATTATTCTAATCAAGTTATATTAGAGCTTCAATCTGAGTTGGCAGTTTGTGGCGTGGTAAAGACCAATCAGGCTATAATCTAGAAGTCTTTGAGCACATTCCCTACTTCTATGGATACACTTGCACATCAATATCACACATTCATAGAGCATGGAAGAATTAGATCATTCAATGATCTCATGAATATGCTGACCAAAAAGGATGATATCGTGAGATACTTCTCAACAACAATGCTAGGCCAACCGGTACAAAGAAAGCTCATGAGGCGTATAACACTGGTGGGAAAGCACATAAGGAAAATAAGAACGGTCGTTTTGAGTCTTACAACAATCTTGGTGGTAGAGGAAGACAAAGTCGGAACTTGACTTGGACTTGCTAAGACAATAGCCACAATGCCCCCAATAAGAATCACTCCAATTCTTGTATTAGGAATGAAAATTCTTCAAATTCTGCTTCTACTTCTCGCTTGTCACCTTGCTGTAGGTGTGGTTATACCAAGCATATGTACAAATAGTGTCGTACACCTAAAGATGTTCAGAATATCTACAAAAGGTGTAAGCTGAAGTATTTGGCGCATGCGACCAACTATGCTGAAGATTATGAGATGGAAGATGGCGGTAAAGCCAATCTTATTGTAGCAGATGACACAAAAGCAAATCAAGAGACTATGGATTTTAATTAGTCTGTATATTAGACTTATGTTCATGCTATGCAATCAAGTTTAGCATTATTTTTGGCTTATTTTTAGTCATAGTTTGAGACTTTGTTTTAAGTCTTAATTTGTGGAATAAGACAATTTTTGATGTAAGTTTTTTTCGTTCGCATATTAATTAGATTTCTTCCTTTCGATTTTAGAATGGTTCTTTTCATACATATTGCTTAAATGGTTTAAAATATACAATATTCTATGACACTATGACACCAAAATGCCATAAAAATGAGACAAAAAAGATGATGGTTTGATTACAGGGAATTTTTAACCTGTTGAAGAGAACACCCTAGATTGGTTTTGGCACTTTTTCGGCCCGTTAAAATTTTTGCTTGGTTTTCATTTGACTCGTTGAACTTTGTCCTCCAGTCACCAACATTGCACCTTTGATCCGTCGAAGCTTTATCTCGACATGTCGAAGGCTAGCTACTGTCTTGATTTGTGCAAATTTCAACCCGTTGAAGTATATTTTCAACCCATCACCATATCGGTTTTAAGTTTTTCTTCGACCCATCAAGCCAAATTTTCAACTCGTCGAAGAGGTTGTTCTAGACATGTTTCCACTCCTTTTCAACCCGTCAAGATGAACTGGTTCCTACCTAGATTTGGTATTTTTGATGTGTTTTTACATCGATTTTATCATGCCATATCATCACTCTATAAGGGTTACAACCCTTTGAAAAATCTTTGAGTCATTGCTTAAAGTGTTCGCCATGTCGTGAAATCAAATACTTATTAATTTAATTTTTTTTTGTAGATATTTGAAGGCGAGATTGAGTGTCTAGCAGATAGTGATATTACTCATACTATACTGTGAAATAGGCAATTATTTATGGATATTATGCCATATGATTTATCAGTAACTATCATGATTGGTTTAGCGCCATTTATACAAGGGCGTACGCGTGATTCAACATAATTCTTGCTACCACATGGTACAAAAATTTATATCACTAATGCATTGTATGCACCTAAGGCCAATCAAACCTTCCTAAGTTTTAAGGACATTAGAGCCAACGGTTTACACTTGGAAACTCATTGTGAGAATGGTAAATAATTCTTATGTATAACCTATAAGGAGTGCAATATAAAGCACATCTCAGAGAAGTTAGCAGCTATTCATAGTGGTTTATATCTTACTACGGTTATGATCATTGAATTTAATGTAGTCACTCTCACTACTACATGTGACTCAACCTCTTATCAGATTTGACATTTTCAACTGGGACATCCTGGTTGTGATATGATGATCAAAATCTTGAAAAATTCTCATAATCATCCATTTTTCAGAGCCAAGATGCATGTGAAAATACTCATCGGTTTTGATGGGGTGGATCAGATTAACAATCTTCATCCGGTCTTGGTTTCCAAGATGAGTAAGACACTTAGTGTTGGTCCATAAGATTCCTTCATGGAAATCTTTGATGCTCATCGCTCATTTTGCAAAGCTTGTTCATTAAGAAAGTTACAGGCTAGACCTTCCTTTATAACACTGAAAATATACCATTCTTACAGAGAATCCATGGTGATTTTTTAGACCTATCAAACCAGAATGCATACCATTTAAATACTTTATGGTTTTGGTAAATGTATCAATGTGTTAGTCACACATTAATTTGCTATCCACAAGGAATACTGCATTTGAAAAACTCCTAGTAAAGATTATTAAGACCCGGGCTCACCACCTGGATAACCCAATCTGATTTATTAGATTGGATAATACAAAAGAGTTTACATCAAATTTTTTTGATAATTACTATAGGCCAATTGGGATTGAAGTTGAACATCTTGTCCCTCATGTTCATTCATAGAATGGTTTAGCAGATGCACAAATTAAGCGGTTACAGGTTGTGGTCAGAGCAATGGTAATGCAAACAAATTTGTCGGTATCTGATTGTGGATATGCAGTATTACATGTAACAATGCTTATTCGGTTAAGACTCGTAGCACTGATCAGTGCACAAATATACACCTTTATGCTAATTATTGATGCGTATATATTCATTTAGTTAGTTGTATATAAATTTTGTTCTTTTAAAGTAGCCTAGGTGAGGTTCATAATTGCATCTTTGTTCTACGGTCGACTCTGCCAGATTTTTGGCTTTCACATATAAGTAGTGTTTAAGACTTTAGTTTCACCAGTCCTCTGCGAATAATGACCCATACTTCCATTATACGATATTCACATCTTTAGGTATAAAGTAGGGTAACTTTGATAGGTAGTTTTTTACGTATCAAATTTCGGCACCGTATCGCCGAGGCTGTTTAATTCTGAGTCTTAATTAAGTATTTTATTTTTATTTTTGTGTTTTTGTTTTTAGTTTTTTATTTTGTGTCTAATTGTGCATACTGTGTGTAGGTATATAGTGTATTCACACTAGTACCACACCAATGGTAGGAGAAAAAAAGCTCAATGATGCATTCTTACCAGGCACAACGTACTGGTACTTCATCGCCCATCGTGCTCCCTACATTGTAGCTATATTCTATACCTCCAGCTCTCATCATGAGTCTACCTCACTTCAGGGGAGGGTCCAACGAAGATCCACAACAACATTTGATTGGTTTTGTAGGACCTAAAATTTAGAGAATGTAGAAGCTGATGTACTTAAGCTGATCATTTTCCCATTTTCTATCAAGGATGGAGCAAAGGTGTGGTTTAACTTAATGCCTTCTCAATCAATCGAGACATGGACAAAGATGGGAACAACTTTCATGGAGGAGTTTTACTCTGTAAAATGAACAAAGCAACTGAGGAAGCAAATCAACAGTTTTGTGCAGAGAGATGGAGATGTGATCCATGAAGCTTGGGCACGGTTTAAGGAATTGTTAAGAAACTGTCCTCACCATGGATATGATCTCGTTGACCAGATGACCTTATTTTTTGAAGGTTTAGATGAAGTTAACCAAGCACAACTGGATTTAGCATGCAGATTCACATGGTGGTAGAAGACAGATGTAGAAGCCAAGACCGTGGTAGAAAACATTCCTGAGAATTCTAAGAAGTTTTCCAGCCGTGATCGGACAATGGGAAGTCAGAGGCCAGTAGTTTTAGAGGCATCTATAGATCCAGTGTTAGAGAGAATGATGAGTTCCATTGAGAAGAACTTATCTCTTATTGCAGAAAATCTTGGGAAAGGGAAATCTCTATCCTGATCTACAAAGGCTTAGGTATGTGCTATATGTTCTTATACTGATCATGCTACTAAAAATCCTCTACATATATACATATCATATTTCAAAAGAAGAGCATGTCAGTTTCTTGCAACAAAGGCAGAGGTATGAACTAAACTCTCTGAAGAAAATAAAAGTTTTTCGGTCTGGTAGTGTCATGCCCATCGAATGTGAAGCCGATAGGACATAAATGGGTCTTTGTTCGAAAATGTAATAAGAAGAATGAAGTCATGCGGTATAAATCTAGACTTGTGACGTAAGGATTCTCTCAACACCCTAACTTTGATTATGAGGAGACATACTCTCCAGTCATGGACATCGATTATTACTTTTTGCAAACTTGTCAGTTTGGTAGTGTCCGAAAAACAGAGCATGCAGCTGATGGATGTGGTTACAACATATCTCTATGAAAACCTTGATTCAGTGATATACACAAGATGCCGAAAGACGTTGTCATACCCAATTCAAGTAACTCCAAACCACAAAGTGCTCATGTGATTAGATTGAAATGTTCACTATATGGATTGAAGCAATCTGGTAGGATGTGGTACACACGTCTAAGTGACTACTTGATTGGAAAGGGATACAAGAATGATGATTTGTACCCATGCGTGTTCATTAAGAGAACAAGTTCAGGAATTGTAATTGTAGTAGTCTATGTTGATGATATGAATATCATTGGGTCTCTTGATGAAATCAATGAGATGGTTGTCTACTTGAAATTCGAGCTTGAGATGAAAGACCAATTTTGTCTTTGTTTAGACCTGGAATATCGAGTTGGTGGAATACTTATTTACTAGTCAGCTTATGTTCAAATGTTGCTCATGCGATTTAACATGGCAAATCACACCCTCTGAACACACCAATGATTGTTTGCAATCTTGAACCCAATAAGGATCCATACCGTTTGAATGATGATGATGATGAACTTTTGAAAACTGAGGTACCATACCTTAGTGCTATTGGAGCTTTGTTGTATCTAGCTCAATGCACTTGTCTAAACATTGTATTCTTTGTGAACTTGTTAGCTCGGTTTAGTTTTATGTCTATGCAATATCATTGTAATGGTGTAAAGACATCTCCAGGTACTGGAAGGGTTCCATTGACCTGTGCTTATTCTTTTCCTACAAAGAAAATAGAGAGAAGCTTGAAATTCCTAAAAAAAGGATGGTTGAATCGCATTATTCATATTCTGAGTATTTTGACCAGTCGAATGGTAGCCCCTAGATCGATCAGAACATGTCTCTTAACTCGTCGAGAGAAACCTTCATCTCGTCAAAGGATGTTCCGGTTGCAAGCAATGTACCTCAGTTCAGTGTGGTCCCCTATTCAGAGACACCATGTGATGTCTTGGTTGGTTTTGGTGACGCTGGGTATCTCTCTAATCTATATAAAGGACATTCCCAAACAGGTTATGTATTCACCATGGGGAATATGGCGATTTCTTGGAGATCAACAAAACAGACCCTGGTTGTTATTTCCTCGAATAATTATGAGATTATTGTTTTGCATTAAGCGGTTAAGGAGTGTGTCTGACTTAGGTCAGTTATACACCACATTCGAGGGTCTAGTAGATTACCATTTACTATGACAACACCAACTTGCATATTTGAGGACAATGCGGCTTGCATTGAATAAAGAAGTTGAGATACATCAAGAGTGATCATACAAAACATATTTCGCCAAAGTACTTCTTCAATCAGCAATACCAGCAGTTACTGAATATCCATGTGAGCCAAATTAGTTCTGCATATAATGCTGAAGACTTATTCACCAAGTCTTTTCCAAAATCTATATTTGTGAAGCATGTGAGACGTATTGGAATGCGAAGATTATCTGGATTCCAAGATTGACTTACGTGCTGATCAGAAAATTTATTTCATAGACATCGGGGGGGAGTCTACATCATATGTGGTCATTTTTGTAGTTTATGCGTTGTACTTTTTTTTTCCTTGGACCAAGTTTTTGTTTTACCTATGAAGTTTTTGTTTGGTTGGCAAGGTTTTTAGTCAGACAACAAATTATGCATCATACATTATGATTGGGACCCAAGGGGGAGTGTTTTAGGATAATTATTCTTGGTAGCTCGGTGTGTGTCTTATCCTAATTAGAATAGAAGTAAATATTATCTCAATCCCTGATTTATAGAGATATTGATTATAACAAATTATAATGCATATATTTCAAGTCATCTATCAATAAATAAAGTACAGATATAATCTACATTAATTGCGTATCTATTTTTTCTTCAATAAGATTTGTTGATTAATTAAGAGGTGCAATTGCACATTCTTTTTATAATCCCCATATTTTTCTTGCATTACAATCTAAATACACTTGGAATATTACGTGTAATGCTAATTTCGAAGCTCTCTCAAGTCATGCTAATTGCCATGCACGCCCTTCGTTGGCATGGGTTTGAAGTTGTCGTCCACTACAAGAAAAATGCACCTAGACCACAGACCATTTCCGTCGTCTAGGTGCAGTTTTCCGTCGTCTAAGTACTTAGACGACGGAAGCTCCGTCGTCCAAGCTCCGTGCTCCAAGTGCTGTCGTCCAAGCACTTGGACGACGGAGATGGAGAATGTCCGCGGTCTAAGTGCTCGCTTGGACCGCGCAAAATTTTCCGCGGTCTAAGTTTTCACTTAGACGACGAAAATCGTCCATCTCCGTCGTCTAAGTGGTGATTTTGTAAAAAAAAAATTAAATGAAAAATTCATGAAATGCTAATTAATAATTAGAATTTAATGAATTTTTTATTTAATTTTTTGTATATCAATATTCATAATATTGCAAAATTTATTGAATATTAATTATTAATAATATATAATACGTACAAAATTCATAATGAATAAATAATTTAAATTATTATGGATTTAAATACAATGAATACAAAATTCATAATATAATATATAAAATAAATTAATCTAGCCTAAATAAACTAAATTAACCTAAAACTAAACTAATTATAGGCGGTGGTGGTGGCGGCGGCGCCGGTGGTGTTGGCCGGAATGTGGAGGCCGGTGGTGGAGGAGACAATGTAGGCGGTAGCTAGTGGTGTGTGGTGGTGGTGGAGGCGACGTTGTAGGTGGTGGTGGTGTGTGGTGGTGGCAGCAACGGTGGTGATGCCGGTGATGGCGGCGACGGTGGTGATGCCGATGGTGGCGGCGACGGTGGTGGTGGTGATGATGATGGTGGATGGTGATGGTGATGATATATGGTGGGTGGTTTGATTGGGGGGGGGGAGAGATGGATAGGGAGAGAGGGAGAGGGAGAGGGAGGGGAAAAAATGAAGAGAGATTGAGAAAATGATGAATTTAAAGAGTTTTAAAGCACTTAGACATCTAAGTTATTTAAATTTTTGAAAAAATTTTAGTGGGAAAAGAATACCGCCAATTATTTTCACTTAGACGACGGAGATGACAATTTTCCGTCGTCTAAGTGGATTTAAATTTTTGCCAAATTTTTAGTGGGAAAAACACCGCCAGAAAAAAAAAATTAAAAAATTCATTTAGACGACGGAAATACTCATCTCCGTCGTCTAAGTGAATTTTTAAATTTTTAATTTTTTTTTAAAAAAAGAAAAAAATAATTTTACGGAATTTTCACCTAAACCGCGGAGATGACAATCTCCGTCGTCCAAGTGAACACCTGGACGACGGAGATGGTCATCTCCGTCGTCTAGGTGAAAATTTCGTAAAATTATTTTTTAAAAATAATTTGTAATGAATTTTTGGACCTGTAATTTGAATGGAATTGTTGTAAAATATCGATTAAAGAATCGTATATATAAAAAGTGGGATTTAAGACGATGAATTAATTTACGTATTCAAACTTGTTAAGTATCTACTAATATGTATAACTTAAGTGTCGGCACGTATAGGCTCATTGCACATCGATATTAACAAAATTGAATTTGGAAAAAAATGACCGTTGGATATACTCACCATAACACCATATATAAGTAGAATAATTTCCACTAAATACTGAGTTCGTTCAGGGTTTCATCGGCACAGTTAACCGCAAATCCAAAATTTTTACAAACCGAAAACCTGGATACACGAAAATCCGTAAGTCCTATTTTAAAACCGTCGACGCTCACACTCCAAGCATTGTTTACTCTATGGTCTCGACGAAAAGAATATACATTGGGACATGGTCTAGATGGTCGTTGTCTTAGGTGAAATTACGAAATTTTCACTTAGACGACGGAAATGCACATTTCCGTCGTCTAAGTGAAAACATGGTTTAGGGGATAGGGCCTTAGGGCTTAGGGTTAAAGTACTTAGATGACGGAGATGTCTTTTTCCGTCGTCTAAGTGTCACCCACACCGCGAGACCCTAAACCCTAAACCCAAATTAATTTGGTGCCGGTTCTAAAAATTCAAAATTTTCACTTAGACGACGGAGATGTCTTTTTCCGTCGTCTAAGTGAAAACTTAGACCGCGGAAACTTTCTCCGCGGTGTAAGTGAAATTTTTAAATTTTTAAAATTTCACTTAGACGACGGAGATGTCTTTTTCCGTCGTCTAAGTGACACTTAGACCGCGGAAATTTTCTCCGCGGTCTAAGTTTCACTTAGACGACGGAAAAAGACATCTCCGTCGTCTAAGTGTTCACTTAGACTGCGGAGAAGTTTCCGCGGTCTAAGTGTATTTTTCTTGTAGTGGTCGACTTCTCCTTCACTCCTTGTTAATTGGTTTTCTCCTTCCACGTACTTCAATTCCTTACAATTCTCCGCCTAACTCTCCTCCCCCCTTTCTCAATTCTTTTCACCCTTAAATTAATTGTGACTACTTCGTCAAACCTATATATGTATGTATGTACACTCGATCGGATCCATTCTATTCTAAAATCACTCTCATCACATATCCTCCCTCTTAGCTACCCTAATATTGGAACTTTAATCCAGAACGTACAGTAGCAGTCTCTGCCATGCTCATACCCGAAGGCTGAAGCCATTCGTATAATTTCGCTGTGAGATCATATTCAAGTATTTGTATTTCATTACAGCAACGTCTCACTGTTAAGTTAGAATGGTGAAGAAGGTTTGCTGCCTCAACTTGAAACTTTTAGTACTGCACCAAAATCAAATTGTACATGATTGTAGTTTCAAATTCATCTGATAAGATATCAATAGTAGATGGAACTAATTAATCATGCTCTATATACAAGTATTGCATATTTGCATTGTAGGTTTTGCCTTTGTTATATATGTAACTTATTGTTTTGGAGGCTCGATAGGAAATAGTAATTCAGGCATATGTGAATGTGCATCATATTGTTATGCAAGTTCAATCATGGATTTTTCTTTTTGGTAAAAATGGGAATGATTAATATATTCGATCTTAAAGATTAGTGAAATCTGTATTTTATAGGATTCCGAGATAGAATGATGTCAGAAATACGTTAAGCTCGTTCATGTAGCTAGAATCATATATTCTTTAATAAGTAAACTAATTAAGAATCAAATAACAACAATTGCCTGGGCAGTTGAAAGATGTTGAAAATGGGGATGCAAATAAGCATGATGAGGTGGAGCAGCCCTTTCTTACACCAAGGAGAGAACTCGGAGAAGATAGTGACAGTGGAAGCAACATCCAGAATGGTTCCATTGGAATGGTTTTGCTTAGCACAGGCGTCGCCGTTTGCGGTTCTTTTCAATTTGGAATATGTGTATGTACTATTTATTACCATTAATTTGTATAAACACTGAGCTGAGCCAATTAAGCTTGTCTTCAAAATAGGCTTTTTTCCTTTGTTATTAACCTCATTGAGGTCTCAGTTATTTTTGGTTTTTGCTCGATCAGGTGGGCTATTCAGCACCCTGCCAATCTGGTATCAGGAAAGATCTAAATCTCTCTATAACCGAGGTTTTTCCCTATCATTGTTAATTTTATAATTTTAATCTTCTATTACAAATGCTTTGTAAAGTGTAGTACGTGTTGCTAATCTTCGTGCATTAATCTGGCAGTACTCCATGTTTGGCTCTATCCTATCAATTGGTGCAGTGTTGGGGGCTTTTACCAGTGGAACAATTGCAGATTCTCTTGGCAGAAAAAAAGTATGGTAAATCAGTCTTTCTAGTGTACAAAAATCATGATAAAGAAGCTTAATTAAAGCATTATATGATGCAGGCAAGATCGATCGATGACACTATTATATATCAAGATCACATATATATCCTGCTCGATCATATGAACTCAATTAACTTCTTAAATTTTTTTTTAACGTGCAGGCAATGATAATGGCTTCTGTTATCTGCACTGCTGGATGGCTAGCTGTCTACTTCTCGCAGGTATACCTCATTTGCACTGTAGGCTCGTAATATGATATGATATAATTCTTTTAAATTTAGATTAGCCAGGAGTTCATATTGATAAAGACATTTAATTTGTCACTAATTAATCTTTGCAGGGTGCTGTGTCACTTGATATAGGAAGATTTCTTACTGGATATGGAATTGCATCTTTCTCTTACGTGGTATGTTTATTGTCTAGGTGTGTACTTTGTATCGATCTGTGCCCCCCAAGGTTTAGCTAGATAGATTTCACTGGCAGTATCTTTAGAATGATATATAGAGTTTCAAAGAATTAACACTACCTGATTCGATGAATAGGTTCCAGTTTTTATAGCTGAAATAGCACCTAAAAATTTCCGAGGAGGGCTTGCGACATTGAATCAGGTTGGAGAAACAACTAGAATTATCTGAACCAAGAAACTAAATGTTCATTAAATCAATGTACTCTAATTTTCTTCTTTTTACCTTATGCTTGTAGCTCTTCATTATACTTGGAGGATCATTCGCTTTCATAGCAGGAACAATGATATCCTGGAGAACACTAGCTCTAATTGGTAACTTATGAGTCTATGGAAATTTCTATATTCTTCATTACATTAAGTGGTTTCTCTTGATTGATTATATTTCCTTGGGAAGGAAATGAAGCTTTTGAAGAGACTAATTTTTGGCTTTCAATCTGAAGCAATTTTTCCTTGCATTATCCTGGTTTTGGGTCAGTGGTTTATTCCAGAGTCTCCTAGATGGCTGGTGAGAACTCTAATCAGAATAAGCTTCAGTAATTTTTTTTTCCATCACACTGGAGAAAAAAGCAGAAGAAAGAGAATAATGGATACAGACAAGGCTAAAAGCATTAATATATATAGGCAGGCTAAGAATAATATATAAAGAATAATGAATAATGGTCATATTATCACAATGACCACCAAATTTGTTCTCAAGTGATAAAATAAAATTACCATACCCCTTGGGTACCTAAGAATGATCCTATATAGGCAAAGGTTGGCCGCGAGGAAGATTTTCAAGTTTCACTACAGAAGCTCCATGGAAGAGATGCTGATGTAGCCGCCGAAATGACAGAAATTCAGGTACATCCTTTCAAGAAAAATTAGCATCAATAGTATAATTTGTCATTTTAAATATAGGTATCCAACAATATATAAGAGCTTTTATATTTCAACAGGAATATGTTGCTACTCTAAATAGTCTTCCAAAAGCCAGAGTCTTGGATTTGTTTCAAAGCAGATACATTCGTTGTGTTATAGTAAGGAACTTTCGAATGTAGATGTATATTTTTTTTTCTTTCATTTTGTTAGCCTTTTAAATTTTTTTGTTTTTTGTTTCTGAAACCTCATGAACATGATTGTGTTTTTAGATTGGGCTTGGATTAATGGTGTTTCAACAATTTAGTGGTATCAATGGAGTACAATTTTATGCAAGTGAAACTTTTAAAGCAGCTGGTAATTTTGTGCTTCACCACTTTTTCATTTATTGGTCAGTAGCTTGTTCATGTGGAACTGATTACTCTATTGCTATTATGCAAATTGCAGGAGTTGAAGGTCATCTCGGAACCATATCTTATGCGTGTCTTCAGGTAATCACTTTCAGTATCCTGCTCATTCTTATGTTTAGCCATCACGTACTTGAGTAATGTGAAATATATTGGCAGGTTCCAATCACTTTATTGGGAGCATTTTTTATGGATAAATCAGGACGGAGAGTTCTTGTAATGGTATGGGGTAGCAACAGATATAGAAATATATGTTTTATCTTTCATAAAAGTCTGTCATGATGGATTTTCGTGAACAACGTTAAGGTCTCAGCTACTGGGATGGTCATAGGCTGTTTTCTGGTTGGAACTTGTTTCTCTCTAAAGGTATCAAAGTTCATCAACTATTTTGTTTTAAAGACTTTTTCTTTCTGTGCCATTCATGTCACCTCATGATCTAAAATGTTCATACTTGTTACCTATAAACCAGGATGATGGTTATCTGCCAGATTTGGTACCGATACTGGCTGTGTCTGGTGTGCTGGTAATTTACATAATTACAACTGCTAATTTGACAAAGTGTCACCATTATATATGTTATTACTTCATTGCAGCTTCTCATCTTATTTGATTGATTTTGTCTCTCTTTAAAATCAGATTTACATTGCATCTTTTTCCATTGGTATGGGAGCAGGACCTTGGGTGATTATGTCCGAGGTAATTGTGAAAAGCTCAATTTCTCTTGTTCTCAAAGATATACATAATGTAACAGAATTTCAATCCAATTGAATATTTATAATGTTTGCCTTTGCAGATTTTTCCACTTGATGTGAAGGGAGTTGGTGGGAGCTTGGTGGTGCTTGTGAATTGGTCTGGTGCTTGGGTAGTTTCCTATACTTATAACTTTCTCATGAGCTGGAGTTCCTCGGGTAAGTCCAGTTTCTAATTAGCACTAAACAGACCTACCATTAGCAACAGCATACACAGTAGAAATATTTAGAAGCTTTTTCAGGTTGTAGAAGCACATTTTAGTTTTTATAAAAAAAGCTCCGTGATACGGTGAGCACTTCCAAGCCAAAATATGTGCTACCAATAGCATCATTTCCAGAAAAAGTTTTCATATAAGCATGTGGTGATGACTTAAGAGGACTCTGATTGGAATGAACCGATGTTAGTTTAAGCTTATTCAGAGGGTGACATCTGATTCCATATGCATGTGCATTTCATGTGTTCTACAGGAACTTACTATCTCTACGCTGCAGTCTCTTTCTTGACAATCCTCTTTGTGGCCAAGGTGGTCCCAGAAACCAAAGGAAAAACGCTAGAAGAAATTCAAGAATCACTGAATTCATAAAAATAGATAGATTGATAGAAGAGGGGACACATTTTTTGTTTTTGTTTTTGTTTTACAGAAGTTTATGTATCACATTTTAGGAATTTCAGGTCACAGAAGTATATAAATTCCCACGAAACTTATACCTTACATTGTGTAGAAGATGATGCATTAGCAATATAGAAGATATCTTGTATTCATGTTGGATGGAAAAGAAATAAGAGTTCTGCTACTCATTTTGTGTTGTACCCCAAATTCTTTTCTAATTTTTCTGAAATACCTAACAAAATTTATTTCAATTTTTTTTTGAATCAAAACGTCAATCTTTCATTCCAAAGGAGCTTAGACAGTACAAAGAGGAGACACCAAGGTCACCAAAACAGTAAGAGGAGGACCTATCCAGAAATAGTTCGATCTGGAGGTAAAACCAAATCTATAGCAAGTTTGTGAGCTACATTGTTCCGTTCTCTAACAATATGAATAACTCTATAGCTTTCCAGAGTGTTCAGCTCCTCTCTGATATCTTCCTGTAATTGTTCCGAGTTAGAAAGTGATTCCCCCTCATGCTTCATAGATTGTACCACTTCCTGGCAATAAGTTTCAAACTCGATCGGACTCCATTGGATTTGTCGAACTAGGAACACAACTTGTTGTAATGCTAGAAGCTCACTAATAATTGGTTCCCCTACCTATTCTCTAAATCATGCAAATCCACCAAGAACAGTACCTTTCATGTCTCTTACAATACCACCAATGCCTCCCGAACTAGAACCGGCCTCAAATGCTCCATCAATATTGAACTTAAGCCATCCCGCACTTGGAAGTAACCAATGAACTCCAACACGCTGTAGTGTTTTGGACTTACAGGGATGTACTTCTTGATAAGTAGTCACAAAGGTTTGAGCTTGAAAAACAACCTGTTCCGCCTTTCTGGCCTTACCTTTCCAGACGTGCTGATAGCGTTCTTTCCAGATGCTCCATAACATGCCTTCTCCTTACTCAGATGATCACAACACCAAAATAACCATTCATCAAGTCGGCCTCTATACGCACTATTTAGTTTCCTACTCAAGCCAGGAATCCTTTGTATTGCCTCTTGTACATTGGGGCATTTCCTACACACATGCTCTACTGATTCTACCAGATTGTCACACAAAACACAGCCACCTTCAATAGACACTTTTCGAGATTGGAGTTGAGAGACAGTAGGCAAGATCATGGTTCCAGCCTTCCATATATGTAGTTTTATTTTCCTTTTCATAGGGAGATGCCAGAGTTTCTTCCACCCTTCACCAACATACCTAGCGTTGCTACTGACTGTTTGTCACATCTCTCTTGTTGCTTTATAAGCGGATTTTGTTGTAAAGATCCCACTTTTTTCAGTGCCAAATCCACCGATCTGGGATGTGTCTGGAACTTAACACCAATGTCTGTATTAGCTTCACGTCCTCTTCTTCAAAATAATGGTTAAGAAGGTCAACATTCCATTGTCTTGAAAGCATAATTAGCTCGCTGACCATTAATGGGGTATCCGAAGCGCACCGTAGAGGTTTGTAAGAAAAGGGTCTCAATATCCATGGAGAGTCCCGAACTCTTATGGATTCTCCTGAATCAACCTGCCACCGTAACCCTCTTTGTAATAAGACCCTAGTTGAAGCTATACTTCTCCAACAAGCCGAAACAGTACCTTGCACTCGGGTGGTGAGGAAATCTGAATTAGGATAATATCGTGCTTTATATAATTTACTCATCAAAGAGTTGGGATTGCACATGATTCTCTATCCTTGCTTAGCTAAGACAGCTATGTTATGATCGTAAAGGTCCTGAAAACCCGTTCTTCTCTCTTCCTTTGGAGAACATAGCTTGTTCCAAGACATCCAATGCATTTTACTATTATCCGGCAAGCTTCCCCGCCAAAACTTTTGGGCACATCTGATGTAACGAGTCGCATACGGATTGAGGTAATAGAAAAAAACTCATCGAATATGAAGGAAGGGTTTGAGCCACCACCCTAATGAGCACATCTTTTCTGGCACCGCTCCTTGCTTTTTGACCTAGCAACGCTGTAAACGCATAAGAAAAAGATAAGGTGTTAACGGGTCACCTTGACGGAGACCCCTGTTTGGGATGAGATAACCTTTATGTTGTCCATTAGTCAAGAAAGAATATCTAATAGTAGACACACTGCATGATCCAATGAACCTAGGTATCAACAAAGCCTAACCTTAGAAGGACTGCCTCTAAGAAGCTCTATTCCATATGATCATAGGCTTTGCTCATATCTAATATAAGAGAGACAACTTCATCAACTGAAGATTGACAATTATGGATATAGTGTGATACTTCATTCGCCACTAGAGTATTGTCAGTGATCAATCTCCCTGGTATAAATGAGCTCTGAAAAGGAGAAATTATCACATCCAAAATCTTCTTTAGGCGGTTAGCAATAACTTTCGAGAATATTTTGCAGATGACATTGCACAGGGCTATTAGATGCAATTCCTAAACCGAGGTATGGTTAGCTATCTTCGGGATTAAGCAAATGTGTGTGTAGTTGATATATAGATCTCAAGAGTTGTCCAGTTCTGAAGAAAGATTGCACCCCTTTTACTACATCTGTCCCAATCTCATTGCAATATTGTTGGAAGAACAAAGATGGCATCCCATCTGGGCCAGGAGCCTTTGTGGGATACATTTGAGAGAGAGTTGATCGAATCTCCTCGGTTGTATAGGAAATAGTAATGTTGTCATTCATCTCCCTTGTTACCTTAGGTGCCAAGAGTTCAACCATTGATTGTTGTCTGCCATAATCTACCGGTATTGAGGTAAACATGGACCTGAAGTACTCCTTCACAACATCTTACATCATCTCCATACTCTCTTGCCACATCCCATTGGCACTAAAAAATCCCTTAAGGTAATTTTTTGCCCGTCGATTGCTTGCCTTTCAATGAAAGTATTTGGTATTATCCTCCCCAACTCTAAGGTACATAACCTTCGCACGTTGCTTCTAGTACTTGTGCTCCGCTGCTAAAAGTGTCTCCAGATTATGAGAAAGTTCTACATATTCAGTCTGGTACTCCGGTGGCAACAACAAACCTTGGAGTTCCTCGAGCCTGCCTCTTCTCTGATCAATTTGTCGAAAACGATTCCCAAATGTATTCTTTTTTCAATAGTGGAGTTTGAATCGTGTGTTCTTAATTTTTGCCTTGACACAGTACATAGGGTTACCATTCACTAGTGCTTCCCAACCCTCATTCACCGCTCCAATACAGCTTTCGTTATTAATTCAGAAGCTTTCAAACCGAAACTGGTGATTGCACTTCCCCGCCGACCTCTCCCCTCTAGCCCTAACATGCAGAAGCATAGGGATATGATCACCATGGATTGGTGCTAAATGCTCCAACGTAGCATTCTGGAATAAGTCGCACCAAGAGATTGAAGTGACTGCCCTATCAAGACGGCTTCGGACGTGGCCCCTGCTCTAAGTAAACGGGTTGCCCGTGAACCCTAGATCGATAAGCTCCGAGTAGGCCAGTGATCTACGCATTTTAGGCGTATTAATTAATATATTTTCTCTACATTTTTACTTTGATAATTGCTTAGTTTTATTAGTTTTAACTTATTTTGTTAATTTCAGGTGTTGACCAAAAGAGACGGAGTAAAGGAGTCTACAAGCATGCAAAATGCAACAAAATAATGGAGAAAAGAAATTGGTTCGAAATTCCAAGGAAGAAAGTAGAAAAATTGAAGAGAAAAAGAAATCATTTGTTGACTAGGAAAACTTTTCCTATGTTGACTAGGATTTGAAAGCTTCCGGAAGGATCTTGAAGAAGAACAAATGAAAATGGGTCTAATTAATTAGAAGACCATTTAGGGAGCCCAAATTACTCAAGAGTGGACTAAGATTAATGAAGATGGGTCAAAGACCAAGAGCATGTCCAAAGAAGCCCAACGAAAGAAGATGGATTAAAATGAATTATCAGAAATCGACATTTGTACATCAGCCCACTTCAAAAGACAACTGTGAACAGATCCGGATTAATCTAGACATGATTAGCATATGGTTGGAAATCTCTAGAAGTCTAGTTTCCAACGCAACTGGAATCACACGATTTGGAGTTCTAGAACGAGAGAAATTCCAGTTTTAGTGGAGAAGGGTCAGGTTACCCGGGTGGAGTAGTTAGAGTCCTAGAAGGAGTTGAACTAGGCTTTGCTTGGCCTATATAAAGGGAGCTTCGGCCAGAACTAAATCATCACACATCTTATGCTCTCACGCTGCCAAAATACTCAAACACTCTCCACCACAAAGATCTCCAAAGTCAAGGCAAACTACACCATCACCACCTCCTAAAACCGATGCCATCTCCATCAAAGGGTCATCTTGCTCTCGAAGTTTGCAGTGCTGTTCACGGAACTAAAAGTGTAAACATGAAATCTTTACTCCGTAGTCTCCTTTTTCTTTGTAATTATTTGTGTAAAAACCCGGTGAATGAATGCTTATTTTGGTTTTATACACCTTATGAATTCCATATGTATTCCATGTGTTTATGAGTCTTAGTTCCTCTTATGTGTTATGTGTTGGGCATAAAGCTTCGGTATGGGTAGATGTTAGGATCACTAGGATGTTTGTATGCTGTTCATCGCATGTTAGTCCCTACCTTTAGTTAAATCGATGATTTAGTTAAGGTGTTTATATGCTGTTCATTGCACTTTAATTAAAAGATAAAGAAAACCATAACATGTAATTGGAATTAGGGTTTGTAGATTTCGAAGATGATGGGAGAATTAGAGCCTTATAATATGCATGTGGGTAGGATGGGATGATCACATGTAAATATTAGTTAGTATTTTGTTTTCGGTCTAGCAAGCATGTTTAGAATTATTTGTTCTTGTTTGTTTTCTACTTGTCTATGAGTGAAGCATGATAGAATCTAGGATTTCTAAATATGTTTGCTTACCAATTTCTGTTTTTATTTTCGTAGTTAATTAATCCAAACTTGCAAACCCCCATACCTTTTATTCTCTGTTTATAAACGTTGTCACGCATTAGTACCCCTAATCCCCGGTTAAGAACGATCCCTACTTATCAACGCTACATCTACAAAGAAGGGTTTTAAATTGCATACGTGTGAGATATGTGTTGAGTGTCTACTTTGTGTTAATATTTGATGCATGTTTTACGTGTTATCAGCCAGCGCATCCTTGAATCGCTGCATCTGAGCTTCAAGCCACCATGCTCCCCCCTCTGACTCGGTGTTACTCAGAAGCTCATTGATACCCCCAATCAAAACGCATGGAAGGGAATATTCATCTCTAAGGTGACACATCAAATCAAATATTTGCTGTCACTCTGCCGTTCTAGGATGCCCATAGAATCCGATCAGACGCCATCTCGTCCCATAGCCCTCCTCTGCATGTATTACTACGTCAATATGGTGGTGAGATTTGGAGCGAAAATCCACTCTAATTCCATCTCTCCAAAACATCGAAAGACTCCCGGATTGCCCTAGGCTTGATACTGCCTCACAGTTAAACATATCGAACTCGAACCTCAGCATGTTCATGTACTCTATGTCATCTACCTTTGTTTCACTCAGAAAGAGGAAAGACGGTTATCTCTGCTGTAGAACACGCTTGACAGCTTGCACAACCGAATTGTTGAGGCCCCCCAGGCCAAATTTTCTATCAAAGATAGGGTGCTTGGTCGAAAACCTTAGAAACCCTAGGAGAGCTGTCAACGACTTTACAGATAGTTTGTTTTTAACAAAATTTATTTCATTATTCAAAACTTAAGAATAGCCCAAGGAGTAAAATATCAGATATCGGGGATATATCGACGTTCCAAAATTTGGATATTTCGGCGGAAATATCGATGAAATATCGATCAAGTGAAATTTCTGACGGAAATGACGGAAACTAATAAAATTACATGGAAATTTGTAATGAAACTTTTGGAGGTTGTAACATGATCAATTATCTACCTTATGTGAAAAGAAAATATTGATCTGACATCAAGACATATGAATTTGCTAAATTACTATATGAATTAGTATGTGTTAAGTGCTGATAATTATTAAAATATAATTTATTAGTTCTATTTTTATTTTTTGATGGCTAAAACTTATAGGAGGCTAGGCCATCACGCATTTTGTACAATATGTTACACATCACAAAATCAAATATATAAATACTTCAAAACCACGTAGGGGACCTATGAGGTTCGAAATTCACACTATTTTTTCTCCATCTCCATGTGCATAATCATGTGTGTATTGTGAAGAATAATTATTAAATGATTGTTCTCCCATATGTAATTCTGCATGTATTGGACATGTCATGTGAATGGTGGATTGGACATTGAGCATGTGAAGATTGGACATTTACCAAACTAAATGTTAAATGTGAAAAGTTTACGGAAATTTCAAAAATTTCGGGAAATATCGAAAAATATCCGAAATATCGGGGATATATCGGAAATATCGAAAAGTTTCGGAAAATTTCGGAAAGTTTGGAAATATATTCACGGATTTTTCAGGTAAGTTCAAAAAACCGAAATATCGGTGAAATATCGCCGATAATTTCGATTTTGCATTCCTTGGAATAGCCACAGAAGTCCTAATTAACAGAAGATAAAAAACTACAATTAATAGTGACCATGTGATTAGAAGCAAGTGTACCACTCGTGTTCAGTTTGGCTAAGACATCAAACGGTCCACAGGTACTCACTCCTTTGTGAGTCAAACAAACACCATGTGTTTCTCCATTCAAACACGTATAGTTTCAGGGCTCTACGCTGATAGTAGTTACCTTACCGAACCCAAAACCTGGTATACGTGGCTCGTCCGACTCCAGTTTAAAGACAACCTCGTCTCTCCCAACTTCCACAGCTCCAGTTTCGATTCGCAAGAGTCAAGTAAGTAGCTTCGATCATCTTTCCTAGTCCTAATCCAAATTGGAATTCTAAAGTTCGAATCTTGTACTTGTCTATTAACTCTGTCACTGAGGAAATAATTGAGAGTTCCACGGATTGAGGTCAAAGATTGAAACTTTATTCGCTCATTGCTAAAATCTCACACTTACACTATGCAGGTCACCGTAATTAGAACCAAGCTGTTTAGTTACAGTGATATGAAGGTCAATTGAGTAGTGGGTATTGGTTAAAAATTCTGTGAAGAAATGAGTTATCGGAGGAGGTTAGGGAAAGATAATAGTGCCTGTGATAGTGGAAATGCTGTTGAAGGGTCTGGTTTAAATGAAGAAGCCAATGAAGCATCAAAGGGTCTTGATCATGAAGTGGCCCACCAAACTAAGCTTAGATCAAGACCCCATCGGCATCTGAGCGGGGTTTTTCCCGGAAAGAAGAGGTTACCGGTGTCGACATTGAAAATGCTGATGGGCCGTGAGAGTAATTATCCGGGACGAGGGAGGTTTTCGTCGGCAGACTGTTGTCATGTTTTGAGCCGGTATCTGCCTATCAATGGCCCTTGGGGGGTGGACCAGGCAAATAGCCCTGTTTACATTTCTCAGTTTTCAGATGATGGTTTGTTTTTTGTTGCTGGATTTCAGGTAATGGGAACCATATTACCCTATTGCACTAAAGCTCATGTTTACACACCATATGCATGCAGTTTTCAGGAACTGACTTTTATCTTCCTTAATGAAACAGGGAGGTCATATTAGAATATATAATGTCGATAAGGGATGGACAGTTCAAAAAGACATTCGAACCAAAAGCTTGGGATGGACGGTCACTGATACATCTTTATCACCAGATCAACGTTTTCTTGTGAGTTTGCGATGTGTTATTGAACAACAAACTTAAGAATATTACTAGGACTATTAAGTGTAGGTTGTTTTGGTTAGTACTCATACAGTATATTTTATAATTTATTGATTCAAAGCTTAACCAATTCTCTAAGTGGAAAATCCAAAATCAACCCATGTGTTATTTGTTCTATTCAACTTGGTCAACTTCCCACAAATTTCTTAGCTTGTACAGATGTAGTCTTTTATTCTCTTGTTAGAACACTTTTAATTGTTTATCTTGGATGATAAAGATAACCTTATTTAGAGTTATTAACCTTTTGAAGCCATATTATTACAATAGCTATACACCGAGCTATCATTTGGCTATTTGGTTAAAAGATAGAATATGGCTTGATGACATACTGACACAGAAATGGATATATTGCACAAACTTTGATCTTTTTGAGACCATAAGGATTACGTAGTATTGTGCCAGATGGAATGCTACTGAGATTCTAGACTTCATATATAATCTATCTTCTTGTGTAGTGAACTAATGATTTTATGCACGTGTCTTTTCATTTAAATAACCAGTCTTATTTTGAATGTAAAATTTGCAGGCATATGCTAGCATCTCACCTATTGTCCATATTGTCAATGTTGGATCTTCTATGACAGAGTCACTAGCAAATGTTACGGTATGTGCCAATGATGCTACTTCTTGTGCGACCAGTTTTCACTCTAATACAAAATAGCTCTTAGAATACCATATACAGTGATTTGTCTGTAAATTTGGGTTCATTAGTAAAAATGCTAAGCTTTTCCTTACTATATAAAGTTGGCCTACTTCTGTTTGCATCCTTATTACCATATCTTGAATAGGCACTTACATCAGTTTTACCAATATAGAAGTTTCAAACATCTGTTTTAAGCTAGCTACAATTATTGGATGATCTATCAATAGTGATGTAATAATAGAAGCAATATTAAATTTCATATTATGGTGGAGTGCTGTGGTAAACGAAGTCAATCACTTTACCGAGTTAGCCATTTTTTAACTTAATTTTTTCTTGGATAATTATTTTTTTGAAATGCTGATTTTAAGTATGTTACAGACTTGAATCTACACTATGAGTCTTTAAACATTTGTTGATCTTAATATCACTTGTTTATGAGTCTTTAAGTATGTTACATTTGAAATGCTGATTTTAAGTATGTTACAGATTTGACTCTACACTATGAGTCTTTAAACATTTGTTGATCTTAATATCACTTGTTTATGTACAACTATTGCAAGATATTACTGATGTTTATAAGTTGTAAATGCAAAGTGTTTTTCTCTTGTGATGCTCTGCATGAATTTTTTCTGGTCCTGTTTTGACTCTCTTTCTTAGACTTAAAAAAAAAAAACCTTTTTTTCCAGGAAATTCATGAAGGCCTGGATTTTTCTGCTCACGGTGATGAGGACGAATTTGGAATATTCTCTGTTAAGTTTTCCACTGATGGGCGAGAGCTTGTGGCTGGAAGTAATGATGCTTCCATACATGTTTATGATCTCCATGCAAACAAAGTTAGCCTTAATATACCAGCGCACTCGGTATGAATCTTTCTGTTTTTGTGTCGTCAGACAGTAGTTTTTTTTACCATTTATGGTTAAATATCAAAAGTATTAATGATAGCGCCTTTTATAATTCCTATTCTCTCTATCTCTCTCGGAATGTTCTCATACAAAGCAATATGCCTGAGCGACACAAAATGCTCTAATTAAGAAAAAATAAATCAAATTGCCACTCTAAAATAATCAAAAAGCTTCTTGATATTGGTGTAGAAGAAAATATATGACTATGTTTTGTTTTGAGACTCCTCCTAACTTCTTGTTCCAAGATTTTGTTTTAGAGTTTGACTCAATGGTACAGAAGGGCATCATCTAAACTAATTTATTTCCCTTTGACAGTCGGATGTAAATACAGTATGTTTTGCAGATGAAACTGGCCATCTGATATATTCTGGCAGCGATGATAATATCTGTAAGGTAAGGTTAATTTAGCATTACTTCTAAGTGTATATGGAGAAACTCATTCAATCTACAAGTTATTGGTACGTTTAAATCTATTTAGAGCTGCATTTTTTAAATTTTTTATCACTGGATTGTTACACTCTTGCATGGTTTATGTATGTTGTGCTGCTTGCAGCAGTTAAACTCTTACTTGAATTTTAACAAATGATTTTACGCTAAATTTCAAAATCTTGCGCATGTTAATTTACTATTATTGGACACTGGCAACCAAGGAATATATGTAATTGTAATCTACGCACAATTTTCATTTTGATGTTGCTCGCTACTTGTTGAAATGGACAGATTACTTTTGATCTCTACTGAATTGCTTTATTAGATTGTCTGTAAAGGAAATTTTAGCTGTATCTATTTGCTTGTTCAGGTGTGGGATAGACGCTGCTTTATAACGAAAGGCCAAGCAGCTGGGGTTCTGATGGGACATCTTGAAGGCATAACATTTATTGACAGTCGGGGAGATGGACGTTACTTAATATCGAATGGGAAAGATCAGACTACAAAACTATGGGATATACGGAAGATGTCCTCGAGGATCATGTAGTACGTCATCCCTTGTTCCTCCTGCTCCTTTAAATTATTAACATTCACTTTGGTCCTACAGAAGTTTGATATTATAATTTAATTGGGATGACTGATGAGTTATGTTGATCTAGTTATGCATGGTCTTCTCAGACTGGTATCTGGCTTTTAACATTTTATGCCATATGACAGTGCTACTTGATAACTGGACCTCTAAGGTTATGACAATTTTTCATTCTCCTGTCTACTTGCCAATAAGAGCCTTATTTTTCATTTGTGAGATAAAGCTTGGCGAGTTGCTGTTAAAAGTTTAATAGATATGTATATATATTATTTATGTCATGTCATTATAAAGTACGCATATCTTTGTGGTGGAATGTGGGTGCATTCCCTTTTCTCCCTAATCCTGCAGTATAAATCATCTACAATTTGGTGTACTAATATTTTAATTCTTCAACAGTAATAGGGTTAGTGACGACTGGGATTACCGATGGATGGAGTACCCAGCTTATGCAAGAGCTTCAAGACATCCTAATGATCAGTCATTGGCTACATTTAGAGACCATTCAGTCTTGCGCACTTTAATTCGTTGCTACTTTTCTCCGGCATATAGGTAATTTAAAGTGTTGTACTCTGGTCCTCTCTTTTGAATTTGGCTTAACATGTGTGTGAATTACCAAAATGCTCAAGTGATTCTTGCTGGAGTCTGGCCACAACAAAGGATATTGTTAATAAAAATTATATTGTGTTAAAGCTTTAGAGTCCACAATGTCATTACTGAGCTCTTAGGTCCGATCTAATTATATTTGGACTCCAGCAGTAGATGTATGTTTCTTTCATTCTTCAGAAGCAGTGTTCTGGTTTGGGTTCTATTTTATGTTATTCAACCAAATCTGTTGGTTAATATGTCAGTTCTGGGGAGGTTTGCCTATCACAACAGCTAGTTTCCATTATCCCACAATCTTGTGAGGTTTTGTTTTGGTTAAAGGGCATCATTTTCGTCCGAAGATATGCAATACGTAATTTGTGTCTTCTTGACTGTGTATAGACGTAATAGATAAGTTTCTCACTTTTATTCCTGCTTATTGCAGCACTGGACAAAAATACATCTACACTGGATCTAGTGATCATTCGGTGTACATATATGATATGGTACGTAACACACCTTTCATACAAATCTGATTATGAAGATATGTTCTTTTTGCATGTAATTTCCGTGAAATAGCGTGTATAATGAGATAGCCAACTGTCATCTCTTATTACTCATCTGTGCATCCATGCACATATACAATTGGGGTTCAGTTTTTTGAGTTAAATTAGGATAGTGGAAACATGATTTGAGCATAATAGACCGAGTGAGAGTTCATTCTGGCGAAGGAAGAATTAGTCTTCTTTTTTTCTTGTCCTTATCCTCTCATGAAAAGACACTACCATGAAAACTTCTCTGAAACTCGGTGCTATGTTGTTCAATTCAAGCTAATCTTTTCATCCTACCATGATGCATGTGGTGCTAATTTTTACTTTAATTTTTTTTTTACTGTAGGTGACCGGTACTCGAGTAGCGAAACTCGTCCATCACGTGGAACCTGTAAGAGATTGTAGCTGGCATCCTACGTATCCCATGCTGGTCAGTTCTTCTTGGGATGGTAGTATTGCAAGATGGGAATTTCCTGGAGATGATCAAGTTCCCATCTTAGTCCAGCCAAAAATACGGCGAAGGAGAGTTTACAATTGACATTGGCTAGCACATAACGAAATGTTTCTTCACTTTCTTGTTCTAAAGAAAGAGTCCGAAAAAAATTCTAGGTTCTTCACTGCTTGCTCCATATATATGTAAAGTTCTAAAGTATGCATGTAATGCTTAAAAACCGAAATGTTGTATTATACTATAATAGTACTGTGTTAATAATCTGCCTAGCTAGGCGTTGGCCCTTTCCCCGACAAGCAATTCGTTCTCAATACGTTTGTCATTAATGAAATTAACAAATAAATAGATTTGAGCACTGTCACGACGAGTTATTTGTCGGTCAAAAGGAGTTTTGCTAAATTAACACTTTCTATTATAAAAAGTCTAGTTAATAAAAAATGGTGCGTCAATTATATGTTAAAAATATGTTAAAAATACGTATGTGTATAGTTTAGTAGTTTTATAAGAATAAAATTTATAAAAGTTCAGTAATAATTTTTTTAATTTTTTTTAGAGAAAGAGTTATTGAGAATTTTAATAAAAATAAAAATAATAAATATAAAAAATATTTTTTATTAAAAAAATATAAAATTCACGAATAATTCATTTCATAAAAGTTCGGCCGGGTTTTAAAATATTCATTTTTTTTGAATATTTCGAATAATTCGAAAAACGAATTTTTTTTTCTTCCAAAAATTGGTCAATTCGTTAATAATTTACTAATCTCTACTAATATAAAGCCAAGAGTGGCTTTTGGTGTCATCCCATACCAAATTATGGAAATCCGAAAATATCCCTATGAAAAAATAAAAACATCTCCAAGAAAATATATATATATATATATATAAATGGAGGACATTGTTGTAATGCACCAGAAAAAAAAAGAATAAGAGAAGAAAAATCAGGCGGTAGACAAAAAAAAGTGAACAACAGTGTTGTCCAGCAAAAACTGTCATAGAAGTTGATATAATAGTGGTTGATCTAATTTGACACGTGTGTACACACGGGTGGTTAAGCTAGTAGAAGTAAAGAGAGCGAGTGTGTAATAAGAACAAAATCTTTCTATTATTACAGTGGGAGTACAGAAGCCTCGTGCAAGAAAGTTAAAAGAAAATGGCGTCGCACGCAGCAAAGATCACGTTCCGGATAGTAATGGTGGCTCTCGCTCTCCTCGTCGTCTTCTACATGGGTCGTCCTCTCTACTGAAAAATCTTAGCCACCATTCACGAGATTCGTCAAAACAAACAAACTGTCAAGCAAGGTAGTGAATTAACCAAACCCGATGACTCTTGCTTTCTATAATTAATTATGTGATTCTATCTGGGTTTTTGATTGTGTGTCGGAAATGAGTTTTGTTTAGGTTTGTCGCACCTTGTGCTGGAAGCCCAAAAAACGGTGGGTTGGTATCACGACGAGTCCGATTCGGGTGTCCAGGAAACTGGGATCGTCAAGAAGGTCGGGTCCCGGAGGCTCTTGTTTAATCAGGTTTTATGAAAACCCTTTTGTGTTGTTCTGAGGTTCTCTTATGTTAATTGTAGGCATTAGCCAAATGGGTTTTATGTAATGAGATTTGATCTTGGTGGGATGATTATGTGATGTTTAACTGCAATGCTGGTAACTATAGTAGTGACGTTAAATTTACTGTTTTTGGCTTAATATAGATATGCAATGTTTCTTAATGGGTGTGTGCGAGTATTGTCGATTTTGGTTTAGTAATATGCTTTGGTGCATTGAGTACTGATTTCCTTTTGAGTAATCAGAGCCGGAAAGTGGTATGTTCTATTATTCAAATGCTAGTGTTGGATCGGGAGTATTTTGTTCGCTTCAACAAATAGTGACATTGTGTATATAGTGACAGAGGTTATGCGCAAGAGAATTAAAGAAGGCAGATGTGGTGGAACTACAACAATAAATTGTGCACATCATTTGCAAACTAGAGAAGATTTTTCCCCTGTTTTTTTTTGACATTATGATGCACCTAATGATCCACTTGTCCGAACAGGTGCTCATTTCTGGTCCGGTCCAGTACACTTGGATATATCCTCAAGAAATGTACGTACAACTAATCAATTATACAGGTTTTTCTTTCCATTATTTGTTCCACTTGAGATTACTAGCTATATGTATTTATTCTACAATGAATTAATTGAATGTTTGATTTTTTAGACAGCTTGGAAAGTATAAAGGATTCGTCAAAAAAAGGTCGGCCCCGGATGACTCCATAGCAAAAACATACATAATGTATGAGTGTGTTACTTACTGCAACATGTACCTCAAAGATTCACCGCCTCTGATTTCAGTGCTCGCATCAATCTTTCTGTCGTCACAAATGTCGTACGACCGTTTAAAGGAGAATTAAAGGAATCGTTAACACGAGAAGAACTTATTGAGGCACATTGTGTAGTGTTGCGAGACTGTGACGAAGTCGAGCCGTACATGATTGGGTACAGAGAGAGGCTTCAAGTGTTAAATTCGGACAAGAGTTCGGCGTGGTTTGAGAAAAGGGTTAAGAAGAAGTTCTCCGATTATTTCTTCCAATAGGTACGTATGTTTAATTATTTAGTTTATATACATATTTGTAGAAAGTAAACCCTTTAATTATATATATATATTCCATTTTCTCAGATGATTGATCTACAAAAATTTGAAAACCACGGGGGGTGGTGGTCCTGGGCAAAACACTTGCTAGCAGAGAAGCCGATTAAACACTATATTTACCCCGGATGCTTTATGAACGGTGTAAAGTTTCATTCATTGGCCCGAGAT
The DNA here is from genome assembly GCA_946800695.1 of Geum urbanum. Classification (NCBI taxonomy): domain Eukaryota; kingdom Viridiplantae; phylum Streptophyta; class Magnoliopsida; order Rosales; family Rosaceae; genus Geum; species Geum urbanum. The sequence continues at coordinate 33,163,425 of OX327012.1, forward strand.
GAAAGAAAAAGAATACAAAACAGTGGGGTAGCGGTTGGAAAAGACAATGATCTATATTACGGGACTATTGTATATGTCGTTCAGCTATGTTACTGGAATGATGTCAACGTTTTCCTATTCATGTGCAAATGATTCAAGCGTACAAAAGAAGACCAGAGACTTTTATCAGTCGATACAAACTCAAGCTGGTATGAGAATGAGCATTTCGCTCTCGCCACCTTAGTTAGGCAGGTGTTCTATCTTGAGTTAGGTGTTATATATATTTATAATTAAGTTAGGTACGTAATTGATTATATTTATATATATTAGTTAATTAATATAGACCAGTAGTACGTATGTATATGCATGACGATGTTTAAAAATTTGGTTAATATTTAGTTAAAACGTACATGTATGTTAGACATATTAAAGTAATTAATTGATGTAGATCGAGTACATATATTCACCAATAATTAATAAAGATAATTATTGAAGATAATTAATTAATAATTTAATTTAATATATTAAGATAGTTAAAAATTTGTGTATATATATAATAGTTTCATATATAATTACTAGCTAGCTTGAAAATCTGTGTATATATATATATGTATGTAGAATAGTTGACTAATATGATAATTAATTATTAAAATTCGTAGAAGTATAAACAAGAGTTGAATTAATTAATAAAATTCGTAAAAGTACAGGATAATTGACGCATGTCCGAATAATTGTGTGCTCTTTTACAAATAGTATAAAGATTTGGACTATTGTTCCGTAAGTGGCCAGTGCAGATATGAGCTGAATAGGAAGAGTTCGAAAAAGAGAATTCATGTGAAGGTTCTTCGATATTTTCCCTTGATTCCAAGATTGCAGCGTCTGTACATGTCTTTATACACAGCAGAGGTGATGCGATGGTACCCAAAAAAGCGAATAGATGACGATGTCCTGAGATATGCCGCGGATGGGGAGACTTTCAAACATTTCGACAGAGAATTTGGAGACTTTGCCACATAGGTTAGAAATGTTACACTCGGACAATCTACAGACGGATTCAATCCTTGGGGTAGTAATAGCTCCGCCGTCAGCACTTGGCCAGTTATTCTGATGTCGTACAACCTGCCTCCGTGGATGTGCATGAACAAGGAATTTAATTTCTTTACTCTGCTAATTCTAGGTCATAAATCTTCAGTGAAGTGCTTAGATGTCTACCTCAGACCTTTGATCGACGAACTAAAATTGTTGTGGGAAAATGGAGTCTCAACTTATTACAAATTCATTGACACGATGTTCACGATGAGGGCTACCGTAATGTGGATGATCAACGATTTTCCAGCGTATGAGATGTTGGCAGCCTGCATGACGAAATGATATAATGGATGTCCTATATGTTTGGACGACGTGAACTCTAGTTGGCACGCGGGGAATGTGTGTTACTTGAGATGGTAGATGGCTTCCTCACGACCACTCGTGGCGATAGGATGAACCTCATTTCGACGGGACGGTAGAGAACAATCCTAAACCCCGTAGTTGGTCGGGGGAAGAGATTTTAAAGAGGTTGAGCTATTTCCACTTTGGTGTGTTGACCAATGATGCAGATGAAAAAAATGCAATCCAATACCTCCATATGATCTCAGCTATTGGCATCACCAGAGTATATTCTTTGAACTCCCTTACTGGACGAAGTTGAAGCTGAGGAACAACTTGAACACGATGCACATAGAAAAGAATGTGTGCGACAACGAGGTGGGAACAATTCTCGGTATTATGTTCAAGACTAAAGATACTCCCAAAGCGCGCAAAGATCTGGAATCTATGAATCTACGTCGTCCCTTGTGGTTGAGGGATATGAGAGGAATGTACAACAAAATGCCAGTTGCACCTTACACAGTGAAGCCGACACTTAGACATTCTGTATTTCACTGGTTTAAGAGGGTTCGTTATCCGGCTACGTATGCAACTACTGTAATTGGAGCAGTGGACGAGGTGCAACACAAGTTTGATGGTCTAAAGACACATGACTATCACGTTATGCTGCAACGTCTGATTCTAATGGTAATTCAGCCATATTTGCCTCGTGATGTCGTAGAATCAATAGTGGCATTGTGCAGATGGTGGCAGAGGTTATGCGCAAGAGAATTAAAGAAGTAAGATGTGGTGGAATTGCAACAACAAATTGTGCACATAATTTGCAAACTAGAGATAATTTTTTCCCCTGTTTTTTTTGACATCATGATTCACCTAATGATCCACCTGCTCGAGCAGGTGCTCATTTCTGGTCTGATCCAGTACACTTAGATGTATTCTCAAGAAAGGTACGTACAACTAATTAATTATACATGCAGATTTTTCGATTCATAATTTCTTCCACTGGAGATTACTTGCTATATGTACTTATTCTTATTCTACAATGTATTAATTGAACGTTTGATTTTGTAGACAGCTTGAACAGTATAAATGATTCGTCAAAACCAGGTCGGCTCTGGATGACTCCATAGCCGAGACATACCTAATGCATGAGTGTGTGACTTACTGCAACATGTATCTCAAAGATCCACCACCTCCGATCCCAGTGCCCGCATAAATCTTTATGTCGTCACAAATGTCGTAGGACCATTTAAAGGAGTATTAAAGGAATCGTTAACACGAGAAGAACTTATTGAGGCACATTGTGTAGTGTTGCGAGACTGTGACGAAGTTGAGCCATACATGATGTCATACAGGGAGAGGCTTCAGGCGTTAAATCCGGACAAGAGTTCAGCGTGGTTTGAGAAAATGGTTAAGAAGAAGTTCCCCAATTATTTCTTCCAATGGGTACGTACGTATGTATGTCTCGGTATTTAGTTTATATACATATCGATCATGTTTGTAGAAAGTAAATCCTTTAATTTTCTCATTTTCCCAGATGATTGATCTACAAAAATCCGAAAACTAAGAGGGGTGATGGTCCTGGCCAAAGCACTTGCTAGCAGGGAAGCTGATTAAACACTATATTTACCCTGGATGTTTTGTGAACGGTGTAAAGTTCCATTCATTGGCCTGAGATGAAGGAAAAAGAACACAAAACAGTGGGTAGCGGTTAGGAAAGACAATGATCTATTTTACGGGGTTATTGTATATGTCGTTAAGCTATGTTATGGGAATGATGTCAATATTTTCATATTCAAGTGCAAATGGTTCAAGCGTACAAAGGAAGACCTGAGACTTTTATCAGTCGATACAAACTCAAGCTGGCATGAGGATGAGCCTTTTCACTCTCGCCACCTTAGTTAGGTAGGTGTTCTATCTCGATGATCTGAAAGCTGGTGAAGGGTAGAAAATAGTGAACCATATCTCTCATAGAGGAATATGGAATACCACGACAGCTGAAGGGACGCCGGCGACTGAAGATGCTGAACCGGAAAGAGACATTTCTACATATCAAGAGCCTAATATTTCTGTCATCCCCTCCGACATAATGCACCTGATTCAAGCTGGTGAACGCTTACTCATGGCTGCTGGTTGTACGGATCTAATTGAAGAAGAGATTATTAATGAGGTAGATGAAGAAGAGGCGCAAGATGAGGACGATGACGAGGACGAAGACTCAGGATATTTGTCGGACGATGTTGAGTATTATGAGGAGGATGAGCAATCAAATAACAGTGGTGAGGGTGAGGATGATGATGAATATGACAAAGAGTACAATATAACGACAAGGAATATTAATTGATAATTAAACATTGTAATTTTACTTTTTTGTCATAATGATGCATGCATGATTAATTATATATTATGAGGAGGGGTAGGTACGTACGTACAAGTAACTTAATTAATTTTATCTTTTTCACATAATTAACTTTAAATTAATTAAAACGCGAGGTCAATTCGACAGACAGAATTCAAATACAAATTAAAAATCCTTTAATTAATCCTGGATGGATTGGATCGAGGATTGGATCGACATATCGGATCGATCAAGAATAACGTACGTACGTACATTTTCCCTAAACCCTAAAACTAAGACCACGAAACGACTTTTCATAGTCCATACCAAGGTAATTAAACACAATAGTAATTAATTATATATATAACCCTAAATTAATTGTAAAATTTTTCTTAGACGACGCAAATACTCTTTTGCGTTGTCTAAATATGCCCTAAACCCTAAAACCCTAAACCCTAAAATTTTCACTTGTACGACGCAAATGCACGTTTGCGTCGTCCAAGTAAAAATTTCGTAATTTTACCTCTAAGACAACGACCATGTAGACCATGTCCCAATGCATATTCTTTCCATCGAGACCATAGAGTTCACAATTCTTGGAGTGTGAACGTCGGCGGTTCCAAAATAAAAGTTACGGATTTTCGTGTATCCACGTTTCCGGTTTGTAAAAATTTCGGTTTTGTAGTTGACTGTGCCGATGAAACCCTTAACGAACTTACTATTTTGTGAAAATTATTCTACTTATATATTTTCTTATGGCGAATGTATCCAACAGTTTTTTTGTCCAAATTCAATTTCGTTAATATCGATGTGCAATGAGTCTATACTTAATAACACTAAAGTTATACCGATTAGTAGATACTTAACAAGTTTAAAGACTTAAGAATATTCGTCGTCTTAAATTCTATTTTTTATACATACGATTTTTTAATCTATATTTTACGACTATTTCATTGGACTGACAGATCGGAAACTTCCTCACGAATTATTTTTAAAAATTAATTTTACGGAATTTTGAACCTAGATAACGGAGATAGACCATCTCCGTCGTTCAGGTGACCACTTGGACGACGAAAATAGACCATCTCCGTCGTCCAGGTGACCACATGGACGATGGAGATGGTTTATTTCTGTCGTCTAGGTTAAAAAATTGGCGGTTAAAATTTCACCGTTATTTTTTTGGGGAACGGTTCAAGTTTCACCTGGACAACAGAGATGACATTTTCCGTCGTCTAAGTGAAATTTGAACCGTTCCCCAAAATTAAGGCTGTTAACTCTCACCCGCCAAATTAATTAGGTGTCGTTTTCAAAAATTGAGTCGGCTCACCTAAACGATAGAAACGACATTTTCGATCGTCTAAGTGCACCTAAACAACAGAAAAAAATCCTCTGTCATCTAGGTGAAACTCTATATAAAGGCAGTGGCCGATCCTTTTTTCCTCATCTCATCCTCAATCCTCGTCTCCTCTCTCTCAAAATCCGGCGACTCCCTCCTCTCCCGCGACTCCTCTCTCCAGTAATTTTTTAACATAATTATATTTTAAATTTGTGTTTAAAAATAAATTAGTAAATTGATAAATTAATTAGTAAAATTAATAAATTAATAATAATTGGTAAATTGGTCATTATAGTAAATTTTGCAATTATGGTAGATTATGATAATTATGGTTATTTAGTAATTATGGTAATTTTGTAATTGATTATTGTTAATTATAATTATTATTGTAATTATTGTTGTAATTATAATTATTAATTATTGTATTGTAATTATTGTAAATTTGTAATAATTATGGTAAATTATTTAATTATTAAAATTAATAAGTCAATAATAATTGGTAAATTGATAATTATAGTAAAATTTTGAAGTAATTATGGTAATTTTGTAATTAGTTATTGTAATTATTGTAAATTATAATAATTACTGTAATTATTATTGGAATTATAATTTGTAATTATTAATGTTATTATAATTTGTAACTATTGTAATTAGTGTAAATTTGTAAATTATTGAGTTATTAAAAATAATAAATTGGTAATTATGGTAATTTAGTAATTATTATGGTAATTTATTTAATTATGAAAAATAATAAATTGATAATTATGGAAATTTAGTAATTATGATAAATTATTTAATTATTAAAAATAATAAATTGATAATTATGGACGTTTAGTAATTATGGTAAATTATTGAATTATTAAAAATAATTATTGGTAATTATGGTAATTATTGTAATTATGGTTAATGATTAATTATTGTAATTATGATAAATTTGTAGTACATAAAAATACTAAATTGATAATTATGTAATTACTGTAATAATTAAAAATTATGGTAATTATTATATATAATTATTATGTTAATTATATTTTTACAACTCATAAGTTAAAATGGCCACGTAGGGTAAGAAAATGGCTCAAAAAGAGGTCGAAGATGCTCTACTCTGATGCTTGGCAGAGCAAATCGGTTGACAGTTAGAGGAGGACAACGTCGCACCTCCTCCGGACCCTTCAATTGGTCATTTGGTAGCGGCGACTGGGGAAATTCCTGATGCCCCAGCTATCTCGACCGATGATGATGAAGCCCCTTCCGGTCCGACATCGATGTCAGAAAGTGCTCAAGCGTCGGCCTCCTCCGAGTCTATCCTCTACAATGCGTGGCGCAAGGTTAGGGTGACTCGTCAGACCCTCAACCCAAAAGGTCTCGAGGACTCGGAAAGGGCGGAAAATCCGAGAAGTTGTTCAAGGCGACCGGACAAAAAGGATCCAGGTGCCGTACGACGATTTCACCGATGGCCCTCCCACATCTCTGCTAGCTAGTCTCTCCTCGCACAGCATCGGGGCAATCCTTTGAAACAAGGTTCGTATGATTGAGCTTACCTGGAAGGAGTTGCCGGACAAGGAGAAATGGAAAGTGTTTAAAGAACTTTCGGTACGTAATACATACAAATTTAAATTTATTTTCTAATAACCAATAAAAATCGTAATTTCATAATATATACTATTATAATTTTTATTCTTTTCTTATAGGAACAATATGAGGTAGATGGCACACCGGAGATGCTTAGGCACATCAACAGCACCGCCAACACCATCTACCGTGATAGGAAGTACAAACTTCATAAGTATTATGAAGAATTCGGCTCAGTGCCTACCCCCATAGAGCTACGTGGGGATAGGCAAGATGAGTGAGACTGGTCGGTCACCCATTTCGAAGAAGAAGATTATCGGGTGATTATTTTATTTATTTAAATTGACGAAATTGAATTATTATTATTTTAGTTATTTATTAATTTTTTAATGATTTATGTTGTCTAACAGAAAACCTCGAACATCAACAAGGCCAACTGGGAGAAGAAGGACAAACATCATACCTCCGGCTCCAAGCAGATGATACAAATCGCCAAGGAGCACAGAGATAAGGGCTCCAAACACTCTTATCTGGATGCTAGTGTCACCGCTTATGTGATGTCTGGGCTCTACAATGAAGCGAGTCAATAAGGCGTAAGTGCCGTATATATTTCTTCTTAATTAGCTTAATTATTATTTATTATTTATATATTAAGTGGTCGTACAAATTTATAATTATTATTTTTTTTTTATTTTCAGACAAGATTGGTAGAATGGGCGAAGGAGGAATTAGCCAACACACAGCTTGCACACCCGAATTTGCCGCCGGAAGACCTGCCTCTTCCATCAATGGAGAGCCAAATTACAATCGCCGATGAGGCATACAGATGTCGAGCTGGCAAGGAGGTTAGGGGGATGGGATGCAAGGTGCAGCGAAATTTGTCTTCTGACTCATCTACAGGTCATTTGGCGAAGAAAGGTGCTCGGGATGCGTCGGTCCAAGCAGCCCTTAAGGAGGCTCGACTCACACGGGAGGAAACGCTATCTATACGTCAGGAAACGCAATCTATGCATCAGAGGCTTGATGACCAACAAGCGCAGATAGCCCAGCTCATCGCCCTCATGCAAAACCAGGTTCGACAACAGTGTCAACCTCCTCCGAATCCATACTTCGACGACGATGACACGGCTGGAGGCGGGGGACTCGGCGATGCGTCTGCTCCTCCTGTATTTTAGTAGTAGTTTGCATTCTATGTAGTTTATGATATCGTATTTTCTGAACGATTTAATTTGATGTACGTACAAATTTTACTTATTTAAATGACACTTTTGTATTTTAATTAATTAATTAATATTTTAATTTAAATTTAAATTTAAATTAAAATAAATAAATATTCACTTAGACTACGAAATCATATATGCTTCCTAGTCCAAGTGATCACTTAGACTACGAAATATATACAAATGTGTGGTCTAAGTGATCACTTAGACTACGGAATATGAACACATATGTAGTCTAAGTGATCACTTAGACTACGGAGGTGTTGCGTGGTCTAAGTGATCACTTGGACGACGGAATTGTTGCATTGTCCAAGTGTGACTTAGACCACGGAATTGTTGTGTCGTCTAAGTTGTACTTGGACGACGCAACTTTTATTTGCGTCGTCTCATTAAAGCTTGGACGACGCAACATCTCCGTCGTCCAAGTCGCCTCCTGGACGACGGAAAGGTCCATCTCCGTCGTCCAAGTGCCTAGACGACGGCACTTGCAGAACGGACCCTAGACGACAGAGATTTCGTAAACTACGGAAAATCGCACCTAGACCACAGAAATGGTCCGTGGTCTAGGTGCATTTTTCTTGTAGTGCCCTGGATGTCCAGAGAATGTGTTGCAATATATATCGGAGGAAGTTCAGATAAGAGTGAAGAACAAAATGTCAAACATTTTTTTTGAAGAAATATAGGAGAATATATGTAAGTTGCTTCCTGATCATCACAAACTTCTGGAAAGTCATTATAAGGCTAGAAAGATTTTGAGCAGCCTCGGCCTAAAGTACAAGAAAATTGACGGCTGCATAAAGGATTGTGTGCTATTTTACAAAGAGTATGAACATTTGGACTATTGTCCCGTATGCAACCAGTGCAGATATCAAAACTGGAATAGGAGGAGTTCGAAGAAGAAAATTCCTTTGAAGGTACTTCGCTATTTTTCGTTGATTCCCAAATTGCAGTGTCTATATATATCTTTATACACAGCAGAGGCGATGAGATAGTATGCGAAATAGCGAGTAGATGACGATGTGCTCTGACACGCAACAGATGGGGAGGCTTTTAAACATTTCGGCATGAAATTCGAAGACTTTATAATAGAGGTTTAAAATATTAGACATGTTCCTCATTTTGATGACGAGTGTGGTCCCCCCTCCCCACAGCCCCACCTTTGGCCCTAGCGACGATGATCCGAGCGATGAGGAGGAATTGGCAATATGTCTACCCCCGGTTTAGTTTTGTAATTTTTTTATTATTTCTTTTGATGTGCGTATACTTTTTATATTTAATGAATATTTTATTAATTTAATTAACAAATTTTTATATATTTTAAATTTATTTATAATTCAGATAAAAAATACAAAATAATAAAAAATAAAAAATAAAAAATTCAACTTGGGCGACGAACACTCTTCGTTTCGTCGTCCAAGTGTATTACTTAGACGATGGAACGTTCGTCGCCCAAGTGTACACTTAGACGATGATCAATTTCGTCGCCTAAGTGATCACACATACAAGATGACTAACAGGTCGTCGTGTAGGTGCATCACTTAGACGACGACCAATTATCGTCGTCTAAGTGCTTTCACTTAAACGACGAAATCAAGTCGTCTTCTAAGTGGCAACACTTAGACGACGATTCTAGTTGTTCGTTGCCTAAGATGTCTCTTAGACGACGACCACTGTCGTCGTATAGAGGAAGATTGGTTCGATGTCTAAGTGCTTAGATTACAAAACGTCTTTCGATGCCTAAGAAGGTTCTTAGGCGACGAAAAAAAAAAATTTGTCGCCTAAGTACTTGGTCTACGATTGTTACGCGACGAAGTTTAGACGACGAAATCTTCGTCGCCTAAGTACCTAGCCGACGAAAAACACCACTTAGACAATGAAAATGCTTTGTCGCGTAAGTGTTTTTTTCTAGTAGTGTTGGTTGGGATGTCACATCCCCAGTTAGTTGGGATGTCACATCCCCAGTTAGTTGGGATGTCAGTGAATCTAGTTTCTCTATTATTTTTTCGCAAGGTATTCTTATCTTTGAGAATTTGTTGAGCAATATATAGTAAGCTCTGATACCAGTAAATAAGGGTCACCATTTGACCCATAGGCCCGAAATATCTGTGGGTGTCCCGACGCCCATTAAGCCCAAGACCGGCCCAACCCGAATTTGGGCCCGAAAAAGTTCGGTTCGTCTAAAGCCCGCCGATGCCGGCCCGACAAGATCATGAACAAATACATTATATATAAACCATTTATTATATATACAATTATACATTATATTTTATAGTCATACACTACAACAACAACAACAACAATAAGGGGCAAAAGTCACATAGTAATGATTTATATATCACCAAACTACACATTCAAGAATTCATAATTAATTAATTAAAGTCTTATAGTCTTAGAATTAACTAAGTACAGTGATATTTAATTAACTAATTATTGTGTTAGTATTACAATAGAAATTTTAGTCTTATAGTATTTGCTTATTTTTTCCCTTACAGTACGTTCTATCATATTTCATATTTTCTCCAAAAAAAGTCTATTAATTATTAGAGTAGCAATAAATTCTCATTTGAAGAGTTCTTTTATCGTAGTCTCACTTGAAGAGTTGAAGAGAAAAGAAATTGTAAATTTTTCTTTAATTTTCATGTTTTAATGTTATTATATATAAAAGGCCAAATAGGCCCGGCCCTATAGGTTTATCCGGGCCCGGCCCAAAAAGCCCGTCAAATAGGCCCACATGCTTGAATTTTTTTGAAAAGAACGGCCTGGCCCGGATTTTAGTGAAATACTGTTCAAGCCCGGCCTGGCCTGTTTGTCGACCCTTACCAGTAAATGTGCGGATCTAACCAACAAGCTCAAATGGATAATCTATGTAAATAAAGCTCTGTTTTAGCTTTATCACGCAGATAAGCAGCTATAAAAGAATATTGTTTATCAATTTCAATATCGTTTTTTTTCTGGTCTGGAGGACGAGACAATCTTTTTAGTCTCTCTAACAATTTAATTTTTTGTTTTGTATTGTCAGTGAAGTCCCTAATCCACTTAAATTTCTTACTTAACTCTCGAGAAGCTAGAAAGTGAGAAATTTTTATAGTAAGAAATAATTGTTTACCTTCGAGTATTGAGGATAGATCTTTAGCTGCAAATATTAGAATAAACAAATTTTGAAATGGTATGTAAAAAATACATAATAGTATGTAAAAAAAAATTAAAATGGTATTTTGACAATTTTACCCCAACAAGGTACTATTTCAGGCCACACTGCATAAGTGCAAGTACATTTTGAGTAGTTTTAAAAGTTCAGGTACCAAAATATAAATTGAGTGATAGTTTAGGTATCATTTGAAGATTGTTTCCAACATATATGTAAAAAGAAAATTAAAATGATATTTTGATAATTTTACCCCTACAAGCTAGCAGGGGCGTAATTGAATATGCCTTAGCAGTGTCAAATGACACGGCTGAGTTCTTAACCCAAGCCAACAAATCCTATTAAATTTGAACTTTTTAAACTTTAATTATGAACAATTATAAAAAAAATGACATAGTTGAGATTTCATTAGTTTCAAAAAAATCATTATTGCCTTCTAAACACAATCAAGTTCCTATATATAGAGATTATTTTTATATTAATTAGGACATCAAAATCTTACATCTATATCTCTCTCAATATATAGAGACAACTAATTATCATTCTCTAGTGGATTGATTCCTCTTGCTTAAAATTCTACTCATAGTATTCACTACCAGAAAAATACACTTAGGCGACGAAGTATTTTCGTCGTCTAAGTGGCTTTTTTCATTGTCTAAGTACTTAGGCGATGAAATTTTCGTCGCCTAACAATCGTAGCCTAAGTTCTTAGAGACGAAATAAACTTCGCCGTCTAGGTTTTTGAACGACGAAAAATTAATAAAAAATGAAAAAATTTCGTCGTTTAGTGAGAACTTAGATGATGAAACTCACAGTTCGTTGCCTAAGTGTTACCACTTAGACGACAAAATTTTAGAATTTTCGTTGCCTAATTGTCGAATTTAAAATAAATAAATAAATAATCCACTTAGACGACGAGGGTTTTTCGTCGTCTAAGTGATAAATTTTAATTAAAAAATTAAATAAACAACATACTCGACGAAACTATTGATTTCCTTGTCTAAGTTGTTTTTTTTTTAAAAAAAATTAATTAAATCGTAATTAAATAAATAATTATTAATTAATACAAAAAAATATAATTAGGAGATAATTTAATGATGGTGGCCGTAGCAACGGCGGCGGCATTTGTGTACGTGGTGGTGGTACTGAGGTGGTGGTGTGTGGTGGTGTCGTGGTGGTGTGTATGATTTGAGAGAGAGAGAAAGAGATTTGGAGAGATTGTGAAAAATTAGGGATGAATTTTTTTTTATAGGTGATCACTTAGGCGACGAAACCAACATGTTTCATCGCCTACGTCACTTAAATTTTTGGTAAAAAAAATTTTGCGAAAAAAATTACCGCCAAAAATTTGAACTTAGGAGACGAAACCTATTAATTTCGTCGCCTAATTGATTTTTTTTACATAAATAAATAAAAAATTAAATTTCATTTATGCGACAAAACTATTTATTTTCATCGCGTAAGTAAATTTTTTTATTTTTATTTTATTTATAAAAAATAAAATAAATTTCACTTAGGCATGAAACTAATAGTTTTCGCCGCCTAAGTGAATTATTTTTAAAAAATATATGCAAATTAATTTTGGGTAGTTGCTTAAAAATCATCAAAAATGAACCATCAGATGTAACCATTACATTTATATAATATTGTAGAAAAAAATTCAACCTAATTCGGATTAGTTTAGGATTCAATTTAATGAATTTAGTGATTATTGAAAAATATTTAAAAGACGGAAGCTATCGTAAAAAATAATTAGTAAACCCGTTTCCGAAGTTACAGGTGTTTGTCTTGTCGTAAAAATTGAATTAACCAACTAAATATAAATTAATTAAATCTTGACATAATTTTTTATTTAAGACTAACAATTTGTTATATATCTACTAATGTTGTATAATTTAAGTGTTCGTATGTCTATATTCACTCCACATCAACATTAACGAAACTGAATTTGGACAAAACAACCGTTCGATATATTCATCATAACATAATATGTATGTGGATGAATTTTCATTCAAAACGAAGTTCGTTAAGGGTTTGATCGGCGTAGTCAACCATAAAACCAAAATTTCAACGAAACGGAAATGTTGATATACGAATCTTCGTAACTCCGATTTTTGAAACATCGACACTCACAGTCCAAGAATTGTTTGCTCTATCCCCTTGATGAAAAAAAATATGTATTTTAAGATGGTATACATGGTTATGCTCTTAGAGGTCAGATTGTGAAACTCTACTTAGATAACGAAAGTGGTTGAATTTCGTCGTCGTCTAAGTACTACTTAGACTACAAAAAATGGGTTTCATCGCCTAAGATTTTTCGGGTTTAGGGAAAAGGGTTTAAGGTTTAGATTTTAGGGTTAGGGTTTAGGTTTAGGATATATTCTTAGAAGACGAAATGAAAATATTCGTCGTCTAAGTACATATTTAGACAATGAATTCTGTTTTCGTTATTTAATTGAGTCTTCTGAGATGACGAAGATATTTTCGTCGTCTAAAATATTGTACTTAGAAGACAAAATTTATTTTCATCATTTAAGTCAGATCTTAGATTACAAAAACAAATGTTTCGTCGTCTAAGACATTTCTTAGGCGACGAAAATATAATTTGTCGTCTAAAGTTAGACTAGACAATGAAATTGTCATTTGGCCGACGAAATTTTGTTTCGTAGTCTAAGTGTGATTTTCTGGTAGTGATTGTTTGCAATATCTCTAGTAGACTTGAATATGAGCTTGAGAGTTATATTGTATAGTCGATGTACGTAAATTTAATGTGCCTCAAAGTTGAAGGGGATTAATCACTTGGAGAAAAAATATTCAAAGTTAAAGGGGACTAATGACTTAGAGGAAAAATATAAACACAATAAAAGATAAGATCTATCCACTAGTTTACCCATTAACGCTAATTTTACCCATTGCTCTTGCAATCATAAGAACATTAACGCTAATTTTAACATTAACGCTAATTTTACCCATTGCTCTTGCAATCATAGAACAAGCATTTTTTTCAACAAGTCAAGGATCATCAAAAATGACTTGCAATACCAAATGAGAGACAAATAATTAAATTCACTTTTAAAATTAAAATTTTGACACGGTTGAATTACTTTTCTAGCTACGATACTGCCTACAAGGTACTACTTCAGATCATATTGTATAAGTACATGTACTGTATGAGTAGTTTTACAAGAAAAGGTATGAAAATGCGAATGATAGATACTATTTGAGAGTTTTTTTTTCCTTACTTCAAAGATTGAGCATAGATTAGAAAGAAGTTCCCTCGATCGAGTTCAAGCTTATTGGAATGGAGCATGCTCCCACGGGACACTAACACACAAGTAGGTAGCTAGAAGTTAGTGTTATTCATTTTATTTATTTATCACGTTATATATAATGGATTTGACATGTATGGATGCATCTTTTATAAATATATTTTCAAAGTATGTATATGTGCTCTGTACTTCTTTGCATTGTTTTGATAAGTTTGGATAAGTTGTGTTTTGGTCTTAGATTTAGTTGGTGAGCAGGGTGAGGTGACGCATTGTTTTGGAATTGGCTACTCGTCTAATATCCAATTATAGGAAGCTAGTGAATGAAATTAGACAATTAGTAATGGGTCGTCAATTTTGCTTTATTCTATTAGTGTGCCGCCACATGTAATTAGTTTTTTTTTTTTACAAATATAATTAGAGTTACTCAATTGTGTTTAGTGTAATATATGTTTCAGAATTAAATTTATACGTAGGCACGAAAAGATGGTTACTGAACGGGACCAACGACCAACTAACTAATTTCATGTGATTTTTTATATAAATAGACTCGTACCTGAGGCGAGGCAAGGGAGGCTGCGGTCTTAGGTACCAAGTCGTTGGGGGTCTCAATTTTTTTTATGCATAAATTAAGACGGTGCATTTAAGAAAGTTGATTATGTAAAATTAATTGATATTTTCGCCTTCAAGACTACTAAATGAGTAGTTTTTAAATAATCTGTGATGCTTTAAGAAAACAATTATTTATGATCTAAATTTTTTGTTCTTTTTCTTCGGTATTGTTATGAACATTATTTTATTTTATTTTTAAATTTTGTTAGAATATTGTTGGTGCTATTCAGTTTATATATATATATATATCAGTTTTGAACTAAATTTAGTACTTGATTATTGATTTGTGTTTAGTTTTGTAATTAACAAATTATTTTGAATATTATGTGAATGTCAGATATTCGTTGTCTCTTTTATTTGTGTTTTTTACCATTATAAGGGACATTATTTTTTGTTCTCGCTTCAGGTCCATAAACATCATATCCAGCCTTTTATATGTATATAAAGACCATAAAATAAAATGAGAATCCACATTGGATGCATGTATCAAGTAGTGTAGACATATGCAATGGCTTGTAGTCTAGCTTCTTTAGGGTACGAGAGGGATGGTTTGAGTACAGATTAGAGAAATCTAGAAATCTTGTACGTACGTATGTTAAGTTCTTAACTAATATTTTAAAGATGTTATGTAATTAAATGGAAATAATTGTCTCATTCTAGATAGCGTTTTTTCTATAAATTCATTGTAGATATTATTAGACGACAATCCGAATATAGAGTATATAGTTTCTTATTATAATTGGCCAGATTGACCTTTTTTTCTGTTGAAGGGAAAGCGGGAGGCCTTGAAAATTAACAATCAAATAGTACAACTCTTGACCATTACGGTCTCTAAGTCCGGAGGCATAGAGCCCAACCAAGACACATTACAATTATGCAGGAACGCTTACTTAGCTAAATCATGAGCCAAACTATTGGCTTCTCTGTAGATGTGAGTGACTGAACTACCCTGGAGCAAAGGGAGCAACTGAAGGATATCCTCAAGAACACGGCCGGTCTCAGAGAGGTTCTCTTGCCTCCTATTGATGGCTTCGACCACTGTGAGACAATCAGTTTCAAAGGAGACGTTTGTGATGCCTTTAGAGTGAGTGAATATACTTGCTTCACGGAGAGCAAGAGCCTCTACAAGCTCAGGATGTCGAACATGTGAGAGGTTGCAAACCAGAACTTCCAAAGCCATACCGTTCCAGTCTTTAAGTAGCACACTAATACTGCCTCTCGACGAAGAAATGTCAAAAGCTCCATAAACATTTATCTTATAACAACCGTACCTACGGGATGAGCTTGCCACCTACTGTCAGGTCGTTGACCCCGCACTCGCTGTTTCTTCTTAGACAAACTCCATATCGCTGAAAATTGACTTCTGGTTGTGAAACTAATCTAGAGAGAGGTTTTAGATTTACCTTTCCAGAGGCGAGTGTTGCGTTCCTTCCAAATATACCAAACTACAATGAAAAATAAGGTAAGATCGATCGTTGAAAGACGATTACAACAAAGAAAGACCAACTCCCTAAGTATCACACCCCCCGACGAGGAAGATTCCTGTATAGGGATGGAAACTGATCCATAACCAACTTGGTGAAGAAACAAGTACAAGTGACATGCAATTTATCCTCAAATTTACTCGGACACAGCAAGCAACCATTAGTAACCAAGACTCGGCGTTGCAGGAGGTTTGATACTGCGAGAAGGATACCCCTACAAGCACGCCACATGTGAAGCCGCGTCTTCCTCGGAGCAGCACCCCTCCAAATGGCCTTCAACTCTCTATATAAGGCGACAGACCACTGTTAGAAGCTATCGAGGCCAAGTCCACAACTAGAACATAAGTTGTCCTCGTTGTAAATAAACCATTTTTATCATAGTGCCAGATCCATCTATCTACTCCGTCCCTAGAACTGAGAGGAATACTTAGTATAAGATCCTTGTCCTCGGGAGAGAATCATTGCTCGAGCTTCTGTAAATCCCAGTTCCTTCCCGGAGCGATAAGCTTTGAAACTGTAGCATGACCAGAAGCTCAGCACTGCACCGGTTTGAAGTCAGTGGCCTAAGAAGCTACATATAATAAAGAATTCGTGTAGTCAATCCACTACCAATCTGTCTATGCAAACCCTTCTTCAAAACAACTCTGGCCGAATTGATGGCCTTCCAACATGCCGACATCGAACCTCTAGTCTCCACATCAAGAAAAGAAGAGAAAGGATAATACCTGGCTTTGTACCGGTTGGCGATGATAGAATCGGGATGTTTAAGGAGCCTCCATTCTTGTTTGGCCAATAAGGCCATGTTATGCACAAATAAATTCCAAAACGCCATCCCTCCGGACTCCTTTAGCTTACACAAATTTTTCCATCCTAACCAATGGATCTTATGGTTATCTGGTAGACCTCCCCAACAAAAATGTGCACACATCTGATGGAGAGTATGACAAAGTGACTGCGAAAGAAGAAAATAATTCATCGAGTAAGTGGGTAGAGATTGCACCACCACTCGAATCAAGATATCTTTACCACCACTACTGAGCATTTTACCCTGCCAGCCCTCCAGCTTCTTGCTTAATCTCTCTCAGATATAGGAGAAAGTTTCAACCTGGTTTCTTCCTATGTAGGTAGGAAGTCCAAGATACTTCTCATGTCTACTCTCCACCGAAACCCCAAGAAGAGTAGCCAAACTCTGTTTTAAATCATCCGAGACTTTCTTGTTGAACACAATACAGCTTTTCTCGTAGTTAATCTGTTGCCCGGAAACAATTTCATACTCCTTCAACACTTCCCGGATATAAGCACACTTAATAACTAAGGCACTACAAAAAGTAGACTATCATCCGCAAAAAGTAAATGGCGTATTTTTGGAGCACCCGAGCACACTGTGACCCCTGCAAATCTCCTACAACGGCTTTACGATCTAACAAGGTAGTAAACACCTTAGTGCAAAGAAGGAACAAATAAGGCAATAAAGGGTCACCTTGTCGAAGTCCCTGAGCCGGGATAAGGTGTCCTTTCCGATTACCATTAATCAGGAACGAATATTTTACCGAGGAGACACACTGCATTAGAAGATGAACCCACTATTCTGCAAATCCAAAACGCAACAGAACGGCTTCGAGAAAACTTCATTCCATTCGATCATATGCCTTGCTCATATCAAGTTTCAGAGAAAAAACCTCGTTCGAGGAAGATTGACAATTATGAATGTAATGAGAGACTTTGTTAGCAATTAAGGAATTGTCTGTAATGAGCCTGGAATAAAGACGCTCTGGAAAGGGGATATCAGAGTATCCAAGATAGACTTTAACCTGTTTGCAATGGTTTTGGAACATATTTTATAAAGAACTTTACATAAGGCAATGGGACGTACATCAGCTACCTGGGTAGGCTTCTCCACCTTAGGGATCAGGCAAATATGTGTGGAATTTAACGCACCTAGCAACTGTCCAGTATACAAAAAGTTCTGAGCGACCACCACAACGCCCGGGCCAACAGTATCCCAGTACTTTTGAAAGAAGAATGAAGGCATGCCGTCGGGACCTGGAGCTTTATTTGGGTGCATTTTCTAGAGAGCAGCCTTGATTTCCTCAGGAGAGTAAGGGACGCAAAGCATATGATTAGTTTTGGTAGTGACCTTAGGTTGGAGTAGATCGGTTGTAGCCTGCCTTCGAGCAAAGTCAGTAGGGATTGACGTGAACATGGAAGTAAAATACTCTTGTATAACCTTCCCCATTCCACCGACTGAATCCTGAAAGACCCCCCCCCCCCCCCCCCCCCCCCCCCCGTATCAAATAGACCAGGAAGTTGATTTTTTCGACGTCTATTTGAAGCTTTCCAGTATAGGTATTTGGTGTTTTCCTCCCCATCTTTTAACCAATGCGCTTTGGCTCTTTGTTCCCAGTAAAGATGTTCAGCTGCCAATAGTACATCAAGTTTCTCATGAAGAACACTATTTTCCTGTTGAGAAGCCTCTGTGATAGGTTCTTCCATCAAAGCTAACAACTTGGTGCAGATCAACTCTATCTCTCTCTTCCTATTACCGAAAGTTCTCCTCTTCCAAGAGCTCAAAGCCAACCTAGTCGACTTGATTTTTGCCACTGTACAAAACGTTGGAGTCCCTTCCACTGGAACTTTCCAACCTTCACTGAGTGTCGGGAAACAGCCACTATCTTCGGCTAAGAAATTCTCAAACCGAAACCGCTGAGGTGTCCTAGGTGACCTAGGAAGGGTTTGATGAACTGCATGTAGGAGAATGGGGATATGATCTCCATGAATTGGAGGCAAATGCTCTAACAAAGATACTCCGAACAAATCAATCCATGAGGGCGAAACCACAACCCTATCTAATCTAGAACGTATCGTACCCCTCCTCCACGTATGAAACATCCCAACATAACCCAGATCCGATAAATCGGCATAGCTCAGAGAGTCACAGAAACCTTGCATCTCCGCCTCCCGATGAATGTCCCCTCCCTCCTGGTCCGAAGCATGGTATATGTCATTGAGATGCCCTAGCAGAACACAAGGGAGTGAACATGCATCGCTTAGCTCCTCATGCGGTATCGTTCAGACTTAACCGGGTGACCATAGAAACCGATTAGTCTCCATCGCACCCCATAGCTGTCTGAATTCTAAACTTCCAGCTTGATGTGATGAGAGGATTTATCCCGAAACTTAATTTTCAATCCATCTCCCCAAAACATTGCTAGTCCTCTTGAATTCCCAACGCTGGAAACAGCCTCGCAATTGAGATAGCCGATCTCAAGATCCGAGGTAGCAATCTGAATCCGATTGCACGCTCTCCAGTTCATGATGATTATTAGGAAACTTAATCTCAAAATGTATGTTGGCATTGAAACCGAGGGCTAGGCTCCAATGATCGATTTAAACAAAAATGTACTAGAGAATTAATAATAAATAAAATTGTGCGAAAACCCTAGACATATTATAACCACCAAAACTGAAATTAAAGGGGAACGTGCTTGCTTATTTGTTGGAGGGGTCTGGGTCTAGGGTTGGACCAGAATTGATAGAGACGATCGATCGACATGCATGGAAAAGTTTGATAATGGAACTCAGAGAGAGAGAGAGAGAGAGAGAGAGAGAGAGAGAGAGAGAGAATGCAACTGTGGTCAATGTATATAAATGCTGGCTAGCTCATTGCATGATCCGGCCATGCCAACAAAGCTTTTCTGTGATCTCTTGAACGAAAGAGCATAAAACTACTCTCAGATACCGTATCATGCAATGAGTTAGCTAGAGGAAAAAGAAAAGAAAAACACTTACCACTCTAGCTAAACAAGATTATACTTTTCCCTTGGCGCAAGACATATGACCAAATGTGACTATATATATATCCACATGAAAATTCAAATACGTAATATGACATCTAATTTGCGTACACGATATTTATATTGAATCACACAATCCAATCCCTACCAATAATAACGGTCAATTATGAGACATTGCTCATCTATCTCATCAAGGGTCCCAAATAGAGGAGGGGTCAAAGGAAAGAAAAGAAACAGAGCTCAAATTCCATTCCTACATCATTTGGAATATTGAATAAACATGCATGATCAACCTCCCCTCATTTCATTGTGTAGTGTATACTGTATATACAAAAACAGTTTGGGGCATCATTACTACTTGTCCAAACCTCGATCGCGATCTCCAATCACCATACTGAATTTAATTCCCTCTTAAAATCGGGTGAGTAAAAGTATCTGAGGCAATAATCAAAACTGATTCAAATTAATAATGAATGATTGTTTTGCTCTTGATTGAATTTACAATGTGTGAAGAATGTAGATATATAGTAAAATGTGTGTCTGTATTTTGAACTTTTATAATTCTATTTTTAACTCTATTTCTAACAACTTATATTTTTTTTTTAAATGTAAGTTGAGTTTGATGACTAAAACCTAGAATACGAGTGATTTTTTTTTAGAAATTAAAGTTAGTTGGAATCAATCTTTAATTTGTGGTAATTTTTTTGGAATTTTCAGGTCAGGTGAATCGATCTTAATTTTATAGTTGTAAGTCATTATTTAATTATTTTTGTACGTTTAATGTTGTTAGATCTGAGTTGCAGATTCTAAATAATATTTCATAGTTATGTATTTTAAAAGTTGAAAGTTTAGACTTTAGATTCGTGATTTAAAAAAAAAAATTAGAGATGGATCATGGTGACAAGAAAAGAAAAAAGAACGAAGAATAAAATAGTAGGATTAGTGATATATATTTGAAAAAAATTGTAAATAACATTATTAGAAGCGTGAACAGATGGATAGATCGAGCAAAGCGATTCTCAAAAGCCTTGTTTCCAGTCACGTGCCTTCGACATGAGCGACGTGTGTCCTAATTAAGCATTTTATATAGTTAGTTAATTTGTCAACTTTGCCATCTCTCTCTATGGCCTGCTTGCCTGCTTGCCTGCTTGCCTTGCTTGTAGTTGTAGTGTGATGGTCTTCATTGTAATCACTAGCAATAGCAGCTGGGCTTGTGCGTCTTTTTTTGGTTTCTGTTTACCAGCTTGAATTTAGAGAGCTTCATATGAGATTGTACTGTTTCTGTTGATTGAAAACTTTTCAATTTTTCATCATCTGATCGTCGTGAAAATGCTGTTGCGGAAGCACTTGTGGGGAGTGCTTATTGTACTAGTTGTGGTTATTGGAGGTAGCTTGCAGACGGTGGTGGAGGGAAGACCTCACCGGATTCTTTTGGATACCGATGTCGACACCGATGATTTCTTTGCTCTCTTGTACCTCTTGAAGCTTAACAGATCAGAGTTTCAGTTGGAGGTAACTACCTACCTACTTCATCATATATGATCATATTCATTGCTTTTTGCACCAGTAATTTATTGATATTATAGATATATATATATTTACAAGCCAAATTCTCTTACATTTTTCTAATTCTTCATTTGCGAAGTCTAAGAGTTTAGTCAGAAAACAAAAACAAAAAAACAAAAAAAAAAGAATAAAAAACAGCACCAAGTTTTGGTTGATTCACATTCTGGAAGCTAACGTAAAAGTTGTTGGAGTCATATCATGCAATAGCTAATTTCTTAATTATTGGATGGCTATTTGCCTATTTGCAAAAGATGAAGTTCATATATATATATACATATACACTCCACTATTAGTTGAGTGGATGATTCTAGCCAGCTCTATTTGTTTTTTATTTCCAGATTAAAGTAAATTAATTTAAATTTTGAACATTCATCAAATACTCTAAATGCTGCTTTTGGATTTTTCTATGTTTGTTGGTTAAAGTACAAGCTAACGTCGGATTTTGATCTTACTGGTCAAATAGATGAGACAACACCTATTTGAATTCCTTCTGTTTTTAAGTATTAATTAGCAAATACTTGCTTAATTATATGTCCCATTATCTGATACACTACAACCTGTAATGTACATTTTGCCATTTTATACGAACTGTAAATATAAATTAGGGAAAATTTTTGCATACCCATGGGTATGAGATACACTATTTTTGTGAATATTTTTAGTCGTTGATTTAGTAATATAATTTTAAGAAAATTAAGGGTTAAAAATATTTGATCTCTTGAGACTATTTTTTCTTACCTTTTCTAGATGTATGACGTTTCCTTTTTAGTTATTTATCTTTACTTTTTTATTCAATACAATTAATTTGATTGTGTGCAAAAAAAATACACTAAGTCAGCACATTAATTTTCCTTCGCCCAGAAGGAAATACACTAAATTTGCTAACATATCAATGATCACTAATATTTATATTATTAGTTGTATTCAAAATAATTAATTATAAGTAATTTATGTGAACCATTTTGCAACCAATACCTCGAATAGGTCCTCGTACTAGTAAATTTCTATATTTTGCGTAAAAGTATATACGTTCAAAATGGTGCTATGAGATCCTCTAATGGATAATTAGGGTGGTTACTTATGTAATTTTTATCATCAATTGATAATTACTTCTCTCTATATATTTTTTATTACAAAACTACAAAAATTTAGTTAGTAAGTGATAAGTTCTCGTTCTTTTTGTAGTAGTTACATATTTATGATTACATATTATTATCTTATACACTAAATTATAAATATTATCACGATTGTGTTCTCGACTTGTAAGTTTCTTTATTTTGACTATAATTACATATGTTCTCAGTGATGTAAAAGTGTCTTCTCATGAATAATTAGAGTACTAAATTGTTTAATTTTCATCACGAATAAATAATTATTTCTTTTATAGACAATTCTACACCCCAAGTCAATAATCAATGTCCAAGTGATAACCATCGTTCATTTTATAATAACTACTCCACTATTGACATATTTACAAAACATGATATCCGACATTACTTATGTACGTGACGACAAATTTGTTATAAATATGATAAATTTTTAAATTTTTATTACGAGTGAGATTATTACTTTGCCTATCATGATTTTACCACATATCACAAAAATTGTTGTGATATTAATAATATGTATTTTATATTTGATAAATACCTCATTTAACAAAATGAACCATTTGACAAATATTACTATTTATGACTAGTTAGAATGGTAAAGTTTATAATTAGAGGTAAATCTACGTTGATCATTAATGTTGTAATCAAGTTCTCCATTCTGCAATCAAGGCTACTTATTTAATAAAAGAATTCCAATTATGTTATTTACATATTTGATCATACAATGATCACCACTGCAAATTTTTTATCATTGGTTGTTATTTTCGTTCTACTACAATATAATTTATTATAATTATTTCATATGTTACATGTTTATAAAAAGTGTTTCACAGGAGATAACGATGTATTGGTTAATATGATAAAAATATTATTTTAAAGTAACACATGTCAGCATGTGATTGGTAAGTTTATTTAAAATAAAATTAAAAGGTATACGTACGCCAGAACGTTCCTATAAATTAGTAGTAAATTTAGTGTATCACTTTGCTTCGTTCTGTACGTACTTAACGGTGTAAAGTCGATCTTGTCGATGCAATTGAGTAAATATATATTGCCATGTAATGTATTCGATGCATACATGTGTATGTTGTAGTACGTCTTAACGATTTCTGCTAGTGTTTACCAAGTTACATTGCATTTTCATGTTGCGCAATCCCGAATTTTCTAGAAAAAAATTAAGCTAAAAAAATTCTCTGAATAAGTATCGATCAATGTCTGAATGTCTCTACCAAATGTTGCAATATTCTGTGAAATTATTGCATTTTCCAGCATGCATCTTGTTATATCGCAGGCAGTAACGGTGAATGCGAATGCGTGGACCAATTCGGGGCATGCTGTGAATCAGCTGTATGACATCCTTTACATGATGGGGCGTGATGATGTTGCTGTTGGAGTTGGAGGTGAGGGTGGAATCCTAAAAGATGGTACTATTCAACCAAATGTTGGTGGATACCTTCCAATAATAGAACAGGCATGAACTCAATTCTCACAATTATATATTTATATATATTCAAGCTCAGTTATTAGTTCTACGTGTATTAGTGTCTCATCGATCACCAGACAGTTTGATATGTGAACCACTTTTTAACTGTCAATTCTTCTTTAACTATTGATTCTCGAATCTTGTTTATGTGCACGGATAAATTGATAGTTGGATAGCATAGCTAGAGACTGATATTCATGAGTTCAAAATTGAATTTCAGGGGACTACAACAGCAGGAGGGTGCAGATATAGACGAGCTATTCCTGTTGGCCTGGGAGGTCGATTAGATATCGATACTAATTTTGGCATCCGAAAAGCTTTCCTCCCGCAGGTACGTATGAGTAGATAGATTACACAACTGATCAACTCTTTCGATACTTGGAATTGAAATAGTTCACATTGTTTTTAAATTTTAACCAAGCTATCTGTATCTGATAGTTACAGGTCGATCTAGTTTCAAGTTGTTCTATCAGTGATACACTTTTTCATGGTGAACTCACTAGTGTAATACTTCATATGTGCATGACACAAGTGAAGAACTGTTTTTTTCTTTTTCTTTTCTTTCTAGTTGCTATGGTCATACATTTATTTTCTTTGTTTCCTGTTTTCTTCTTTCAATGGTATTTAGGGGAGCAGGAGATATAGTCCATTTCGACAACCTACTGCTCAGCAAGTGATGATTGACAAAATATCTGCAGGTCCTAAAATAACTGTGTTTATCATAGGAGCACATACAAATTTTGCCATATTCCTTATGAACAATCCACACCTGAAGAAGAACATTGAGCATATATATGTGATGGGTGGTAGTGTAAGATCAAAGAACCCAACCGGTTGTTGTCCCATAAACTCTACCTCGTCTTGTGTACCCGAGCAGTGTGGTGATCCCGGTAATTTGTTCACCGTCTATACCAGTAATCCTTATGCAGAGTTCAATATGTATGGAGACCCTTTTGCTGCTTACCAGGTTAGTCTGACATGAACATATTCTTGGTAATATTCTCTACTACCTAAAGTTTTTAGCCTTTTGTTTCAGGAGGTTCTGAGTTGAACCTCTACAGTCCAATCCTGGCTTCTTTGTTTGGGATGAATGTGAATCATCATCCTTATACAATACATATATCTGTCTATCTGTGATTCTTTTTTTTTTCTTTCTAAAAAAGGAACAAGACTGTGTATTTGACTATGATATTGATTACAGGTCATTCATTCAGGAATTCCTGTCACTCTTGTTCCCCTCGATGCAACAAACACCATTCCGATCAATGAAAACTTCTATGAAGCATTTGAGAAGAATCAGAAAACATATGAGGCACAATATTGCTTCCAATCCTTGAAAATGCAACATGATACTTGGTTTGACGACCGATTTTTCATTGTAAGTAAATCCCTGATCAAGTTTGATCTTGTGTTACATTCTTTCCTCTTTTTTCATGAATCAAGTGATTTACATGCACGTACTATTAAACTATCTGCAGAGCTATTTTATGTGGGACTCTTTTACGTCTGGTGTAGCAGTCTCAATCATGCAAAACTTGCATAAGAGCAGGGAAGGGGAGAATGATTTTTCTTTAATGGAGTACATGAATATAACTGTGATCACTTCAAATGAACCTTATGGGGTATCTGATGGTTCCAATCCTTTTTTTGATGGCCTTAAAGTTCCCAAGTTCAACTTGACGAAAAAGGGTGTGCTTAGTGGTCATGTTGAAGATAGCCTCAGAGATCCATTTTGTAAAGGGAAGGATGGGAAAGGAAAATGCAAGGTAGCTGTTTTTAGTTTTTCGCATCCAAAAATATCATTTAATTGCCTTGCACTTTTAGCCCAAATGACTGTTTAAGTTATAACTAGTGTTCTTGAGTCTATGACTAATGGTAAGCTGCATGGTTCTTCCTAATTAGAAACTGATATATATGTTCTGTTGCCAAGTCTAGCAGCATATGCTATAATGATTCCAGTTCGAAGTATGGCAACATGAGAAACTGTCTGGAAGAGAAAATCATTTTCGACTGAAAACATTACCGTTGTTTACATATTGTCTTTGACAGTGTTAATGCAATTTCTGCTGCACCATAACCCAACAGGATGGTTATACAGCAGAGGTAACAGGTCCAGAGGCAGTGAGAGTGCTTGTTGCTACAAAAGCAAAAGCAAATAAGGATGTCAAAAGCCCCCTGAATAGAGAGTTCTTTATTAGCTTCTTGGATGTAAGTTAAGAAAATAACTCTTTTTGATTTAAGCTTCTGCATTTCTATGTGATACCTATGCATGATATAGTGAAATGATATGCCATATTTAATTTCGATTGTACAGGTTCTAAACAGACCTGAACACACAGGAAAATTCAATTTCACAACACAGTTTCCATACTTCAAGGAAGTGGTATATAAACCAGAATTTGGGAAAACCAAAATGGGTAAACCTGTTGTGTTTGACATGGACATGAGCGCTGGAGATTTCCTGTCTTTGCTTTACCTCCTTAAAGTTTCTGTTGAAGTGATTAATCTCAAGGTAGATAGTTTCTATTTCCTGTTGAAGTGAAAACATCGCATACGTTGGCATCTGAGTTCTTTGTTATGCTTGCTTCCAACTTGGTATCAGTTCATCAGTTCTTTGCATTAACACCACACAGCTAGTGAAACAAACTCTAGTGAAAAAGGTGAAGTAGGCATGCATGAACTTAAATGTAACTGCTGATGGTCCTGTTTATATTCTGATTGATTTCAGGCTATACTAGTGACCCCTACTGGCTGGGCCAATGCTGCAACGATAGATATAATTTATGACATGCTGCATATGATGGGTCGCGATGATATTCCCGTTGGCCTAGGAGAGATGTTTGCTATGAACCAGTCTGATCCATCTTTCTCTGCAGTTGGAGACTGCAAATATGTCAAGGCTATCCCGCATGGCGGTGGTGGATTACTGGATTCTGACACACTCTACGGCCTTGCTCGTGATTTGCCTTGTAGCCCTAGAAGGTAACAGAAAATATAATCACATGAAAGTTTTTCTCAAGCAATTATGCATATTCTTATTGTCTATAATCTTAAGACAGTAACTGAAACCTCAAGTTGTTGTTACATCAGGTATACAGCACAAAATTCTGTGAAAAATGGTGCCCCAAGGGATACAGATTTTCCAGAACTCAGGCAATCACTGGCATTGGAAGTTTGGGAGTCTGTTGTGAAATCACTGGAGCCAGGATCAAAGCTCACCATATTGACCAATGGACCATTGACTACTCTAGCGAGCATAGTTTTGTCAGAAAATAACACTGGCTCTCTCATTCAGGTCAGTTGGTTGTAATTCATGATGTGCCGACAATGTGTAACAAGCTAAGTAGCTAACAGTGGCATAATACGATAATGATGATACCGTTGCAGGAAGTGTATATAGTTGGAGGACATATCAGCCAAAATCAAAATGACAAAGGAAATGTGTTTACCATTCCTTCCAGTAAATATGCAGAGTTCAATATGTTCCTTGACCCTTTGGCTGCAAAGACTGTGTTTGATTCATCACTTGACATCAAACTCATTCCTCTTGCCATCCAGCACAAAGTCAGTTCATTTCCAAAGATCTTAGAAAGGCTGCGTAGGACGAAGAAAACAACACCTGAGGCATTGTTTGCACGTCGCTTGCTGTCAAGGCTACTCCGTTTGCAACAATTGCACCATAACTATCATCACATGGTAATGCTTCGATTCTCTAATGATTTACCTGACAACTACTGGTCTGACAGGGCCATGCATATCTGTTCTTTTGGGAGATCTCTATCTATTCTCCGGAAGGCTAAGCTGTCATATCGTATATTTGGCATCCTGCATTCCTGCATTGATATAAAATATAACAACATACTTGGTCATTGATTGACAATAGAGGTAGCTGTTTGAAGGATGCTAGCTTGTTCTCATGTGTTATTATGCTGCAGGGAACTTTCTTGGGAGAAATCCTTGGTGCAGTTGCCTTACATGGTGATCCACATTTGAACCAAAGCTTCAAACCCAAACACATCGAAGTATTTGCTCAAGGTAGTGAATCCAGAGATGGGGAAGTTTCAATACACCAGAACCAAGGAAAATTATTCCAAGTATTGGAGAAAGTAAATCCGAAAGCATATTATGAACTTTTTGCAGAACAGCTTAGTGGTTTGAAACAGTCTGCTGTATTAGCAAGTTTCGAAGAGCAAAAGAAAATGTGGCAGAAACTGCCAAATCAAACTAAACCTGCATTATGAGGCAGGCATTCTTCCTTAATTTTAGCTCAAAGAACGCAACATACAGAAAGAATACAGAACAAGAAGTACAGAAAGTGCACTTTAAAAATAATTTGATCTTTGGCTTATATCCTTAACAAAGCAAGCTCTTCATTGTATATTGTATATACAAGCTACTCATCACTGTCTGGCACGAATTGTCACTAATTGTTTGTGGCAGATAATATTACCGCTCTGTTTGTTTCATTGTTTGCTTATGCAAAAGACTATCTGGTCGAGGCAATGTAGCCTAACGAATTACAACTTTATTTTTCACCATTTTCTCAAAAGAGCAACTGCATCAAACACTTGGGAGCAATGCTTAGGGGTGAGGAGAATTAGCATTCACTTGAGCTACGTCAGGAGTTTGATCTCTTCTGGTGTCGAGTTAGAGCAAGCTTGATAATTTTGTTTTCTAACACTCATGCTTTAGGATTTGTATGATTAGGCTGATAGTGTTGTTTCCCTTCTTTATTCTCAGCAATGAAACAAAGATAATTTTGATTAAGAAACAGTAACTTAAAGGTCACTCATGGTGATTGACTTTCTGCAGAGATATTCATATCCAAAAAGAAGATAGATTTCAGAAGTATCAAATAATACTACTAAGTTCCACGTTTCTGTACATGTTTTAGCATAAGACACAGATAGGCAGCAACAGCAAATCAAGATTGACCGACTATAAGGGCTCAAAGAATCAAATCTTTCTAATGGATTCAGATCAATTTAAATATAGATATCTCAAAGTAGGCAGGCTCACGATTTCCATTTGTTTAATATCTATTCTATTCATGCCAACCAAGGATTAATAATAGAACGAATAACTAGACAAATCAAACAAATCAACAAAAGCAACTGCCCAGATTCGACAAATCGAATATGAAAGCAGCAGTTCTCCCAACCTAAACTATCCTAATATCATATAAAGCTCAGAATCAGCTTGCTCGCTTTCAGTGTAATCACAACAAATTATTCCTTGAAACTAAAACTACCCAAAGATCTGAATGGGAATAGGAATTTCACAATGACGGATTCACCAGCTAACAAAGTTTTTCAATGAACCATATGGAACAGTAGGAAAAATTGTACAAAGAAAACAAACTAAAAGCATAGATAACAAGGCGGAGAAGGTTATTTAAGCCTTGAAGGTTCATTAAAAAAGTTGTAGACAGAAAACTTCTCTTCATAAAATTCATACAAGCATAAGTTCATTAATGACAGAGAACTTTCAATCAATTCAGAGAGGTGTATTACAATACTTGTGAAGAGATTCTCTACGATCACCCCTAATTTCTTGTTTCCTTTTCACAATTGTAGGCTTAGAAACTTAGTTCCATCAAAGGAATTGACCCACCAGCGGCCACAATTTGTTGCTCCATCTACAATCAACAGTATGCAATCTTAAGAAACAAAAGCACAGAGCAATTAACTACAAGGTTTATAAAATCGGTGTATTCTACTCACTGCGAAGAGAGTTTCAAGCTTGTTCTTGACAAGGAAGTACTCTTGCTTTAGTTGTTGCAGACATCTGATGCACCTGTTAACAACAAGCTCTCAGTCAACTTTTCCGCTATTCATGGTCTCTCAGCTCTCCAGAGATGATATCAAAAGAGCTTAGACTGAATGCTGAACCAACAGTGGATATATGTATAGAGTTTAACTAGCTCACCCTTCAACATTCTGTGCCTCACAGAAGTTGCGGAAAGCAATGCAGCCATTTTTAACTCTTTGTGCACCGACACTACCATCCAAAAAAAGTTATCATCAAAACCTTGAACATGACAAACAATGAGCCATAACACCAATTTGATGTCCTAGATCGAAAACTAGACGGTCTTGTTTGATTAAATGGACCTGACCCAAGTTGGTAGGATTTGAATTAATTATTTCAATTCTGTGACAGTAGCCAAAAGCCCAAGATTTGTAGATGGATCATTTAGATTAAGACACAATATCTCTACTGTGGTATACCTGGAGCTACTGCCCTTGAACTGGTGAACATGAGCACCAATCTTTTTGAAGTCCACACTTGGCTGCTCTCTGTGCAAAGAAAACAAAAAGGCAAAACCTCGTGAGCCATAATCTTTTGTGCATTTTTCCAAGAACCCAAAAGCAAGCCAAGCAATCCAATTCAAATGAGAAAAAGACAGACTGACAAATGAAAAAGAAAGTTCTTGGGTCCTCACAGAGCTCTGGTGATATCATTGAGAAGCTTCTCAGAATCATCAAAGAAAAGAGACACCACTTCAACCACAAAATCCGGGTTGCTATGATCTTGAAGCTGTTGAAGCTGCAGAAACTGCCCATCCAAAAGCCCCTGAAAAACAAACATGGCCCAACACAAATCCATCAAAAACAAAAGAAAACAAACCCATCTGGAAATTGATTCCCAAATCTCAAACATTTGATGTTTCCTCACCTCCAGGAACAAGGACTTTGTGTAGTCAAGCCACTGTCTCTGCATCTGACCCACATCCATGTTGTTGGACTTGTTCCTTCCTACACAGACAAACCCAGTAGCAACAAGGTTGTTCCTTGAAATATTACAGATCTTGAGAGGAATAATTGCACACAAAACAATCAATGAGTGGTATAAATGGGTGGAAAACCCTGGAGGAGAAAGAAACAAAAGACCCAAGCTTTACTTTTGGGGTACAGTATGTCTCTCTACTGCCTAGTACTAGGTGTGGACTCTGGACCTGACCGCTTCTTTAACTCTCTCTCTCTCTCTCTCTCCCTCCCTCCGAAACCAATTCTCTCCACCGGTTGTGGAGGATCACCTGCGACGTTGTAATGCACCCCTCAATCTTAATCAAGTTGACTTTATCATGTACAGATTTTGGTCAAATTGTGAGTTCCCATTTTGCCCTTTGTAGGAATAATTACCCACACAAGGAATTACTGCCGAATTATCGTCGCCGCATACCTCCTTGGCTTCCAGGATGCTCTTCTCAATCATCTCCGTCGGCCGCTTTTTCCTCCCCTTGAACTTCGCCATCACCATCAGTCCCATTACTCTCACCGACACGGCGTTGTTTCCTCTCCCAACACTCATCGTCGTTGAGCATGAACGTTGTCGCCAGCTCTAACAATCATTTTTGGTCTCGTACGGCAACGACGACGGCGGCAGAGTATGTCAAGTAGTGGTGAAGGAGAAGGAGGGTTTGAGAGCAAGAGAAGAGAAGGGTACATAAGGTATTATGGCACATGTGAAGTTACATGGAGGTGGAGGGAAGCCTCTCCGCCCTCTCTCTCTCTCTCTCTGGATGTGTTCTGGTTTTTTGTTTTTCTTTATTCCACATACCCTAATCCCCCTCAATAGCCAATTACCCATTTTCCCTATCTTTTCCTTCTTAGCAGTTTGGATAAGTATTCTTGATTTTCGCTGGATTTCAAGATCGATGAAAATAAGATTTTATCATTTTAAATATTATTATTTTTAAATTCTAGTATTTGGATATTTTTATGTAGAAATTTGAAAATGGCAAAAATTGTAAAATTTTATGAGAAAATTGTAGAATGACATAAGGAATTTAAGTCTCAATTCCTCCAAATTTAAAAGAATGAAATTTGTAAAAAATTTAATAGAGATACCAAAACACATAAATTTAAGGGATAGAATTGCATATTACTGAAATTTAGTTAAATTTTATGGATTCTACCTCCATCCAAACACATCGTTAGTTCATGATATATTTTTTGAAGAACAAAAATAGTGGTCGTAGTTTGGCGAAAAATAAATTACAAGAATAAATTTCGGAAAAAAAATGCACAATTAGTGTCTAAACTTTTACTGAGAATAGTTGGGTAATTAGAGTTTCAAAGTTAATTGTTTGGTACTTAAACTTTTGTTTTATTTACATTGAAGTGTATGTCGTCACTTTTTCGTTCATAATTTGTTAACTTTGAAACTCTAAATACTCAATTGTCCTCATAGTGAAAGTCTAGACACTATTTATCTTCTTTTTTTCATAAATTCCATTGACTATACGTCTATACCAAAATATGTCGCAATACTTTAGCTTTTATTTATGTAGTTACGATTATTCCTACATTTTATCTTATTTTCTTGAATTATAAGGGGAAAAAATTAAGCATTGCTTACACCTCTTCTTTGTTTTGTCCGTATTTGCATGAAAATATTAAGAAGTAGGTACAGTTCGTAAAAAAAATGTCAATTTCACCTCCCATTTTTATTGACAATGCCTAATTAGGTCTTGTGTAACCAGAGTTTTGTAATGAGCAGAGCACTAATGTGTATGGAGGCTGATTTCATTATATAAACCTAAATTATCAATTTTCTCCATCAGATCATTCAAATGTCTCATCATCCTATGATGATGCGTCATTTGTGATCAAGTACAATGATTTTCAAACTTTAACGACAAGGCTCCTATATTTTAAAGTCTAGCCAACTTTCTACTCATAATGAGAAATTATGGTGCATATATATGAAGGGAACAATGTCTCTAAACTTTGCCTATGATTTATATAAAAATTTCGAGGAAGTATTTTCATCACTTCACGTTTAAGTTATCCAAGTATTTTATGTTTATATCTATGTTTGTTTATTTCATCTTGTAATACCAATAATATAAGTATAGACTGGAATCTTGATCTGGAAACAAGACCAAATCTAACAGCTGTTTGTGTTGTTATAAAATGCATGTCAATGTTAATTATGGTTTGTTAACCAGAGAGCCAAGAAGGCCCCAGTTCTGCAGTTTGATATGTGCCCTCCTTAAAGATACAGCCTTTTCCAATTTTATTATGTTTATGAAATCAACCTATCTTTACACCCAGAAAACGTTAAACATGAAGCGAATCTCACAAAATGTTAAACATTGAAAGGACAAAATGAGGTGTATGGTCAGTCTTATTCCTCCTATTCTATTATTGGTAACGATAAACTGAAATAGTTGTATCCTCATGAGAGAATAGATTCTTCTACTTGTGTAGTCCTTGTTTCTTTTGGGAAATGATTATGAACTTCATTAAGCAAACAAAATTATCCCTCTAGAAGCGGAACCTTTTATGTGTCTTTGATACAATTTACCAATTTAGCATTTCACTAATTTTTGATAGTGCCAACAGAAAAGAGAGAAGGTTTCTCCTCAAAAGATGTCACTAAGCAATGGTGGTGTCAACTCAGTGCCTGAAGAAGATAAGGATTCCATTCTCCTTATCTTCAATTTGCTTCAGGTAGCAGCTTTTCTTGAGGCTCAATTCACTGAGGCCCCCCATTGAGGCTGGAAACACTTCAAATTATTGGCATGCTTCTGTCTCAGAATTATTTGGCCACACAGCGCGCTTGAATAAAACATGAAGAATATCATGCTTTTATGAACTACTAGATACGACGAACACCGATCCAAAGCATTTGCAGAACTTGCCAAAAATGCTTACATGACGGACATGAAAGGACCACTACTAATCTCAGTATGGTCCATTGAAAGGCAGAACTCATGGCACGACTAATTCATGGGAATCAATGCAAAATAACGACGTCATTATTTTGTTCCAAACAAAGACCAGTTGATAACAAAATTTCCATACCACTAAAATCAGGACCATAAGAGAGCAAGTTATGCATATGTATTGTTCTTCCCATCTGCCTCCCAATATAACTTTCTGTATTATGCAAAACCTCAAAAATATTCATCTTTTCTATCAGAACAAAGTAATATATCCGAGTTTACATGTAATGCCTCACTATACTCTTCACAACCGGCTACATCATTCTATATATATATATGCTACAAAATGAATGTTACGTTATTTCGTGTTTTGATTACAGACATTCTCTCTTTCTCTTGTAACTTTCTATTCCCTTTGAAAAACCAAGGTTATAGTTTAAAACAAATATCACTGGCAGAGAGACACAATCACTACCCAAATGCCAAAGGAGAACTAGCTGTCTGTAGAGTACTCGTGTAAACGGACTTACAATCCACCAAAAAAAAAGAGAATGAATGCTCAGCATGGAAATCATAAAGTCAAGTTTAACAGACCTTACAACTCCTCCTACAGTATCCAGGAAGGTCAGCCAATCCAACCATGTACTCACGGTTCTTGGTGCATTCCCCGAGGGCAGCCCATCTCTCACAACTCTCATTCAGATCCGTGCAGTTCCCTCCGGTATCTAAGATCTTGTCAAACGAGTCAACATGTATCCACTTTGTTGCTGACCATTTCTCACCTTCAATCACTGGGCATCCCGCATGGAGACTGTTTTCATCAGGAACAGCGTTTGGGAGGAGACTGAAGAATAGAAGTGCATCTCCTCTTCGCGGTTTAACTGTATATGTCCAAGGTGGAGACAGAGAGAAAACAGCAATTTACCATCACACATCATTGACCGGAAAAAGAGAATCAATTTTTCTAGAAAGAAG
The DNA here is from genome assembly GCA_946800695.1 of Geum urbanum. Classification (NCBI taxonomy): domain Eukaryota; kingdom Viridiplantae; phylum Streptophyta; class Magnoliopsida; order Rosales; family Rosaceae; genus Geum; species Geum urbanum. Next base: position 33,198,348 of record OX327012.1, read on the forward strand.
ATTTTGTAATAAAAGCCCATCTCTAGAGATTTTACCTGCAATTCCTTTTTTTGCACAGTCAGAAAGACTGGTATCTACGTCTGCAGCCTTACGACGGTGAACTTCCTGCAGGAATATCGTTTACGAATATAATTATTAACAGGATCAACCAAGGGGATTAAAAAGGTGGCAAAGATCAAATTTACATATAGATGAGCATGACTAGTACTAATTAATAATGTAATGTTCGTATTTTAATTGTAATATTGAGCTGCATGCTTTGTATTACACACTATGGGAATGTGACATTGAACAATGCCTTAAAGACTCAGAAGCATGTCAAGAAACTGGACTAGACCAAGGGCAGCCAGCTCGGATTGATGAAGGAAGATTTGATACTCTTCGACTAAGGAGATTCCTTTCAGATTCTAAGACTCATTAAAACCACATAAAAAAAATTAATAAAAAGTAATCTGTATAATGGAGCTAAGGTCGCCTAAATATGCAAGAGATAACAACTCCAACTAACCTCTGCCCGAGGAAACACAGTTTCACCACCTTTGGCCACATCGGTAAGATACATAAGTACAGTTGCTACACGGTGTCCACCTCGGGCGATATTGACCTTGTCAGCAAAGTAATCATAATGTGGTTCATATTTCTGCCCAGGCTCATATCTCAATACTTGTATGTCTTCTCCATTCTCTGAGAATTAAGATGTAGATACATGAGAGCTTATCCAGAAAAGAACGAAATTATTTTGCTTTTCATCATTACTTTGTCAATCCAGTACGATGTCAAAAACCTTACTAATATTGCTATCAATATCCAAAATTAGTCACTATTTCCTGTTTCTTTAATATTGCAAGCAGCATTCACATTTTGCTACTTATACCAAAAAAGCAAGAAAACACTATATATGATGTCATTTTATATAGCTGTGCTTTAACATGAAAAACCTGCGTAAACAAGTCATTAACGCATATCATCATATTGCTTCCCATATTTATGTCCCATAGAAATATATTATTGCGATACATGTGTTCTCTTTCGTAGCCATGGTTCTTGATAAATCCCCAGTCATATATTGACTTCCAAGCTTACCGATCATACTTTGTACTAAACTGAACACGGTGAAGCCTTAACCTTTATGAGACTCTCACATGAATGGGGTGGGGGCGGGAGGGAATAATCTCAAAAATTTCAGTGTGATGCAAAAACCAACAGGATCATTTTCCGTACACTTAATGGTGAGGGCATCAATGGGATGCTCTCATTAAGAATTGAACAGACTCATATTCAATTATGATTTGGGATGCGATTCATGTGAATTCTTAACATGGAAGACTTTCTTCATACGAATTTAACAAAGTTCTATTCACGATTATACCCTCAAACTATGGAGGACTCAATAAAAGGGCATAAATATATTCATTCTTACATTGTTGAATTGAATTTAAAAAATAATGCTTCTATAATCTACTTACCTTTTGGAAGAAATGTCCAAGTTGCGAGCTTCTCCTCTATACCAGCAACAATAGGATCCTAAAAAAACAATTTCAAATTGTACAAACACATTACATTACATAAGCTCATACAGCCTCTTAACCCATATAAGATTCAATACCCCTATATGAATCCACAATGCCTAATCTAATCAAAGCCTATCTAAACAATAGAATCTGGAAATGTAATGGATATAGTAAAGTTCAAACCTTGGCCTTGGGAATGAACATGCCGGAGCTCGTCCTGACCTCGCTGAGCTTGCTCTGACCGGACAAGTTATCGGCCACCGCCGATCGCTTGAGCTCCGATTTCGCCTAATCCAGACACATCATTATTTAATATCACAACTGTAACAAATTCAACGAAAACTGAGCTATCCGAAAATTTGACTCACAAGGGAGATCAAGTGGTCGCATTCCAACTGCGTGAGTAGACCTACGTACACGAAAGCCCTGAAATTGATCACTCAAATTGCATCAACGTAAAGAAAACGAGGATAAAGTTTGGATCTTCGAGAGAGAGAGAGAGACCTGGGGTTCCATGAGATCTGCTTGACTTTAGAAGGGTTGACGGTGAAGGTGGAATGAGCGGTGGAAATGAGTGAGACAATGAGGAGGAAGAGGAGACAAACACTTGTAGTCGTCATGATGATCAGTCTGGCTGAAGCAGAAGCAGAAGCAGAATGTTTGACAAGTCTAGTTCAACTTCTTGTTGGAAATGGAATGGCGTCAGTCTCTCAAGTTTAGGCCTGTGAATTTGCAAACAGGACGATTCCATTCCGATTCTAAAATTTTAAAGTGTATATTTTGTCACGAATCGTACCGTATTCGGACGGTTTGATTTTGTTTCGGTTTTTCTTTTTCATTTTTATTTTATAAGGAACCGTATCGTATATAGTCCATATTTTATTTTAATTAAATATTAAAATTATATCTCATTATATATATATGAAGAATTTGTTATTTTGTTTGTCACTCAAATCACTAAATTGATAATTATGGATCATATATTGAGTATATCATTTGTTATTTTATTTATGTGACTCACATAACTTATTTGGTGATCATCATATTATGGGTCAACCATCTTTTATAAAATTTTATGATATTTTTATTTGTTTATGTCACTCAACACTAGAACTACGAAATATATTTGTTTGTTAATGTTAATCAGTAAATACAATTTGATGAGTATAAACTTATATAGAGTAGAAACAATAATTAGAGATTTTAGTTTGATTCCAAATTGAGGAACCGTGTAACCGAATTGGTTCTTGAACCGGTTCGGTTCCAAATTGTTCTATCTTTCAAATATAAAGAACCGACTGTATATACATCAAACGGTTCGGTTCCGATTCCTAAAAATTATGGTCGGAATCAAACCGTTCCTAGGCCTAGTCTCTCTAATCCTAATCTCAGTGCACTCATCTCTATCTTTTTCTCTCTCTCTAACTGCTCTATGATGACACCATCTATTTTATATTTCACTCTCTTTTTCTCTTTATATTTTTATTTTCACAGTTGTATTTTTGGAAAACATCTTGAGCACGAAAATGTTGCTGAGGAATGTAAATTTGGGAAAAGGAAAAAAAACCAGAAAATACCTTTAAAAATCAAAAAAATTGTGAAAGGTTTTTTTTTTTGGGCTCGAAATGGTGTGTGAAAGGTAGTATGTGAAATAGAGAAACTAGGAGATACATTCTTCCGAATCAATATCAAAATCACAAGCTTTTTTTTTCTAAAGTCTAGACGACAATATTAGGATCTTATGAAATTTGAACACATAACTTAATGATCATGGTTAAAGTCCTTACCAATATATTACAACTCATCGCATTAGGACTAGGCGCAGGTTAAGTCAGTTCGGTTTGAAGCTCAAACCGCAATCACTTCACATGTTACGGTTTGCTAAAAATACAAACCACAACCGCTTTATTTATTCGGTGCACCCACATTTCGGTGCACCACATCTTTGTTGCGAAGTGATACGGCTTCAGTATTTAACCTACACTTAGTAATCTAGAAAAAAATGAAATTTAGAAACTTGAATATGACATAATCCAATAAATTCATGTCGAATGATATCGCAAATAAAATGTGCTTAAAGTTCAAACTTAAAATCTAAAATATAAAAAAAATATAAATTAATATAACTTGCACATGCATAGGCTGACTTCATAAACATTTTCTTCGTTGCTTCTTTTGCTACTCGACAATCCTCATTCTTCTTCTCTACACCCTAGAGTTTGATTAAGGAGATAAAAAGTGTGCGTAGGTTTGGTTTGATAGTTTTTTTTTTTTGAGGTAAGACGGTAGAATTAAGGAACTGGTAAGTTACAAGAGAGTTCACCAGTGACCGACACAATAGAAATAACTCTCCAAAAGTAACATACACTATTACATGATCAATTTGGTACCCAACAAGACAACAACCATAACTAAACATCATAGGTGTAGGACAAAGACTAAAACAATAAGGGATCCCACACCTTATCTAGCTATGCACCCATAACTACATCAAAGTCATTCGACGTTCCTCCGCTTGTAGTTTTTCGAGTGCCGTCGGATCCATAGCAACCTTTTTCTGAGGTGACTCGAGTTTGTGTGCCCCTTTGGTGCCTCCATTTGCTCCATTCACTCTTGGAGGAGGTATTTCCTCTCAAATAGACCTCTTCAGGGAAGATGCCTCATCTGGAAGGAGAGAACTTGTCTTCTTTAGCGAAGATGCCCCATCTGCATAAGGGAAGCCTATCCCTTGGGCCGAAAGGGGCGAACGTTGTTGGTCCAATCTGGCATAAGACACTAGAGCCTTTGAGGTGTCTCTTTTACCCAGTTGGGCTTCAGAGGGCATCCCTCTTGATCGTGCAATACCGCTATCCAACAACTCTGTAACTTGTAAAGAATCAGACAAGGTTAGTAGACCCTTCCCCTTAAGAGAGAGTTATCCCGCATGTTGGGCACATATCCCATAGGTGCTACTCGAGGCTTCTACATGGGCGCCATGTGGCTAGCATGCATAGTCTCAAAGACCATGCTATTGCCACCACCAACCACCATAACTTCCAGAATCAGTGCCGCCTCCTGCATGACCATTGTCAGTTCTGACACGACATCATGTGTAGGAATCGCCGCGGCCTTAGCACCTGTCTCAAAACTAGGAGGAATTTCCAGTGCTGCCACCCGAGAGGGTGTCGTTGCCTTGGCTGCCGCCAGTTTTGCATTTCGGCCCTGCACAACTCTACATCCATTCAAGCCATGCACAAAGGCACCACAACGATCACAATAACCACGTACAGTCGGATAATCAAAACTCACCATTTGGGTGCAATTAGAGGGGAATTGAAACGCCCTACGAACCACCACTCCGCGGCAAAGGTCCAGAACCATTACAATCTTTATCTTTCCAACCTAAAGTAGTGGCTCATCATGAATGCAGAAATGGCCAATATCATTCTCAATCCGCTTGGCCCACTTCTTGTCCATGGCCGCGTCCGAAACATTGTCCACCATCACCTCCATCGTGACCTTGGCCGCTGGTACCGCCATCAATGGAGAGAATCCATCAAAATCCTCCACTACAACATTAAGGTCTCGGTAATACCAAGGTCCACATCAAACTACACGTTGGAGCGTCGGCATCTCCTTAAACTTGCAAAAAAACTAATCCGGTCCACGGCGTTGCAAAGAAATTCGGGCAGGGGAGACCAGACCGTGCCAAATTCTTACAATAGCTACCTTGAACGACTGTTCATGGGCCTTTGGCAATGCCATCAGTCATAACACCTATATCACAACATAACGACACTCATCGCCGTCATCGTCATTGCTCTCAGGAGCAAGAGCCATGACCTCGACCTCATCGAGTTCGGGATCGGGATCGAAGCCGATTGCATAACCCGCCATGAGTTGTGGGACGAGAGCAGGGTTAGAGAAGAGAGAAATGCATTCAAGAAGGAAGAAACAAGTGGTTTCGAATGCTGATTGGTGTGGTGCAAATCGGATTTTGGTGAAGGGGCAGCTTGGGTTTCTCAATATTTGGGTCACTCTCAACTCTCAAAATCTTAACGAAATTGGCAGTTCTGATCCGATAGTTTAGTTACTAATATATTATTCAAATATTAGGGTTTTACAGTAGGTTACATTGGCCATACCGTCATATTCCCACTTAAAAACAATAATTAGCTAAATATTAGCTAAATAAATATTTAAATTAATCGATAAAATATAGACATAACATTAAAAAAATTAGAGCGGTGCGGTATATTCAAGTGGTTTGGTTGCTCAACTTGCAACCACCCCGTTATATTTAGTAGCGGTATGGTTCGTCAGTGAACTGGCACGCATATCATTCGGTGCGGCTCCCGTTTTGCTTTTTCGGATCGAGGCTATGCAGCTCCCACTTGTAAAGCGATTTTTGCCCAACCCTACACCGCATCAACTTGTTTCCTCAAAGTAATCTTCATGAGAAATTAGTAGAACCCTTCTTCCCCAATTCGTCAGGTGAATCTGAACTTCTGTAGAGTTTGTAAGAAAGGCCGGACACCTATGGACACGAAACCGTTACAGCAAAAATGTATACAGAACCTGAAGTGTCATGTCCATAGGTTCATGTAGAAAAATAAATTTTCGCAAATATGTTTAGACACAAAATGTTTTTTTTCTTTGCTTTTTGCTCGGATTAGACAGAAAACGTTGTGGCACTACCTTATTAGAGGAAAACGAAAAATTGGAACACCTTTGCTCACAAAAAGTGCAGTGGTAAAGAGAATGGACAAGAGAATTGAAGCACTTCCTAGTGAGCAAAAAAAAAAAACCGATCTGACTTTGACATCAAGAGAAACTAGTAGGTACATCCTTCATGAGAATCGCTTCGAGACTTTACAAACTTGTGGTAAATAGAAATGAAAATTGCGTACAACTCATCCTATTGAAAACAACTTGGCTTTCCACCAGTTATGGCTCACTTACATTGCATCCTCAGTCATTCACCATCCCCCTTCTTTCCATCCACATTTCATTTTAGTCACATTCGTGGTACAAAAAAAATGAGTATCTGATAATGCTTATACAGCATTCTCTCTTCCATGTTGATCTGTTTTTCCACCATATTCAACAGACAAAAATTTACTCCTCATTACAGGAATCCAAAACATACTCTAGACGCTTATCGAGATCAGTCAAATACTTGGTTTAGTTGTACTCATCTGTGTCGAAGAGCTCGTCAGAATATGTCCTCTGAAGCTTTTTAGACCTTTGCCGTTTTTTAACAAAATCCGTGCTCACTTGATCTCCGTCTAACATCTTGACAATCTGTGGTAGGTTCGAATTCAAATCAGCAGATAAATACATAGCTTTGTTTCTCAATGACTTTTATAGTGTGAAGTCATCATATTGAGAACAGGAAATCTGAATCTGCTAGTAGTATGTACTTGAGAAAACAAGAAGAAGAAAAAAAAATACCTGTTTCATTGCGCCTACAAAAGTTTGAGGAAGAAGTAGAACCGATCATTGAACTGTTTGTAAAGACGAGGATTCCTAAATTTAACAGATTTGTAACAGTACGCTAACCATAAAGTATAGATGCTAGGCTCCCATGGGGAGATAAATAAAGATCAAGGTGCATCCCTCCTTCAACCCCATACCCTATAAGTTTCGCTATATTTGGGTGGCCAACATGAACTATAACACCGAGCTCAGATAAGAAGTCTGCTGTCATTTCTTCTTGGCTACCTCTCGTCAGACATTTAATTGCCACAATCTGCTCATCTGTCAATGTCCCCTTGTAAACTTCAGCATAGCCCCCCTCCCCAATCAAGTTCTCTTTAGAAAAGACAAACAACAAATGTTATTAGACACATAGGAAGAGATAGTGGTTGGCATGATTTTCCTGCCCTTAGCTCCAAATATTCCCATTATTTTTGGCACAATACAGCGAATTTTCTTGCCCCAAAATCGGGTTTCGTTGTCATTGTGACACAAATGACACGATAAACCGGGATAATTTTAGCCATCCGATAATTCATTCAAGCAAGCACGTATCAGTATGCTGCTTGTTTTTGCTGATGGAAATATCGGAAAACATTTTATAGAAAAATCGCGGGTATAAATATAGGTTTTTATTTGGGAAAGTGAGAAGTTTTCATTTTTGACAAGCGGGTTGACTTGCGTTGACCGAGCTCACCGACCCATAATCGCCGCCGAAGGCGACGATGACGACCCGACGGTTTCTGGCCACCTCCGGCCATGATTTTTGTTGGAAACGGTTGGGTTTCTTGTCCTCTATCGATTGGTGGGTGCATCTCCGACGTTGGTGGCCGGAGGAGGGAGAATCGAGGTCGAGAAAGTGACGGTTTTCGGGTTGATTTTCTCGGCGACGGTGGCGGCGCTCACGACGATGTTGGACATCGAACCCAGAGAGATTTTGAAGCCTTGGAAGAGGCAAATCGATTGCAATGAGTCTCGAAACTTTCCGTGGTCGGATGGCAACGATCGAGGGAATTAATTTTTTCGGTGGATTTTTAGTTTTCTGGCGATTTAGAGGTTTTTCGGTTTGAATTTGATGTTGTGTTCTTCACGAAGGTTGTTGGGCTTGTTGAGATGAATATTTTTTTATGCAGGTTGCTTGATTTGATGCCGATAGGAATTCCGGCCGCCACCGGCGGTGTTGCGTGGTCCCACACTTTGCCGTGTGCGGCGGAGCTCTGGCGAGGTTGGATTTTCGGAAAAAAAAATTATGTCATTTCGGTCGTAATTTCTAATTCGTGACGAGCGCAATGATGAGATTCTTGAATGGATTTAGACTTGATTAATTTAGACGTGTGTTTAATCGGATAATAATTAATTGATTTCATGATATTATTAACGAACGATCTGACTATCGATTTAAATTCAGTCGCTCGATATTTGAGATTTTTGTTGCGACTCTAAAATTGATTAACAGTGAAGGAATGCAAGGAACTGAATTCAGAATTTAATTAAGTTCGTTTTTAGTTAGAAAATACGTTATTCAAGAATATGTGATTCTCGACATTATTGCTCGTCGGATTACGAGATTAGTTATTCATTATGAATATCGATGAATATATATTAATTTTAATCGTGATTTCAAGATTACGAGTTAGCGGGCCATGTCAGATGATTATTGCACCAATTAGCAGGTTTCGACTTATGAATATCCCGACATAGTACGGCGAGTGGACATTTATTTATTTTCACAGTTGCTGCGAGTTTATGTTTATGCAGATTTAGAGTTTCTGATATTTTAAAACTATTGAGTTTGGAGGTATGTTTGTGATGGTTTATTTTCAACATCGATGCTTTCAGTAGTCAGTTTATCACTAACTAGTCGGGTCAGAAAGGGTTAGGACAAACACCCTGCCGACCCAGATTATCTCGGGTTAGGACAAACCCCCTACACGATCCCATCACTTTTTATTTACAGTTTTGGAGACGCTTCAGGTTAGGACAAACACCCTGAGCGTCCACTTCCATATTTTATTCAGTTTATTATTTTGAATTCGCATGATTTCACAGAAATCAGTGGAAATGCACAAATAGAATATTTTATTGTTTTACATTGATTTTGAGTTTTTGTCCACTCAACCTAACGTTTTTATCTTTTTATCTGTCTTTTTCTAGGCTTTTAGATTTTCCGTGCCTAGGTTACAGTGTTTCTCATGAGCTAGATTTTGGTCGCTAGAGGCTTTGAGTCCACCAGATTATCATACATTTTTGTAGGTTTCGGCCTACTGGTAATGTGTTTTCATATGTTTTATACTACTCCTAGAAGTCGCTCTGGACACTAGTGTTATAAATATTTTTCAGTGTTGGTAGTGAACTATTAGAATTGTCAGATTATGAGTTTTCAGTTCATATATTATTGTCCCAGCATTTTAATTAAATTACTTTTCACACTTTATTGAGAAATCTGGATGGACATCGGTGGTCTACAGTGTTGTTTGTGGGAAATTTGAAGTATAATTTTCTTGTAGGTTTCTGGTAATTCACTTCGTAGAAGAAACTACGTCAAAATTTTTACAGATTGTTTAAGTCTTGTCGTTAGGGCGTGATCTTAGATTACTAGTTAATCTAGGGTTGGGTCCTTTCAGTCTGTATCAGAGCATTAAGTCACAGATTCGGTAGACTTCCTTAGTTAGATTAGTTCAGACATTTGATAGTGTACAACACTCCCAGAAGGGGTGGGCCGACCGGTCGGCTGATCCCCATCACCTCCAATTGTTGTGTATTGTTAAATGTTCAGAGTCTTCTAGTTGAGCCAATTTTCTTGGTCTGGTTTTGTGGGATAATTAGTCATGGTGGACTCATAGATCATTATGCCTCGACAACCAGCTCTTTGGGATGAGGCACAGTCATTGGACCTACAAATGCGTGAGCTATTCGCACGCATGATATTAGTGCCATGGGAGGACCACGACGATCTCGTTAATCAGACCAATAAGGCAGGTGTTGTGCCTTTCCCTGGTTCTCACGATCTAGTGGTGTGTGAGAACTTTTTTTATCGAGATTGGTTAAGTTTGCGACCGTATGTGTCCTCAGCTAACACCTGTGCAGAGGACAGAGTTAGTTTTCGGCCTACCGCAGAACCATGCCTATCGTTGGTGAATGAGCACCAAGAAGCAGGAGGTTGCTACCTCATGGGCCGAGATTAATGATTTTTGGAGGTATCGCTTTCCAGTAAGGAGGATGGGAAGAGAAAGCATGCAAAGTTCGTGAATCTCCAGCGTGAAAATCTGTCATCTATGGTGTATCAGGACTGCTTTTATTACCCATTCTGATTTGCATTCTGTTTTATTGGAACAGTGAGGGACATATACTGGAGGTCTGAACAAGGCTTGTGACCTGTGATTTCTTCAATTATGGCGAGCGCACCATCCACGAACTTCGATGAATGTATCTATGCTGCGGTTTAATATGACATGACATTTGACCTCAATTTTTGCGGGGTATTAGTTGATTATTTGAGGGAGGTGGACCCCGCCAGAGATATTCAACGAGTAGAGGTTACAACATAATTGGTTTCACGTCATCTTCTAACATAAGATCTCATACCTCAACTCTTAGTGCCCATCGTTCGAGTTGTTTCTGAGATGGGGGAGGAGGCGACACCAGTGATGAGAGTTTTGGGTGAGTTCCGTTGGGTCTGGATTTATTTCCCCAGTGCCCATAGATTCTCTTTTATATAACATTTTCCATATCGTTATGGGCAGAGCTTGTTGGGGATATCAGTATGTTACCACTGTGGTCAAGTGGACCTCTTTGTGCAGGAATGTCTATAGAGGGACACCTCTGGTGCATTTCTAGCTCTAAGTTCTAGTGGTGACCAAAGAATTACTTCAGGAGTCAGACCTACGCCATCATCCTAACCACCAGCATATCAGGACCGAGGTCAGGAGGACGACTGACAGGATTGTCAGGTCAGGCTCGCCTTCACCAAATGATTCTGCGGGATTCCCGGGCATCTTTAGAGGTCATTATTTGTACGTTGAATATTTTCAACTATCTTGTTTATATTTTTTTTAACCCGGTGGGTGACATGTTCTTTTATATCGGTAAGGTGGGCGTCCATAGTCAACGTAGCTATCACATCTTTTTCAAAATTGTGGCAAGTAAATTTATCCCTCTGGCGAGGTGATTCTAGTTGGATTAGTTTATAGAGATTGCATTGTATGTTCAAAGGTTTTAGTTTGTCTACTGATCAAGTACCTCTGGATCTAGTAGCTTTTGATTTGATCTTAGGCATGGAGTTCTTGAGCCATCATCAGGCGTTGGTAGATAGTTGTCGAGAAAAGGTGTTTTGGAGTTCGACGTTGCCTGATATTTTGTTCCGTAGTTAGATAAACATGTTATTTTATGCCTGGGTTCAGCCGTGATGGCTGTGATGTTGTTGTGGGAGAGATGTACCGTATAATTGGCACATGTCGTGAAAATTCGTGTCCATACTTCTTATAATGATTCTATTGAAGTAGTAAGTGTTATCTGAATATATTTCCCAAGAAGTTACTAGGTTTACCTACAATTCGGGAGAGATTTTATTATTGAGTTATTATCGAGCACCGATCCTATAACTCAAGTATCTTATCGGATGACTCTAGCTGAGTTGCGAGAGTGGAAGACTCAACATCAGGAATTGATCGACAAGAATTTTATCCGTTCCAGTATTTCATCGTGAGGAGCCCCAATATTATTTGCGAATGTGAGGGATGGTTCAATGAGGTTATGCATCGCTTATTGGAAACTGAACCATGTTTTGGGAAAGAACAAATGTCCATTACCAGAGGTCGATAATTTATTTAATCTTGATATTCCTTCTTCGAAACTCATTCATTCTTTGAGAAATTCTAGTACTTCAATTTTGTTAACCTAAATTGTTTTCAGTTTTGCTGTTTCTTATATTGTTTGTGTTCATTTTTTTGTCGTGAACACATTTTCTCGTGAAAGGATACTTTTCGCTTCATGCCACCAGCCTAGAAATGTATTTCTTCTAGCTATTAATCACATGAGTTCGCGGAGGAAAAGATATTGTATTCACAATGGACCAGTAGTGTGTATGTTATGCCGCATAGATTAAATCGTTCCAGCTTGATGTCAGATATGAGTTTACGAGCGTTATAGGTGTACGTAGAAATTAGTAGCATATGAGTATGATTTGAAATTTGTATGTTGCATGATTTCCGGATTTCTTCTAGACGTGATTTGGAGCATCCTCTTGATAACTCACTTTTTATCACGCACAAAAGTATATGAGGATTTTACACACGAGCACGAATTCCGAACATGGTTATGCTTGGCGAAGATGATTTAATTTATTTCTTCCAGCTTTATAAAATCTGGAGTTCTAACACTGCATGTTATAGGGAGCTGTCACGTTTTTTGAATTTCGCAGTACTTTGACCTTCTGATTATTTTTTCTAAGTTGATGATCTAGTATCAGAGGAATTATAATATCTACAATAGTATAGCGTGGAAGAGTGTAACAATTTGATTGTTCATTTTTGGGACGATAATTTGGCATCCCAATATTATTTTCAATGGACTGTTATTGTCAGTTTACATGTATATGTATTTGTGGCCTATGCCTAATTCATTTGGGTCTATTGGCTCATGTCAGTAGTAGCTATGTGGTTGTGCAAGCCATATAAGTAAATCATTGAGGTGCAAGTTGTTAGACGCTTAGTTTTCAATTCGAGTATTTGAGCTCCGGAAATGATCGAGCAAATGCTGAGGTTCAGGTTATGCATTGATATTTGTTCAGACTGCAGAAATATGGGATATTATTGACTTAACGGTGGCGACTATTCAGGAACTTTAGATGGAATGCCAAGTTTATATCTCCAATTCGTAGTATTGCGATGTTAGTTTGACTTTCTCATTCTCGCCCATATATTTAGATTTATTTGAGGCTTACTGTGGATATATTATTTTAAGCCTCTTTATGGTATTGTAGATGTTTGTTGAGGTAGTATGTTCTTGGGAGTTATATATGGTGGAGATATATGGTTTGGCGATCAATAGGATTCATGAAATCAGATAAATATCAGTGATTTATATTCATGTTATAATTATGTTGATTTATGAGGAATCTAGATAGGATGTGGAGCCCACAGTTTATATTCTTGAGTTGAGATTTTTGGAATACTTTCATTATACAAGTTTAGGGTTTTTTAAGTTTTAGAGAAGGCTATACCCAATTTTTCGTAAGTAATTTTGAGAACTGTATATGATTTTAAGTTTGTTGCGGATCGGCCAATTACCCATATTGGTTGCAATTTTAAACAGGTTTGTTGGGTCCCTTGTTTGTGATCTTGGTGGTTTTAATATCCACCTTATGGATGAGTGTCCGTGGTTAGACATCTCATTAATTTTTCAATTCTGGGTTCTGATAGCAATTTGTGTGTCACTTTTTTGTTGGAACCGCACCACTACCCATGTAGTTACCTTAATTGGTGAAACCTTGGTCAGTAAATCTTTGGGTAAGTCTAGCCGATAGAGTTAAAGTATGTTGGTAAATTTAACTATTAGTTTTGGCATGGATATCAGAAGCTTTTAAGTATGCACATTATTGAATTTGAATTATGTCGCTCTTGGTATCAGATTTATTTGGAGTGGTTATTGTCACTTCAAATTTAATGAGCGTGACATGTTCATGTAATGTTAGTTTATTAATAAGTTTATGGATCATTCTGTTGAGGTTGTTCTTATGAGCTCGAAGTCACTGGCTGAAACTTTTATGTGTAAATTTCGAAGGCGAAATTTTTGTAAGGGGGGTAAATTGTTATGACCCGGAAGATCATTATACGTTAATCAAAGCTTATGTGGTTAGTCGCTAATTAATTACGTTAATCATCGATGGTAATTAGTTTTTACCATCGGTAACTTTTGCTGACGTTTCGTCAAGATTTTATCGATTTTGTTTTTCAAGAAATTTCTTAGGCTAAAGTTGTAGAGTTTGTTGATACGAGTTCGTGGCCACATCAAGTGTTGAAATCGGAGTTACGATGAAGAAGTATGGTCAGCAAAAATTTTACGGAAATATTAGAAAACGTTTTTATCTCAAAATCACGGATATAACTACAGGTTTCTATTTTGGGAAAGTGAGAAGTTTCCATTGACCGAGCTCACCGACCCAGAATTGTCGCCGAAGGCGACGACGTGACGGTTTCTAGCCACCTCCGGCCATGATTTTTTTGAAAACGGTTGGGTTTCTTCTCCTCTATCGATTGATGGGTGCATCTCTGACGTTGGTGGCTGGAGGCGGGAGAATCAAGGTCGAGAAAGTGGTGGTTTCAGGTTGATATTCTCGGCGACGGTGGCGGCACTCACGGCGGCGATGGACGTCGAACCCATAGGGGTTTTAAAGCCTTAGAAGAGGCGGATTGATTGCGATGAGTCTCAAACCTTGCCATGGCCGGACGATGGCAATCGAGCGAATTGATTTTTCCGGTGGGTTTTTAGTTTTCCGGCGATTTGGATATGTGTTTAATCAGATAATAATTAGTTGATTTCACGATATTATTAACGGACGATCCAACTATCGATTTAAATTCAAGTCTCTCGATGTTTGACATTTTTTTGCGACTCTAAAATTGAGTTATAGTGAAGGAATTCAAGGAACTGAATTCAGAATGTGAGATTCTCGACATTATTGCTCGTCGGATTACGAGATTAGCTATTTGTTATGAATATCAATGAATAGATATTAATTTTAATCGTGGTTTCAGGATTACAAATTAGAAGGCCGTGTCGAATGATTATTACGCTGATTAGCAGGTTTCGACTTTATGAATATCCCGACATAGTACGGTGAATGGATGTTTATTTATTTTCACAGTTGTTGCGAGTTCATGTTTACGCAGATTTACAGTTTCTAATATTTTATTACAGTCGAGTTTGGAGGTATGTTTGTGATGGTTTATTTTCAGCATCGATGCTTTGACTAGTCGGTTGATCACTGACTAGTTGGGTCAGAGCGGGTTATGACAAATACCCTGCCGACCCAGATTATCTCAGGTTAGGACAAACCTCCTAAACGATCCCATAAATTTTTATTTAAAGTTTTGGAGATGCTTCGGGTTAGGACAAACACTTTGAACGTCCACCTCCATATTTTATTCAGTTTATTATTTTGAACTCGAATGATTTCACAGAAATCAGCGGAAAGACACATATATCATATTTAATTTTTTACACTGATTTTGAGTTTTTGTCCACTCACGCTAACGTTTTTATCTTTTTATCTGCCTTTCCCTGGGCATTTCTATTTTCCGTGCTCAGGTTGCTGTGCTTCTCCTGAGCTGGATTTTGGTCCCCAGAGGCTTTAAGTCCACCGGATTATTATACCTATTTTGTAGGTTTCGGCCCACTTGCAGTGTATTTTCATATGTTTTATACTACTCCTAGAAGTCGCTCTGGACACTGGATCATATTGTGCCAAACTCGCTCCCTTCATTGGACAAGTATTTATCGACCATTTAGGTCTCTTACGCTCTCCAGTGAAACCTATTTTCTGTGATGACACTATGCCACTTTGTGACATCACCATGCCACATTCCATGGTGGCAGGGCCATAACCAACTTTTTTTTGTGGCGACATGTCCTCTCAAAGGGACATAAATCCTTATATGCATATTTGTACAAGTATATGTGATCTCGTCACTTTAACGATTCTAGAAAACGCACCAGGCATCGAATCCGGTACGTTCTATCATTTGGGGATCATGATGAGACATAGTGGAGACACGACCCTTCCTATCGTTCCTTTTGAACATGCTTGTTCTTATCTGCCCCTAACGACGGGAGGACTGTCTCATCTAAATGACATCCATAAAACTAGCAGTAAAGATATCATATGTCAAGGTTCTCGTAGCAGATTATAGTTGAAGACTCATGTCCAACATATATATTCATTTGTCTCGATTGACCTATCATAATGTGATGTGGTAGAGTAATTTTGGCACATATATGCATAAGTGCGAGACATTATCTTTGCACACAGTCACTAGCTGTGCAAAACAAGATTGAGTGATGGTGTATCGTAGACGATGTAATATAGTTGCATGCAATATTGCATAACCCTAAGCAGAAAAGATTGGTGCAAATCACCGATGCTCAAACTACCATCGTAATCGCTAAAACGTTTTATGTGAGACCATTTGAGTTTGTTTATGAGTATGATACAAATATAAAATCTCAATGATGTGCAATATTAGTCATCGAAACTCTTCAATGTAAACTCTCTAGCATGAATAAGTCGAATTAACTAAAATGGGATGATCTGGGGAGTAAACCCGTAGTCATATGATCTGAGCTAGAAGTTTAAGCAACATTACAAGTGGACGATAGCATGACACGTGACCAGTGTGTGCATGATAACCAACACCACAAAATATCTTAGTGGTCCGCTAGTTGGTTGAACCATTCCATAGAATCACCTTAGATTCTATACAGTGAAAATATGTGTCTTTTCCATAGGATGGTCTCAATTCTAATCTCTCAAATGAGTAGACTGTGTAATAACAAGTGGTAAGTTTGTTAAATTTTACCAACGAGGATTTTGGTTGAGGTTTGGAGTCTCCATGAACTCAGGAAGCAGGATAGGAGACTAGCACGCCATCATCGGCGTCTAGTTTTCTTCTCTCGAGGGAAGAGGCGCCAGTCAATGGTTGGCTGTGGACGAAGGCACAACCACTGAGGGTGCGCAACTCCACTTTCTTGTGAACCAACTTTGGTTCTTGCTTCCTTTCACTCGAAAAAGGTGATGTCCTATTTGAGTTTTTCAAAATCCGGACCATCATATCATGACCTAGATGTCCTAGTCTGTCGTGCAAAGCCCACATGTGTTAGAATCCTAGAGGTCATTTCTCATGACATAATTTGATTCTACAACTCTTTTAGTTGTTATACATAGCCTGTTTGGCTGACACATAAATTTCTCTAATATTCGGCTCCTACCGCAATCATCAGAGATAATGCAAAAGAACTCATGTTCATTCCCACTTGAAAATCGTTGGTATAGATGATGAGAAGACCCATGTCCATTCTCATCATAAAGATACATAATCGACAAGGCACAAAGTCGAAAAAATTTGTCTATGACTTGACATATATAGTGTGTGTAGTTCCTGTACGTATGAATGGGCTAGACACTCAAAGTTCTCAGGGGACATACTTGTAAAGAAATAATTCTTGCATGAGAGAACCAAAAACAACTCAAAAATTCGGTTTCAAGGGGGTATTTTCAACCCATCGAAGCAATTTTTGATTCGTCGTTCCATCCCTTCTGGACGTACATACGACCCGTTGGGGAAAATCTCGATCCATCAGATCAGGTTGACCTCCGCATACTCAAACATGCATAACTTTGTCTAGAAAATAGCTTTTGACAATCCAGATGTAGTTCTAGAAACTAGACATCTATAGATTTACAACCATATGTTACTCATATGCTGGATCGTTCATATTCAATCCCAATTTTATGTCAAAGCCAAGTTATCTACACAACTGATTCTGTTATGTCTGTTTATGACCTTTGTCGAGTTAAACAAGCTTAACTTTTTCTAGAAAATAGATATCGATGAACCAGATATAGTTGTGAAAACTAGATATCCGTAGATTTTCAACCATATACCGTTCATTTGTTGGTTTATTCTGGGAAATTCCCAGTTTATCATCGTAGAGTAGACTGATCTGCAGTGCAGATTCTGTTATATCCTGTTTTTAACCTCTGTCAAGTAAAACAAGCATAACTTTTTATAGAAATTAACTATCGACGATCCATAGGTAGTTCTAAAAACTAGAAATCTGTATACTTTCAGCCATTTATCACTCATATGTTGAATATTTCTGGGGAATTCCCAGTTTATCGTCGAAGATGGCTGTTCTGTAGAGCAGATTTTCTTTTATGCTTTTGTGGTATTTTCCGGGATTTTAGCACTCTTAGCTATCCCAATTGATACATGGACGAATTTGCAAGTTTACTAGGCCATCAGAAGTCTTTTGGGTATCTCTTTTCACTTAGGACCAGACCAAGAGAGATCAATGTAGATGAGACACAAGGTCCTCTCAAATACCTTTATCGATTTTTTTTTTCTAAACATTACAAGTTACTATAGTGAACCCTAATAGACGATAGATTTATAGAAATCACAAAACATGTATGTGATACAAAAAACGTAGATAAACCTGTTATTAATAAGCTAATACAATGCCTTTATTAATAATGCCAACGTGATACATCAAAGTTTGCTAATCCAAAATATATTTGACCAAAACATTGTTAAAATAGAATACTTAGGCACACACGCCTTTATTCATGGAAAACATAAAGCTCTAATCAAAATTTGGTGTCTCATCAATCAAGTCTTTGCCAATTTTAAAGTATGCTAGGTTGAGATTCACATTAGCTCTAACTCTATATTGTGTTTCATTGTTTACTTGATCCTTAAAATTCACAGAAACTGAGCATAAATTTCTACTTAATTATTGGTGTATCGGAATACAACAAAATTTTGCAAACACAAACTAGACACGTATATAAACACTTCTGAAAATTTCATAATTTTTTGAGACCTATAACTAAGTTGAATTATTTGTATAATAATACGCAGAAAACAGTTTCAAAAACTAATGTGTTCATGGATTCAAGTAGACTCCTTTGATTTGAGAAACATTGTGCGTCTTTTCTTTGTCTCTTTCAACATTGGTGCATCAACCTCCATGACTCTCTTTGTCACCATGGTCTTTATGACCGACACTTCCTCTCTTACGGCCTCAACTTGATCTGTGACCCGTCTCTGGGCAATAGCAAGGTTTTTCTCAAGTATAACTTCTTCAGTCACTTTTTGACCACAATCTTAAAGCATGCAACGATGTTTGAGCATATCAGAGTTGTAATCTAGATATCGGTTGGTATGTCATCGTTCCCTTAGTTTCAGGGGTAGGATGTCTGCATTATTGCCAAATCGCTCGACGAGTGCATTCTATAATTCTCTAGGATCACCAATGTTCATAAACTCTCACTGGAGAACTTGATCTAAATGGCGCCTCATAACAATGACAGCTTGTGCTTTTTGCGCTAAAGTAGGTTGCACAATAAGGTCCTGGTTGAATGGTAGTGATGATATTCATTGCTTTTAATGCATCCTTTACATCCCTTGCCCATCGATGGTACTCAATACCAAGATGATCAAGCTTTCCAAAATCAATCTTTGGTCCAAACATCCTGAAATAAATAGAAGATATATTAGTTTCGCAATAGTAAAAAACTTCCTCGACAACTAGTTTATTTTCCAATATTGTTTAGATTAGACATTTACTTTAATGTATATAGTCTTACGAACGCTCTTTGTTTGTTAATCGATGCTTTTATGAACTCTTTTTGTTCAAATCGATTGGTGAACTCTCTTTGTTCACGATGAATGCTTTTAGTTCATCTAGAAACTCTCTTTGTTCTAAATTCTCACCTGCAAGAAATATGCGGTGTAGAAAGGAAGAATGAGATGTTATCCCAAAATTCTTGAAGAAAAATTTGAAGTCCTAAAATGGTAAGTTAATTGAATTTAAATGCAAGATGTGTTCATAGAAAACTTACTTGAGATTTATTGCAGAACAATCTTCTTATTCTCTTGTTTTCTCCCTGAGATCTACACACAGGGCTAGTCCCGTGCTGATAACGTGCTTTAGGAAAAGTGTAAAAATAATAGAGATCGTAGAAGCAATCCTTTTAACCTTTTATTGATAATAAAAAACTCTTTTATATAGGAAATTAGTACATGAAGTTACATATGGTAAGAATCCTAATACATCACTAAATAGAATTCTCTCCCTTATTCTCTACATGTTCTACCATAACTAAGAACACACATAATAAGGTAAATATCCTTCAACAAATTCACATTTTTGTAAGTTTGTATCATATTTTCTATATGGGGAGAGACCGGGAGAGTGAAACCGTGGAAGCAATGTGCTATTATTCATTCACAAGCCTTAAGAAGTTAGAAGAGGCCAAGATACACTCGCAAAGTTACTACTCATACAATTACAGAAGGTCAAAGAATGGTTTTAGTAAAGAAGCAGATGGAAGTGGTGAAACTAATGAGGTATGCAGACTTCAATTGCCATGAAAGTTCAATGGACATTACGACTGATCAATCCTTCAAATATAGCATATAGATCCTTATTATCTGGGCCAAATATCTCATCAGCCTTGTGTAGAGTTTCCTGAAATAATCCAGGTATATGTATATTTGAATAATCAAGTGCTAAAGAGCATCAACAACACATACATTATAGAGAGAAAGGAGGGAGCATATACCTCTTTTGTTTGCTTGTGGGCATTTAGTTCCTTAACATTTGCCAGAAATGCACCAAATTGCTCATAAGACAAACGACTCCTGAGAGCAACAACAAAATAACATCAGAATTACTGAAGCACCATATGAATTATGACTTCTGATGGCATCAAGTCAATAACAGGAAGAAGAACTGCACACAAATGAATATCCAAGAAACTCATTCTCAACTTGAAAGCACACCACAGTAGGAATCATTGTTAAATCTGGCTTATTTCTATTCAATATTAAATCAATTCTGATATCGACTAGTCACAATAGAGAGAGCTTAACTCAAGTAAATTAAACGGGGGACTTAATACTGACTAACATGTTGATGCTCAAAAATAGTTGTGTCAACAGGAAACGGACAGATTTGGGTCACGGCAAAATACCAACATAATTAATATTACTAGTGAATGCATACTGAACCTAGTTCAATTTTGAAGCTTATAAAAACAGCACTAAGCGTGTGGGTTTTTTTAGTGTACACTGTCTATGAATAAAGAGTATGTAACTGTCTATGAATTATTCTTTACACCAGGTTTGTAGTTCAAAACTAAATACGTGTTTACCTGACTTGGCGAAAAAATTCTTTCCCATCCACTCGAGTTCGCCCTGAAACAGATTAAGAACAAAATAAATGGCAAAAAAAAAGACAATGCAAATCAAACTACTTTGGTCAGACTCGTAAGCAAGAGCATTCAATAGGGACGTTCAAGCTGGTCAGTGGCCAAACTTATAAAAATTGTAGCACAGAATGACATCTTCACTTGCATATGAATACTTGGCAGAACTGCCAACAAACTTGATCAGAAGGATTCTGGAGCTAACCATGTTCAGAGCCCATAGAGCCGTGATGGCTTGAAGGTGCCGAATCAAACATGCCTCTTGAGGTAGCAAACGACATGGAATGTCGCTTTGGGGACACCGGCTGTGATGTCTTTGGGGATGTAGATGCTGAATAGACAGGAGGGGAACCAGGGGGAGTAAGCCGCGGCGTGCTATTTTGCGAAGCTAAAAGAAGACCTGGTGATATGCGAGGAGCCTTTGTGGCTGCCAATGCAACAATAACACACTAAGTTGAAGAAGGTTTTGGAAACTGACATAACATCCACTGGCACAAAAAAGAATATACCATACCATTTGTGTCGCGATCCTCGGAGAATGTACTTCCAGTCTCAGAGAACTGGCTCTGGATTGAAGATGTTCTGGATGGTGGTAATGTGGCGGCATCATGCTCTGAATTAACACTCAATTTATTAATTTTTAGGCACCGAAGAGACAAAATATTAATGCAAAGCTAAGTACAAACATGGACATTGTACGACTCTCTAAAATCAAATCAAGTAGCTTTCAGCTCTCTGATCATAAAAGGATGGCTGAGAATGAAAATCAAACCTGTAGACGATAAGCTCTCTTCAGTCCGAATCTTAGGCTTCACAGTAACTTCCGAAGCTCCTCCTCCTGTCTGGCGAAACACAATCCGATCAATCCAACCCTAAATCAAAATTTCAGAGACTAACTCGCAGTCGCACAAGCAAAAATTTACTTACAGCGCTTTCGTCCTCCTCCTGAAGCGAACGCATTAGCGTCTTTCTGAACACCTCCAACTTGAGTGCACATCAGAAATTGAACTCAGGTCAGCAAAAAACGACGTCGCTTCGTGATCGAGAGCTTGTGAATCGAGAGAGAGAGAGAGAGAGAGTTACCTTGGAGACGTCTCTGGTGAGCTTCCTCACAGTATTGGAGAGGTAGTTCTTCTCTTTCAGCAACTCCTCCTGCAACAACAAAAATAGTCAACCGTCGGTCAACTAGAAATTGAAATTGAGAATTAAAAGTTCGGGTTCGGGTTCGGGTCGGGTACGGACCTTTTCCTGGTAGGCGAGGGCGAGCTTGTCGGCGGTTTCGGAGAGCGAGGAGTCGAGTGAGTCGACTTGCGACTGGAGGTCGGCAATGAGCTGGTCCTTCTCGGCGAGCTTGGCGCGGAGGGACTCGGCTTCCGATTCGAGGCCAGAGACACGTGTCGCGAGGGCAATGGAGGTGATTTTGCGGGCCACATCGAGCTGCTCGAAAGGATCGGGGGGAAGTACTTGCAGCACTTCCTCGGGAAGATCGAAATTCGAACTGCTGGATTCTCTCGCCAGCATTTTTTTTTTCTCCACTTTCTGCTATTTTTGTTTTTCTCTCGGCTTTCTATTTTCGAATAATAAAGTAAAAGGGGGCGTACAATATCTACCGTGGGGGACCGGGTTAGTCCTTAATTTGGAGGGAACGTGTGTGGTTGTAATTGGATAGGGAGGGAAAGGAAAGAGACAAGTGAGCCGGGATTAGTACTAGTGTGGACTGTGGAGGTGATTTTGGGTGGTGAAGAAGGAAGAGGGAAACATGTGGATGAATATGTCCAAACGGTGCGTTGGTTGCATTCCCTACTTCAGTATCTTGGGGCATGGATGAATAATCACACATAATTGTCACACATAGCTTGGGTTTCTGGTATGTCTTAACTTAGTAGGTTGGTCCTCCTCTCAAAGTTATAAATTGAGTCTTTCAATTTGTATCTTATCTTAATAGTGGAGAATCCAATTATATAAAATAAAATTTTCATATTACAATTTTGTGAATCAAATTTCACAAAATTTTGATGCATAATATGTGTTAACTCGTTCTAGTTAAATTCAAAAAAAATAACTCATGAGTGAATGTTGAGATTTTAGTTTTCAGCCAAAGATAGTCTATACTATTCCAAATTAGTTTTATACAAGAGAATAAAAAAACAAGTTTTTATATGAAAGTGCTTCAAAATTATTATGGCCACATTAAGGGAGCTAGTAAATAATAGCATGAATTTTCTCTAACCACGCCTCATAAACAACTCTTATTTTAGTAAGGCTAACTAACCTATGAGCTGCACCATTCACCGCTTAATTTATGTGATAAATACTACCAAACCAAAAAAGTATTCAAATAGGCCTAAACCCTAAACTGAAAAGTATTACAACCCTCCCCTATCTGACTAACCTCTCAACATCCTTCTCTTCTCTAGCTGCCCAAGACCGCCACACTATATATCATGGTAAGTTTAATCTACAAAGTTTTGGAACCACAAACAAAGTTGGTCAACTTCATTATTTAAGGAAATTCTCTCATCATCATCAAACAGTGTCGACAATGTGTAAGAACTTTACCATGAAAATTAATCACTATCATCAACGATATTCAATCATTGGCCAAGAACTTCTCCAACATATATTATGAGAAGCCAATTATGTAGCTGATAGACTTGTTCAACTCGAACATGGAACGTTGGAGAAGACAATTGTAATACCTCGGAAATTAGTTTAATAGTTTAGATTATCATATGACTCATTAAACTTAGAAATGACCATAATTTAGTTTAACCTTAGAGGTTTTAGAAATTCGATAAAATAATTGTCCGGCAAAAACAATGTATAAAAACGAGGTTTAGAGAAATATTAACGGAGTGGGGCAAATGGTCCAGTGGATACTCAAGTTCAAGTCAGGTACTCCCTGATCTTGGGTTCGAGGCCACGAGCTGAAATCGTGAAACATTCCATTTTATAGGTTAGTAAAAATAATAAAAATATTTTTACTCTAGTTAGAAACGGTAAAAAACTCTAATTCCAACTATCCGATTTTCCGGAAATGGAATTTTAGCAAAACGACCAAATTTTCCTTATTCGAATCTTTTCTCCGAATCGAACTTTGTATTTTAAGATTGCAATTCATACTTTTAGAGGTCATGCTCATATATCAATTTGGTGCTAATTATTATTGGTTGATAGATATATATATATATATATTACACTACACTACACTTTATTAGTAAAACCATACATTTTCACACATCACATTACATATTACATTCACATGCATACATAATCACATTTCAACATTTCAATCAGATTTCCAACCACATTACTATTGTTTTTACAAGTGCATTTTAACCCTAGAATTAGTAGCCCAACTATTCCATTGTCAACTTGTCTACAAAAGTCTACAAAAATAGTTATGAATTTATTTCCCATGTCTCCTCCCATGTCTATATAAATCATCCTTGAGTTCAATCTGATTTTTGCACCACTTCAATCTTCCCCTTACGTACTGATTTGAAGTCCTCCCAAAAGTTGCAATGCAACTCCCCTAAAATCTCACACCAAACTACATTTCTTCCAAATACTTTAGTAGTTAATTCATTTGCTTCAAGAGGGTCACTTGAGTTAATCAAATATCTCCATCACCTACTGAAATTCTTGAGTAAGTATATGAGTATATTCCTATACTTTTTTATCTTTAAGATTACATCAAAGTGCATGACTAAGAATAAAAGAGAAATAATGAGTCTTAGTGTAAATTTAATATTTTCGTTTCTGTTAAAGTTTTAATTAGTCAAATATTTTTACATATTCAGATTCTACACAAAAAGTTATTCAACTTTGGTTTTTGAATCACTTAAAAAGGTTAAGTAATGAGAAAGTTATGGCTAAAACAAGTTTTGCTAATCTTTTCTTTAATCATGTTTGAAACCTCTTAATGTGCTCTTAACTTGAAATATTCATATCTCACTCATTTCTTAACCAAATTTAGTGTTCTTTATATCAAAACAAAGCTTAGGAGTTCAACTATCAATCTGGAAAGTTTGAAAGACATTAATTAATACTTACTAACTAATTAATTCGTGCAAATGAGTTTAATAGCGAGCGTAACCATTTCTGGACAGTTGCTAAACATTTTTGTTTCTGGACTTGAGAACTCCCTACCGAACTTTGTGATTATTACCATTGGATTCCTCTCGAAAAACACTTTGAGATGGTATACTCACTTCTTTGATTTGGACATAATATGGATTAATTATAAAACGGATCAAATGGAAGATTTCGAACGGACTACCGCCGAATGATACTTTTGGTCCAAGGATTAATAATTTTATTTTCTGCATTCGTACTTTATTTTTATTTACTTACTCGCATTATTTACTTCTTAAGTTTGATTTGGGACTAATGGAGGATTTCGGACGGACTACCGCCGAATGAAACTTTTAAACCAATGATAACTAATTTTTATTTCAAGTTTATCTACTTAATCGCTCTATATATTTACTCTCAAATATAATTTGGAACAAATTAATGGAGGATTTCGAGCGGACTACCGCCGAATGAAACGTTTGGACCAAAATTGTTAATTAATGAAATACGTTTAAGTTTGATCTTTCCTCCTTTACAAATTCTATTACGTATATATTCATTACAAAATTATGATGTAAATATATACTCTATGATCTATATACATAGTCTTAATTAAAGACTTGTTGTGATCGTTATGGTTGAAGTGTGAAGTCGGGTGTATAGTACGAATTAACTCGTGCTTAAGTGAATTGCTGGTAAATTGTTTTGTTATTGTGGGAGTTAGCCAAGGGCCCTAGTCCCTTACAGATAGTGCACTATTATACTCTAAGGAATGAATTGTATTAAACCGGGAGTATACATGCTTGGACAGGTGGCCTTAGAATGCTGTGGCTTTATATGTGTATTGGTGTTGTGAGACTAAGCACATGATTTCTTTTGAGTAATTACCAGTTAATCTAAAAGAATTCACTTCGGAAGTATTGGCGTGTTTATGTGTAGATGTGAAGTTATACAAGTATGTATATATATATATATGTTATGTACCTAATTGTATATATTACAAAGACGCAAGTATAAGTATGGAAGAATAATCGGTTTCAATATTTCACCTTTTTGAATTGGTTGTTCAGTTTGATGTTTCTTAGAAATAATTTAGTATATGCTTGTAAGCTGTACTTACTGGGTCAGTGTGACTCATGGTACTACATCTTTCTCCTTTTCAGGTGATGAGTAGAATACTTGGGGAAAATGGGATACGTCGCCTACTAAATAAACGAATTATTTTCTACATGTATTTTGAATTGAATAAATGTAATGACTATTATTTTCAAAAACTTCGGTATTGTAATATTAACACTTTCTCTTTTCAATAAATGTACTATTCAGACACCTTGATTTTTGAAATTATTTGGGTTTCTTATTCACATCACAAATCCTTACACTATATTTCAGTATAATACTGACTCCAAATTTGGGGGTGTGACAACAATTCTTAAAATTTGTCCTCTTAACTATGAAAACGTTCTTCCTTTCCTATTAACTCTTCTGCATTTTTCTTCTTAGATCATTTCTCTTCCACTAAAAAATCGGTTCATGGCCTCAATGTTCTCATCATCAGCCATTACATATTTTCATGAAGCCTGAGCTGTTCGATCAACAGCTTCGCGACGCCATCAAAGTGGTTGACAAGGATGCCGCTGGCTTCGTCTCCATCTCAGAACTCCGCCACATGCTCGAGTCCTCCGGGTTCAACTCTGTAGGATTAAGTATTGTTGATCGATTACATTATATAGTTTCTTTTGATACGATTATATTATATATGTAATTGCATGTAAGTGGGAATTTGTAATAAATTAATAATCTGGTGGGTGAATGGAATAAAAATAATTTGGAGCGACAGTCTTTCCTTCTATATGATATTCAAAGGAGTTCAGTGTTTTTTGTTTCGTTGAGTTTTTTTATTGGTCCCTCTTATTTTGCTTAATTTTGCTTAATTGACCTTCTCTTGTTTTTTATTAGCTAATTATATAATTTAAGAAACAATTTTAAGCCTCAATGAGGTCATGATGTGGAGGCATAAATTCAACATGGCAATCTCATATCATAATTATATGCTACTCTATATTTTGCAATTATTATTCTACCCTTGCAAGGGGCCATGATATAAATTATATATCTTATGTGGTCTCAACAAAAGATATATAATTTTTTTTAAAGGGTAATATAGAGTTAGCGAAATATGATGTGACAAATTATAATAAGATGGTTTCGCCAAATAAGATTGTGGCCTACACATCATGGCCTCATTGAGACCTCATAACATTTTTCTTATATAATTATTCTTATACAAAATAACATATAGGGACATGAAATATTTTAAAATCCTAATTAACTATCTCATTAAACTCCAAATTTAACTTCCTTCTTTTTTTTAAATGGTTAGAAATTCTATATTCGCACTGTTGAAGGAGTAAATAGATACACAGAAGATATGATCTGAATTGTACTTTATTAATTGATAAATTGCCTTAAATAGACATTACAATCTATTACAATCAATCTCCATATAAATCAGGGATTGAGAGAATATTTAATTCTATTCTAATTAGGACAAGACACACACCGAGATATCAGGAATATTACTTTCTTAAACACTCCTCCTTGTGTCACGATCCTAACAGAAGATGCATAATTTGTTGCCTCATTAAAAACTTTTCCAAGGATACAAAATATCTCTTGGGTAAAAACAAAATCTTGGTCTAAGGGAAAAAAAGCACAACACATTAATTACATAAGTGACCACATGTGATGTAGACTTTCCCTAATGTCTACGAAATGAACTCCCTCTGATCAATAACTCAATCTTGAAGTTCAGACAATTTTTGCATTCCAATGCACCTCATATGATTTACAAATGTAGATTTGGGCAATGACTTGGTAAACAAGTCTACAACATTATCTTCCAAACAAACTTGATTCACATTAATGTTCGATAGCTACTGTTGTTGCTGATTAAAGAAAAACTTCATCAAAATGTGTTTCGTGTGATCCCCTTTGATGTATCCCAACTTTATTTTCTCAATACAAGCCACATTGTCTTCAAAGATACAAGTTGGTGCTATCGTAATGGATAATAATCGACCAGATCCTTGAATGTGGTGTATGATTGACTTAAGCCAGACACATTTCTTAACCGCTTCATGTAAAGCAATGATCTCAAAATGATTCGAGGAAGTAGCAACAATAGTTTGCTTTGTTGATCTCCAAGAAATAGTTGTGTTCCCCATGGGAAATACATAACCTGTTTGGGAACGTCCTTTATGTGAGTCAGAAAGGTACATAGCATCACCAAAACCAACCAAGATATCACAAGGTGTCTCTGTGCTCGCAACCAGAGAGGAATTAGAGGGGTCAAAGATTTCACTCGACGGGTCGAATGATGGCTTCAGGTCGATCCAGGGTGCATCCTTCGACGGGTCGAAAGTCTCAGGATCTGCATGCTACAATTCAACCATCCATTTTTCGAGAATTTCAAGTTTCTCTCTATATTATTTTTAGGGAAAGAACATGCCCAAGTCAATGGAACTCTTCAAGTACCTGAAGATGTATTTTACATCAGTCCAATGACGTTGTGTTGGCGCAGAGCTGAACCTAGCCAACAAGTTCACCGACAATGCAATATATGGTCTTGTGCATTTATCTAAATATAACAAAACTCAAATAATACTAATGTATGGTACCTCAGTTCCTAATAGTTCCTCATCAATATCTTTCGGATGGTACAGATCGTTATTGGGTTCCAGACTGCGAACGACCATTGTTGTGTTAAGAGAGTGTGTTTTGTCCATGTTAAATCACCTAAGCATCTTTTGGACATAAGCATACCGATGAATAAGTATTCCACCAACTCGATGTTTTAATTCCAAACCAAGGTCTTTCATCTCAAACTCGGAGTTCAAGTAGCTAACCGTCTCATTGATTTCATCAAGAGACCCAATGATATTCATATCATCAACATAGACCTCTACTATGACAAATCCTGAATTTGTTCTCTTAATGAACACACATATGCATAAATCATCGTTCTTGTATCCCTTCCCAATCAAATAGTCACTTAGGCTTGTGTACCACATCCTATCGGATTGTTTCAATCCATATAGTGAACACTTCAATCTAATCACATGAGCATTCCGTAGTGTAGAGTTACTTGAATTGGGTATGATCACGCCTTCCGACACTTTTATGTATATCTCTGAATCAAGGTTTCCATATAGATATGTCATCACCACATCCATTAGCTATATGTTCAATTTTTTAGATACTACCAAACTGACAAGGTAGCAAAAAATAATGAAGTCCATGACCGGAGAGTATGTCTTCTCATAATCAATGTCAGGCATTAAGAGAATCCTTACGCCACAAGTCTAAGTTTATACTGCATGACTTTATTCTTCTCATTACGTTTTCGAACCAAGATACACTATGTTCTACCGGCTTCACATTCTGTAGGCATAGCACTATCAGACCTAAAACTTATCTTTTCTTCAGAGAGTCTAGTTCGACCTACATTGCCTCTTTTCATTTCAGCCAATCCGCTCTCCGCTGACATTCAGCAACCAAGAAAGGTTCCACTTTATTGTCATCAATAATTTCTTAAGCGACAAAATAAGCAAAAGTATCATCAACTACCTTGGATGATCTATCCATAACAATGCGCACATTATTGCTAGTTAGTGAGATTTCACCATTCTCTACCATCACATATGGATCTGAAGCGTCCTCCAGAGATGTCATTTATGATTTTAGGACATAACTATAGTAAAGAACAATCTCATGTGTGAGATTCACAACGTTGATGATGAAATGATCAGTTTGTGCCTGGATGACCTACCTTTTCACCGGCAGCTCATCTATGGATTTTCTGGTCTCTTACTCTTCTTGGTAGGAGCCGAGGCTGATGCTACTCCATTCATATGAGTAGGAGGAACATTTTATTGCTCGGGAGTTGCATAAACCGCCCATTCTTAAGGACTTCCAACATTGTAGAAACATTTGTAGCAGATATGTCTGATATCGTCACTTTGGCAATATCAATAAAGGAATCAGACATCGAGTCTGTTATATTCTGAAGATCAAGGATCTGTCGCACTTCAATCTCACTCTGAGATGAATGTGGATCCTCTTGAAACATAGTGGGAGCATACCACGTCAATTCTTGACATTTAACCAGAATGAAAGCATTCTTATCTCCCCCTAACGCTAGGAAATATATTTCATCAAAGTGACAATCTGTAAATCTTGCAGTAAAGAGATCTCCTATCGAAGGTTAACAGACAATCGTTTAAGATTCATAACCAACATATTTGCCTAAACGGTGTTGGGGACCCATTTTAGTACGTTGTGGGGGCACAATTGGCACATATTCTGCACAATCAAAAATGCGTAGATGTGAAAAGTCATGTTCATACCCAGTTACTAATTGGTATGCACTAAATGGTTGACATGCTACTAGTCTCAAGTGAATAAGCATTGTTGCATGTAATACTGCATATCCTCAAGCAAATACCAGAAAATTAGTATGCATAACCATTGCTCTAGCCACAAGTTGTAACTGCTTGATGTCTGCCTCTGCTAAACCGTTTTGTGAGTAAACATGAGGAACAAGCTATTCAACTTCAATCCCAATTGACATACAGTAATCATCAAAAGTCTTTTATATGAATTCATCTGCATTATCCAATCTAATAGATCTGATTAGGTTATTTGGGTGGTGAGTTTGAAGCTTAATAATCTGTTCTAAGAGTTTTGTAAATGCAACATTCCTTATGGATAGCAAAGCAATATATGACCATCACTTTGATGCATCTACCAAAACCATAAAAAATTTAAATGGTCTGCAATTTGGTTTGATAGGTCCATAAATATCACCATAGATTCTCTGTAAGAATGGAATATTTTCAGTGTTGTCACCGTAAAAGAAGGCCTATCCTATTACTTTGTTGATAAACAAGCTTTGCAAAATGAGTGGTGAGTATCAGAGATTTCCATGAAGGAATCTTGTGGACCAACACTAGGTGTCATATTCTACTTGGAGACTGAGACCAAATTAAGATTGTGAATCTTATCTACTTCATCTAAACCGATAGGTATTTCCACATGCTTCTTTACTCTGAAAAACGGATGACAATGAGAGTTTTTAAAGATTTTGATTATCATATCCCGACCAGGATGTCCAATTTTGTAGTGTTAAAGATGATATGAGGTCAAGTCATACACAGTGGTGAGAGTGACTGCATTGGATTCAATGATATGAACCGTAGTAAGATATAATCCACTACAAATTGCCCCTAACTTATCCAAGGTGTGCTTTTTACCGCACTCCTCTGAAGTTATGCATACGAATTTTTTACCATTCTCACAATAAGTTTCCAAGTGTAAACTGTTGGCTCTAATGTCCTTAAAACTTAGCAAAGTTTGATTGGCCTTTGGCGAGTACAGTGCATCAGTGATATAAATTTTTATTCCATATGGCAGCAAAAGTTGTGTTGAACCATGCTCTTGTATAACCGGGGTTAAACCAATCATGGTAATTACTGATGAATTGTTTGGCACAATATCCATAAACAATTATATATTCCACAGTATAGTATGAGTAGTACCACTATCTGCTAGACACTCAATCTTGTCTTCAAACATCTACAAAAGAATGTGAATCAATTAGTCTTTAAGACTTGGCGAACACTTTAAGCAAAGACTTACAAATTTACCAAAGGGTTGTGACCCTTATATAGTGTTGATATGTCATAGTAAAACCAATGTAAAACACATCAAAAAGGTCAAATCCGGGTACAATCTTTGACGGGTCTAGATATTAACTCGACGGGTCTAACCAAAACCCAAAAACAAAATTAATTTTCCGATACTGATTTTCGACGGGTCAAGATAACTTTCGACAGGTCGAAAGAAATCATGTATAGAGTGACCTCTTCAATGGGTCGAAGAAAAACTTAAAACCGATATGAATTTTCAATATCATTTTCGATGAGTCGAATTTGGACAATTTTGAAAACAGAGGCTAGCTTTCGACGGGTCGAGATGGTCTTCAACTGGTCGAAGGTGCAAAATAGATGACCGAGTACCATCTTTTAACGGGTCAAATGAAATAGGGCAAAATTTTTGACAAGTCGAAATAGTGCCAAAACTGATCTAGGAGGGGTTCTTCGACGGGTCTAAAGTTCCTAGGGTAAAAAACCATCCCCTCTTTTTTCTCATTTTTATGGTATTTTGGTGTCATAGTGCCATAGAATTATATATATTTCGAACCATTCAAGCAATATGTATGAAAATAACAATTCTTGACACTTTCAAATACTGAAAGGAAGACAAATTTATTACCTTGCCAACATCCAAAAATTTACATCAAAAGATTGTCTTATTCCTACAAAGACCGACTATAGCAAGTCAAAATGAACTAAACTTGATTACATAGCAGAATTATGAGCCTAATACATAAACTAATAAAAATCCGTAGTCTGTAGGCTTGCATCGGGGACATCTGCTACAATTAGATTGGCTTCATGTGCCAAGTACTGTTTGCATCTTTTGTAGGCAATCTGAACATCCTTAGGTGCACGACATTTTTTTTGCATGTGATTGATAGAACCACACTTATAACAAGGTGACAAGCGAGAAGTAGATGCAGAATTTGAAGAATTTCCACCATTATTAGAGTCAGAAATGGATTGATTCTTGTTAGAGTTTTGGCTATTGTCTTGAGTCCAAGTCATATTCCGATTGTTTCCTCCTCTGCCACGACCTCTACAATTCTCTCCTCTACCACCAGGATTGTTGTAAAGTTCAGAACGATTGTTCTTTTTATCCTTACGAGCTTTCCAACTAGTATTATATATCTCATAGACTTTCCTTGTACCAGCTGGCCTAACATTGTTGTTGAGAAGAATCTTATGATACCTCTCTTTCTTGGCCAGCACATTCATGGGATCACTAAGTAATCTTAATCTTCCTTGCTAGTAATCTATATGATATTGATGTGAGAGGGTGTCCATGGAAGTAGGAAAAGTGGTCAAAGACTTCTCAACCATAGCTTGGTCAGTCTTCACGACGTCACAGAGGGATAGCTTTAATTATAGCTCTAACATTGCTTGATAAAAAGCATTGATTTAGGGAAATCCAACGACCGGATCCCACTTTTCTTGTAACTCTGGAAGTTATGCGTCATACACATTATTGAACCGTTCTTGAAAATTCAACTACAAATCCCCAGGGTCATCCTTTAGCAAGTACTATTTCATTAGAGTTGGATGAATATGTCTCCATAGAAATATGAGAGCTTGAGCTTTTCGAGCCTTAATATCATCGTTAACGTCTGTACTAGGTGGTATTGGTGTGATGGTATCAGTGAGATGTTTTCTAAGAAGAGTATTCTTAATGTCGGATACCCATCTATAGTATTCTACTTCTTGGATGTCAAATTCAGGCCTTGTCGGCTCTGTTGATGTTTTCTACAAAAGAAGCAAGAGATGCAATTAGTACCGATCGAAGAATCACCTTTACTAATCTCAAGTTTAGGGAATAAGAACCGTGATCCATGATGTTTTGTCACAAAAAATCGATGCAAAAATGGTAGCTTCATATCACACCCACCCAGAATCTGTGACTTTCACAATTAGTCACAAATATTGACTTCCCTTTTTTTCAATGTGAAATCATAAGTAGCCGTGATATTCACCAATAACCGTGACTCCCCTAGGACCGTCACTAATATTAAACTTTCTATAACATGTATTAATCCATATGAACTATGGCATAAAAAATAAATCACGGTATGAAAATTCAACCTAAATCTAAACCTAGATCTAGGTTATTGTGGTAATTAAGTTTTGCAACCTAATTCTAAATCAAAGAAGGTATGAAAGTTACCTCAAGGGTATAATGCTCGGTATGAAAAACTTAAAAAGTTTGGAAGAAAAGCACCACGAACTCCTGTGACGTGCTCCAGCAGTGGGGAAGAATTTTGGTGGTGATGCTGATCTGCGGTGGAGTTTGTAGCGTTTAGGAGTTAGATTATTTTTCTTTAGGTAGTGATGGCTATTAACTCAAGAGCTACTAATAGCGTGTTGAATGAGAAAATAGATATGCAAAAGATATGATCTGAAACTGTACTTTATTCATTGATAGATGACCTTAAATATGCATTACAATCTGTTAAAATAAATCTCCCTATAAATCAAGGATTGAGAGAATATCTACTTCTATTCTAATTAGGACAAGACACATACCGAGATACCAGAAATATTATTTCCTTAAACACGCACAATATTATTATTTCATCCGTTCATCAAATTATTATACAATGATCATATAAACCTACGAAATTGATAGGTAATTTCAACATTTTTTTTATGTTGATAGCTTTGCAAATTGCATAGTTGGTTTAATTGAATTTTAGATTTGCGCTAGTGCAGTACTCATCTTAAATTAGTTTGCTTGTAACATCTATTTGAGTTTTCTTTTTGCTAACAATCAAATAGAGTAGTATATTATGAATGATTATCTTGTAATATTCGGAGAATAAATATATTTTAGATCGATCTTTGTATTCCTACATTGTGAAAGCATACAGTTTTATTTGAGAATAATTGAACTTCAGTTTTTTTTAGGATCGTTTGTGTCGTTGATGAAAAATTTATTTAGTTTTTTATCTGAAAAAATAAATAAAATAAGGATCATAATTTGTCCACTATTAGTAGATAAAATAATTTCTTTCACTTCCGAATCCCAAACAATTCGCACTCATTCTTGGAATTCCTTGGGGATTCTTGATTGGCACGGAGCTAACTATAGCGCAAAGCCATATCTCTTTGGTTAATAAGATTCAAAAGGTTTATAGATCCCAGGGGGTACAGATCCACAATAGGCATATCGAAATCATTGTACGTCAAATAACATCAAAAGTGTTGGTTTCAGAAGATGGAATGTCTAATGTTTTTTCACCTGGAGAACTAATCGGATTGCTAGTACGAAAATAGGAGGTGTAGTGAGAAATTCGATAGGTTATAGATGAATTACACTAATAAGGTCAAAATGGATATTTAATTAGAGGTCTAGTGAGCAATTTCATGTAATCAAAATAAAAATGGAGGTGTGAAGAGTAAAGAGGTGTAATGAGTAAAATTGGAGGTCTCCATAGAAATCTTTTTTTTGGTATGGTTATGAAGGAGTTTAGTGTGTTTTGTCACTTTGTGTTATTTGAAAGACTGCTTTCTAACAGAAAAAATGACATAAGAGTTGTTGTTTCCATATTTCAGATTGATATACTTTCTACTAAGGAAAAAATTCACCCATGATGCTTAAACTCTTTCGGTCAGGTCAAAAGGGTGCCTGGACTCTAAAAATTATCAAAATGATACCCAGACTCTTAAAATGCTATAAGTGTGGTACCTCTCATCCTCCGTCACTTCTTCATCTCATATGATGACGTGGGCTGAGTGAATATTTGAGAATTAAGGGTATTATTGTCAATTACTTATGTTTATTTCAGATCTCTCTCATTTCAAATCTCAGCCGTTGATTTTGAAAAAAAAATGAGCTTACGATAAGCTCAACACATCAGACTCTCTCTCTCTCTCTCTCTCTCTCTCTCTCTCTCTCTCTCTCTCTCTCTCTCTCTCTCTCTCTCTCTCTCTCTCTCTCTCTCTCTCTCTCTCTCTCTCTCTCTCTCTCTCTCTCTCTCTCTCTCTCTCTCCACTAATGCTGCACTTGCCAACTTATACCTGACATAGTCTCTCCCCTTTGAGCTTGAATCTACCTCAACCAGGTGTGTTGCCTTGGCTTCCATATTGGAGTCGCATCACTCATGGGACATACACGTGAAAGGTTGGTGAGATTTCAAGGTCGGGGAGTACCGCGAGGAGGACATCCTTTCTAGTCGAGAGAGGGCGGCATCAACAAGGTCGTGTCACGAACGGTGGGTACCCTACTAATTACTATGGACACCTAAAGAACTACTTTGAGCATCCTAAGATTGATTTGGGCACCCTGGCAATTTTCTCTGGGCACCTAGATCAGGGCGAGAGAGGTGTTGCCTGGCAAGGATTTCAGGCGTTGAACAATGGATGACGAAGAAAGAAAGGAAGTATATCGAGGGAGAGACGTTGAGCTCGCGTCAGAGGATGAAATGAAAGGAGACCGATTGCGACATAGCAGATCTCGAGGTCACTGAAGGGGGTAGAATCTGGCGTCGCTACTGTGCTGGTCTAGGGTTTAGGTGTGATGGTGGCGCGATCGAGGGCTGGCAATGACTTTGGGGACAATAGTGACATGGGTGAGGGATGAGCAGCGGGATATGTGCTATGGTGGTGGAGAAAACGATCCTAGGAATTCGGCAACTTAGGGGCGGCGGCTCGGGGAAGAGGAGAGAGAGAGAGAGAGAGAGGGTTTTGGTTGTTCTTCATGTCACTACCTGAGGTTTTAAATTTTTCAGTTTACTACTTGAAGTTTAGATTTTTCTTCATGTTACTACCTGAGGTTTTAAATTTGTTAGTTTAGTACCTGAGGTTTCATTTTCTCTTCACTTTTTATATTTTCATTAAAAAATTATTTAAAGAGGGACGGTATTTTGGTCAATTTATTGATATTTAATAAAAAATAATTTTATAAATTTTTTATTCCTACCAAAATAAGTTTTATTAATTTTTTTTAAATAGTCGGTGGGCGAAATATACCATGCTTACCCTTGACTGTTTAATTAGTGTCGTATGGATATCAAGACATATAGGCTGGTGACATAATTTGTGAGAACTCATAAGGCTGACTCACTTGGCCGACCTTTACTTTTAAAAAAATATTAATTTTTTTTTCTTAACAACCATTGAGTCACCATTTGTATTTGACTATAAAAATTTTATGAGAATGGTTCAGTTCTTTATTATAATTAACAAGTTTATTAAATTGCTATGAACATGATTTTAATTTAGAAAATTAGTATCACTTACTTATTTAGTTAAGAATAACAACTTTATGTCACCGGCTCATGTTTCTTGATATTTATACGGCGCTATACAATCAAGAGTAAGCATGACATATTTAGCCAATCGACTATTTATAAAGAAAATTAATATAACTTATTTTGCTAGAAATAATAATTTTAGAAAATAAAAAATTTTCTTTTATTGTAAGCTCAATAAAGTTTGAAAAAGTGAGTCAATTATGTTTTAACATGTGTCACTTTTGAAAATTAGACTTTGAGTGGATAACTCTGCGATCAAATGCAACAAATTATAGCCTTACTATTTTGATAAAGAGTAATCTTGACCTTATATAAGACTGGAGATGACCTTAGAGCCAACCTATCCTGAATGCCTAAAATGCCTAAAAGATAAAAGGCCATAAGGACGATTTTGAAGATTTACATGTAAAAAATACGTGGGGTCATCATTATTCCGTTTGATCGGCTTGGCTTTAAATGTATGTGTGCCAAGTAACGAGAGCGGTGCATTTTGAAAGGATCCATTCAATCATGTGGAGGATCTTGATTTGGCGACAGACGTGGTGTGGACTTGGATCTCTCTCTTCAAGAGTAGACAACGTTGTTGTCGTTATTAAGGCATAGCAGTCTGCTTTGGTGGCTGTATGGAGTTACTACTATTCTAGATCACGTGGAGCCTGTATGGAGTGGCTCTTCCGGTATGAATCTTGGTGAAGCCAACTACGCAACTATGTTACATGCGCAACACACAAGTGTTTTGGAGTCACCACAAAGATCAACGAACCCGGCAATATAAGAAAAACAGTTACAAGTTCAATAATGAAATCAAAGATGAACTATATTCACCACTCACTGATCAGGCCTTAGTAGTTAGTACACCGTACTCCTCTCGCTTCTCGTGGTTGTAGCTGTTAAAACTGCAACCTTACACAGATTTCTGACCTTGCATTTCCATCTGCCTACACCTTCTCTTCATTGCATTTGCACTATGTTGGACATTTGCAGTAAATAGCACATGTAAAGATATATGAAAAAACAGTGTTACCAGACACTCCAACAGAAGTAGGAACTGGGGATCACACAGATCAGTAAAGTGCACAAGCGATAATGAATGAACTGGTTTTGTAACTGAAAAAAAATATTATGAAGACGGCGATTTCGAATTTATCAATATTTGAAATGAACAATTAGTATCACTGGAATTTAATGTTCCATGAACAATTGTTTCAATCTAGAAAGGAAAAAGAAGAAATACAACAGGTTTCTGAAATGGCCAAGGCAGCTCAGTCAATCATTAGATTAGATTAACTTACAACAAGATAATTCCGCTGAAAAAGAAAAAATTGAAAAGGCATTCTGAAGTTCTATAATGGAACAAAGAAATGGAAGGATGATTATCAATCTTTTCCATCTTCAGGGTCCCCTCTTTCCATGGTCTTTAAGATAACAAAAAACTCAACGACAATGCCAAGCATATGAGCACCATCTCCAAATATCAGAATCTAAAGTCAGGGTCCACATCCATTGCCCAAGCAAACTTCGCCAGGAGAGACTTCTGGAATATCTGTGTCAATATCAAGCTCATTCAGAAACACTTACCATACAATGTACACACACCTGTACAACCTTCCTATTCACTCGAGAACATAGAAATGGAAGCATATATATCACCAATATTTACCGCAAAAAGAAAAGTAGATAACTGACCTTCTCAATGGGAACTTCATGTCGCTTGCACCATGCAACAGTGATCCTAGGGTCAAGATAGTTGATTTTGGACGTTCCCAATGCAATTGTTTTCATGTCATCTTTGGTTTTCATATCCAGTTTTACTTTATCGATCTTTTTAT
The DNA here is from genome assembly GCA_946800695.1 of Geum urbanum. Classification (NCBI taxonomy): domain Eukaryota; kingdom Viridiplantae; phylum Streptophyta; class Magnoliopsida; order Rosales; family Rosaceae; genus Geum; species Geum urbanum. Next base: position 33,237,180 of record OX327012.1, read on the forward strand.
TGGCATCCACTATCTTTTTCTGTAACCTGTATCATAAAGAAAGCAAATTCAGTTTAAGTACTGCAACTTCACATACAACAAAGAATAACAGAAGCAAAAGAACACGTAATGTTTATTACGCTTCTGGGGTCAGATTTCTCTTTTGTTTCCCATCAGCATCTTTCAATGGCGGCTTTCCACTTTTCGCCCTGTCTAAATCTGTCTTCAACTCTTTCAAAACACCCTGAATTCCAAGTGGGAAAATTAATTCACCGGAGACATGTGCTCATTATTTCAAGTTCGACCATGTAAGAATTAATAGAAAGTTGCAGGACAAGTCTCTGTCATTACCTGAAGGTCACGTAGCTTGTCGTTCAACTTATCCATCTGCGATTCATGAGACTTTGAGACAGCACGTTGATGATTACAAATAATAGCAACCTGGAAAGTAAATAACCAGCAGTTATAGATGCCAGTAAATCAAAGAGAGCAGTACATGCTCTAATAGGACCATCTTCATGAGTTCACCTTCTTGTTTGCTGTATCGTAAAAAACTTTTTTCTTTAATACATCTCCCTCTGCTGTTTCCAGGTTCAGCTGCAATTAGGTCAATGGAAAAGTTGATGATTACATACAAGAATCAATATAACAAGCTCGTGATGAATTAAAATTCACCTCTTGAACATACCGGATATTTTCAAAAAACATCAGTCATAAGATATACAGAACTTTAAGGGTTTTATATGCCTTGCAAGTACCAACTTACCTCATTATCTAATGTGATAGATGCATTGTAAGTACGGAATACTTTTGCAGTAAGGCCAGGCATCAGTTCCTTCAGATGAGCATTCAATTTACTGGTATCCAACTTGTCAAAGAGATCATCACTATCCTTTTTCCCTGAAAGTAATTCATGAACCTCAGACACACAGTAGGTGCTACTGTATAAAGCATAGGGGGTTCAAATGGTGTGCTCAATATCAATGAAGGCCACAGTGATAAGTTAAGCCCCCGACAAAAAAGAGAAGATATCATGACATTCAAACAGTACAGCTTGACTTGTAAGCTCCGCACTATCTCAGGTGAGCTCCATATCCACAAAAATTGACATGCTATAAATAGAAAACAGAGTTACTCACCTTCCTGGAACTTTTTAATTTCCTTATAAACAGCAGGTTCAACTTCAACAGTATTTTCATATCTGATCGAATCTTTACCAAGGAAGTTGAACTGATTCAAAAAGAAAAAAATAATGTTGAGGTTATTTACTGGTGAGAAAGCAAATTTATAAACTCTCAGCAACATTTGAACTTCCAAGTGTAGTACCTCCAGCGAGGAAGGGGGAATTGCTTTTACATTCTCTACTTTTAATGTGCAACAACCGACAGTATCAGCTTCATCGTCATCCTGCAGGCAATAAGATCAATCGTTTGTCAATAATTGTATCTTCTTGGTCAACTATTGAGAGAGAATGGATTTCATGTGAAATTTCTTCTTTTTGCCATTGGAAATTAGCTGCAGTGATCCTACTGCGGCATGCTGTGTTACAAGTAAGAAAAACTTATATGTTCTGCCGTTGTTCACAGCACTTGTTAAAACCTCGTTCAAAAAAATAAGTAGACTGAAATTGAGGAAAAATATGGGACACTGGGGCAACCTTGTTAGCTTACATCCTAAAAACCCTTCTATAAAACCAGGACATCACTAAAAGTTTGAAAGCTTAATTCAATTTACAAACACTAGAGGAATTGTTGCTATATCTTTTCTGTTTTTTAACATCACATCAGAAGGAACACCAAAACATGAGTGAAGCCAAGCAAAAACTTTCTGTGGTCAGCAGAAACTGCATAGGCTATTTAAAAAATAAAATTATACCTTCTCATTTCCAGCCCTCAGAGCAAGTTTATCAATGAGATAGGTAGCAACAGCTATTTGTCGTTTTGCGGGATCTCTACTATTGAAATCCTTAGTGTATGCGGCTCTGATATCTTCTATGTAGTCCTGCACTCACATAGCAAGTTTTTTCATCATAAGTGACAACCTTATACGAGTTTCTTCTAACAAACTACAGACATCAAAAGCTTATAAGCACATCTCCATCCAAACACCTTTAATTTCCTTGCTTTCTCATATTTCTCCTTGTCGCTTTGCCCCTTTAAGGAGCTACTAGCTGCAAGAAACACATATTTGAACTCCTTTGGGTTGATTGGATCATTCCAGAATGCCAGCCATGTAACCGTATTGTCATGCCTTACTTCTTTCCATCTGCATAGACATATAGAACTGATTTAATCTCAAAATAGTTCCAGAAGAGAAAATAAGTTGATCAGGAATAACAATAGATTAAATTTAAGAGGGTGAAAACGATGATGTAGAATAAACCTTTCCCCAGCGATGGGGCATTCAGGAATTTCGGCATTCTTTCCTATATTTATTGTAACATCACTTGGACGGATCCGCCTCTTCAGCTTTCCTGACTGATACCATGTAGAGCAATAAGTAACAGAAAATCGGAAAAGAAAGATCCATACACCGTGTAAGCACTCAATGCATATCAAACGATCACAACATGAGGTAATTCTTGAATCCCTATCACAGAAAAGAAGATTAATACATTAAAGCTACCTTTGGATGCTCGCCACGCCCTCGGAATAATCCAGGTGGTTCCACTCTGAAGTTTCCAACCTATATTGGGAAGAAAATTAGATACCACAGACTTTAAAGGTCCCCTTTGAATTGCAAACAAGTAGGGGGGCTATGATACACTCATCTAAATCACTACATGATCTGCAAACTATTTTATAAAATCAGAATACCAGGGTATGAATCTTAACAAGAAATAGCAGTCACAATCATCTAGTGCCATAAATTTGGAAGATTGCCATAGAAGGAAATATAATCAAAGCTTAAGATAACCTTCTCTTTTACTCCGTCAACAACAGCCCACATATACTTCTCCTCTTGTTTTAATTTCTCTTCCTTAATAGCTTTCTTTTCCTGTATCAACAGTCCCATAAAAGTTAAGCAACATGTACACAAGGAAATTTTTCCATATAGTATGAGTTTTCACCATATGTAAGCCACAGCAGATGTACTAAAAGATATTACGCTCCAATGTAATGAAATATAATGTCTTGACAATACATGCATCTCTTATATGTAAACCACAAACGATCAGGCACAACGAATTAGCCATGTAATTTCAAAATGAATTGTCAAAGTATTGTGACTTATTATTGACAGTCTGACACAAGATATCCCAACAACCATTGCAAAACAAGCTTGACATAGACATGTTGATAAAGGATGCCACAATATAAAACATGAAGGAAGATGGTTTTCTCAAGCTTAATAACAAATCTTCAGTATCAAGCTCAAAGCCTCAACTGCATGGTAAGCCTCAAGCATACTTATTAATAACAAGTACCTAATACTAGATAAGGATCATAAAAGAGAAGCAAGCATAATTACACCGACCCTAAAACTTGACAGAAATACAGGGGACATTAAATACTGTTCTATCAAAGAAAACTGGCAGTGTATGCTGCTGGTAGTTACGAAAGACAATTGGTCTGTATCAATCTGTAATGTCTGACCTTTTTGTCTTGTTAGTATGGATATATACTTACTTCTGTTGTCATTTGTTTCTTCTTCTCCTTTTCTTTCTGATACCAGTCATATATTGGTTTGAAATCACAAGCATCCAATTTCTGAATTACATGGTTCTTTCCAAGCAACTTACGCCAATCATTCCAGAAGTTGTCTCTAAATGTTTCTTTCTGCACATAATCTGTATCTATCATCACTGCATACATTGTTGCAACCTGCAAAAAGAATAGTTCAGGGCTAATTATAGTAATTTTCACAACAATAATATCAAGCAGAACATATGTTAAGGAGAAAAACCTCCTCTTGTTCAGGAGTCAAGTTGACTGGCTTGCCATTATAAAGCATCTTTACGCCATGAGGCTTGTACGGAGGTGGAAAAATGACGCCATTGTGATCTAATGTAGTCCATTTTTTCTGCCCATCATTAGAGTTAGGTCCCTCTCTCGTCGACTTAGAATAACTATACACATTAGTTTTGGTGCCTTTCTTAATCTTCTTCTGGATTGAGGATGAACTGACTTTTGATACAAATTTCTTTGTCGTAGACGAATTACTAACAGGTGTGGCTTTCTTCATTCTTAGGGAAAGCATCACATCATCATCATCTGCCTTTGGCTCTGTTTTGGCTAATACCTGCTTGCTCTTTATGGTAGAAGAATCTGCAATTTTTGGCTTTTTTACTGAAGACTGTTCAGAACAATTTGCCTTATCTAGAGGCCTCTTACTTGACGCCAAGGAGCTCTTTCCTTTATCTATTGTGCTTGAACCATTCTTCAAACTTGTTGAAGCCAATGGCTTCCTATCTTTAGAATCATAAGGCTTAGTGCCCGATGTTCCCACATTGGACTTATTGATCCTTGCTGATAGAGGTTTGTCATCTTCATCATCTGATTCTTCCTTTTTGACACTGTTTGGCTTAGCCTTGAGTCTTGAATTTATTGGTTTCTCGTCATCAGAATCATTGTCTTCAGCAGGATGCCCAATAGAAGCATTTTCCTCTTTAATAGAAGCAGATTTGTTCTGTTCCAGTAACTCTTTTGGGATTGGTACGGGAGATTTACCTGGTGTTGCCTTCATAGGTGGAGCCATCTTACCCTTTTGAACACTTGAGTTTACACCATTGGAAGTATGTCCATCACTCCTCTGACTTGATAATTTCTTAGAGTCAGTGTTCAAGTGATTTGGTTTAGATGCCGTGCCAGAACGTTTGAAAACTAAAGGCATATCCTCATCGTCGGATGGATTTGAGTTAGTAGAATTCTGAGCCATCAGCAATCTCTGTGCTCTGCTAGCATGTAGATCACCTAAGTTATAAGCACAATATCTTTTCAAAACCAGTACACATTGCTAACCATTACAAAATGAAAACTGCACAACAGAGGCTATAGACGAAAGAACAAAATTAGCAATATTAAAACCCAGAAAAAAAGGTGTCACTATTCTAGTTATATACAATTCTTGCGGAATATATGTTCTACATGTAAGCCACTTTTGAAATCCAAAATGAGGTTACAAGAGAAATCAGCCATTCTACTCCCCTTAAGCTTATCCAAAGCAACAAACAAGCCCTCAAGTTTCATTCAAGTTCAATGCACTGTACACGTAAAGATGAACCCGAAATTTCTAACTTCCCTTACTGTCTTACCAATTAAGCACACAAGCCCCAATCTCTCCCAAATACACAAAAAAGACTCCACCTTTTTGCTTCATTACCCAGAAAGCAATACAATTTGATCAAAATATATAAGGCCACAACAGATAAGTTCCTTCTATTCACCTAAAAACTCAGAAACAGCTCAACAACTTCAGCCAAAACCTAAAAACTTAGCCATGGAATACAGGAACAAAATCAAGCCCGTTATTCCTTCTCCAATATTTCATCGAATGCTGAATTCAATATTAAAATACAAAATGGTGCGCAGAGAGAGCAAAAGTGACGTACTTGTGCGGCAATGTATTGAATGCGATTGAAGCTTTCTGTGGGTGTTTAAATAAAATTAGGGCAAAGGGTCCGGTGGTGAGCCGCGTCCAAATTAATTTACGGGAAGAAGCGGCGGCGGCGGCACGGCGGACGGAGAGAGAGGGCTGAAGATGATCTGATTTTTTATTTTCTTTTTGCTGGTGAAGAAAAGAAGGAAGGGGAAGTTTGAAGGCTTGGGGGACTTAAAAACAGCTTTTACAGAAACGGATCAGGAAAACATGACAACTGAAAAACTGGCCCATACTTGTTTCTTCTTTGCAGTTTTGGCCTCGTGCCACGTTTTTAGAGTCTTACGGGCTTTATGAAACGCAGCGTTTTGGGTATGGAGGGGAAGGCATTTTGTTTTTGGTCAATGAAACTTCTCATTCAAATAAGCCAACCAGAGTAGGAAAAGTAGCTACAAGGCCCATACTACTGGCCATAAAAGAAAACAAGAAACCAACAACACAAACTGACAGCAGTGTCAATATTGAATTTCAGTGAGGCCGTGTGTGATGACGGAAAAAGTCACCAGTTTTTATTTGCAATCAGAATTTGTCAAATTGTACGAAGTTTTTTTTGGCAAACAATCGGTCAGAAATTAAGAAATTTTGTAGAAAAATAAATAAAAATTTAAAGACTCAAAATTTCACTTTTGTAAGTATTATTTTCAAATTTTATTATTTATCACTACATCATCATATCTCAATAATATCATTTTAAAAAGTCATGTGACTATCCAAATATAGGAAATCTAAACACTAAAATCGTAATTCTCATCATTTAAGATTCACTACGAAAATTAAAACTCCTCTATCCAAACACAGCCTAAGGGTGTTTTGGAACTCTAGAAATTTTCAATAAAGTTCCGCTTCGTGTTTTCATAGAACGCAGATAAGAAAAAGATACCTCTGACCTGCTTTCAGAAATCGTGGTATCCAGCCGCAATATTTAATAAAACGTCGTTATTAGATTTTACCAAATAGGTTGAAAGTCCAATGGGGGGGGAGCAGAAATAATTCCAAAACCACATGCCAATTGAAAATGCTAGATTAGACCTAGTGCACACATAGCATACATTAAGCTGCCTACCAACCTAGCATATAGTTTTGATTCCATTTTAGCTTTCTATGCTTCAGTCTTAGGAAATTTATTTTTGGTTAATTTATCACCTTTGGACATTGGAACTTCTCTTGTAGCACAAGTTTTCATCCCAAAACGTTTCAATATTTTTGTGATGTAACTTGCTTGAGACGGACCTAATAAACATCGTTTTCTGTCTCTTTTTATCTCAATACCTATGACAAATAATGCATCCCCCAAATCTTTCATGTCAAATTGCTTTGAGAGAAATATTTTAGTGTATTTAAGCAATGTCATGCTACTGCTTGAAAAATGGAACAATTTTTCCCTGTCTTAAGATAAACACATCCGTCAACAATGTTCTTAGTAAATCCAAATTTAAAGATAACTTAATCAAATTTTCTATACCACAGTCTAGAGGCTTGTTTTAACCTATAGATTGATTTCTTAAGCTTATAGATCATGTTCTCCTTTCCCTTAGCTATAAAACCCTCAGGTTGTTTCATAAAGATGATCTCTTCAGGCTCGCCATTAAGGAAAGTTGTTTTGACATCTATTTGATGTAGCTCCATGTCAAAATGAGCTACTAATGCCATGATGATTCTAAAAGAATATTCAGTACACACATGAGAAAATATTTTTGTAAAATTAATCTCTTCCTTTTGTGTAAAACCCTTAGCTACTAACCTAGCTTTCAACATTTCTATTTTCCCTTGAGCATCTCTTTTAGTCTTAAAAATCCAGTTACAACAAATTATTTTCTGATTGTGTTAGCCTTAACTAAATTTCATACCTCATTTTTCTTCATGGACTCAATTTCTACATTCATGGCTTCCTGCCATTTTATTGAGTCCTCACTTTCAGTTGCTTCAGTAAAAGTGTTTGGATCAGTGTCATCAACTAGTGATTCTTCAATTTCTGCTGAAAATACCATAAAATCGCTTTGACCACCAAAGGTGGGAACTCGTTCCCTCTGTGATCTTCTAGGTTCAGGATTTGGTTTAGGTTGTGGCTGTGTAGTTTCAATGTCTAAAGGACCTGAAGTTTCTGTAGTTTCAATTTTTTTTTGTATTTTCATAATTTTCTGTATACTGTAATTTTCCTTGTGAAATTTGATTTAATGGCTCATTATTTGTTTCTTCCCTCAAACAATTAATTTTAGACACATTTTGATTTGTTGGAGGTGTGTCTGAATTTATTGGTGACATAAATAAATTTTGTAGGTTATGTGAATTTTCAATGTCTTCTGCAATTTCTTCAAATTCAGTAAATTATCCACAAAATCTGTGTTGCAAGAAGCTTATCCTAGAAACTTAACTCGATGAGTTTCAAAAATTCGAGGAGAATATTTTCCAGAGTAAAACTTAAACCCCTTTGATTTTTCACAGTAACCTATGAAGTTGCAACTAACTGATTTATTATCAAGTTTGCCCAAGTCTGGGTTGTAAAGTTTAGCTTTAGGTTTGCAATCTCAGACATGCATAATGGTGCAGGCTTGGCTATTTTTTGTGCCACAAGGAGTCTTTTCCACTGATTTACTTGGGGTTCTGTTGCAAATACAATTAGCTGGTTTTAAAGCTCCACCCTAAAGAAATCTAGGTAAGCCAGAGTTACACATCATGCTCCTAACCATACCTAAAAGAGTTCTAATCTTTCTCTCTGCCACTCCATTTTGTTGGGGTGTGTAGGGAGTTGTATAATGGGCTTTAATGCCTTGTTCTTGGAGAAGCAAGGCAAATGGTCATTTCTGTTGACCATTTTCAGTATACTTTCCATAGAATTCTTCTCCTCTAGAAGATCTCATAGTTTTGATCTTCCTTTCAAGCTGAAGCTCAACTTCAATTTTGAAGATTTTAAAAGCTTCTAAAGCCTGTGATTTTTCTGATAACAGCTCCATGTGACGGAACCTAGAAAAATCATCTATAAAAGTAATGAAGTAGATGTTTTTACAGATAGTTTGTGTTATAAAGGGTCCACAAATATCAATATGATTTAACTCTAATAGACTACTGGCCCTATATGCACATTTCTTTGATAAGTTAGTCATTTTTCCTTTACAACATTCCACACATTCATTCAAATAAGAGAAATCTAATTCTAGTAGCATTTTTGCTTGAATGAGAGACTTTAATCTTTCTTTTGAAATGTGGTCAAGTCTTCTGTGCCACAGGTTTGCAGGTTTTTCATTGAACAATGTTCTTTTAACACCAACAGTGGTGTTAGAAGTTGAAACATTTGAATTATCTGGTGTATTCTCAATACTAAAGACAGAAGATTGAGAATTAGAGTTACATTCACTACCAGAAAAATGCACTTAGGCGACGAAACAATTTCGTCATCTAAGAGGCCTTTTTCGTAGCCTAAGTACTTAGATGACAAAAGTTTCGTCGTCTAAGTGCCGTAATGCAAGTATTTAGGTGACGAAATAGAAACGTTTCGTCGTTTAGGTAACATTTTAGGCGACAAAATACAATTCGTTGTCTAATGTCATAGACGAGGAACCTTTACTAAAAATGAGACAAAATTTTTTGTTGCTTAACTTATCTTGGACAACGATAAAAGTTTTGTCACCTAAGTGTTACAACTTAGATGACGAAAATGTTTCATCGTCGAAGTTGTGACACTAAGATGACAAACGAGATGCATTCGTCGTCTAAGGGTTGTACCTGGATGATGAATATAGTAGCTACTTTGTCGTCTTAGAGTATTAACCTAGAAGACAAAATCTTCAAGTTTCGACGTCTAAGTGATATTGTTATTTTATTAATAATTATTTCTGAAATATAAATTGAATGAAAAATTAAATAGTAAATTAAGAAAAATACTCATTGAATATATATTAAATATAAAATGGACACTACTTCAGTACTTTAACATAATTTACAATAAAACACATGTTATAAAAGTGACTTGATATTGCAGGTTATCAATTAAACGGTAAACATATGTTTTAAGTTAAGGTTTTATGCAAAACCTAAATAAGTAATTGTAAGATTATATTTTGTTAATTAACCAAAGTTACAAATTTAAGGTTGAGAATGAACATAACTACGAAATTTACATCATAAAAGACTTATTTGCATTCTTATTGTTCAACAGACGCTTAAAACTTAAGTCTAACAACCATATTTAGTAATCATGTAAATCTATCGTATAAGTAACTCTAACAACCATGAACTTTGCAGGGCCAACTTGGATTCATGTTTGGCAAGAAACTGCCCCGATGTTCTAGCTTAATTTGCACCCTATAACTTCTATTGATACCTCTCTCTCTCTCTCTCTCTCTCTCTCTCTCTCTCTCTCTCTCTCTCTCTCTCTCTCTCTCAATTCTTCGTTCTTTCATATGTTGCACATTCCCTCAATTATGGGTTTTGACCCATTCTGGGTTTAGGTATCGAATTGGGTTGTCAGAGAGAGAAGAACCAACTCAGCCGAGTGAGTTAATTGTTCACAATTTTGCTGATATCTCACTTGAGCTCAAGTCTCAAATCCATTCCAAACGCGCCAAGAAGACCTTCTCTAACCGAACGACGTTGTCTCTTTCAACAAACCCGGACCCATTCGCCGATCATCTAGGTAAATTAAACTGTATGTATCTTGCTGTTGAGATTTGATAAAGATGCAATCTATTATGTTGTTAATAGTGTAAGCTACTGTAATAGTTGATTTTAAGAATCTAGATTGATGAACATGATAGAAGATGTTAAAAAAGACAAAACCATAATTGGGTTGGTGGATCAAACTTTGTAGAGACAACCCAGTCAATTATGCTCAGTAAATCTATGATAATCTTGTTGTTATGGAAGCTCATGTAAGAACTAAGAATTGACAGGGAGCCATTCTGAAATTAAAGCAATAAAGCATTTGTCTTTAATCTGTAACAGGTATTCATCAAGTTGAAGTATTAATCTTTGAGCTCAATTCATCTGCTTCAACTAAACATGTTCCACTCTGAGATTACACATTTAGGACAGTTTGAGCCTTTAAGGCCCCTTACAGTTTTACCCATAAACCATGTGGTGTTTTGAAGTTAACTTTTTTATTCAAAGAGGTTCGGTTGATTATAATTCTGAATTTTTTACTTCCTAAATTTATACCAATATGTTTAGCCACTACATTATTATAGAGTTAGATGGAAGATTCAAATTTGGGATCGATGGTACACCTTGTTATTTCTGTTTAGCAATGATTCATCATTTCCGTGATGTAAGAGATGAACTTGCGCGAATTTTCTGGAAATCGATAAAATAAAGAGATTTTAGGTCTTTCAATACTCGTCTATTTTAATACAGCTAATTCTTGATATGCACTTCACTTTGGAAATCGCACATTTTGCTGGCTACCCATCGCGACATGTGCACCAAATTGCATCAGCCATTACTGCTCGTGCTATTAGAGCATTTTCTGCTAAAGGCCGGGGTAAAACCACACATGTAAGTTCCACTCTTTTCATTGGTTTCATTGTCCTTCTGAACTCTTCTTTGAACCTTAAAATAAACTTTTATGTTTCCTCAGTGCGCTTCCAGAGGACGAGTGGTTTGTTGAAACTGCAAAATCATCAATAAATGAGCTACTTTTAGGAATAGAAGGATCAATGACTTCCAAAGTTGATCAAGACCACATCAATCAGAACGGCCATATCGTCATGGATGACGACTACATCCATCTAAAATGTTAAGACAGAAAGTCAGATTTGTACAGAATCTCATCACTCTGTAGGGATGTCTTATGATCCGCTCCTAGAAGTAGCTAAGAGCATAACACTCGGTTTGAGACTTTATGTGCTTCATTTTTATGTGGTTTTGCATATGTAAAGAGCATCTTTGAGCTCAGGCTTCTTGCTTAGTGCTTACTTCATGTATATATTTTCAAGTGTAATCTCGATGATGATAATTATGGTGTTTAATTAGTAAGGTTCTCTAAACTCTGGCAGACAAACATTAAGCTGTTGAAATGCCAAGTTACCCCTTCTATGGTATTGCAAATTCAATCGTTTCAAGCATCCTGGAAATTTTAATAGAAGCTTTACGTTAAGATAATTTTTAATACATATGTGGATTTTGTCATGAGCCACGGCCAACAATAATCGAAGGTACTCCAAAGAGACAACTCAAGTAACAGACTGAAGCTTTATTGGTATTCAATTATCAATATGCTTGGTACTAGCTTCGTACTATCAAATAGAAAATGAATTAAGAGAGTGATTGCACTGGTTTAGGTGTTGCCATAGACCTCCAAAACCTGTACCAAGCATATGAGAAGTTGAGCCACCACCTAGAAAAGCATCATGATCACCAAGAGCAACAAAATACAATAACTAGAAAAATAACACATCAAATGTTGGCTCACATAGGATATTGTTATCAAACAAGATGGCTCATATGTGATACAAAAGACTGAAAAAGAAGAACATCAAAATTGATTAAAAAGACAAATGTTCAGATTTCCTATTAATAACAACATTATTCATATATTTCAGTGAACTTGTGATTCAAGAGCATTGGCGAAGATATAAGAACAAGCACTTAACCTCAACGTCCAATAACATCAACTTTTTTTATCTCTTCTTCTTGCGAGTCATGCATGGAGGGGTTCTAGCATTTGAAGTCTCCGCTGATGATTGACTCTTCAATTTCAAAGATCTTCTTACTAGTTTAACTAGTGCTCTCTTGGGCCAACCAGAATTCAGCTCTTACCTTGTTCCACAAATCATTCCAGTTCAAGTTGAATTTGTTCCGTATAAGGTAAAGAGCAATGTTCATGCGCTACATTTGGGAGTCGAAATTCTTCCACCAGGGAGTTTGATAAATCTCATGTGGTTGATTAGGTAGACGCTACAGTCAAAACCATTTGGTTGTATGGGACAGTTATCAAGAGTTACCACTTCAAAGCTCAAAAAGGGACAATGAATATTTTTCTCCCGAAAAAAAATATCTAGGGTTGCCACCTGAAGATGAAAAAGATAATTGTCATTACCACAAAGAACAAGTCTTCAATAATATGCCAAATAAATACAAGGCAGTAAGAATAAAAGATGAAAAATGACATACCACACATTTTACTAGAGAACGGTTCCTTGTATTCCCTTTGAGACTATCCCATATCTGAACCTTTTGTTCTTCAATGTTGATCACCGTTAAAAACCAATGATCTTGATTTCCAGTTATAGGGATAAAAATATGAACAGTTCGATGGTGATGCTGTTAAGAGAGGATTTTTTTTTAAAAGATTGTGCAAGAGTTAAGATATACATACCCTATGATAACCCTCAAAGTGTGACTCATATTCTCTAAGTGAAGTCCATCTCTCTGTTCAATTAACAAAAGATGGTTTATCAAAATCCGGCCTCCTCTGATTCAATTCCATAGCTTGTCCCTATAGTCAATGAAGTACGCATCAATCTCTACTAGTTAAGCTAGAAGAGGCTTCTACTGATATTTTTCCCAAAATTGAACGTAAAACATTCAATAACCCTTTAATCACTCATGTTAATACATAAGTTGACAAAAATTAGTTTCAATAAAGTCAAAAAAGAGCAAACCGCAAACCATGTTTCAAGATACAAAACTGACATATCAGATTTGCGTTCGAGAGTAAGATATTCGACAGACCTAATACAACAACAATGGAAATTTCACGTTAATATTAAATAAAAAGCGATAAGGTAAAGATACTATAATGATTTAACAATGAGTCATGACTTACACGATCCCACAACCATTTTGTGGGAGCAAGACAAATGAAGTTGCCACGAGTGACACCGACATTTTGACTTGGAGTCCTCAAAATTATTTCACTGTAAGGGAAAAAAGATTATAGTGTTTCTCTGGAAGATATAATTTGTATAAACCATATGAATAATCAAAAGTAGTGAGCCTTCACCCAAACAACATGTTCTAAGAACTAATACAGTAAATTAATAACTCATTACATTTTTTTTCTTAGCATATCACCAATCCAGTACATTGATCACCACAATCAGTAAAAGGACCCAACCCCGATTTAGCTTCCTAAATCGGAATCAAACCCCTTCGAAAACACGAACCAACAAAAACTTTTCGAAATTTGGGCAGAGTTTCGCTACTAACGTAGAATTACCATTACCTGCACGCGGAAAATACACTTCATCCTATGCCACAAAAAGCAAACCGTGGGCACCAATCCCATCCGGATTTCTCAATATATCAACAGTAAAGTAAAACAATACATATAATAGTACTTTACTGAAATCCGGAGTAAATCGTATAACGTATTCAACAGGAAACTCAGAGCGACCTCTAATACATAATCATATACGTATACTACAGTAGGTAGAACAATAAACCTACTGGATGAAACAAGATTGCTCGAGCACTATGCCTCCTACCACGACGTGCGACACCAGAGCCTGAACTACAAACTGGGCACGGAAACCGAAAAGCCCAGGGGAAAGGCAAATAAAACGTTAAACGTTAGAGTGAGTGGACGAAAATAACATATGCCTTTCACCAGTTTATAAACATACTCAATATAAAACAATGCGAGTTCGGAAAACACAACAACACATATATATATGGAGATTGTCCGGCGAATCTCTCAAGCCCGACGTCAGGTGAATCGCTCAAACCTGACGGTGAAAGGCCAGGGAAATCTCTCAACCCCGGCGGCACTCAGGGGAATCTCTCAATCCTGCTTCAGAGGAATCTCTCAACTCTGGGCCAGAGGAATATCTCAACTCTGGTAGCATCGATGCAATAAATGCCAATCACCAATAACACATAATAACATACCTCCAAAAATAACATATATCACAATCATCGTATAATTTAAATACGGAAATCAATAAATCCACGAACTCGCAAAATCAACAGTGAAAATAGAAACTTGTCCACTCACAGTCTGGCGTAATGCAGTTCGCGTTAACCCGTGATCCGGCGGAATGCCCCTCGCCAAACAAACAAACACGAACCCCTGAATATTCACAAAGTCCATTATTCAAAGTCATAACTCGACAGTACAATTCAAATCACGAGAAACCACCGTTCTCGGAAACACATAATCCAAAGTCGACGAATCGTCGAAGATCCGTATATGTACACCTCAATACCTCGCTATACATTCGGATGCTCAAATCGAGAAACGAACCTCCCCACTGCGATCGGGGCGCGATTTCGAGTCAAATGACATGCGACTTGTCGAAAATCCAAAAAGTCAAACCTGTTGACCGTTGACCGCCGTCCACGGCGGCGCCGCTGCCGGACGGAGAATTTCAAGGCGGGGCTGCACCTATTCCACTCAAAATCATGCACTGAGCAACTTTGTCAACTGCACCGAAGTCCAATTCTCACTCTAACACATCCAATTTCATGTAAAACCGAATTGAAACACAAATTTCAAACCCAAAATTCTCCATCTACAAATCGAATTAGAACACCATGTTTATATGGTTAGAATCACATTGAAGAGGGCTACAAAACCCAGTACCTCTTGAAGTTCAATTCGGCCGAAATCGGAGTTCACCATTAAACCCAAAAATCCCAAACTTTGGTCCATGAATTCTCTCTCCACCGTGAGCTCCACGACGTGAGGAGGATGGCACGGGGTCGAGGGCAACTCAGCGAGTCGGACGGGATAAGTCTCACACCCTATGGTGGCCGGAAAAACACCGTCGCCGGCGAGGCCGTGAACGCCATCGTCAAGCTCCATTTCAGCTCGGTCAAACTAGTCAACCAAGGTCAACCACATAATTCCAGTTTTTGACTTTCCTTTTTAGGCAGGTTACTATTTAAAGCTTTCTTAAAACAGAAACTCCATGTTTATCCATTCGACGAACTTCAAACGCGCGTAACTTTCTCGTCGTATATCCGATTCCGATAATTCACACGGCCACAAACTCGTTTCGACATATTCTTCCAATATCACCCAAAGTCAAACACCTCGACCAAACGGATAAAAAGTCAATCATTTGAACCAACACACATTTAAATCGACTAATCAAACAACAAACGGAAATATTCGCAACCAATTCTTCGTAACTCAAAATAATGCTCCGGAAGTTCCCACAAACTCGAAATTAAATTCTAAACAACTTCCGTGAAGAAACCGAAACCAAATTCTCGTCCGGTAATTTAGTCGCGAACAAACCTGCCATTAAAATCCATTTCCGTCGAAACTTCAAATATTCATAACTAATTCCTCGGTCGTCCAACTAACGATCCGGAACCGTCCACGAACTCGTAATCACATGTAGAACGACTCTTGAGAAGAAACCCAGCTCCAATTATCGGCCAATAATTAAGTCGTTAACAAGCTTGGCGATTCCAATAACTGTCGAAAGCCCGCGATTACACTGTAACTCACGAATTAAGCTGATTATACTTCTGATTCTGGTCCGGGTCGTCACAATCAGATTTGTTCAAAACATTGAAATCAACATTGCTCGAGCATACAGTAATAGAATCTATAAATAAAAATAAGCTATATAGAGATAATATACCTAAATTCCATCTTCAGGCATAAAGCTAGCAGCAAAAACGTAACTTAACAAACAATGGTCTTCGTCTGGAAGTGGCACTTTTGGAGAAAAATGACCAATTTGTGACATAAACCTGTCAATGGCAGTAATTTTTTTTTCTTCACTGGAAGGATTAGATTAGGAGTAGTCTTAGGCTGAAATATTACTTCTGATGTGTTTGACAATGTAGTATTTGATGATAAATCAACAATCCCTATTCTTATTGACATTTTCATCACTCATTTTGGATATCGAATCCTACAAATAAGATATAATTCAAATCAGCAAAAAACATATTCAGTAAGGATTTTTATTAATGCAACATGCTACGAGTATATAATCATTAACTGGATTCAAAGATACATCACACAATGGAGCAATCTTTGAGGGTTATTGATTCCTTGTTGGAGCCACTTTTGGAAGTGATGAATCGGGTTTAGCCCCATCCATTGATATTTTTGTACACATCACATTAGTTACCTTGTTAGCATCAATCCTAATCCCTTTATCGCATGCGTCTTCTGTTTTGTGTATTGGTTCCTAAAAAGAAAATATCATATCAAAATTTTTCCCAATTTGGTTACTAAAGCTTAGCAATGTAGTCAATTTAAATGAGACCAAAATGTGATGTGAAACTTCTAAATGATTTGAAACTCAAGTCAAATCATAATTTATCTTTATCTTTATCTTCCTAGAAATTAACAAGAAATATTCTGAGATGATGCACTGCTTTGAGAAGAAAAAACCAAGAAGTGAAATGTAGCTCATGAGGATACTCAGATGTGGCGACCTCTGACGTAGTCTGCTTCATAAAATCAGATATACCTTTTTTTATGTCGTTTAATGTACCCTCGATCCCTACAATAGCTTTATTAAATTCCTTTCTCAAAATCTGCAGTTTGGAGTTTAACTCCACTAGTTTCCTTACTACATCATCGCCCACTTTTCCCTTTCCCTTTTGCTTTTTGTTGTTAGATGTTACTGACATGAAACCATATGCTTTTAGCAATTGAATTGATTGAGCTTTAAAACTACCATTATTGTTCAACCATCTGATTAGCTTACACTCCGCTTTCTTCCCCCAAACAGTGATTAGGGTTGCAAACTTGTCCACTAGCTTGACTCCCTTACAAACAACGTCATAGTAAAAGAGGAGGAGAAATATAAGACATCCTCCATGGTGATCATGTTGATTCTTTACAAATGGATGGCGTGCTTCAATAAGTGTAGTCAGAGAAAGTTCAGCCCAGTTAACTGACATGATGCATTTCTTGTTTACAACATAAGAGGGATACTTGAAACTGACAGAAAGGATTTTTTTGTGGGGCACAAAATCAGACCTATACAAAGCAACATGAATGCCGCTAAAACATTGTTGTCCGCAACATCATTATCCTTCATCCAATTTTCCAAATCAAGCAACCATATCTTGCCATTTTTTCCCACCGAATTGCTTTTTAAGCTCATCAATATGCTTCTCATTTTCAAAGTTTAATGCTGCCCTGTGACCTCCATTCTTAATACTCATCACTCTTTCAAAATCATCAACACCTATTTCAAGTATCTGACCATAAACTTTCAAGATTGCGCGATCATCCTTGATAGTTTTGAAATTGTCTATCAACAACCTACACAACGAACCAAACCCAATTTCATCAATGACCGTGTGCCTCTCCTCAGATAATTTCCCTACAATCTTCATAAAGCGACTTGTACTTAACCGAGACTTTATTGTATAATGCGGGGCATACTATCTTCATCACCCACTACAGTTTCTCTAAATGGTTCATTCTCATCGTCTTCTAGTGCAGCCCATACTTAGGACATTTAGGTTTGAAACTGAAAACATTAAAAAAAAAATTAATTTTATATAAGTAATAACAAAATCAAAAGACTATACAAGGTTTAAAAAAAACAGAGTTCAATGATTAAATTGGAATTGCATAGCCATACACTTACTCGACATTGAATTTAGCAGACTTCACTACTTTGGCTTTGGAATTCCTGCATATTTAAAGATAATGTCATTGAAGATAATAAATATATAGGTAGGCCTAAGAACTGTAGTAAATGAGTTAGCTATTCCTGACACAGTTTGTTCAGGAATGAAGATAGCTCAAAATAGTTGGCTAGGTTAAATTCATGGCATGTGACTCGAAGCTGCTCATGCAATGAGATCATTGAAGAAACTTTTACTTAACGTTCTTAGTCTTCCTTAAGGTTTTTGAAGTACTTAAAGTGAACGAAAAAGTGGATAACATAAGCATATAGACGTTCATAAATCATAGTGCTACTAGCAAAAATATTGCATAGCATTTATAATCTTAAACTTTCAAATATTGCATTGGTTTTCATTCTGAGGTTCTTAATTCAATTAGAAATATAGTAAATTGTAAAACAAATAAGGCTAGAGAACAGGAAGTAATGTACTGACAGGAAATTGAAAAGGCTTCCACTTATGGGATTCAACTCTTCCTTCTCCTCAAATTTGATTATCCTACATGATTCCTTGTCCTCAAGTGGATTGAGTTTCTTTTTCAGTTGCACGGTTCTAAACAATAAAAAGACACGAATTATTAAAAGATACGTACATTGTTCACTTAATGTAAAAGGTTATTGGAGAACATAGAGAGTACATATGCACCTGAACAATAATATTTTCTCGTCTGCTATCTTTGAAATTTTCACTTATTGTAAGAAGTTCTGGGATAAAGTAGAGTGTATGCACCTTAACCTATCAATGTGCGTTATATGTTAAACACTAAAAGTATGAAGTCAATATTACTAAAAGAAAGAAACAATTGAAAATGACCAGTCATCTAGTTGAAGCTATTGTAACCCAGGTTGATGCTTACTTGATTAAACAATGACTCAGCACCTGTCTATGGAATTTGGACTACTAAAAAATGTTTATAGATTAGGAACTGGTTGGTCTTCGTCTGATCGAGATATAGACTTGGAAGATTTTAAAGCCAGTATCCGAGCAACAGTAGTTAGATGACCATAATCCATAGTAGAAGCCAAATACAAACACATGGAACTTTTGAGAGATAAAGTGCAAGCCAAGCTCAAAGCAGATTTAGAAGACAGATGCATAATCCTAATTCGGCTTTGAATTCAAATCCGGATTAGATGTTGAGGGTGTGTACGCAATGAGATTTGAACTCACATATGTATGTTTAATTATTAATGTTAGTCAGTTATGTTCCTTCTATGTCAATATGAATGATGTGCATTATGGTGGACGATGATCAACCAATGTGGTCATGTTTATAAGTTCTGTAGTTATTTGGTTTTGATGGATGTGTTGGTTCAATTTAGCAATTGGGTGGTCACCCTCAGTTAGAATAAAAAAACTAACTTTATAATGAATAAGGGTGGTCTAGATTTTCAATGTTGTCACATAAGAACCAATTTTTATCTACAGTTCTACAAAATAATAATAGATAGCAAATGCAGCTACAATTTATTTGTATACCTCTCAATAAGATTATGATTGCGGTGCAGTTAACTTTACATCGACGCTCATGCACAACTTCTCTTTCTAAAGAGTGACTAATACTACAAAACAGCTACTCCCTCATACAAAAAAACGAACAGATGATCAGATATCAGTTCAAAATATAGTGTACCAAGAGTGAATGTTGAAGCTCTTTTCAGGGTAGTAGCTGTCAATATGAATTCATACACGAAAAGACTTAATGACTTCTCTAATATATAATATCTGGTAACACACATGGTATATGGGTTGTCATTGCTTAAACTACTTTGGATACAATGTTTTCATTCAATTGGTAACTTGCAGACCACCATAATAAGAAGCTCACATTTATCTGTAACAAAAGAAGTTAAAGAAAATGTCTTTCGATAAATTATGGTTCTTCATAATTTCTCTTGTCATCAATTTTATCGATCGTTACCTACGTGGGAATGACAAAAGCTCTTAAAAGTTAATCAAGAACAAAATCATTAGGAGATGCATGATACAGATGTATACACAAAACCAAAAAACTCAAGGAAGCACAACATCTATAGTATAAAGGAACAAAACTCTTTCATGTTTTACAAGGAGAATCAAAATACGTAAATCAGACAATAGAATGCTGAAAAGTATAACATTCATCTTCACCCAACTGGTCATCCTCACTAACCAACATATACACACAAAAACTAGTACAATCATATGGTTAGTTCACTTTTAGCTAATTTATAATCAATGTCATTTTCTATTACATTCCCATCTAGACTTCTAAAGTAAAATAATTTCAACATAATGGCCAAAATGGCGACCACACAGACAGAAACATGATTACAACGCTAGATAATAATCAAATTGGCAACAATATAAGCCTCAAGGTAAGTAAGCAGGTTTTGTCCAAGCACACATTACAAAAGAACCATAGATGTATTCTATTTCTAGGTAAAAATAGAAAGTTTATCTCTCCCAATTAAGTATACAACTGTCTGATATTAAAAACAAATGATAATAAACTACAATGCAATGCTTTCATCTATAATCACAAGTAGTTCACATTGGAGAACAGTTGAGGGACAATGAAACAAGAAGTCTCTGTTATCTATATACTACTATATTTATATGTATAGTGCGGATAAAAACTGGGAATACTTTAGATAAGGACTAATAAAGGCATATATAAATACAACAATAACATAAATAGGGGAAGTAATGTCATCTACTAATAGTAAAAGAAATAAATTCCTATTCCAATAAACCACTTATCACAAAACTTATACTATCTGTTCGAATAAATTCTACATTTAGATCAAAAAAGATCACAGAACAAAGCACATCTAGAGAAGCAGATGCAGTGAAGCAGCAATAGAATCACAACAGTACATATAATCAATCCAAAGATTCATTGTCTGCAACCATGAAATCAACATAACCATTTAAAGCATTTGCGCCCAAGAAGCTTCTCATAAACCTGAACCAAATACTCATCACATTCAAAACCTGAACCAAATACTCATCATAAACCTGTAATAAAAGCTTTGATAACTAACTTGAATTGATAAATTAATCATCCTTGAATAGAGAATGTTTCAGATGGAGTTGCAAAACAAAGAGCCACAACTAAGAGGGCTCTAGTTATAAATAGAGAAACAATGGAGTTCCAACTCCAACTCTCTTCCCAGAATAGAATACAAGAACATAAAAGTATTGTAATTTGAATCAAACTTGGTAGGGTTAGGCACTCAGGCTAACTACTAATGAATACGCTATACAAAATGAAAGGAAGGTCCATCCTAATGGCTCTTTGTGCTGCATTATGATTATGTTTATTCAATCTTATGTGCCCAACTTTGATTATTTTTCATAGCTGATGCTATAAAGCCAAACATATGACTATGAACAACCAAAATTAATACTTTCAATAGTCATACGCTTGAACAACCAAAATTAATCAAATTAGATTCAAATCCAATCAAATTTGGGGTTCAGATCTTTTACGCACAGTGCTTCACCCTTGAAATCAAAGTTCCTACTTCGTTACTTCCTCCGAAGACTTCAATTGCTCATCTGAAGTATTCAAAATTGAACAAAAACTCGATTCTTAGTATTAAAATTGAAATCAAACTTGAAGTCAAAATCAAAATTGATTGGGAACTTTTACGAAGAATTCAAATTAAGTCCATAATGATTGTTGCTGCTATTCCCGTAGTAGTATTTCCCAATCCCAAAACCAAATAAAGGTGGACACTTAATTCCGGAGCTCCAATACGTCTTCCATTGCTTGAACAATCTTTTTATTTTTTTGCAGAAATCTGATGGGGTTCACAAACTTTGAGTGAAAGTAATCAGTACCCATAGTTATAGTTGTTAAGAGGAATTCAAAAATTGAATGGGATAGCATTCAGAAAAGAAAAAAAAAAAGGAACGTGAGTGTTTGGAGAAGAAGAATGCCCGGGAGCAGTTATTTTTGGCAGAGTAGTTTGTTTGGTTTTAAAATGGCAGTCATCCTTTAAAAAAAAAAGGTTGTAATTCTCTATGTAACGAGCCAAACCAAATTATGAAGTTAATCATTGTTTGTCACGTTAATTTTCGAGCTAATCATCACGTCACACGTTTATCGAGATTAGTCGTGGTTTTAAAATTGACTTTTTATAAGTTATGATTTTGGACTCGTTTTCTTCATAGAATATGTAGAGAAATTTATTGTGAGCTCGATCGTATTTTTATTTTATTTTTTGGAGACCCGAGAAATTAGTTACAAATTTTTAAAATTTGGGAATTATAAATTTATTCTAAAAATCAATATTCGATCAGAAAATCTTCGACCGTTAGATCAAGCAGTAAATCATTCTGGGTCATTGATTCATTTCTAACCTAGGGTATAAATTTGGAATTTCTACCCGGTTGTGTAGAACCCATGTCGTTCGACCCGAATCAGGATACGACGACGTGATTCGACCCGAATCCTTGACCTGGTCGGATTGTTGCCTTTTCGGCCACCTCAGAATGACGCTCCGGTCGTAAAATGATCCTCTCGTCATCCTCCACCCTCCTTTGCCCTCAAAACTGCTGTTCCTCGTCGCATAGAAGCGAATCGAGGCCGAGAATTTTTGTGATTTTCTCGGTTCGGCTCTGTCGCCGTCAACACCGTTTCGAGCGATTTTAGGCAGCGACACCATGGGGGTTTTGACCCTTGAACTCCCAGGAGTCGAACACGATGGGTCTCGAGCCACCTCATGGTCTTTCGACGCTGATTGGCTGATGTAGTTTTTTCGGCAATTTTCGCCGACTTTCGAGGTAAAATCTGACCACCTCCGATCATTTTCTTAGTTTGGTGTAGTTAGATAATATGTTGTACTCATTGAGATCTTCAAAATGAGGGGTCGATTACAGGGATCAGAGCCAGTTGATTCCGACAGCACGTGGCCGCCGTCGTGTGCAGCGGATCTCCGACGACCCGAAAAACAAGAATTTTGACAGGAAGTTCCTAAGCATATTTCTTATTGGTTTACGCGTAGTGTAGTGCGTTACGATCATTTTTATAATATTACGACTAATTTCAGGTTTCGAGCTGACTCGACACTTTTACCGTCGTGCAACGTGTGTCGAGTCGAGACTCACACCACTACGAAGCTTGGGAGTCAAGGCTCGATGAGTATATTCTGGAACTAACGACGTGGTGTATTGGTACCGAATTTTTTTTTTATCAAAAAGCGTGATGTTTGTGGTTAAGGTATGAGTTGCCTCGGGTTTCGTAATTTTGTTGAATTACGTGATTAGAATAATTTATTAATTAATTTAGACCTCGTGTTTGGCCTAGTAGCGTTGGGTACAACTTACGAATTCGTGGGTCAATGGAGTAGCTAATTACTGGCGATCCAGGTGAGTTGACATTTTTATTTCACTGTCAAATAACGAGTCTAGGTTTTATGTTTATGAAGTTTTATTTCTGCTAATGCATATGATTTAAGTTACGATTATTTTCGATAATCTTTTTCGCATATGTGACTTAAAGTACGTTTACAATTATGCATATGTTTTCCATTTCATATGTATACATACGTATACGTAATATGTTATGATATAAGTATGTTTATACATGGAGGTTATATGTTATGATTTCATGTCACACACGCGCGCGCTTATTTATGTATGAATGCATCGATGCATTGGCTGCTCAGCTGATTATCGAGTACGCTCCTGGTGGGACACGACAACACCTGACCAGAGGATTGTGATTATGCACGGCTCCACATGCACGCTTATGTTATGTTTACGAGACTTGCACAGTTTTATTTTACGTTTTTCGGTGAAAGGCATAAGAATTTCGTTTTGCGATTTCTTAAAATTAAATATTTTTCCTCCACTCACTCTGACGTTTTTTCTATGTTTTTATATGTTTTTCTTCTAGGCCCTTTGGTTTCAAATTCCCAGGTTACAGAGTCTCATCGGAGGTCAGGCGCACACACGAATTGAGGCATAGCAGAACCCACCGTAGAATCAATTTCGATCCTACGGATTTGTACCTTAGTATCCTAGATTAATTCGAAGTCTAGTTGCACCGTTATTGGGTCAGATAGGTTCAGTGTAGAGTTCTGTTAAGACCCTGTCCTATATAGACTAGTAGTCTTTGAGGGCCTAATCCTAGTTTAGGTAGCTAAATAGGGGTCGGGTTCTCACACTTTAAAAATAAAAATGGGAAGTGGGGTATTTCAGGATAAAAAAAATAAGGTAAGGGAGATTTAAAAGAAGTTATGGCATGGATAGACAAATTTAGGATGATTTTTAATTTTGTTTTATCTTTTCTTATTTTTCATTATCCTAAAATATTATTTTTAAACCCTAAGAAGTGATGCAAGCATGACCTTGTTTATGCTTACAAAACGTATTTTCTGGTTAAAAGATTATTTTTTCATCAGTTCTATTTATGATTTTTATATAACCGAACTGAATGCAAGCAAACGGTTCTTGATCCGGATCTTGAAATTTTTCAACATATCCTAAACTCTAAACCCTAATTGTATTATTTTTAAACCCTAAGAAGTGATGCAAGTATGACATTATTTAGGCCTATAAAACATATTTTCTGGTTAACATATTCTTTTTTCATCGATTCTATCCATGACTGTTACACAACCGAACTGAATGCAAGCAAACAGTTATGGATCTGGATCTTGAAATTTTCTAACATACCCTAAACCCTAAACTATATTATTTTTAAACCCTAAGAAGTGATGCAAGCATGACCTTGTTTATGCCTACAAAACGTATTTTCCGGTTAAAAGATTATTTTTTCATCAGTTTTATTTATGATTGTTACATAACCGAACTGAATGCAAGCAAACACTTCTGGATCCGGATCTTGAAATTTTCCAACATACCATAAACCCTAAAATATATTATTTTTAAACCCTAAGAAGTGATGCAAGTATGACATTCTCCGTTGTCTTTACTCTAGACTGTAGGATGCTTTGCTGCATCAATACTGTGTCTTACTCAATTTTCTCATGGACACCGATCCTCCGATCCTATACCCGATTGTGTCTACTCTATGCTGTTACACACCCTATATTGTTCTAAAATCCGGTCTAGGCAGTACTTAGGCGCTAGTTGGAATTTCGACTGCATACCATTATTCTAAATTTGACAAGTTATTTGCAAAGATGTTTGAATTTCGACTCCTAGTCTTGATATTCTTCACTGCCCTAGCTTCATTACTGCTTCTAGTGTCTTACTGCGGAGGAAACCATGTTAGGGTTTGCCTTTCTCTAATCAAACTTGGACTTCCATATATATAGTTAGTTTACTTATTCCAGGTATAAGCTTTGTTGGCAATCATTTGTATGTACAAAATACAACCTAAGTAGGTCTAGATATTCAGTAAGTGAAGATCAAGAAAGATAAATAAAGAGAGAACCTACTAATCTCATTGGTATACTCAGGTAAAACATGTATTTGCATATCATGGTTTTTCACTGAGGATGACTTCTTAGTCTCATATCCTATGACAGTCTGCCTTAGCTAAAAGCATGTCTTTGTTCTCTTTACTTGAAGCTGGATTTTAAGTTTTCAGAGTTCAAAGTTATATGCTGAGTCAGGATGTAATGCCTTGGTATTCAAGAAGAATTTTAGTCAGGAACGATCCTTTGCAATCCGTGATCTTGTTTCATCGGGTTTTGAGAAAATGCACTAGATGGGTTTGTGACACACAAACTGATGCATCAACTGGCATATTTAATTTCTGAAAAAGCATTTTTTTTTCCCTACCAATTGTTAACCTCTATTTAGAGTAAGTTGGGAAAAACTTTTCTACCCTATTTTGAAATCTAGTTGTGATTAAGGTAAGCTCGTGTTTGTCCTTTTTATTTTGTTTTGACATTCATGTGTCACATCGTTATAACCAACAAACATACAAACATTCAAAAAGAGTTTGATCCTTGAGCCTATGTGGTTCCTTTTTAGCAGATCTCATCGGCTATAAGAAGAGAGCAAATTGCTCTTTATAACTTCGTTGTGTAGCGCTTACATTTCAGAGTCTAAGATGTTATTTGCAGTGATCTTTTAGAGTGTCTAAGATTTCCCTTACTTTGTATGTAAGTCTTAGAGTCAAGGGCAAAATATATTTTCATCTTACTTATTTGCATTGTGCACACCATGAGATCGGTATGGTAATGCAGCAACCCGAGAAGTAGTTCTTGAAGAATCAGTTTACAAAGAACTGAGTTCTGAGGTGAAACATATAAAATCTTTCATGAATAAACACTTAGAGATAAGAGAGAGAGTGTAGGTCTATTAGACTAGTAGATAGATTAGTAAGGATAGCATATGTATATGTATCCCCAGAGTACAAAAGTCTTGTAAGAAGTGCCGATTACATAGCGGAAATGTTTGTCCCTCAAGTTAAGGTCATGCAGTTTTTCTCCTTGGTTGCAGGATTTCTGCATATAAAAAACGTATTGGTGTTATGCTTTTGTTTAATGGTTTGTTTTAATTAGTACTCGTGCAATTGTTATTTGGGATTCACTTATTAGCTATCATAGAGAACAAGCTTTAATGAAAAAATTGACAATTGTCTATTCCCCCGGGACCTTTACCAATGATTTGATATGGAAAAACCGACTCACTTCAGAATCCGATAGTGATGAACCCTATGCACCTGAGGAAAAGACTAGCAAGCAACTATTGCAAAATACTTAAAACACCGAGACGGAAACTGCATGAGCTGGGTCTTTGTGAATTTCAGAAACTTCCATAATCTTTAGTCATGGATATTCTATCAAGGTTTTCCATCAAGACACTTTCCAACTGCAAGCTAGTTTGTAAAGAATTGCTTTCTGTGATTCGTGACCCTCGATCATTTTGCTCATCCACATCTGCCAAGATCACCCATTGGCATAATCCTCAAAACCACTCCAACAGATTTTACTCACGTGAAACTCGATTTCATCCTGATCGAGGAACCCGCCGGTGATGGTTGTCCTTTTCACTTGGAAAAACTTGGGTTTGCTTTCGAAAAGTTTTTTACCAAATCCCCCTGCTGAGGCTTTTGAAATGTACGTGGGTTATGAAGGACTATGGTGTCCAAGACGCTTGGACTAAAACTTTTGTCTTCGAAAATCTATTCTTAGAGAAATGCGTACCGCCCCTAGCTACGAACCGTTAATATTCTTTCTGAGTTGTGGGGAAAATCTTAATGAAGTTTGATGATCGAGCTCTGGTGCGTATAATCAAAAGGAGAAGAGCCTTGAGAAAACTAAGATTATCAAGACTCGGTCACCGTTTCATGCTATTGCTTACAGTCCCAACCTTTTTTCGCTCCATCATATCTTTAAAGGAGAAGGTGACTGGAAAGATACATTAATTAAATTTCTACCAGCTAGTTGTTACAATTTTATCTTTTATTTGTAGATTTTTTTTTGTTTCTCATGAAATTGCTGGGAGCTTTTGTGATAGGATTTGGGCGCAGTTCCACTAATTTAAACATGCTTATATAAATGCAGCAAACCAAACAGTAAGAAAGTTGATGAGATATGCTATACGAGTGGAGTTATGTCGACTGTGCTAGTTCTGACGTCTCAAACTTTCAACGGATCTTAAGTTTAAACACCATGCATGCATGCATGCTTTTGAGTTTTGACATTTGCGGATACATGCATGCAAGAGGTTCTTCTAACCCACAAATAAGAATGTCTATTGCATTTTCAAACAAGTACATGTAGTTTAAGTCAAAATTTGAATGGTAATGAACAAAGGTATACAATTTTCTCGAGTTTTGCACAATCAGAACCAAAATTAAAAATAAAAAATCAAGTATGCCTTCACCAAAATCTCCACGGATCTTTGAATGAAAGAAGATACTCGTCAATGGGAGGAAGAGAGGTGACAATAAGCTACAGTATTTTGCAAGATATATAGTTCCATCTGCATCATCAAAAAGATCTCATCAATCATAAACTCTAGATAAAGAAAACGTGATTTTTTTACTATAAATAGTAGTTTTGTTGGGGAAGTTTCTTATGAAACCTATGTACTCCAATATTGACCTCATGGAGTCATGGATAGCTTCTGATTTTAGTTGCTTGTTCAATTTCGTCTCTGCATCGGGGTGTTGTTATACAAAAGAGTCGGTCACACAAATGCACTAGCTTGACGCATCCATTGTGACACTAAAGGAGGTTCATGAGAATCGTGTGCACGCCTCATATTTCATGAGCTGAGGTTCATTAGCAACTTGGTAACCATTTTTTTCTTCTCAGTCACACCAAATTCTATATCCAGAAAGCTTTCATGTCCAATGCAACCAACGTGATCTTGCTATAGCTAGCACACTACGTACATCATGTAACTGTCATTGTATGGAAGGCAAAACTTGATAGGCAATGATATGATATCATTATCACAACCGAAATGAGTAACACTATACATATATAACTAGCTATAGCCAGCAACTGATGATGGAGTTTTATGGAGTATGTTCATCCCACACGACAATTATGAGTAAAATTTTCTACTTATGGACTCCCACAAGCATCATCGGTAAGAGACCTAATTATAATACCTGCTAAGATCAAATACATCTAAAATCTTCTATTTGTAAATGCCTTTGCCACAGCTGGTTAAATTTCACACTCACTCTATATCTTCTAATGTTGTTGGAATATTGTTATTATAATTAAAATTAATTCATATAAATATAACAGAATTTTGTAGATATCTTTTTATTTTCCATATTTGTAAAGCTATGTTAACTCTAAAATTGAGATGAATGAAATCATTGAATTCTCTCTAAAATAGTTTTCTACTTGGTATCAGAGCCGAATTCCTGGAATTTGAAAAACCCTGAATTGAATTGAAACTTTGAATCACCACCACCAAATTTTTTCCTCCCGTTGCATCTGAAATCCCAAAACCTTGAAACCCCTGAAATTGAACTTGAATCTTTGAAATTGAAAACCCATATTCATGAAGTATACCCTTGCAATCCTGAATCTTGATATCCTTACTATTTGAAATATGAAGATGTTACTTGGATCATCAATTGTCTCTGCTCATATAGTTGAATCAGGTGTGAGGAGTAAGACATCATCCCTCTCTACATTCTTTGAGAATCCTACTTAATTAATTAATACTGGTGCAACTGATCACATGACGAATACCCCCAGTCTGGTACAAACCATTAATCCATCCCCTCAACATGTTGTGTCACTACAACATTTGGAGACATTGCCGGCGACTTTTAAGTCGCCGGCAATGTCTTTAGACATTACCGGCGATTTTCGCCGGAAAATCGCCGGTAATGTCTTTTTTTTTTTTTTTTTTTTAACATTACCGGCGATTTTTGTCGCCGGTAATGTCCGTCGCCGGCAATCCCTCGATGGTAATGTAAAAAAAAAAAAAAAAAAAAGACATTACCGGCGACTTTATTTATGTCGCCGGTAATGTCTTTTTTTTTTTTTTTTTTTTTTACATTACCGGCGACATGAATTTATGTCGCCGGCAATGTCTTTAGCTTCGAGACATTACCGGCGACATAAATTCATGTCGCCGGCAATGTCTAAAAAAAAAAAAAAAAAATTACATTACCGGCGACTTAAGTCGCCGGTAATGTCCAAAAATCGCCGGCCTTGTTTTTGGACATTACCGGCGACTTAAAAGTCGCCGGCAATGTGTAAAAATGTTGTAGTGTGTCTACTGTTGATGGCTTTCCATCTCCTGTTCTTGGTGAAGGTTCTATCAAGATATTTGATAATTTGTCAATCAATCTTGTTCTGGTTGTTCCCTCTCTTGCCTATAATCTTCTATTTGTTAGTCAGATAACTATGGTGTTTGCATGTTCTGTCACTTTCTATCCAGACTTTTGTATCTTTTAAGACCTTGTGACTAGGAAAATTCTTGGTTATGGTGTTCGAAAGGAGAAATTATATTATCTTGATTTGACAAGCAGTGGAGCACAACAACTGAAATTATCGAGACATGCGAATAATACTACCTGTTTAGATAAAGCTAAGGAATATGTATGGTTATGGCATCATCGTCTTGGTCACTTGAATTTTTATTATCTGCAGAAGCTTCAACCTCAACTATTTTCTCGTGTTCATGCTTCAGAATTTTAGTGTGATACATGTGAATTTGCCAAGAGCCACAGTAGTACTTATTCACCAAGTTTGAATAAATATTTTGTCCCTTTTATGAAGATACACTCTGATGTTTGGGGTCCTGCATAAGTTTCTACCCGCTCTGACTTTCGTTATTTTGTAACTTTCATTGATGAATGTACTAGGATGACTTGGGTCTCCTTGATGAAGCACAAGAATGAAGTGTATTCCAGAGTTACTGAATTTCATACGATGGTGGCAACTCAGTATCAACAACAAATTTAGGTACTTCAATCCAACAATAGTGGCGAATATGTGAATGATGACATGTCTGCATTCTTGAGCTCTCATGGAATCCGACACCAGACTTCAATTGCGTATACTCCTCAACAAAATGGATTAGTTGAAAGAAAGAATAGAAAAATAATGGAAGTTGTTCGGGCCTCTCTCTTTGGTATGAATGTGAAACAAAACTTGTAGGGAGAAGTTGTTCGTTCTACTGCATACTTGATCAATCGAACACCTTTCAGTGTGATTGATTTTCAAAATCCTTATCAGAAGTTGCATCAGTTGTCGAATGTATCATCTTTGCCAAAGTTGGAGCTAAGAGTTTTTGGGTGTACTGTGTATGTTCACATCAACAAACAACTGAAAGGCAAGCTTGATCCATGTGTTGTGAAGTGTATCTTTGTTAGATATACTGACTTCCAAAAAGGATATCGTTGTTATGATCCAATTCTCAACAAAATGCATGTTTCGTTGGATGTTTCTTTCCATGAGTCTGAACCATATTACTCAGAGGGAGTTTCAAAGTCTTTCCTTCAGGGGGAGAAAATTGTATGTGAAGGAAATTCTCTGAAATTATTGGAATTTGAAGAATTAGAGAGTTTGGGGAGAAGTTTTGAAGCTGGAAATCAAGCAAACCCAAGAGACTCCTTCGATGGATCGAAGGAAACTCTCGATTCATCGAAGGCTGGACCAGATACGAACTTGAGAGCATCATTCGATGGATCAAAGGGCAATTTCGATCCATCGAGGGCTGAAGCTTAAACGACATCATTTGAAGTTCAATCCTCTTCTGAATTGATATATCATGAAGACTCCTCTTCTACTTCATCAACCGAAGAGTCTTCCCAGAATGTCTCACTCGAGGTATGTATTAATGACATTGAATCAGATACTGTAGAAGCCATTCCTAGGAGATCTTAACGAGAAATAAAGGGGGTTCCAATGAAGCAATATGAGCCTACTAGCCAAATATCATATTACTTACTTTATATCTCACCATAGGTGTTCTAGATTATATGCACTTGCTGTTAGTCAATTATCTACAGTATCTATTCCCAGTAATGTACAGGATGCTTTGGCGGATTCAAAGTGGAAACATGCTATGAATGAAGAATTAGAGGCTTTGCAAAGAAATGAAACATGAGAGACTGTTCCTGCACCACCTGGAAAGAAAACTGTTGGATGTAGATGGGTATTTACAGTGAAGTTGAAGGCAGATGGAAGCATTGATCGATATAAAGCTCGTCTGGTTTCTAAAGGTTATACTTAGCAATATGGAGTCGACTATTAGGAGACATTTGCCCCCTGTAGCAAAGGTCAGTACTGTACACATTCTCATTGCCTTAGCAGCTCGACATAATTGGCCATTACAACAATTTGATGTAAAAAATATTTTCTTGAATGGAGACCTAGAAGAAGAAGTGTACATGGACATCCCCCCAGGTGTCAACTGTAGGACGTGTGATATTGGAAATATTTGTATACTAAAAAAGTCTTTGTATGGTTTGAAACAATCTCCAAGAGCTTGGTTTAGGCGGGGCTCTAAAGCTATGGAGGGATATCGGCAGAAAAACTATGATTACACGTTGTTCATCAAATGCAAGGATGGTAAGATTACTGATCTGATTGTGTATGTAGATGATATGGTTGTCATAAGTAATGATCTAGTTGAGATGAAAGATTTGAAGAAGTGTTTGTCCCAAGAGTTTGAGATGAAGGACTTTGGTCCGTTGAAGTATTTCTTGGGGATTGAAATTGCAAGATCCAAATTGGGAGTCACCTTGTCACAACGGAAGTATGTGCTTGATCTTCTTGTTGAAACATGAATGCTGGATTGTAAATCTGTTAACACTCCAATTGAGATGAATCATAAGTTAAAGTTTTGTCCTAGTCAAGTTCCAACAGACAAGGGTGGGTTTTGAAACATGAATACTTTCTGGATGGAGCAGAGTGTGAAGAACTTTCATTCTTAGAACATGACTGGTTCTTGTTGGAGTTAGCGCACTGTTCTCTATGCCAATTCAGGTTTCATCTTTAGCCACTACCATTGTCACACCTCCTCTCCCACCACATGGAGCGCGCCCTCCACGGTTGTAAGACTCTGAACGATTGTTCTTATTTTTCTTATCGATTTTCCCTCCAGTGTTATAATTCTCAGGTGTTTTATTGGTCCCAACGGGCGTGAAGTTGTTGTGTACCACTTCGATCGTATTTTGAGAGGTTGGATATCATATTGATAATTTTGAAAAGCTGGATACCATATTGACATGACAGAAAGATGTCAAATACCATACACTCATTTTTTTTCCTTGATTTTATACTCTATGATTTGCTATCTAGTAGGACTATAACTCTATACCTACAAGTAACTTTCAATTCACTGCAATCCATTATCCACGGGTGCATGCCTTTCTCTATTATGATGTTGGCATAATAGCATTACTTTTTCATCCTTTCAACTGATCCATGATTTTTCATTTTTTTTATAGGGAAGTGAAATTTGTACTCCTTAGAACAAGATTATGTATATATAATAAGATTGTGTAGATATTTTTTTTTAGAAATTATTTGTAAAGTTATATTAACCTTAAAATCATTGAATTTTCCCTGAAATACTTTTTTATTAAGACTAAGAATACCTTGATAAAACAAGCTTTAATTAATTATGTCAAAGTTGTGCCGTGCCGCACTGAAGTAGATGAACATAAGGTCCCTCATACTATATCTAGTTTGATTCAATTACATAAAATTGCTACAAGCTAGTCATTTGTCAACAACATATCTAATCAGTTCACTGTTTTTGTTTAGTTTAGAAATTAGAATTCTTGGTATTATGAGGTTTAATCCTCATTCTTCTCTAAGCTTGGATTAGAAACGAAGCTCTCCCTTTCTGAGAGTAAAAGCAAGCTTTCCAAACTAAACACGATAAGCACACCATTTAGGCATTTATCATTTGACGTGAAAGCAATCTTTTGTCAAAAACTGAAAACCAACTCAATTTTTTCCTGTATATAATACAACCTTATGTGTTTTGTTGCATGAACCAGAATACACCACAGCATTACAACAACACTTCTAAAATTCTGTGAGTCTCTGGTCATTCATCAATATAGCATTACCAAAATGGGAGCTTCATCCAGCTCTTCCTCTAGAACCAAGAAATCCACCACAAAGAAGGGTGTCAAGGAAATAGCATTGACAGGAGTAGGCAACCTCATCAAGCTACTCCCTACCGGCACAGTCTTCTTGTACCAGTTCCTCAACCCGGTTGTAACCAACAGTGGTCACTGCTCTGTTGTCAACAAGTACTTAAGTGCCATTCTCATAGCCGTTTCCGCCTTCTCTTGCTGCTTTGCTTCCTTTACGGATAGTTACACTGGAAGTGATGGACAAACTCACTATGGAATTGCAACAACGAAGGGTCTTTGGCCCTCGACCAATTCTGGCTCGGTGGACTTGTCTAAGTACAAGCTTCGAGTTGGGGACTTTGCGCATGCCTTTTTTTCCTTGATTGTGTTTGCAGTGATATCACTTTTGGATTCCAACACCGTGAGGTGCTTTTACCCTGCATTTGAGTCTTCTGGGAAGGTTTTGCTCATGGTGTTCCCTCCTGTAATTGGGACTATTGCTGGTACCGTGTTTGCTGTGTTTCCAACTACACGCCATGGAATTGGGTACCCTTCAAGTTCTGATTCTTCACAAGACTCAGAGGACTCCTAATCTAACAAATGCTACATATACGCAGCAAATGGATCATAATTGATTCAGTCCCCGGAGTGCTGCTAGTTTGCGAGTTGCTAAGAATTGCATGCATGCTTAATTGGTTTGGCTTTTGATTGTTTATGCCTTCATTGTGTGTTTAGTAGTTTGCCTTGGGTTGATTATTATTCTTACCTATTCGACTATCTGGGAGTATGTAACAAGTTTTTATGTGCACCAATTGAATGTATATGAGTTATAACTTGATGTCAAGTACTTGAGGAGACAAGTCTTATGTTGTGGACCACTAAAGCCTACCGCTCGGAAGACAAGTTTTTGCTCTTGTTGCAGGGAGAGCTCAAGGTTTTCTCATCTTCCCCAATCAAAGTTTATAATATGGAATTTTATAATAAATACATGTAACAGAACACAAGCACGAAGAAGTGGACACTTTACAGAAAATCTCTTTTCAATACAAGAGACACGAAGAACAACAATGCAATGCAATCCAAACCAAAATCAAATTAAGATGGTTTACATCTGCAGTTATATGTCAATGCAAAAGCTCCCAACTCTCCACACAGACTCCAAATTCCAAAAGGAAATGTCAACAAAAATTCTTCTCTATAAGGATACATGGTGCTAGACATGGGATCTTCTGTTATAGCTCACAAAGTCACAAGTAATTAATAAGGTCACAAACTTGTGCTGGACTAAGTGACAAGCCACACCATTCCCACTAATTAAGACACGAGAAGTTATCTGACATCACTAAACAATCCATCCAAAAGGTTAGAGGATGCATTTTCAATTCCACTCTCATCAAAGAAACCATTGGAATTATGTTGTTTTCTAGATTTTCGCTCTTCAATTACAGAATCTGCTGTTTCTGCACAAAAACTCCGTCTTGTCTGCTTTGCGAGTTTCTCTGCTACAATGAACTTATTCCCATCACGGGTTCTCTCAGGGAAGCCAGCCCAGACTGAAGATGAACATGAGTACGGAAGTTTCAGAAAATATGCACAATGACAAACTTGAAAACAAAGAATCTAGGTCTATCTCATTTATATTTGTTGTAGAAATTCTAATTCTCCCTCATAGAAGGTAATAGATAGCTTATATGAGGAATTGCTTGTAGTGCCCTTATTATAAAAGACAATGTCTAACTCGTTTGAGTGTAAACTATTGGGAACTTAAACTCATAGCTAGTATCACTCTTTATTCGAGTGAACACTCACTTAAAAAGAAACACTGATGTCATTTCTAGACAGGCATACCAACAAGACAAATCATTGAGGAAATTTGAGTAACCTTGTGTGAAGTTTGTTCCAATTCAGTTGCTAAGTAGGACATACGAGTTAGTCCACCTAATTTCACCTCTCCATTTGCAACTTCCATCAAGGTCTAATTAATACTAAATGACAAGTTTGAAATCTTTATAGTTCCTAACGGGTAGTATAGAAAGTTCAAATCATAACTTCATGTTATAAGGAGCAACAGGTTCATAGATGATAACATTTACACCAAATAAATAGCATAACCAAAGTACCAAACTATTCATAACATAATCGACACTTACCTCCAAACTGATGCAGGACAATAGAAGCTGCCACTGTGACATTCAGTGAAGCAGTACCATCCCCATACTGTGGAATATACACAAAGAAATCACACATCTCACATTCCTTAGCCGAAAGGCCTGTCCCCTACACAGAAGGTATCAAACTGATGTAAGCTTCTTTTACAAAATAAATAAAACCATTACAAGTGAAGTTCATCTCAAACTATTCACACACACAACCTTGAAATAGAGCATCCCTTCTCAAACAAACTAATCCCATTATCAAAAGCACATTACTTTACTGGGTTTGATGTCAGTACAACTATACAAGAGTAAAGGATCAAACTTTCTAATCGAACCTCATGTGGGTACTTGTGAAATTGATAGCTTACCTCATTGCCAAGAAGAAAAGCAGTGCTCTTTGTAAAAGGGTGGTCATTAACAGGCATAGCATTATCAGTAATCTCAACGCCGCAAATATCACAATCTCTGTCCTAAAACCCATTAATCAAAACCTTAAGTCAATAAAACCGCATACCCAAAAACAACACAAGAAGAGATGATGATGATGAAGAAGATGATGATGAAAGTTTGGACCTTGAGGAATTGGCGAGCGTCTTGGAGAGAATGGAAGTGACGGAAGCGGACGTGGGAAGTGGAGCCGTGGCTACCGAAGGCGTTGAACTCTCTGCGGCCGACGAGAATGAGCTCGGAGACACCGAAAGCGGTGGCGCTCCGGGCGAGTGTGCCGACGTTGTGCCTCTTGGCTATGTTGTGAACCACCACATAGCTCTCTACCACCATTTTTTTTAACTCAAGCGAGTCTCAATGCTCCTCGGTCCAAGCCCAACTCATACAGCCATACCCACATAAGAGTCCATGAAACGACAGCGTTTACAACTAATATTGTTAATTCCTATGTGAAAAATGAGTGCACCTCCGCACAGTAGTGTGCGGGGTACTGTTTTTTACCACTTTTTCAAAAATCTACTTTTCAACATTTTTATTTCTTTATGCATTTTTGAAAGCGTAGTGGACCCATAATTTATCTGTTCTAACACATACAATTGAAGATTTATCATCAACACTCAAAGGTAAACAGTTATTTTTCATCATAAAAAATTACTCACTGTCAAAAAACACGTGATTTAAGTGCTAAACTTAAAATTTTAAGAGATTTATTACTAATATAAAAGAGAGAATTAAATTATTCGAAAGATCAAGAGCAGCTCATCCACGTCCTTTAGAACGAGCAATTCATAATCTTAAAATTGCAAGAGAACAAGGTTTTCTTGAAAATTTGTTAAGAGACAAAGCAAGGATACAAAATCTCTTGCACTGTTTATCTATCTAACAGTTTATTTGAGCATTGGTTAGATCCACAGACCAACTAGTATCAGAGCTTGCAATAGCTCAAAATCACAACAATGGGATCAGCAGCTGAGAAGATAATAGAGAAATTAGATTCTCTATTTGAAGCAACAGATGCAAGGCAACAAGAAATCTTATCAGAAAATTTTAGATGCAGAGAGTATCTAAAACTTCTTCCAACAATCAGCAACCAATTACAGAAATTGGAAGCTAAGGTGGATTACATCCAGAGGCAGCTGGAGGAAAAACAATAACTATTAACAAGAGTTTATAGTAAGATCGAGAGACTAGATCTTCAACAGATGAAGATCATTGACTATGTCCAGAAGAAAGCTTAAGAACATCAAAGGTCAAGCACTAGTCCACCTCGAACTATCATTAGAAAGACTAATGATTTCAGACCACTAAAGGTTCCAAAAGGGAACCCAATGCCAAAACCATTTTTTCAGGAGTCTTCATCAAATCCTTCAGCATTCAAGTTGAAAGAGCCTAAAACAGAAGACATGCGCAACATAAATATGTTGAGCATCTTCAAGAAAAAATTAGTGCAGCTGGTAAACTCAGAAGAATTT
The DNA here is from genome assembly GCA_946800695.1 of Geum urbanum. Lineage (NCBI taxonomy): Eukaryota > Viridiplantae > Streptophyta > Magnoliopsida > Rosales > Rosaceae > Geum > Geum urbanum. The sequence continues at coordinate 33,274,865 of OX327012.1, forward strand.
GAATTCAACGAGATCGAGACCAACGTTCGAAATGCTTCAATTCTGAAGTTCGAATTCAAAAAAATCTACAAGAGAAGAAGTTTTGATATGATGGATAGCCATCAATTCAAAATCCTTGAATTCACCACATCGACAATAACAGGAGAAATAGATTTCCTTCTGGTCACATCCAAAGAAGTTTCTAAAGCTAGAAAAAGAAACTTCAAGTTCATGCATATTGGAGCAGTCCAAGTTGGCATAAAACTACTGGCCAGAGAAAGCCTAAATTGTTCGATTCTATGCGTCCTACAAGACAATAGGCTGATCAATTTCTAAAAAAGTCTACTGGGAATACTTCAAGCATCACTATGTAATCAGGTTGCATATTTCAACTACTTCCCAAACTTTTCAACCAGCCTAACAGATGCTGCTCACTGCCTACGACTAAGAGTCAAAACAGACGGCACATCCATGAAAGACGGCATGCAAGAACTAGCAATAGTTTATAGAATCTGTTATAAACTAATGAGCACAACAGTAGAGCCAAAGACCAGGATATCAAACATCTCAGGTCTTACCACTGGTTTCCTTACAAATCCCAAGAACCATAATCAAGAGATTCATAAGGTAGCATGGGATGAGTGAACTTTCCCACTAGAGTGGAAATTATCCGGTCCAAAGGAGAAACCAGAAAGCACGAAGGCAGCGGTATATGAGAACAGAAAGACCGGAGATGTCAATCTCAAGTTCGAATGACACTGAAACAGTGATGTATCCCTCGAAAGCTTCAGAGCAGAAAGCTCTAAACTCCTTTGAAGATGCAACTCTACCAGAGAGAATGGTGCTAGAAGTACCAGAATCTCGATAAAAGCCAATCCAGTAATGGAAGAAGATTTAGATGCTGAGTTAGAAAGAAACATCAGCATGCTAAGAACAGGAAAGTTCAAATCAAAACTCTTCAAGCTTTATGAGGAAGCAGAAGAATGTGAAGATCCCTTGTGGTTGGAACAATTAATCAAAGAGATCGAGAGTTTCACCTTCAAAAAGGAAAGAAAAGTCTTTCCTCTTCTATATGAAGAAGCAGGAGAAACCGAAGGAACAGAAGACGAAGACATGGAAGAAGAAGAATCTTCACAACTGTCATCTTCACAGACCACCATATTTAGGATTGGTAGAAAACTCAAACTTCCGCACGGAAGCAGCCCTAATGGAAAGAAGGGGGAAAGAAGCTCCCACAGATTCATTCCACAAGAAAATACTCCTAAGGTGCCAATCACTCAACTAGGAGTATGGCTTGATCTAGACAAAGCTTTAGACAAGAAAAAGGTCATTGACGAATGGGTAGCTAGTCTATTCATGGCATCATGTTCAACCTACAGAAGATTTGAAGCACAAGACCCGCATACAGTCTATGATCCAACCCTTCTAGGAATGGCAAAGAAGTATTACTTTCCCTTCAAGGAAACGATCAGAGGAAATCAATGGTTGGAAGACATAAAGACAAAAAGAAATCCCTATACTTTTTCCACTCCGCTTTATGATCAATTATGTGGAGACATCTCATATGTTGGAGGAAAAACTAAAGAGATAGCAAAATCCAACATATATGCGTTCAAGATTTGCGACATGAAGTACTTCGAAGAATATCTGAATAAATTTCAAGAGTACTACTGCACAATAAGAGAGTTTGAAAATACTGACCTGGTACACCTCCTACACAGGAAGCTCCCTGAACTATGGAGGACAACCATGAGAGAAAGCATAGAAGAAAAGCTTCTAGAGAGGTTTGCGGAATACTGACCTGGTACACCTCCTACACAGGAAGCTCCCTGAACTATGGAGGACAACCATGAGAGAAAGCATAGAAGAAAAGCTTCTAGAGAGGTTTGCGGTGGGAGGAGTTACAGAAAGAATCGGGCAACTAATGCGCGATCAGTGCAAAGCTAACACCAGAGCAAAAGCCGCCAAGAAGCAGCTCAAGGGAACAAGTGACTTTTGTTCTAGAATGATAGATATACCAACCAATTGGGGGTGTGAAGAAAAGAGGCAAAAGAAGAAGCACTTCCAAAAAAATTTCAAGAGAAACGGAAAGAAGAGTTGGAGGTTCAATAGAAGATCCAATTACAGAAGAGAAAAAAAAAATCCCAAAAAGAGATTTTTCAAGAAGACAAGATCCTATCAAGAACCTGAAAAGAAGAGATCTTGTAGATGTTGGTTGTGCAAGGCCAAAGGACACTATGCTAGAAGAAAAGTTTCTAGAGAGGTTTTCGGTGGGAGGAGTTGCAGAAAGAATCGGGCAAGTAATGCGCGATCAGTGCAAAGCCAACACCAGAGCAAAAGCCGCCAAGAAGCAGCTCAAGGGAACAAGTGACTTTTGTTCCAGAATGATAGATATACCAACCAATTGGGGGTGTGAAGAAAAGAGGCAAAAGAAGAATCACTTCCAAAAAAATTTCAAGAGAAACGGAAAGAAGAGCTGGAGGTTCAAGAGAAGATCCAATTACAGAAGAGAAAAAAAAAATCCCAAAAAGAGATTTTTCAAGAAGACAAGATCCTATCAAGAACCTGAAAAGAAGAGATCTTGTAGATGTTGGTTGTGCAAGGCCGAAGGACATTATGCTAACGAATGTCCCAAGAAAGAGAAGAGAAGTTCGAAAGCTCTTCTCAAGGAATATGAAGGAGTCATAGAAATGGCAAACCTAAAAGGCTATGAAGTAGTCTATTCATCAGAAGAAGATGAAGAAATATATGTTTATTCAGTCTGTTCAGAAGATGAATCGTTAGAAGAATCAAATTCAAAATCTGAAGAAGAAGAACTTAGAGAGGTTTATCTTCTTAAGATAAAGAATTTGGAAGAAAGAACAGAGGAAGAAAAGATTTCTTCCTACAAAGTCAACAAGGGAACATTCATTTGCGACTTCTGTCAATGCAAGGAAAAAGAGGATTTCCCATGTTCTGTGAAGAAACAAGGAAAACTTATCACAAAGAATGTTTCATAGCTGAAACAATGAAAAAAACAAAGAAGAATTCAATAAACTAGATTATTGAACAAGAGTACAAATATTACTTCTATGAGATAGAAGAGAAACAAAAAATTCTAGAAAAAGATCTAGAAAGAGCAGAGGCAGATACTACTACAAAGAAAAGAGTAGTACCTGTAGAAGATCCAGTCCATGATACAAAAAGAGAAGTAGTATCAGACTGTGAGAAAGAACAGTGCAATCCTTTTACAGAAGACAAACACTACTAGAATTCTTCTCATAGTCGACGACTTAAAAAAAAAGGCCGACGACAACACCAAAAATCGTCAGCTATAGTACTATAACCGACGATTTTTGCAACAAAATCGTCGGCTATACTCTTTGCCAACGCTTTATAGCCTACAGGACTATAGCCGACGATTTTTACGAGGTCGTCAGCTATAGTCCTGTAGGCTATAAAGCGTTGGCAAAGAGTATAGCCGATGATTTTGTTGCAAAAATCGTCGGTTATAGTACTATAGCCAATGATTTTTGGTGTTGTCGTCGGCCTTTTTTTTTTTGATGTCGTCGGCTATGAGAAGAATTCTGGTAGTGAAGGCAAGTTCTTCAAAACAGAACCTATGCAAGGTAGCAATTGTTTCTATAAGTATATTTAGTAACTACATGGAGATTGGATTAAAACTTACAGGATACAAGAAGTATCAACTACATGCCTTTATAGATAACGGTTCTTGCTTTAGTCTAGCAAAAAAGTTTGCTATACCAGTAGAGTTGTGGATAACAGACCAAAAAGAAATTCAACCAGAAAGACCGTAGAAGGAAGAAGAATCTTCATGAATACTTTTGCCAAAAAGGTTCAAGTCTTGATAGGAGGAGAAACCTTTGTCATTGAAAATATTTGGCAATCAGAAGGCCAAGACTCAGATGTCTTAATTTGCAATGATTTCCTACTACAACAAACTTTCATCCAAAAACCAGAAGTGAACTTATTAGGCTTCGAGAAGAATCGCAAATTTTTCTAGACAGAAAGGTTTAAAAAGCTAAAAGTATTGTTAGACCAAGATTCACAAGAAATATTAGAGATCGTAGCAAAATAGTGGTGAATACAAACCACGATTCGAAACAATTCTGCAATACAAACTAAGAAGAGTTGCTTGTCGAAGAAACATCATCAGAAGAAGAAGATTCTGATGAAATGAAATTCTGTAGGTTTCACGGCAACAGAGAATTCAAACATCCAGATGCTCCACCTCATGCTTCTACCAGAATCCAACTCAAAGAACACACTGTCCACAACATTCTCAAGAGAGATTGGGACAAGTGTGAACAAGAGAAATTCCTCAAAAAGAAAGCAAGGAACTCCAAAAAACCCAGCTTGAAGACTAGATTTTGAGAATGGAGATCCTACCATTGCACTGTTTTATGATCAAAACAAGTATCATTACTATGTGTTTTATAAAGCTCATAATAACCAACACACGCAACAAGAAGAGTTTCCTAATGAAGAGTCATCAAGAGACCAAGATGGAACAGTTGAAGCCACGTTTATAAAAGAGCATAATCTCAAGCACTTTAAGGCTAAACTCGAGAAACAGAAGAGACACACCCTTGGAGAAATCCAAGAAATGTTCAGACAAAATATCGATATTAATCCTTTGAAGTTTTGGGAAAAAGACCCAGTGGTCTGTGAGCTCAAGTTATATGACATGAATTCAATCTGTCATGTAAAAGCCATTCCCCAATACAAAAAAGAAGATCAAAAGGAGTTTAGAAAAGAAATAGCTGAACTCTTACAGAAAGGATTGATCAAACCATCAATAAGTCTTCATCATGCTCTAGTTTTCTATGTCAGAAATCATGCTGAAGAAGTTTGTGGGAAAGCGAGAGTGGTGATAGACTACAGAGATGTCAACAAGAAAACTGTAAAAGACAGTTATCAGATAGCACAAGCAAGAGTGCTAATCAACATGCTCAGAGGAGCCAAGGTATTTTCAAAGTTCAACGCTAAATCAGGATTCTGGCAAGTCAAAATGCATCATGACAGCATTCCTCTCACAGCCTTCGGAACTCCACAGGGACATTACAAATGGCTAGTAATGTCTTTCGGGCTAAAACATCCTCCATCCATTTTTCAGAGAAAAATGGACAAAATATTCAAACAAGTGGCAAATTTTTGTGTCGTCTACATAGACGACATTCTTGTGTTCTCAAAGAATAAAGAAAAACACATGAATCATCTCTTTGAAGTAGTCGAGCTCATCATCCAACATGGGATCATCTTAGGAGAGAAGAAAGTCTTCTCGTCCTAGACGAAATTGATTTCTTAGGAATCAACATAAAGAACGGAGTCAGCAAGCTTCAGCCTTATATCCTGGAGAAGGTCTGGAAGTTTTCAGACAGAATTCCTGACGCTAAAAGTCTACAGAGATTTTTAGGAGTCATAAATTATGGAACAGACTTCCTTCCTAAAATTGTTGGACTAACAACAATCCTGTCACCCAAAACAAGCTCAAAGAGAACTTGAAAGTTCACAGAAGATGATGAAAAGTTTGTCAGGCAAATCAAAGACTTATGCAAAAAAATTTTGCCACTACATCAACCTGAAGAAAATGAAGAAATCATCCTTCAGACTGATGCTAGTGACAACTTCTGGGCATGTGTGGTACTGGCAAGAGAGCCAGACACTAACACTGAGAAGATTTTGAAATTCTGCAGTGGCAAGTTCAATACTGTAGAGCAGAATTATCCCACAGGGGAAAAAGAAATTCTAGCTATAAAAAAAACAATCGAGAATTCTCCCTCATTTTTAGGAAAACCCTTCACCATGAGAACAGATTGCGCCAGAGTGAAAAATTTCAACTTCAAACTTGATAAAGCTGCAGATAGGGGAAGATTAGCTAACTGACAATTATTTCTTAACCAATATGATTATGATGTGGAATTAATTGCAGGAAACAAGAACTATCTCCCAGACGCTTTAACCAGAGAAATGACCATGTATAAGAGAAGTGATGATGAAAGATGCAACCCAAGAAGCAGAAGGCCAGGAAATGAGCCTAACCAACAAGAAGAACCAGTTGAAAAACTCCTCAAGAGTTTTTTACTGCGTCCCAAAAGACCAGCCTTAACTGATCAATCCCAGGGGAAAAGATTCGCTAGCCCATCTCAAACGGCAGACGGTAAAGGCAAATCAAGACTGTTAGTGGCTGTTGGTTTGTATGTTGATTCATGTGTCATGTTTATATTGATTTGAACTACCACCTTAGCATGTCACGTGATAGTCCAGGACCACCTAATAATTCCTCTCCCTCCAACTTGTGTTTTGAAAAACTAACTGCATTCCCAAATTTAGTCGGACTACATGTTTCTAATCCTAGTTGCGACACCTAGCTTGAAACCATAGCCCAAACATGCCCCAGACTTAAGACCATCTCATTCTGTAGTAAAGACTCACAACAATCGGGGAGAAAAGGTCTAAAGGCTTTGGGGATTAGATGTCCCGAGTTGTCCTCGCGTAGGTTAATTTGGGATGCGATTGGGGATGATGGAGTCACTTGGCTTGTGGATTGTGCAAGTAGCTTGAAGTTGTTTTCCTTGGAGAATAATAGCTTGGTCAGCGACGCTGCACTCAGAGCAATTGGGATGTCGGTTTTTATTTGGACTTTGATATTGGAATGGTGTCCAAACATTACAGATCACGAGTTGGAGTTGTTGGTGAATGGGTCATGTAGTAGAACCTTAATAAACAAGTTGAAACTGATATATTGCAGTACACTACCAACATAAGCACTTTAGGCAACGAAATTGAAAACAACGCGCAACGACTAGGGAATTTCGTTGCCTATAGTTTACAATAGGCAACGAAATGGATTTTCGTTGCCTATTGTAAACTATAGGCAACGACATCTTTGCCTATAGTAATAAAATCGTTGCCTAAAGTCCATTTTATAGGCAACGAAAAAAATCGTTGCCTATAGTTTTCGTTGCGTAAAGTTTGGTTATAGGCAACGAAAAAATCGTTGCCTATAGTTTTCGTTGCGTAAAGTTTGGTTATAGGCAACGAAAAAATCGTTGCCTATAGTTAATAGGCAACGAAAAATAATTATAGGCAACGAATTACTATTTCGTTGCCTATAATTAGTATTATATCAGAGCCAGCAGCTACTCAAATCAAAATCGGTGGAAAAATCTGAAACGTTTTGGAATCGGCAGTACATTTCAGGATGGACAAGAGTTGGATGAGGCTGGATAGAACTGATGCAAGATATGGGCAGGGAATTAGGAGATTTCTGGAATTTGTGGCGGCTAATTGTGGAGAGTTGCCAGTGCATTATTGTCCATGTAAACAATGTCGGTGTCGCGGCAATCGTTGTCCCATTGCTACAGTTGAGCGACACCTTCATAGAAACGGATTTTGGAATAAGTACACCCGTTGGATTTATCACGGTGAAGCATCAGCAGCCGATCCGCATGATCATGGACAATTTGCTGATACTGCGAGGTCATCCAATTATGATCCCACCAGGAGGTTCATCGACGATATGTTTCCTCATGAGAGCGGTGTATTTCATGATTCTGAAGCACCCGTATATGTTCCTCCAGAAGTTGAGAATTTCCCTCACATTGAGCCAGTCCAGCCATTACCTAGAGTTTATGTCAACACACGTGGTATGGACAAGTACCACAACCTGATTCAGATGCATCAAACTCCGTTGTACCACGGATGTCCTAAGACAGTCCTTGAAAGTGTGATGGCAGTGATGCAGCTAAAAGTGGAGACCAAGAGCACCGTGGCAGCGGTCGATAGGTGGCTTCAGTTGACTGGTGATCTGCTGCCCCCCGGTCATCGTCTTCCCCCCACTCATCGTAAGATACGACATGTCCTCAAAGATCTTGGACTTTCGTACACCAAGATTCACGCATGCATGTATGATTGCGTTCTCTTTTGGGGTGTAGACGATGACGGGAAGGATCTATCGAAGCTTGAATACTGTCCGGTGTGTGGTACGGAAAGGTGGAAGTACACTCCTGCAGGAAACAAGAAAGCAGTGAAGATACTTAGGTATTTCCCACTTATTGATAGGCTGGAAAGGTTGTTCATGTGTGCATTCACGGCGAAAGCTATGAGATGGTGGGCTGAGAGGACTTTGCCTGACGATGATATCCTTAGACACCCTGCTGATGGTCAGGCTTGGAAGCACCTGGTGAATGTGTTTCCTGATTTTGCAGCTGAAGTCCGAAATGTTTGGCTGGGGCTATCGACTGACGGATTCAACCCCTTCGGCAACATGAGTCAGAAGTACAGCATATGGCCCGTTATATTGGTACCGTACAACCTTCCTCCGTGGATGTGCATGAAGAAAGAATATAATATGCTGACTCTGTTGATTCCAGGGCCGGGTTATCCAGGAAAGTGTCTGGATGTGTACATGAGGCCATTGATTATAGAGCTTCAGCAGTTGAGTACAGTTGGTCATCCCACTTACGACAGGTTTAAAAATGAGATGTTCCGAATGCGTGCTATGCTTGTGGGCACAATCAGTGATTTTCCAGGTCGAGGGATGTTGTCGGGAAACCCAACCAAGGGGTACAGGGCCTGTCCAGAGTGCATGACTGCCATGTTTGGACAAGCTCATTGCTCGAAGATTGTCCATATGCGTCACCGATGTTGGCTTCCACGACATCACCCATTTCGCCAGGACGCCCAGGCTTTTGACGGCACTGTAGAAGAAGGTCTGCAACCCATGGGATGGACTGGAGATGAAATCTTAGAAGTCCTGAATGAGTATAATTTTGGGCCATTGAGCAATCATCCTGAGGTTGTTGCGACTATACCGAAGATACCCGACAGGTATAAGTTCTGGACACACAAGAGCATCTTCTGGGAACTCCCGTACTGGCGGATGTTGCCTATCAGGAACTATCTAGATGTCATGCACATAGAGAAGAATGTGTGTGAAAGTGTGGTGGGCACCGTTCTAAATTGGCAAGGTAAAACCAAAGATGGCCCTAAAGCTCGCGTTGATTTGGAAAAAATGAAACTGCGGGAACATCTGTGGTTGAAAAAGAAGGGGAGAAAGATGCCCCAAGCTCCTTACACGGTCACGCGTGACGAGAAGCATGAAATTTTTGTGTGGATGGCTAACGTCCAGTATCCTTATGGGTTTGCTGGAAATATAAGTCGGTGTGTTAACTACAGGGACAATAAGATTTATGGATTAAAGAGTCATGACTGCCATGTACTACTTCAACGCCTCTTCCCTATTATGATTCGAGGGTACTTTGATGATGAGGTGGTAGAGCCGTTAGTGGCGCTGTCAAGGTTCTTTCAAAAGTTATGCACCAGAGAAGTGAAAATGTCAGACCTCGAAGAAATGCGAAAGGACATCATTTTTATCATGTGCAAGTTGGAGAGGATTTTCCCCCCAAATTTCTTCGACATCATGCCTCACTTGATGATGCATCTTCCCGAGCAATTGATGCTCACCGGTCCCGTTCACTACACTTGGATGTATCCAATGGAGAGGTATATACCCCGCATTTGTATGATGTTTGCTAATTAAGTCTTTATATATTAATTTATTCTTGTTCTACGTACAACAATAATAACAAGCTGTTTTCATCATTGTAGACAACTGGGAGAGTACAAAGGGTATGTACATAATACATCTGCACCTGAAGGGTGTATCGCCGAAGCATATCTTGCGAACGAGTGCGTAACGTACGTCAAACTGTATTTGGGAGCGCTTGAGGACCCACATTCGAATATGTCGGTAGATGAACCCCAGTTCAACCTTTCTGTAGTCTCTAATGATGTTTATCCACAGAGTAGGTTGCACGGGGAGTGGGAGTTGACACCATATGAGTTAGACATTGCACACTGGTGTGTACTCATTAATTGTAAAGAAGTTAAATATTGGAAAGACACACACCTTGGAAGTCCAGAGGTTCGCGGGGATGTTGCGTACCACAACCGGACCTTTGCAAATTTTTTTGGCACATGGGTGAGTATATATTCATTTAGTCATAATATATATGACGTGTAAAAGCAAATTGTGACGGTTATTTATATGAAATGTCGTATCTAATGTTGACGGTTATTTATTTCAGATGAACTATGTAGAAGATGATGGTTACCCACAATGGTCACACGCATTGAGGCTCTTGGCTATGAAACCTATATCATCAAAAGTTTACGCGATGTGTAGGGTCAATGACGTGAAATTTATGTGTCAAGAAAGAGACAATAGGGTGAAGACACAGAATTGTGGGGTAATGGTGCATGGTGGGGATAACGACCCTGACTACTACGGGGTACTCCATTCAGTGGTTGAACTCATGTATGGTGAGCGCATGAAAGTTTACTTGTTTAAGTGCAGATGGTTTGATACTCGTCCGGAGACCGTTCGCATCGATCAATATGGATACATTTCCGTGAATACTGCCACAAGTTGGTATGAGGAGGATCCTTTCGTTCTTGCCACATCGGTCAAACAAGTGTTTTACCTTGACGATCTTATGAACAGACCCCCCTGGAAAGTAGTAAACCATGTGCAAGCTAGGAATGTGTACAATGCTGCCACACTTGGTGAAAATGAAGATGACGAAGAAGTTGCAGCATACCAAGAGGGAAATGGAATTGACATTCCGAAATCCGATACAATTCGCCATTATAATGTTCGACCTGGTATTGTGGTTCAAAATTCTGGAGCAGCACTTCTAAATGTTAATCCAAATGACTTTGATGAAGACTCGAGTGACGAGGACGAGGAGCGACACCTATTACCAGACTTCAACTATCAAACTGCGTCAGACTCTAGCGATGATTCTGATTATCAGCCTTAGTTAGAGATGTAATTGAGTATAGTCTTCGAGCTTGTATTCAGTTGATTAACTCCTAAATGTATATATGTGTTGATCGAATCGAAGTTTACTTGTGTAATTTGATGGATTAGTTTAACGGTTATTTTCATGTATGTTGTGGAAAACATAAATTGAATTTCGTTGCTTATAAATTGAAGTTCGTTGCCTTTAACATTGATTTCGTTGCCTTTAACATTGATTTGGTTGCCTTTAACATTGATTTCGTTGCCTTTATCATGGATTTCGTTGCCTTTATCATGCATTTCGTTGCTTATAGTATAGGCAACGAAAATTTCGTTGCCTATAGTATATGCAACGACATATTTCGTTGCCTTTAGGGTGCATTTCGTTGCCTAAAGTATAGGGAACGATACACTTCGTTGCCTATAGTATTTATTTCGTTGCCTAATGTATATGCAACGAAAAATTCGTTGCCTATAAGTCCTCCTCGTTGCCTATAGTATAGGCAACGATGCCACCATTTCGTTGCCTATAGTCCTGGAATATATTCCCAGCTCGCGAACAGCTCCGCCGCAACTAGCATTCTCTCCGCAAACCTCGCCGGATTTCTGCCCTCTCCGCAACCCGAAAAGTACGGTTCGCATTCTCCCTCTCTCCTTACTTGAATAAACAACGTGATTTTAGTTGGATTTGTGTTGGGTTGTTTGTTGGGTTGATTTTAGATGGATTTGTGTTGTGATTTAGGTTAGGTTGTGTTGGATTTGTGTTGGGTTGTTTGTTAGATTGATTTTAGTAGGATTATATTGTGGATTAGAGGATTATATTGTGGATTATATTGTGGAGTAGGATTATATTGTGGATTGTGGATTAGGATTATATATATTGTGGATTATATTGTAGATTATATTGTGGATTGTGGATTAGGATTATATTGTGGATTATATTGTGGATTGTGGATTAGGATTATATTGTGGATTATATTGTGGATTATATTGTGGATTAGGATTATATATATTTAGTTTATGTAATTAGAATTGGGAATAATTAGAATTGGGAATAATTAAGTGTGATTTTAGTTTGGTTATTTAGTTTAGGTAATTAGAATTGGCCGGGAATAAGTGTGATTGTTAGTTTGGGTTGTTCATTTTAGTTAGACAAAATTTAAATTTAGGTTATTGTTGCCTCAATTGTAAGGTATTCATTATGTTATTTTGTTGCAGACATAAATAAAAATGTCCGTGTTCAAAAGATTGATTCCCGGGAAAAGTGGGAAACAAAAAGGAGCTTCCTCCTCGTCACCTCAAGGAGCGACACCTCAAATGTCCTCCGGGTTGAACCCTCAAGGACCCAGGAGTGGGTCTAGGTCCGTTGGTGGGAGTTCTGGAAGCACCGTACCGGACAGTCTTGAGACCGTCTATGTACATTCCAATCGTCATCTCCAACTTCTTGCCACATCCCAGGATCCCCAAGGTCCACGTCACTCGGTGTCTCATGAACGACCCTCCCGCAACAGCAGCCGAAACTCCACCACGGAATCCGGTCGTCACTCAGTCAGCGGCGAACGCCCAAATAGTACGAGGGTACTATTTGGGCGTTCGCAGCAGGACCCACCGCGTATGCCACCTCTTCCTCCCAATGCGGCGACGCCACAACCTAATTCCGGATCATCTGGGCCATCCGGCAGTGCATCCCGCACGGATTCTGTGCACTTATGCCCGCCAAGGGACTTGTTCTTCCCTACGGTTATTCCGAAGATACCTCAGCTCGACCCTAACAACGTGGCCGTCTATGATGAGGACCCGTTCACGACGCCTGAGGAAGCATACACATATGAGCCGTTCTCTCAACCTCTGTTGAGTGTGAGGGTTAAGGGTCAGCTCACTTACGAGAATGGTAAGTTTATGTTCATTTACTAGATACAGTACATTAAATTAGGTTCTATTTCTTAATTTCCTTCTTTTGTACCGTGTCTTAGGCACCGTCGTCAACCCTAAAGCTAAACAGAGCAGAGGTACCACAACCGGGAAGGGTATTGAAGATCGAGTCGGTGACAATCGGGCTCATATTGATTATGAAGATGATGGGGAGGCTATCGAGTATGCTGACAAAGGGATGTATGCTAGCCAAGCAGGATTTGTCATACGTGATTTCGTCCCGATGTTGTGGGATTCGTGGGGTTCAGTTGATGCTGAAGTGAAGGCCCGAGTGCATAATGCACTGTCGGTGAGTTAAATTTACATTAATTTGTCATAAAAATAGACGTTCTTATATATTATTGTAAGGCACCAAACATACATATTTATGAGGCTAATTATGTATACGTGTATTGCAGCAATGGTTTATTATTGACGATCGGCTGAAGGAGCCCGGGGGGTGGTGTGAACGAAAGCTCACGTCTAGGTGATGTGATTTTGGATTTATATAAGGCTAAGTATCCTTATATGATTTGTGAATACGTTAGATTTGTGAATATAAAGTGTTGGTTATATGATATTTTTGTTGCATCAATATAGGTATCGAGAGTGGAAGTCTCACTTGAAGAAGTTCTGGGAGGAGAACATAGATAAAGGCCGAAATGGCACTCCAAGTGAGTTCAGATACCGGGAGTACGAGTGGAACTGGCTTATAGCCCACTGGAAGCATCCCAAGCTTGTGGTATGCACATGAATTATGTTGCGTACCTAAATCTAAACTAATATTATTATTATTATTAATTTACCTACATTTTATGATATATTATTTTATATACGCAAGAGGTAGTAGGTAAATCTCTATCTATGTTATTAATTTAATATGTAGGTAAATCTCTAATATATTGTGTAGGTAAATTAAATTATACAATTTACATTGTTTATACGAAGTAAAGATAGTGAACTGTATTAGTGATTGAGATGCTAGAAATTAAAACCAAAAATAACAAAGATTAAATTATTTCCCTGCAGAATAACATGAAAAAACCTAGAAATTAAAGGAAACAATTCTAGGTCCGAGGACTAAATATGTGAAAAATAAATGGGTTGGATTTTAATCAAAAAAATTAATGTTGCGAGGATATTCTCTAATTTATGCTATATATATAATTGGCTAATAATTGTGCACATTTTCTTTTTCTACAAGCACATTTCGAAACAAAATGCTAAAAACCGAGCGCAGAACGTGAACCCACATCATTGCGGTTCCCGAACGTATGAGAGATGGACTCGACGTGGGGCAAGGTTGGAACCAGAGACTGATCCTCTCGTGTATTCCATCCGACATGGGTATCCGAACAACCCTGAATATGTTGTAAGTATCTAATAAATATTTGTCCATATTTGATACATCTCATGTTTAATTAATTCTTGTATTTTACTCAATTATTAATGCGTCACCGATTTTGCATTGTCTATTAGGAGAGATTGGTTGAGTCGATCCCAAAGGTGCGTGCTAAAGTAGCTCGAGAGCTGCATCAGGGGTGCACGGAGGAAGAGGTGACCCAGTATGCATCTCAGGTTGACCACATGACGCCCATTAATGCGGCGAGGTGCGTGTCAGATGCGATTCCCGTTGGAAAGAACAAGTTTTGGGCCAAGGGGATGGGTTACAGAGGAAATGGAGTCTTGAAGATGACTCCAGAATTCTCCAGCGGGTCCAGCAATTCTAGGTCGTCCGGCGTACAAGAGCAGATTCGGAGGCAGGATGAGCAGATTCGGAGGCAGCAGGAGGAGTTGGAGGAGATGAGGCGTGCCAGGGAAGCCATGGAGCAGGAAAGAGCCCGTGAGAAGGAGCAGCACGACCAAATGTGGGCATTCTTTCAATCTCAGCAACCTCGGGAGGCTTCGCACCCGCACCCACAGACTCAGCCAAATCTGTTCACGCCTACAACACAGCCGCAGTATTTTGGGGGTCACCAGCAGCCGCCGTTATATGGGGACCACCAGCAGCCGCCGCAGCAGCATCAGTTTTGGACGGGTGCCGAGCAGCCGCCGCCTCCGCCGCCGCAGCATCAGTTTTACGGGGGTGACCAGCAGCCGCAGCTTCATCAGTTTTATGGGGATGACGACCAGCAGCACCAGGAGGGTTCACACGAGGACTTCCTCAATTCTGTTAACTTTGATCAGTAGCACGTAGCTAGTTTTTGATTTCGGTTGAAATGTGTACGCTGTTGTGGTTTGAACTCATGTAAATGTTGCAGATTCTGGAATTGGGCCCAATCCAGAATCAAGTATTTTTTTTAAAAATTACACACACTATAGGCAACGAAATGGACCAATTTCGTTGCCTATAGTTTGCCAGAAATGCAAAAATTCAAACTATAGGCAACGAAATCCAAAAGTATAGGCAACGAAATCCAAAAGTATAGGCAACGACGTCGTTGCCTATAGTTTGAGAGGTGACCTGTCAGTTTAGGGTTTAGGCAACGAAGAAGTCGTTGCCTATAGTGAAACTATAGGCAACGAATTAAGCTGGGGTCGTTGCCTATTGTTGAAAACCCTAACCCCTAAACCCCGAACTATAGGCAACGAATTGGTTATTGATTTCGTTGCCTATAGTATAGTCAACGATGTATAGGCAACGAAAGTATAGGCAACGAAAATTCGTTGCCTATAACTATAGGCAACGAATTTTGGACTATAGGCAACGATTTGAAATCGTTGCCTATACCTGTTATTCTGGTAGTGGTAGAATCACTGATGTTGGGGTGGTGCATTTGTAGAAAATGCGTTGCTTGGAGAATCCATAACACTACACTCGGTGAATCTCCAAAATTCCCAACCTCGGAATCTATGTTGCACAGACACCGACACTAACACGGCTACACCGCGACACGAAAAATCTCAAAAACACATGTTTCGACATGGCATCGACATGAAAAATTATTAATAAATATAGATGTATTTTTAATTATAGAAAAATACTAGAAACATGAAATAAATTCATTACATAACCAAATTTAACCATAAAGTCAATCCAATTCTAAAAGTCATAAAAAATAACATCAAACAAAGCTAAATGCAAGTGATAAATTAAGACAATAGTGTATAAGTACATCACTCATCTTCAACATTCATCTTATCATCAATTAGCATCCTCTCCAATGCCAGTTCATCAAGGGAGAGATTTCCATATCCAGCACATAAAAAGTCCCAGGTTCTATGGAGTTAACACCATCTATTGCAAGATCCCACATTGTCTCCTGACTTTTATAATAGTTAGGATCCCTCCTTGCCAAAAGTCGAAGATTGGTATGCATATAAACCAAATCTTGAGCTCTTTTTGGTTGCAACTTGTTCCTCTTCAAACCGGTAATGAAACTATAGGTGCTCCAATTTCTCTCACAACAAGAAGATGAACAAGGTTGATTAAGTAACTTGAAAGCCAAACCTTGGAGTAGTGGTGTACAAGCTCCATAGGCACCCCACCAAACCACAGGCTCAAAGTTGCACTTATTCTCTAAAGCTTCTGGAAAGAATCTCTGAAGACATTTCCTCCTGTCAGTGGTGAGCTCGACATCTCTATATGGAGCAACTCGGTTAGGATCCTCTTTAAGCCATTTAGTGTTATAATACCTCAGAATCAAATAATGTGCAAGGCGATGAAGTGGAGTAGAACTCTTGGTCCATCGAGCAATCAAGATAGAGTAAAGCACATCATAAAATCTTGATACCTCATAATGATTTGTGATGACATAGACAAATTCAAGCTTGAAAATTTCTTTCTTCACTCACAATCATTGAATCCCACCACTCGTAAACCAAGTGAAGACAAGGCCTATCCAAATCCCCCATCCTTATCATCTCATATATAGGTTCCATGGAAACAATCATGAAATTGACTTGTTCCCACAAGTAGTCATCCAAGAGCATTTCCTTCACTCTTCTTGCTTTCGGGACATCATCTTCTTTGTACAAGTCCCATTTTGGACTAATCACCATACTTTGCAAGCCAACCTTCATCTCCCTAAACCTCTTAATACTCACATAGTGAGAAGCAAATCTTGTCTCAGCAACTTGAAGAAACCTCAAAGAAAAATTCTCATTGTACATAGATAGACGCATGCTATGGTTGATGACAAAATTCTTGATAAATTAAACATCATTGATGACGTCCATAAGCCATCCCAACTCTTTATCTACGCGCTAACCGGGTAAAAAGGATTTTGCTTTCAAAGTATCCTTCAAGACAAGATTGAGAGTATGAACTACACATGGTGTCCAAAAGATGTGTGGATATGTAGCTTCAACAATGGCACAGACAGTAGCGCACACGGGTGCATTATCAGTCACCACTTGTATCACATTCTCGGAGCCAATCTCATTGATAGTCTCCAAAAGCAATCTTGCAACTTCAAACTTGTCTTTATACTACCCCTTACAATTGATTGCTTTTATTATAACAACCTCATTTTGAGAAGCAGCCATCATATTGATTAAGGGCCTCCTTTGCTCATCGGTCCACTCATAAGAACATACTGTCACACCGGTCTGCTTCCATGTGTCCTTAATGGGTACTAGCATTCGGTCAATGTGTTGCTTCTCATTGTCAAGAAGTGTGGTCCTCAATGCATTGTAACCTGGGGGTTTATAACCCAGAAAGTTCGAGGCACGAGCAAAAGCATCTTTGTAGTGGGAATTCCTCGCCAAGTTGAACGATATCCCACCGGTGTAAAACATTCTTACGATTGCAGCATCACATTGTTGTCTTTCTTCTTTTCTAAAGGCTTTAGTTAGCTGTGGACTCATGCCCCTTCTTTTTTTAGTTTCAAGATCCACTACCTCCAATGGAAAGTAACTTGTACTACTTGCAAGCCTACTTGAAGAGGAAGGCAAAGAAATCGTTCTTGGAGTCTTATCTTACAACTTCTGCTCACACTCTTCTACTGCCTCTCGCATTTCATCTATTTGAGCTTTCGTCACCTTGGTGCAAATCTTGATTCCCACTCTTGTTATTTTGAGCAAATGAGCTTTAACTCTAGAATGTGAGCCCTTGAAGTTCATCTTGCAGAAATTACAAATAAAAGGAACATTTCCCCCTGCCTTGCCTCCATCAGAATCATCAACTATCTTAGTAACATATTTTCACAGAGGCCCAGTAAGTTTATCCTCAGAATCAATACTGGGTTCTGATGTAGCAGTAGTACCACTTGAACTCATCCTATTTATTACAAACTTAATAAGCTAATAATTAACAATAGACAAATCCAACAATGTATTCAAGCATTTTAATGATTATATACATCAATTTCATACAGTCTATTACTATCTAAACAATCCTTTCACATAACCCAACCGATTAACACTTTAACAGTGACTACTGACTACTAACTACTTTGCTTCCAATCCTTCCATGCCCTATTCATTATGCAAATCAGTTAGTTTTATTTTCTGTGGAACCTATTGATATAGAATATTCAAAAGAGTGATAGTTTGCTCCTTATAAACATGGATTGTCCTGAATCATAATATACTGTAACATCAAAACAGAATGCGTAGTAAGTGTAATTAAGTTGCTAAGCAAGATAGGGGTGTTGTTATCAAACCTTTCCCTAACATATTTGAGTCATGAATCCATTAGTTTGTGAAAATGAGTTTAAACTAATACCAGAATGTAGCATATTATACCAATGTAAGTCCTTCAAGACGTAAAGGGTAATATCACTATTGCTTTTCAGTAAGAGGGTTCTTTAGTTCTCTCATGGTATTTGCTATCCTAACTACACTACTACAACCATGAAGTAGTATAAAGAGTGGGTCTTACCTTGAAGCTTCAATCACAATTGATTGAAGGGAGAGGAGAGGCGAGATGAGTGACAGAGTGAGTGAGGCAACCAATTTCTCTTCTTTTTCTTTTCCAATGGGTCGTGACTTCTGTTCTTTAGTCGCACTTCTCTGTTTTTTTTTCTTATGTTGGAGGCGGGCTACAAGGCTGAGTATTAGCTAGGGCTGGTCCCATTTAGTTTTTTGTTAATGTTTTATTTTTTTTTCCTTATTTGATGACGTGACGTGTCATCAACGTGTCAGAAAAGTCAACATTTTCCGACACGCTATGTGGCATGTCGGACACCGTGTCGAGCCATGTCGGAGCATCGGAGAGTGTCGGACACACCGACACTCCACCATAGTGAAGTGTCGGTGCAACAAAATCAGAACTTTAAGATTTAATTATCTTTGCAGCATGTCGGGCGCATCAGTTACTGCTGCCATTGCATAGAATTGCCACAACTTGGAAGTACTCGGTTTTCAGCATTGTCAATGTTTGAGCCCAAAATAAATATTTTTTATTTTTACGGTTTTCAGGTATTATTGGGTCAATGCATGCGGCCCGCTCGAGAAAAAGCTATCCTTAAGAGAAAAAGAATCCTGAATGATCTCGATAAATCTTAGATTGATTGGGAGAGTTAAGGATGCGGGATTCTTGGCAATTAGAGTCATTAAGTGAATCTGATTACTAGAATTTTATGTTAACTACAACAAGTAATCGTATGCCTATATATAGAGGAAATCTTTATACGATTGAGACATCTACATCTCATACACAACTTTTGCTCTTGGCAAAACCTTTCTATTCTCGAGAAACCCAAGCTACCAGTGATCCGAAGATTTGAACCAGATAGGGTGTGTATAATTTGAAGATTCATGGACGTGACCATAACTCTGTTCTCAACAGTCGCTTTGGAGATTTCTCTACTCTGCACTAAATAAGGTGTATAGAGTAAAGATTCCTGTGGCTCAGCAGAGAGACACGAAAACTCAAGTTCTAAGTCACTTAGGCGAAAAGAACTCAGCATGTCTGATTAGTGCTCTCCCTGTCTCAATCGCTTCTTAGAAGATTAGTAATGGTGAACCAGCATTCAATGTTCTGCCCACGACAGTGGATGTCTAGCATACACACGCCAGAGAAAAGAGACAGTTTGAGACTTTTTAGGACTCTGGGAATTCTGCAGCCAAACATTTTGGCACGTCCATTGGGACCAACTTTCGTGTCTCAACGCAACAATAAGGGACCTTTATCGGAAGAGGTACCCTAGTTTCCCTAAGCACCCACAGCCAGCTTTCCGAGAACATAACTTTGCCACTTGTCGCAGATTATCGGTGAAAGCAGTAGAAGCAAAGTTTGGGACTATACGCCGCTCAACAATGGCGTTCCAGCCCCTGACTCTGGACGAGATCAATGCGCTGAAATATGAGTACTATCGTCCTTACACCGCTAAACGTGATTAACACACGGCGGAGCGACTCAACTGAATAAATCAGCAGTTGGATGAGTAAGCACCCTTGCTTGCAACAGTCGATGAAAGGTTTAAGAAGGTGGCCAGTGACTTGATGGCCTTGAAGGAAGACCTCACGAAAGATCTAGAAGACCAAGAGGCTAACAGAATTTAGCTCACAAGCCTAATAAAGGGTCAGGACAAGTTACAAGTGGACCTTGTGCGAACAGTAGAGACTTCAATGAAGAGGCACAAGGATTCCATGACGGACTTGTACAAAAGGACAGACAGAGACCTTGTCCAGTTGTCCAAGGTGGTGTAAGATCTGGTCTGCGAGCAGCGCCAAGCAGAGAAGTTCCCACTGACCTAGAAAGAGGAGTTCTAGAGGTTCATGAAGCAATGTAATCTGCAAGCTACACGATAGTTTCATAATTACTAAACTCCCTTCCCAGAACTCGACAAAAAGGATAATGATTCTTGGAAGTGGCCTAAAGCCTACAAGAGCACGGCTACCCATCAGTTTCCAAACGTTCAACGGAAACATAGACGAGAAAGCGGCTACCCATTTGGCTTGTTTTACCTTGCAGCTCTGACCGTAGGGGGACGACCCAAAGCTCAAATTAAGGGTTTTTTAATCGTCGCTGACATGATCAACCCTTATCTGGTATATTAGCCTGGATCCGCGTTCGGTCATGGAGTGATTGGCTATGGATACATTATTCACCGAACATTTCAGGACGACCATGCCAGAGGTGAGGATAGCAAAGCTGTGTTCAATGTGCCAATTGTCTTCAGAGAGCCTAATAGTTTTCTTGCATCGCTTTAGGGTTAAGTACAATATGTGCAAGATGCTGCTCCATAAGGATACAGTCATCGACATGACTATCAACGGCCTAGAGGACCAACTCTATACTATGTTCCTAAACACTAAGCCTGCATCATTGGACAAATTCATCACTTCGGTGATGAAGGCTCATAATGTTATGCAAAATAGGGACAACAGGCGAAATGTCTCGAAGGGGACATACGCGTCCAGATCATCATATACGCCAAATTGAAGAAGGCCGATGGCAACGGCTTATCTTGAAGAGCCTGGCGAGGAGGGTTATGATTCAAACACCGAGCGTGTCCATGCTGTCGAGTTCACCTCCAAGACTGTTTTGAAGTTTAGGAAGCTGCAACAAAGCAAGGACCCCCTTAAGCTCTCAACAGTGGCTTTCGCCAAGACAGAGTTCAAGACAGACATACACCTATGACGCCAATCTCGCTCACGAGATATTGGATAATTAAGTTTTTTAGCCAGAAAGTGTCGAAAACTGATTTTGGCCCCCTTCCCAACACGAAGTAGCTGAAGGGGAAGAAATACTATAAGTTCTATGGAATATGGAATCATTCGACCAAGGACTGAGTGAAGTTGAAGGATTAAATCCAAAAGTGGATCAACTATGGCAAACTAGCCCTAGAGACTCTTGCAAAGACAATTTCCTTGGTGGACTCGAAGCCTTTCCCAGACCAGTAGGCTAATATATTGGAGTTGTTCAGAGAGTAGCCTAGGCAGCGGCAAGCAGCGGGGGTCCAGGCGAGAGGCTAGGTAGGGGGACCAGCTACATGCCCACAACACTATACCTTCCAAGAAGGCCACATGCACGAGGTCCTCAATGATCTCATCGAAGGAGGCTTTATTACTTACAAGCCTGTACAGAGGCTTGAAGATCTGGCCTATGTGAGGCCCAGTGAAAATTTCTATAGGTTCCATAATAAGTTCTGCCATGCCACCTCAGCATGCAGAACTCTGAAGGATAAGATTCAAGACTGGATTAATGGAGGGAGGATTGGGTTCATCCAGGTTGAAAGGTCAGAGAGTAGTTCCTCATCAAATAGGGGACCACCAACAAAAAAGGGCAAGCGAAAGATCACTTACGATGTGTCAAGAATGGCAGAGATATTGGACCACAATAAGATCGTGCTAAGGATCGCCAAAGTGCCTTTTAGACCCTCCCTGTAGAGGTAGAGGGGTTGCCTTATTGTCGATTCCATCATGTGTGGACTCACTTAACAGAGCAGTGTACTAGCTTGAAGTATAGGATCTAACAATGGATTGATGAATGGGAGGTCACCATACAGCAGCCAGGCGAACAAGGGGCGCATCAAGTTGAATCTGGCGAGAACATCATGGTGAGTACCTTTGACTTGCAATTGAGTAACCTTAACAAGAGGAAACACACCCTAAACATCCATACGACTGGAGAAAGCACACCAGTTGCACAGCCTGAATTGACATCTAAGAGGAAAGAGAAGGTTGATTCCAACGAAGCATCTATAGTTGCCCTTTGCTCCCATTGTAAGGTTTACTGTAGTCTGAAAACTTCATATGAGAAACTAATAGAGGCAGTCAAGGTGTGTCCTAAATTGATATCACCACCAAAACATTACCAGCCATCAAGCCCGCGAACAATGGACTCTCGAGACTCACAAACTTACAAGAGAAGGCGTGTAGCTGAGAAGTTCATGAAACCAATTTTTGGTGATGTTGGGTCATCTAACCAGGCTTCCAAGCTGTACATACCTCCAGCTTCCAGAGCTACAATTAAAGAGAATGTGTGGTATGTCAAAGAGAGAGGGAAGACAATGGAAGTAACTCCGAGCACAAAGAGGAATCTTCAACAACAGTACGATGCATCTATAAGAGATTTAGAGGCTTTGGACAAAGAGCTAATGAAGAGAAAAGAGCTCACTTAGACCCGGAGTAGCTGCAACGGCATATGAATAGACTATCGGTAAATCCCGTGGTGGTCTTTGGAAAGAAGTCTGATGAACAAAAGGTCTGAGCACCTCGACCTAGTGTGTTCTCACGAAACCCCGAGTTACGCTTGAGAGCTCAAGTATAGGAACCTATACCTGAGGTTCAGCAAGCCCCCAAGAGACTTAACAAGGAATTAGGAGGCAGAAAGCAGGGCACTAAGCCTTTGGCGTTGAAAAGACTCTAGCGAGAAAACGAGATTGAAGTATCACATATAGCGTTAAGCGAGTCCAAGAGTCTCCATTTGCAACCAAAGCTATTGATGATCAAGGAGTAAAAGAAAGTTGCAGCCCAACAAGGAAAAACTCTTCTGGCGCGCCAAAACAACCATTTGTTTTCCCTAACAAGTGTTGAGCCTACTCCTAAGGCTCCATTTGAATACATGTTACTATCAGCCATATGGGTACTATGCCATAGTGACCAAGTCATGTCCAAAGTAAGACCGTCAACAAGTGAGTCGCTCAATGAGGGGGCTGAGGACGAGGAGCTAGTGGACTACGGGATGACGAGAAGCTCATAAAGGTGTGTGGCGATGAGGTTGCAATAAACATGGTATTCATTCTTCCCTCTAAGTTTGCAGTAGCTGAAGCAACAAACTCACCACATATCATGCCTAGGGCAATGGTACCCGCTCGCTCAAACCATGTCAATAGCTTAGCAATGGCAGCCCGCAATGAAAATATAGAGCTTCAGCCAGTGGTTGATTCATCTCTGAAGAAATCCTTCATGTTCTTCAGGAAGCCTACCCTGAACATGGTTATGCACATGCGTCCTCTATATATCACAACCAATGTTCACGACATTCAACTCAATAAGATGGTTGTGGATTCTAGGGCGGTGGTGAACATTATCATGGTGAAGGCAATGGCCATACTTGGTGTTCCCAAGATGGCTATCCAAGAAACAGCTCTCAATGTTCGAAATTTCTAGGGAACCATCTCTAAAGACTTTGGGCATTATTTTCCTTCATGTGCAGGTTGGTCTAGCAACAGGAACTCATACTTTCTTCATGGCAAAATGTATAACTCCCTATAGTTATCTTGGGCAGAGACTAGATTCATAAGAGTTATTACATGCCTTTCTCACTGCATCAACAAACGGTGAGGCTAAGGTGATTGATGCCGACCCGTGTCCCTATTCTGTCTCAGCAAACGCATTTGATATCAGTTACTACAATGTATACATGCGCTCATTGGAAGTGTATGGTGTCAATGATTAGCCCCCCCTGTGGGGGTCACGGCCTCACTAGCTCAATACGGTATCGTGTAGGCCACTGAGGATACAATACGTCCTTACACTGTTGAGCTACCATCTACACCGCGTAAATGTTAAAGCCTCTATCAAGCATAGAGGCGGAAGCATGGTTTTCTCTTCACGATCGCCCACACAACAATCCGATGGTGAAGCAGACCTATGAGCATGTTCTAACGGTCACAACATTAGAGTATGTAGACAATGACGCACTGCATGAGTCTGAGGAGGAGGAGATAATTCAACTGATTCCAACAGCTTTGGATGATACTCCACCTAAAGTAAAAGATCTTGGGGAGAAAATCAACCTTGGGACCGTCGAAAAGCCAATGCATGTGGCTATTAGTACCTTCCTAGAGCCTGAAAAAAAGAAGAGATTTATTGAATTGCTGCTCGAATACAAAGATTGTTTCGCGAAAAAATACGAGGATATGCCAGGCTTGTCACCAGACCTGGTATGCAATAAGTTGCCCATCTTAGAGGGAAAAAATCTAGTGAAGCAGGAGATGAGGAGGATGAATACAAAAACAATAATTCTTGTTAAAGAGGAAGTCCAGAAGATGCTTAACTCAGGTATCATAAGGGTGACCAAATACAATGAGTGGCTATCAAACATCGTCCCAGTCAAAAAGAAGAATGGGAAGATAAGGGTCTATGTCGATTACTGAGACCTTAACAATCCAACGCCAAAGTATGCTTATCATATGCCAGTGGAAGATCTGCTTGTCTATTCAATTGCTCATCATGAGATGCTATCTTTTATGGACGGAACAACAGGTTATCACCAAATTCCAGTAACAGAGGCGGACAGACACAAGACTGCCTTCTGGTGCTCAGGGTTCCCTGGGGTGTTTAGGTATGTGGACATGCCTTTTGGTCTGAAAAATGCAGGGGCAACCTACCAGCGAGCTATGCATCTGATCTTTCATGACCTCATAAGGAAAAACATGGAAGTCTACATCGACAATGTGGCAATCAAGTCGAAATGGAGAGTTGATTATGTGGATGACCTAAGACAAGTATTCGAGCAGATGAGGCGACACCAGTTGAAGATGAATTCGGCTAAGTGTGTCTTTGAAGTCTAGGCAGAAGACTTCCTTGATTTTCTAGTCCACTAGTGAGGTATTGAAGTGCTCGATGATTATGTGGATGACCTGAGACAAGTATTCGAGCGGATGAGGCGACACCAACTGAAGATGAATCCGGCTAAATGTGTCTTTAGAGTCTAAGCAGGAGACTTCCTTGATTTTCTAGTCCACCAGTGAGGTATTGAAGTGCCCGATAATTATGTGGATGACCTGAGACAAGTATTCGAGCGGATGAGGGGACACCAATTGAAGATGAATCCAGATAAATGTGTCTTTAGAGTCTAGGCAGAATACTTCCTTGATTTTCTAGTCCACCAACGAGGTATTGAAGTGCCCAATGATAAAAAGGAGGTCGTGCTTAATGTCAGCCCCCCAAAGAACAAGAAGGAGCTTCAACGTTTGGTGGGTAAGATCAACTTCCTCAGATGGTACATAGCAAATGCAACAAGGAAGACTCAACATTTCTAGTCATTGCTCAAGCTACAAGACCAGAAAGACTTCGTGTATGAGCCTATTCATTAAGAGGCTTTCGATGCCATCAAGTTGTATCTAGCCAGTCCACCAGTGTTGGTACCTCCATGACCAGAAGTGCCTCTAAAGTTATACATCTCAGCTACTGAGGTATTCATAGGCAGCCTACTGGCACAAGATGACACGACCAATATTGAGCGAGCTATCTTATACCTCAGTCATACTCTGACGGATTGTGAGACAAGATATTGCCCCATAGAGAAGTTATGCATTGCTCTCTACTTCTCTGGATGCAAATTGAGGCATTATATGTTGTCATTCACTACTTATGTCATTGCTCAGACAGACTTGGTGAAGTATATGTTATAACGGCCTATCCTTAGACGCAGGATCAGGAAGTAGATTTTGACACTATCCGAGTTCTCGCTGCAGTATGTTCCACAGAAGGCAGTTAAAGGCCAAGCGGTGGCCGATTTTCTAGCCCATTATCCCATAATGAAGGTACGCGAAGTCCCAGACTTGGAGTTATCGCACATATCTCTTCCCACGTGGATGTTGTACTTTGACGGATCTAGCACTAAAACTATGTCAAGGGTAAGTATAGCCTCGATCAATCCAGAAGGTGTTACCCGTGCTTTTTCTTTCAAGTTAGACTTTCACTGTACCAATAACTAGGCAGAATATGAGGCATTGATCATAGGCCTAGAGATTCTGCTTGATCTGGAGGTTACTAATGTCCATATTCTTGGTGACTTGTTTCTTATCATCAGCCAACTCGAGACCAAGTACAAGGCAGACATTGTGTTAGAACCATACACAAAGCGAGCAACCGAGTTTTAGAGCTGTTTACTAAGGTTACCTTGGAACACATCCCTCGCGACCAGAATTAAGCGGTAAACGAGCTGGCTCAGCTAACTACGCACGTTAGTCTCCGAGATGATGTCCGCGAGTGTATTTTGAAGGTTGAAAGGCGTACTCTACCTTCATTTCTGGTGTGGAAAGAGTAGAAAGATGATTAATATGTGGTTGTGTTGGACCACATTGACACAGATTGGAGACAACCTTTTATCGCTTACCTAGAAAACCCCAATGCACCAATGGACAAGAGGACACGGTTCCTCGCCGTGAATTATGTGCTTCAAAATGGCGAGCTGCTAAGGTGTGGCCAGGAAGGTTTGCTCCCATGTTATGTTTATGGTAGAGATGCTAAGCGGTTGATGAGAGAGGCACACCTAGGGGCAACTGGGGCACACCAAGATGGTTATAAGATGCGGTGGCTATTACGATGGCATGAGTATTATTAGCCTAAAATCCTCAAGGATTGCATCACTTTCACCAAAGGTTGTGAAGATTGCTAAGCTCATGGTCTGACTAGTCACATCCTTAATATTCCAATGCAGCCTATCATTAAGCCCTAGCCTGTTCAAGGTTGTGCACTGGACTTGGTTGGAATGATTCACCCCCATTCTTCTGAAGGTCATAAGTTCAATATAGTCGCCACAGACTTCTTTATGAAGTAGGTGGAAGCAAAGCCATTGAAAGTGGCTTTACCGACAACAATCCGCCAGTTCCTATTTGAGGATATTATTTACAGGTTTGGCATTCTGGAGTGCTTCATCGCAAATAAAAGGGCACCGTTCATGTCGGGAGAAGTGGATACACTCATGAAAAACTTGAATATCCGGTGCCTGCATTCTTCTCCTTATTATGTTCAACCTAACGGTCAGGCAGAAGCTAGCAACAAGCTTATATTGCACATTCTCATGTAGATGCTAACTAGCAACGCTCGGCTATGGCATGCATAGTTATTCAATACACTTTGAACTTATCAAAAAAGCAAGCGGAATCCTACAACAACCACACCATACGCCCTCATGTTTGACCATGATGCAGTTTTTCCTTTGGAAATTAATGTTCGTTCTCTCAGAGTAATGGACCAGCATGATCTGATTAGTGAGAACTACGTTCAAGCTATGTGGCCAGAGTTGAAGATTTAGACGAACAACGTTTTGCTGCTTACGGTAACCTGCTCACTGAGAAGCAACGAGTAGCCCATTCGTATAACAAGTGCATAAGGGGCAAGAGTTATGCAGATGACGAGTTAGTTAGGCAAGAAGTCTTATCCCTTGGCTAAAAGCTCGAAGGACGCGGTAAGTGGTCAGCTAAATGGGAAGGTCCATATGTTGTATTGAATTGTCGGCAAAGGAGCAGTTTGGCTTCGTGACTGGGATGGCACGATTCATCCTAATCACATCAACAGTCGTTAACTCAAGAAGCATATTAGTCTAGTATGGGAGTTCGATGACCCGCCTAGCTTAGAGTAATCTAGTTTTCACAAGTACAGTCGCCAACCTTCAGGAGGTTCTGTCTCATTCACTTGCCCAAACTCAAGGGGCACCATAGCATAGTTCTATCTATATTCTCTATGGCTAATTCCTATGGCCAAATTTTGTATTTGTTTTTTTTAATTGGTTTAGATACTCGCTAGAGCCAATTTCTGTGGCAAATTTTTGTTTACCAATCGATTAATAATGTAAAGTGTTATGTCATATCATCCAAGTGTTTTGTTGACAAATGGTTGGAAACATACATACTTGAACAGAACAGATACATCAGATAACATAGATCAAATTCATTTAAGCTTATTATAGAGGCTTTGCGGCCTTGAGCTCTGATACTATGTACAATAAAACAATGAATTGGCCTAAGCTAGTGGCCTAAGAAAGAAAACTAGAACAACAGGCCACTGACCTTCAAGCGACCCAGCACAAGGCAACCTCTTGGTTTTGCATCATTGGCGCTGATGTAATAGTTTCCGCCTTGATGTCTGCTAGTCAAGGACGCTTAGTATTGCCAACTTCTTTGTCCGCTGCTCCCAAGACTCACCATCTGTACAATGGGGAGTGGTAGGACAACAACTATGTGCTCTTCTCTCAAGATAAGCTCCTAGGGTTGAGCAAATACAAAGTTGCTACTAGCGAGACATAATCCAGTTCATTCCCCCCGACGTGCAGACTCGGCTACTCCTAAAGGTCTTAGGGAAGTCTTACCAAGGTTGAACCTGGGCGTAGATATCACTATCTGGTCCAGGTTTATGCGTGGATATCACTATCTAGAGCTGGAAAAATAGAAAAGGGAATGTGGTTGAAAGACTTTCAAGCAAAACTAGACAAAGTGGTCCAAGAGAAACATCTTTGCTATGATAAAGTGAGAGCTTGATGGTTTCTTCTTGTTTAGAAAGAGTATTTAATTATAGAGGCCTAACCCTAAAGGCTCCTCATCAAAGCGGAGCAACGTCTGTCGATTCAATACACCCATTAAATTAGGAAGACGCATTTGCACCAGTTTACTAACCCGCTTTAATCACGGTTCAACATTTCTGAGAAAAATAATTAAATGTCATTTATTCCCAAACAGTTGGAATATGCATGATTCATGGAGCAGAGGAAAGATGAGATTTTTGTTAAATTCAAATTCAAATGGTCTATTAGTGGGCTGGGTTAATTAGCTTAGTATCATTAAGTTGGTTAAAAATAAAGCCTAAACCTGAGGCCCATAATTTAAACAGAGTACATGTAATGTTACAACTCACGCCTAAAGCTAAATATGACAGGCCCTCTATTGAATTTTAAGCTTAGCATGTTCATATTGGGCCCAGACTTTGGCTAACAACTTTTAGAAATGGGCCACCTCTTGTTTTGCAGCCCAAAAACCATCAACTCAGGTAATGCTCTCTTGCAACAGTACTACTACGGCGACTCGGGCAGGCCTGGACTCTTGCCGCATTCTGGTCACTTTAGTTTGGAGTCTAGCGAGATCAACCTCTTTCTCAGTTAGGGCATTATTCTGATCAAGAAAGTCATTAGCTCACCATGATTGGTCTACATAGTTTTGGCCCACTCTCGCCTATGACTCTGGCGTCGTTGAAGTTGGTTGAGCAACCAATCTTTACATTCTTGCAACTCCTTAAGATTTGCAAGACTCTCCACAAATTGACGAAGAATGCGAACACATGCTCCGGGGCGCGTCACTACTGATCTTCCATCTCTTTCAAGGCTACTGTCAAGACAAAAAGGTTGTCGAGGTTTACCTTATAGAGGGCCCGAATGGCGGTTTGGCGAGAACAATCTCCTTGGATTTAGGTGCGACCGAAGTAGATTTCTCGAATTAGGCCTTTAACTCAGCAAGTCTGGGGGAAGCAACAGTGGTGGAAGAACTAGGTTTGGCCAAGGTAGAAGTTGATTGACCTGAGAGCTTGAGCAAAAAATTTTGTTCGACACCACGGTCGAAGGCAACAACGACTTTCCGCACAGCAGCCGCAATAGTGTCACTTTCGACAATCGATGGAAGGGTGGTGCCCTGCGAATAGAATATGATTGAGCCCATGACGCTAATTCATGCAGAAGATATTAAAGAGGGTTGAGTAGAATACCTGAGACAATCCAAATTGGGGAATGGTAGGCTTGGTGTCAATTCCCTCCATGGGTGTTTCTTCAAGAATTGTGGCAGGAGTGATCTTGATGTGACCCAAAGGCTCTGGAAGTTTAGCTTCCTATGTCGAAGAGTTGGTCACCTGTGAGAATTGAATGATTAGATAAGGGAATCAACACATGAACAGTGAACTCTTAGAGTAGATATACAGACCTCCGATCTAGGTCAGCGAGAATTCCTTTGGTCGCCTGAGCGTTGGCATTTTGGATATCTTGGATGTTGCTCGCTATAGGTTCTTAATGTTCGTGGTCTCTGTTTGCCTGGGTGTACTCGACAAGAATTGTTTCCACTTGACTTTCCTCAATGATAAGCGTATTAGCAGCCCCTTCTTTAGGCTTGGGATTGGTTGAGATCTGTTTAGATTGGGAAAGGTTTACTTCTGATCCTAAGAAATTAAAAAGGAAGAATGGAGAATGGAAATTACCTCAAGTGGGGGGTTAAGTAGGTTTCTTTCCTGGGTTACCTCGGGCTCTGATGCTATCGAGTCATTTCTCGCCAGAATGCTAGTCAGAGTTTCATCCACTTGAAGCTCGCTTGCGAAGTCATCTTGAGATAGAGAAGTCTCCATGAAATCTAGGTTCGTCTTAATCTCTTCTATGTGCCCGCTAGGGGCATGATCATCTTATATCGAGGGGAGAGGCTCTATCGCGGCGAGCTCCTCATTTGTACCAACTGCCCATTCAAGGGACAGGTTGGCCGTAGAGTTAGCCTCAGGTTAAAGCTCTTTGAGAATTATTGCCTATGAACAGAGGGGTTTTCCTAAAGTTACAAAACCATACAACCATCATATAGGTTCTCAAACCAGGTTAGAGGTTACCTCGATCTCGTTTTTCAGGGAAGAGTTTGGTGGTGGTAATGATGGTTGGATGAGGCCAAGGATCCCACATATGATTAGACTCTAATGCTCCTCGCTAAGCACAGGAGAGTAGGGAATGAAAGGAAGGGTGTTCTCGAAGGAAATAGACCATTGAAACTGGTCAGCCCAGTTTGGCTTTCACCTAGATGGTAGCGGTCCTTCTTCTTCTTCTTCTTCTTCTTCTTCTTCTTCTTCTTCTTCTTCTTCTTCTTCTTCTTCTTCTTCTTCTTTCCTGTCATCCGTTGATGATCGAGAAGGTTGGCGAGAAGAGCTTGTTGTAGTGCAGGGGCGGGAATGGCCTCCTATGTTCCACCGGCCGATTGGGATATCCTCATCTTCCTTAGGAATAAAGGCCCATCGCCGTTTATGGGATGAGTGAAAGGAGACAAAAGTTAGAATTAAGGGAATCTAGTAAATCGGTTAAGTCGTTGGATAAATGAACATGGCTTACTGAGTTGGTTGTTTCTTCTTCTTCGTCTCCGCTCTCTCCCTCAGGATTAGATTTCAACTGAGAGTCATGCTTGGTGGGAGGAGTTTTGTGCTTGTTGCCAGAGGGGCCTATAGTGGGGGTTCAAGTGGCAAGACCCATGTCTGGGGTTTTCTAGGAAGCGACATCTATTAAAACAATAATGGCTAGCACATATTTCATCAATAAAATAGAAGAAAGACAAGAACGTTGCCTCTGTCCAAAAAAGAGGAGAGGCTAGGACTTGGACTTCTTCATAGAGGAAGGCTCCTTTTTTTAACGACGCAATGAAGAGTGATGAGAACCCTCTGAAGATTCTAGCAAAAAGGGATGTCGGGTGAAGATAGCAGATTGTGTCCCAGTGTCGAGCCCGTCAAAGAGTGTAATTATGAGTCGATCTGAAGGTGGGCCATAACGTGCGGATCTGGGAAAGCTGGATGAGGATGATCACAGACGAAAAACATAAATTCTTATCATTGGCATCATCAACGTCCGGACCTCCAAGAGGTTTAGCAATTGACAGAACCAATTAGGGGAAGCAGGGCACTTTGAGTAGTGTCGAGCTGCCTGGTGAAGTAGTTGAGGGTGTAGAGCTCGTGGGCCATGCCTAATTTTGGAATGCACAGGTTAGCGCAGGTGACGCTCTGGATAAATATCATCCTCGCGGGAACTGTTTGATCAGGCGAGGGAAAGAATCCAGTGCTTAAGTCCTCTAGATAGCGGCGGCCAAGAACAAGGAGAGCGATGTCCTTCGAAAACGAGCAAAAAAAGTGAAGATGTTGAAGTAAGTAAGTGGGTCGGCGTGGAGCAGCCAGGTCATGCTTAATCTTAATAGTTCGTCTTCTTTGAAAGGCCTCGCATCGAGATGGTAGAAGATTGGAAAATAGGTTTAGAGCTACAAGTCTAGAATCCACAAAGGTCTGGCGACCTTGTACTCCATGGGGTCCAACGAAATCCACCCGAGGCTCCAGTAGAGATATGCAAGAACGGGTTATGCAAGTTCAACTTTAACACCGTTGAACAGTGCCTCAGCGACTCGAGTCCAGCTCCCTATAATCTTGCCCGAGGAGGTACAAAATACAAATTTTTATAACCAATATTCAAGAAATGCAATATCTCCTTGATGGTCAGCTACTCCTAAGTAGTAGTTTCGCCATGCCTTGTAGAAGCGGGTAAAACTGTTGGCGAGTGGGGAAGGATTTCATCTGGGGGCGGAGGTGGTTCAGCGAGCCGTGCTCGTATGGTTTTGTAGCAACCAGAACTCCAAAAATTGCCACCATGCTAAGCATGGTGATGCTCATGTCACCACAAGGAAGTGAAAGACAATATAGCTTAGGTCCCAGAAGCACATGGCAACAGCGAATGACGCTCGATTACCTCTGTGGGGTAGAACAAAGCACAGTTCCTGGAAGGGAGCGATTCCAATCATCTTCCATATCTCATAATCGGGCTTGGTGCAAGCATTGGACCAAGCAATATCGCTATCAACGATCGTGGGCCATTTCCCTAGTTTGCTCTCGACGTCCTTCTGATCCCAATTGTGTGATGAAGCTCCTTCTTACCGAAAGATAAGGGCTTGATGATAGATTGGGGACCGGTGGGTTTGATGAAGTTCTGGACTCAATTGAGATTTAATGAATGGTCCTAACCGCGCAGTGAAGTTGTCAGCCAAGTGAAGCATAATGGCGTGGCCAGGTTTCTTCCGTGTTACTACAGTGTCGATTTTGTGAACGAAGGTCTCAGTGGCATTTTCATTCAAGTTGGGGATGGGTCTAACCTGATAGGGAGGCATGATTTTGGGTAGATTGATCGGAAAATTTCTCGGAACTGGCAAAGTTTCATGAGGGAGTTTTTGTGACTTTGGAGACCGAGATTGGAAGGTCAAGAGAGTATTTGGGTAACTGTGCACTACTAATAGTCGTGCGGGTTTAAGTAGACGTCATATCATAGGGTGCGACTTTTCAAAAGAAGAGCAATGAAGTGGAGTCGTGAAAGGAAGGTTACCGTTTGGCCCAAATGACATGTCACGATTACAAACCTCTTTGATTACACCTGGGCATTATCTCGAGGCTTAAGGGGAAATATTTGGGACCAAAATAAACATTCTTTATTTTTAGGGTTTTTCGGTATTATTGGGCCGATGCCCGCGCGAGAAAAAACAATCCTTAAGAGAAAAGAAATCCCGAATGATCTCAATTAAACTTAGATTAATTGGGAGAGTTAAGAATGCGGGATTCTTGGAAATTAGAGTCATTAAGTGAATCTGATTGCTAGAATCTTGTGTTAACTACAACAAGTAATCAGACAATGCCTATATATAGAGGAAATCTTTGTACGATCGAGGCCTCTACATCTCATATACAACTTTTACTCTCGGCAAAAACCCTCCTCTTCTCTAGAAACTCTAGCTACCGGCAATCCGAAGATTTGCACCAGGTAGGGAGTGTACAATCCGAAGATTCAAGGATGAGACCACAACTGTGTTCTCAACACTCTCTTCGCAGATTGCTCTGCTCTGCACCGAATAGGGTGTGTGGAATATCGATTCCCGTGGCTCAGTAGAGAGATACGAAAACTTAAGTCCTAAGTCACTTAGGCGAATAGAACTCAGCAGGCGGGGTTGGTGCTCTTCCCGTCTCAATCACTTCTTAGAAGTTCAGTAGCGGCAAACCAACGATCAACGTTCTTCCCCACGACAGTGGCACGCCTAGCACACACTCAAGAGAAAAGACACGGTTTGAGACTTCTCAAGACCCTGAGAATTCTACTGTCAAATAGTCAAGTAACCGTATTTGGCGTTCGGGCATTTTCAACTCACAAATGCTTGAAGCGGCTTCAAGGATGTTCTTCTATCTGATATCGAATATCTAGCTCTAGGATGTCCGTCATTAGAATCTGTTTTTGTTGATCGGACTTAGAGCCCTCAATTGATGCAAGTCAACACCAGAAGAGTCGTCAAGTTTAGTCCCATGTTGTGGCTCTTCATTGATTGTATACTTGGTGCAACATGCACGCAATGTGTATATGATCGATCAGACACAACTACTATTACGCAGGTTGTAAAAAAGTCATAATTAGTTCTTTAAATTAACCAAGAACTTAGTTCAAAGATCATATCACCAATGAATTATTCACATTGACTATTTCTCTTTGAAGTACTATGGAAATAGAATAATTTCCCAGTTTATTTCAGTTTCCATAGTATATTATGGATTTTTTCGACCATACAGAATATTTACAGGAGCAGAGTAATTGATTTGATTTTGCAATCCTTGTCAAACAGCAACTTGAGCTGCTGCTAGCCTAGCAATGGGTACCCTGTCAGAGCATTGAGCCAATGTGTTATATTGTGATATAGAAGTAGTTTTGTGTTTGGTCATAGACTTTTTTATGCGTGACAATATAACAGTACGTCATATAACATAGACCATTGCCGAGTAAGTTATTATACACTCATAGCTGAAGAAAAGACGGAAAAGCAAACCTGAATGGAGAGCAAGAAACATAGTCTAGTCCAGCCTCTGCGAAAAATGCAACCGAAGAAGGCTCCCCACCATGCTCTCCACATATTCCAACCTGTGTATTCATCATCACAGTCATCAATATTTCTGGAAGTAACAAGTATGGAACCATGAAAGGCAACTGATATTATATGCTCATGCTGCCATTTACTACCTTCAAGCTAGGCTTAGCTGAACGACCTCTTTCTGTGGCCATCTTGACTAGCTCCCCAACTCCTCTTTGATCAAGTACCTGAAATAAGGGTATTTGATTTCAGTGGCACGAATCCGATTTTCGGGGATCTAAATTCGTCATAATTAGATGATTTTGACATATTGTTACTGTTATCAAGCCATGAAATAAGACTGACCTGGAATGGATCACTTTGTAGAATGCCTTTGGCCAAATAAATGGGTAGAAACTTTCCCACATCATCTCTACTGTACCCAAATGTCATTTGGGTGAGATCATTGGTTCCAAAAGAGAAGAAGTCTGCTTCCTTTGCAATCTGTCAAATATTGTTTTGATAGTAATCAGCATAATCTGAGTAATGTATTCGTAGTTTGTTGAAATCCAGAAACAGTCTTCCCAGCACAAAGAGAGACATAACATTTTCATCAACAAACAAAATAGAGACATAACAACTTGGCGTACCTCATCTGCTACTAAAGCCGCTCTCGGAATCTCAATCATAGTTCCAACCTTATAGCTTAGGGTGGTACCCATCTCAGAGAACACTTTCTTTGCCACATTTCTAATTAAACTCACTTGATGTCCCAATTCCTGAGATACAAATATAACACAAGTTACAGAAAATTGTATGTTTTGGTGCTTGACTTATAAAAACGTGACAGCATTAATATGACATTTGGAGGAGCAGCTCCCAGGAAATGATCATCATGGATATAACATAATGAATGCAAGAAATAGAGGAACAGCAATGCAGGATTGTACCTGAGGAGTTCCGACAAGAGGAACCATTATCTCCGGAAAAACTTCAACACCTTGGTGACTCATTGAGACTGCAGCCTGAAAGATGGCGCGCACTTGCATTTCTGTTAGTTCTGGGTAGGATATCCCGAGCCTGTAGACATACACCAGTTAAAGCCTATATTCAACAAGGAGATCAAACTTCAGAAGGTATGAAACATTTTGAAATTCAAAATGAGTTATTTCTAGTACTATTAGAGAGCTCCTGTGAGATTTAGGAAACATCGAACCTGCAGCCTCGGAAGCCAAGCATGGGGTTTACTTCTGTTAATTTGTCAATTCTGGAGTAAACTTCTTCCTCGTCCATGCCACTCTCTGTGGTTAGTTCCCTAACCATCTGTCCTAGCTCACCTTCTGGAAGAAACTCATGGAGCGGAGGGTCTAGCAATCTGATAGTTACTGGAAGACCTGGAATTTTCATAATGTATATATCGGATAAGTTACAGCCACAATATGTAGTCTTGTCACATGGTACTAAATTTCATAGGTTTATATGATTAGTTGTAAAACTGCAAAGTACCATCCATTGCACGGAAAATTCCTTCGAAGTCAGATCTTTGATATGGTAGTAATAAATCCAATGCTGCCTTTCTCTGCTCAAGTGTATTCGCCATGATCATTTTTCTCACTGACTTTATTCTATCCTCTGAAGCAAAGAACTGAAATATGAAAACCATGAGAAGTGTCAATAGAACTTCATAACTGAATACAAGTTCACAGATTGACAGCTTGAAAGAGTAAGCAAACTACCAATGCTAATGCAGATACCAATGTGAAGTTGTGAACCAATTTCTATTTTGAAAAACATTTTTGAAAGAAATACTTCTTACCATGTGCTCTGTCCTGCAAAGTCCAATCCCTTGCGCACCGTTTTTTCTTGCTGTAAGTGCATCTTGAGGTGTATCAGCATTTGCCATAACCTGTTGTGCATTTACCTCATTTCTAAAGACAACCCCAATAGGTAATGGTATAACTGAAAATCATAGAGAAAGAGAATTATGGCACCTTGAGGCGCCTAAAGCTATCTGCCCAAGACATAAAAGTTTCCAAATCACTGCTTAAAGCTGGAGGAGCTAGTGGCTGTTTCCCTAATATGACTTCACCAGTGTTTCCATTTAGGGAGAGCCATTCTCCTTCACTAATAACATTGTTCCCAATCACAACAACCTGCATATCTCATCAGTGAAGAAACCATTTTAGTAACACTTATGCCCTTAGACTTTACTAAGTTAGTCTGTAAAAGGGAAAGTACTAGGATCACCTTTTCATCGTCATTTACTCGGATATCTGAGCATCCAGAAACACAGCATTTACCCCATCCACGAGCCACAACAGCTGCGTGAGATGTCATGCCTCCTCGAGCTGTCAAGATCCCAGCTGCTGCATGCATTCCCCCAACATCTTCCGGGCTAGTCTCTGTCCTTACCTACAGTTATTCAGGATAACAATTCTTACTGATTATAATGGATCATGTTTCAACTTGAAGTCTTCTGAAAGCTAATAGTGTTATGACTTAAAAGAGTAGAGGCAGGTCATATGCTTATTACATATCAAGATAAAGGTTGAACAGAACAAAGATGAACAACGATATACTTACCAAGATGACCTTCTTTCCTTGTGAATGCCACGCTTCAGCATCCTCTGCATTGAACACGACTTGCCCTACTGCTGCTCCTGGTGAGGCAGGCAAGCCAACGGCAAGAACTTGGTTTTTGTAAGTGGTTGGATCCTCAAACTGATCATAAAAATGATGCTTAGGAAGTCGGAAAATGGCGTACATTATTGAATAGCATAAATATAGAACCTATATGTAAACTATAGTTTCTAGGTAGGCATATAAATTTACGCAATATAAAGTTATTTTTCCATGTAATTGGAACAGGCTTAAGTACCTGAGGGTGAAGAAGTTGGTCAAGGTGTTGTGGTTCCACCATCTTAATTGCCGAGCGCTTATCAATAAGCCCTTCGTTAACCATGTCCACAGCTATCTTGACAGCACCTTTACCTGTACGCTTACCAGAACGGCATTGCAACATCCATAATCTATTTTCTTGTACAGTGAACTCAATGTCCTGTGTGCACCAGAGTTTTCAGGAATTCAGGTAAAAGAAAATTAGTCAATACAAACTATTCCAATAAATCAAGAGAAACTTGAATGTACTACACTGATAAAATGACAAAATTTACCATCATATCTTTATAGTGTCTTTCTAGAATTTCACAGTTCTCCATAAGCTCTTTGTAAGCTTCTGGCATGCAATTCTTCATGGTATCTAAGTCTTCTGGTGTCCTAATACCAGCAACCACATCTTCTCCCTATTCGATGCCATTGTTAAGTTACATATCTCGTAAAACTATGGAAGAAACAGTTTATACTACTACTGGTTTAGAAAGAAAAAATAGAGGTGGTATAAACCTGAGCATTGACTAGAAACTCTCCATATAGCTTCTTTTCTCCAGTGCTTGGATTTCTAGTGAATAGAACACCTGTCCCTGAAGTCTCTCCCATGTTTCCATAAGCCATGGATTGAATGTTAACTGCAGTACCCTTCAAACCAGTTATCTGATTGATGCTCCGGTACTTGTTTGCCCTTGGACTGTCCCAAGAATCAAAAACTGCTTTAATAGCTAACAGTAGTTGTTGTTTTGGGTCTGCGGATACACATGGAGAAAAACACAAGTTAACATCAAGAACTAGTAGTAGGCAAACCAAAAGTGGAAAAGAAAATAGTAAGAAGTTGTTAGTGTTTTGTAACCTGAAGGGAATCTTTGGCCAGTAGCTTCAAAATAGACATTTTTGTATTGCTCTACCAATTCTTTGAGATCAGCGGCTGTTAGCTGTGTATCTTGATAAACTCCTTTATTATGTTTGAAGTTTTCCAACTTCTCTCCAAATGATGAGTGTGGGATACCCATAACCTTCAAAGAAAAAAAGAAGATGGTTTTAATTTTGAACAGTCATATTGCAGGTTTGTATCAAGTTCGGCTCCTATATATATGCTTGTCATCAAATGTGTAATGAAAAGCAGGTAAGATAACACTTACAACATTCCCAAACATGTCTAGGAAACGTCTGTAGGAGTCATACGCAAACCGCTCTCCACTTTTTGCTGCTAAACCAGCAACAACTTCATCATTGAGTCCAAGGTTGAGAACAGTGTCCATCATGCCAGGCATGGAAATCTAAGTACATAGCTTGCAAATCAGTTAGTATTCATAGTAAAAAATATATCTCTTTCAGGCATTAATAATTTAGTCCATCAGTTCAAACATTCCAATGTTGACATAATAGTTTAACAACCCCGAAAATTGGAATCAAAAGGATTCTTACCGCAGCACCAGAGCGAACAGACACAAGAAGGGGCTTGGCAGGGTCACCAAGAGTAGCTCCCATGTTCTGCTGCACATAGTCCAAGCCTTCTAGTATCTCCTCCCACAAACCTTCTGGCAACTCTTTACCATTCTCCTGATACTCGTGGCATGCTTCTGTTGATATTGTAAGACCAGGCGGCACAGATAGCCCAATGCTTGCCATTTCGGCCAGGTTTGCACCTTTTCCTCCCAACTAGAATTCACAAGCATCATGATCAAATCTGACTCTAAATTTATACTTACTACAGGAAGACTAGTCTTCATAACTTTGACTTGGCATGAAAATTGAAATTGATCATTAATGTCCAATAGATGGTAAAGTACAAACTTACCAGTGACTTCATGCCTTTGTGTCCTTCACTTCTTCCCTTTCCGAAAGTAAACACCCTCTGCATAAATAAATAAAAGAGAGACCCTTTTAGGCCAGCAACCTCAAAATGACCATACTACTCAAAACAAGCTTACAAAATGCATGCACTAAACTAAAATTAAGAGCATCCATCCATTTTACACTCAAGATTAGAGTCATATATACCTTGTGAGCCATGGGAGAACTCAGGTCCAAAACCGGTGACAGAATAGTTTGTGCTCCGATGTGGCCGGGGCCTTGTAGCTCATTTTTCTTAGGACTGGGATTGGTGATCCCACTAGTTATGGGCTGCTGATACGCATACCGGGTCTGGCCAACAAAGCCGCCGCCGTTGAGGGAAGAACGATCATTGAACACCCTTCTGCGTTGGAAAGCAAGCTCCGGTGGAGTCCTCATGAGCATGCCTTTCACTGTGGATGACATTTTCACCGTCCTACTACTACTTAATTGTGTCACTATTTCTTATATGCGCTTCTCTCAGACCTCCACTGAAATCCACTAAACACATCAATGAATACTTGATCGACAAAAGAAGAGATTAAGTTCTAATACATAGATCATATATATTATATGATCAAACGTGTGTATACTACATATAATCACGACGAACTCATTAAAAGTAGTCTAATTGCCAAACAGAAACTAAAAGGGTGTATGAGAATTGGTATTACCTGGGTGTTTTGATGGAGTTGGAAGAGCTTCTTCTTCTACTACTAGTTGTTGTTCAGAAGATGAAAAAAATGGCGGTTTGGGTTGGTTTGATATGTGACATGAGTGGACGAAAGTTATAGCGCTAATTAAGTATTTGCTTCTTACTTCAAAACTTTTTTGAATCACAATTTAAAATTGCTGAGAGGAAGCTCAGGAGACGACACGTGGCACAGTGCTTGTGATATGTCATGTAGTCAATATTTACACATTTTGTTTTGAAGCAAAGGAGAGGCATGAGAGACATCACTAGATCAAAGGTTTTTAAAGTTCTTCGTAAATTGAAGAGAAACAAACATTAGAAATTCCATCCATTTCAAAAAAAAAAAAAACATTAGGAATTCAATTTTTTTACCACATAGAACTATACTTTGATAAATTATTGGCAAATCATCGCCAATGCTGGTTCATGAATTTGATCTAGGAATATGCACACATCTCAACAAACCATATCTTTTCAAAAAAAATATTCCAACAAAAACATGTATATACGGATATTTTGGGTATTTCAGTGAAGAGATAAAAATATAAGAGGAGGGAAAATCTGGTATTACTGTTGACACTGCTGACGATTTCTGATGCTGACTTGGCAAAGTCCACAAAGATCTCCCATGTTGGCCACAATTAAAACAAAACAAAACAAAAACCAAATGATCCTAAGCAGTATGGGCCACGTTATAGATTCCAGAATTTTCCGATGTAATCATGCTCTTTCTTTTCTTATCATCTGTCAGTAAAAAAATGGTACGTGAATTAAACGGTAAAAATATGTATTTGTATAATTTAGTATTTTTATATGTATAAAATTCGTAAAAATTTGGACAAATTTTTTTAGAGGAAGAAAACCAGAGAAATTTAATAAATAAATAAAAATATATATTAAAAAAATATTGAAAAAAAACTCGAAATTCACGAATAATTTGATTGAGTCAAAAAAAAGTATTTTTTACTTGAATCTTTCGAAAAATTCGAGAAAATGACATTTTTTTTCAAAAATTCGGTGATTCGCGAATAATTTGTGAATTAACTAACTAGGGTCTTATCCACATATAAGTATAGTAAAAAAAATTTGGTTGTTTAAGAAAATTATATTTTGTATTTACTAATGTGTTTTTTTTAATCAGAATAAAGAATTTAGGAATCCTGATTATTTGAGATACTGATTAT
Organism: Geum urbanum; assembly: GCA_946800695.1. NCBI lineage: Eukaryota > Viridiplantae > Streptophyta > Magnoliopsida > Rosales > Rosaceae > Geum > Geum urbanum. Next base: position 33,316,367 of record OX327012.1, read on the forward strand.
AATGTTTGTATTTAAGATTTTTTTTTTATCAATTAATGAAGTGATTGTTGATTAAAGTTTTATTATTGTGTCATTTTCCTTCAACACGTCAACACATTATTAATACGCCTTAAGTTGATAGCAAACCATCACTCAAGAAATCATCAAACCCTAGTTTGAAATGAAAAGAAAACCTACAATTGGCCACCATCACCACGACCACATAGTCACTGTCATTGCTAACCACCATCGTTGACGTCAATATCTTCTCCAAACGCCGAGATTCTTCAACTTCCCAAATCACGCGTCAAGTGAGCTTTACCTTCACGTCGTCCACAACTTAATCTCGTAGCTTTACCGGTTTTGAACCATAAGAGGTATGTTTTAATATAAGTTGATCAAAACTTAATTTCTGCAGCACCTTAGAGATTATGATCTATCAAACTTAATTTATGCATCACCCTAGAAATTAGGATATTTATTGGTTTGAAATTATATTGAGATTGTTAAATAGGGTTTTCATCACCCCTGTGATCAAAATTTGATTTGTAAAGGTCTTGAGGGAGTCACATTATTGAAAAAAAAAAAAGAGAGATTGATTATATGTGATTGTCTAAGTACATCACGGTTTATTAGGTGTGGTATGAATCCGTCATTTTATTAAGCGTCGATTATGTGATCATACATTTTGGCTCACATTCTTATTCTCTAAATTTGGGATTAGTAATCATGTTTTCGATACTAATTATCTCTCTTGTCTATTATGTATATGACTGAAATGAACAGAGTTTAACATCCTTGATCCGAAAGAAACAGAGTATCATCGTTAGGTATCTGATGTGAAGAATACATTCATCGTAAAAAGATACACCAACACAATCATCCAATCGACATATCCAAATGTCGTCGGCCCTAGTAATGAAATTAAAACTCAAGCACTCATGTTTTCGAGGTGTCACATTCATCCAACTCTCAAGAAGTAGGACTTGAAGAAAACCTGATCCCAAAGATTTATGGGACGTTCTGAAACAACATTTCAACAATGTGCATGATACATAACTTTCAAAGTTGACTGAAAGATGGAAAACCATATGTTTATTGGATTATTCAAAGGTTGATTCTTACAACCAAGCTATGTTGGATCTCCAATCTGAGCTTAGTTATTGTGAGGTTGACTAAGGATATGATTGAGAAGACATTGAACACTTTTTCTTCCTTCATGAGTGTACTTGCTCATTAGTACTAGTTTGAGTATGAGCAAGACTTAGTACAGACTTTCAGTGATCTCATGAACATCCTGGCTAAAAAGGAGAGAGATCATAAGATTATTCTCAATGACAATTTGATGCCCACTTGGACCAAAAAAAGTTCCTGAGAATTATAGTTCGGGAGGAAAGGTACATAAACAAAAGAAAAATAATCGATTAGAGCCTTATAGTTATGGACACCATGCTTCACGTGGTGGGAGGGGAGGCCGAGGCCGAGGCAGAGGCAATGGTAGAAACCTGACATGGCACCATCATCAAGCTAGACACTGGCTCAAGCGATTCGAACAAGAACCAGTCAGGTTTCAGTTCTAAGCAAGGAGGAAATTCTTTCACACTCTGCTTTTGTGATATCCCAAATTTTTTCGTAAAATTAATTATATTATGTGATTATTCAAGTTTGATTTAGTGAAGGCGGTAAATAATATTTATCGATGGTGTATGTTAGAAGGTCTTCGCTTTACTTTTTCATAGGTTGATTATATGGATTGACTTTGTTGACGGAAGTCGTAGTATTCGTTGAGATGAGTTTGTCGATGCGTGAAATGTTGTAAACGAAGTTACGAAATGAAAGTTATGGTCAACAGAAGTTTTGACAAAATTTATGAAAATTGAAATACGCAAAATATACGAGTATAAATAGCATTTCCGTAAATGGAAGGGGAGACTTTTCCATTTTGGGTATTGACCTGAGTCAACACAGTCAACTTGGGTCTAAGGACGAAAATGAACGTCGACACTCTCACCGGCGATCGGAGGCCGTCCAGCCACCCCCATCCACGTTTCTGATTGGGATCAACACGTCTCGTCTTCCTTTACCTCGGGTCAACCTCGATTTCTAAAATTAATGGCTGAGGTGAGAGAATAAAAGGAGAGAAAAGCTAGGGTTTTGACTTGTAATCGTCGTCATTGCCGGCGATTCTTCCAGCGACGATTGAGGTATAATTCGAATTCTTATGATATGTTGATTGTGATGGTATATTTGAATTGATGTGTGTAGGTGAGATTTGGGAGAACCGTCGCAATTTCAGTTCGAAAATTGCAGTCGAATTGCCACCGTTAGGGAAGGCGGATGACGGCATGATTGGTGGCGAGATTAGAGGGTTTAGTAGCCCTCCTCGCCCTGAGTCGATTGCACCCAGTCGTGAGCCTTGGGGTGGCTCGACAGCGGTGCAGTATCGTTGAGAAGTTTTTCGGCCAATTGAATTTTGAGCTAAATTTAGGCCGAATCATACCGATTCAGGCCATGGTCTTAGACAGTATGTTGGGCTCATTGAGAGTTTTCTATTGATGGGTCAACCTCTGCCACTGGAAGTGGTCACCGATGGTGGCGCGTGGCTGCACACGGCGGCATGTCTAGTCAGAAAAGTTTCTTGAAATCAATCAAGTTATATATCGTTTGAATCGTAACGACGTCACGAGGTTAGTCGTGAGGTTTAATTCATGTTTAGATGTCGTCAACCCAATGGGTGGGCGGTGGTGACGCATGGGGTCACGTGTCGCTACCGGTGGTAGTGCGGTCGACAGAATATTTTAGTGTGTTTTATATTGTTGTGACTGTATTTTCGTAACGGGTTAATCAAAAAAGAGTTTTGTCTTGATTTCATAGAGTTAATCCTAGATGATTAATTACTGGAGATATTAGATATTTTATTGATTTAAACGACATTATAGTAAGTCAGGTCGTCACAACTGGGTCTAGAAAATATCTATGTTTTAAATGTGGCTCTACCAAACATATACACAAACAATATCATGCAAGCAAGAAAATTTTGAATACTTACAGGAGGCACAAGCAATATTTGACACAAAAAGCTAACTTTGCTGGGGGAGACTGAGATGGAAGAAGGCATGGACGTCAATCTCACTGTAGCAGATAAAAAGATTGCGAGCATTGAGACTCCGAATTTTGATAAAGTTTATGTATTAGAATGTTATTTCTACTATGTTTTTCAAGTTTAGTGTTTAGCTTGTTTAGTTATGTTTTTTGAGACTTTGTTTTTAGTCGTTTTGGAATAAAGACATCTTTGACGTAATTCAGTTGACATGCAATAAAATTTCTCTAAATTTTCTAATTTATGGAATGATTGAAAATTTTATTTTTCTTCAACGTTGATTTAATTTTGGAAATTTAGCCTCAATTCTTACCATTTCAATAGTGATCAATTGTAAGAAAATCAATTTTACAAAGTAAAGAGAAACGAGACACGAAAAATGTAAATAGCCCTTATGAAATGGGCATTTACCAGAAAGATAAGGCCTATAGATGAAGAAGTAGTTGCATGTTGTATAAACTCAAGTAGACTATCTTGGATACATGATTCTTTCTTAAATAATTGAATCGAATCTGTATGATATCAAAATTATAGGCCAACAATACAAGCCTTGTAGATTTCAAACTAGTACATTGTTGAGCAAATGGTGAGAAAACCATCAAACCAAGAGTAACATAGGAATACAATTCACTTTTATCTGTCCAAACTTAAATGGACCCAAACACATCTATTCAGTTCATAGGAGTCCTACAATCTTTATTCAGAACACTCGGCTCAATACCATAAGCTCCTGAGGACTTGGGATCGAGCGTAACGTACAGAAATACGCCATTGTATGGGACTCCTACACGAAGGACAGTCTTTCATTCCCTGCTTCTCATGGAGATCATTGCAAGTTCTGCAAACCACTTGATGTGCATATGGACGAAAAACAACAGACAACTCCTCGGAGAGGCACATAACACATTCCCTTTCGCGTTTCACCCCTCCTGTCTCATAGTCATGCAAATGCTTCACTACTTCTGAAATACATGGCATCTGTGACCCCTTGTGATCCAGACTATTCTCAACGTCCGTTACCTTTCTAGCATAGCTGCCATCAACATCCCTCCCAAGTGCTGCAATCTTCGAAGAATCACTCTTGAGTCTCAATTGCGAGATTTCTTTTTTGAGATTCTGAATATCATCTTTGTACTTCTGTAGATTGTTATCTGCTTTCAATTTAATCTGCTCCTCCTTAGATTTCGCTGAAGCCTCGAGCTGTTCCCTTTCTTTTCTTATTGAACTTGCCTTTTCAAGTAGTTCTTCCTTCGATTTTTCCTCTTGTTGCCATCTAGCCTGCGATATATTTTTTTTCCCTTTTCAGTGAGAAGAAGTAAACCTATGACAGTAACTATGAAGGAAACAATTGTGAACTCATCAAATTGCAGATTCCATCAACATGACTTGTACATAAGTACTATCAACATGCATCAATCAATAAGTTCCTTAGTCTAATTTATGACATTCTCATGAATCTTAGAAACATATGATAATGACAAAAGGAGCAAGCAAGTTGAGTGTTTATAGTTCAAATCTAAAAAGCAAAGTAAGGCAGTACCGAATATAATTTATCACCTTAAATTTGCACGGCTGCATAATTGTACCTAAAGTACCATGTCATACTTACAAAATGCATGCATGGTACAGTAACTGAATCATAACCTGGAATCAAAGAATTGCTTTCAAGTGTAAAACTCGATTTTCTATTTAACAACCCGTTTTAAAAAATCAGTCCTGAGCTGTCCAAATGACCATGTTTGAGGTCTATATATAGTACATAATACCAGTTATTGATTATGCTAATATATCCAATCAGTTAACTTGGAAATGAGAACTTTGTCGGTCCTGCAGCATATGTTGCAACAACCTTATCCCATTCCATGTACACACACCAATCAAAGTCACTGGTGGTATATAATCCCATGCAAGAAATGTCTATTTGGAGATCTTGGATATAATTATATAAAACATACCTCTAACAGAACCTTGAGATCTTTGGCTTGCTCTAATTCATGTAGCAGCTGTTTTAACTTGCGTTTTTCTGTCACCAGTTCTTCGTTGAACAAGGTTTTCTGCTTTTCCCATGATTGAAATTTCATGAGGGTCTTCTTCTCCCTCTTTGATACCTCTTGACAGCTTGCAGCTGACTGCAGCGCGAAACTTAGCAGCCTCCATCTCCTGCCTAAGTGCCATGTTCTCCACCTCAAGCCTCCGGACAGCATTATTAGCTTTTTCTACTTGGCCACTAGCCTTGCACAAAGCATTGTCCATCTCAGCGAGCTTCTTCATGGTGTTCTCCTCCAATGTTAGTTTCTCTTTCTTCAACCGTTCTACTTCTTCTTTCTCTTGTCTCAATGACTTCAGTTCCGCTTTGTCCTTACCTAACCTACAAGCAGCCTGCATAACCTTCTGGTTGGCCCACTCTGTCCACTCTTGCAGCTGATTCTGCAGGTCCCATACCCTTGGACCCAATTTCAAAATCATCTCATCCTTTTTGTCCCTAGGTACCCATTGCCCCAAAGACTTATTGAAAGGTATCCCAGCAAAAATGGAATTTGGGTTATCAGAATTAAAGCTAACAGGCAATGGAGTACAATTACTTTTTGTTGGCAGCGAAAGCGAAAGCTCAGTATCAGCAGCTAATAGTGTAGGTAGAGCATTGCCTGCAGGTAATGCTTTTGTAGAAATAGCAGCAGGTAATGCGGTTGAAGTAATGGGAACAGGTAAAGCTGTTGAAGCATTGGCGGAAGGCAATATGGACGAGGCACTGTTCTTAGGTAAAACAGAAGCAGTACTGTCAGCATCCTTGTTAAAATTTCCAGGGTAAGAAGGTCCAACATTAGAAGAAACAATGTGGTTCCCGTTGTCTTGAGGCAAATCCTTTCCCATGACCTTGCTTATTTTCAAAGATGCATTCTTTAAGTTAACTGCGGGCGATTCTGACACAGACATTAATTTCTTATCCAAGATTAAACCACCCAAACCACTCAGCTTCCCTGTTCCTGAAGACCCTTTACATCCATATGTACGGTAACTTTTCTCCAAATGAAGTGACTTCTGTCTAAGTATGTATTCTCTCTTAGTACTAATGGAATGGACCTTTCTACTGCCTACAGGTTTTTCCTCCACAGCAGGTAGATCAGTAGCACTAAATTGTTTATCCCCATGATCAGATGTGGAAGCTGTGCCTTTTTTCTCTGAGACCAATCCACTGTGATTAACTGAATTTCTTAATTTAGATGTCTCAAATTGTAAACTAGGCATTGGTGAAATGGACTTACCGGAATTTGAAGTCCCGATTCTAAACCTTTGACTTCTGTTTTGGACTGAGGCTGATTCAAAATAGGGGAACATCCGTTTGAAGCAGCATCATTAAGGAAACTGCTCAATGGGTCACTATCCATAGCACACGCATGAGAGACATTCGTGTCACATATCAATAAGCACCACATTGCATCACCAGTGCTGAAAAAAGGTCTGATTTCACGAAGAACACAAACCAGTTCTGCCAGTATGTACTTTTCCAGCTGCTGTAGATCTTCAAAACAGTGTTCCCTCGAAGCATCAATTTCTTGGCCATTCCTGAGGAAAACTAAAGTATTCTCCACTATATTAGACACTGTGTCTTTAGACTCATAACAAAGGCCAGACACTAGAACAGCCTTTGTAGCAACATCTTCTGTATAACCACAAGCAACAATTTTTTTTTATTGCACTCTGGAAAATTGCATCCAAATTGATTAGAACAAGTTCTTCAAGCTGCGTTTCTGTGAGGTCACTCCAATCAGCATCTTGGAACTCATCTGCCTCTGATATGCCTCTAGGCCAGCTCGGTCCAACCTCAGATGAACCTAAAGCACTAGACAATCCGAGGTCAAGTTTCAATCCATCCGAATGGTCTTGATTAACACAGCACAGATAACAGACATTGGTTTGTCCATGACCCTGGTGGCTTATTTCAAACTTTTCTGCCGAAGATTCATAACTTGTGCACTCAGTTTGAGACAAAGGAAAAATCTTATTGGGGTCCCCCAATGGGGGATCAGCCCGAAATTTCCTCTTATTTCTGCTTCCCTTTTCTTGAACAGTTATCGACGAGACTTGGGTGGTGCAACTAGTGCCCTTGGCGACCAGAGATGCCATTTTCTACACAGAACAATCTCTCTCAATTCAAATCAATCACACAAACACTGGATCAAAATGAAAACCCACTAAAGTCAACATCAGCAATACAATTCACAGTCCAGCTCACAACATCATTTACTAGCCAATCCAGTAACAACCAATAAAAACTAGATTACTAGAGCATATTGCATTCAAGAAACACTAAACCACACACCTCCATATCTAAGTATTGAAATCATTAATAACCAACATTGCAGAACCAAAAGCAATGAAGACATATCAATCAGATAGATGCAAAGAACTACCCAATATCAAAAACTGAAGAATCAATCCATGTTGAACATACCCAGTTGATTACACATTAGAAATTGTGAGCTACCGATGTGAAGCACAATACAAATCCAATAATCAAAGCCAGTATATTAGATCACAATTGAATCACAGACAGCAACAGAAAGAAAGAACAATCTAAGAATCTTGGAACTGGGTTGTTGATATAATCAAAGATCTTATCACAGATACAAAATATTAACGATCAGAGAATCAAGTACATATGACGGAAGAGACGAACCGGATTTGAGCTATTGTTCGAGCAATCAAAGGTATGCCAGTCTCAGAAGATGAGAGAATCACAAAGGAGAATGGTCCTTGACCCATAATTAAGTCATCTACAGAGGAAAAAAGTAACCAAAAACTCACCCTAATTTATAAATTGCCCCAACAGTAACTTTATTTGTAAACACGTGCAAAATTTTTCTGAAATTTTAGAAAACTAGGGTTGTTCCCCGTGCCGAGGCGCGGTTTGTTGTCGAAATAAGATCAATAGTTGAAACAAAAATATTAATTTGAATGTATAATTTTATTTAGAAATTATATGATCGTAATGTACAAATCATAATTATTTGGAGACAGACAATGCTCAATTTACAAACAAAGTAATATTCAAAGTAGTACTTGCAACTTACAAAAGAAAAGAATTGCAAGATAAGAATTGTAGTTCCTTATTACAAAGATCATAAATGTATAAAAAATATATATTTTACATTATAAAATATATGCATGAGTGACAAACTAAAAAATAAATAAAGAGAAATTTTTAAGTTTGCACAATTTCAACTTGTTATCTAATATAAACATGAATGGCATGTTTGATTCACCTCAAAAAAATGATGGTATGAAGTAGTCTCATCTGAAGTGTCAAAACAAAGTCTTCTTATAATCAGTGCGCAAATAACACTTTGACGTCTTCATAATCTATTGTTACAGCAAAAACAAAAACAAAAAAACATTTAATATCACTTGCATTTCAATGTAAAATATCAGTTAACTTTGCTCAAAACGTCATGTAATGTGTAAGAGATGAGATGCTTACCAATCATTATTGTTGTGAAGCTTTAATACTCAGTTTCAGTCTCTTTGACATTCAAAAAAATCTTAAAGGTTAATTTTGATTAGTTAATTTGACTCACCAATAAATAGATTCAAGAATTCTGGTTATTGGGTTTAGCTTACCTTTTAAGAGAGATCCTCTGATCGAGAAGAAAGCAATGAACAATTGCAATGAAATTCATTTCAATTCAATTCACAGAGAAAAAAAAGTCATTCACATATAGGCATACTCAAAGCTCTTTAATCTACAGGAAATAGATAAATTATTAATAATTTACCGATTAAAGTATAGAAAATGAAAACAAAAACTAAACTATAAAAGCAATATAAAAAACACACAGCAACATCAAATGGAATATGAAAACTTGGGTTTGATCAATTCACACAAAATAGATAATACCTGGATAAGATAATAGACCAACCTCCATTTTTTTTTCCCAGACATGAGAGATATGTAAATCGAGGTCGAGCTCCTGAGGTTCAAATGAAATTAGTTCACTGATTTTCATCCTGCAAATAAATATCTAATTACCTAAGTTATATATGAAACATACTATATAAAAAAAAGCTCTCTGATCACCTTCATTCTTTTACCTATTCCGTGAATGCATGCTAAAAGAAATGGAGACTGTATTTCCTGATCAAATGATGACGCCATTTAGCACCCCCTCTAATAAGATAAAGTCCGATATAGCACTTCCCTGCATTTTAATGTCACTATTCATAAACCAAATCTGGACCTTGTGGGTTCTAAGAAGATGAATTGATTTTTGTAATCTTACCATTAGTCTTTTGCAAGTATCTTGAACGCACATAATTTCGTTAGAGCTTTCGGCAACGCCAGGATCATCATCATAGAGCAATCTCTTAGTAAAAGAGAAAACTCCATGTCATTTTATTTCCTTTAGAAGTACTTTAAATATGACAATTTTTTCTTTTGTTTGTCTAGAAATCACACTGGATTTTAGAAAGAGACGGGGGAAACCTATGAATCATAAGTTCTTATGAATCATATTTATCTCCTAAATAATAATCATATTCAAATCAGAAGCATAACCATTGTTTAACCAATCGAACCCAAACTCAATAGTCATGGCATAAAATCTATAATTGAATAGCTCACGCCAAATGCGTGGTATTGCTAATATATGTTAAAAAGAGTCGAAAATGATACATAAATGAGATTATGATTTATGTAGAAAATATACGTTAAAAAGAGTCTAAAATGATGCATAAATGAGATTATGATTTAGGTAGAAAATTTTGTTAAAGATGAAACTTGTTAAAACAAAAAAAATTAATGCGGAGAATTTAAGCAAAATCTATATAAATTTTTTTTATTGTAAAGTTTAAGTAAAAAATAAAAATTATATTGTTAAAAAATAATACTGTGAAAATGATCTATGAATATTAAAAAGTAAAAGTAAAATTAGAACAGTTAAAATGTAAAACACAGAATTGTAAAAAGGTTTGGCAAAAAGTTAAAGTAAAAAATTGAACCATAAAAATAAAAAAATAAAATATAAAACTGTAAAAAATATAGATAGAAAGTTATAGTAAAAAAATAAAAATATAAAAGTAAAAAAGTAAAACAAAAAACTGTAAAAAAATGATAAAATTCAAAGTAAAAAAATAAAACTGTAAAGTAAAAAGTAAAATATAGTACGGTAAAAATTGTTAAAAAGTAAAATTGTAAAAAGATAAAAATAAATAAGTAAAAAATAAAAGTAAAAACTTAAACTATTAAAAATAGATGAAAAAGACCAAAACACCCATTTTAAACAGTGAAATGAACAGTAAATAGTGTTTGTTATATAAGAAATTACGACGTGCTACTGCATAAAACATGATGAAAATTACGTTTTCATGCCACTGGTTCTCCACGAACCAGAGAACGACGCCGTCCGTCCCAAACACACAAGATCCGGTCGATCTCCTTACCGGAGACGGCAACTCCTCGCCTCAGTCTCCATCGCTGGGCCGCCATTGTCCTCGCCTGCACGCTCTCACCTCCTCTTTTTCTGGGTTCGGGTTTATGCCAGCCGGGAGATCGCGAGGAATGGAGGTCGAGAGCATGGAAGTGGCGCATGAAAAGCAGAGCGGCGGTTACGAGCTAAAGGAGGCGCGCGAGGAGTAGAAGGTGGCGACCAGCGAGATCCGATGAGCGATCGGCGACGACTGCGTGCCCAAAGTAGATATTTCTTTTTTTGTAATAGTAATTAGTCTTCGTACATCTTCGTGCGAAAGACGTCTAGCTCGCGCGTGCAAAGTGTCGTATGCTTATTCTGCGTGTGCACTTATATTTTTTTTATGTATCATATAATTCAATCTATATTAATTTTTGGATTCCAAATCTTTCTTTAAACCAAGAGCATACAAAAATCTCTATTGAAATCGAGATATCTAATAATGCCAAGAATATTCATATTCATACTCCCCTATTCTATTATTGGCTTTGAAACATTGAGAAGTCGAGAGTATGTATTTATCAAGCATTGGAGACTTCAAGTAAAAAATTTACGTCGAGATCTTCAATGGAGTCCATTCACAATAACCATTGTCGACTGCTTCGAGCACTTGAACTATTTGCTTGATCCATAAGCTTATTATTCGTCACCAAAAATTATCACTGCAATAATTACATAAGAGGATAATATCATTTCATATTGTGTATATGTCATGTTGGATGTGAATTTTCAAAAGGACCAAACATATGTCTAAGTTTTGAGTAACTTCCATAAGTACCTTTTTTAAAAAAAAATACAAAAAATATAAAATATAATCAAATAGAATAAGATCCAATAGAATAAGATAAATAAGAAATTTAAGAGTAGTCTATGAAATGTGAGACCACTCTAACTACTATGAAAGTAGCATTTTTAAGCTGACGGTTGTTGGTTTGTGGGGAGTAATTATTTGGTTAATTAGTTGGGAGTAATTATTTGGTTCCGTTGTATTATAACTCAAAAATATATTAAAATCTATATAGAGAGCTCAGAAGTGAGCGTGTGATAAGTAGAAGGTGTATTAAACAAAGAGATAGAAAAATAATTACACATAAGTGTTTTATTGGCTTAACAAAGCATACAAACATAATCGGAGTTTGATACATATGAACTAATCATTAAATACTCTTATAAAAAAAAAAACCTAAACTGAAGAAAAACCTGAAATCTAAGTGTGTGGATCAAAAGTACATATGGCAGTTGGCTTTTGTTCTACCTCTTCCATTCTTGTTGGTGACTTAAGTGGAGCTGCACCCTAGGGAAGGAAAGTGAGTACCGTAATAGAGTTAATTTTGGAGCCAAAGACCTATCACGAAGAAAAGCCAAGAAAGTGAAACATGAGTATCTTACATGTAAAACAACAGTTTAAATTGAATTTTGTAGGATAAAACGTGAGTGAATGATAAAATCAAAAAGAGACTTGAATCACATATTTGTTACCTTTGGTACGTCTTGTTATGTCTTTTTTGCTGTCAGAGTGATGAAAGATTATAGAAATCAAATATGTACACAAAGACAAATAGACATGGGAAAAATAGTACAAAGTTGTTACAAAAAGATACATGAATCCCGTATGCAAAGTTAACTGTGGTGAACTTTGGTGAAGTAGTAAAGATTTGGAACGGTGACACTACCTCTAAAAAATAAAAGAAACCATGACGTTACACCAACGCGACATTGATTTAGCTTTGTATGCAAAAAAAAACCAAAAACTTTTGGGGTATGAGAAAGCTAACGGGTTGTTGAAGTATTTTAGCAGTGTAATCACTTTTTTAAATGCTCTTATCTCTTATCTCTGTTTAACAATTCTCATAGCCGTTTGATTTTCTTATTTCCTTTTAATTAAGTTTAAAAGGTAATAGGACTGTCTAACCCTTGAAAATTTCTAACTAACTATCATCATCACAATGCTACGTTGAAGTTTAATAGCTCTAATCATAAATCCACCTATACTGTACCTCAGATTTTATTATTTATTTAATCTATCAGTTTCATGTAAAACAACTTAAAAAATAACGGAACCCATAAAATGAAAAAGAGCTTACCTTTAGTGCAATGCTCTAATAGTTTAGAGTTAAGACTGAAGACACTTCAAGCCATGCTCATGAAACTGATACCTTAGTCTGTAAAACAATCAAGCAAATCAGTTATGAAAAGGTTTAGTTGGTTAGAACGAATAAAAGAATTTATAATGCACAAACTCTTACAAAATCTTTAGACTTTTAAAGAAGTCCAAGTTTCTTTGCACCCAAACAAATATATGAAACTTCCTGAAAAATAAAGTAAGAGATAAACCCGAAACAAAATAAGGGACTACTTACAATAGTATGAAGTCACTGGCCTTTGTCATCAAGACAATTTTGTCTCTCTATTCTTGGGCATGCATCGCGATTCTGTATGGATCGAACCATACCTTGGGCTGGTTCAAAAAAAAAAATTGCATCAATAGAAATCAAAATCCAGTTCAGATTGACCCGAAAATGGCAGTGAGAAATATACCTCTGACTCTAGCGTTTATACCCATTAAGAAACTTCACCCTTAAACTCAAACCTTATGCTTGCGAATCTCGACCAACCTTCATTGGAAAAGAGAAGAGAATGAATTTTTCAATCGAGCTTCTTTCTTAAATTTATGAGGAATAGAATGAAACCTCTTTTGTGAATGAAATTGCTGGAATTTGGAGAAGAGAAGGTAACTGGCGATATGATAGATCTGGTTTTCCTATTTCCCATGTCAACTCCTCCTTTTTTGTTGTTATTTACAGTTTTATCCCTCTTCTTTTTATTCGATGGTTTTATACGTAAAGAATGAGAAAGGTAATTTATGGCATTCTTAATGTTCTACCTTCAACTCCTCGTGAACTGCAACAAACTCCTACTCAACTGCCTTAAGGAAAGTTTCTTTAACTAATAAAGATTTTGATTAACGTAAATAGTATATTTATAGATGGTAAATAGTATCTTTGTAAATGGTGAATAGTATCTTTATGATTTTGGATCAGTAAATTAAGTTTTTGAAGAAAAATCATGAACAAGACTTTCATGGTATACAAGTGGGTGGAGTCACTTTTTGGGCTTTGACCGAGGATGAATTAGATTCGAGTCCACTTATGGGAGTGCGACAATTCAGATAAGAAAAGTTTTCAATGTAAAGATTCTGATAACTTAGTCGAATCAAGCATTAATGGGCAAATCATCATTGAATCAAGAAGTGACCAAGTCCAAGAAGGAATGTATCAAGTGATGGTCGAGAAAAAGAAGGTTTTGATTAATTGAAATCAAGGAATTCAAGTCTTATTGGGATTCGTCGGCTAGATAGGCAAGATAGTTAGGTTAGGGTTTTCAAGTTGTATATATAGAACTTTATAGTATATTGTAAAAGTTCCTGCACCAAAATACACAAACTTACATACAAGTTTTCTAGCTTTTGTTTCCATAGGTACTTTACCTTGTTCCTCATTTACTTTGATAATATAGATTCATCTTCTCGCCATTTACATTCTTGTCATTTAGTTTCTTCCAGTTTATTTTACGTTCTCTAGTTCTTGCATTTCAATTCCTTGCATCTAGGAGTAGTTGGTTAACTTTTCACTCTCTACTCATCGATTTCTTTCGGCCAGTCCGGACTGGGTCAATGCGATTCATCATTCACACTCACATCACCTCACAAAGATTTGATGCCCCTGTCCATTACACCTTCATCGTCACTGTGATCTGCGAGTATATCAACCCGGTTGATTTCTCATTGGCCACTCACACCTTCGAGTTCATTCAGAGCTTGGACGTGATCAAGAACCAAGATTAAAACCTTAGTCAAGTCCTTTCGTACAGGGTATTCAAACCAACAGCCGAGAGGGTTCCTTCCTTAGCCATCAATCACTTGAAGAAATTAGATCTAGCGCGCGTAACCAATCAAAACCTCACTTGGCCAATAAGCCGCGAGTTTGCGTGCCCACGTTATCACAAGTAAAAACTTTGAACTAGAAGTCTATCGACTGTTGTGATATTGGCCGTGACAATTTTTGTGCAAACACACCCAAACAGTTCAATCAGGTAAATTAGATTAGATAATGTATGAGAGTTTACATAAAAATATGTCATTGATTATTGCATGTTAATAGGGAATGAAGTTGAACTTCCTGGTTCCCCATGTTCATTCATAGAACGGTTTAGTAGAAGCATAAATCAAGCAGTGACAGATTGTGGCTAGAGTTTTGGTAATATATACTCCTTTACCGGTACCTGCTTGGGGATATGCAATATTACATGCAACTATGCTCATTCGCTTGATACCTGTAAACCGCCAATCACTCAGTGCGTACCAGTTGGTAACTGGATATGAGTGATATCTCACACTTTCGCATCTCTGGTTGTGTGGTACATGCGCCTACTACGCTTCCACTGTGTACAACAATGGGTCATCAATGAAAAGTATACATTTATGTTAGTTATAATTCTCCAACGATTGTCTGCTATTAAGAACCTTTGACAGGAGACTCTTTACAGCTTATCTTGCAGAATATCATTGTGATGAGACATACTTCCCGCCGTTAGGGGGAGATATGAATGGTTTCATTTGGGTTAAACATCGAAAATTGACATGGTATGTCTCCACTATGTCTCATCATGATCCCTGCACATCTCATAGCGAGATTGAAGTGCAATGTATTCTTGATCTTCAGTAAGTAGTAGATTCGATGTCTGACTTCTTTACTGATATCATAAGAGTGACGGGATCAGTTATATATGTTGCAAATCCTGCAAGGTTGGAAAACCTTGGCATTGGGTAAGTTAACATAATACCCGGGTAAGGTATTATGTTAAAATTTATTGATGAGTTGCCGATGAAAAGGCAATCCATCAAGGCATAACCGTTCATCATTAACACATGAGATTGTTTCTGACTGCAACTGTGTCTAAAATTTGGCATTGACAAACACTGAGGGACGCCTCAGAGTCAATGACGATGTCAGCAAACAAAAAAATCTCACCAAGTTAAACAAATGCTAGTAGTATTATGGATGGTTCATCCAGATTCGTTGATGGTTCACTTACTTATTTCATCGCTCAGGAATTGATGATGATGAAGTGGAACATTGCTCTATTGCAAATTGTCAACAGTTAATGTAGAGCAAATTGATCGATATGGAAAGTTGCAAACTTGGTTGAACTAGACTCTCTTACAAATGGCAAGTTTTCGGTATGGTAGTACTATAACCACCAAATGGTAAGCCGGTTAGACACAAAACGAGTCTTTGTTTGGAAGCACAATGACAATAACTTATGGCGCAAGAATCTTCTCAATTCCCTAGTATTAATTATGAAGAGATGTATTCTTCGGACATGGACATCATCACTTTCCGCTACCTTATCAGTTCGGTAGTATCCGAAAATACTAAGTATGAAGCTTATAAATGTGGTTACAGTATATCTCTATGGAGATCTTAATTCAAAGATATACATGAAAGTGTCAGTTGGCATGGTTTTACCCAATACAAGTAACTATAAACTACGGAGTACTCATGTAATTAGATTGAGATGTTCACTATATGGATTGAAACAATCCGGTAGGATGTTGTATACACGTCTTAATGACTACTTGATTGAGAAAGGATACAAGAATGAAAAGCTATGCCATGTGTGTTCAGTAGAAAAACAAATTGTTTGAGATGATAGACCTTGGTAGGACTTGATTAAGTCTTAGTTTTGAGATGGAATATCGAGTTGGTTGAATTATTATTCACCAGTCTTCTTATGTTTAAATCAGGTAATAGACAAAGCACACCTTATTAACACACCAATGGTTGTTTGCAGTCTGAAACTCAAAAATGATCCATTTCATTGGAATGATGGTAAAGATATTTTGGAGCTGAGATTCTATATCTTAATGCGGTTAGAGTTTGGTTCAATATAGCTTGGTGCACACATCCAGACATTGTGATCTCGGTATGCACTAATGCAAGGTCATTGGATTGGAGTATAATAATCCTTCTGGTACATAAAGGTAACCATTGACTTGAGCTTATTTTTCCCTTACAAAGAATGCAGAGAGAATCTTGAAATTTCCAAAAAAGGGATGGTTGAATCGCAGTATGCAGGTTCTGGACTCTTCGACCCGTTGAGTGGATTTCTCAACCCGTCGAATGCAGTGAACTGTGATAACCTGAAGGTGTCCTTCACCCATTGAGAAATGGTTTCAACTCATCAAAACTGGTACCCTAGATTGAATAGGAGAATTTGTTCGACTCGTCCAGCGAGGACTTCGACTCGTTGAGTTATTTCCCTGCTGTGAGTAGTTTTATTGCAATCCCTTATTTTGAAACGTCAGTTGATGTGTTGGTCAGAGTTGCTGATGTTGAATTCCATCATCCACAAGTGCGTCCCTGAAACTGAATTCCATTCCATTCTAGTTTTCTGTCACTCACATGCAGGTGGTGGACATTTTGGAGGGAAGAAGACGGCTCTAAAAGTGCTTGACAGTGGATTTTATTGGTCCATCTTATTTCATGATGCACAGGTTTTCTTTAAATCTTGTGCCAGATGCCAAATAACAGGTAACATCGGTCTAAAAGATCAAATGTCTCAACACCTTGTTCTTATAGTTGATGTGTGGGTCATTGATTTCATAGGACCATTCACAAATTCTCAAAGATATTTGTATATTCTTGTTGTTGTTGATTATGTATTCAAATGGGTGGAGGCTAAAGCCACCAGGACTAATGATTCTAAGGTTGTTCACAGTTTTCGTAAAGAAATATTCGGCATGTTTGGAACACCTAGATGCATAATCAGTGATGGCGGATCCCATTTATGCAACAGGACATTTGATGCCGTGCTTAGGAAGTATAATGTGACACATAAGGTGGCAACACCTTATCATCCTCAGACAAGAGGGCAAGTGGAGGTCTCAAATAGAGAAATCAAGCAGATTCTTAAGAAGACAGTTGGTCCAACCCGGAAAGACTGGAGACAACGCCTTGATGATGCATTGTGGGCTTACAGGACAGCTTATAAAACATTTATTGGAATGTCTTCTTATAGGTTGGTGTATGGAAAAGTCTGCCATCTTCCGGTGGAACTTGAGCATTGAGCATAATGGGCTGTGAAGAAGTTCAACTTTCACATGGATAAAGCGGGTCTTTATAGGAAATTGCAACTCAGTGAGTTGGATGATATTCGACATAATGCATATGAGTCCAGCAGGATATACAAGGAGAGAACCAAAGCTTTTCATGACCAGAACATAAAAAGAAAATAATTTGTAGTCAGTCAGAAACTTTTGTTTTTAGTAGTCATCTACGTTTATTTCAAGGTAAGCTTAAGAGTAGATGTACTAGACCTTTTGTTATTACTAATGTTTTTCCTCATTATGTTATAGAGATTATGAGTTCAACAACAAGGAAAATATTCAAGGTGAATGGACAACGACTCAAGCCATTTTATGAGTCGTTTGTGGAGCACCTGTTTGAAGATGCGGACCTTCAGGATACGCCTCTTATAGAAAATTGAGTGGATTCGCCATCTGGCTGAAAATGTTCAACTTAGCGCTATTTGGGAGGCAACCCATATGGATGGAGAAGCTAGCGATCACATTTGATTTCTTATCCCTTTTATTTTATTTTTCTCCACAGTGTGTTTTGTGTGTAATAGGTGTTCTATGTCATACTTGGTTGGTGTATTGTATAGTCTAATTCTAGTTTTTACATTAAGGCCAATGCAACTTTCAAATGTGGGGTGAGGCTATATCATATACTTAGCGTCTAGATATAGATTTTTAGTTTTTGAGTCAGAATTTTTGATTTTTGCTGTAGTGTGATTTTTCAGACATAGCTAGTGGTCTCAGAAAATTCTGAAATTTTTAATGCGTATTGGTATATATGTCTAGTATATTCTCGTAAAATTTCAGCCTATTCTAATTTGTGGTTAATTCTGTAGAAATTATGCAAGTGAGAGTGTGCAGTCTCTTAAGATTTTCCCGTTTTGCTTAGAATGTCCAGGGTGTACCTTCGATCCATTGAAGGGATATCCTTTGACCCATCGAAGGGCTGTTCTAGAATGAGACCAGAGAGCTTGCCTCAATCCATCAAGGATCATCTTCGATCCATCAAAAAATCGGTGTCGGTTTTTGAGTTTTTCTTGTGTTTTAGTGTCTTATATGAAAAACAAAATATAAAAATAAATAGTGTCAAGAAAAATACAAAGAAAAAGAGACTTAGGAGCCTTTAACAAGTCGATAATGTGCTTATTTCTTCCAATTTTGTGACTAAAAGATGATTATATGACTTGAGTTTCTTTGGATAATTTTGGTATATGATGCATATGCGAATATGTAGATGATGTAGAAACGAGTTAACATGGTACATATTTTTGAGCATGCATAAAATTTATTGAGATTCATTTAACCCATGAGCTTTTGAACCTTAATGTGATATACATGCTTTCGTTGATTGAGTGTCAATTGCTTGCCGCAGATTAAGTTAATAGACTCTAAAGATTACTAGAACTTGCTCTTGTGCTATTCAAAGCTTTTATTCGATACATGTTTTGATTGAGGAAGTGATCAAAGCATTTAGGAGACCCACCATAGCCACATAAGCATGTGTCCTGATTTTGTGTACACAAGATGTGCACCCCTTAGTTAACCACTTTGAGCCTACATGTGAAACTTTATGTCATCACCCACTTATCTCCAACCTTGAACCGTATAATAGTTAAATATTTATCCTTGTTCTAGGACTTGGTAGAGCTATATATGAGACAAGTATGTGAAGACGGCGACAATGTCAAAAGGTGATACAAAGAAATAAGTGTGGGGTATCAAGCTAGTTGATTTGTATTGAAAAAAAAACTGAATGATGTAAAGAAAAGAAAAAAAGAGAAGAGAAAAAAGAAGGAAAAGAAAAAAAGAAGTTGTGATGTCTATCTTGATACCCAGGTTGACTGTTTATGAAAAGAATGATGTGAAAGCCCAACAAGATGAAATCAGGCCACGATAGTGAAAAAGTTCATGGTTGCAAAGTTTGAAGAAGTTTCTTATTTGGTGCTCTACTAGGTTCTAGAATTGTGTTTGAATCCATACCGGCCCATTTATTCTTTAACTTATGATTCAAGCCCCATTACAACCCATAAAGTCCTTTTGATCCTCAAGACGACAGCCTTTGATCTGTGGAGATTAGTCACAAGAGTGGGCATATGGTTTGGTCCATTTGGCAAGTAATTGAATTGGGTGATACCTTAGATATATTTTGAGAGAAACACTTATAAGAGCATATCGATATGAGGTTGAATTTTGATTGGTTTTGTGCATGTTCTAGCTCTTTATTCACCTTGATTATATTTGTGTCCTACATGTTACATGTGTATTATATGTTGGACTTATCTTTGGTAACTTGTAAGTACATGTGATCTTGGTGTTACAATTTTATGGGAGAATGCTGAGGCAAATTGTTGGGGGCATTAGAGTTTGTTTGTGAAGTTTTTGATTTTGTTTCAGAGTCTTCATTTAGTGTATTATTCGATGACTAGCAATGTTTAAGTGGGGTATTTTAATAGTCGCATATTTATGCGTCTATTCGGTGTTTAATTCATTCTCTATACTTAATTTATTGTTATATAATTGAGTTATTTAATTATGTTTATTATTTTATAGGTTTTGTGGAGAAATAAAGAAAAAGAAAATAAAAGAGGGATTCCTAGCTCAATATAGATTAAAGAAGGAGTTTTGTGCAATTAAAGAAGTCTATTCCCATGTAGACTCTAGGAGATTGATTGGGAGACATATATAAACCTATTTTAGGTTTTTAGGAAGGCTAATTAGAAATTAAGGAGAGAGACTCGAGCAGAGGGAGAGCAGTCGAAAAGGAACCATAGTCAGTTTCGACCCATCAAAGGCTTTGTTTTCGACCCATCGAAGTTGGATGACAGCTTCAGTTCTTCATCCTTTCTTGATTTGTAAACTCTATACTTGTTTTTGATTCATTTTTATTATGAATTTCAATAGCTAAACATCTTGTTAAGGGGCTGCTTGAAGCCTTGTATATGAAATCTTTCTAATTCATACACTTTAATCTAGTTTTGCATATTCAATTCAAATGAGGTTTCTTTTTCTATATGACTCACCGTATGAATCCGTGTGTATTTTCTTTAGTGGACAACTTAGTATGCATGCTAGGATTCTATTGTCATGAGATATGGGCGGCTGAAGATAATTTCTTCCACAGGATTCTCTATAGTGATACACCGATTTTACCATCGGGTGATTGAAACCCTGGGTCTAGCATGACATGCCTATAGTGTATCTGTGAACCCTTGTAGATTCTTAAAATATTTTCTAGAACTTAATACTTTCTTCTTTGTAAACCTTGGGGTCTGATGACTATGGGTTCAATAGAGGGATATGTGTAGGGAATGTCTATGACAAACTCGTATAGGCATAAGGATTATGTAATATGATGTGTCGTGTTTATCAATCTTCCTGAGAACTTTCATTGATTGGATATGTGCATTAAATTAAGTATGTGTTAGAGAGATGGAATGACAGTGATGGATTATGAGCGCTCAAAGTAGCAAGAACTGAAGATTATATATAACCCATTAATTACTAGCAATATTGGCTACAGCAGGAACCAACCAGGTAATATTCACCTGGAGATTGAGCGTTAAAAGTAGCAAAAAAAATTGATTTCTTCTGATACAACCATGTTCTGGTATGTGCCATTGTCAACTATGTTCTGATGTGTTCGTTCTCCTCCACCGTCTCCATACAAGCAATGCCTGCGAAACACCCTCATGTAAACCATGGAAATTGGTCTGCGAACCTCCCATTTCCATGTTTACAAATCATCGTTAGCATTCCCAAACAAACTGAGGTCTGAGCCATAGGAAAGCTCCAATTGCAAACCAATACAAACAGAAAAGGAATGCCTAGGGGTGGACACGAATCCTGCAAATTCTAAACCTAATCCGATCCCACTCAGGACGGGACGAAAAATAAAATTTCACTATTCCGTCCGTCCCCACCCGTCCCATTTTTTAGGGACGGGATCGAGTCTTGATTTAGAAATTCCAATAAACCTATCCCGTCCCGTATAATATATTTTGTCAATTTTATCATTTATTTTATTAAAAGTTGACATATTAAAATATCAGACAATTAATATTATTCAACAAAAAAATAAAATTACCCTATAACGATCAAAGTATTACACTACTTGTAATATGAATTAAACGTATCAATTAAATAAAAAATAAAATTGTTTGTAGCTTCACTTCTTTTAATTATATATTAAGTAAAATGATATTACTTTGTGTAATTGTAGACTTCTAAGTCTTATCAAACTATGTTTATATTATATAGAACCCGAAATTTGGTTCGTCCAATCTCATTCAAATTTTTGTTGTTAAATATTCTATTAAATGTTCATTTTAAATTGGACCCGAAATTGGACCTGTCCCGTCCCGTTTAGGTTTCGGAATGATCGGGACAGACTTTTAAAATATCCTGTCCCGTCCCGTTTGAAATAGGGATAGGAACGGCCAAAAATAGACTAGACCCGACCCATCCTATCCCATGTCCACCCCTAAGAATGCCCTTCTCAACACCAAAAGAATAAAAGTAGAAAAGAACACCCAAGTAAACGAGATAAAAAAGCCCAACTCAAAACAACAGAACTAGACCCAGAATTTTGGTCGATGGCCCAAAACCGAACTAAATAGTAAATACCAACAAATGAGGCAAAATTGGAGAGAGAGTGACCGAGTCAAGTCTGTCAAGTGAAGTGTAAATGTTCCAAGCCCTAAACCCCCAAATTGGAAATTTGAAACAGGAAAGACATCCTTGCATTTGGTGGGTAGGTTCAGTACTCGTACTCCGGTGAGTCCCTTCTGGTTTCTGCAAGTGTTTTTTACTCCGATTATGAATCGTTTCTGGAATCATGCTACTATGCACCTCGGCACTCGTAATATGAGTGGCTGGTTTTTTCAACTTTCTTAAACTTTGACTGAATTTATGATAAGTTGAGTTTGCGTGAACATATTTTTTACCGCCATTCTCTCTGATCAATTTTTTTTTCGATTATGCTCCTTTCTCATCTTCTTCCTCCAACAAATTCAAAGGCCAAGACAGAGTCTTGGGTTCCACCTCCTCCTCCGCCGCCGCAGATTTCCTCAATTCTCTGATCCTCAACCGCTGCCCAGCCTCCTCCTCAACCCAAGCCCAAACCACTCTCCTCCGCCTCACAAACCCCAGATCCCCGATTAGACCCGACACGACCAAATAAAGTTTTGTACTCAAATAGTCTTTATCTTTTTGGTTATGTGAAGAAAGTTCTCCGATCCAACTCCGCTGATTGCCGCCGCTTTCAACCGATATAGAGATCCCGAAGAGCTCAAACTGAATCTAAACAACAACTCCGAGATCAACGATGTAAGTGTCTTCCCAACTTCAAATGATACTAGTTCTAATCATCATGTAATGAACTAGACTTGAATGCCAAGATCGACGACTATCTGCAGAGAGAGAGAGAGAGAGAGAGAGAGAGAGAGAGAGAGAGAGAGAGAGAGAGAGAGAGAGAGAGAGAGAGAGAGAGAGAGAGAGAGAGAGAGAGAGAGTTTCCTATGATGATCTCAACATAAGTTCAGTCAACTTTAAAAAAAGTTGACAAAATAAATCAATCATATTGTGACACGTGGCACATTATGAAAAAATGTAAGGGGTGTATAGACTTGGGGATGCATTCCAGAATTTTCCTCGTTTTTGTCATAGAAGATTCCAATTACTCCTTCCAAGTTTTAACCGGCCTTGCTGTTTACAGTTTCATTTCTTGTACACTCATGTGGGTTGTCTTCAAAACAAGCTCTCTCTCTCTGTCCAAAAGGGTACACATTGATAACCCAAAAGGGCCAAAGTTAGTTCTTAAGCTTCTCAAAAATATGGATTCGATGATACCTACATAGTTCAACTTGTGTAGAAAAGGCCACACCTGCTCTTGATGATGAAAGCTAACAAGACCCTTTTGCCCAAACTAGAGTTTTTCAGTTCTATTGGCCTCTCTAGCAGTGACATTGCTCGAGTTCTTTGCGGGAACCCAGTGCTTTTGCATAGAGGCATGGATAGATATTTGAGGCCTTGTTATGATATCATCAAAAGTCTACTTCTCCCTGACATCAACCTTGCTGCTTTCTTTGTCCAAACTCATAAGTTGTCGGTTAAAGGCATAGAAAACATTCCTCCCAATGTTTCCATTCTCCGAGAACTCGGAGTGTCAAAACCCACACTTTCTAAGTATGTGGCTTGGCACCTAAGAAGCACAGAAACGTCATATTGGTGAGGTATCGCGTATCGGATACTGATACCGGTACGATACGCACAGAATACACTGGGATACGTTTGGATACGGTTTCGATTTTTGGATACCTTATGGATACGTGCGTATCTAAAAAAGATATGGAAGAGTGTTTTGAAAGGATACGTGGGGGTAAACGGAGACCTGATTCAAAATCTTGGAAGTAGCCTCATCGGAGAGCTTGTGAGACTTTGATGAGCTAGCAGATGAGCTTGCTCTTCCGGCTGCTAGTCCTGGTCTCCTCCAACAAATCCAGCGTAGTACTGGTGGTGACTAGTGAGGATGATGACGACGACGATGATGGTACTGAATCGGCGAGTGATGTTAGTGATGATGGATAGGAAACACGTGCAGAGGGGCGACCTAGATCTGAATATGGAAAGGGGCTGGAGTCGGAGGCGGAGCTACTAGAGAGTAGACGTGGACTAGTGGTGGTGATGCAGCGGAGGAAGTCTGATTGGGGACGAACTCAGGAGCCTGGGCAAGTGGGCATTGATTATATGAAGTCACACGTGGGGGTTAATAATCTCAAGTCACAAGTGGGGTTATTTTATGTGAAATGATACGTGAGTGTTTTGAAGAAAAAATAATGTGACTTGAGAGTGTTTTGAAAGGATACGTGGGGGTCTGATTGATGATGTTAGATTGTTAGAATTAGTTAAAATTTGCGTATACAATTTGTTTGATTTACTTTTGTTTCTCTTGTATGATCATGGTTGTTTGCTCTATTCTTTCGTTTCAAGTTGCGGTCTGTAATTGATATTTGGATCCACAATTGACAATTTTGGCAATGTGTTGAAGTTTTCGGGTTAACGCAATATTTTTTAACTGTCTACATTTGTCTGCAGAGATTTACTTTCTGCATGCGGTTGAAGAAAATAACGTATATATTTTAGTGGATTATTTAATTTTCGTATCCTACTCGTATCGTATCCTTTGATTTTTTTTATTTTGCCGTTTCGGCGTATCGTATCATATCGTATCTCCGTTTCCATATCCGTTTCAGTGCAACCTAGCTTGGCACCCTTTTGTATTTGCCTTAAAAATCGAGAAGTTCAAGGATATATTCAATAAGGTCATGAGTATGGGGATGTTGCCTTCGTCATCAACATCATTCATGTATGCACCCGTAGTGTTTTTTCTATGGATTCAACAAAATGGGAACAAAAGATTGAATTTTACAGGCAATGTGGTTGGACTGAAGATGACTTCTTGCTTGCGTTTAGAGAGAATCCTAATTTTGTAAACTTATATCAGAAAACTTTTTCAAGTAAGATGGATTTTATTGTGAACAAAATGGCGTTTGTCAGCCTGCAGAATTGGCTAGTAATCCAACTACTCTGAGTTATAGTTTGGAGAAGCGGGTAATACCTAGGTGTTTGGTTATCAGAGCTCTCATGTTGAAGCGATTGTTAAAAAGGGAAGATTTTTCTTTCAACTCCATGATAATGTGTGATAATAAGAAATTCTCGGATAGGTTTGTGGTCCCATATCAAAAGCAAGTACCTGAACTATTTGTTTCTACCGGATTACGCGGGACGCAATCTAGCAGAAGCAAGTACGAGTAATCTCCTTCTTCTTGTTCGTCTGAACGTTCGGGTTGTTCGGATGGTCGGGTGCTTCTTCTCCCTTCGGGTGTGCGGGTACGCGTGCTCGGGTATGGCTGTTAGAAGAATACAACGACAAACAGACAGTCAGGGGTCGAGACAGGGGTGGCCTGCCTTCAACGCTCCGATGCCTAAGTTAGAAGATGTATTGGATATAACAGTCAAGCGAGCGTGCATAGAAGTAGGTTGGAGTGTTTAGTGTTTTAAGCACGTTGGATTGAATTCAGATCCTGTTACCTGTAATAAATACCTTACATATATAGGTGGTTGAGTCTGGTGCTTACTTGTGCTCCTCGATGTGGGACTGGTTTGTACTTGTTGTCATGTGATCCGCACATTTGGATGTGCGCCCCACGGGCGCGTGCGCGCTCGGATGGGGTCGGTCTTGTGAACAGAGTTGTAGCCTTCCTGGTAGTCTTTCGGGTGGTCGGGTAGGTGTTGATTACCTGTTTAAGTGGATAAGTATATTTAATCGGACAACTAATGATGCTATACTAACACTATTGATAATCTTTAAAGCCTTAAAGGGAAATGGGAAGCTGGACATGAAGTTTGAGGAAAATTAAATAACTCTAGGAACGAAGCTTGTATTTTAGTTCATACTTCATATATGTTCAGTTCTGCCTTGTCAAGAGTGACAAATGGTCAAGTGTGCACAGATGTTTGTACTTTTGTTGGGATTGTGAATAGAAAGAAAAGAACTTATGTACCCAAGCATTGTCCATGAAATATGGGTGCTAATAGTTTTGGCTTATTTTGGCGGTTCTTTGCAATTGCAGTTCTTCACTTTTGCTCACTTGAATTGCATTCTGGTGCATCTTTCATGATGATATTTTAAGTATTTTGAGATCTGTAGTATTTAAAAAGGTTTGGTATCGAAAAACTGCATTTAGGAACTTCTTCATAATTTTTCTTACGTCCTGTCCAGGTGACCAAGTGGTGTTAGACTGTCAATGCTAGCCCTGTATATGTATACATCTTTAACTTTGTTGCAGAAATCAAATAAGTGCGCTCGACTGCTTGCATGTATAGTCATCATTATTTGGTGATCTCTTCCAATAACCAGTCAACCACCTTGTGCGTTTTTCAGTTTGGAAGCCCCAGTAGGCTAGTTTCTTCCTCTCTGCTTCTTGTTGTTGGTTGCTCTCGTGTAGCTTTTGTTTTCTTCCTTGAAGTTTTAGTGGCCATGAGGATCCCAGTAGCCTTTACAAGTTACAACTTATCTTTCTGAGTACTCTTCAACTAGCTGGTCAGTGGTTTTGATCTATGATATGTGTTGGAAGGTAAACCTCAACTAGAGCTATGAATCTAATGTACGGCAGTACGGATGATTAGATAACATTATTGTGGAACAACACACTGGGAGACTAGCGATCAGTGCTGTAGTGGGCTTAAAAAGAGTTGATGAAAAATACAAAGGACGGGTTCCAAAAGGGCCTGTATTCCAAGAACTTGGAAGAGTTGCATCTCTATGGTACAAAGACTGAAGTTATTGGCGGTTAAAAAGTGTCATAAGTTGGTGAATGCTCTAGCTTCAAATTGTTGCAGAGTCAGAACAAATTATCTGCACAGGAATGAGACAGCTGAGCTTTTCTGCTCGGCATGCAATCCTCTATAATATTAATATCTACTTGATTTTCCTTGAAGCAAATAAGGAAACAACGAACAACAAATTTGCCTTTACACGATTGAAGAACTTGGGGAAAAAAATTAGCTATCTTGAAGCTGTCGATATGGAAGTGCTCTGTGTGACACTGCAAGCAATAACCTTTATCACTAGTTCACAACAAAAATCCAATAGAAATGAGTTTACATATAAACTGCAAGCAATAACCCAATTGCGCACAACAAGCAATAACCTTGATCACTAGTTCACAACAAATATGAAATATCCAATAGAAATAAGTTGACATAAACTTCAGAGTGCACTACATTGTAATTAAGCCAGATTTATAAGTCATAAACAAGCAGAAGGACTTCAGCTTTAAACGGAATTCAGGAAGAACGAGCATCAAAACATGTTTGACACACTGCAAACCCTTTTCCTCTGAAAACATAACCAAATTGTGCACCGCATATAGCACATCCAGTCCCACTCCTCTCTAAGTGTAACCCATTTGCTCATGGCTCTTGTTAGTATAGGTCATTACATCACCTAATTAACGGACAGTTAACCATTAAACGGGTCAACACCCCGTTGATTAATCACAAGACAGCAACCAGAGCTCCAACATCACACAAGGAATCATCTTCATCATAGCAATCACGCGCCCGAACAAGCACTTTGAATATTAGGGCCAGAATCAAGGAAATTCCACATCGAAGGACAGCAGCCAACTACATGCTCAACCACCAATATAACCAACTCATTTATTACAGGTATAAGGATTGTAGAACACTTAACTCTTACCGAGGAGGCGAGGAATTGGTTCCAGGCCAGGGAGATACCCTCTGGTTCGATACAATCATTCGAAGAGTTGACAGAGTGCTTCCTCAAGCGTTATCAACTACATGGCAAGTATAACACTGCGAGCACACTCTTAAAGGTCCGTCAGGAAGAAATTGAAAGCCTATCGATTTACGTCAACCGATTGAGGGCATTGGCTAGCACTTGTAAGAACCTCGACAAGAAAGTAGCCAAGACAGCTCTGATGGAGAATATGATCAGAACACCGTTCGTCGAGAAGCTTGTTCGGAAGGAACATCTCGACTACGACGAGGTCATGGACCTGATCGTATAAAAGGCACTCGTTGAGACACGAGTCTACGACACGTCCTATCTATCAAACTATCCTGCCCAGCCAAGCCAAGCAGATATCCAACCCTTCCCACAACTAGCTGAAACACCACCCACCCTGATTATCACACCCCCAGCCAACGAAACGCAACCCCAGTTCAACAACCACAAGCGTGAGAGGAATCACCACCAAGAGCAGAAGAACCAGAAATCATTCCAACAACCCAATAACCGTCCAAATAACCCGTCACAAAATCAAGCATGACCACCAGCACCACAAAATAACCAATTCTGAAATACCAATCCACCCCATTTCTCTAACCGCGAAGTCTTCTCTATCGCCCAAGCTTCGAACGAAGAGCTCCTCCGACATAACAAGGACCAAATCTGGCCCCTCATCCCAAGAGCACCAGGCACACATCCAATGCTCAACAACAAGAACAAGTGGTGCATGTACCACAATTCAAACACCCACTCGAACACCCATCACACCAACGATTGTGAGATACTCACCAAAGAGAAACAACAGCTGCACAAGAATGGCAAGATCATCCTTCAGAAGCAGAATGAGATTCGCCAGGTCGTGAACGTTGAAACTAGGGGTATAATCAACACCATCTCGAGGGGGGGGGAAGCAGAAGTCGGAAATGTCTATGCAATCAGCTCCGGGAATCCCGTTAAATTAGGGAAGAAGGAATGGCCACCCATTACCTTCTCGTTTGACGAGGAAGCCAACTAGCACAACAGCACCTTACCATTCGTAATCGATGGTATCGTGGATCATTTTCTCATCAAGAGGATATTGTTGGATAATGGAGCCTTAGTAAATGTCATCTTCCTAAACGCATACACGATGTTGGGCCAACCCAAATACAAGATGACCCAGGATCACG
Organism: Geum urbanum; assembly: GCA_946800695.1. NCBI lineage: Eukaryota > Viridiplantae > Streptophyta > Magnoliopsida > Rosales > Rosaceae > Geum > Geum urbanum. The sequence continues at coordinate 33,345,528 of OX327012.1, forward strand.
AGAGCATTACTAGTTTCACGGGCGAAACATCATACTCGATCGACAGTGATTATATGTCATTCGGAATTGGGGCATATGATTCTCCGCACAGCAAAATCCGAACGAATTTTGTAATCCTAGATGTCCACTCCCCTTACAACATGATTCTCCAGAAGCCAGGAATCAACAAACTGAAACTCATGATAGCAGGATACATGCTCCTAGGGAAATTCCCAACCGACCATGGCACGGGGTATGTTCGCGGATATGATTTCGTGGAGGCGTTCACCCGCCCAAACGGAGATAACACCCGGTTGGAGGTGTTGATAGTTGAGGAAGCATCACCCAAGGTAGAGATACCAGACGACCTACGCGATGGAGTAACTACAATGCATCCAATGACCGACCATGTTGAGCTTCAGACAATCCTGCTTTCGGCCGAACATCTTGAACGCACCATGAAGATCGGTGCCCAATTATCACCGGAGCTCTCCAAGCAAGTAATCCAGATACTAAGGGAAAGGCTAGAGGTGTTCGCATGGTCCTACACAGGCATGCCCAGGATCTCTATAAATATTATATCACACAGGCTTAGCGTCACCCCGGGAACAAGGCCAGTCAAGCAAAAGATGAGAGCATATAAAAAAGAGCATTATGCCGCCATGCACGTGGAGGTCGACAGACTACTGAAGATCGGGTTCATTAGGAAGGTTGACTATCCGAATTGGATCTCCAATGCAGTCATGGTGGAGAAGAGCAATGGGAAGTGGCGAATGTGCATCGATTACAACAACCTGAATAAGGTGTGCCTGAAGGATAGCTTCCCGCTACCAAGGATCGATCAGCTAGTCGACGCGACAGCTAGGCATGAATTGTTGTCCATGATGGATGCCTACTCGGGGTACAATCAGATCTCCATAAATCTCGAAGACCAAGAGGCGACATGCTTCACGACCGACAACTGCTATGTTGTGATGTCGTTCACTTTAAAGAATGTTGGCTCCACCTACCAACGCCTGCTATGAATCTCATCTTCGACGACTTAAAGGGCAAGATTATTGAAGTCTACGTTGACGATATACTTGTAAAAGTGTCAGGGTTGCTGATCACGTTGAGAATCTGAGGACCGTGCTCGACTTCCTCATCAAGAATGGCATGAAGCTAAACCCGACCAAATGCATGTTCGGTGTCACCACCAGCAAGTTTCTGGAGTATATCGTAAGTCAGAGAGGTATCGAGGCCTCGCCCTCCAAGGTAAAATCCATTATTGATATGAAGCCTCCCACCAAATAAGTTGACCTTCAAAGCCTCACGGGGAAGCTAGCATCATTAAAACGCTTCATCTCCCATTATTCTAATAAATTTTCGCCCTTCTTCAAAGCCCACCGAACAACCAACAAACAGGATGTCATTTGGACGCCTGAATGTGAGGCATCATTCTCCAGTATCAAGAAATATCTAGCTTCTATCCCTCTCCTATCCAGACCCTTGAAAGGAGAAACTCTATATATATACCTAGCTATTTCACTGACAGCCATGAGCTCCGCCATTGTTCGTAACGAGGAGAATTCGGAGTTACCTATTTTCTTTTCAAGGAAAGGCACGACAGACACGGAGACCTGTAATCCGACGATCGAGAAAATGGCACTCACATTAGTCTCTACAGCTAGGCGATTGAGACCGTACTTCCAAGCCCACATCATCCATATTCTCATGAACGTGCCACTCAGACAGGTCTACAATCGCCCGACCATAGCGGTTATCTCTCAAAATGGGCAATCGAATTATGCGAGTTTGACATACACTATCTGCCCCGGACAACATTGAAAGGATAGGTAGTGGCCGATTTTATACCTGAGACACCTGCTCTGACAGAGACCAATATCCCGAGCACAGCCATAATGCCCATTAGCCTACTTGCCTCAGTACCCCAATCATTTTGGAACCTCTATGTGGACGGGTCATGCATAAAGAAGATAAGTGGAGCATGAGTCATACTAACCGGGCCCATATGAGTGAACGCTGAGTATGCTCTCAAGTTTGAATTCAAGGCCACAAACAACGAAGCTGAGTATGAAGCCTTCATCGCTGGGCTACAATTGGCCAAGAATTCAGAGGCCCCGGACATCAACATCTTCAATGACTCATAGCTCGTACTCAGCCAGGTAGAGGGGGACTTCTAAGCGAAATGAAAGACCATGGTTGCGTACCTCGGTTATGTGAAGGCCTTGCTGAGTAGGTTCAAGTTTTTCAACATTACCCATTTCCCTAGGGGAGGGAACGCGAAAGCAGACAAGCTCGCCCGATGAGCATAGCACCCATGCACTAGGAGTACAGACAGAAGGTGGTTGAAGTCTTAGAATGCCTAAGCATCCCCAAGTCACTGGAGGAGTTATTCGCAATTGAGCCGCACAAAGACAGTTACAAAGACATGTTCACCGCGTACAAGACAAGGGGCCAACTACCTGCAAAAAAAGTAAAAACTCGTAACATCATTACCAAAGCAGCAAATTTTAGCATCCGAAATAAATGCCTGTAATGACAAGGGAAGACCTAGGCGAACCTCAAGTGTGTTACCCCAAAAAGAGGGGACACCATCTTAAGAGAAATACATGTGGGGATATGTGGCCATGATGAGGGTGCTAGATCCATTGGCCACAAGGCTCTTCGGAGTGGATTCTGGTGGCCCACGATATACGCAGACGCAGTCGAAGTTGCGAGCAAATGTCATCAGTGCCAGCTATACACACACAAGAACCATGCTCCCGCTGTACCACTCTTGATCCTCCTATCACCAGTATCGTTCGCGCAGTGGGCACTTGACCTAATCAGGAAGTTCCGAAATCTAAGGGACAATATTGCTTCCTCATCGTGATTATCGACTACCACACAAAGTTTATCGAGGCCCAACCAATGGTGAAAATCACGACCGAGAAAGTAGAAAGATTTCTCTGGCACTTTTTATATTGTTGCTATGGAACACCACTCAGCATCATCACGGACAACGGACCCCAATTTAACAACAATGAGTTTAAGGCATTTTGCAATCGACAAGGCACGAACCTCATCTTCGCCTCACCAGCATATCCCCAGGCCAACGGAAAAGTCGAGGTAGTGAACAAGATCATCAAAGAAGGCATCAATAAGAAGATCATGGACATCGAACTTGGAGACACCTGGTATAGGCGATGGCCCGAGCTTGACCCAAGATACTATGGTCCATCTGAACAATGACAATGGCGGCCACAGGCGAAACACCTTTTAGCCTGATGTTCGGGATAGAAGCAGTGTTGCGTCTGGAGCTCACTCATCATATCCCAAGAATCGAGAACTACGATCTGATCACGAACGAGGAAGGACTACAACTAAACAACGACCTACTTGGAGAGAAGAAGGATGTAGTACATCTACACAACACAGCGAACAAGCAGCAAATTGCTCGACTTTACAATCAGCGTGTCCGGGCACACCCATTACAACTCGGGGACTGGGTTATAAAAGCAATACAGAAGAAAGTGAAGAGCCTTCGACCATCCTAGGAAGGATTGTACATCATCGACGAGATCGTCAGTCTGAGTACGTTTTACCTTACAAATCACCATTCTCGACCCCACAAGAATGCAAAAATCGCACGAAGGCATTAATGTACTTTACAACTAACAAAAGAAAGAGAAATCTTAACTAGAAAGAAAGAAAAACTGCACCCCGAACTTCTTCATTCATCATCACCCCCACCCTCCTTGCTCGCACCCGGCTCGGTCATCTGTTTGGCAATCTTCTCGACTGTTTGATCAATGGCTCCCTGGGCTAAGTGCTTGGTTGCCTCTTGCATGATCAAGGCCTGAAAATTTCTCGCCTGCTCGTCCTGCCAAGCATTGAACTTCTCCATATCAAGGAAATGTTCGATGATCTTGGCATAGTCATCCACCTAATTCTGCCTTTCTTCATTCATCATCTCCTCGAACTCGACACTCTCCTTAAAAGCTGTGACTGCATCCGCCATAGCCGTGGCCATCATCTGCTGGAACTCAACAGAGCCTTTGAAGCTTTCCACTGCGTCTTCCTCAATCTCAACGCGGCGTTCGGAGGTGAGAAGCTCGCCTTCCATCTCAGACATTCGCCTCTGCAAGTCAGACACCTGCTTCTCAACCGCCTGTTTTCGTCCTTGACCAAAATCAGCTCAGAGTAGCCCCGAGTTGACGACACTCTACAGAGCCTCTATCCCCACAACCATCGACTTTCGAACCATGGCTATATAGTCGAAAGCATAGTTCGTGCCACCCTTGATGGCGACACTGACATCTACAGTGGAAGGATAGCTGAGCACGAGCTTCTAGCGATTTGAAGAAGGAGAGTTGTCAGTGTTCAACCCATCAGGATTTGCCTTGTTGTTGCCCTTGGCTTGGGAAGACTCAACCTCATGGACGTTCGAGGCCGACTTGTCAAGGGAGGTTGATTTACTCCTAGTTCGGCGAGTATGCCCTCTAGCCTCACAATCATCATTGGAATCCTTGAGCTTTTGGGCCTTAATCAGGTTGCGATTATCTTTGTCACGTCTCTTAACGTTCTTTCTCGCCATCTCAGCCTCCAGGGCCTCATCATCACCAACCATCTCAAGAATAGGTGTGTTCAACTCAAGAGGCTTCTCTGTTTGGGGGATTTGTTCGGACTCCACCACGTCTAGATGAACCATATCGTCGATCTGGGCGTCGAGCCCGATCGGATCCACATACTGAGAAACGGGTCTGATGGTCAGCTGAAATTCCTCGCCAACCTTGAAATTTCCATGCTCGTCCTCGAGAACAAGCTTTCGCACTGACGAGGCAACACTGAAGGTCTTCAACATCCGCTCGTAGGCAAGTTTCTGCTTGTCAGACGAACGGTGAGACTTGGCCATTTTTTCTGCAAGACACAACGAACAAAACATCCACACAAAAAAGTTCAAACGAAAAAGGGCGCATTGCGAACAAAGTTAAGCCGAACTTACCAGGAGCCTTAGCAAGACCTGCTCGCTCGATTATCTCCCAACAAATGCAAGCCCAGAAATTCCGAGCTTCCGGTTGCGGATCGAACACTTGCTTAATACGCGTAACCCGTTGGCATTTGCAAAGGAGAGGAGGTCAAAAGGTACTAAACTGTTTCAGCAAAAGTTGAACATGCTTATTTTGAGCTACATTACTCTACTGCAGCTTGAATTTTGCTGCAATGTTACCTGGTAGATAAGAATTATCATATGTTCATGGATATGTCTTGGATTTAAAGTTCTGCCAACTCTGCTTATGGTAAATGTAAGAAGAGGGCTTTGCATATGTGCCAGAAGCTCAACTTAAATTAGAAAAGTATGGTAAACTTGTGGGGTTTTGTTATTTTCTGTGGTTATATTTGAGATGGGTTTCAATTTCAAACCACTCAAGTGATATTGATCAAGTATGATTCGGCTGATCAATGTAGCTGTATAGTTTCTATGCATCTATGTGAGAGCCTTGCTAAATGCATTTCTGAGTTTCGTGCACTTTAGTTATCTCATCGATGCTATAGTGATTCTCGTGACATCCTGTCAACTAAATAAGTTGTATTGGCCTCTTTAAACTACAGAACTCCTTAAAAGCTCAATGCTCTAATTAGCTTATCAAAACTAACATGAAGTATACCCTTCTGTCAAAGTTGTAATGTCAGCTGTGACTTTATTACATACAATGTATAGGCAGTGACTTTGGTTATTGTCTTATTGATTTTGTCAATTTATGGCTTACCGTATGATTTGCAGGGTTAAGGGGAGTAAGCTTCCTGATAAGCGATTTGCTGAAGGCACGATTGTGCTGGTTCTGCAATGCTGCCTCACAAGATCACCAAACTTATCTCCGACTATGGTTTTCCTGCTTCTGAAGAAGTCAATTCCAGGTCTTCCTAGAGCAACAAATCCCTTCGCGAGTGTTCATATATATTAAACTTGTCTTCTTCTGCCTACTTATTTAATTTTTCTGTTTTCTTGGATAAATCTTATGACAAAATTAAACTACACTTTTGCTGCACTTTTATTTTTTCCACAGCTGAGTTTCACTTGACGATCAGTCATATTTCCAGAGCCAAAGGGTATGTCCAGTGGTCAGTAATCATTTCCTCACGGATCTAAGAAGGTTCAATTGCTAGTTCAGAGCTTTCTATATTGCTCAGAGCCAAGAGGTGTCTCAACAATGCGTCTACACCATCAGTCTACATATCAATGCGATTGATACTTTTCGTTAAACTTCCTTCTTAATGTCTAAATGCCTACTTACACCTTATACAAGTAGTCTTTGAGATGGAATCTTTGGCTTCTGTGTTAATCTAAATATTGTTGAATGTTACTCATCAATATAATTAGCAGGTGGTTCTACCATGAGCAGAGCATTGATGTGCGGATGTCATTTTGACCCTTGGTCTCATTGCAATTTCAATATGTTCAATGCATATTAGAAGAAGTTGATGGGACATTTTCTGCCTGGTCTTAGCTAGATATATACTTATGAAGTGAGCAACTGAAGAATCCTCACTTCTTGCAAAGAATCACGTTGACAGAGGATATCGAATAGCCGATGAATCAAAGCAAGCATTGAAATTGCAAAACTCCAACTAAGGGCTTTTATTGGCGCTTGATCAAAAAGTTAAAACCATACATCAGTGCATCACACAAGCTTGATCTGATATGACAATAGCTTTGGAAGACTTCAATTCACAACGCCGACTTCTCTGGAACGAGCTTGATCAAAACACTTTTGACAGTGTGGCGTTCATCAGTCGGCACCTTAGTCCTCTCCCAATTGAAAACATGCCCCAAGTGACCACCACAAGCTGCACAGGTAATCTCAGTTCTCCTGCCATCTGGGTCAGGCTGCAACACAGTAGTTTCATTTCATTAACACATCAACAATATGCATATCCCACTAAAGGAGTTTCATTTCATTCTGTACTCCATATTAAATTGCTTAGTGTAACTGCTACTCAAATTTGCTTGTACATAGGTGCAGTCGCTTAGCTCCTCCAAGAACACGGTCACCTCCCTCATCATCTTATAACTATCATCCTGTTGAGGATTTTGATCGTTTTGGTGGAGTGGAAGGGTAAGTTATAAATTCAATAGCGTTTAGTGCTTTGGAGTCCATAGCAGTTGAGCCAAACTATATTTTATCTTCAAAGGTACTTTATTTTTTTGTAATTGCTACTCTGATTTTCTTGTAAATATTTGCAGTCCGTTAGTTGCTCCAAGAACACGATCACCTCCCTCACACTCATATAACCATTATCATGTTGAGGACTTTGATCGGTCTGGTGGGGTTGAAGGGTAAGTTCTAAATACAAGGATAGGACATATGATATATAATGTAGAAACAGATAGAAAGTACCAGCTTCACACCGGTAGGGTTTTAGTAATCACGCCTAGACAGAACTCTGGCCTCACTCCGGCCTTTGGCATTACGCCATAGGTGCCTTGGAATCTCTCCAAGTTATATTATGTCTCACAAACAAGCAGAAAATCTTAAGAACATTGTTTTGTTCACTATTCACGTATCTTAAAAGCTTAAGTTGCCTCTTTTATAAATCTGTTGCATTTATCATTAATAGCCCTCAAACTAATGATGACATAACTGATGACAGTTAATACAATGAACATTAAAACAAAAGAAAATCAAAAGACATGACCTAAATTCCATTACTGAAATGCATTTATTCCATATCTAAGGACAAACTTGTTAATGCTTGAACTTATGACTTGGCTCCTGCATCATTTTCTGACAAGAGATTTTCTTTTGATTGCTTTCATAACAGTCCCATGCTTGGTACTGGGATAATATGATTTTAGGTCAAGTCTTGATGTCAGCATACTATATTTTCGGTACACTTTCTTTGAATATATGGTCTTCTTATCTGTTTTCCTGCCTGTATTAGGCTATGGGATCTTCAATATAACTATACATATAGAACAGTTTTTCTTGATCACTGACCATACACCTGGTATGCAAGGTTACTTGCTCTGTGCCATATTTCTACGTAGCTTTAATATGTTCACACTGAACTTTATTCGACTCCTGCCCCCTCATCCATTTTGATCCATAATGATATTCATTTGATCAGGCTGTTGTTTGTCATATAGGTATGCGTTTTCCTCCTCTACTCTGAGTAGTCCACCAAAGTTGATGGACAATCATCCCAGATCGCAGCCTCATCAAGAATCTAGGGTATCTATCTCTGTGGCCTCTTTTGACTCTGGTAGACGAACTCCTGTCAGCTATGGTGATGTTCAAGTCATGAAACGAATTAGGTTCCTACTTTTACCATCCTGAACACGTTTATACTAGCATAACATTCGGAAATACCTAAAATATTTCAGTTTAGATTGGGGGTAAGCTTGTTTTTATCGAAATGCCCAATGAGAAAAAGTAAACGAGTTCTTAGAATCTCTTTCTTGTGTGAAAGGCGTTCTATGATTCAAACACTGTAAATCAGAAATAAGAGATTGGACCTTTTGCTTATGGGTAGAGCAGCTAGTGGGTAGACTAGCTAGTAAATTTCAGGTTTGGGAAATGATAGTTAATTGTGTCCACCAAAGGATCTTTATTAATGGCTATTTTTTTGGTACATGATCTTTTGCACATCCTAATCAAGGGAGAGGAATCTGAGTGAACCACTGAGCCTGCTATGCTCTTCCTTTCAGGCCTTCTGTATCTCCTATAGGGTCGACTCCTGGTTCAAATGACATTTTCAGTACTCGCGATTCTCGGGTTCAACAGAAGTCCTTGCAATCTTCGAACAATACTTTTTCTGAAGGTGCTGCAAACAATATGACCACCATATCGGTTGCCAAAAGAATGAGGTCGCCTTCTATACATGCTGAAAGGAAACTCATATGCCACTCAAGATGGTACTGAACGGTAAAATTTAGGGGGCATTCAGAATATATTCTTATTTGAAGTTCACTAATTTTGTTCTTGATGTAATTTTGTAGAGAAATTCTTGTTGGGAATCAGCCCTCAGTTGATACTAATTATCTGCGCTTGTTGCGGAAGCTAACACACCAAACAGTACGAGATCGAAAAACACACACACAAGTTTAACGTGGTTCCACAACAAGGTTGTGTACGTCCACGGGGAGTGGTATCCTGAATTCACTATGATGAATAAGAAGATTACAAACTTACTTACACACCTAAACAAGAATTCCCTTATACCTCACCAACCCTCTAGCTCTCAATGCTAGAAACAGAACTCTCAATGCTCTTCAACTTATGTTCTCTCTTCAACTTGTGATCTTGTTGTTCTATCCCTTATGCCTACATGCTCTTTTATAGACCAAGGCATGTAGACTTACATAATCCAAATAGGAAACGGATTCCCCAAAGAAAACCAAAACCGTATATGTATCGGTTTCCTTCCTTGGTACTGACTCATCGAAGTCAAAGCCTTCATCGAAGTCAAAGCCTTCCTCTAGCGAAGCTCGCTAGACGCTTTACATCGAGACTCTTCGATAGAACACTATTGATCGAGATGGGCCGTTCGCTGGACCACTCGTCAGCCCGCTCGCCAGACCTCGATCACCCAGGCCCATTAATTTCTGATCTCCTCCATCGAGGGATCCCAACAAATCTCCCCCTCCCGAGCCATGGAGGAGAGGGGATTTCCGTCACATCTCAGTGACAGGGAGAACGCACCAAACTGAGTCCAGCTTTGGTGCAGCACACTTCATGTTTGCTCTTTGGCAAGCCCTTGGTCATCATATCTGAACCATTTTCATCCGTGTGAACCTTCTCCAAAAACAGCTCCTTCTCATCGAGAACTTTGCGTATCCAATGATAGCGAACTTGTATATGCTTGGATCGAGAATGGAAACTTGGATTCTTACTTACATGGATAGCGCTTTGAGAATCGCTATAAATCACATACCTTCCATGTTTTAATCCAATTTCCCCGAACAATCGTTTCATCCAAAGCATTTCCTTGCAACCCTCAGTAATTGCAATGTACTCGGCTTCCGTTGTAGACAATGCAACACACTTTTGTAGGCGTGATTGCCAAGACACAGCTCCCCCACCAAAAGTGACCAAGTACCCAGACGTAGATCTTGAACCATCCACATCTCCCGCCAAATCGGAATCAGAGAAACCTTCTAGAATTGGTTTCGATCCACCGTAGCACAAACATAGCTTGGAAGTACCTTTTAGATATCTCAGTATCCATTTCACGGCCTCCCAATGTTCCTTCCCCGGATTAGCTAGATATCGGCTTGTGACACCCACCGCATGAGCAATGTCGGGTCTTGTGCAAACCATAGCATACATCAAACTCCCTATCGCTGAGGCATAAGGAATCTTGTTCATCTTAGCTTTTTCTTCTTCACTTGTAGGACACATCTTCTTGCTTAACTTGGTTTGAGAAGGGAGAGGGCAGCTAACCGGCTTTGCTTGATCCATGTTGAACCTTTGGAGAATCTTTTCAACATAACTCTCTTGAGATAACCATAGCTTGCCTTTCTTCCGATCCCTAGTAATTTGCATACCAAGGATTTGTTTTGCATGTCCCAAATCCTTCATCTCAAACGCTTTCGCCAAGTCTTCTTTCAACTCGGTGATCCTCATCATATCCTTTCCAATGATGAGCATGTCGTCCACATACAAGAGAAGAACAATGTAATCTTCCGTAGAGGAACCCTTCACAAACACACAATGATCCGAACTTGTCCTCTTATAACCTTGACTCGTCATAAAGGACTCAAATTTTCGATACCACTGTCGAGGTGCTTGCTTCAAACCATACAAGCTTTTTTCCAGCTTGCAAACCTTGTGCTCTCTTCCTTTGGCGATAAAACCTTGAGGTTGTTCCATATAAACATCTTCCTCAAGATCCCCGTGAAGAAATGCCGTCTTCACATCCATTTGTTCCACCTCTAAGTCTTCACAAGCGGCTAAACCCAATAACACTCGAATTGAGGTCATCTTTACCACCGGAGAGAAAATTTCATCATAGTCAACACCTTGTCTTTGTCCGAATCCTTTCACCACCAACCTTGCCTTGTATCTCGGCTTAGACTTTCCGTCCTCTTGTTTAATCTTATACACCCACTTATTCTTCAGTATCTTCCTCTTTGGCGGCCTATCAACAAGCTTGAATGTGTGATTCTTGTAGAGAGAATCCATCTCCTCTTTCATAGCAATACTCCATTCTTTCTTGTGATCATCATTAAGAGCCTCCTCATAGCTTAAGGGCTCACCACCATCGGAGAGTAGAACGCAGTGTGTGTACGTACTTGCCGGATACCTTGTGGAAGCAATTCGGTTCCTTGTTGACCTTCTCAATCCTTCGACTTCCTGAGGTTCATTATCGAGCTCTTCATGAGCTTCATCATCCGATCCTTGACCGAGGTATTCACCAACCACTTGGTCTGCAATATCATCTTGGTCGTCACCAAGCCCTTGAGCACCCACATCATCATGCGGCTCATGATTTGCACCATCATCGGATTCAATTTCATCTTGCTCCCCCATAGGAGCAATACTTGGCATGACCGGTTCCTTGAAGTGCACTAGATCACCAACATAGTTATCTAGCTCCTTGCCCTTCATAAAGTCAAGCACCGTTTGGTCCTCTAGAAAAACCACATCACGGCTGCGACGAACCTTCTTTGCAATGGGATCGTAGAGTTTATAACCCCACTTCTCATCACCATACCCGAGAAAGATACATTGCCAAGCTTTATCATCGAGCTTTGTCCTCTCATCCTTTGGAACATGGACAAAACATCTACAACCGAACACTCTCAAGTGCTCATAGGAGACATCACCTCCTCGCCATACTTTCTCGGGAACTTCACCATTCAATGGCTTCGATGGAGATCTATTGATGAGATAGACCGCTGTTTGCAAAGCTTCACCCCAAAAGGACCTTGACAATCTTGCATGACTTAACATACACCTCATCCTTTCGACAATGGTGCGATTCATCCTTTCGGCTACGCCATTGTGTTGAGGAGTCTTGGGAACCGTCTGCTCATGTCGAATTCCTTGGGTCTTGCAATACTTTTCCAACGGACCAATGTATTCACCGCCGTTGTCTGACCGGAGAACCTTTAACTTCTTCCCCGTCTCCCTTTCCACCATGCTGTGAAAAGCCTTGAAGACACCAAGTACCTCATTCTTGGTCTTCAAACAGTAAGCCCATAGCTTCCTGGAATGATCATCTATGAAGGTGACGAAGTAAGACGCTCCAGCGAAAGTCTTCTTCTTTAGAGGCCCGCAGACATCCATATGTACTAGATCAAGTACATTTTTCCTTCGATGACTAGGTCTCCTTGCGAAGGTTATCCTTGTTTGTTTACCTAGTAAACAATGTACACATTTACTTAAATGTGTACCCTTAGGTTTAACGAACACCTTCTGCTTTGCAAGCTCATCGAGTCCTCTCTCACTTATGTGCCCAAGCCTCTTGTGCCAAAGCTCCATAGGGGGCTCCCCCTCAATGGTATTAACCGCATTAACACAAATTTTGGCACTAGTCTTGTAAAGAGAACAACACTTCTTTCCTCTAGCAACGACTAGGGAACCCTTGCAAAGCTTCCAAGCACCTCCACCGAGAGTGCTAACCATACCTTCGTCATCGAGCTTTCCGGTAGAAAGTAGATTATACCGGAAATCTTCCACATGTCTGACATCCTTCAACCTTAAGGTTCCTCCAACCTTAGTCTCTAGGACAATGTCACCTCTACCGACAATCTTTGATGATCCGTTGTTACCCATTCTCACTTCGCCGAAATCACCGGCTTTATAAGTAGAGAAATATTCTTTATGCGGCGTCACATGAAAGCATGCACCTGAATCTACAACCCATTCTGTACCTTGTGAGGATGATGTACTTAAGCATGAGTCACCACATTCTGATAAACAATAGATATCGCCATCCGAATCTGAAACTATATTCGTAGTTTCTTCATCATCTTGCTTGCCCTTTTTCTTGTCTTTCTTCAAGCAACCTTTGGCTTTATCATTCAGAAACTCGTGACACTTCTTCTTGAAGTGTCCTGTCTTCCCACAATAGTAACATGGGAACATCTTCCCGGTTGGATTCCGTGACTTGCTTCTTGTCCTGCCACGACTAGAACTGCTAGTCCTCCTTCTATCGGAAGTCACCAAAGTTTCTTCCCTTGACGAAGAGCCGCTGCTTTCCCTTCTTAGCTCTTCCCCTAACAATGCGGATGTGACGATCGACATTGTTACCTTTCCACCTGGAGCGGAGTTACTTAGAGAAACGCTCAATGTTTCCCAACTATCCGGAAGAGATCCAAGAACCAACAGCGCTTGTACTTCGTCATCAAAGGTAATTCCCAGTTTTGTGAGCTGAGATATTACCTTTTGAAACTCATTGAGATGTGCGGGAATCGTTGAACCATCACTATATCGCATATGAGTGATCTTCTTAATCAACTGGACTTTATTCCCTGCCGTCTTTCCTGCGTACATCGTCTCCAATTTACTCCAGACACCATATGCCGTGGTTTCATCTTGTACCAACCCAATGATGCTCTCGTCAATCCAACGACGTATGTAGCACATAGACTTTCTTACCAACGAGTTCCATTCCGCGTCTTTCTCTCTGTAAGAGTCAGGTTGAATGCCCTCTTCTTGAAGAGGTAAGTCCAAATCTTTGCATACCAGCAAATCCATCATCCTGCCCTTCCAACTGTTGTAATTGGTGCTATCCAGTATCATCATCCTAGACTTCTCTCCCATGACGATCGACTTCTTAACGAAGCTCTGATACCACTTGTTGGGAATCAGCCCTCAGTTGATACTAATTATCTGCGCTTGTTGCGGAAGCTAACACACCAAACAGTACGAGATCGAAAAACACACACACAAGTTTAACGTGGTTCCACAACAAGGTTGTGTACGTCCACGGGGAGTGGTATCCTGAATTCACTATGATGAATAAGAAGATTACAAACTTACTTACACACCTAAACAAGAATTCCCTTATACCTCACCAACCATCTAGCTCTCAATGCTAGAAACAGAACTCTCAAAGCTCTTCAACTTATGTTCTCTCTTCAACTTGTGATCTTGTTGTTCTATCCCTTATGCCTACATGCTCTTTTATAGACCAAGGCATGTAGACTTACATAATCCAAATAGGAAACGGATTCCCCAAAGAAAACCAAAACCGTATATGTATCGGTTTCCTTCCTTGGTACTGACTCATCGAAGTCAAAGCCTTCATCGAAGTCAAAGCCTTCCTCTAGCGAAGCTCGCTAGACGCTTTACATCGAGACTCTTCGATAGAACACTATTGATCGAGATGGGCCGTTCGCTGGACCACTCGTCAGCCCGCTCGCCAGACCTCGATCACCCAGGCCCATTAATTTCTGATCTCCTCCATCGAGGGATCCCAACAATTCTAGCCAAAGCAAAGCGATTTGCCCGCTTCAAGGTTGAGTTAAGTAAAAGTTCGCCAAGTAGTAATGAAATTGCAGAGCAGGGGGTTTCTGGGACTAGACATGAACAATCTAATGTTGAGAGGAACAGATCAGTCGCATATAATTCTACTCAATTGGCTAGGGATGTTGCTGATGGCAATGCTTTATCTGAGAGTGAAGGCGTGGAATCGTCTGGTATCATTATTGGTGTATGCCCAGATATGTGTCCAGGTACTCCATTCAGTCAAGATACTAGTTACTAATGCAATGAAAGATTGACTGTCCATAATCGAAGAAATATCAAGAATACATCCATTACTTCTCAGAAAACTGTTCATCCCCCCCATAAGTATTTTGCATGTGTTTTCCTGTTGGTGTAAATGAAATACTTACTTTCTAATGTCTTCGCATACCACAAACTTTAATTTGTAGTTACTGTTATCTTGAGTTTTGTCAAGACTGTAAGATTTTCAATTCTGCAATCTGACCTAATTTCTTCCCTTAAATTCTGATTCAGAAAGGGCCGAGCGAGAAAGGAAAGGCGATCTTGATCAGCATGAGCACGTGGATGGGGATAGAAATCAAACAAGCATGTCCCTTGCTGTTAAAAAGGTAAAATCATGTATAACATATATACATAATACTCTTCAATGCCTGAACCCCTTTAAGGTTGATTACTAAGATCATGAGTGACGCATGCTAATCTGTTATTTATACACAGTATAACAGGACAGCTGAGCGTGATGCGAACTTGATAAGACCGATGCTGATCCTGCAGAAGACAATGGATTCTTTGCTCGATTTGCTCGATAAACCTTACAATGATAGGTTTCTTAGCATATATAACTTCTTATGGGATAGAATGCGGACAATCCGAATGGACATGAGAATGCAACACATTTTTAACCAAGAGGCCATCAGTTTACTGGAGCAAATGGTGAATGTTCTGACCGTTTAAACGAGTTACCTTTTTTATATCATGTTTTAATTGATATGAACATGACTTTGAAATTTCTTTTGGCTTAGTTTGGGATTGAGGTGAAAATATTGATTTGTAAAACGCAGTTTAGAAAAAATAACTCTTCACTCGCTTATTTTTAACCGTGGTTTTTGCACTTGAAAAATAAAAATAAGCAGTTTTTCTTATTTTACCAAACACTCATTCTATCAAAATAGTTGATAATAAGCTGATTTAATCCAAAAAACTCAACCACAAATGGGGCCTTTGTATGATGAGGAATATGATCAGGTGAGGATGGAA
Source organism: Geum urbanum (assembly GCA_946800695.1). NCBI lineage: Eukaryota > Viridiplantae > Streptophyta > Magnoliopsida > Rosales > Rosaceae > Geum > Geum urbanum. The sequence continues at coordinate 33,361,205 of OX327012.1, forward strand.
TGGTAGAGCGCACTTCTATGATTCTTATTCTTGTTGCTCATAGTTGTCTCAGATCCACCGGATTGTCTGGTTTCATTGTGTATTGGAACACTTGTTCAATGTTGCTAGTTTGCTTTCCTCTTTTAGTTTTTTCTTCGATAATTTAATTGATAGCAGCACTCCACTTCTCAACATGTTTACCACCTTTACTCCACTTCTGGGTAATCAAAGTGTACTTAGACTGTGGTTCTAATACTTAAAGCCTTTCCTCTTTTAGTTTTTGCATGTTGTTGCTTCAAGTCAATTAAATCAGTAATTCAAGTATTTCCACCTGGTTGGTGATAAATTAAAGCGTTGTCAACATTGAATAAGCTGATCGTTACATAGTTTATTTGCAGATAAGATTTCATATAATTGCCATGCATGAATTATGTGAATACCCAAAAGGAGAAGGGTTTGCCGAAGGATTTGATGCTCACCTCAATATTGAGCAGATGAATAAAACATCTGTAGAATTGTTCCAAATGTATGAGGATCACAGAAAGAAAGGAATAAGCATTCCTACGGAAAAAGAGTTTCGTGGGTATTATGCACTTCTTAAGCTTGACAAACATCCTGGGTATATGGTGAGTCATCTACGTTGGTAACTCTCAAAATTTACATATTTTGTTGTTTATGAATTTGAGGTTTTTGTGTTGGGTTGAACCTACAGAGCTCTCACTTGATCTTGCAAATATGACCCCAGAAATAAGACAAATGTCAGAGGTGCTATTTGCACGTGATGTAGCAAGGTTGTTACTTCTCTTCAAGTGTATTTTAAAGTTTTGGTGTAGACTGGAATTTGTATACTAAATTGAGTTCCTCTTGCAGAACTTGTAGAACCGGTAATTTTATTGCCTTCTTTCGGCTTGCAAGGAAAGCAAGTTACCTTCAAGCATGCCTAATGCATGCTCATTTTGCAAAGGTATGGATAAATGCTCCGATTGTTTCTGGTTATGATTCACTGTTATCTTTTAGGATCTTTGATCTCATATGTTATATTGCAAGCTTGCTCTATCTATCAGTTGTTATGGCAGGAATAAGTAGACAATGCAGTATTTTCATGTGAACTTAAAAAAATTATCAGCAAGTTTGAAGAAACAGTATTCAAGAATTTTCTCCTTGCCATCACATAGTTATGCATAAAGGTGATAAAGCATTAAATGTGTGATATTGTAGGTATGTGATGTGTCATGAAGTGTCAGGGTTAGAATCTTGAATTTCAGTTGATCTTTGAAGAATATTATTGCTTGGAAATTAGTTTCCAATTAAGCATGTATATTATAAACAAAAGTAACTGCCCTGGAAGTGTTCTAGTGTGGTCTGCAATTTTAAGTTTTCATATTTGAAACCTTTTGTTTTTTTTTTTTTTTGACAAGTCAATGTTGCTTGATATTGCTATAATCTATACTTTTCTTCAAGGGAAGCCACTTTGTTTCCCAAATTGTCCAGTTATTCCTATATTGACCTTTGAGAATAGGAAAAGTTAAATAATTCAAGGTTATTATAGTAATTGGCAAATAATGTTTTTAAATTAAAATTAAGGCCTCCTTTTCTTCTCCCAGTTATACTTTTTTCTCTTTCCCAATTTCAAATCTCAATAACTGTAAGAGGAAAAAATTAACTATTTTTTTAATTAATGTAATATTAACTGCTGCTTCTCAATACACAGTGTGTGCACTTGCATCTTGTTTGAATTATAGGAAGTAGGTTCAACTGAAACACACTGTAGTTTGTTCAGCTTTGACATAATTAATCGAGGCATGGTTACTGCGTTTTCTTGTATTTTCAATGTATATAATCCATGATAGTTGCATTTTCTTCTCTGTGATCCTCCATCACTGCACCCTTTCACTTGCTCACATGTGAGCTCAGAGAATAGCATCTCAGATAGTGATAATCGGTCAAAAGGGTCTCCAGATTAGTGCCATTTAAGACCACTTAATTTAAGTCTTAATTATGTTTTCTACATGTTGCTGCTGTTGCAAAGATTAGTTGCTGATGGTAACTTGGCCCTCTAACTAATATTTTGGTTTTACCAGTTACGAACCCTGGCACTTGCTTCTCTACAAGCAGGTCTCCAGAATAACCAAGGTCTCCCTATTGCGGATGTTACCAAGTGGCTAGCTATGGAGGCACCTTCATTTTCTTTGATTTCATTTCCTCTTGCACCCTCCGCAGAAAGAGGCGCTTTCTACTTCTCTTATGCTTACACTTCAATTCTTTGATAGGATGAAGAAACTGAAAGTGTAAAATTGTATAATTTGTATTGTCTTCACTCAACACTTTTACATTTGAGTGTATATATATAGCTACAGCAGCTACTGTTACAAATCCATGCTATAATGGAGAATAATAATGTAGGCTATACATCAGTTACAGATCTATGCTATAATAGAGAATAACTACATTTAATCAACGGAATTAGAGGAAGAGGGAATCATGCTAACACCCCCCTTCAAACCTGAGGGTCCTTGACTTACAAGTTTGTGACACAGCACATTGAATCGATGTTTATGAAGCGGTTTGGTGAGTAAATTAGCCGGCTGGTCTACGGAGGGGATGAAACAAACACGATGACTTCCTAAAGCAACTTTTTCCCGAACAAAGTGATAATCCAACTCAATGTGTTTTGTGCGAGCATGAAACACCGGATTGTTAGCCATGTAAGTAGCGCTCAGGTTATCACAATAAAGCAGAATAGGGAACTGAATTTGTGCACCAAGTTCATACAACAAGAAGCTTAACCACGTTGTTTCGGCACTGGCATGGGCAAGAGAGCGGTACTCAGATTTGGCACTCGAACGAGCTACAGTTGGCTGCTTCTTAGAACACCATGAAATCAGGTTTGACTCAAGATAGGCAGAAGTGGAGCGGCGAGACGCCGGACAACCAGCCCAGTCGGCATCAGAGTATGCGGCAAGAGTCACAGGTTGGCGTTGAGGATGAAAGAGCAAACCATGACCGAGAGTACCTTTGATATAGCGCAAGATGCGCTTGACTGCAGTTAAGTGAGAATCACGGGGCTGAGCCATAAACTGAGAAACAGAATTAACAGCAAAGGCAATGTCGGGGCGTGTGATTGTAAGATACTGCAAGGAGCCAACTATTTCACGAAAAACTGTAGGATTGGCAAGCAAATCACCATCAGTAGAATTAAGGACAGATTTTGCTGACATGGGTGTGCTGATAGGTTTACTCAGCAAAAGATCATGTTTGACCAGAATATCAGAAGCATACTTCACTTGACTTATGTGAACACCATCAGAATGAGGCAAGACTTAAAGGCCAAGGAAGTAACGGAGGGGCCCAAGATCCTTAATGTCGAAAGCATGACCAAGTTTGTCAATAAACTGTTGCAGAATACCAGCATCACTACCTGTAATGACAATGTCATCAACATATAGAAGAAAATAGATAGTATGTTGCCCATGACGGTAGATAAATAAGGAGGAGTCAGCCATGCTGTGGCGAAACCCGACGGAGAGCAGGAATGAACTCATTCGTTGAAACCATGCTCGAGGAGCCTGTTTCAGGCCATAAAGGGCTTTATGTAATTTGCAAACATATGATGGACGAGCAACATCAACAAACCCTGGAGGTTGAACCATGTAGACATCTTCTTGAAAAAGACCATGAAGAAAAGCATTCTTGACGTCCAATTGTCGAAGGGGCCAGAACGAGACACCGCAAGGTTGAGAACTGTTCGAATGGTGGCTGGCTTAATGACAGGATTAAATGTTTTGGCATAGTCTATACCAGGCTGTTGATGAAACCCTTTGGCCACTAGCCGTTCTTTGTACCGCTCGATAGACCCATCAGAGTTATGCTTCGTCCGGAAGACCCATTTGCAACCAACTGGATTCTGATGTGAAGACGGAGGAACAAGCGTCCAAGTCTGATTTTTGAGCAATGCATTAATCTCGTCTACCATAGCCTGACGCCAATGGGCATGCTTTGATGCCTGTATGTAACAAGTAGGATCCACAGAGTCGATCACAGAAAGTAATGCACGAGGAGGCGAGTACCTGACAAAGCTATTGGTGCGCTGTTTATATGGGAGTGTGTCGTCACGACTCCGAGTAATCATGGGATGAACCGACTGAACTAGTGGAGGTACCGGAGGATCAAGCAGCGTCGGAATCGGTGAATTGGCTGCTAAGGCTGCACCAATCGGTTGAGGAGCAGCGGCTGCTTGGTCAGGGAGAGCGGCGGCGTTGGCTTGAAGAATCACAGCAGTGTCTGGGGCTGGGATAAGAGAGCGTTGTCCGGGAGTCGAGGCAGGGGGACGACGACAGTATACAATGGGTGCGCCATTGCATGGTGAAGTCGCACGAGGCAGAGCACCATCGCCGCGCAACGAAGAGTGGTCGCTCCGAGTCTCAACAATTTGAGGGGGCTGATTGGAAGTTGGCGACAGAGGCTGGGATGAGGCTGATGATTAGGGTTGGGTTCCCTGAGAAGATTGAGGGATGTTGGTCATCGTGTTCGCTCGACCAAAGTCACCAAAGAGAGGAAGATTGACTTGACTTGAGATTGGAGTTTCTGAGGCTTGAGTTATGGAAGGTGGGCTCAGGCCCAAGGAAGAAGAACTTGAGGAGGCCTGCGAATGTAATGGGCTTTGTAGAAGAGTGAACTCAATGAGGTCTGCATCAAAATTGTTATGTACTGGCAAGGCATCTTTATACAGAAAATGTGTTTCATTAAAGACACCGTGACGCGATATATAGACACGATCAGTTTGAGGATCTAGACACCGATAACCTTTATGATGAGGACTATAACCAAGAAAAACACACTCTATACTACGACTCGACAATTTATTGAAAACCTGATGACCAAGAAAAGGGAAACAAGAACACCCAAAAACTCAAAGAGATGAATAGGAAGGAGAGTGACCATAGAGACGAGTGTGGGGAGTATCCCAATTGAGAGTAGGAGTAGGAAGTAAATTTATGACATACACAGAGGTGAGAATTGCTTCAACCCAATGTTTTTGAAGTGCACCCGAAGTGAGAAGTAAGGTCCGGGCCATGGTGGCAATGTGACAATGTTTTCTTTCAGTAAGTCCATTTTGTTGTGGGGTATAAGGGCAAGAGAACCGTTGTTGGATTCCCAAAGATGTACAATATTGAGAAAAAGCCTTATTAACATATTCAGTTCCGTTGTCACTTTGAAGATATTGAACTGAACCCTGAAATATAGTACGAATCATGGCAACAAGAGTTTGAAAGTGAGTTAAAACTTCATTTTTCTTGCGCATAGGATAAAGCCATGTATAACGAGAGTATTCATCAGTAAAAAGAACGTAGTATTTGAAACCGCTGACAAATTGAGTAAAAGACATCCAGACATCGCTCTGAATAACAGAAAAGAGAAAAGAAGCGGAAGAATGATTAATTGGAAAAGGTAATCGATGAGATTTGCTGAGTGCACACTGAGTACAAAAAGAATTAGAAGATAGTTTAGTACAAATAGTAGGGCCTAAACGAGCCAAGACAGACGACGAAGGATGACCTAGACGATTGTGCCAAAGAGTGGAATGAATGGAAGCAAGAGCTTGAGGACTAGCAGAAGTGGAAGACAAATGAAGAGAATAGAGACCATCTTTACATGGACCCTGAAACAACAAGCGACCAGTAAGTAAACAATATATTTGAAAATAATGAGCAAAGAGAAAGAAGACACGATTATCTTTGGTGAAACGAGCGACAGACAAGAGATTTTTACGAATAAAAGGGATGCGATAAACATTTTGTAGAGAAAATTTAAAGTTATCTAGGGACAAGAAAAGGTCACCGGTATGAGAAATGGGCATCGAATCACCGTTACCCATGTACACATTGTGTGGACCACCATAAGGTTGAGCATTGTGAAGAGGCATGGCGGTCATGTGATGAGTTGCGCCAGTATCAGGATACCAATTTGGGTCACTGGAATATGAGCACCAGCAAAAGGAACTAAAGTAGTAGGCCCGGAGCACAAATGAGGAGTTCGAACGGGAAATTGTTGTTGTCCTATAGGAGCAGGATTGGTGAAGGCCATGAGATATAAGAGAAGAGTAGAAAAGAGAGAAAGACAAGAGGTATGTCTTAAAAATCCTAATCGAAGGGAAGAAGAAACACCTAAGAATCTGATACCATGTAAAATTGTATAATTTGTATTGTCTTCACTCAACACTTTTACATTTGAGTGTGTATATATATATATATATATAGCTACAACAGGTACTGTTACAAGTCCATGCTATAATGGAGAATAATAATGTAAGCTATACATCAGTTACAGATCTATGCTATAATGGAGAATAACTACATTTAATCAACAGAATTAGAGAAAGAGAGAATCATGCTAACAGAAAGCCTTTTAGAGTACCATGGCTTCCGAATAAAGTCGTACAATAAAGAACCATATATGGTAAAGGATTTCTTAATACTGATGAGGAATATCCTACCAAGTGTTCTAAACTTGTTGACATGAAAAAATCAGCAACTATAATCGACGATGTTTTGGCTTCTGGTCAAGTCGTATCCATCCCTGCAGAAGCATCAAAAGGAATTCAGCTGACTAATCAAAATAAGCTTGGGGGAAAAGCTGCTTCAAATAGAGAAAGGGAATGTCTTGTCCAGGATGTACTATCCAGTGAAGTAACAAAATCCATCAACGAAGTTGATGAAGTAATGCCTAGTTATGAAGTTGTTTCATCGCCAAAAGCTGTCAGACAAAAGCAGAAAATTCCCCCAGCACCAGTATTTTCATCCAAGAAAGATGTCAGAGGAAAGCAGCATGTGATTCAAACACCAATGCTTTCATCCCCAAATGATATAAGACCGAAGCACCAAATGATTAACACACCATTTGGTGGTCAACACCGTGTAGATGATGGTCAAATGGTTTCTGTGTCACCATTCACATGGATTCACTCAGTATCTAAGCCCCAGCCTGATACAGTATATGAGAAGCCAAAAAGTGACTCTCTTTACAGTAATTCTCCAGGGAAAAGCATGCATTTTGGCTTAAATGGAAATCAAGGAATGCCATTGCCGATCATGTCGACATCTGTGCAAGAGAGATCTCCAGTTGGTGCATATGGTTTTGACGCTGAACAGTTAAGTGTGTCAAATAGGTTTGAAGATGATCAACCTACAAATCTTCATCAAGAAAATGAAGAGGATGAGGATGAGGTTATGGCAAATAATGAAGAAATTGCCGAGGCAATACTCAAGTTGATGTTAAGGTACTTTTTTTATATATATTTTTAAAATGATACCATTACTATATTGCTTGACATTCATACATCCTTTCACATTAGGTTATGGGGCGGCGTTCTGCAATGCCAAGGGAACTGCGAGAACAAAGGAAGTTGGCAGCAATTGCTGCTCTGAATTCTTTATCATTGGGTCCATCAATTCAAATAAAGAGAGATGTAAGTTTTTTTGAATTATTTTGAATCTAATATACCTGTCCTCTACATTCATATGCAATTTTTGTTCTGTTTGTTATTTGAAAATGTTTGCTTAGGACGATAATATATATTCATCTTTGGGCTTCAGTAGCTGCAGATTTTAGAAATATTTGCGTTCTTATTTTTTCTTCTTTTAATTTCTCAGTTTCTTACTTCCACTTTTCATTTCAGATATCCAAATAATAGAGATAAGGTTTCAGTTCACTTCTGTATCTCGATCTAAAAAGTACTGTAAAATCTTAGTAATAAAATATCAATTCATTTGAAATATCCAAATATTAGAGCTTAGGTTTCATGTACGATAAAACCTACTGTAAAATCAAAATATAATGTATCTATCTCAACTGTGAAATCTTTGATTTTCTATTTTGTAGCAACTGCGCATTTCTGGTGACTTCGACATTGATCTTACTCTGAAGGAAAGACATCTGAAGCAAAGCCAGTCCTGGTCCACACTCAATGTTTCAGATGTAATAGTGGATACACTAAGCAGCAGAAATCCGGATGCTAGATGCCTTTGTTGGAAAATTGTCTTATGTTCTCAGATGAACAATATAGAAGGTGAAGCAGCACCCTGGTTGGTTTCAAAGCTCATGCCTTCAAAAGATGGCAATGACGATCTCTTAGTTTCATCTCCAGGCTTGTCAATATGGAAGAAATGGTTTCAAGGCCAATCTGGTTCAGATCTGAGTCAAGGATGATAATAGTGATAATCTGATTTGAGTGTGTACCTGGTACAAGTGCGGTTATGTTTCTAGTATCAGATAGGGTCCCTTGGAAAATGCAAAAGGTTCGGCTCCATGATCTTGTGATGTCAGTACCGTATGGTTCATGCTTACCTCTTCTCATCCTAACTGGTCCATTCAAGAACGACACAACAGATCCTTCCTCCATTATAGTTGACGATATGGGTCTCCGTGACCTGTATATGTCTCGGATAAGCATCTTTCGGGTTGTTCCACTTGTCGAAAATCAGAATAAAGAGCAATCGGACGGGTTCTATAGTGACAACCGACTGAGAGAGGGGCTCAGATGGCTCGCAAGTGAATCACCTCTTCAACCCATTTGTCATCATGTCAAAACACGTGAATCGATTCTTACACACTTGAATTGTTCTCTGGAGGCACTAGAGAAGATGAAAGATTATGAGGTTGGTCCGAACAACTGTATTCTAGCCTTCAATGAAGCTTTGGATCAGGCTCAGAGGGAAATTGCTGCTGCTGCCCAAGCAAATCCTGCTGGTTTGCCTTGCCCTGACATTGACTTGCTGGAGGAGTTTTGTGCAGAACACAGGCTGGCGAACTGGTACTTGCCAAGCATAGAGTGGAGCTCAACGGCAAAAATTGAACCACTAATGTCAGCGCTGGAGAATTGTAGACTTCCCGCATTCCGTGATACTACCTCATGGTTGCCCAGCTGTTCAAATACAGGCAAGGAAATCGAAAGCCTGAGAGTTGAACTCGAATATGGCCTGATCGAATACCTTGTTGATATTAGTAAGATGATAATATCCTCGCTATAAAAGAGGCACATGTATTGCTACAAAGAAATTGTCGACTTGAGCGCCATGACTCATGCTGCTCCTAGGTGAACTATGATTTTTCGACGAATCTTCAACTGGCGCTTGATGGGTTTAGCTAGCGGAAAATTATCTTCGGCTTATATCTTGGAAGACCCTCATCTGAATGCAAGTTTTGGCAACCTGAGTCAGTCAAGGCTCGAAGATTGTGAACCTTCACATTATTATCTTAATCAGCCTACACTGGATGAAAGCATTCAAGTTTGTGATAGCAATCATCCACCACAAGAGACTGATCAATCTCTTCCTGAAACATCTCTAAATGGTTCATTACACGAGACTCCGGACACAAATGGCATGATGGATGATGAATCATGTTTAATAGATGATGTCGGGGATGCTCCTCGTGTAAATGGGGGACTAGAAAATGGCAGCAGAGAAATGATGGTGGCCGGAAAAGAGACCAATGATGCTGATAAATTGAGTATATTGTTGGAGCAGTGCAACATGTTACAGAATGTGATAGATAGAAAGTTGTCCATTTATTTCTAACCTGTTAATAGATCTTTTGTAACAATTTTGTATTTCTTGTATTTTTAGCAATATAAAGGGTGACATCGTTCTTCAGCCTTTGGACTGAATAAGAACTTCAACGGTGTTATTGAAAAGCACCGGCTAGGCCGATGCCATTACCAAATTCATTAACATTCAAATTTCGCAGCATAGTAAAGTCATTTAGGACAACTTCACTAGTCATCACCCATGGATAGACATGAAAAATAACAAGCATGATTCATTGATTCTGGTATTTACTTCTCTATTGCACTAGAGCTGTTTAAATGAGGTTAAGAACATGATACTTAGCAACGAGAAAATGGATTTAGAGCTCTATATAGGATATATAATTTGTGCCGTACACAGCAAAGAGATATAATTTGTGCCTCCCATCAAAGAGACAAGTAGTCTTATTATTGCAACGAGAATATGGATCTAGAGCTCTATATATAAGATAGATATATAATTTGTGTCAAAGAGTATAAGTAGTCTTATTACATTAAGGAAAATAATAGTTTTCATATTGTGTTTCACAATAATTCTTAAATATACATAATTCTTAGATATACATACATGGAGTAGCATATCAATCCCATCAACAACGCAATATTTAGTCTAATCGTTTCGATAATATTCTATAATTTATAACTTAGCCTGATTTAATTTATTTTACGATAATATAATGATGCATAATTAATGTCGAATTTTGTATTTCAATTAATATTTGGATACTCTGAAACGTTTCAAATGATTTGGCGCTTTTTAAATATTTCTATTTTTGTTTTTCTTCGCAGGAACGGAATATCCATCCCACTATACCATCGTCTTAATTTTCTTTGGAAGTCAAAAAAAAAAAAAAAAAGGTTCAGTGGGCTTATTTAGGGTTTGCGGCCATATAAATATGGATCCATATCTATTGCCTACTCATTTCGTTTTGCCTCTACCACTGAATCGTCTGCTCCCACTCTCTCTTTTTCTCTCTTCGCTTAATCCACCATGGCCGTCACCTTCTCAGATCTCCACACCGAAGCCGGCCTCAAGTCCCTCGAAGACTACCTCTCCGCCAAGACCTACATCTCCGGGTAAACTCATTGATTTTCATATTTCACTGCTTAGATTTCGTCGTCTTTGTAGTTTTCGTTTTCTGATCACTGTTTTAAACGCTGATTCAGAGATCAGCTGACGAAGGATGACATCAAGGTCTTCTCGGCGGTGTTGGAGAAGCCGGGGAGTTCCTTCCCCAATGTGTGCAGATGGTACGACGGCGTTTCGTCCCAGCTAGCTAAGAGGTTTGTTTTTGTTTTTCAATTGTTTACTGTTTACTTTGCTCCATTGAAAAACCTATGTAAGTTTGGTTTGGTTCAACTGCTAGCTAATTGTAGTTGTTTGATTGCTGTATAGTTTCCCGGGCAAGGCTGTTGGAGTCAGAGTCAGCAGTGAAGCTGCTCCTGCTGCCGAGCCATCAAAGGTTTGTGCTTTCGTTCGTATCTGATGTGTTTTGATATCTTCGTATGATTTTGCATCTGATATCATGTTCTGGTATCAAATGACAAATTGAGACATCAGTTATTTTTTTGGATCAAGAAGCTGGAGATTAAAGTGTTAACTAATTATTATTAGCTCTATGAAATTATGAAATTTAGTTTTTTTGATGACTTGGATGCTTGTTCTAGAGCTAGAAGGGTCCGAACTAGGGCTGCCTATTTGTTTTTGCCTTTTTGCTCGGCTTGTTAGCTTCAATTGTAACCCCAATTCTTTTTCTTTTTGAAATTTACTGGAGATATTTAGTATATACACATAAATAGTTACACCACATAATCATCTTACTGTTGGAACAATATCCACTTCATTGTGAACTTGGATTGATCTGTTTTTTAAATACTTACACAGTTACACTTGTAGTTAGAAGCAAGATCAGCTGCCAAATTTGTTTGAAGATTGATCCAAAGGCAAAATCCGTTAAAACTTTTACTTAGAAATTGAGGATGTTTTTTTCTGTACTCATCCAGGCTGCAGCAGAAGATGATGATGATGATGATCTTGGTCTCTTTGAAGATGAAACAGAAGAGGACAAGAAGGCTGCCGAAGAGATTGCGGCAGCTAAAAAGGCAACCACAAAGAAGAAAGAGAGTAAGCTAGTTACTTTAATGTAGACATGCTGGGTACTTTTTCAAAATAATACAATTAGATATAATGAAGACCTCTTTAATATGATGTCGTAAATAGCACTAAAAAAGAATCAATCTACGCCCTCGAGTTAGTGTTGTAGTGTTTCTTTACTCACCACCTTAGCACATGTAATTTCATCCTAAGGTTCAGTATAAAATTCCTGGTCAATTGCTATATCTTTAACTATATTGACAATGAAGTTGCATATTACAGGCGGAAAGTCCTCAGTTCTTCTGGATGTGAAGCCATGGGATGATGAGACAGACATGAAGAAGCTTGAAGAGGCTGTTAGAAGCATTGAGATGGAGGGTCTCTTCTGGGGTGCATGTATGCGATTCTTTATCACTACATTCTTTTCTTGTCCAAAATGGTTCACATGCTTCCATTTTCTGATTTTTATAAATCTCTACTGTACAGCAAAACTGGCGGCAGTTGGTTATGGAATCAAGAAGCTCCAGATCATGCTTACCATTGTTGACGATCTTGTGTCCGTGGATACTCTCATCGAGGAGTGCCTTACTGTTGAGCCATTGAATGAGTGGATCCAGAGCTGTGACATTGTTGCCTTCAACAAGATTTAAGTGATCCTGTTTAATTGACTTGTAGCAATATGCATGAGGCAATCTAGTTTTTTGGCATTCCAGTTTTTCCTTTTATATGTTATTTTTTCTTCCATTACCCCGAAGTTGAGTGATTAAAAGAGGAACATTTGGTGTTCTATTTCTATGGGATGGACTGAAATCAACATTGCTATTCTTATGGAGTGCCCTATATATTGTATGATTAGAAATACATCTCCTTTGTGGTTTGAACCTTGTACCCAATTTATTAATATCTTGTGTCCTTAAGTACTCAAGTGTTGTTCCCCATATTATGTTGATTTGCAGTATTACTGTTGTCTTCTATATATCACAGGAAGTGTCCTTTTCTATGTATAATGGCGGCACCCGGCAAAGGCCACTAAATTGGGACGTCGCCAGTTATGGTATGATTTGGGTTGTGGGGTGCATGCTTATGATTAGTAAGGAGCTCTGACTGGTACTTGGTGATTTTGAGTTGTTTGATGTGGCCACCACTTTTTTCCTTTTCAATACACATCGAGTGTAGGAGAGTCGACACGGTTTGAAACATGGTCACGACTTGAATGTCGCACACTCCCACATTTGTTAAGGCCATATCCGATCATCGTTCTACTTTGGTGACTTGCTCCATATCCGATCATTCCCCTTCCAGGCCATGTTGCAATAGAAAGTCCCTTACTTTCATTTTCCTCTGTCCACAGCAATCATATCATATGGAAAATGTTGCTTGAGAAAATTTAGATGTCGCAATAGAAATTCCATTGCATAGGTGTGACTGTTTGAAGTTCACTTTGGAAGTCTTAGTTTACATCATTGAATCCAGGTTCATTTTATTTTTGGCACAGTTCTTGGTCAATCCTAGTTTACTCAGTTTGATCCTTTTCTCGTCAAGCAGAATAGTAGGGGAGATTCAGCACGAAGAAATTCATCAGATGAGAGAGTCCCTAGTTCACTCTCTGTTGCAGAGACTTGGGGTGAAATTGCTGGGATCAAATCTTGTACTTCAGCAAGTACAGGTGGAGGGGAAGGTTGTCTGATAAGTTGTGGAGGTTCAGGAGATTCTGTTGATTCAAAGGATATATGGGAAGGTTCCTCAGCACGACACATCTGACCATCATCAGTACTCTGAGTAGCAATTGGTTGTAAACTTGTTCTTGCATACTACTCATATGTACAGCACATCTTTGTTGTCAAATCTAGTTGCCCTTCTTATTCCTTCGCCACCACAACAGTCCATGAAAGGAGCCTCAACAATTCGATGACATTGTGAAGAAAGGTGAAGACAATGTAGACCACTAGACTGGAGACTTTTGTCACTTCATAATGATGCAAGAAAGAAGAGCATGATAAGGTCACATTCCAGTGATTCCTTGAGACCTTGATCATGTCACACCTCCACATTATTGCTGAGAACCCGAGATGACATAACCTCTCATCTTCAACAGACTTAAAACATGGAGCGCCATTGTCACTAGTGTATCAAACTATCAATACCAAGCTCTCTACTCCTAACTACGCAAATATTTCAATACGAAGCCTTGGGTATCAAAGTGCAAGCAACAATGACTATATATTACTTGCTGGGGAGGTGAAATGTCACAACTGAAGCTAAATTGTACAATATTAAGTATCAAGGAAGTTCTTTCATATACGTGTAAAAGAAACCTTCTAAGGATGATCCTCCTACATGAATCTCATTCCTCCTTTCCTTTGATTGGATTAGTAGATGCAAGGCTACAGCTAACGAAGATTACTTTTTCCTCCGGGCAATATCATATGGAAAGAAACAGTGTCGTTAGTGAGATTAGCAAGAGAACCCAAAGATTAGGGTCCAAGGAGTATCTAGTATATGCAGGACCAACTGCTTCCAGCTGATGGTTAATTGCACCACTAACCCACATCCTGCAAGAAGCAAAATTAATTTTAAGGATCTATGGTTATAAAAGGTATGGTGTCCCTCAGGCTCACTTGATGGTAAATTGTAATGGACTGGATATTCAGAATCAGAGGCAACATTAATAAAGTATTAAATTAGTACCACTTGAGCAAAATTATGAGAAGATGTGTGGCAACTTTAGTAGGCTTCCAGTTCAGTCTCTGCAGAAAATGGAAAGAGATTAATAATTTGTTGATACATTATGGTCATAAGACAAGCCAGCTTACAAACCTAAGTGGCAAGGGCTCTGACATGTAGGAGATGGAACAACAATAGCTTGGCTTCGATTCATTGAAAGCACATGCTGACAAGACTGTACTTCTGAGGAATCACTTCTGGCTGAACGAAACATTTCTGACCCACTGGCAAAAGATGACCCAGAATTTTTTCTCCTCCTCCTCACTGTTCTATTATTGCTCCCATCTGTTCCATCTGGAGTACCAGCAGCTGACTATAGCACACAAAAAATGTTGGAAAACAAGACAATCAAAGTTTGATTCTGCATGTTAAGTTAGGAAAGAAAGCCCTTTGTATCTAATATTGGACTCTATACATGTGCCAGGAACAAACAACAAGAAACTGAAATGTATTTTCATGAATTGTGTCCCCTTTCATGCTACATTAAATACTATTAAATTAGTTGGCTTGCCAAGCATATTTACTCGTACATGGTTTAACCCAATAAATCATATAGTGAAATACCATCTAATATACCTTCCCTACCTAATATTATAATAGTCTAGCAGCATATAAATATCTTCAATCACTTGTCCACAAGTAATTACTCAGACGTCCACCTTTAATTACTCAAACAAGGGCGTAACATAGTCAGATAATGCCCATATTTGGAAAAAAACGATACAAGACTTCTACGTCTTCTAACACATCTTTATTGACCAAGATTCCAAAAGAGATTTATACAGAGTATGAACACTGAATTTAGACCAAATAAATGAGAGAGAATAATGAAATCAGCAACGAGTGGAAGGTTTACATAATTCATACATTAGACAAGCCTTTGATGTGAACAATGATAATTGTTATATCATCTGTCCGGTTTTCATGTTCTAGCCATAGCTTATATGATTCTGCAGCAATGGCAGCACATGCATCTCGAGGATCTGAATATTTTGCTGCCTGCATAACAAATGACATCCAAAGTGTAAGTGTGAAAAAACATTAAGAAAACAGACATTAAAGTAAGGTACACGGAGAAAGTAATTGGTAATATTTCTTTCAATGAGGCATGGAGTCCGTGGAATAATAAGGCTTGTAATGCTTATACTGAGCATGAGTAAATGACAAAGCAATCCACAAATATTAAAAAGGTGAAACTTTTAAGAAACTTTTTGACATATTCGTGGAGTTCGTATATGAACATGAACAACTTAGTGGTGTAAGTTAATCTGAACATTGGACTTGAGAATGACAATCACACAGCATGGACTTATCAAGAATGACTAACAGGAGTTCTCAAATCCTTTATTTACATACCTAATTATAAACGTACCAACAGATGGCAATTTGGTAAGAAATTATTTATTATTTATTATGTGAGGATTTGGGAACTAACGGAAAACCTTTTTTCATTCTACACCAAGTGTCAATAAATCGGCTCTACCCAGTCCAGTTGACAACTTGAACGATAGAACAATAAGACACCAGAAGCATCAAGTTATCAAGGTCTTGCATATGAAAACAATTCTATTATAACCCATCAATCACGATATATAATGATTTATCAACTCATAAAAATATTTATAGCAGTAGATAATGGTCCTAGTCACATACCATATCAACAACAGCTTGGCTTGGGAGGAACTCAAAAACCCCATCACTTGCAACAACAAAGAAAAGATGATTGGGATTCAGCTGAACCACTGACACCTCCGGAGTTGCAACCACACCAATCTTCTCAGCAGTACTATCACCCACACTCCTTGTAAATGCAGTCCCAGGATACATCCCATTCGGAACCCACAACCTCGGAGGATCATCGCCTTCACTCTCCTCATCGCCCCAACTCTGAATGCTCGGATCCTTGAGCCCCTCCACTTGATCAACGCTCAAAACCCTCGCCCCCGCTAGCTTCACTCTTTCATACTCATCTTTCCTAAACGGCGTCTGGTCGCAAGACAAATCCTCTGCAACAATCCTATTCCCATCTCTCACTGCAATCACCGCCCTCGAGTCACCCACATTGGCAACATACAACATATTCCCAACTACAAGCACAGTAATTGCAGTCGTACCACTCATCGAATCATCAATCACACTACTATGCAACTCGTTATTCGCAGTTAAAAAAGCTGAATGATAAGCTTTTTCAGTGTCATCAAGCAATGTGGGATCATCTGCCAATATCTCTACTAGCCTATCCTTAACGAAATTAGAACACTGTGTCCCTAATTGGCCGTGCCCATCAAACACACCAAAGAAATGGATACATGGATTACCTTGGACCTCGGTTTTAACACAGAGACTGTCCTGATTCTCCTTGTCCGGCGAGTCAGGGTAGTAACCCCTCAGCGTTAGGACAGTGTACTCCAAGTTGAAGCGGTGTGAAGGAACAGGTACCAACTCCAGTGACCTCTCTGTGAGTATGTGCTTCCTTTGATGGCTGTACGGACCGCCGGAGTCTCTGAAGTCCCGAGGGTCACCGTCGGAGGACCTCGGAAAGCGACCGCAACACTTGCCGTGGACACAACCCATGAGAGAAGAGAAGAGAAGAGAAGAGAAGAGAAGAGTTCTGAGTGAGATTTCTAATTCGAGCTCAGAGTGCACAGCAGGTGTTCGACGAAATGCCTAAGAGAGATGAAAGTGGGATTAGCTGAAATGGGTGTTGTTGGAATTCGACATTGTGGTCGTTGTGGTTGTGAATTCTGAGCAGAGCTCATACTCGAGTACCCGATTTGGGGACACAATGAGCGAAACCCTAGAAGCAATTGAGCTCAGAGAAAGTGTTATTTTTTCTTTTTTAGGTGAGAATTGTTTGTGGGTTTTGCTCTTACACTCTCAGAAAAGAGGAACGAATTGAACCCAGAACCAAGAAAAAGAGCAAATCACAGCAACCCAGAAGCGTAATCCAAAGACAAAACCCTAAAGCAACCCCAGAAGGAATAAACTCAAAGGCTGAGACTTTGTGGGTCTTTTGCTGTGATCAGAGACACACACACACACACGCAATGAGACTCTGTAGACTCTGCTGCACAGAGGCTTCTCAGAAAACAACAAAGAAACTTTCTTTTATCGGGAAAAAAAGGAGAACAGGGCTGAAGAACAGAGCACACGAATTATTCAATAAAATGCGAGAGACCCAAAAATACAAGAGTCCAAAAGAGAACGAGGGTAGTTGTATTGCCTGTGACTCTGGGAAAAATTGGGGTTTCTTTCAAGAGAGGAATGAGATTCTATGCGTGCATGGGTGGGGTGAGCGTGTGTGTATTATGAAAGAAACCCATGTTCCAAGAAATCAACCAAACAATGGGGAAAGACTTCTCCAAAAACAAAATGTCAAGGCAAAGACACTGACCTTTTTCGTCATAATTTCCGAATAGTTTTTCTTTGTAAATTATTTTATTAATAATTAAAATGATACACGTCTTGAAGGAAAAAATAAATATGTAAAAGATATAATTTAAAACTGTAATTTATTAATTGATAGATAACCTTAAATATTCATTACAATATGTTACAATCAATATTTTTATAAATCAGAGATTGAGAGTATCTATTTCTATGCTAATTATGACAAAATACACACCGGGATACCAAAAATATTATTTCCTTAAACACTCCCTCTTGTGTCGCGATCCTAATGGATGATGTATAATCTGTTGCCTCACTAAAAACATTGTCAAACAAACAAAAACCTCATAGATAAAACAAAAACTTGGTCGAAGGAAAAAAAAGTACAACGCATCAACTACATAAGCGACCAAATGTGATGTAGAATCTTCCTGATGTCTACGAAATAAACTTCCCCCCGATCAATAACTCAATCTTGGAGTTCAGATAATCTTCGCATTCTAATGCGTCTTACATGCTTCACAAATGTAGATTTTAGTAGAGACTTGATAAACAAGACTGCAACATTATCCACTGCTATCTAATAACCGCTGCTATTGTTGATGGAAGAAGTACTTAGGAGAAATATATTTAGTATGATCACCCTTGATGTATCCCAACTTTATTTATTCAATGCAAGCCGCATTGTCCTCAAATATGCAAGTTGGTATTGTCGTAGTAAATAACAATCTAGTAGACCCTCGAATATGATGTATTACAGACCTAAGTCAGACACACATTAACCGCTTCATGCAAAGCTATAATCTCATAATAGTTCAAGGAAGTAACAATAAGAGTTTGCTTTGTTGATCTCCAAGAAATCGCCGTGTTCCCCATATTGAATACTTAACCTGTTTGGAAACGTCATTTGTATGGATCAGAGAGATACTCATCATCAGCAAAACCAACCAAGACATCATAAGGTGTCTTTGAGTAGGGGATCACACTGAATTAAGGAACAATGCTCACAGCTAGAGGGAAATTCGACAGGTCAAAGCTTTCACTCGACAGGTCGAATGATTGTTTCGGGTCGATCCATGGTGCATATTTCGACGGGTTGCATAATACCTTCAGGTCCTTCCAGGATACAATTTTTGATGGGTCGAAAGATGATTCGACGGGTCAAAAATCCCAGGATCTGAATGCTGCTATTAAACCATCTATTTTTCAAAAATTTCAAGTTTCTCTCTGTTTTCTTTGTAAGGAAATGAATAGGCCCAAGTCAATGGCTCACTTCAAGTACCAGTAGCCATGCTATACTCCATTTTAATGACTTTGCGTAGGCACATACCGAAAAGGCAATGTTTGGATGTGTGCATCAAGCAATATATAACTAAGCTCCAACCGTACTAAGATATGAAATCTTAGCTCAAAAAGTTCCTCACCATCATCTCTCTAGATGAAATTGATCATTTTGGGTTTCAGAGTGCAAACAATTATTGGTGTGCTAAAAATGGTGTGCTTTGTCCATTGCCTGATTTAGACATAAGCAGATTGGTGAATAAATATTCCACCAACTCGATGTACCATCTCTAAAACCAAGACAAAATAGAGTCCTACCAAGGTCTACCATCTCAAACAACTCTTTCATGTAATGAACACGTATGGGCATAACTTATCATTCTTGCATCCCTTCCCATTCAAGTAGTCACTTAGAATAGTGAACGTCTCAATTTGAACACATGAGCACTCTGTGGTTTAAAGTTACTTGAATTGGGTATAACCATGTCAATTGGCACTCTAATGTATATCTCTGAATCAAGATCCTCATAGAGATATATAACCACATCCATTGGTTGTATCCTCAGTTTTTTTTGGATACTACCAAACTAATAAGGTAGAGAAAAGTAATGATGTCTATAATCAGAGAATACATCTCTTCATAATCAATACTAGGACGTTGAGAAAATCTTTGCGCCACAAGTCTAGCTTTATACCACATAACTTTATTCTTCTCATTACGCTTTTGAACAAAGACTCATTATTGTCTTACCGGCTTACCATTCAGTGATTATTATACTACCATACCGAAAATTTGCCTTTTGTAAGAAAGTCTAGTTCGGCCTAGATTACAACTTTCTATATCGGTTAATCTGCTCTACGTTAACCGTTGACAATCTGCAACAGAACAATGTTCCATTTCATCATCGTCAACTCCTGAGCGACGAAATAAGTAAATGTATCGTCAAAAAATCTGGAAGAACCATCCATAATATTGCTAGCATTTGTTTAACTTTGTGAGATTTCGTGTTTACTGATATCGTCATTGACTCTGAGGCGTCCTCCAGTGTTTGTGTCCACTTTTAGACACAATTGCAGTCAGAAGCAATCTCATATGTTGATGATGAACGATTGTGCCTTGATGACTTGCCTTTTTCACCAGCAACTTATCAGTGGATTTTGACTGATACTACACCCCCACTATAAGCAGGAGAAACGCTACCTTGCCCAAGTGTTGCGTTAACTTCCAAAGTTTAGGGACTTTCAACCTTGTGGGATTTGCAGCAGGTATAATCGATTTCGTCACTTTCTTGATATCAGTAAAGGAGTCAGACATCAAATCTACTACTTTATGAAGATCTAGAATTCATTGCACTTCAATCTCACACTGAGATGTGCGGGGATCATGATGAGACATAGTGGGGACATACCATGTTAATTTTTGACGTTTAACCAGAATGAAACTATTCCTATCTCCCCTTAATGGTGAGAAGCATGTCTCATCAAAGTGACATTCTGAAAAATAAGCATTAATGAGATCTCATGTCAAAGGTTTTAAATAGCAAACAATCATTGGAGAATCATAACCAACATAAATGCTTAATTATCATTGACGAACCATTTTTGTACGCAGTAGTGGAGGCGTAGTAGGCACATGTACCGCGCAACCAGAGATGCATAGATGTGAGATATCAAGCCATATCTAGTTACCAACTGGTACACACTGAATGGTTGGTGGGTTATGAGTCTCAAGCGAATAAGCATAGCTGCATGTAACACTACATACCCCCAAGAAGATATCAGTAAAGTAGTATGCATTACCATAGCTCTAGCCACAAGCTGTAACCGCTTGATTTGTGCCTCTGCTAAGCCATTCTATGAATGAACATAGGGAACTGAGATGTTCAACTTCAATCCCAATAAATATGCACTAATCAACAAAATATTTTGATATAAACGTTCCTACATTATCCAATCTAATAGACCTGATTGGATTCTCCAGGTAGTGAGCTCGAAGCTTAAAAACCTGTGCGAGGAGTTTTGTAAATGTATATGGATTGCAAAGACGTGTGACCTATGCATCGATGCAGCAATTAAAACCATATATAAATAGTTCGCATACTGGTTTAATTTATCCACAAATATATTTTGGGAATCTGTGGAGGAATGGAAGTTATGTCTACGACAAAAGACCATCATGCATGTAAACAACATTACAAACATGAACAAGTTTTGCAAACCAAGCGATGTGCATTGGATTTTTCCATAAAAGCATCCAGTGAGAAACACACAAGAGATTGTGCTGCGCTCGTCTCAAAAACCAAGCTTAAATCGAGTAGAATAATCTCACTCCCCCATCTAAACAGATGGTTTTAGGTATCTCACATACTTCTCGGCTCTTAAGAATCGATGATCATGATAATTTCTTAATATCTTAATCATCATAATGCAAAAGCTCATATGAGGCCATGTCACACATAGTAATATAAGTGATTACATTGGATTCAATGATCCAAACCATAGCAAGATATAAACCACTACTGATCCTCATAAACCTCTCAAGATTGCACCATTAGCATCATTCTATGGAGATTTCACATAAAAATCTTTTCCATTCTCACAATATTTTTCTAAATGAAAATCGTTAGCACAAATTGTTTTGAAAACTTAATAAGGTTCGATTGGCTATTAGGCGCGTAGCGTATAACACTCAATCTCACCATCATATATCAACAAAATAATGTCAATCAATCCGTTTTTGAACCCAAGACATGGCGGCGAACACTTTAAGTGAATACTTATAGATTTCAAAGAGTGTAACCCTTATAGAGTGCTGATATGATATAACAATAGCTAAAAACAACTAATGTATAACAACATCTGACTTGTGAAATGACCCTTGTAGATTAAGTTCCATGGCATGACAAAAATTGATGTCAAATCATATCTGGTGCATAAATTTTTTCTGAACCTGTATTTGTCGATAAAACCGATGTAACACACATCAAAAACACTAATTCTGGGTACATTTTTTGACGGGTCGAGAAATCCACTTGACGGGTCGAAATAAACCCAAAAATTAATATGAATTTTTGATACCAATTTTCGATGGGTTGAGACAAGCCTTCGATGAGTCGAAAATTAAAAAAATTTGAGACAGTAGGTTACCTTCGACGGGTCGAAGGAAAACCTAATTTTTTATTTATTTTCTGATAACCATTCTAGACGGGTCAAAAAATAGAAAATTTTGAGACAGTAGATTGCAATAGACGAGTCAAGATAATCTCTTGATGGGTCGAAGGGCTAAATTTTTTGGTGGAGGACCACTTTCGACAGGTCGAAAGAAAACCAAGCATAATTTTAAACGGGTCAAAAAAGTGCCAAAACTAATCCAGAAGCTACCATTCGACAAGCTGAGGTAAACCTTGGATGGGTCAAAAATTCCTAGGATCAAAACCATCATCTCTTTTTGTCTCGTTTTAATGGTATTTTTGTGTCATATTGCCATAGACTATTGTATATTTCGAACCATTCATGCATTATGAATTAAAATAACCATTTTGAACACTTTCATATACTGAAAGGAAGACATTTTTCTTACTTTTCCAACATAAAAACTTACATCAAAGATTGACTTATTCCAAAATTGACTTAAAAGTCTCAAACCATGACTAAAACTAAGTCAAAAATAAAGCTAAACTTGATTATATAATAGGAATATGAACCTAATACATAGACTACTTAAAAACCAAAGTCTCAAGACTTGCTTTGGTGTTGTATGCTATAATAAGATTAGCTTCACCGCAATCTTCTATCTCATAGTCTTGAGTATAGTTGGTCTCATGTGCCAAGTACCGCTGACACCTTTTGTAGGCATCATGAACATCCTTTGGTGCACGAAATTATTTATGCATGTGTTTGGTAGAACCCCACATATAGCAAGGTGATAAGCGAGAAGTAGAAGCAGATTTATAAGAATTTCCATTATTCTTTGGACCGGAAGTTGATGGATTTTTGTTGAAGTTATTTTGGTTGGCGTTTTGGCGAGTCCAAGTCAAATTTTGACTATGTTCGCTGTCACAACCTCTGCCCCATTCTCCTCTTCCATCATGATTATTGTAAGGCTCATAATGACCGTTCATCTTTTCCTTACGCGCCTTCCCACCAGTGTTGTATGTCTCATGGACTTTCTTTGTACTGGCTGGCCTAACATTATTGTTGAGAAGAATCTCGCGATACCGCTCTTTCTTGGTTAGCACATTCATGAGATTACTAAAGGATCTTAGTCTTCCTTGCTTATAATCTGTGTAATATTTATGTGCAAGTGTGTCCATGGAAGTAGGGAAGGTGGTTAAAGACTTCTCGATAATAGCCTAATCGGTCTTTACAACACCACAAATACTTAACTTCGATTGTAGCTCCAATATAGCTTGATTGAATGCATCAATCTTGGATAATCCAATATCCAGATTGAATCCTATCTTTCTTGTAGTTCTGGAAGTTGTGCATCATGCACATTGTTAAACCTATCTTATAAAGACGCCTATAAAACCACGAGGTCATTCTTTAGTAGATACTGCTTCTTCAGAACTGGATGTATATGCCATCTCAAATACATGAGGGCTTGAGCTTTGCGAGATGGAGTTTGTGGCTTAATTCTAGGTGGTGGTGGTGGTTGGATAGTATCTATTAGATTCATATTGAGAAGAGTATCTCAACATCTGACACCCAACAGTGGTATTCTGCCCCTTGTGGGTCAAGGATATCAAAATCAGGCCTTTCTTGTTCTGTTGATGTCATCTAAAAAAGAGACAAAACATGTAATTAGTTTACCGATTGAAAGACTACGATCACTAATATCAAGTTTAGGGAATAAGAACCATGATCAATTATGTTTGGTCACAAAAATTAATGCAAAAACTGGTGGCTTCATACCACTCCCCAAAAAACTGTGACTGTCAACTAGTCACAAAGATCAACTTCCCTTTTCCAATGTGAAATCACAATTAACCGTGATATTCATTAATAACTGTGACTCTCCCAGGACTGTCACTAACATAAACCTTGAGAAAAAGGTGATTAAATCATCTTCACTCATACATGCATTAATCCATAGGAACTAGATGCATATAATAACTCACGGTATTTAAACTTAAATCTAGATCTAGATCTAGGGTGTTGCGGTAATTAAGTTTTGCAACCTAATTCTAAATTGAAGAAGGTTAGGCGATTTACCGAGCGGGTATTATGCTCGATATGAAAACTTTGAGGAAAGTTTGAAGCGAAATCCAGCGACAGTGGAGAATTCCGACGACGGATGACGGTGGAAATGATTCCGGCAGTGGAGGTGATTTCGACGGTGGAGATTTAAGTGTTTAGGGGTTAGGATATTTTTCTTTGGTGGCGATTGCTATCAAATCAATAGCTGCTAATAATGTGTTGAAGAAGAAAATAGATATGCAAAAGATATAATCTGAAACTATACTTTATTCATTGGTAGATGACCTTAAATAAATATTACAATCTGTTATAATCAATATCCCTATAAATTAGGGATTGAGAGAATATCTATGTTACGACCTGAACCGAAATTATGCGCTTATCAAGACATATTAAGCTTTATCGTGAATTAGTCAGTTTATTGACTTTGTTAACGACTTTTTCACCGGGCGAGAATTGGACGTGACTTTCTTCACGGACTTTTCTAGGATTTTCGGGAAATTTTTCGGTTAAGCAAGCTATTTTTTATGTTTATCCGTTCTCGTCGCGAGAATTAAATAAAAAAATGTTTATTTTTAGTCGGTTATTTCTCGACTGTCCGATCGCGATAAAATTGATTTTGGACCGTTGATCGAATATGATAATTTTATTGTAAATAGGGATTTTTTTTTAGAAATTAATTTTTGAAAAATCAAAAAATTCTAAAAAGGCCCACCAACCCGGTTACGAACCCCCGCTGACCCATTTTGGGTTTTTCGGTCAACCCGTTGATTTCTGGCCACGTTGCCGTTTCAGGTAGGAAAATAAAGCCCTTGCTAGAGCTCCGGTGAGGAAGATTGTGAGATGAAGCCCTTGCTAGGGAAATGAAGCCCTTGCTTCAAATTTAAGAGCTTTTAAATTTGGAGGTTTAATTATGATGTTTTTTTTAGTTGTATCGATGCTTTAAGTATTCAGCTGATCACCAGATAGTTTAGTCAGGGGAGGTTAGGTGACCTCGTCTGACCCAAATCAACTCAGGTTAGGTGGCATAGGAATGATCCTATCACATTTATTTTTCTTACAGCTATCTGACTTGTTCTGGGCGAGCGCCTACATTGTTTTCTGTTTACAGTTTTTGAACTCGCTGTATTTCTTAGAAATCAATGGAAAGGCAGGATATGGCAGCTTTATCGTTTTGTGTTGATTAAATTATTTTTGTCCACTCACACTCACACTAACATTTTATATTTTATTACCTTTCCCTGGGATTTTCTGTTTCTGTTACCCAGGCTGCAATTTTATTCCGAGAGTGTCTGGTAGCGTCGAAGGCTTTGAGTCCACCAATTATCTTTCCAGCAATACGTCTCAGTTCACTGTCCGTTTGTATCTCATACGATATATGCTCATAGAGGTCGCTTTGAGTACTATTTGTTTATGTCGGCTCCTGTAGTACTCATGTATATAGAGTGTTCATGTAAATAGCTGAGTTAGCTTCCATTGTGTTCTGAACCAGTACATTGTTATGATGTTTTAAATTCCTGAGTTGAGTTTCTGGTTCTAGTTTTTTTATAATTTTTGAGAAATCTGGATGGACATTGGCGGTCCATGGTGTGTCTGTGGAATTAGTTGTTGAGTGTTATTTTCTTGCAGGTATTTGGGTTGTCTAGTTTTCAAAGGGGGTTATGTCAAAGTTTTCGTAGAAATTCTCAAAGTTTAGTTAGTCGTTAAGATTTAATTCTAGTTTACTAGTTAAACTATCTAATTTACTAGCTAAACTAAGGTTGGGTTCTTTCAGTTGATATCAGAGCATGATGTCACAGATTCTGTAGCTAGACTTTTTGGTCATGACATTACAAGCATTTTAGAGTGTACAACACTCTCGGGAGGATGGCCCGACCGGCCGGCGGATCCCTATTACTCGAAATGTTGTGCATTGTTGGATGTTTGGAATTCTTGTTGTTGAGCCAGTTTGTGACTCTTTTCAGTGAGCTAATTTTTTTTGGACTTATAGGTCACTATGCCTCGATAACCAGCCCACCGGGATGATACACAGTCCTTGGCGCAGCAAATGCGTGAGCTAATTTCATGCATGATGTCAGGATCACGAGAGGATCGTGAAGATCTAATTACCAGGGCTATGAAGGATGGAGCTGTTCCTTTTACTGTCTCCCATGACCCTAAGACTAGTGAGAATTGGCTTGTGGAGATTGGATGAGTTTGTCATCGTCTACGTCCT
This sequence comes from Geum urbanum, assembly GCA_946800695.1. Lineage (NCBI taxonomy): Eukaryota > Viridiplantae > Streptophyta > Magnoliopsida > Rosales > Rosaceae > Geum > Geum urbanum. Next base: position 33,387,671 of record OX327012.1, read on the forward strand.
CAGTTGACTTTTGAGCAGAGGACCAAGGTACCTGCAGGCTTGTTGCAGGATCATCCTTATTAGTGGTGGCAGGGTACTGAAAGGAATGAGGCCATCACTCCGGGGACCGAGTTCACAGAATTTTTCATGAGTTAGTTTTTCAACGAGGCATCTGAGTAGCAGAAGTATGAAGAATTTATTAATCTTCGACAGGGAGACATGTCTGTTATGGAGTATGGGATCGTTTCATGTGGCTTGGTCGTTTTGCACCAAATTCTGTCAGGTTGGTAAAGGAGAAGTGTTGGAGATTTAAGCAGGTTTTCGGTCTGATAATTCTCCATACTAATAGGTGTGCCCCGCACTAATTTTGATGAGTTCGTTAGCGCTGCGATAAGATGCGAGGACAGGCTTCGATCTGAGCGAGGCCAGACTCGACGATTTGAGGAGGGTGGGCCTAGTCAAGGTCCTTCAAAGAAGGGAAGCTCAAGTACTTCAGGCTCCAATGCATCTTCAGGCGAGGGATGTCACACTCCAGCTCCTATTGCATGTCGTCTGAGTCATTTTTAGAGATAGATGAGTAGTCGTCATTCTTAGAGGTAGGGCTCTGAGGCCAGTTCCAGTGGATCTAGTGGTTATCAGCCTACTCCATCCGCATCTACAAATTTTTCCTTATGCGGTAGATTCCACCGACATCATGTCAGGCAGTGCCAATTTGGGACTTCAGCTTGTTTTCATTTTGACCAAATGGGTAACTTTTTGAAGGAGTGTCCGCAGAGGCACCCTTTAGGTGGGTTTTCTGTGCAAAGCTCTTGTGGCGATCAGGGAGCCACTTCATGGGTCAGATCCGCACCACCACCTAGACAATCAGCTATACAGGACTAGAGCCAGAGGGGGCAACCGGCAGGACAAACTGGGCAGGCTCAATTGCATCATATGACCCTGTAGGAGGGCAGATCAGCTCCAGTGGTGATTATCGATACGTTACATGGTTTTGGTTATTTTGTTTATACTTTAATTGATTCGGGGGCGACACACTCTTTTATCATTGTGAGATTAGCATCCATAACTAACGTATCTGCTACTCCCTTATCGATGATGTGGCGAGTGATTTATCCCTCTGGTGAGGTGGTTTTAGTTGGGTTAGTTTATAGAGGTTGTAGTGTTATGGTAGGAGGTTTTGGGTTATCTGCTGACCTGATACCTCTTGATGTCGTGGACTTTGATCTGATTTTAGGTATGGACTTTCTGAGAAATTACCAAGCTTTGGTTTATTGTCATCGGAAAGAGGTTGTGTTTTGTAGTCCAGGTTTGCCAGAGATTTTGTTCTGTGGTGAATGAAATGTCCTTTCTTCGTGCCTTATTTCAGCTGTGAAAGCAAATAGAATGTTACATAAGGGATGTATGGCTTATTTGGCGCATGTCATGAATACTTGTGTTTCTATTCCTAATCTGGATGAGATTGCTATGGTCAGGGAATACCCTGATATTTTTCCCGAGGAGTTACCGGTTCTTCATCCAGAAAGGAAAATTGATTTCACGATTGAGTTACTTCTAGGTACAGGTCCCATAGCTCAGGCGCCGTACTACATGGCTCCAGCTGAATTGAAAGAGTTGTAGGTTCAACTTTAGGAATTGATTGATAAAGATTTCATTCGTCCTAGTGTATGGAGAGCTTCAGTTTTATTTGTGAGGAAGAATGATGGATCGATGAGATTATGCGTTGATTATCGGAAATTGAATCAAGTCACATTAAAGAACAGATACCTATTGCCCCGTATTGATGATTTGTTTGATCAGTTAAAGGGAGCTATAGTATTCTCCAAGATTGATCTTCGATCGAGATATCATTAGTTGTAGATTAGAAAGTCTGATGTCTCTAAGACCGCGTTCTGATTGCTACGGGCACTATGAGTTCCTTGTGATACCATTCGATTTGGAAAATGCATATGCTACCTTTATGGCATTGATGAATCGACTATTTCGGACTTATCTTGACAAGTTCATCATTGTATTTATTGACGATATCCTGATTTACTCAAAGGATGCGACGCAGCATGCAAGGCATTTACATGTAGTTTTGAGGATTTTGAGGCAGTCTCAGTTATACACCAAGTTTAGTAAATCCGAGTTTTGGTTGGATATTGTGAAATTTCTTGGCCATGTGATTTCGGCAGATGGTATTAGTGTTGATCCTGACAAGGTGGAAGCGGTGTTAAATTGTTGCAGACCTGCAAGTGTACCAGATATCAGAAGTTTTCTAGGTCTAGCCGGTTTGTGTAGGGATTTTTATGAATTTCCACACCAATGGACTTGACTTTCTTTGCAGAAGTCGTTGAAAATTTAATTTCGAGCTCATAGGAATTTTCACGGAATTTTTCGGTTAAGCGAGCTATTTGTTATGTTTATCGCACTGTCGGGTCACAATTCGAGTCGCATGTAATGGGTTATATCCTAGGGTTGAAATGAATCAACGGCCCAAATCTGATCTACTAAAGATCTGACGGTTCAAATTTTGACCACATGTAGATTTTTAAATAATCAACTAAATACTGCAAACTTCCAAAATTCCTACCAATTAGCTCAGACCTCCGAAAAATAAAATAAAAATATGCACGGGTTCGTAATAATTTCTTCCTCTATGATTTTTTTGAAGAAACTAAATCCAAATTCATAACTTATAAAATGTCGAGTTTAGGTCACAACGAACGACGAATCCTGATAAACACACCAAAGCTAACTTGACTCATTAATTAGCTCGACAAACAATGATTAGTGGCGTAATTTAGGTTCAGGTTGTTACACTACATTAGTAGGTTGGCCTAACATCATTTCTTTTTTCAAGGAGGGGAACTTTTTCCCGTGTAGGAGGGGCTTAATGAAGGGTATCAGTGGTGGTGGTTGTGGCTTTAGGGGCTCAGCTTTTAGGTTTGGTTTTCAGGAGGTGGCGGTGCTAGCTGTCGTTGATGATGGGACCATGGGGTGGTCTGGTTGGAAAGAATGTTTGCAACGGGCACGTCTCAAGACTATTTTAGGTCTGAGTGTTTCGTCGGCTACTTTGGATGGGCTGGCAAGCATGCCAAATGTGATGGTTGAGACACAGAAGGGCCTAGATCAGAGTTGTAACTCCAGTGTGAGCTTTGTGTGTGTCGACATGGTCCTATATGTCAACAAGATGGGCGGTGAGTTTGGATCAACAAGTGACACGTTCCTGAGTGCTATTGACGTTGGCCGATCATCGTCAACAATGGTCGAGTTTACGGTGGGTGGCACTGATCCTCCTCCTCGGGGAAACACTGCAAAGGAGAAAAGCGTGGACCTAACCCTAGGCCAATGACTTAAATTTATTTTAGGCTTTTTTGGGTCTGGACCTTTTTTGAATGTGTTAGGCTCTTTTGGCTAGCTAGGATTGGCTATGCTCGAATTTGGGACCCAAGAATTATTTTTCGGTTTAATTTTTATTATTTGCTGCTATCTGGTATAGAAGTCAGGTTCTAGTGGATTCCAGCCCTTACGGTAGGAGATTAGTCTCTATTCTATGGATTATTTTTATAGAGTATGCGTGAGTGATCATACTACCGATTATCTTCTAGTAAATTGTCGGCATCCCAGTGTTAACTCTATTGCCCGTTTTAATGTTCGTATTGGGTCTAGTTGCGTTGCTTCTAGTTATTTTCCTATTGTTACATTTTGCATTATTTTCCTTCCAATTGTAAGTTATTTCCTTGATGTAATCTTCAAGGACATTCTGCCTTTATTAATTAATATGAGTTGTTTCTTTAAAGAAAAAATTCAAGCTACCTTTGACATATATATATATATATATATATACAGTAAAATCTCTATAAATGAATAACTTCGGGATCGGATAAAATTATTACTTTAGCCAGATTATTATTTTATCGATAAATGAATAATTTATTATTTTATCGATAAATTAATAATTTATTAATTTATCGAGATTTTTTTTAGATATTTCGTAGTTAAATTATATTTAGTAATAAGATTTTTTTTTATATATCATAGTCATAGTTGGTTTATTTTTTTTTTTACTTGAACTCCAAGTTTACTACAATATAAGGTCTATAAATATATTTTTCATGGAGATGATCAACTAAGATAGATTAAATTTTTATTGAGATATGAGTATCTGATCTTAATCTAGCTAGTCTTTCAAAGTCTCATTTGAAAAGACTAAAAAAATTGACGAGCATAACACATCATCTTTCTACTTAAAATGAAAAGAATTTATCAAATGTGGTGCACGCATTGCAAAAGATTAAAGTCAAAGTTAAATTTGGTCTACATGCGATGAAAAAATAAGGTACAATAGTCTTTTTTCAAGCAACAACCAAAAAAAATAAAAAATTCAGTTGAAACGTTATTTTTTTATATTTTAAATTAAATTATTACTTTATATATTTGTAGGGACCTAAAGAAATTAGAGAAAAGTTATTATCTTATGCATTTAGCGAGGTTGTTATTAATATGAACTGGTCCTGAGTCGGAACCGGAAAAAAATATTACTTTACCGAGATTATTAATTTATTGAATATTAATTTATCGAATATTTTACTGTATAAATAAAAAAGTATTATATTTATTTTGGATGATATAAAAGAAAATAAAAGAGGTTTTATTTCTTGAACCATAAACTTATTCAGTACAAAGGGATCTTATATACCATGGCCATTATATATATGCCATAGATAACCCCAAAATTGATACATATAACTAGGGGAGACACGGCTGAGAATTCGGACTCGGATTTGGAGATTTGGGAAGGCAGTTTGTTGTATACTGATCCAGGCATGCTTTCATTTTCTTGTGATCTGCCAAGAGAAAAACTCAATTCAGAAAGTCTAACAAACAGAGCTATAAACTTGAAGCCTTTGAAAATGCTATAAGCGGATTATGTTGTGGTCTATAAGTTTTAGGTCCGCTGTCTTGCGGATGCAATTTAAGGGGTCAATGTATGATCTTTAATATCAAATATTTGAATATGATCTATAACCCATCAATTATTTATTATTATCAAACTCAAATATATATGTTGACCATATTGGGATTTCAGAGTTAATTCACCACATTTAAGATTTATAAAAAATTGTGTAGAAATTAATTGATAATTTATTATAAACACCAAATTTAGAGAAAAAAATTCTGTTGAAAGAGAGAAAGAAAAGCTAAATAAAGCACACATTTTCACCACTGAGTTTCGAACCCATGATTGTTTGGATATACTAGAAAATGAAAACCTGCACCAGAGACACGGTATTTACTAATATAAGATGAGAGAAGAGTTGAGAATAATGCTTAAGTGAGATTAGGATTTAGGTAGAATTTTTTTTATAGCAAAATTTAACTAAAAAATGAAACTGTAAAAGATCGAAAATGTAAAGTTTAAATAAAAAGTAAAAGAATTGTTAAAAAAATGTACGAATGTTAAAAAATAAAAAGTAGACAGTAAAAATTGTTTAAAATATTTGTGAATATTAAAAAAAAAGAAAGTAAAAAATGAACAATGCAGTTAAAACTTAAGTAAAAAATGAAAAGACCAAAAAGTAAACAATAAATAGTGAAAACAACTAAAAAGGTAACACTGTTGAAAACTGTAAAAAGATGTGTGAATATTAAAAAGTTAAAAGTTAAAAATAAACAGTAAAAACTGTTGAAAAATGTATGAATATTAAAAAAATAAAAATTTAAAAGTAAACAATAAAAATAGTTAAAAATGTAACTAAAAACGAAAAGATCAAAAAATAAAAAGTAAATAGTTAAAAAGTTAAAAAAGTAAATAAAAAACGTGAAAAGACCAAAATTCACTCATGAGCAATAAAATGTACAGGGAAGAATTGTACAGTAAATCCTGGATGTCTCAAGGTTGTTAATAGTAAATATCTTCAAGAAAACAAGTACACTATCCAGCAATTTGTGTACTAACAGGAAAACATACTGTATATATTAAAACTCAGGGGTGGGGGGCAGTAAGTTCCGAGAACGGCACAATTGTTATGACCCGAACCGAAATTACGCATTTATGGAGACATTAAGTTTTATCGCGAATTAGTCGCGTTATCGACTTTTTTAACGACTTTTTTACCAAACGAGAATAGTAACGAAATCAGCCTGGGTCCCAAACTTGAAACCAAAGCCCGACGTGGTTTCCGGATTGTATAAGCCCATCAAGAAGCCATACTAGAATCTCTTCAACCCAAATCATAAATGGGCCCATGATGTAATTCTTCCAGCCCAAAACCAAGGTGGGGCCAAGAGTTCCAATAGGCAAACAACACTGCTCGTCTATTCTGATCTACGCCGCCAGTCCCTGCTGACCAACGTTCCTTGCTCGCCACACCTATACGCCAGGACCATCGGTCGTCGTCGCTCCTCGAACACTGCCACTTGAGTCTTACGCGGCTAGGTCTGTGCCACGGATTCAGCAAAATCGGCACGTGCTTGAACCTTGCGTGACGTCACCATCCTTCGATTAGCCCGGAAATTGCCTTTTGCACTATCTACCAGGGCCCTATCCATTTCGGCGGTACGATCCCGACCATATTCTCACCACTTTGTTGGATAAGAAGGATACGACAGACAAGGGTTATCATGGGAGGTCGATGAATAGAAGAAAGGTAAGAGATCAATACAGGAACAATCATGAAAAAAATTCAAGCAGGACGATCGATCCCTAGGCCGCAGCACTAGGTCAATCATAATATCTCGGGCTTTCTCAACCAAGAGTCTCGGAGCACTAGAGATGGCCCTTTGGTTATCTACTGTTGAATGCATGGGATGATATCATAGTGAATGGTGTTGTACTCTTTGGAGTTCAATCAAAGTTTTGGACGTATTTAAGATACATCTTAATAAGATTTCTCAAGAACCTCGTTACATTATAGTTATTAGTTATTATTATTTGAGTTAGTTTTTATAGTATATCGATCGAGATTTATTTGAAGCGCGGAGAATTCTGGTATTGTAATCATTGTGATTCATAAATTTGGACGAGTATTAGTGACTTATATTCATAGTATTGTTTAGTTTGATTATGAGAAATCTGAATGAGATTCGGTACCCACAATTTTGATGACAGAAAACCAGTTCGTCGCCTAAGAAATTTTTTTGTCGTCTAATTCCAACCTAGACGACGAAACATGTAATTCGTCGTCTAAGTATAACATCTTAGATGACGAAATATTATCCGTCGTTTAAAAGCTCAACTTGGACAACGAATTATGTATTTCGTTGTCTAAAAGTTAACCTAGACGAGGAAACTATATTCGTCGTCTAAGTACAAATTTAGACGACGAAGTGTTACACTTACACGATGCATTATTTCGTCGTCTGAGAAAATTCAATTATTTAGATTAGATTCTATTTTTAGATCGGGCATTTCATCTCTATCTCATCTCTCAGCTTCTCTCAAAAGCTCTCAACACCCACCTTCAACCACAATTTCAATTTAATCAGTTTTTCGACCCACAAAGTTCTAGTTTATCCACTATCTCCTTATTGGTGAAGGTATTAACTTGTTTCTCTCGATTATTTTTTTTTGAATTTAATTACGCACGTCATAACATTTGGTGATGAAGTTCTCCGGTGAAATATTCTGGTGAATATAGTTTCTGGCGATCTTGTTTGTATATTGCATTAATTAATTGTTTAATTGTTAAGCTAATTGCATGCATGTGTTGATTAATTATATATATGATTGAATATGTTAAATTAGTTAGTTAAAATATTATATATAATTTGTAAGTGCATATTATTGTGTTATGTAATTTAATAATATAGTATATTAGATTAATTAGTTAAAAAATTATATAATATGATAATTAACTTACGCAGAAATATGGACAAGAGTTGGATACAGTTGGTGAATAGAAGTGATGAGAGGTATATGGACGGAATCAAAGAGTTTATATTGTTTGCGATGCAACATGGTCAAAGAAAAAAGCATTACAGGTGTCCAAGCAGAAAATGTCTTAACCATTAGTTTGTGAAGATTAATGTTATGTCTCAAGACTTGTATGATCACGGTATGATGTGGAGTTACACTATATGAAGTGAGCACGGTGAAGTAGTAGACTTCAACTCAGGACTAGACTTCAGCTCAGGGTACAGTTACCAGGGTGTCTCATCCAGCGGTAGTGGCACCCCTTCTTGGAACCCCACTGTGGATTTGGTCCATGATACTTTTCCAGAATTTAGTCATGTTAAACATCAACACAAAGAGTGAGGTTATGATACTCCTCATTATCACATAGTCCCTGCAGCCTTGACCACTGACATTACTGAGATGGATAAGTACAGTAGGGTGCTACTTGAAGCCCAGACCCCTGTGTACCCTGGATGTCCAGAGAATGTCTTGTAATATGTAATGAAAAAATTTCAGATAAAAGTGAAGGACAAAATTTCAAACTGTGCTTTTGATGAAATGCAAGAGCATGTATGTAAGTTGATTCCTGATCATCACAAACTTTCGAAAACCCATTTTAAGGTTAGAAAGATCTTGAACAGCATCAGCCTAAAGTACAAGAAAATTCATGCGTGCAGAAACGATGGTGTGCTATTTTACAAAGAGTTTGCACATTTGGACTAATGTTCTGTATGCAACTAGTCTAGATATTTGCATCATAGTAGGAGGAATTTGAAGAAGCAAATTTCTGTGAAGGTGCTTCGCTATTTTCCCTTGATTCCTAGACTGCAACGTTTTTACATGTGTCTATACACAGTAGAGGCGACGAGATGCTACTCAAAACAGAGAATAGATGACGATGTGCTCAGACATGTAGAAGATGGGGAGGATTTTAAAGATTTTGACAGGAAATTTCTAGACTTTGCAGCAGAGGTTCGAAATGTTAGACTCTACAATGAGAGCAGTCGTAATGTGGATCATTAACAATTTTCCTGCGTATGAGATGTTGACATCTTGCACAGCCAAATGATACAATGCTTGTCCATTTTTCTTGGATGGTGTCAACTCCAGTTGTCTCGCAGGGAAAATGTGTTACGTGATTCACCATAAATGGCTTTCGCATGATCACCAGTGGCGACAGGATAAGGAGAATTTTGACGGGACAATAGAGAATAGTCCTAAACCCCGACAATGGTCTGGTCAATAGATTTTTGAGAGGTTAAACGGATTTTATATCGGTGTGTTGAGCAATGAAGATTGTGTGAAAAAGCTGAATCCACACCCTCCCCATCATCTTAGATATTAGAAGCACATAAGTATTTTCTTTGAACTGCCTTACTAGTCAAAGTTGAAACTCAGGAACTACCTAAATGTCATGCACATAGAAAAAAATGTGTATAACAACGTGGTGGGAACAATTCTCGGTATTAAGTTTAAGATTAAGGATACTCCCAAAGTGCAAAAAGATTTGAAATCTATGAATTTACGCTGTCCCTTATGATTAAAAAAGGATAGAAGAGGAGTGTACATCGAGATTCTAGATGCACCTTACACAGTGAAGCTGACACTGAGGGATATTATATTCAACTCGTTTAAAAGTGTTCGTTATCCATCCAATTATGCAGCGAATATATTTGGATGTGTCAACGCTAGGGAACACAAGTTCATTGGTCTAAAGACTCATGACTGTCACGTTATGCTGTAACATCTGGTTCCAGTGGTAATTCGATCATATTTACCTTGTGTTGTTGTCGAATCAATAGTAGTATTGTGTAGATGGCGGCAGAGACTGTGACAAGGTCGACCAATGCATGCAAGCTTACAGGGAGAAAATTCAGTCAGCCAAGCCAGACAAGAGTCATAACTAAGTTGAAAAAGTACTTAAGAAGAAGTTCCCTGATTATTTTCTCATATGGGTATGTTTAAACCATATAGGTTTGTGATTTTTTTATTTTGAAATTGAGAAATCCGGATGAGAATAGGTGCCCACGGTAAATTAATTTGTTATGTTGGTGTTTGCTTATTTGAAGTGTTTTTTTTCTTAATTTGTGCATGTCGGTTTTTGGTTTTCTTTTTTTTTAGGGGAAACTATGTCAAATTTTCGGTAGAATTAACTACACATTCATATATTTTATTCACAATTTCGTAGATGATCTATCTAGAAAAATCCAATAACCACGAGGGGTGGTGGTCATGCGTAAAACACTTATTAGCCCATAAGCCAGTCCAACACTATATCTACCTAGGATATTTTATCAACTGTGTAAGTTTCATTCATTGGACCGAGATGAAAGAAGAAGAACAAAAAACAATAGGATCGCGGTTAGGGAAGGGGCTGATGTATATTACGGGGTTCTTGTTAATGTCGTTCAGCTACTCTGTGGGAATGACATCAACATTTTTCTATTCAAGTGTAAATGGTTCAAGTGTATGAAGGAAGATCTGGGTCTTTTATCAGTCTATACAAACTCAGGCTGGTATGAGGATGAGTTATTCGCTCTTCCACCTTAGTTAGACATGTGTTCTATCTGGATGATCCGAAAGTGGGTGACGGTTAGAAAATAGTTAACCATATTTCTCATTAAGAAGTATGGAGTGCCACACCACTTGAATGGATGCTGGTGAATGACACTGAAACACATAATGACAATACATATCAAGAGCCTAATACTTCTATCATCCCTGACATAAGGGAACAAATTCAGAATAACAAACACTTACCCATACCTGATCACGCTATGGATCTTACTCAAAAGGGAAGTACCTCTAAAGAAGAGCTGAAGGATGATGTAATGACCCGAACCAAAATGTTGTACTTAATGACACGAGTTAGGTTTATCACGAATTAGTTATATCTTGTGATTTGTTAACGAATTTTTCACCAAGAAAGAATTAAACTTTATTTTCTTCATAGAAGTTGAAAGTGTTTTATTTCGAGCTCGTAGAAATTTTCAGAGAATTTTTCGGATAAGCGATCTATTTTTAATGATTTTTGGAAGTCTGTGTGAGGAAAATATTAAAAAATATTTTTTTTATGTCGGTTTGATCTGGACCGATGATTCCTCATCACATCAAATCTGGACTGTTGATCTAATCAAGAGCTTAGGGGTATAAATATGGGTATTTTTGAAAATTAATTTAGAATTTCATAAAATTGGATAACCTGTTGACCTGAATCGTGACCCGCGACGAGCCAACCCAACCTGATATCGCACCCATCGGAAAATGTCGTCGTTGTCAGCGATTTAGGAACAGTTTTGAAGTTGTCCTATCCCTTTTTCAATTCAAGTATGTATTGTTCAATTTTTTGTTGTTTTAGGACACAAATCGACTTTACCTGCTAGGTTTTGGGTTTAATCGACGACGGTGCTCCGACCATTTTTCGACGACGAGATGGGGTGGAATCGGTTGGGTTTCACCCTAGGGGTCAAACCCCTATGGTTTGGAGGACCGAGGAGCGACGGCGGCATCAAATTTGGCAGGAAACAATTTCCGGCTATTTTTGGGCCATGAGGTTTCAGGCTATTTTCCGGCCAAATAGGAGCAAGTTAGGGGTAGGTCCAGTTGGGAAAGTTGTAGGGCTTGTTAAGATCTTTCCAAGCATGGGTTGAATGCTCCCATCAAAGAAGTCACCGCCGGAGGTGTGTGGGACCCATGTGCTGCCGCTTGTGGAGGCGCGTAAGGGCCACGAGCCGCCGACCATGCAGAGCTCCGGCGAAGTAGAAATTTAGTTTTGGTCAACGAGTTTCCATAGTAGTTTCTAAGATAAGTTCCGCACATTTTTATCAAAATACGTTATTAAATGAATTTGTTATTTATTCAGGAGACCGCGATTGAGATTTTGGCGAGGGAACTTCTGTCGGACCATAGAGCTAGCAGTATACTGTGAATGGACACTTTTCATCTCATTGTCGATTTGCGAGTCTATTTTATACATTTTACGATTATGAATTTGCATGGAGGCACATATAATTTTGTTTTACACATAGTATAGTCAGAGTTGTTGCATCGATGCACTGGCTTCTCGGCTAATCCCCGAGATGCTTAGGGAAGGCCGGGATCTGACCCTGAGGATTTACATAGTACCTAGGAGGGCCAAGAACCTGACCTAGGCAGTCTTAGGGCTTGAGGTCATTTAACCCAAGTTACAGCCTCCACACATCCCATAGTACTCAAGAGTCCTAGGAATCCGATCTGAACGTTTACATTTTTGGATTCGCATCATTTTTTCGTATATTTATAGTGAAAGGGATAATAATTATAGTTTCCAAGTTAAAATAAATATTATTTTTCGTCCACTCACACTAACAATTTTATTATTTTATATTCCTTTCCCTGGACTTTTTAGTTTCCCATTGCCAAATTTGAAATTTTTATCCTGAGATAGCACATCCTCGACGGAGGTGTACAGTTCGTGTTAGTGTACTCATCTAGTAGGTTCCTAGCTTGACATACTAGTCTTGTGTATTTGTTCATTAGAAGTCTGGATACTATATAAAATTTACTTTAAGTTGTTTTGTATTCACCAAACACTCTTTGGATTTCTTATCACCTTCTGTAAACAATTTATATTTCTAGTAAATTTAGTGTTTGGTTGATTTGAGAAATTCATATGGGATTTGGTGCCCACAGTTTGTTTTGTTGGACCATTATAGAAGTGTATTTTTTTGGGTAGGTTTTGGGTTTCCTTGAACTGTAGAGGAAACTATGGTAAAATTTTTGTAAGTTTCAGTGTCGTTAGGATTTAATTCTGGTTTAGGCAACTAAATTAGGGTTAGGTCCTTTCAGTTGGTATCAGAGTATTAGGTTATAAGTTCTGTAGACTTCCGCAGTTGTGTTACTAAGGACATTTGAGAATGCATACCAATTCTAAAGTGATGGTTCGATCGGCTGATGGTTCCCTATCAATGCTCACGGTGTTGTGTTTTCAAATGTTTGAAGTCTCATGATTGCATCCATTGTGTTTTGTGATTAATGTGCTTTTATTCATAGGAATGCCTCCTCGACGTGGAGCCCAAGCCAATAGGGCTGAAGATCAGGATGAGGATCATCAAACGCGAGACTTACTCATGCGAGCTTTACATTTAGATGAGCATTTTTATCTAATAGCAAAAGCAAGGAATGCTGGAGTAGCCTCATTCCCTAATTACACTGACCCTGAAGCATCTGAGGCTTGGAAAGTTCAAATTAAGCGAGTATGAGAGCGTCTGCACTTTACTCCTCTGTAAAGGACTGTGGCAGTTGCTGGGTTACTTGAGTTAGATGCTTATTTCTAGTGGGATAGTACCGAGAGACTTGCTGATGACACCCCATGGCCTACATTCAAAGAATTTTTTATGCGCCAATATTTCAACCAAGCTACCCAGTAATGGAAGTATGAAGAGTTTACCAATCTTTAGCAAGGCAAATATGTCGGTGCTTGAGTATCAAGATGAATTCACTCGTTTGTCTCAATTTGCGTGTGATATGGTTGCGACTGAAGAATCCAAATGCAGAAGATTTGAGTTGGGTCTTAATCTGAATATCAAGGGGACCTTGACAACTATGCCTCAAGATAGCTTTGATGAGTTTGTTAGTGCACCAATCAGAGGCGAGGATGTAGAAAGAGAGAGAAAGTTGCAGTTTCAGTCTCACCGCTTTGAGGAAGGTGGACCCAGCCAAGGTCCTTTAAAGAGATTGAGTTCAGGTATATCAGGCTCAACCTTTTCTTCTTGCAATGAACCTTATCGATTTTCTTCTGGCACATCTGGTCAGGGTAGGTGCCAGAGATGGAGGAGGAATCGATCTCAGAGGTAACAATCAAGTGCGAGTTCTAGTGGATCGAGTTACCCTCGGCGTCCATATAACACACTAGCTGCACCGAGAGAGTTTCCATTGTGCAATAATTACAACAGACATCATTTAGGACGGTATCAGTAGGGTGTTAGGGATTGTTTTCCTTGTGGCCAGGAGGGTCACTTTGCTAAGGAGTGTCCATAGAGGGACACTTATAATGATTTAGCCACCCTTAGTGCAGGTGGAGATCAAGGCACAACTTTTAGAATTCGGGCAGTGCAGCCCATAAAGCAAGCAAATCAGTAGAACCGTAGTAAGCGTGGACGACCAGCTGGATAAAAATTCCCTAAAGGTTATCATCGGTACATTATATGTTTTTGGATATCCAGTTCTTACTTTATTAGACCTTGGGGCTACGCATTCCTTTCTGTCGTATAGATTGGCATCTTTGGCCACTATACATGCTTCTCTTCTTTTGGGAATGTGGCGAGTAACATATCCATTTGGTGAGGTAGTGAGTGTTAGATGAGTGTATAAGGGTTGTTAAATATTTATAGGAGGTTATGGGTTGGCTGCAGATTTGATGCTATTAGACATTTTACACTTTGACGTAATTCTGGGGATGGACTTCTTAGAGGCTCACTGGGCAATCTTTGATTGTCATAAGAAGGAGGTAGTCTTTAGAAGTCCAGGAATGCCAGAGATCTTGTTCTGCAGCGAAAGAAATACTCCCCCACCTTGTATGATTTTGGCAATGAAAGCGGAGAAGATGTTAAAGAAGGGTTGTGTGGCATAATTGGCTCATGTGGTCAATACGAAGGTATGCTCGCCAAATATTGGGGATATTTCTGTAGTTTGCGAGTATTTAAATGTATTTCCTGAGGACTTACATGGTTTTCCTCCAGTGAGGGAGATCGACTCCACCATTGAATTACTTCCGGGTACGGGTCCTATTTCTCAGGCACCATATTAAATGGCCCCAGCAGAGTTGAAGGAGTTACATATTCAACTGCATGAGTTGATCGATAAGGGCTTTATTCGACCTATTGTTTCACCTTGGGGTGCTCCAGTGTTATTCGTGAGGAAGAATGATGGTTCGATAAGGTTGTGCATTGACTATAGGAAGTTAAATCAAGTCACGGTGAAGAATAAGTATCCTTTACCGCAGATTGATGATTTGTTCGATCAACTAAAAGGAGTTACAGTTTTCTCAAAGATTGATCTAAGGTCAGGATAGCTTCAGCTTCAGATTAGAGAATAAGATATTCCTAAAATGGCCTTTTGATCGCGCTATAAGGATTATGAGTTTCTTATCATGCCTTTTGGCTTGACAAATACCCCAGCCACTTTTATGGACCTCATAAATTGAGTCTTCAGGCGATACTTGGATAAGTTTGTCATTGTATTTATCGATGATATCTTAATATATTCCAAGGATGTGAAGCAGCATAGGAAACATCTACGTGCAATTTTGAAAACTTTCCGAGATTCTCAGTTGTATGCAAAGTTTAGCAAGTGTGAATTTTGGCTGGATAGTGGGAAATTTTTGGGTCACGTGATTTCAGCTAAGATAGTTAGTTTTGATCAAGATTAAATTGAGGCAGTGTTGAATTGGAGTAGACCTACAAGTGTAATTGAGATAAGAATTTTATTGGGTTTAGCATGTTACTATCGCCGTTTTGTACAACACTTTTTGCGGATTACGACTCTGTCTACTCGATTGACGAAGAAGGGTGTCAAATTTGAGTGGTTCGATGCCTGTGAAGAGAGTTATCTAACGTTGAAAGAGAGATTGAGTATGGCACCAGTGTTGATATTATCTGACAATAGTAGGGAATATGTCATTTATAATGACACCTCGAAATTGGCTCTAGGCTGCGTTTTGATGGAGCATGAAAAAGTCATTGCATATGGTTCCATACAATTGAAGTCTCTTGAAGTTAATTATCCCACACATGATCTTGAGTTAGCCGCCATTGTGTTGGCACTGAAAAGTTAGAGGCACTACTTATATGGAGCATAGTGTAGGAATTACACTGATCAGAAGAGTCTCACTTACCTGCGTACTCAACCAAATCTGAACATGAGATAGCGAAGATAAATGGAATTGATTAATGACTATGACTGTACTTTTGAGTACCATCCGAGAAAAGCTAATTTTGTTGCAGATGCCCTTAGTAAGAAATCTGGAGCCTCCCTATGTTATGTACGCGATGCAAGCGTATCACTTTTAGCTGAATTGCGAGCTACGGGAGCAGAATTGGAATGGAGAGATGATGGAGCACTTTTAACTAATTTTAAAGCCTGACCAGTGTTGTTTAATCAAGTACGTGGGGCTTAGGATGCAGATTCCTACCTGTTGAGAAAAAAGAATATGATTCAAAATGACAAACCAATGGAGTTTCAGCAAAGAAATGATGGTACCTTATTGTTCAGAGGAAGATTGTGTGTTCCAAGAAATGAAGAATTGAATAAGGAAATACTTGATGAAGCTCATTGTTTAACCTATTCCACACATCCGGGTAGTACACAAATGTTTCGGACACTTAAAGCCTATTACTAGTGGCATAATATGAAGAGAGAAATAGCAATCTATGTGAGTAAGTGCCTTATTTGTCAACAGGTGAAAGCAAAGTGGCAGAAACCTACTAGAAAATTGCAACCATTAAAAATTTCAGTTTGGAAGTGGGAGTATATTACTATGGATTTCGTGTATCGGTTACCTTGTTCATCTAAGGGAAATACTAGCATTTGGGTAATTGTTGATTGCCTCACGAAATCTGCTTACTTTTTGGCCACTCCTGGGAAAATTTCGGTCGGCAAATTAGCAAAACTGTAGATGAAGGAAATTGTGAAGTTGTATGGCGTGTCAGTGTCTATTGTTTCTAATCATGATTCTTAGTTTACATTAAAATTATGGAAAACTTTGCAAAGGGCGTTGGGGACCAGATTACATTTCAGTACAGCTTTTCATCCTCAAACTAATAGTCAATTAGAAAGGACAATTCAAACTCTTGAAGATATGTTGTGATCTTATGTTTTGTAATTCAAAGGAAATTAGGATCAACAACTACATTTAATAGAGTTTGCCTATAATAATAGCTACCAGGCCAGTATTGGTATAGCTCCATACGAAGCTCTATATGGAAAACAATGTCGAACTCTGTTGTGTTGGAGTGAATTAGGAGAAATGTGGCTTATTGGTCCTGATATAGTGAAAAACATGACCGAGGACATCCAAACTATTCGAGATAGGTTGAAGGCTGCACAAGACCGACAAAAGAGCTATGCTGAGACCAGAAGGAAAGATCTCCAGTTTGAAGTTGGTGATTGCGTGTTTCTGAAATTGTCTCATTGGAAGGATGTCATTCATTTTGGGAAACATGGAAAGTTCTGTCCAAGTTATATCGATCCATACGAGATTATCAGACGAGTAGGTGCTGTGGCTTATTAATTAGCATTACCTTCTGAGATGGCTAGAGTTCACGACATCTTCCATGTGTCTATGCTACAGAAATATAAATCTGATCCGTCTCATGTCCTTTCACCCTACCAACTCCTAATACGTGAAGACTTATCTTATGTAGAGAAACCAGTTTAGATCTTGATCAGCAAGAGCAAGAGCTATGCAAAAAAACTATTCCATTGGTGAAGGTCTTGTGGAGAAATCATACAGTTGAAGAAGCCATATAGGAACCTGAACAGCAGTTGCGAGATTAATACTCCTATCTCTCCGACTAGAAGGTACGTAAATTTCAAGGACAAAATTTTTATTAGGGAGGTGGATTGTAATGACCCGAACCAAAATGACGTACTTAATGACAAGAATTATGTTTATTGCGAATTAGTCGTATCTTGTGATTTGACAACGAAATTTTCACCGAGTGAGAATTAAACTTTATTTTCTTCACGGAATTCATAAAGTATTTTATTTCGAGCTTGTAGGATTTTTCGAGGAATTTTTCGGATAAGCGAGCTATTTTTCTGATTTTTGGAAGTATGTGTGAGAAAAATATTAAAATGTAATTTTTTTATGTCGGTTTGATCTGAACCGATGATTCCTAATCAGATCAATGGTCCAGATTTGATCTGATCAGGAGCTTAGGGGTATTTTTGAAAAATAATTCTGAATTTCAGAAAACCGGATAATCGAGTCAACCCAACCTGATATCTGACCCGCCAAAAAACGTCGTCATCGCCAATGATTTTGGTACGATTTTTGAAGACGTCCTCTTCTTATTTCGATTCATGTATGTACTGCTGGAATTTGGGTTGTTTTAGGACACGAATTGACTCGATTTACCCGTTAGGTTTTAGGTTTAATCGACGACGATGCTCTGACCGTTTTCAGGCGATGAGATATGGTGGAATCGGTTGGGTTTCACCCCAGGGGTGAACCCCTATGCATTGGAGGACCAAGGAGCAACGACAGCGTCGAATGTTGCCGGAAATGATTTTCGACGATTTTAGGGCAGTGAGGTTTCTGCCTATTTTTTGACCAAACGACGGTGAGTTAGGGTTAGGTCCAGTTGAGAAAGTTGTAGGGCTTGTTGAGATCTTTCCAACCATGGCTCGAACACTCCCATCAGATAAATCACCACCAGAGGCATATGGGACCCACACATTGTCGTTTATAGAGGCGCGTGAGGGTCACGCGCTACCGTCCACGGTGGAGCTCCGACGAAATAGAAATTTAGTTTTGGTCAGCGGATTTCTGGGGTAGTTTCTAAGCTGATTTTTGCACATTTTATTGAATTACGGTATAAAATGAATGTATTTTTTATTTAGGAAATCGCAATCGAGATTTTGGCGAGGGAACTTCTGCCGAACCATATAGCAGTATTCTGTGAGTGGACACTTTTCTTTTCATTATCGATTAGTGAGTCTATTTTATACATTTTAAGATTATGCATTTGCATGGAGGCACATATGATTTTGTTTTACACATAGCATAGTCACAGTTGTTACATCGATGCACTGGCTTCTAGGCTGATCCCCGAGATGCTCCGAGAGGGCCAGTGACCTGACCCGAGGATGCACATATTACCCTGGAGAGTCAGGAACCTGACTTGGAAAATCTTAGGGCTTGAGGTTGTTTGACCCAAGTCACAGCCTCGACACATCACATAGTACTTAGAAGTCCCATGAATCTGACATGAATGTTTACATTTTTAGACTTGCATCATTTTTTCGTATACTTATAGTGAAAGGCATAATAATTATAGTTTCCAGGTTAAAACCAAACATTATTTTTCGTCCACTCACACTAACAGTTTTATTATTTTATATTTCTTTCCCTGGGTTTTTCGGTTTCCTATTGCCTAGTTTGCAGTTTTTGTCCTGAGATAGCACGTCATCAACGGAGGTATAGAGTTCATGTTACAGTACTCATATAGTAAGTTCCTAGTTTAACCTACTAGTCCTGTGCATTTGTTCATTAGATGTCACTCTGAATTCTGTATACAGTGTACTTCAGTTTGTTTTGTATTCTCCAAACAGTCTTCGGATTTCTTATCACATTCTGTAAAAAGTTTATATTTCTAGTAAATTCAGTGTTTAGTTGATTTGAGAAATTTGGGTGGGATTTGGTGCCCACGGTTTATTTTTGTGGACCATTATAGAAGTGTATTTTTTCGGTGCAGGTTTTGGGTTTCTTTGAATTGTAGTGGAAACTCTGGTAAATTTTTTGTAAGTTTCAGAGTCGTTAGAATTTAATTCTGGTTAAGACAACTAAAACAGGGTTGGGTCCTTTCAGATGACTACGACGGCATCGTATACGATTAAGAGGATGGAGATTATGATAACGAGGAACAGTCAATTGAGAGTGAGGAGGATGATTCAAATGATTTTGATTTATGATGATGGAAGTGACTGATATATAAATGTATGTAATACTTAATTATAATTAATTAATCGATGAGATAATTCGATCGAATTCGAACTTAATTTGTACGTACGTGTACGAATTTGAATATTCGCGCGCATTATAAGTCACTAAATAAATGATGTTTATTTAGAGTGTTTGTAATACTTATTATGTCTTATAAGAATGATTTTAGAATAAACGAATGCATGATGCTTTTTGGGTAAAGAGGACATCTTAGATGGCGAAATCATGGAAGAAGTTCATCAACTAAGTTGAACTTAGATGATGAACATTTTTTTCGTCGTATAAGAACTACTTATATGACAAACATATATTTATTTCTTCGTAAACCCTATACCATCAGCCCTAAACTCTTTCCCCTAAACCTTGAAATTGTTAGACGACGAAAACCATAAGTTTCATCATCTCTACGTAGAGTTTCACAATCTGACCTCTAAGAAAACGATCATATGTGCCATGTTAGATTATGAATTATATTCGTCGAGGGCATAGAGTAAACAATTTTTGGACTGTGAGTGTCGACGGTTCAAAAAACGGAGTTATGAAGATTAGTATATGAACGTTTCTGTTTTGTTGAAATTTCGGTTTTATAGTTGACTACGCTCATCAAACCCTTAACGAACTTAGTATTAAATAAAAATTCATCTACTTACATATTATGTCGTGATGAATATATCTAATAGTTTTTTTGTCCAAATTGAATTTTGTTAATATGGATGTGGAGTGATTATAGACACATGAACACTTAGAAGACGTACAACTAATATTTACTCTCCCATCCAATTTGGTTCTCAAATTTCAATTAATTTCTATCTAGTTTATAAATATAGTTTCCATGTCAGAGGAAACAATCAAAATTTTGGAAATGGTTTACGAATTATATTTTACGATCATTTCTGTCTTTTAACTATTTATCAAAAATCATACGTCAAGATCGATCGAATCCTAAAAAAATCCGAAATGGGTTGGATTATTTTTAGGTTACATTTGAATATTAATTTATCAAGATTCTTAAGCAGGTACAAAAAAAATTAATTTTTCAGACATAATCTGAAAAATCAAATAAATTCATTCTTAGCCGACGAAATCTTTCTATTTTCGTCACCTATGACCAAAAACTTAACACTTAGATAATGAATTAATTTATTTTCGTCGTCTAAGACCAATTTTTTGGCGGGTATTTTTTTGTGCCAAAATTTTTGGGGTGTTTTGAAACCACTTAGATGACGAAATGACCTCTCTTAGACGACGAGTTCATTTCGTCAGCTAAGTGAGTTTTATTAAGATCGATCAAATCAATCTTCTTCCCCAAATTAACATCCTGTCCCTTTCCATCGATATACCAACGCCATCACCGTCAAAACCCCACCAACATCGGCCACCATTCCATTGCCGCCAGCACTCCACCGATGCCACCCTTCTCTCCGTCGCTACTCCCTCACCCCAACACCATAACTGCCACAACCCACCAATGTCGGCCCCTACTCCACCACCACCACCACCACTGTGTCTCCCTGATGCCACCACTCCTCCGTCCGTCGTAGCTCTCTCTCACGGTCAATCTCTCTCTCTCTCTCTCTCTCTCTCTCTCTCTGTTTCTCTATTATTGTTGTTGTAGTAAGTTTAGGATTATGGATTGTTGGATTGTGGATTGTTGATGGATATTATGGATTAAATGAATTTAAGATTGTGGATTGTGGATTAAATGAATTTAGGATTATGTATTGATGTTGATGGAAATTATGTAGACTTGTTGTTGATGGAGATTATGTAGAATTGTTAATGATTATGAAGATTATGTAGAATTGTGTTCCGATTTGGATATTATAGAGATTTGAGATTATGGTGATTATGTTTCGATTATGAAGTTTATGTAGAATTATTATTGATGGATCCTTTTATGTACTTTCTTGAATAAAAATGGATAAGGCATTAATAAATAGGGAGGATCATGTCAAATTTAGTTTGTGTTTGATGCATTTTGGTCGTGTTGGATGAATTTATGCATGTAATGAGGGTGTGTTGAATAGATACTGGAATAGATGAGATTTTTGTTTTTGGTATGGAGGTGTGTTTTGTTAAGTAATTGTTGTTAATTTCTGATGTCGTAGAGCTTAAGATGTCTGGCAGGAGGAAGAGGGGCACTGCACAAGAGAAGAATGCCAAATTTTAATCTATAGGACAACAGTCGGGCTGGGGTCAAACCTCAGAGAAGACCGTTACGGCTCTTGCCGCTCCTGTGGCTCTTCATAGGTCACAAATGATACCTAATGCTCTCAATGAAGCATCGACAACCCATACAGTCGAGCCAGGGATTTTTACTTCGAGCGCGTCACAAGCTCCCTAAGAATCTGCCGACAATTTTGTTTGTTAGAGCCCCTGACACAAAGTGAATAGGAGGGACCCCTCAGCTCCGGCCCCCAAACGCATTCGGGGACTTATGAAGGGAGTTAAAGTCGAGAAGATACTAAAGTCAATGGGGAAGAAGATTAAGGTGTCGTCCGACGTCGGAGCTGAGAAGTTTGTGCTTGCACAGCATCGAATCTATCATACAGAATAACATACGTATGAAGGCCCCTTCTAGGGATGAGCTGCCACAAGCCGACAAGTTCAGGTTGTACCGCAAACTCTCGGTAATAAGGTATATTTAATTTTATTAATTTCATAATTAATTACAAAGCATAGGGTGTAGCTAGAAATTTAATTTTTTTTCTTCTAGGTACATTATGACTATGAAGCCAAACCGAAGATGTGGAAATTTGTAGAGAAGATAGCTACGGGTATTTACAAGGATTGGAAGCACGACCTACATAAGCACTACAAAGAACACGGCACCTCGAGTGTCCCAAGGAAGTTGCTGACAGAAAGGGAAGATGAGTCGGAATGGTTGGTCGGGCACTTTGTGTTCAATAAGTTTAAGGTTTATCTTCTTTGATGCCAGCGTGTCTTCTTAAGTGAGCCACAGGCTAGAACATATCGTGAGTCAATGTAGCGTAAGTAACCTTTTTTCCTGAAATTGATTGAGTTTAATCTTACGGTTGGTTTAAAGAAATTGAATCATGATTATGACATTTATTAGGTTATTAGAATTTGGTTTAGTTTTCTAAATTAAACATTATTCTGAACTTGAGAAATTTGGATGGGAATCGGTGCCCACGATTTGTTATTTTAGATCTTGTTTATTCGAAGTGTCTATCATGTAGAATTTTGGTTTCCTCCATTTTTAGGGGAATCTATGTCAAATTTTCTTTAGAAATCAACTTTCATATTCACAATATTAATTTTAGGAGAGGTTGATACAATTGGTCGTGGAGGAAATGGAGCACGCACATTCACAGAACTCGGAGATGGCGCCTGAATGGCTGCCTCCTCTATCGAAGGAGCTGACTCAGATCAATATTGCATATACAGTTTTCGACAGCCGAGCTGGGAAGGAGGTTCGTGGCCTTGGACGGGTAGTCGAGTGAGATTTGAGTCATCCTTCAGTTTTGTTGAGGAGGCGTTCGAGTGCGGTGACGGCCAAGGAACGGGTTCGAACAACCGAAGAGGAGGCTCGAGCAGCCCGAGATGAAGCTTGAGTGGCTTAGACTTGGACTGATACGTTACAGACTCTGATGGATCATATACTTGAGTTCTTCAAGCCTAAGTTAGGCATGGATCTTGATTCCATTTTCATCTGATTGTCACGCCTCGAGATTACGGACACGATGATGACAATTCAAGCTCCAGGGAAATCAGCGGGGACTAAATTCTCGCAGATGTCGATATTTCTATTTAGTTTCGTATGTAGTTACATTTATATTTCGATCAAAACGGTACAATTTTTATGTACAAATTTTATATTTAATATTTTCAATGAGTATTTTTTTAATTTACTATTTAACTTTTAATTCAGTTTATATTTCTAAAATTATTATAAATTAAAAAATTAAAAGTTATACAACTTAGACGACGACGACAAATTTGTTAATATTTCATCGTCTAGCAAGAACATTCAGACAATGGAAAAACTTTTGTTGTCTCGAATGAAACTGTTAGACGACGAAATATCAGGATTCGTCGTCTATATATGATAATTCACTAAGACAACAAAATTATTTTCGTCGTCTAAGTTAGGACACTTAGACGACGAAAATGTTTTCATCGTCTAAGGTAGGATTTCTTCGACGACGAAACGGTTTCGTTGTCTATTTCAGTAATAGTTCATCATCTAGAAATTTAGACGACAAAGTAGGTTTCGTCGTCTAAGATGTGGTTTAAACAAAAAAACTGTTTTACTTTGTCATCTAAATACTTACATGCACTACGACACTTTGCCGTCGAAACTTAGATGACGAAACTTTCATCGGCTAAATACTTAAACGACGAAAATTGCATCTTAAACGACAAAAGTGATTCGTCCTCTAAATGTTTTTTTTGGGTAGTGATTATACGTTAATTACTGTCAATTTTAGAATACTTTTGGTGTACCAAGTATGGAAAAATATATGATAGCTAACCATCTTTACAATAGCTAGGCATGAAAATTGGCTACCGATTACCTCGAAAAAAGAAATTGGCACAAAAATTACTAAAACTTAGGTCGTAATAAATTGATGTTACTTATATGATGCTCGATCGAGTTGAGGAAATTGTTTTAGATCTTTTTCTCATCCAATTCTAATATCAATTCTAATATCGTGATGATGAATTCAGTTTCCTTACTAATCAATATTGGAAAAAAAATACATATGAAAAGCAACATACACACGAAAGCTCGATTTGATCCGAAACAAAATCAATAGATTGAATTGAGGTGAATGAATAGACAGAGAGAGAGAAAAGAAATTTCACCAAAACCTCTCAACCAGAAGAAGAAAAAAATAATATGAGCACTAGTACGTACTTTTACACCCCCTCTCCCACTACACAAAACACCTCAAAATTCTTAGGCGTGACAATCCTAAGTGGGGTGCAATATCATACGCTTCAAATTTTCATGCTCATACTTTCCTCCCCATCATCTTCTCTAATTTCCCCCGACCCTTTTTGCTTTCTACACCCTCAGTAACAGTAGCAGAAGTAGTAGTAATAGTAATATTAGAACGTAACCCCGCATTGATCATCATCACCATATCCTCGACGACACAAGTACGTACCCTAAGATTTTTCCCAACTAAATTCTAATAAAGAAACCTTAAACTTAAATTCTTCCTATTTATTCCAGCCAGCAGTGAACGTCTGGTACACGATGTTCCCGGCCGCCGGGAACTCATCCACAGCACAACTCCGGCACTTCATCCCGAGCGACTCCAGAGCTCCAGCGACGCGTGTCCACACGTCGTGGCTGGCGCACGTGGTCGCTACAGACATGGTCGCCGGCCGGAACACGTTGAACACCCTCTGCAGCACCCGAACGACGTCGTCTCCGTCGTCGTAGGCCGACCCCACGCATTCGTAGCTGGCGTAGCTGAACCCGTCTTCCGGCGTGACGTGGATAGTGGAGTGACGGTCGCCGTCGATTCCGTTCATGGAGTACCCGCACGGGTCGAACGCGAAGTCGCAGATCATCGCCGCTGGGTTTATCCCGCCTACTCCGCTGACGTCAGTCATTTCTTTCCCGGCGATGTCGCCGTTATAGTCGGAACCGGGACGCTGGAAGAAGCTCTTCGTCAAGTGGCGGTCCAGCTCCGTCATGCAGATTTCCATCGTGTACATTACGTCATTGCCACCATTACTAAGAAACGACGTCGCTTCGGTGGAGGAGGCGGAGAACACGTGCCACGAGTGTGAGGGGGTCTTGGAGGGCATGACGGAAGCCTTACGGAAGCAGAGGGTGTCGGGGAGTGAGTCCCTTAAGAAAACGACCTCGTTTTGAAAGGTATCGTGCGGGAAAGGCTGCGCGGCGGGAAAGATAAAGTTACCACGGGTGTAGCGACAGGAGGTGAGCGTGAGGCCCAGGAAGGACGCGTGGCGGAGAAGTGGGGCCACGGACTTGAGGAGCTGGGTGGTCCCACATGTTTTGACGATGATCTTTGTCGGGTAGACGAAGAGGCTCGACTCGGAGAGAACGTAGGCGTCGAAGGAGTGGTTCGCTACGGCCGAGACCACGGTGCATTGGACTGCTTGGAGGACTTGTTCGTCTAAGGTCACAAAGTCGAGGAGTCTCAAGCCGAGTCCTACATTTTTGGGGTCGTCTCCGAAGAAGTGGAGCTCCAGACGCTTCTCGAACCCTTCGAAACCAGAGACTGCCATTGAAGGATTTGAAGTTAAACAAACAAGCTAAGATCCAATATGATGAGCTAGGTAGAGAACAGGAGTCTGGGAGAGTTTAGTGGAAGATTTGAGGTGAGGTGAGAAAGTGAGGTGGGGTGTGTGGGATTTATAGGTAGGTGGAACTGTGGAAGAGTGAGGAGGGGAGAGAGAGAGAGAGAGTGAAGGGTAGGAGAGAGAAGCATGCGGGTGAGGCAACCAAGAATCATGATTGCAGGCATTATGAAGAAGTGAGAATAAGGATGATGATACGGACTCGTATGGATTGTGCTTACTGTAACATATAGCTAGCTTGCTTAATTACAAGGATTTTTATTTTTTCTGTGCAAAATCTTTGAGCGCAGAGATTTCTACAGAGGCAGTCACAGGTACAAGAAACGGAAATTATGCCCACGCGCATTACAAGTTTAAATTTTTAAAATGCTAGCTTCCTTCTCGTCAATTACTAGTTTAAAATTTTTAAATGCTAGCCACGCACCACGCTTCCTTTACTAGTTTCTTCTTCAATCCCATTCAACTGAGAAAAGATTTCGGTTTTTCTCTTTGTGAAATACTTATTGAATTTAGGAGTCATGTTTTCGGTATTCATTGACATAATCCGAGTTTCTTCCACTAAAACCCTCAATTAGATGTCTTTCTTTTGAAGGGTGATTTGCTCTCGCATAAGGAAACCTTAATTGCATCACTATCTTTTTTATTGCGGCTATAATATTTTTTGATTTTTCGCAATCCTATTCAAAGGTTCGGCTCTTTCATTTAGGCGTTACGACCTTTTTCCCTTTCTTTTTCGCTTCCTTGGCCTCTTTCACTCTCATACGACGCTCCGGAGAAGAGGGACATTGGTTGCTCATTGGTGTAGCAAATGCATCATCCTCGTCCAAGTCAACGGTAGGAGGCATTGAGCTTGCGGGATGTGATGATGAGTAAGGCAGAGTAGATGATAAGTAAGGCGGAGGTGTACTAGCTTCGACATGGATGAAGTAAGGATGATTCTTCACCACTTCCCAACAAGCAAAGTCTTTAAACTCTTTCTTCTGTTTTGCCACATAAAATGATTGAGCACATCTCATCTAAAAAATAAAATAATAACATGGAATGAATAACTTGTAATTCATAAATAACATGCTCTAAATAAAATTAAATAAAATGGACATATCTTATATTAAATAACATGAAACAAATAACTTGTAATTCATAAATATCATGAAATAAATAATATGTATTTCATAAAATTTAGACAACATAATTTGAAACAATATGGTAAAAACTACAAAAAAAAATTGGAGATCAAAAACATTACCTCATCGTGTACGTTGGAGCCGGAAGATGCATTCCTTCGTGCGAAAGAAAGAGCACTACCCGAAAGTTTCAAATTTGACTTTAACTTTGCGAAACGAGAGGATAATGCGTTTTTGGTCCTAGTTTCCGGCAACGATTCACCATAACCTGGCTCCCAATTCTCCTTGAAATTGTCATAAACCTTTTCCCACAATTTGTCGACCTTTTGTCGATTTCCGGTGATGAAAACAACACTAAAACGACAATAAGAGATGCTCAATTGTACATATTCCGAAATAAGCCAATTTTTTGGCATTTTTCCCACAAAAAATAAAGGATTTAGAGGAGAGATGGAGAGATAGAGAGAGGGAGAGAGTGAATTTGTTGTGCGCAAATTGGTGTGAGAAATGAATGAAATGAAGGTAGTATTTATAGAAAAAAATGTAGGGGTCATTTGCAATTTTTTGGTATTTTTTTGGGTTTTATTTTACAATAATTTTATTTCTGGCCGAAGTGGCCATCGGATGGCTTAGATCCATTTGAAATGGACGGCCCAGATCAACTTAGCCGTTGATCTGTCCGTTGCCCAGGAGTTGCCACGTGTCGCCTTCCTATTCACATGTTTTTTTTTTTACTTTTTCACACATGCGCCTGGTAGAAAAAAAAATTACGTCAGCCTGGCATCACCCACATGAGTGGGGCCCACCAGGCGGACGTTCCCTCCTTCTTCCTCAACCGAGGACGCCGTCGAGGACGTCCCTCCGGTTAATGATCGGTCTCCCTTTGTTTTTTCCCGTTGCACCTCCCTTACTTGTTGAACATCCTCTAACCAGCGGATCCCACGCCGGACGTCCCTAAAATCCTCCACCGCAGCTGCCCTTATATATGATCGATCTGAACCCTAGCTAGATAGCACTGTTTCAATATATACCAAAGCATTACTGCCATTTCAAAAATCTGCCAAATACGGGAGTGCATGCATGGTAAATTGTAAGCATTAGCCAAATGTATAGCTTTATCTTTAATTAACTAGCTTCTTTTTCTTCTTTTTCAACCAAGGCAGATCGAAAACTTGCATTGAAACATTGAATCGAACGTATATATAGGTAATGTTTCGACAACTAATTAAGGCCTAGTAGCTACAAAGCATTAGTGTACTCACTGATGTTGAGTTGCGAGAAAACTGTGGACGTTGTACTAATTAAGACCAAAGGACCTTACGATGGTAAGTTTTGATGACGATAATTATGTGTGCTGCCAAATTATGGGAAACTAGCTTCGATTAACTTTACTTGAGGAATTCCTGTCATCAAATTGGCTATTCAAAGAAATTATGCCTAAGTCGTAGCTTGTTAAATTACAGACAAAATTATAAGCTACAAATAGATCTGTTTCTTTGCATGACAAGAATCATTCACACAGCTGGTAAGATCGATCTCAGTTTTCTGTTTATAGGTTTTGCGTACAAAATGGTATAAACAAAAAAAGAAGGCTAAGTAAAAAATATTAAGTACGTTGTCTCTGATGTAAGCACTCCAAAAAGGAAGACGTGCCAAAGAATTCATTTATATATATAAGAGGTCATAATAATTATTTCGTTTTCCAAAACCCAGAAAATAAAGAACCAGGCGTGGTGAATATATAATGAGAATATCCTTGAATCAGGGGCAGTCGATCCAGTTCGTGGAAATGAAAACAAAACAAAACCCTCCCATTCGTGAATATCATTTTTATCCTCCGTGCAAAATCATGTACCTAAAATAGGTGGCACTATCATGTTCTTTTGAATTTCTCACACAGCAGGCACTTCTACTTTCTAAGTCTCCCCAAACATATATGATCTTTAACACAAAAGTCCTTATCAAATGTTTACCCAGTTATGACAAAGGTAATATCAAGTTATCGATCAACTATACACCTGTTACAACACTAACTTATATATACTGATTAACTTCAAACTGGACTAGGTACAACACTAACTTATTATATCAAAGTACCGTGACTTATATATCAAGGTTAAATTTTAAACTAATTCATATGAAATTTTTTGCGTTCTACATGAAGCATGTATATGTGTTTGGATCGATGGTGACCTAAAAGGAGTAACATAATAGAGTGAAGATTATTACTTGCATCAAGTAATTTGATTAGCTAAACTTTATGTAACTTGGTTTCCAATTATTTACAAATACACACAACTCATATACTTTGAGTTCTACATTTTCATTGATTTCCTAAGCTACCGACAAACAGTAATCCTCATATAATGATTTTTTTGTTAGTTTTGGTCAGACATAAAGCAAATAGAGGTACAGTAGTAACTTTGAAAGAAAAGCAAGTAATTCGTACTTGGTGGGCATTCACGCAAGTTTCGTTGCCATTCCTAAATTACTTGCCTAGCTAGTAAACTCATCACATTTCTGGTCATCTTGGCTTTAAATTGAAGACTATATATATACACACTTTTGATATCTTTTTATCAAGTGTAAAGTTTCACACTGAAACTTCAGTGTAAAATTACATTTTACACAAAATCAAAAATGTAATTCGATCACTGAAGTCAATATCTTTTAGATACTCATGAAAGGATCAGGCATGCAAAATTTCAACCCAATCGAAAATCGTTTAGTCATATGATCACCATATTTAAGTTTTGAGCTAAATCAGACAATTTGTATGTATAAAACAATGCAACGATCAAATGGTTAAAACATCTATAATTGAGCTGCAATTTTGCATGCTCAATCCTTGCATATGTATCTAAAAAATGATTGAGTTCAATCATCAAATTACGTTGTCGATTTTGTGTAAAATGCAACTTCACGCCAAAGTTTCAGTGTGAAGCTCCGCACTTGATGAGAACTGTATATATATATACATATATATGTACAGTCCTTTTCAGCTAAGGACATCCGCACAGTGCGGATTTTTTCTTTTTACCTCACTTAGACATCAAATCTTGACAATCAAGGCCATTCATGCTATAGATGCTACTTCAACTAAGTCACCTACAAAATTTGAGTCCAATCGAAAATCGTTTGACCATTTGATTCATCATTTATATATCGTTAGCATTTATCCGACGCTCCTTATTTGTTCCTAATGTTTCACCTTTTTTGATGACCAAACGATTACCAAATTGGCTGAAATTTTGTAGATCCATTCCTTAAAATGATATCTATAACATCAACGGTTTAAATTGTTGAAATCAAATGTGAGATGATCAAAATAATCAAATCATTACCATTCAGACCGTGCGGACATCCTCATTTGAATCTCTATATATATGCATGGTTTTGAAGATTATTATCTTTGATCGAATCATTTAAAAAAATAAAAATGAAGAGGGTGAAGCTTTCTTTTGGGAGGTGGTCATTTGTTCTAAACCACTTCAGTCAATCACTATCGCGCGCTAATCCTAGCTAGCAAGCTAGCTACATTTTTCTTATGAAAACATACACAAGAATTATACAATAGCTTAGCTACTTGATATAGTTGATCATGTGGACAATGTTCACTTGAAAGTTTAGCTTGCTAGAGAGGAAGATTAGGGAAAGCAATGATGTAGAAATGTGAGTTTAGAATCAAATGTATGTACATTTGCAGTTTTAAGAAGAAGGAATGATGCATAAGGTCATGAATAAATCTTATGGAGAAGTAGCTGGCAAATCGAGCCCCCCCATTATGACCTCTTTGTGCTGCACGCGCATCACACCAAACTCAACACACTATCTATCTCGATCGAAACCCACAAGCCTCAGCAACTCAACACTTGCACTCTCACTCTCACGTACTCACTCTTTCTGCTGCACGCAACCTTTTTCTATATATATATGTATCTTTTCTGATATTGCTGCTTAGCTCAAATAGACCTCAACATCACCCAATGGTCAACCACTTTGTTAGGATTTAGAAACCAAATCTTACTTCAAAAGTCTCAACCAAACCCCATCAACAAAAAGTTCTCCACCAACACCTTTTACAAGAACATAAAGGTGATGTCTCCAAAATCTTCCTCTTAATTTTCAACCATGGTTTGATTAATTCTTTAGAAAACCTTGGTTCATTACAGTGCACAATTAAAAACATCAGTATAGATATATAGGCTAGGATCAGGAATGCTCACATTTTAAAGAAAGATTTTGTGTCTAGTTTTCTATATCAGATATGTGTAAATAACTAAATAAACAAAGTTACAAAACTCAAGATAGGGCTTGTAGCTGTTGGTTATTACTACATAGCGCAATTGACGATCATTAATTACCTCATCTTTGCAACATTCATACACACATAGAGAAGTTGATTAATCAGTTTTTGTCTATATAATTGGAAGACCGATGATTCGAATAAGAAAGAGTAGTTCGAAAATAGTTCGTCAAAATTAAGCTAAAATTTTTGCTTTGTAACACTTATAAATGCTCAAGTAGTTCGAAAATAAGTCCGACAATTTAGTAACCTTTAAGTCTTTAACATGCATTTAGAAAGACTTATCTCATAATCCTTATTTGGTCCCACTAAACCCACCTTTTAAACCCTAAATACCTGACCACATTCTCTCCTCTAGCTAGGTTCTCCTCCAACCCCAAACCCAAATCACATTTATGCCATCATATGCATTTGCATCATCTCCAACCCTATATATAATCAGTCCCATGCATTCATTTGCCTTGTGCGCCCCCCGACAACCACCATGAACGACCCCGCAAGCATATACAAATCATCTATCATGTGTCCCAACTCCATGCATGGCACACTCGGTCCATCCTTGTCATCCTTGTCTTGGCCCTCATTGTGTTCTAACTTGAAGACACAATGTCCCACTGCCCCATTAACAATGGCTGTTATTTGATGAAGTTACCTAATCCAAATTTATTTACCAGATACATGTTGCTTATACGTAAAATTCACATTGCATGCATTGACAAACTGCTATATATTGCCAAGAACAGCAAAGACGTTGTTGATCGAAATGCCTCCAATAAACTAAGACAATTAAACACGAGTTAAGGTTCCTGATCAGATTCGTCGATAATTTTGGATTCAAATTTGGCGACCTTAAGAGTAGCAATATCCAGACAACAATTATAATGGTGGGGCTGGATTAGATGGATCATAGAACGAACAAGCAGGAGAGCTTAGCCGCCAGGCCATGTAGTCATGCTTTTTTATATACTCGAGCACTTTCACAATTACACTTGACGTACTAAGATTGTGTGTTGTGACTTGTGAGAAGGCTTGTGTGTTTTTCTGAAGCACTGAGGAGCATATCCGTGAGTGCTACTGTACCATGCGCGCAGAGATATTGGCTGAATGTATGGAACCCCACCAGGCTCTCATAACCTAGTGTTTCTGTTAGTGACTCAGTGCACAGCTGACAGCAGCATAAGTAAGAAAAATGTGAGATAGCTACAGCTTTGGAAAGTTTCCGTTCTACTGTTTCATAATGAGCTTGTTGATGGGTTCGTTTTCACTCTCAAGCTCCAAGTCCCTTTTGTAAATGGAAATCAATTCAACCTCATGGTAGTTGATTTGAGTGGTGTGATTCTTCCTCTTTGTCTTTGCTTCTTTCATAATCTTAATGTGTGTTGCCGGTCGGTATAACCAAGTATGACACACGAGTAATATCACTATATGTCTTCCTCATCTACCAAAGTTGTACCAATACAACGCAGTAACTCTAACTAATTCATTAAACTACTTTAGTAAGCCATACGTACCAATTTAAGATGCATGTATACGAGTATACAACCAACTGTCGATAGTCATATATATATATATACATGAGTCTATTACTATACATTGATACTTAAAGTTGTCTTATATTTGAGTGTTAATACTCTTGGTCCTTAGGATCATGCATGCATGATCATCATATGTAGTATTGTAGATGTATATTTCGTATTCGTAAGAAATAGTTCATAGTTTTGAATTTAAAATTGTTCCAAGACAGAACTTTATACAATATAACAACACTACTAGAAAAAACCCTTTTAGGGACAATGAAGTTTGAGACTTACATGTGTCTCTTGAGTTAATAGACTCTATTGAGTCATTTATAGTGAATACTACAAATAAAAACTGATTTGGGACCATTGTTTGTTACATTTGATAAAGAGAAAAATGAAATATAAATAAACATTACACATGAAAAAGGGAAATACCATTTTTTTTCCAACATCAGGGACATTTGAGTGTTCCAACAACATTATATTGTATCAGATACTTCTTTAAAAAACTCAATTGGATGTTTGTTGGTTTCTTTATCAACAAAAAAAAAGTGCGGACGTGCGTGTGTTTATGTGAGTAGAATAGTAAAAATGACAAGGTATGTATAGGTGGTTGCTTCTCCTCTTTGCTTTTATTAGGTACCAGAACCATATACATCTGATTCCTCGTCTTTTGAACTTTAAATACGTAGCTTTAGTTGGACACTGGTGACGCATGGATGAAAGTCTCTTTTGGTGTTTTATTTATACGTATTTTTTTACTGAGACGCACACCATTTTTCGTTTGTTTATACGTATTTCAGTATCTCTCTCTCTATCATTTTTTTGTGTGCAAGGCCGTAAGGGGTTTGTAACCCAGCAAACCTAGCAACTCCATCTCTCTAAGCAGTTCATTCTTGTTCCAGTGCAAGAGATGTAGCCGATTTTGCATGGGTCAGATTAGATCTTGGCTGCCGCCGAAGTCTCGACCATGACTGGTACGACATACTCCAGGTGGATCGCTCTAATGACCAGATCTGATCAAGAGATCATCCTAGACCAAAACAAGTACGCATTTGCCCAGCTAAGCCTTTTTTTCTTGTGACGGGAGCCATCGGCCGATGGAACTCGAATTCGGGATATGGGGACTACTCAACCTCAGATGGCCAGCCCAGGATATGTGGTTATTTGGAAGATCTAATACTAGATTTAATGATTGATGAGTAAGTGCCATTTCTTGGTTATTCTAATTTAGCATTTCAGCATATGATGGGTAACCATTTCACTTTTCTTTGAAGAAGTAATTTAATTAATGTGGACATCTAAGTTATGCAGCAACTTTGTGATCGATACTCCCTTCTCAGCAGCTTAAGCAAAAGTTGGAAATAGTAAGTCGTTAATTATATTTTCGTTTATCTTACTGTACTTCTTTGGAAGATTTGTATATATACCTTGGTCTTAAAAATGACATGTAGACCTTATAATCTTAAAAATGTTATAGATTTCAACTGTATATACCTTGACAATTTTTAGTTTTCTACCAAATCTATAGTTCTCTATTTTCTTTGTAAGGATGTACCTTAAATAGAGAATCATAGATCATTTAAACAACAATTAGGTCCTAGTAGAAATTTCTGTCATTCTAGTACTAGTTTTTTCAAATATTTCACTAGCATGGTTTTCTCTTTTCAATTATGATTTGTAAAATCCTTATACTAGATTGGAAGTATCGTCGTTTTATATTTTATTACAAATTTATTAGCATATAATATTTCTTGAAATTCATTATGACACAAAGAGATGCTACATGTTCTATTCTTCAACAGTTGGAGATGAAACCTTTGAGCCACTACTTGCACAACGTTCTTGCTCCTACAAGATGCGATTAGAGGATATTGGCCGCTGTTTAAAATGTGAATGCACTTTAACTGATGTGTTTGGAAGGTCAAGTGAGCCTGCATATGTTGAAACTGGACCTGTACTACCAGGTAATAACTTTCCAAGTACAATTATGTGACTTAAGGACCATTCCTTTGCTTTTATAGATTGTTGTTTGTTTCATTTGATAGTTCTTGGGTAATTGGGGATGTTTGGTGCTCACCCAACACCCAATAAGAAAATAATATTCTGATCCAAAAAATCGAATGCATTGAGATCCATCTTTAAATGAAATGTTGTTTCACGTCCTTTCTGAAATACGAGAAAAAAAAGCTTGGATACCAATTCAATCGATATGAAGGTTGTAATAATATTGTGCATCTGTGCCAGGAATCTCATCTTTGTTCATCTTTAATTATTTTTCCTCTGAATCTGTAGGAATTCCTAGAATTGATAAGCTGGAGATTGAAGGCAGGGGTTTCCATACCAACATATATGATGTACGAGGGATATATAGTGGAGGGAAGGAAGGTAAAAGTAGAATTCAGTGGCTAAGATCAATGGTTGGGAGTCCTAATCTTATCTCTATACCTAGTATGTAGTTACAGTTCATAATATATTGATTCTTCATAGGGCTTTTCCATTGTTCAGTATTTAAAACAAAATTTTCATGTGCAGAAGAGGTGGGGAGAATGTATGAATCTAACGTTGACGATGTAGGCTACAGGCTTGTAGCCATTTACACTCCTTTAAGAGAGAATGGACTGGAGGGGAAACCAGGATTAGTGTCAACGGAGCCGATTGCAGTCGGTAATAAACATATCATCTATTTATTATTAATTTTGATGAACTGTGCATTGTGTTGATGCTTTGGACATTTAAAGCTTTATAAATCATTGAGTAACTTAAACAGATTTTATTAGATTGAATGATTTACGAAAACTTATCCATCAGAGTATAATCCAATCTACCTTAATATTGGTTCTCATGCATTTTGGATAGTTGGTTAAAAAATTTATGTGCAAATCTGTAATCATCCATATTATACAGTTTCTTTTATTTAAATGTAGAGTGAGTCTGATGTTCTTAAAGAAGTGAAGCAGAAGCTAGATCTCGGATAAGTTAAATTTGAGGTAAAGCTATTACTTTAATTGTTCATTGTCTTTGTCTATATTTCAAAAGAATTTTCCTGAACATGGAAAGTCACTTTTAACATTTTCATGAACCATTCTAACAAATCTTAACATCCTTCCCACATGCATTGTGTAACAAGGATCATTCTATGAAAAAGGTTCTCAATTATCTTCTCTTTGTCCAAGGATAAATAAGAGTTCAGTGTAAAGTTATTATAAAAGATAATGCATCGACTTATCTTTATTTTAATATTTATTGCAAGCTTCTGCAGTAGGAACTCATAAGAGAAGAATCCTTGAAGTCAATAGAAAGAGTCAAGGTTATAAAGCCTGGTTCCAAGACTTCTTTCCCAACTACAAAAATTCGGAGAACCTATGCACTTCCATTTCATGTAAGTTTGCAAAGTTAACTTACTATATCTTTTGATGATAGTAGATATGGAGAAGACTTCTTTGCTTATGATATACGATGATTCCATTTTTTAGGGAACTTTGCAATAGAATGTAGTGTTTCATTAATAATAGACATATATTCAAAATATTGACATAGATACTGTTTTTTTTTTTCAGAATCGGAGCAATAGAGTACTTCTTAAGGGATTAGAGTGGATGAAAGCCAGTGGAAACAGAGAACTCCCCTGATCCAGGGGTGACAAAGTAAACACACAATTGGAGAGAGGACTATGTAGTTGCAGGATTAGATACTCTGGTATAAGGCAGGATAAATTTTGACTAGGGAAGGGTGACTTTGGGAGAGGACTTTTTTGTCCAGAGGATTAGTTAGCAGCTTAGAGGAGAGAGGACACAGTAGGTAAGAGAGTGGGTGGGTGAGATTTTCTTTTAATTTTTTTTTGGATAATTTTTGAGTATTTTGGACTGATGTGAGTTTCCATTGAATATAAGTGAGGGACAAATTTGTGTCGATGTTTTTATGCCCGTATTGTATTAGATTATATGTAGACTATATTTGTATTACTTTTCAATACATGAAAAATGGATGGGGACTAGCTTTCTCTTTGGTCTCTAATAAGCAATGGAAACCCCAACAATATAAACACATAAGTCAAATATCTTTACATTGTCTTTAATGGTGTTTGGAGACTAATATGTGTTGTGTCTGACTTTCTATAAGGACAAATTTCTTTATGTCTGTGAAAGCTTTTTTTTCTTCTGGTAGTGCAAGTCAACCACATGATATATAGAGAAACTTTGATGATTATAGCCCTCTAAAAGGCCAATCAAATTCCGAAGTGATGGGCATGCCTTGGGCTAACTTAGGCATTCTTTTATATATACTAGTAAATTGAAGTAACTTATCTCAACTTGTTAGGCATTTCATGGGGGGTTTATCCTAGGTTTGAGCCGCCACTCATGATCGACCCTCAAGGCCTTAGTTAATTAGCAAGGCAAAAAAGGAAAAACTTAATTGGTCAATATATACCTTTTCTGGGTTTTCCATTCGGATTGGATGAGAATTTAACATATATAGCATCTCAGAAAAGAAAACAGAAAATGTCCCAAACGTATCCTAATCTACCTAATCTAGTGGATGAGAGATCGGCTTCCACCATAGAATTGATATGATATATACTATCCTAGGTGGAAAAGATTCTAGAGCAAACAAGGCGTGTTAGGGAGTTTTAAGTGGCTATAATAATCTCCAAGTCACATTTTGCCCCCACATTCATTGATGTAATGACCTATGATTGGTCGGTCATTACATTTAATGTCACCAGTGTTGATATGATCCATGACAGCTGTTTAGTTCTCATAAGTCTTGTACAACTAATTTTCATTGTTGTATAAAAAATCCTTGGCTTATTATTAATCAGACATCATCAATACAACATCATCCATTATTTCCAGAACTCTCTATTTTCTCTAACATGGCATCAACATCTCGGGTTCGCCATTAATCATTTAAATGTTCTCTGTTTTGATGAGTTTATGTGTTTTATGCACGATAAAGAGATGGGAGAAATTCTTTATCAAGGACTGTGTAGACAAGGGATGTATCCTATTCCTTTTGATCTACCTCAACATAGCAATGCGCATACTGTAGTCAAAGATTCAGTAAAAACTCAAGGTTCTGCAACTTCCTTTACTACTTCAACTGCTAGTACTTCACCTATTGGTTCCAGATTTACACAGACAATATTTCTTGACAAATGTGTTCAACACTCTCTGTGGCACAAACATTTGGGGCATGCTTCAAAAATTGTTGTCAACAGCATGTTGAAGAAATGTGCTATAGTTAGTTCTCCTAGCTCAAAATTTGTAGTCTGTGAACCTTGTTTGTTAGGAAAGTTTCACAAGCTTCCTTTTGAATTTTCTAGTACTAAGAATAGTGCTCATTTTTATCTTATTCATTCTGATGTGTGGGGACCATCACCTCATGTGTCTATAGATGGATACATATACTTTGTACTCTTTATAGATGATTGTACTAGATATACTTGAATTTTTCCAATGAAAAATAAATCTGAAGTATTTTCATACTTTCATGCTCTTTATGCATTTATTCAGACACAATTTTCAGTGTCTTTGAAGTGCTTAAGATCATATGGTGGTGGAGATGTTGCTATGCAGGAGGAATATGATGCTTTGATTCAACAGAAGACATGGACACTGGTTACCTTATGGTAAAAATTTTGTATCTTGTAAGTGGATCTTTAAGATCAAGAGGAATGTTGATGGATCAATTGCAAGACATAAAGCTAGACTGGTTGCAAGGGGTTTTTCTCAAGAATATAGGGTTGATTATGATGAAACATTCTTCCCAGTAGTTAGACATACAACTGTTAGAATTATATTAGCTATGGCTGCTCAATATGGATGGAAACTTCATCAACTAGATGTAAAGAAATGTTTTTCTTCATGGTGTGTCAACATAAGAAGACTATATGCAGCAGCCAGGTGGCTTTGTGCATGAATTTTACAAAACTCACGTTTGCAAGCTACAAAAGTCACTTTATGGACTCAAGAAATCTCCAAGAGCCTAGATTGAAAGGTTTACTACCTTTCTACCTCAACTTGATTTCCAAAGCTCAATTTCTGATCCTTCTCTATTCACAAGGACCACTTCTACTTCAAGAGTATATCTACTTTTGTAAGTAGATGATATAATTATCACCGGTGATTGTGAGATTCTTATAGTTGAAATCAAAACATCGTTGTAGAATGAGTTTGATATGAAAGATCTTGGCTTACTTCATTATTTACTTGGTTTGGAAATTGAGTATCATAGCTCTAGCACCATCCATGTCTCTCAGAAGAAATATGCAGCTGATCTTGTGCATAAAGCAGGTCTGGATAAGTGTCATTCACAAATCACTCCAAGTCAGTTTGGACTTAAGCTTCTTAAAGATGATGGAAAACTACTTGTTAGTCATGAAGTATCTGCATTCAGGAGCATTGTAGGGTGCTTGCAATACCTTACCTTCACAAGACCAGACATCACTTGCAGTGTAAACATTGTATGTCAATTCCGTCACTGTCCAACTGATGTTCACTTCACAGCTACTAAGAGAATTCTTAGATATATCAAAGGCACCTTGCATAATGGAATTTGGTTTCAGAAGGGCACATCTCCACTGGTTCTTAATGTATTTTGTGATGCTGATTGGGTAGGTGATCCCAATAATAGGAAATCTACTATATGATTTGTTATTTTACTGAATCACTCTCCTAAAAGTTGGTGCTCGAAGAAACAAAATATAGTGTCCAGATCTTCAATAGAAGCTGAGTATAGGAGCATGACAGATACTACTTCAGAGATTATGTGGCTCTCTCATCTATTTGATGACTTACAAATTACATTATCAGATATTCCGTCTCTTCACTGTGATAACATTTATGCACTTGCCTTGGCAACCAATCCTGTCTTTCACACCAAATTGAAGCACATCGAAGTTGATGTTCACTTCACAAAAAATCAAGTTAAGGCAGGAACATTAAAGCTTCAATTTATATCTACACATAAGCAGCTTGCATACCTGTTTACAAAGTGACTGTGCTCTCCTCAGCATTGCTATATAAAGGACAACTTGATGTTCTCTGCTCCCCCATCAAGTTAAGGATGTGTATTAATATAATGACCTATGATTAGTCTGTCATTTCATTCAATGTCATCAGTGTTGATATGACAGCTGTTTAGTTCTCATAACTGTTTAGTTCTCATAAGTCTTGTACATCTCATTATCATTGTTGTATAAAAACCCCTCAGCTTATTATCTCTGTAATAATACATCATCAATACAACATCATCCAAGAACTCTCTATTTTCTCTAACAACAGTGCCAAAAACAAACCAACCCGGCCAAGTGACCAGAACCATAATATATATTTACTAAGTTTTTTTGTTTGGGACAGACACACTGTTCGACTTCTCGAGCCCTTCTTCCAGACCGAAATGCATGATCAATCTCGACGAGATAAAAGAATTAATGAAATATTGGGTATATGTTAATTGATCTTCCAAACAGGCCGCATCATTCCTCTCATGCTTTCTTTCTTATGCAGAAAGCCTAGACACCGAATCTCTCTCAATTGCTACTCCAAGCCTCCGAGCTAGCGAGCATCATTGAGTACGTTGCTGCCTGACTTGGCATGGTGAGTGTGAGTAGTGACCCCCTTTTCCTTCACTTTGTTTTCTGCTGCCTTGGCTTTGCATCTCTGCTGTCTTATTCGTTCTCTTTCTTTTCAAAGCTCCATGATTCATAACAGAAGCATACATCTTATCCAATATATTTAAGCCGTATGGGTATTTGTTTGGTATATTTCATTAGGTTGATGGTATTGTTTCACTTGTTCAATATATAGTTCTGTGTATCTAAATTAAGTCTCTATACTATTTTATAAATCAGAACTGAACGACTCTACTCACTAGCAAATTATGTCACGCACTTAGCTAGTGCGACATAATTTAAGCCGTTATGGGTATTTCTTGCTAGGTGGTAACCAAATCGTATTTAAGCCGTTAGAACAACTCCAGCAGATTCTCTATAAGTCATTTCTAGCTAAAATTTAAATATTTTTTCTTAAAATTCACTCCAGCAGCTCATTTATCTTATTAGCCAATTTAGGGATTCCCTATATTTCATGTTTTCATCCCCTATTCTTATACCGAAAACATGAATTATAGGTAACAAAACATTCAATATTGTAATTAATTCTTTCCTTCTAGATTGTAAATGTAATTAATAACTATATTAATAATTAAATATTTTATTATCAACCAATAAATTTAACTACATTTTAAGTGATATTGTTGGAGTAAATTTATACAAGTGATTAGCTAAAATAGGTTTCGCCTTTATTTTTGAACAAAATAAGCAAAATTTCCGTGATATTGTTGGAGTTGCTTTTATGGGTATTTCTTTGGTATGTTTCATTAGGTTGATGGTATTGTTTCACTTGGTCAATATATAGTTCTGTGTATCTAAATTAAGTTTCTATAATGATTTATAAATCAGAAATGAACGACTCTACTCACTCTAGCAAATTATGTCATGCACTAGCTTTGAAAACAAAAATCTTTATTTGTTTTTATTCATTGACCATTAATTTTTTTTTGATATATGAACGACTTACGTATAATGAAATAAAAAGGGTGTCAAACAAATCGAGGCGTACGAATGAGATCACGTTGGCTACAATAGATTCATCAACACTCATCTATAAGATGAAACTATTAAACTTAAGGATTACAAACTGATTTTGGAAGTAATTAATCCAATTAGCAAGCTTGGTATTAGTTTGTTGGAATTCGAAGAACAAGATAAAGAAAAAAAGAAATTTGCCAAACTCTTTGAAAAAGCTTGGGGGTAGCCGTACTCATTATGTACCACATCTTGATGCTTACTCCCCCACATCAAGCTGAGGAGGGGTGTGAAGTAAAGATCATTTCTGTTAAATAGAAACCATTAGATGAAGGAGATAGCTCGGGATATGAGCTTGAGATAGGGAGAAAATGTATAGTGTATATTGAAGAAAATGTGAAGTCTTAGCTTACAAAAGAAGACAAGATTACAAGCTTTTATACAAGGAAGAATCATAACAGAATATACATATGAGAAGCATGTGTCCTTCATCTGATGGTTTCTATTTAACAGAAATAAACAGCCTGGCATTGCCGTCATCACTGATCTTTACTTCACACCCCTCATCGGCTTGATGTGGGGGAGTAAGCATCAAACTGTGACACAAATAGTTATGTTAAGGTGAGCATAAGCCTTTTGTAAACAAGTTTGCAAGTTGGTCTTTAGAAGTCACAAACTGAAGTCTAAGACATCTTGATTTCACTTGATTTCGAGTGAAATGAACATCAACCTCAACGTGCTTCAATTTGAAATGATGAATAAGATTTATAGCTAAGGTAAGAGCTAAAAAATTGTCACAGTGCAGCGTAAGAACTGAGCCAAGATCAATGTGCATATCTTTCAACATATTCTTCATCCACATAAGCTCTGAAGTAGTGTTAGCCATGCTCTTATATTCTGCTTCAGCTGAAGACCTTGACACAACATTTTTCTTTTTACTGCACCAAGAGATGGGACTGTTATTTAACAATACAACAAAACCTATTGTAGACTTCCTGTCATTTGGATCTCCAACCCAATCTGCATCCCAATAGGCTTGAAGATTGATTGAGGAATGTGATTACCCCTTTGAAGATAGACTCCACACTGCACTGTGCTTCAGAATTCTCTTTGCAGCAAGAAAATGATCTTCAGTTGGTTTATGTAAAAATTGACACACATAATTCACCCAAATGTAATATCAAGTCTTGTAAAGGTGAGATACTGAAGGCATCCCGTGATGCTTCTAAAATGAGTCAATTCAGTGGAATCCAAGGGTTTACCAATATCTTTATACAACTTGATTCTAGATTTGCGCGGAGTAATATGAGCATGCCAAGCATCCAATCTTGCCTTATGAACAAGATCTCAAGCATATTTTTACTGAGATAAAAATATTCCAGAATCTCTGTAGCTGATCTCTAGACCAAGAAAAAATGTAATGAACCTAAATCTTTCATTTCAAACTCTTGTTGTAGAGTTTCCTTGATATTGAAAATCAAACCTTTATTGTTACCAGTGAGGATGATATCATCCACATATGGCAACAAATAGATTTTAGATGAACCATAAGCACAAACAAAGAGAGAAGGATCAACATATGAGCTGGTGAAACCAAGAGAGGGAAGAAAATTAGTAAGCCTTTCATTCCAGGCTCTTGGAGCCCATTTCAGACTATGTAAGGACTTGTGTAACTTGCAAACATGAGTAGAAGGAACACTTGGATCCTCAAAGCCAAATGGTTGAGCCATATAAACTTCCTTATTTAGAATGCCATGAATAAAGACATTTTTTACATCAATTTGATGTAAAATCCACCCACAGTGAGTTGCAATTCCCAACATCATTCTTACAGTTGTATGTCTGACTACAGGTGAAAATATTTCTTCATAATCCACCCCATACTATTGACTAAAACCTCTGGCAACAAGTCTGGCTTTATGCCTAGCAACAGTACCATCAACATTTCTCTTGATCTTCAAGATCCACTTACAAGAAACTAGATTCTTGTTGTGAGGAAGAGGAACCAAACTCCAGGTCTTTTGCTTCATGAGAGCTTCATATTCTTCTTTCATG
This sequence comes from Geum urbanum, assembly GCA_946800695.1. Classification (NCBI taxonomy): domain Eukaryota; kingdom Viridiplantae; phylum Streptophyta; class Magnoliopsida; order Rosales; family Rosaceae; genus Geum; species Geum urbanum. Next base: position 33,431,131 of record OX327012.1, read on the forward strand.
GCTTGAAGCTATACAAGAACTTGCATTGTTGCTTTATAATTTGTAGGTTCTGTATTGATTGGATATTTCTTTGAATATGACATGATAGAAAGAAAACACTTTGGTTTAATGATCTCACGTTTGCTTCTTATGATAATGTGATGACAATTAACAAGAGAATTAGTGAGACCGGTTACTGGATGCAAGATATTTGTATCAGACACTTGATTATTTATTCTAGATGGGGCACATTTTAGCATAACGAAAATACCAACCCCAGGTGCAGAAGCAACTTCAAGAGAACCCTCAGTCTCATTAAACATAATTTGAGTATGAGAAGTAGGATTAAACGCACCTGAATTAGAAGAATTAGGACCTGAACTTGTTGAGCCAAAATTAAGCACAGAATTGTCTGGAACAGAAAACAGATTCTGATGATCTGTAGATGTAGTAGTGGTGGTAGTTGTAACACATACATGAGATGAATAGATAATATCAGATGATGAAGCTGATGACTTTAGAGGCTCAAAGCATTTTTGTTTGCAGACCTGTAGATTCTGCTTATACTCAGTGAAGAGCGATCTATTTTCATTGAAAAATACAGGCCTTGATATGATAAATCTCTTGTCAATAGGATTGAAGCAGATGAACCCTTTAAATCCTCCTGCAAATCCTATAAATACACATTGTACTCTCTTTGGTTGCAGCTTGTTAACTCTAATATTGGGAGTAAGTAGAGGATAGCAAGCACAGCCAAAAACCTTTAAACAGCTTAGATCAGGAAGCTTGTTTTGAAGTTTCTCAAAAAGAGATTGCAGCTAAATAACAGGTGATGACATTCTCTTTATTAGATAAGTGGCTAAGGCACTAGCATAGTACCAGAATGAGTGGGGAAGAGAAGCAGTTTCTAACAATGTGACTATTGTTTTCTCTTATATGTTTGTTTTTCCTCTCACATACCCATTTTTGTTTAGGGGTGCAAGGACAAGTGAACTGATGAATAATACCTTTTGCAACTAAAAATTCCTTAAACACGTTACTAATGTATTCACCTCCACCATCACTTCTAAAAACTTTGATAACAGTAGAGAATTGAGTGTGCACAAAAGCAATAAAAGATTTGAATATAACAAACACCTCACTTTTGCATTTCATTGGAAAGATCCAAGTGTACCTTGTGAAATCATCTACAAATAGTACAAAATATTTGTGACCCATCTATAGATGAGTATAGAGAAGTTCCCCATACATCATTATGTACTAACTCAAAATGAGCACTAATCACTGGCTTAGACACAGGAAAAGGCATCTTATATAATTTTCCTAAAAGACATGGTTCACATACTGAAGCATCAATGTTATCTTGATAATTTATCCCATGCTTGGTGAGAACAAGCTTGACAACTTCATTAGTAGGATGTCCAAAGCGCCTGTGCCATAGTGAGTGTGTGATGAATGCAGTAGAAAAGGAGACTACCTTCAATTTCTCAGACGTGTTTGCAGAAGACTCAGAATCGAGCAGAACTTGAGCAGAACTCCTTAGGCTTCCTCCCTACGAACAAAAAGCCCCAAATCTTCTGAAAAACCCTAATCTTTGCGGAAGCACCAGAATCAAAAGCGTGAGCTTATTGCTCTGATACCATGATAGAAACCATGTATCATCACAATCAGATATCAAACTCAATATAACAGTATATGAAATCAAAAATCTTGAATACTGTAAAATCAACAACTCTATTATCTTTGTAATCTGGTTTACAGAACTATGATTTCTTAATTACAATCTCAAATGAATCTATAGCTCTTTTTCTCTCTAATCTCTCTGATCTCTCTTTTTCTAATCACCACACATTAAACCTGTAATACACAGCTTATCGTTTTCTTATAGCTAGCCATTAATCAGCTCTCTACACGTGTCTTGTGGTCCTAAACACATGGAGCTATTAGAGCTGATCCTATACATCACAGCTACATACTACTGTGTACACCAACATTCCCCCTCAATCTAAGCCAGGTCTGCAAGAAAGGTTTAGATTGGAACAGTGCTGCAAAAAGAGACTTGAAGGAAGACCTTTGGTGAGAATGTCAACAAGCTGCTCATTCGTAGAGACAAACTGAAGTGAGAGATCTTTCTGTTGGACCTTTTCCCTGATAAAGTGGTAATCTATATCAAGGTGCTTGATCCTAGAGTGAAACACTGCATTGGAGCTGAGTGCAATGACAGAGAGATTATCACAACAAATGAGAGGAGGATTAGGGATGCGTACATGAAGTGCACAAAGAACTTGTCTAATCCAGTATATGTCAGCAGCTGTGTTGGCTAGAGCTCTATATTCAGCTTCTGTAGAGCTTCTGGAAACTGAAGGTTGCTTCTTAGATTGCCATGAAACCGCATTATGGCCAAGAAACACCAAAAAACCAGTGGTAGAGCGCCTAGTTCCAGGATCACCTCCCCAATCTGCATCACTATATGCAGTGATATCCAATGAACCAGATGAATAATACAATCCCTTATGTAATGTACCTTGTACATACCTCAAGATCCTCTTAACAGCTGCCAGATGAGCATCAATAGGAGCCTGCATAAACTGACAAGCTGTATTGACAGCATAGGACAGATCTGGTCTTGTAAATGTCAAATATTGGAGTGCACCTACTAGGCTTCTATAGGAGGTAGGATCTGGGAGAGGAGTTCCATCAGAAGGAAGAAGAAATGTATGAGGAAGGCAAGGAGTAGCACATGGTTTACAAGTTTGCATACCAGCCTTGATGACTAGATCCTTGGCATACTTAGTCTGAGAGACAAATAAACCATGCTGTTCATATGTGATCTGGAGACCAAGAAAGTAGGTCAATCTGCCCATATCCTTCAAATCAAACACATCACTAAGCTCCTTGATGATGTATTGAGTGGTGATATCATCATTTCCTGTCAAGATAATGTCATCAACATAAAGAAGTAGAATGACAATAGTGTGCTTCACACTCCTCACAAACAAACTTGGATCAGAATGATTAAAAGTAAAACCAAGAGCAGGTAAATAGGTTGTGAACTTTTCATTCCAAGCTCTGGGAGCTTGTTTTAGCCCATATAAAGACTTATGAAGTCTACAGACATGAGAAGGGTACTGAGGGTCAACAAATCCTTTTGGTTGCTGCATATAAACTTACTCCTTCAAATCACCATGCAAGAATGCATTTTTAATATCCAATTGCCTCAAAGACCAGCTGTTTGAAGCAGCTAAGGCAAGAACAAGTCTCACAGTTGTATGCCTTACAACTGGACTAAATGTTTCTTCAAAATCAAGGCCCTGCTGTTGGCTAAAACCCTGAGCCACTAGTCTGGCTTTATATCTAGAAACTGTACCATCAGGATTTTTCTTGACTTTATACACCCATTTACATCCCACTATATTGTGATCTCCACAATTTGGAACCAAAGACCAAGTACCTTGTGCTGTGAGAGCATCAATTTCCTCTTGCATAGCCTTTTCCCAATGAGAGTTACCACATGCTGCCTTATAAGAAGTAGGTTCAGAAATATCAATAATTTCTTGGACACCAGATTTAGCTCTTGTGACCATATTGTGAGTGTTAAGAGGAAAAGACTGAGGTAAAGCTACAGAATCTGGACTGTCTATAGTTGCAGCTGTGGTATTTGCAGCATTTATAAGATGATCAAAATGCATATCTGGAGGATTAGCCACTGTTGATTCTGCAGTCCTTGGAAAAGGCAGCATCACTTCTAGTTGTTGTGGAGTCAGGACAGGCAACTGAGCTTGTTGATCAACAACAGGAGTAGTAGTGAGATCATTAGTAGGTTCCCTAGATGATAACACTCTAAGAGAACCAGTCATGGGAGTTGGAACAAAAATAGGCAAAATGGAAGGATGACTCTGACAAGGAATATCATGAGAAATAGGACTAGAATTGGAATCAGAAGTTTGAGAAGGAAAGACACTCTCATCATGAATGACATGTCTAGAAATGAAAATTTTCTGACTGTCAAGATTATAACATATCACTCCCTTATATCCTGTGGCATATCCAAGGAAAATGCACTCAGTAGACCTAGGTTGAAGTTTATTTGAGTTGTAACATCTGAGATAGGGAAAACAACTAGATCCAAAATTTTTGAGAGAGTGAATAAGTGGTTCTGCATTGTGGAGTTTGGAAAATGGTGATTTCATGTCTAGCACTGGTGTAGGCATTCTATTGATTAGGAAGGTGGCATGTGCACAAGCAAAAAACCAGAAGTGAAAAGGTAAATGAGCTGTATGAAGAAGGGAAATGGCTGTTTCAAGAATATGCCTATTCTTTCTTTCTGCAACACCATTCTGCTGTGGTGTATAGGGACAAGATATGAAGTGTTGAATACCCTTTGAGAGCAGAAACTGATTTAGTACATTGCTATTATACTCTCCCCCCCCCCCCCATCAGTTTGTAGAATTTTAATAGAGGCATCAAACTGAGTAAGCACAAAAGCATAGAACTGAACAAATAGAGCAGTAACTTCTGATTTATTGACCATGGGAAAAATCCACAAAAATCTGGTACAATCATCTGTAAAGGTGACAAAATACCTATGACCTTGAGTTGAAATGTAGGGAGAAGGCCCCCAGACATCACTATGGACTTTTGCAAAAGGTAAACTAGACCTATGGACACTGTCAGTAAAAGGCAATTTTGACATTTTTCCAGAGAGACAACCTCTACAGACACCTGGTATATCATCATGAACAGACTCTATGTTTGCAGTTTGCAACATTCTATGAACAATGTCATTTGAGGGGTGTCCTAACCTTTGATGCCAAATGGATGACTTAACTTTCTGTCCTAAGTAAGCTACACCAGAAGAAACTGACTTTGGATGAGGAAGGGTATTAGGAATCTTGTACAGACCATCACTACTGCTCCTACCTTGATATATAACTTGCTGAGTTGCCTTATCCTGCAAACAAAACTCATTTTCATCAGCAATAATTCTGCATTTATTATCTTTACATACTTTGCTAAAAGATAATAAGTTGACTGCTAGCTTAGGAACATGAAGAACATCCTGAAGTTGTATAGAATGATCAGCAGAAGAGAGTGTGGTAGAACCAGTGTGTAAGATTTCTAATCCCGTACCATTACCAATTGTAATTCTATCTGCAGTGGTGTGAGGTTGAGCTTGAGTGAGATTCTGAAGATTTGCTGTCATGTGATGTGTGGCTCCACTGTCTAGAATCCAAGAATCAGGATTGGTATAATCTGGACTGACTTGAGCAGTGAGAGCTTGTACAGACTGTGGTGGTGAGGTGCCTTGATACACATAATTGTTCCTGTGATGACAATTAAGAGCACTATGGCCCTTCTTACCACAAATTTGACACTGAATCACAGAAGTAAAAACTGAGTTGTCATCATTGCCATTTCTGTAGTGACACACAGCAGCAGTATGTCCACGTTTAGAACAGATTTGACATTCAATCACTCTTGTAGCTTGGTTAGGACCAGCATTAGACCTGTTCTGATTCCAATGAGTGCCTTGAAAACGACCATTGTTGTTCCCATTGTGACCATGACCACCAGCACTGTTCCACCTATTGTTTGAGTTGTTGTTCCATCTTCCATTCCCACTTGTATTTCCAGACCACTTCTGCTTGCCATTTCCATGATGCTGAGCTATATATGCACTCTGATTGTCATCAGTCTCTTGAGCCACATAAGAACTTGAAGCATTGGATTGTGGTTGAACCTGTGTGGTATTGCTTTGAGCATTGCCTTGAGCTACCATTGCTGAGATAGTTCCTGAGATAGGAACCATTGTCCTCCTCTCAATATTGCTTTCTGCTGAGAGCAATTGTGTTTTTAACTCCTTCAAGGAAATAGGATCTTCCCTAGCACAAATTACTGTCCTGATCATATCATACTCAGCAGGTAAACCATTCAAGATTACAACAACAATATCATCATCTGCCATTTTTGCACCCGCAACAGCTAACTGATCCCTTGCTTTTTTTTTATTTTCAACAGATACTTATCTATACTCAAGCCTCCTTTCTGCATTGTTTGTAACTCAGTTTTGAGCTGAAGAATGCTTGCTCTTGACACACTAGCATACTTTTCATTCAGTATAGTCCATGCTTCTGAGGATGTCTTTGATCCTATGATATACTCCATTATCTCTGATGTAAGTGTGGCTCCAATCAAAGAAAGTAAAGCTTTGTCTGTTTTGGTCCATTTCTTGAATGCTGGATTTAGTTCAGACCTTTCTTGACCATCACAAGTACTCACACTTAGATATCTTGATGGACATGGCAAAGAACCATCAAGATACTCAAACAAGTCATTAGCATCAAGTGTTGACTCAAGTTGAAAACTCCAATTCGCAAAATTATACTCATCCAATCTAACAGTAATCATGTGCAACAGACTGTTTATGTAACTTTGATATGCTTGAAACTCCATTATTTATCCAATTTCGTAGATAGCACACTCAAGAATCAAAGTGTGAACAAGAACAGAAGAACAGACTGCAGAGACTCAAGAACAAAATGGAGATGAAACGAATGTACCAAATTTCACCAAGCTTTCTGAATCTGGAACTCTCTGATTGTGATGACCTTCAATTTCTCAGACGTGTTTGCAGAAGACTCAGAATCGAGCAGAACTTGAGCAGAACTCCTTAGGCTTCCTCCCTACGAACAAAAAGCCCCAAATCTTCTGAAAAACCCTAATCTTTGCGGAAGCACCAGAATCAAAAGCGTGAGCTTATTGCTCTGATACCATGATAGAAACCATGTATCATCACAATCAGATATCAAACTCAATATAACAGTATATGAAATCAAAAATCTTGAATACTGTAAAATCAACAACTCTATTATCTTTGTAATCTGGTTTACAGAACTATGATTTCTTAATTACAATCTCAAATGAATCTATAGCTCTTTTTCTCTCTAATCTCTCTGATCTCTCTTTTTCTAATCACCACACATTAAATCTGTAATACACAGCTTATCGTTTTCTTATAGCTAGCCATTAATCAGCTCTCTACACGTGTCTTGTGGTCCTAAACACATGGAGCTATTAGAGCTGATCATCTACATCACAGCTACATACTACTGTGTACACCAACACAGATTAGGGTTTTTGCACACAAATAAGATCTGAACACAACTTGATCAAAACAGCTAAAGTAACGCAGAAGCAAGACACAACCTAAATGACGATTCTGAAACACACAAAACCTTAAAATCAAAAAACCTGTAAAGATGATACCATGATAGCTCTAGATATGAGCTTGAGATAGAGAAAAAATGTATGATGTATATTGAAGAAAAATGCGGAGTATCATCTTACAAAATAAGACAAGATTACAAGCTTTTATTCGGGAAATAATCATTACATGATATACCGATGAGGAGCACGTGTTCTTCATCTGATGATTTCTATTTTACCGAAATAGACAGCATGGCATTGCCGTGATATCATCACTGACCTTTACTTCAGATTATGCATACGGTAGAAAGAAATGGCTAACTGCGTAATGAGTCAGTACTGAAATGGCAGGCCGGGTTAGGGTAGGGACCCTCAAGAGAAACAGTACGTAGTGCGGGGAGAGTTCCAAGAGAGATTCATGAATTGAGAATTTGAGAGAGAGCCCCATTCCCTCACTCCGATAGGATATCTAGGGTTTCCCTCTTTTTCAATGCAGCCATTGATAATCATTGCGACTCGATCTCTGAGTACGGCACCATAACGACAGCCGGGCTCGATTAGTTTGGTTAGGCATGGAGATGTACAAGTAAGCAAGCATGGAGACCATCATGTTCCCTCTGCTCCAAACCATCTGTCCTCTGCCAAATTCCACACAATGATATACGCAGCTTGCTTTTGTTAATTAAACCCAGTTCCAACTTTCTATTTAAGTATCTCTCTCCGGCCATGCCAGTTCAAAATTCGATTAGGGTTCTTGGATTTCATAAAGGATAATCTGAAAGATATTGCTGGAGATCGTCTTCTTGAAGACATTTTCGTTTTCCATGTATCTTCTTCATGCAATAAGTTTAGGATGCATGGGAGAAGTGTGTTTAGGCATCTCTAACAGAACAAAGTAGCTAAAAACTATCTTTTTTAAAATTATAGTTAAAAATTACTTTAACAGAGAGTAGCTAAAATTAAGTTAAATGATTTTGAGTTAAATTCATAAATCATATTTAGCAACAAAGGAGAGAGAAAATAACTTAAAAATTAAATCTCTCACCATCCAAAAAATAGTTTCACCATCCAAGAAGTGATCTAACCTTTCAAGTATTTAAAATGACTTAATTATAGCTACAATTGCTATAATTGAAATGAAAAATATATGACCTACACTTGTCTTTTTAGTTAGAAATAACTATAAATTTAACTTTCACTACCAGAAAAAAACACTTTAGCCAACGAAAAAAATTCGTCGACCTGTTAGACATTTTCGTCGGCTAAAGGTCGTCGGTCATACTTTAACCGACGACAATAGTAACAATCGTCGGTTTAAGTGTGGAGTTTAGCCGACGACAAAATATATTAGTCGTCGGCATAAAGTTTGAACTTTAACTGACAACTTTGTACATTCTTGCCGATGAAATATCGTCGGCCAAAACTGCCCCTTGGGTCAAAATAGTTGACATGAACTAGCTAGACTTTAGCCGACGACTGGTAAAGACTTTCGTCTGCTAAAGTTTTTGCTCATCCTCGACTTACATATGAAACTCATCGGCTTAAGTCTGCACTTTAGCCAACGACTTTGACTATTGTCATCGGCTAAGGTTAGTGATTTCTGAAGAAAAAAACTGCAAATTCTGGATTTCTTTTCGCAGAACCTGCCAATTCCACAATTTGATTTCCACAATAGCCAACACCACATAAAATGAAAATAAAACACATATTCACCAACAAACACAAATTAATGAAACTTAAGCGTACATACATTTTAAACTTAGCACTTAAACTAATTTAAGTGTTCAAACTAAACCCACATAACACCTAAACTAATTATTATCCAAGTCTATGTCCTGGAAAATAGATGGGGTACTACCATCATCTTGCGGATCCTCCCGCGGCTGTGGAGCTTCGAAGGGAGCTGGATTGATGGCAACGGAGGTGGGGGTGGGAGTCCTTGCGCCTGAAGTTGTGCAGAAAATGCCTCAAACCAGGAATTCATCTGAGCATGTTGGGCGACCGTGTAAGCATCGGTCTCAGCCTCCTATGCTAATCTCGCCTGCTCCATCGCTTCCATCTGTCTCTGATGCTCCATCGTCTGCCTCTGAAGTTGCTCATGTAGCTGAGCAGCCTTGAAAGATATCGACTTGCGTGAGAAACCTGGAGTGTTCTTTAAGACATCATCGTCCTGCTGTCCTAGACCCCTACAGTAGTAATTGTTCCCTCATGGTGGGAAAGCATGACCCATAATCCTCATCCTTACTGTCACATTAAATTGATCAATCTGAGAGACGGCCTGGGGAGGTCCTCATCCTGCGTCTCTGGTCATTGCTCCCTCACCATCTGAGTCAACACCACTTCAATCCCTTCCCTCAATCTTGCCTAATTGACTTGGAAAAAAAACATATTAGTAAACATATATAATAAAAAAAGTTAGAGAAAATACATATATAAGCAAATATGTTAAGTTATAAAGGCATAAGACTTACAATATCTTCGGTGGATTGTGGATACATTTTCTCGTACGTATACACGTACTGATTGACTTCACTTTGTTTTGTCGCCTCCTCCATCCAACTCGCAAACGATCTAAACCTGGAATGATGGTTACTCATGTTGTGCGCCTGATTTGCCACGTTTATTCCACAAATGACCTTGTTGGATAAACATATATTAAAAAAATATTTTAGGAAGCTAATTTTTTCAAATAGGATACAAGTAAACAAAAATATGATGTTACATACCTCATATTTTGGGTTGTTAACGTGGACTAAAAGCCACTAACACTTGTACTCCCTGTACATAAACTCGCTAGGGGTACCCGAACGGTCGTTGTCATGCGTCTTCCAGTACTTATGAAGCTCATTTTTTCACTCCTTGTACCTATATATGCAACACAAATGTTAGAAAGTGAAAATACATGATCAACAAAATATAACTCAATATATAAAATATAACTCCCGCCACCTTTTTTCTTAAGTGTCATTTGCCCACGTGGATTTAAGGTGCTCTTGAACAACAATCCATACCTGCAATGGTCATATATTTATATTTATATATATTTATTAGGACTTAATTAATTAATAAGGGTAGACATACATAGTGAATATCTAACTAACTCACCGACATAGCATTGTTCACCATGTCCTTCACACCTTGTGGCACCGAGGACCACTCTCTCCACAGAAAAGGGACTCAGTCCTGTATGACACATACTACTTGGCCGTTGTAGGACCTCATCATTCCCCCCAACTTGACCGCTCCATCCTCTATCGTCTCTATGACAACTGGTCCGTGCATCTTGACATGCTTGTCAAGACCCTTGCTGGTGACTTGGCCTTTAGTCCTATTTTGTTGTCGGTGGTGTCTGTCACATAAAACAAAGAAAAAAAATATTAAAACATAAGCACCCAATTTAATATACAAATTATTAATAAGTTAAAAATTAAATAACCAAGGTATTTAATATTTACCCGATTCTGACGCCGATGTGTTTATTACCCTCGCACTAACTAGAGGTGTTTCAATCGGCATATAGACGTATGCTTGTTGTGGGGTAAGCTAACTAAGCTATCCTAGAAGAGGCACTCCCCATTCATCGACGTCAGGTATGGCATGTACACTTTGGGGCATGAAGAGGTGAGGCGACGACATTTGTACCCCCGACGACGAACTATCTGAAGCACCAGCCGAAGAGGTAGAAGGAGGTGGAGCCGGAGAGGGAGAAGACACTGGCCGGTTAATGGGAGGCATACAGACTCCCGAAGGACCCGGAGCTGAATTTGCTCAAGTACAAGATATTCCTAGAGCTGTCAACACTGCTGGTATTGACAAGTATAACAAGTTGATTGTCTTCCAACAGACCCCGTTGTACAACGGGTGTTAGAAGACTGTTCTTGAAAGTGTAATAGGAGTAATGAAGGTCAAAGTGAAGAACAAATTGATTGTCAAGGTTGTTAATGATTATCTGGAGTTGACTGCTTTGATGCTGCCCCCCAGTCATCGCCTTCCTACCACTCATCGTAAGGTCTGACATATCCTGAAAGATCTTGGCCTTACCTACATTAAAATTCATGCATGCAGATATAATTACATTCTCTTTTGGGGTAAAGAATCTGAAGGGAATGATCTTAAAAATCTTGATGTATGTCCGATATATCACACGGATAGGTATAAGTTGACTCCTGAAGGGAATAAGAAAGCTGTGAAGGTCCTCGAAACACAAGGACTGATAAGTATGGAATATTTTTGGTGAGTATTGCTACAAGCTAGTATAAAGATGACCTTTTTATTTTTGCCACAGTGGTAAAACAAGTGTTTTATCTTGATGATCTGGTGCACAAAGACGCATGAAAAGTAGTCAACAATGTTGTTCCTAGAAACATATACAGTGCTGCTACACTTGGAGAGGCCACAGATAATAAAGAAGATACTGCATACCAAGAGCCAAACGCAATTGGTATTCCTGAATCCTCTACAATTTGCCTGAATAATGTGAGACCGGGTCGTGTGGTTCGAATTCGTGATGAAGATGTAATGCTTATTTAGGTTGATCTAAATGAAGACAATGAAGACTCTGGTGACGAGGAGCGGCATATATTACCAGAAATTAACTCGGACACCGAGGAAGACTCAAGCGATGATTTTAAAGATGAGCCTAGCCTTAGTTAAACAGAAATTTCTGTTAAACTTGTTTTCACATGAGAAGTATTTTTTTAAGTATTTGCACACTTCACATGACTGTTATGATTTTGATTATGAGCTACTTAGTTAAATAGAAATTTGTGTGAAACGTACTTTCACATGAGCCTAATTTTTAAAAATATTTTCACACTTTACTAGTCGAAATAGACAAAAGTCGTCGGCTAAACTCATCGGGTTTAACTACCAAGTTTTGCCCAGACCGCCGTCTCCTCTCTCAAAAATCTAATTTTTCCTCTCTCTTTCTCTCAGACCGTCGCCACCTCTCGGTCTCTCTCTATCCGCTGCCACGCAGCCTTGCGCAGACTGTCGCCGCCGTACCTCTCTCCTATCCCGAAGTCACTCTTTTCTCTAACTAGTATGTCTCTCTCTCTCTCTCTCTCTCTCTCTCTCTCTCTCTCTCTCTCTCTCTCTCTTTCTCTCTTCTCTCTCTCTATTCTCTCTCTTGGATAACACTCTCTACTTTGATAATGGCTATGGTGAATATATGTGTTCTATAATGGCTGTGGTGATTAGATTATGTTTGGGCATGATAATGGCTGTGGTGATTATATTAGGGTTGTATATAACAATTGTGAAGTTTGATTAGGGTTGTATATAATGGTTATGGTGATTATATTATGTTATGGAGTTTGATTTGGCTGTGATGATTATGGACTGTTGAATGAAGGTTTATGTTTGATTATGATGTATATGGCTGTGATGATTAGGAGGTGAAAGGATATTTATGTTGTTTTAGGAGTAATGTTATAGTTGATAGGTTGTGGTAATGTTATAATTGAGGCAGTGAGAGTTGGTAATGGAATGGGTTGTGTTATGGATTGGATGGAATGATTATTGATTGATGAATTAGTTGAATATATGTTAATGTGGAATGTATTTTATGGTTAATGTACGTTGTCGTCGTATGGTTAATGTGGATTTTTCGTTTTCTGTGATGTTTGCATTGTTGGTGAATATGCCATTTTTTATGTTAAATTTATGTGGTTTATATATGTTGTGTAAAATTTATAATGTGGTATTTATAATTTATTATGGTGATTTTTATAGTAGGCATCATGAATCTCTTGAAGAAAAAGACGAGATCTAAGGGACAAGGGTCTAGCTCCAACAGTTGTGAGGCCACCTCCATCCACAACAACCCTCGCATCACATTTCATGGCCCTTTGAACTCTCAACGATCTCAACTACTTGATCAACCATGACCGCAAACTATTGTGTCCTGCCACAGCATACAACATAGCACGAGGTAGCTTTGGCAGCAAGACCGCTCCCCTATGAAACAACTCTCATAAGGAAACACATCGTTGATCAACCTCGTTGTTGGATCATTGGATGTACTGGCCCTCTCAGAAAATTGCTCATGATCATGCTGACCCGTTGATGATATTTCACCGTGATAAATCCAACATGTATACTTATCCCAAAACCCTTTATTCTTCAGGTGCTCTCATACTATATCAATGGTAAAACGATACAAATCGCTGCTACACTGACATTTCGTACACGGGCAATGATGAATTGTATTCCCGTTAGCATTAGCCTTCACATATTTCACAAAACTCTACATTCCAAAACCATATCTTCGATCCCATTTTGGAAGGAAAATCCAACTCTTGTCCATCCTGAAAATATATATATATATATATATATATATATATATACACACACACACACACACAGAGGAAGCTTCCACTCAGGTATACCTGAATGGAAGCATTTTCAGGTATTTGGCATTATGACAACTTTTTGATCATATTTTACCATCTCCACCGTCCTACTACTAGGTTTATATGAGTAGATCATTCATGTAAATTTTCAGTTAAAATGGTGATCATTAAGGTATCGAACTAGTTTAAATCAATGGACGGACCAAATCTGTCAAACTTGAACCGTTCTTATTTGTAAATTTCAATTGCAGTTTTGAATACCTTAACGATCACCATTTTGGCTGAAAATTTAGAAGCTTGATCTACACATTATGACCTAAAATCTGAACGATGGAGATAGCAAAATATGATCAAAAAGTTGACGTAATACCAAATACCTGAAAAATACTTCTACTCAGGTATACCTGAGTGGAAACTTGATATATATATATATATATATATATATATATATACACACACACACACACACTAAAAATTTATTATTATATTTATATATATCTTTAAACTAAAAATTACATTAATTCTTCTACTACTTAATTACAAATTAACACATATTATATATATGCATAATATCAATAATTAACATATAATTATATATTTTGATATATTTTCATCGAAATCAACTCAAAATTAACAAAATTAATGTATATAATAATTCAACTCAAAATTAACTCAACTCAAAATCAACAATCAACTCAAAATCAATAATCAACACACACACACATATATATATACGTACCTATATATATGTAGCAGAATATAGCTTCACGAACTCATTTTGGACAGCTTCCGACAACACCCAACGATTTGAGAGCAATTTATATTTTTCTCTCATTTTTTTTAATGAATAAATTTCTGCCCAGATCTGTAAACATAAAGAACTTTAGCTAACGATATTATTATTTCGTCGACTAAAAGACATAATTTTTTCAGTGGCTAAAAATAAAATTTTGGTCGGCAAAAGTCAAACTTTAGCCAACGATTTTTTTCGACTAAAGCCGACGACTTTTTTTTCCCTTCGGCTAAAATACTTAAGCCGATGAGTAAAAACTTTAGACAACAACACAAAGTTGTCGTTGACTAAAGTATAATATAGCCGACGGAAGAAAAAGTCATCGGCCTATTTTGCTTACTTTCATCGGTTAAAAAGTTTCTTCTCGCAGTGTTTATTGTTGGAGGTGCTTCGAGAAAAAAGGATGATTACGGATATCTTGGAACTCTTTTAGGTTTTTCTTTACTTGTACGTCTGATTTTCAAATCTGCCTTGTATTTTTACTAATATGAATACATGATATGATTGGGGTAGGATAGAACGTAAAAAACAGAGGTATACTTTGAATTGGCGAGCACATACTAAATTAGTACGTTTTTTAATTAACGTACTACTATTAGTGTAGTATAGTAATTAATTTTTTTTAAGATAATTAGTGTAGTAATTAATTAAGAGGTTATTCCCATCAGCCTTAATTTTAGAGAATTCTTTCGTACTAACCTAGCTAAATAAGATTGCAATATTACCATCAACCAACTAACTTTAAGAGGACTCTTAAGAGATTCTTTCCCATCCACCAAATATCACTTAATCTGCCATATTTTCTTTCCCTTTTTGTCCTTCCATATATGTTGTCCAAACTTTCCCTATTCAAATCTGTTCTATTTGAATTTCGAGTGTTGAAGCCGAGTTTTAGAGAGAGAGAGAGAGAGAGAGAGAGAAGCTTTTTTGAGTCGAGATTCAAACGCTCCACTGAAGCTTTGAGACTATGCTAGATATAGATCCAAACAACGATTTTCATTCTGGATATGCAATGGGAACATCAATCAATGATTTTTTTTCTCGATTCAAACAATAGAGATAGGTTCGATCTCTCTTCTCTCTCTTTATTTCGGATGTTTGATATGGTTTACATTTTTATCTATGATTTTTTATTTTGTGATGATGATATAGTGCTTAATTCCTTGTTTTCGTTATGTTATGTTGTTTCTGAGCGTGGAGATGTATGCGATTTGTTGTGTATTTCTGAAATTTTGTAGATTTTGGTATCAACTGATATTCAATTTACTCTAAACTGATACTCAGTTGACGGTTGCTCTGTTTATATTCTGGGAAGAAAATGAATATGAGTGACTCTCAATGAAGTATCAGTTGTCCCTCAACTGAGTATCAGTTGACCCCCAACTGATACTCAGTTGAAGTTGATATGTTTAGGTTCTGCGATGAACTGGTACTTAGTTCAATGTTTCTTTGTTTTAGACCATTTTGAATTATTCTGTGTTTCAATAATAACTTTTTTATTTATTTATTTTTGTGCCTTAGTGTTGCTGTTAAGTTCCTGTATTCAGGGAAATGATTATTTTTATCTTGTAATGAGCACATGAGTTATGCCATTCTTTTCAAGTACATTTATCAGAGGTTTGAGTTCTGTGAAAGTGATGTAATAAAACTTGATTACTCACTTCCTGGATATAGCGGTTGTTATCTGAACAACGAGAATGATTTGAAGATGTTGCTGACTGGTGCAACTTTGTATAAGGTGAATTTTGTTGATGTCAATGTGTCTAAGAATGGTGGAAGCACAAGCAAGAGATTTTCGGTGGATGATGATGAGACTTCTTGTGTAATTGGTGAAAATCATTACCTCACTGAGGCATATAGGAATGAACCCAGCAAGACCTACTTGTCGAAGGAGTGGGAAACTTACATCCATTCCAAAGGGCAAAAATTCAGAGGAGATGCTGATGAGTTTAGAGAAAAGCTTACCAAGTATTCTATTCAACTTGGTTTTGAGTCTGTCTATTTGAGGAATGATTGGTACAGGATTGTGGCAGTGTGCTCAAATGTTAATATAGAGCATTGTGATTAGCATGTTGCAGGGTATTCCAACTCCCCCGATGGCTTTTTTTTTGTTGATGACATGAAAAATTCGCATATTTTTCAAGGTGTTATAAGGAAGGAGACTCATCCTTTTCTTGGCTCGAAGATTGTTAAGACTTGCATTTTGGAGGACATACAACATGGCAATGAAGCCGAGGGATATCATCAACAAGTTGAAGACAACATATGGTCTAAGTATATCTTACAAGATTGCTTGGTTAGCAAAGTAAAAATCCAAGAAAATGATTAATGGATCTGAGAGTGAATCTTTTAACAAATTAAGTTGGTATAAAGAATCTGTATTAGAGAGTAACCCTGGCTCAACATTTATTTTGGATGTGGATCCAGAAACTAATCAATTTCGGAGGCTTTTTGTTGCATATGTCGAGTGTGTTAAAGGTTTTGAATACTGTTTACCCTTGTTGTATGTTGATGGCACATTTGAGAAGAGCTTATACAAAGGGCAGATCCTTGCTGCAACTTGTAGGACAACAAACAAAGGTAAATTTTTCTTTTTCATATTTGAGCCTCAACTGATATGGGTTTTCTTTTCGTTGAAATGAATATGAAGACTTAGTAGTCTCAAATGATACTCAGTTGACACTCAACTGATACTCAGTTGACCCTAAAATGAGTGTCATGTGAAGGTTACTGTGTTGTGTTTTTGTTAAACATTATGTGTTTTAGCCTCAACTGATACTCAGTCGACCCTCAACTAATACACAGTTGACCCTAAACTAAGTGTTAATTGACCATCAACTGAGTGTCAGCTGAACATTATCTGTTGATGAATAGACTAACTGAACTTTTTGTGTGTTTCTGTTTTGTGTTTAATATGTGTATGCTTCTTTCCTTTAGCAATCTGTGTATGTGATTTTGAGACAGAAGATAACTGGTTGTATTTCTTCCAACACTTGAAGAGTTTGCTCGAACCACAAAGTAAAGAGATAACATATATCAGCGACCGTAAAGCTGGACTTTTGAGCACTTTTAATAAAGTGTTTCCTGGTAATTCTCACATTTTCTACTACGAGCACTTGGTACAAAATCTGATGGGCAAGTTCCAGTATATAACTGCTGATCACAAAACTTTAGTGAGAGACAAATCTTTTCGGTTGGCATATTCATGTTCTGACAATGAATACCGTTTTCATTTGAGAGAGCTGAAAGAAGTTGGTGGGGATTCTACTATAACTGATTTTCTGAAAAACTTGCCTCTTGAATGTTGGTATCGTGCTTTTTTTCGGGGATCCCGTTATGGAGTTATGGTAAACAGCATTGCCGAATATTTTAATTCCTGGATTTCAGTTGAGCTCGAGATGCCTGTGTACACCATGCTGGACCAGACTCGGATCAAGATAATGGAGCTAATGGCTAACGGAAGAGATGAAGCTTTGCAATGGACCTCACAACTCACTCCTGTAATGGAACAACATTTGAAGGAGAATATGGATGTAGCTTTGAAATACTATATGCACTATTCACATACAAATATGTATGAGGTAAGATCAAAGTACTCATATTTCGTCGACCTTGGTTCTTGCTCTTGCTCTTGCTCTTGTCGGAAGTGGGAGGTTGAATGCTTCCCATGTGCATATAGTCTTGCTGCTATGCATGCTTCCAAGGCCAACATCTCTGATTTTATGGACAAGCATTTTCATGTGGTTTATTACTTGAAGTGCTATAAGTTTCCTATCAATCCAGTAGGCAATGCAGACATGGTTGCTGTGGAGTCTTTGAATGATTTATTAATACTTCCTCCCAACATAAAGAGAGCACCGGGCAGGCCAAAGAACAAGAGGATCAAGTCTGCAGGAGAGACTGAGAAGAAGTTGATTCGATGTAGTCAGTGTCTTAAAATGGGGCATCATAACAGGTCAACTTGTAATGAGCCTATGACTGCAGGTTATGTTGAGTAGAAGAATTCTTTTTTTTTTTTATAGTGCAGTGAACCTAAAATAAGTGTCAGTTGACATCAACTGAGTATAAGAAGAAGAGAGCACTTGGCAGGCCAAAGAACAAGAGGATCAAGTCTGCAGGAGAGATTGAGAAGAAGTTGATTCGATGTAGTCAATGTTTGAAAATGGGGCATCATAACAGGTCAACTTGTAATGAGCATATGACTGCAGGTTCTGTTGAGTAGAAGAATTCTTCTTCTTTTTTTATACTGCAGTAAACCTAAAATAAGTGTCAGTTGACATCAACTAAGTATAAGTTGAATCCTTTCATAACTTTGATATTTCTTTGCAGATGAAGAGATGCGAAAAGGGGCTTCGTACTTCCCAAACAGATCTTGCATTTTCAGTTGGAATTTGGGTATTCACCATGTACCAGTATCCCTAAAAAGCATCCATTGCTTAGTTGTTAAGTAACTGTGTTAATTATGTGTTGAATCTGTTTTTTTTAAGGAACAGTTTTGAATCTGAACGTCAACTGAGTCTCAGCTGAGCATCAACTGACTGTCAGTTAGCCATCAAATGAGTGTCAGTTGAAACAAATTATCATCCACAAAATGGAACGGTTTTGAATCTAAACGTGAACTGAGTCTCAGTTGGCCATCAACTAAGTGTCAGTTAAACCAAATTATCATTCACAAAAAAAAGAGAGCGATTTTGAATCTGAACGTCAACTGAGAGCATCAACTGACTGTCAGTTGGCCATGAACTGAGTGTCAGTTGAACCAACTTATCATCTACAAAACACAACCAGATCTTAAACATAAATGGTTGATGTTCATAAGTTCAACATTAACACTTAAACACAGTCATAGACATAAACATAATCATACCTTAAATTGAAATTTACATAAACACATAAAAATAACCGAGAAACAACAACATATCATAAACTACCTAAAGCGCTTCTTCTTCATGTACTTCTTTGATTTTGAGCACAATATCAGTAAGGTCTTCGATCTTCTTATCCATATTCGTTATCCTCTCCATCATTTCATCAATCTTTGCACGATCATAGTCAATGTTATCAACCTTCCTAGATATCTGATCAACTTTTCAACCAAGATTATGGATCTCTTGCAAGCTCATTTCAAAATTTACCTCCAGAATACCCTTGATGTGTTGAAACTTTTCCTCCATCGTCAGTGGCTGTGGCGACGATGGTGGCTCTTCCTTTGGGGCAGAGGAGGTTGAAGCGCTCTTGCATTTGGCCATTGTTTTTCTAGGGAGGTTGGGAGATAAGATTTGTGTTTAGGGTTAGGATTTTTAGAGGCAAGAGCAAGTGAGAACTGCTATGCCGGGATAGATTGCTTTGCTTTTTATAGAGAGAAATGGGTAGACGGAAAGACTCCTCTATAATACGCATGAGAGCCACACGTCAATGTCCCGTGGTTCATTTTTGAAAAAAAAATGTGCACAAAAATGACCCTCAACTTATACTCAGTTGACGCTCAACTGAGTATAAGTTGAACCATTTTTATAACGCAGTTGTGTATTAGTATTATTTTTGAACTCCCCTCAACTGAACTCAGTTGAACCATTTTTTAGAAAAGATATTTGCTTTATGTATGTTTACACTGCCATCAATTGAGTGTAAGTTGAGTCTCAACTGAGTATCAGTTGACCCTCAACTTAGACTCAGTTGACTCTCAACTGGTATTAAGTTGAACCGTAATTTTATGCATTCATACCTAACCCTGTTCAATTTTATATATTCACTAGTTAAATCATATTGTCAAGTACAATTCAAAGTGATAATCTAGTTAAATTCTAAGCTTTTAATTAGAATTCTATACAATTCAAAGTAATAATCTAAATCAGAGTGCTTTTCATTTGAGGCATGCTGCAAGCAAATCTACATTTGATTCTCTTGTGTCCATCAAATATCTGACTATCTTAACCTTCATGTTGTCAGCTTCATCTTTAATAGGTTCTTCTCTGGATGCAAGCGCCTCGATAAAATGTAAAACGTATGCCCCACAATCTAACCTGCAAATTCATTCATTTTTCAGTCATTTTGATTTCATTAAATATTTTTATAAGGATCTGTTTACTAATTAAGAACAGAACATTAAGAGCCTTGTACTTACAATTCTTCATTTTGCTCAATGCAATTGAGAAATTCACCAAAATTGTATTTATCGAGTCGAACTTTAGTGTTGATGATGAATTCCCTTGATCTTCTCTCCATGTCCGTTATTAGACGCTTTTCAAAAATAATCTCCCCTTCATTGTCAACCCCAACACTTACCTCTATGGTGTTCTCCACATCTTGGTTGTCATTTTCTTTGAACATTACTGAATTATGGACCTCTTCAAAGAATATGTCAAGGTGTTTTTTCTGTTCAATCAAGATGAATAGAAATATAAGTTCAAAAACTATTATTTTGATGTAAAAATGACACTCAGTTGAACCTCAACTGACACTCAGTTGAACCCCAAATGACACTCAGTTGATGTAAAACTTAAATTCAGTTTGTGTAAAATAGAAACTTGGGAAAGAATAAAAAACTTACTATGAAATCCACATTCTTTTGGTACATGTGGTTTGGTTTGTACTTGGCTATGGGATGTTTGTGGGAGTTGAAATGTCTGATCCGCATCCGGTTGTTGTCAATCAATCACTAACAAGGAGTGGTGGTTGTCTTGAGAATGGTTCACTGGGATGAAGATGAGATCATAAGTAAATGCTTCCAGAAGCTTCATGTTGAATTGAAGATAGATGGTATTCTTTTTCCCTTTGAAATTTGAGTCAGAAGTACCCTTCCCCATCTTTTTGAACTGTTGCACCTCATTTTCATGGTCAACAATGGGACCCTGTAAAAGAGCTAGAAACCATATATTGTTACTAATGAACAATAAAAGTGAAGAGCTTTTTAATCAATGTTGTTTTGTTACTTACTGTGCAATAAATGCTAAGTATTGGGAAATGGAATTTGAAATCCTTTTCTATCTTCTCTTTGTAAGCATCCATTATTTGCGATAGCTAGACAACAACAAGAACAAGATCAACAACAACAATAACAAAGAAACATACAGTTGCTTCTATGGTATCCTCATTGATGAGCTCTATGAGATCCTGAACACTGACAGTGAGTCCACTGTTTAAATATGAACACCAGTAAGTGAAGCTGCAGAAACACAAAACACATTTTAGTACTTACAATGACTGATACTCAGTTGATACTAAATCGACAATGGTTTACCCTCAACTAACACTCAGTTGAGATCAAAAATCATCAATACTAGAATAAAACAAGAGCCTCAACTGAGTATCAGTTGACCCTCAACTGAGACTCAGTTGAGATCAAAAATTATCAATACAAAAAAAAAACAAGAGCCTCAACTGAGTATCAGAGGTAATCAACTTACTATGTGATTATTTCTTTGTTTGTATAAAAGAAATCCTTGATTTTCTGTTGCTCTTCTTGATTCAAGAGTTTCCATGTGTTTTTTTTCTGATTGATTTTATCAAATAAGCACACATTCTTAAGCAACTTCACCTCCTTGTTCTCTTTCACAGGTGGCTCTCTCTTTTTCTTCCCTTGTCTCATCTTCGCTTGCTCGGGAGTGTCGTAGCAGTAGTTTTCAGTGTCTTTGATTTATTTTTTTGTGTTAATCCTTTTATACTGCTTAACACCCCTTTCTATTGAACCAAGTTCATCAGATTTAGGGACAATTGGAGTACCTCTATACTCTGCTGTCGGTGACTGGCCAACATTTTCATTACTCTCCTTTTCTGGCCCAGGGCTATTTTCCACTACTTCATCCCTTTCAGTCACTGTCTTCTCTTCTTCGTTGTCCTTCTCAACCACTGTATTATCAACAAGTTCTTCCCGGCTGCTGGTCATTGGAGCCACTGTTTTGGTTACCATCTCCTCTTCTACATTTTTTTTTCAGCCTCTGTCTTCTCAACCTTTTCTTCTTCGCTGATATTCATTGGTGCCACTGTTTCGGTCACTGCCTCCTCTTCTACATTCTTCTCTCCAGGGACAGTCTTATCAACTTGTTCCTGTTGGTTGATGTTCACTTGTGCTTGACAAGCATCTTTTGTTTGTGTTTGGTCCCCCGTCCTTGTAGTCACAAGTCTCAGCTTCCTCTTGAGTGCTGTCACTTGATTCTTGAGTGACCTATTTTGTTTTTCCTTTTGGTCCAGTTTATTTGCCATTATCAAGATTTGATCATCGGCCTTGTCCAGCTTGCTCCATAGTTCTGTTAAATGAATTAGAAGACTTTTTGAAATATTGAGCATATTCTCATACTTCTCTTTCATCTTCTCTTGATCATCATTCTTGCTCAACTGATCAATCAGTGTGTGAAGTTTTGTAGTGAACTCAGAGGTCAAGTTTTTCACTTCTTGACTTACTCGTTTGACCTGAAATGAGGAAGGGAACAATATAAGTATAAACTCCAAAATAGATCAAAAAACAACTAAAGAGTAATCTCATTTCATCCTCAACTCACACTCAACTGGGTGTCAGTTGACCCTCAACTGAGTATGATTTTAGTTCCTATTGTGACATAAATTATTGATAGAACATCTTGTTAGTATCAAAAACTTACCCATAGATTGAATGAAGGTTCCTGTTGTCTAGTCATATCCTCATCCTCATCGTCGGACAAGTTAATGACATCATAGCCCGATGATCGGCCCTTTTGGATCATTTCTTCTACAACTTTTGGGTTTTTGGCCATCTCTCTCCAATTGAAGAGCTCTTTGATACTCCATCGGAGGAATCTTGGTTTTTTGTATTCTTTTCCAGTGATCATGCTCTTGATAGAAGTGTTCTCGATCTAAGAACCAGTACTACAAACAAAAATAACATTGAACCAGTGTTATTAACTCAGTACACAATGTCAAGTAATTAGAAAAGTAAACAAAACAGTTGTGTAGAACTTACATAGAAGAGAAGCAGGCATCCTTGATATGTTGCTGGTTCCCCTTTTTTCTTCATCTTGAGGCCAAAATACAAGTAGTTTAGAGGTGATTTACACCAATTGTAGTTGTTCACTCTTTCAAGGTCTTCACATATTTTGGCGACACTAAACTTATTCTGTTAGACGATTTTGGAAAGAAGAAAGTCACACAGAGTTCCATAAGTAGGAGTGAAGCTATCTTTTTAGGATCAGCCCTTTTTTTTCCAACTCTTCATTCAGAGCTTCATCTATATCCTTTTTCTCCAAGCTCTCTCTCTTTCCAATCTTCTTAAAAATCAATGACTTCAATTGCTTGTCTTTTTCAAGCTTTGCATCAAAGATTGCCCCTTCATTTGGCAAACCTAGAAGCTTTTCCATAAATTCTTCAGTCATCTTCGTCTCCTTATCACCAAAGATGAACTGTTTGCCTTCATGTCGTAGTGATTCGGAATAATCTCTAAATCCACTTCATTTTTAATGAGTTGCTCTAATATTACAGTCCTATCTTGAAAGGGCTGCAACATTGGCCAGAAAATAGTTTTTTGAATATGATCCCATGTCTCATTTGGTATGTTCTTCGCTTCAAGCAGCTTATAGAAAGATGTGAGACCACATCTCTGTTGTAAGTATCGAATAGTGTATTCATTGTCTTGGGATGCTTTTATTTTCAACTGTTTCTTTTCAACTTTCTGCTTCTTTATCTGTGATCCCTTCTTGTGTTTCTTCAATGCGGAGACCATTGCCTTATCATCCTTTGCTCTCTTCCTTTTATTGTTCCCTCTCAATACTAAAGCTCTTATTGTTGCCTTATCTGTTCTACAGCTTTGTACATCAGATGATGTTGACGATGACGACGACGACATACTAGGCATCAATAGAAAATAAACTCATTGTTAGTTTAGATCAAAAATCATCAATTCCAAAACAAATAAGAGCATAAACTGAGTATTAGTTGACGTTAAAATGAGTGTAAGTTGAGTCTCAACTGAGTGTAAGTTGAGCCTCAACTAAGACTCAATTGAGATCGAAAATTCATTAAGGAGGACACCAAAACAAAACAAAACAATAGCCTCAACTGAGTATAAGTTGAGCATCAACTGAGTATCAGTTGACTCTCAACTGAGACTTAGTTGAGATAAAAAATTCATTAATACTAGAACAAAGCAAAACAATAGCCTAAACTAAGACTCAGTTGAGATGGAAACTCAATTATCCAATACCAAAACAAAACGAAACAAAAGCCTCAACTGAGTATCACTTGACCCTAAACTAAGACTCAGTTGAGATAGAAAATCATCAATACCAAAACAAAACAAGAGCCTCAACTGAGTGTAAGTTGAAATCGAAAATGATCAATACCAAAACAAAACAAGAGCCTCAACTTACTTCGAAATATTTATGTAAAAACTGTTCGATCGATTTGCATTCTCATTTTAAGTCGAAGATGAATCGGTCAGGGAATGTTCTTAAGCTACTGTTGCGAGTTTAGCGGCGACGGATTAACGGCGGCGAGCGAGAGGGATTAAGTGTGTCAGAGAGAGGGAAGTTGGTAAGTCTGAATACGAATGAGGGCACGCTAGTCATTTTACTTAGTAAGTGGGCTGATGGGAATTTTGAATCTTTCGTTACGTTGATGGGAATTTTGGATCTTTTTCTTAGACTTTAGAGAAATGCCCCATTAATTAATCTTCTTTTTTGATATTTCGACGGACTCAGAGAAATTTGAATCACCAAAAATTTGTATAAAATTTCAGAAAAAAAATTGACTGAAAGATTATACAATTTAATGATCAATTTCATCTCAGTCGTTCGTATCACGTGATTGCCATTGCGTCGAATAACCTATAACGACATCCTTCTATTTATACACTTTCAAGGATGAAAATATTTTGATATTCCATGCACTCTAGCATTAGAAATTTCTTATAATTAATTAAGGTGGTCTGCATGGATTGAAATTGAGATTGAATTGGCAAAAGGAATGTATTAATCTAGCTAGCTACCTCCACTGTAACATAATCATTTCAGTGTTGATATGTTATAAGTGGATTATGTGCCTAACGTGACACGAATAATAATTCAATGTATGTTTATATCAATTTCAACTCTAAAAGTATATTACTTGAACAGATCGAAAGCCACGATCCGTCAGATATTAGATACTCTGCAGCATGCTAAGTTGCTAACCTAAAAGGCTAAACAATTAAGATCTCCCCGTGATCTCTTCTGTTGTTATTTCCGGCCAGCATCTTATTTTTATGGGTTAAGGGGACTTTTATTTTTCATATAATTTTGCTGCTTCAGTTTTTTTAGGCGATTGCATTAAAACCTTCTAAGCCGAAATAGCACGTAATTAACTAACATGATTTAAAGACTCACAAATGATGGGTTTAAGCTTCGGCTGCGGGCGACGATGGCATCGATAGTTGAGGCAAGGGTTCAAAGCAATAAAGAGAGATATAATTCCCATTGTCTTTGACTCTTAGTTTTGATTCGGTTATTTTCAATTTGGTTGTAATTTTCATTTTTTACTTGCTCTTATTGATAATAATGGAGTTGACGAGTCACTACGTACCAGAAATACGTACTTAGACAACAAAATTTTAATCATGTCGTCATCTAAGTAGACGCTAGACGACGAAAAATTAATTCGTCGTGCAAGAAAATATTTCGTCGTCTAGGATGGACTTAGACGATGAAACTGACTAGTTTCGTTGTCTAAGAGTTTACTTGGATGTTCGTCGTCTAAGAATTCCCTTAGACGACGAAAGATGTATTCGTCGAAAGTTTTATTGGCAAGTATTGATCTTGTAGATATTTTATATTCCTATTGTAATTCGAATTGGTTTATTCTTTATTATAGATATTCTCTACTTATTAGGAATATGTCTTGTAAAGCTGTATATATACCCAATTCGGGAATGAATGAAAGTATTTCATTCTACCCTAAATACTTTTACCTATACTTTTATACTTGGCATCAGAGCCAATCCTGTGGACCTATCAAAAAACCATATTTTTTGTCAACCACTACTTCTAAATTTCGCCATGAACTACTGACATAGGAGAAAAATTCGACTCTGCTGTGATTTTTTCTTCTCCTACCTACACTTTATATCTACTTTGTGCAATTCTGAATATGAAGATGTTGCCTAGATCGACTGTTGTTTTAGAGGAAGAACATCTACATAGTGTCTCTGTTACTACAGCTGCATCAGGTATGATAGGTCAGACATCACCTCTCTCTACGTTATTTAGGACTAATGCTTAGATAATTGACACAACTGTATCTGACCACATGATAAATAACCATAATCTAGTGGAAACCATTAAACCATCTTCTCAACCTAGTGTGAAGGTCCTCTCAAAGTCGCGGATAATTGGACTATTGATTATGTTCTTGTCATTCCCTCTCTTGCCTATAATCTTCTATCTGTTAGTGAAATCACTTTGGCTTTTGCTTGTTCTGTAACTTTCTATCCAGATTTTTGTGTTTTTCAGGACATTCTGACTCCAAAAATTCTCAGTTATGGTGTAAGAAGGGGGAAACTCTACTATCTCGATTTGACAAGCAGTGGAGCACAATAGTTGAACGTACGTGTTGGGTCAAGAAAATACTGCTACTAGTTTGGATAAAGCTAGAGAAGTTGTGTGGTTATGGCACCGTCATCTTGATCACGTAAATTTTCATTACCTGCAGAAGCTTCAACCTCAATTATTTTCCAGCGTGAGTGCTTCATATTTCCAGTGTGACACATGAAAACTGGCCAAGAATCATCGTGTTCCATATCCTTCTAGCATGCATAAGAGTTCAATGTCTTTTATGAAGGTTTATTCAGACGTTTAGGGTCCTACAAAAGTTTCTACACCTATAAGAGCTCGATATTTTTTGATATTTATTGATGATTATACCCGTATCACTTGGGTATCTTTGATAGTGTCCAAGAGTGATATGTTCCATCGATTTACTGAATTTGATAAGCTGGTTGTCACTCAATATCAACAACAGATCCAGGTTCTTTAGCCTGAGAATGGTGGTGAATATGTCAATAATGTCATGTCTACCTACTTGGCCTCTCATGGAATCCATCACCAAACTTTCATTGCTTATACTCCTCAACAAAATGGTGTGGCTGAGCGCAAGAATCGATAGTTACTGGAGGTTGTTCGTACTTCATTATTTGGCATGAATATGCCTCGGGCTTATTAGGGTGCTGCTGTTACTTCTGCTGCATATTTGATCAACTGTACTCTTTCTCGTGTCATTGAACTCTAGAATCCATACCAGAAGTTACATGTGATGCTGAATTTCCCTTTTCTCCCTAATTTGGAACCTAGAGTTTTGGGTGCACTATGTATGTTCACATCAATAAGCAATTAAGAGGCAAGCTTGATCCATGTGCTTTGAAGTGTGTATTCATTGACTATGCAGATTTTCAGAAAGGTTATCGGTGTTATGATCCTCTCACCAAGAAGAATCATGTTTCCATTGATGTCTCTTTTCGAGAATCTGAACCTTTTTACTCAGGGGGAGTGTCAGAGTCTTCCCTTCATGGAGAGAGAATAGGATGTAAAGGAAATACTCTGAATTTTCAAAAATTTGAAGAGTTTGAACAATTGGAGACACGATTTGGGGGTTCTGGTATGTCACCAATGAAGGACCAAATACCTTCCTTCGATAGATCAAGTGATTTTCTCAATCCATCGAAATTCCAGGTAGAAAACTCGAGAGATGGCTTCGATGGATCGAATGATCCTCTCGATCCATCGAAGCTTTCGACAAGTGAAGACCCGAAAGCTTGCTTCGATGGATCGAATGATCCCCTCGATCCATCGAAGCTTCTGACAAATGCAGACTCAAGAGAAGGCTTCAATTCATCGAAGGACACTTCTCGATGCATCGAAGACTCTGCCCTGAACGACTCGAATACTTTTCTACCTATCGAGGATTCCTCTCAACCCCCCAGATAACCCTATGAC
Organism: Geum urbanum; assembly: GCA_946800695.1. NCBI lineage: Eukaryota > Viridiplantae > Streptophyta > Magnoliopsida > Rosales > Rosaceae > Geum > Geum urbanum. Next base: position 33,459,393 of record OX327012.1, read on the forward strand.
TGATAGACATTCTGAACAACATCGAGATAGTACTAAAGCACTTGCTCCCTTTCTACATCATCAACTGAGATCTCTGTTCAGAATGCTCCATCTGAGGTGCGTAGATCTCAATGAGTTACTAAGGGAGTTCCTAAACAACAGTATGGGCCTAGTATAGATGCCAAAACCAAATATCATATTGCTAACTATATATCTCACAATAGGTTATCTAAGTATCATACACTTGTTGTCAGTCAATTATCTACAATATCTATTCTTAATAATGTACAAGATGCTTTGGCAGATCCAAAATAGAAGCAAGCTATGAATGAAGAACCATAAGCTTTGCAGAAGAATGAAACTTGGGACATGATTCATATGCCACCTAGTAAGAAGACAGTTGGATGTCGCAGGGTGTTTACTGTCAAACTTAAAGGTGATGGAAGCATTGATCGCTACAAAGCTAGATTGGTTGCCAAGGGTTATACTCAGAAGTATGTAGTTGATTACCAGGAGACTTTTTCACCTGTTGCTAAAATTAATACTATAAGAATACTTATGTGATATCCCGATTTTTTTCTATAATTTCTATTAATTACGAAAAATTCGAGTTTGTTTTTGATGCTCCAGTAAAAGATTTTTATAATTAGTAAATAGTTAGAGGTCAAAGGTTGACTTTTTAGTGAATTATCGAAGTCGGTTGACTTCGGGTGAAAATCATTGAATTTGTCGATATGAATTCGTGGACGTGGGAATCTTCAAAAATGGAGTTACGACGAGGAAGTTATTAACGATGGAAGTTTGTCATAAATTATTTACCAAAGTTACTATATTTAGAAAATATTTAAATCAGGGGTTTCCTAAATTAGAAGGGATACTGTTCTGGTTTGGGTTGACCTTCGGTCAACTCTCTCTCCCACAGAGAGAGAGAGAGAGAGAGAGACGTTTAGGCAGTGGTACAGCGCCGTTCGGCCATCTCCGGCCACCAAATTAGTCGGTTTTGTTTCCTTTCAGTGTCTTCTACCATTTTCTTGCTTCAATTCCGACGATTAATGGCCGAGGGAGAAGAATCAAAGGGAAGAAATATTAGGGTTTTTGGGTGATTTCGGGCTTGTCAACGTGTTTTCCGGCCGATTCAAGTATCAACGAGGTCATGAGAACCTCTTTATGTGTTGTGATATTTGTTTTGAGTCATTGTTTACAGGTTTGCCAAGGAGATTGAATCGATTTGCGTCGGATTCGAATTTGGGTCACCATTGTTAACAGCGATTGATGTCTTTTTCGGCGGCAGGATGATGGGGCTTTGGTTCCCCTCTTCTTCTCGAGTCGACCACATCCGGTCTCGAGGACCGTCGTGGCTCGTCGGCGTTTGTACGACGTCGATTGTATTCCAGCGGGATTTGGATCCGCCACCTTTCGTGGTAGATTTGGAATAGTTCCCGGACGAATTGGCCATAGCTATAGTTGGAAAATTGGTTGGGCTCGAGGAGAGTTTTCCAATGGTGTGTCAATCGATGCCACCGGCGGTGGTCGTTTGTGGCGGCGTGTGACCGAAATTTCTGACCGGAAAACTTATTTCTGAAATGTGTCGAGTTATATGTCATTGGGTTCATATCAGTGATACGAACATAATCATGAAGTCTAAAATGTCATTTAGGCTTTGTCGTCCCAGTGGATAAGCGGTGGCGACGGGGTTCGCCACTTGAGGCGGTGTGGACGACGGAGAAATTAGTTTAGGGTTTAGTTATCGATCATTTATCGATATTCAGTTATCGATCATTTATTTGAGATTCAGTTTCGATATATTTTTTATTATATGGTTATATTGTGTTACGACATACGATATTCGATAACACAAAAATCGAGACAGTTACAAAATTGTAATGAAACGACAACATGAGTTGTCAAATGAAATAGAAACATGATATTACAACGATCAACGAAAATAAAAAGTATATTATTTTATTGTACTTGTGATTATCTTTACAATATGTATAATATACGAATTGACTATTTGCATATCGATGCAAAACGATTAATGATCATGAATTATGATCAGTTTGATTTGATTAGAATCCAACGAGATTCATCAAAAATTACTGAACTAAAAATGTTACGATTTCAATTATTGCATCGATGCACTGCTTCTCAGCTGATCCCCGAGACACTCTGGGAGGGCTAGGAACCTGAACCAAGGATTCATTCACGTCGTCTTTGTGCCAGGAATCACCGGACGATGTATTGGTTACTCGGCTGATCCCCGAGTGGCTCCAGGGAAGTAGAAGTACTTACCCCTCTAGCATTCACATCGTCTTTGTGTCAGGAATCACTGGACGATGTATTGGTTACTCGGCTAATCCCCGAGTGGCTCCAGGGAAGTAACAGTACCTACCCCCTGGTATTCATGTCGTCTTTGTTTCAGAAATCACCGGACGATGTATTGGTTACTTGGATGACCCCCGAGTGGCTCCAAGGAAGTAGCAGCACTTACCCCCAGGCATTCACGTCATCTTTGTGTCAGAAATCACCGAACGACTTTAGGTGACTAGAGGTCAGAAAACTTTAGTCACTGCATCTACTTGTGCACGATACTCGAGAAGGATCAGGTGTCCCCCTCGACGTATCTTTTATATCTTTTTTAGACCTTTCGACTCATTTAGTGTTTTATTATATATGTTATTGGGAGCATAGTATTAGTTCATATTCAGTTTTGTCTCAGTGTATGACGCTTCAGATAAGCATCCAGCTTAAATAAATATCAGCTTATAGTATTTCATTGTGGCTCTTATAGCTATTACCCTGAAGGCTCAGTTCAAATCAGATATGAATGTGCATATGAGTCACTCAATTGATCATACTGCTTATTATTGCTTACGGATGATCCCATATGATTTATTTTCTCAGCATTTGAGATTTATTGAATTTGATTATACTTAAGCATCTCGTATATAGTTATGAGATGTTGATATGTGCTAGTGGAGAAATCCGGACAAGCATTGGTGGCTCACGATATAGGTTGGAAATTCTATTGTGATTATAGAAGTGTATTTGGATATTTGCAGGTTTTTGGGTTTCCTAATCATAGAGGAGACTCTGCTCTATTTTCCGCATAAATATTCTGTGATTTTATTTTTCATAATTTTGAGGACGAAATTATTTTAACGGGGGTAGATTGTGATATCCTGATCTTTTTATATAATTTCTATTTGTTACGAATAATTCGAGTTTGTTTTTAATGCTACGGTAAAAGATTTTTAGCGTTGGTAAATAGTTAGAGGTCAAAGGTTAAATTTTTATTGAATTGTTGAAGTCGGTTGACTTGGGGTGAAAATCATTGAATTTGTTGATATGAATTCGTGGACGTGAGAATCGTCGAAAATAGAGTTACGACGAGGAAGTTATTAATGATGGAATTTTGTCATAAATTATTTACCAAAGTTACCATATTTGGAAAAGTATATAAATCAGGGGTTTCCTTATTTGGAAGGGATACTATTCTAGTTTGGGTTGACGTTCGATCAACTCTCTCTCCCATAGTGAGAGAGAGAGAGAGACGTTTAGGCGATGGTCCAGCGGCACTGCACTGTCCGGCCATCTTTGGCCACCAAATTAGTTAGTTTTGTTTCCTTTCATTGTCCTCTACCCTTTTCTGGCTTCAATTTCGGCAATTAATGGCCGAGGAGAATAATCGAAGGGAAGAAAATATTAGAGTTTTGGGGTGATTTCGGGCTCGCCGGCGTGTTTTCCGGCCGATTCAGGTATCAACGAGGTCATGAGAACCTCTTTATGTGTTCTGATATTTGTTTTGATTCATTGTTTGCAGGTTTGCCGAGGAGATCGAATCGATCTCAATTGGATTTGAATTCGGGTCATCATCGTTAGCGGCGGTTGATGTCTGTCTTTTCTGGCAGTGGGATGATGAGGCTTTGGTTCCCCTCTCCTTCCTGAGTCGACCACGTCTGGTCTCGAGGATTGTCATGGCTCGTCGGCGTTTCTACACCGTCGATTGTATTCTAGCGGGATTTGGATCCGCCACCTTTCGGAGCAGATTTGGAATAGTTTCTAGCCGAATTGGTCATAACTGTAGTTGGGAAATTGGTTGGGCTCGAGGAGAGTTTTCCAATGGTATGTCAATCGACGTCGTCGGTGGTGCTCGCCGGTGGTCGCACGTGGGCGGCATGCGCCTCTGTGTGTGGAGGCGCGTGACCGGAAAACTTGTATCCGAAACGTGTCGAGTTATATGTCATTGTGTTTGTATCGGCGATACGAACATAATCATGAGGTCTAAAATGTCATTTAGGCTTCGTCGTCCCAGTGGGTGGGCAGTGACGACGGTGTTCATCACTAAAGGCGGTGCAGGCGACAGAGTATTTAGTTTTGTTGTTTATCATTACGATTATTTCGTTGTAACAAGTTATTGAATATATTCTTCGACTGAATTAGTCAAAATTTCTCATATCGAGTACTTCCTCGATTTATCCGATTATTTTATTATTTTATTCATTTTGACGATTTCAAGATGAGTCAGGTCGTCAAAACTTATTGCCCTTGCATCTCGTTATGATTGACATTTACGCGAGTTTGATGTGAAGAATATTTTCCTCAATGGTGACTTAGAAGAAGAAGTATACATGAATACTCCGCCAGTAATCAGTTGCAAACTAGGTAATGAGGGAAAGGTGTGTTATCTGAAAAAGTATTTATATGGCTTGAAGCAATCACATGGGGCGTGGTTTGGACACTTCTTCAATGCAATGAAGAAATTTGGGTATCGCCAGTGTAACTCTGATCATACCTTGTTTGTCAGACGCAATGATGGTAAAACTACTATCTTAATTATGTATGTTGATGATATGGTGGTCACAGGAGATGATCCATGTGAGATGGAAAGTCTCCAGAAATAGTTGTCATAAGAGTTTGACATGAAAGATATGGGTGATTTGAAATACTTCTTAGGAATCGAAGTCACAAGGTCCTAGCAAGGGATTACATTATCTCAAAGGAAGTATGTTTTGGATCTTCTTGCTGAAATTAGATTGTTGTATTATAAACCTGCTTCCACTCCTATTGAGTAGAACCACAGGCTGGAACTTCTTCCAGATCAAGTTCCAACGAATAAGAGCAGGTATCAGCGTTTAGTTGGCAGACTCATTTATTTATCATATACTAGACCCGAGATTTCATATGTTGTCAATATGGTGAGTCAGTTTATGCATAATTTTGAAATAGACCATATGAATGTCGTATTACGTATTCTCAGGTATCTGAAGGGCACACCTGGTAAGTTATTATTTACAAGAAACAGTGAGTTGTGTGTTTTTGGTACACTAGTGAGGTGTGTGTTTCAAACTATAATGATGTAGATTGAGTTGGTGATCATACTAATAGGGCGTCTACTTCTGTTTACTTTACTTTTATTAGTGGAAGTTTGGTTATTTGGCATAGTAAGAAGCAGAATGTAATTACTTGTTCTAGCGCAGAAGCTGAATATCGTGGAAGGACATGGAATATGTGAAAACCCAATTATTTAGATCAGATTTCATTTCTAGATCGAGCATTTCATCTCTCTCTCATATCTCAACATCTCTCAAAACCTCTCAATACCACATCCAACCACAATTTCAATTTATACGGTTTTCCCACCTCCGGAGTTCTAGTTTACCCGCTTATCTCATTATTGATGAAGGTATTAACTCGTTTCTCTCATTTAATTTTTTTGAATTTAATTATGTACGTATACAATAACGTATGATGATGGAGTTCTCTAGTAAAATATTCGGGCAAATAATTCGGTGACCTTGTTTGCATATTGCATTAATTAACTGTTTAATTGTTAAGCTAATTGCATGCATTGTTGATTAATTATATATATGATTAAATATGTTAAATTAATTAGTTAAAAAATTATTTATATATAATATGTAAATGTATATTATTGTGTTATGTAATTTAATTATATAGTATATTAGATGAATATTAATGTAAGTTAAGAATGATTATTTGATTCCTTCTATAATTAGATGAATATTAATGTAAGTAAAGAGTGATAAAATGATTCTGTACGTAATTAGATAAATATTGTAGACTTCAGCTCATGACCAGACTTCAGCTCAGGGTATAGTTACTAGGGTGTCTCATCTAACGGTAGTGGCGCCCCTTCTTGGAACCCCACTGTGGATTTAGTCCATGATGCTTTTCCAAAATTTAGTCATGTTAGATACCAACATCAAGATGGGGGTTATGATACTCCTCATTATGACAAAGTCCCTACAGCCTTGGCCATTGACACTACTGAGATAAATAAGTATAACAAGATGCTACTTGAAACCCAGACCACGGTGTACCCTGGATGTCTAGAGAATGTCTTGCGATATGTAATGGAGGAAATTCATATAAAAGCAAATAACAAAATGTCAGATCGTGCTTTTGAAGAAATGCAGGAGAATATATGTAAGTTGCTTCCTAAGCATCATAAACTTCCCAAAACTCATTATAAAGTTAGAAAGATCTTGAGCAGCTTTGGCCTAAAGTACAAGAAAATTCATGCGTGCAGAAATGATTGTGTGCTGTTTTACATACAATACATTTGAACTAATGTATTGTATGTAATCGGTCCAGATGTTTACACCCTAATAGGAGGAGTTCGAAGAATCGAAGCAAATTCTTGTGAATACTACCAGAAAAATTCACTTAGGCGATGAAACCATACTTCGTTGCCTATGAAAAAAATTTCGTCATCTAAAAAACACTCAACTTAAAACGAAAAAAAATTTCGTCACCGTAGTAATCGTACTTAGATGACGAAATGGTTACCAAGTCATCATCTAACTCCATACCCTAATACTAACCCCTAAACCCTGACCCATAAACAGTTAGACAAAATATATATAAATATATATATATATATATATTCGTTGTTTAAGTGTTACTTAGATGAAAAATGATACCCATTTCGTCGTCTAGGATGAATTTCATTGTCTCTGGTCAAAGAGCACGACCATGTATACCATCTTAAAATACATATTCTTTTTATCGAGGGCATAGAGAAAAAAATTCTTGGACTATGAGTGTCAACGATTCGTAATTTGCAGTTACGAAGATTCGTATATCAACATTTTCGTGTTGTTGAAATTTTAATTTTATAGTTGACTACGCTGATCAAACTCTTAATTACCGAACTTCATATTTACTGAAAATTCGTCAACTTACATATTATGTTGTGATGAATATATTTAACAGTTGTTTTGTCCAAATTCAATTTCGTTAATATTGACGTAGAGTGAATATAGACATATGAATACTTAAGCTATACAACAATAATTAGTAGATATATAACAAGTTTTTAGTCTTAAATCAACTTTTTATGTCAAATTTCAATTAATTTCTATCTAGTTGATAAATTAAATTTTTACGACAAGACAAACACCCGTAACTTGGAAAACGGGTTTACGAATTATATTTTACGATAATTTTTCATCTTTTGACTATTTTTCAATAATTAGTAAATTTAATCGATCGAATCCTGAACCAATCTGAATTGGGTTCAACTTTTTTTTCACAATATTGTATAAATGTAATGGTTACATCTGACGGTTGATTTTTGATGATTTTTAAACAACTACCAAAAATTAATTTTTTAGGTATTTATAACTAAAATAAAATTCACTTAGACGACATAAATACACATGTTTCGTTGCCTAGGTGAATTTTTTTTTTTTTAAATATCTCAAAATTCTTTTTTTTTGCCAAAGTTTTGGAGAAAATTTAAAACACTTAGACTACGAAATCTATATAGTTTCATCACCTAAGTGGTACTTAGGCAACGAAACGTTTATATTTTCGTTGTCTAAGTAAATTTTATTTTATAAATATCTGAAAATTAGTTTTTACCGTCAAAATTTCAAATCACTTAGGCGACGAAACTAGTATGTTTCATCGTCTAAGTCAAAAAAGTTAGCAGGTTTTTTAAAAATTTAAAACACTTAACTAGACAATGAAAGCTAATAGCTAGTTTCGTTGCATAAGTGCAAAAAGTTGACTGGTTTTTTTTTCGCCAAAATTTTTGCCAAAGATTCAAGTCAGTTAGGCGACGAAACTTATTTTGTCGCCTAAGTCATTGGCTCTAAAACATAGTTGATCCACCATATTTCTCAATTTCTCTTATCTTACCCAAAATTCTTCTCTCTCTCTCTCTCTCTCTAACCATCACCACCACCACCATTAAATTATTTATTTATTTATTACGAACTTTGTATTAATTAATAATTAGCATATAATGAATTAATTTGAATTTAATGAATTTTTTATTTTTTAACAAAATCAACCACTTAGATGACGAAATTACTACAATTTCGTCATCTAAGATGCCACACCTAGACGACCAAATTGTAGTAGTTTCGTAATCTAAGTAGTTTATTTTTATTTTTATTTTAAATTCAAAGCTTTTACAATGAAACAACTACAATTTTTTCGTCTAAGTGTTGCATCGTACATGACAAATTGTTGCTTTCATCGTCTACATGTTCACTAAAACAACGAAAAATTTCGTCGCTTTTTTCAGTAAAGTTTTGTCCTCTAAAAACCTAGAGAACGAAATAAACTTTGTCGTCTAAGTTGTTACGAAAAAAAATTTGTCATCTAAGTACTTAGATCACGACACTTAAACGAAGTAACTTTCTTCATCTAAGTACTTAGGTGACGAAATTGTTTTGTCGCCTAAGTGCATTTTTTCTGGTAGTGGAAGGTGCTTCATTATTTTCCGTTTATTCCTACACTGCAGCGTTTGTCTCTATACAAAACAAAGGTCATGAGATGGTATGAGAAACAGAGAATAAATAACGATATGCTCAGACACGTGGCAGATGGAGAGGTTTTTAAAGTTTTTTTACAGGGAGCAGAGGTTCGAAGTGTTAGACTCAGACTTTCTACAAATTGATTCAATCCTTGGCGTAATAATAGGGTTTCCGTCAGCACTTGACCAGTTATTGTCCATGTCGTACAATCTTCCTTCATGGATGTATATGGATAAGAAATTTAATTTCCTTACTCTGCTAATTCCATGTCCTAAGTCTCCTGGAAAGTGTTTAGATGTGTACCTTAGACCATTGTTTGACGAGGTGAAACATGTGTGAGAAAATGGAGTCCCAACATATGACAAGTTCACTGAAACAATATTCATGATGAGAGCAGCCGTAATGTGGACCATCAGTGATTTTATATGTATGGGATGTTAGCATCTTGCACAACCAAAATGTATAATGTTTGTCCTGTCTACTTGTCTGACGTCAACTCCAATTGGCACGCATGGAAAGTGTGTTACATGGGTCACTGTATATGGCTTCTTCATGATCACCAGTGGTGACAGAATAGGGAGAATTTCGACGGGACAATAGAGAATAGTCATAAACCCCGACAGTGGGCTGGTGAAGTAATTTTTGAGAGGTTAAATGGCTTCTATTTCGGCGTGTTGAGCAATGAAGATCGTCTGAAAAAGCTCAACTCATACCTTCCCCATCATCTTAGATTTTAGAATCAAATGAGTATTTTCTTTGAACTACCTTACTGGTCGAAGTTGACACTCAGGAACAACCTAAATGTCATGCCCATAGAAAAGAATATGTGTGACAACGTGGTAGGAATAATTTTCGGTATAAAGTTCAAGACTAAGGATACTCCCAAAGTGAAAAAAGATCTAGAATCTACGAATTTACGTTAAGAGAAGGAGTATACATCAAGATATCAAGTGCACCTTACACAGTGAAGCCAACACTGAGGAATACTGTATTTAACTGGTTTCAAAGTGTTCGTTATCCGTCCAATTATGAAGCGAATATATTTGGATGTGTCAATGTTGGGGAACACAAATTCATTGGTCTAAAGACTCATAACTATCACGTTATGCTGCAACGTCTGATTCCAGTGGTAATTCGACCATATTTGCCTTGTGAAGTCGTCGAATCAATAGTAGAATTGTGTAAATGGTGGCAGAGGTTATGCGCGCGCTAGAGAGTTGAAGAATTCAGAAGCTGTCAAACTACAATACGAAATTGTCCACATCCTTTGCAAATTAGAGAGAATTCTTTTTCCCTACTTTCTTTGACATCATGATTCACCTCATGATCCACCTTCCCGAATAAGTGTTGTTTTCCGCTCTGGTTTACTACATTTGGATGTATCCTTAGGAAATGTACAATTAATTATAACATGGTTTTCATCATTAATATATTTTTGTCTTTCTACTATTCGTCAAATAGTTAATTTTATTATTTTACAGACAACACGGACAATATAAAAGATTCATCAAAAATAAATCTGCCCTGGATGGCTCCATAACATAAACATATCTAATGTATGAGTGTGTAACCTACTGCAACAGGTACCTCACAGATCCAGTCTAGACCACCACTTCCAATCCATATTCCCCCAATAATCTTTCAGTCATCACAGATGTTGTATGACCATTTAGAGTATTAAACGAAAGATTAACTCAAGAAAAACTTATTGAAACACATTGCGTAGTGTTTCGAGACTGTGACGAGGTCGACCCATACATGCAAGCTTACAGGGAGAAATTCATATAGCTAAACCAAACAAGAGTCACAGCTAGGTTAAAAAAATATTTAAGAAGAAGTTCCCTTATTATTTCCTCATATGGGTATGTTTAAACCATATAACTTTATGATTTCTTTATTTTGAAATTGAGAAATCTAGATGAGAATAGGTACCCGCGGTAAATTTATTTTTTATTTAGGTGTTTTCTTATTCGAAGTATTTTTCTTTAATTTGTGCATGCAGGTTTTTGGTTTCATTTTCTTTTAGGGGAAACTATGTCAAATTTTTGGTAGAAACTAAATGCACATTCATATATCTTCTTCACAATTTTGCAGATGATCGATCGAGAAATATCCGGTAACCACGAGGGGTGATGGTCATAGGAAAAACACTTATTGGCCCATAAGCCAGTCCAAAACTATATTTATCCCAGATATTTTGTAAACAGTGAAAAGTTTCATTCATTAGACCGAGATGAATGAAGAAGAACACAAAACAATGGGAAATCGGTTGGGAAAAGTGCTGATGTATATTACGAGATTCTTGTTAATGTCATTCAGCTATTTTATGGGAATGAAATCAACATTTTTCTATATCAACATTTTTCTATTCTTGTGTTTAGTATTTGCTAGGGACTAGCAAAGTCTAAGTGTGGGGAAATTTGATCTACGCATTTTATGCTTGATTATTAATGTAATTCTCTCTACATTTTTTTATGCTATGAGCTCGGTGAATACGTTTTTAACTTACTTTATATTTTTAGGTAGAAGAATATAGGAGAATGGACCAAATGAGCAAAATGGAGATGAAAATGTCAATAACCGTGAAAAGTGCACTTCGGAGGATTTTTGCGTTTTTGGACAACGGAGATGGGCTGGCCCATTAAGCAATTCATTGGGCCCACTTATTAAAGTCCAAATCAGCCAAGAAGGAAGCTTTAAGTCAATTATTTCGTCCAAAATGATCAAGCCAGCAACTTGGTGATGCAATTTGCTGAAATATCTTTGGTGACTAAGGAGGTGACTAAGGCTGTGCAACTAGGTGGAAAAATAACAAGAAGAGGTTTCCTTCCCTTGAAGGAAGAGGCAAAGGCCATCTCCTTTGCCTATAAAATGAGGTTTCAGCCATGAACATCAATATCTCACATTCCAATAGCAAAAGCTCTGCCTAAATCACCTCCTTGCATCTAAAAGAAGAAGGACTCCTCCTAATGCCAAAACACCACCAAGCACCACCTCCTAAAAATTCCTCCTCCATCCACAAGTGTTCTTGGCTTGATTTGGTCTTGGATATTTCTGTCCTCCATCCACAAAGGAGTTGCTACATTAAGATTTTTGGTGCAATTTCACGGAATCAAAAGTGTAACATGACCCCTTTATATTTGTTTTCAGTTTTGTGTAGTTTTCTCTACTTTTGTATGACAATACTAAGTTTTGATATAAGGCTATTTATTTCTGGTTTTTACTAAGTTTCTTCCATGTGTTTATAGTTTTGATTCGAATGCATGTGCTAGCTTATGTTGTTCTTAATGCTTGAAACTATTTTTAGTAGATACTCGATTTGGTTCTTCTTTGAGCATGTTTCACAAACTAATAACAAAGATAAAATTGAATTAGATAGTTAGCTCGATTTGGTTGTTGTCTTGTTCAATATAAGCATGTGTATGTATTTTGATTGAAGCTATAGATTTCGTTCACACTTAGGATTAATCGGATAAATATGCTAGGTTGTGAGCATGTGATGATCACTTGTATATATGTTAGTCTTAGATTTTATTTTCGGTTTAGAAAGTATGTTTAGGATTCTATATTCTTGTTTGTTTAGCTTGTCTATGAGTTGAAGCATGATAGAACTTAGGGTTTCTCTATGTGTTTTCTACCATGTTTTGTCTTTATATTTTGTAGATTAATAACCAAACTTTCAAACCCCCCATACCTTTTATTTTATGTTTACAAACGTTGTCATGCTTAGTACCCTCAATCCCTGGTTAAGAACGATCCCTACTTATCAATGCTACATCTACAAAGAAGGGTTTTAAATTGCATACGTGTGAACTATGTGTTGAGTGTCTACTTTGTGTTAATATTTGATGCATGTTTTACGCATATCAATTTTTAGCGCCATTGCCGGGGATTGAAAAATCTATTGTGCCGAGGATGATTCAAATAATGAAGATTATGATGATGGAAGTGATTGATATATAAATATATGTAATACTTAATTATAATTGATTAATAAATGGAGATAATTCAATCGAATTCCAACTTAATTTGTACATACGCGTACGAATATGAATGCATTATATTGCACTAATTTGTAATACTTGTTATGTTTTACAGGAATGATTTTAGAGTAAACGAATGCAAGATGCTTTTCTATTAAAGAGGACATCTTAAACCATTTAAGAACTACTTAGATGATGAACATATATTCATTTCATCGTTTAAGTACATCTATAAACCCTGTACCCTAAGACCTAAATCCTTTCCCTAAACCCTGAAAGTGTTAACGATGAAAACCCTAAGTTTCGTCGTCTAAGTGCTACTTAGACAGCGAAATTAAACCACTTCGTGGTCTACGTAAAGTTTCACAATCTGACCTCTAAGAATACGATCATGTACGTGTACCATGTTAGATTATGGATTATATTCGTCGAAGGCATAAAGTAAACAATTCTTGGACTGTAAGTGTCGACTGTTCAAAAAATGGAGTTATGAAGATTCGTATATGAACGTTTCCGTTTTGTTGAAAATTTGATTTTATGGTTGACTAGTTGATCAAACCCTTAATGAACTTCGTATTGAATGAAAATTCATCTACTTATGTATTATGTTGTGATGAATATATCTAACGGTTGTTTTGTCCAAATTCAATTTCGTTAATATGGATGTAGAGTGAATACAGACATACGAACACTTAAGTTATACAATATTAGTAGATGTATAACAAGTGTTAACTCGTCAATCTACTTTTTATGTCAAATTTCAATTAAGGTATATCTAATAGATATATAAAGTTTTGACTTAAGTGGAAATGCTTGTAACGTCGGAAATAATTTTATGAATTTACGATTGTTTCCGTCTTTTAAACTTTCTTCGATATTCACAAAACTATATCAATCGAATACCAAACTATACCGAATTTGTGCCAATTTTTTCTACAATATTATATAAACGTAATGATTACATCTGACGGTTGATTTTTTTCATATTTTTAGCCAGGTACCCAAATTGTTTTTTTCAAATAGCTAAAACAAATTAAATAAATTATGACTTAGATGATGAAATGCGTAGGATTCTTCGTCTATGTTCCTTCTTAGACGACGAAATCATGTTATTTCGTTGTCTAACCCCAAATATTCGGCGGGTTATTTTTTTCGCCAAATTTTTGGAAAATCTTTTTTAAAACGACTTAGACGAATAAACACATAGAGTTCGTCATATAAGTCATCGTATAAGTTGATGAATAAGATCGACTAAATCAATATTCTTCCCTAATTTTCCCGTAAATCCCTAAAACACCGGCCTCTCCTCTCTCTCCAATAGAGATTTCCACCATAGCCACCCTCTCTCTCTCTCTCTCTCTCTCTCTCTCTCTCTCTCTCTCTCTCTCTCTCTTCGAACGCCACCGAGCTTCACCTCCTATCTCCTTCGAACGCGGCTACCGCACCTCCTCTCTCCTCTCTTCCAAACACCACCTTTACCATTTCTCTCTCTCTCTCTCTCTCTCTCTCTCTCTCTCTCTCTCTCTATCTGACCATAGCACTGCCTCGCCTCCGTCTATTTGTCTCTCGCATCAACCACAGTGTCGCCACTCAGTCCCCTCACTCCCACCGACCAGTTGATCTACGCATTTTATGCTTAATTATTAATGTAATTCTCTCTACATTTTTCTATGCTATGAGCTTAGTGAATACGTTTCTAAATTATTTTATGTTTTTAGGTAGAAGAATATAGGAGGATGGACAAAAAGAGCAAAATTGAGCTAAAAATGTCAATAACCGTGAAAGCGCACTTCAGAGTATTTTTACGTTTCTGGACAACTGAGATGGGCTGCGGCTCATTAAGCAATTCATTAGGACCATTTATTAAAGTCCAAGTCAGCCAAGAAGGAAGCTCTAAGTCAATTATTTCGTCCAAAATGATCAAGCGAGCAACTTGGTGATGCAAGTTGCTGAAATATCTTTGGTGACTAAGGCTGTGCAACTAGGTGGAAGGATAAGAGGAAGAGGTTTCCTTCCCTTGAAGGAAGAGGCAAAGGCCATCTCCTTTGCCTATAAAAGGGGAGTTCAGCCATAAACATCAATATCTCACATTCCAATAGCAAAAGCTCTGCCTAAATCACATCCTTGCATCCAAAAGAAGAAGGACTCCTCCTAAGGCCGAAACACCACCAAGCACCACCTCCTAGAAATCCCTCCTCCATCCACAAGTGTTCTTCGCTCGATTTGGTCTTGGATATTTGTGTCTTCCATCCATCAAATGAGCTACTACATCAAGATTTGTGGTGCGATTTCACTGAATCAAAAGTGTAACATGACCCCTTTATATTTGTTTTCAGTTTTGTGTAGTTTTCTCTACTTTTGTATGACAAGACTAAGTTTTGGTATAAGGCTATTTATTTCTGGTTTTTACTAAGTTTTTTCCATGTGTTTATAGTTTTGATTCGAATGCATGTGCTAGCTTATGTTGTTCTTAGTGCTTGAAACTGTTTTTAGTAGATACTCGATTTGGTTCTTCTTTGAGCATGTTTCACAAACTAATAACAAAGATAAAATTTGATTAGATAGTTAGCTCGATTTGGTTGCTGTCTTGTTCAATATAAGCATGTGTATGTGTTTTGATTGAAGCTATAGATTTCGTTGACACTTAGGATTAATCGGATAAATATGCTAGGTTGTTAGCATGTGATGATCACTTATATATATGTTAGTCTTATATTTTATTTTCGGTTTCGAAAGCATGTTTAGGATTCTATGTTTTTGTTTGTTTAGCTTGTCTATGAGTTGAAGCATGATAGAACTTAGGGTTTCTCTATGTGTTTTCTGCCATGTTTTGTTTTTATATTTTGTAGATTAATAACCAAACTTTTAAACCCCCCATACCTTTTATTTTATGTTTACAAACGTTGTCATTCTTAGTACCCTTAATCCCCGGTTAAGAACGATCCATACTTATCAATGCTACATCTACAAAGAAGAGTTTTTAATTGCATACGTGTGAACTATGTGTTGAGTGTCTACTTTGTGTTAATATTTGATGCATGTTTTACGCATATCACCAGTGCACCATTGACCCCAAGCACACCACTGAGCTCTCTCTCTCTCTCTCTCTCTCCTTGTTTTGATTTAATTGATGGATGTTAATGATGAACTATTGAGGTTTTAGGAATGATGTTGAATTGATGGTAGTTGATGATGGTTAGAAAAATAGTAATCTGATAGAAATATATATAGGAATGGATGGATGGAATTGGGTACTGTTTGAATTGGCATGCATTAGATTTTTGAGTGGAATTAGCATGATTTTTGTGTGGAATTAGGCATTATATTTTCAATTGGAATTAGGTATTATTTATGAAAATTATTTGGTTGTTCTGATTATGGAGAGTATAGAGATTATTGAGATTAAGAAGATTATGGAGTTTATTTTGAATTGTTGTTGATGGATCATTTGTGTACTGTGTTGAATGAAAATGGATAAGTCATGAATGAATAGGGAGGAGCATGTTAAATTTAGTTTGTGTTGGATGAATTTAGACATGTAATGAGGCTGTGTTGAATAGGTACTAGATTGGATGAATTTGTTGTTTTTAGTATGGATGTGTTTTGATGAATATGGTTTTGATGAGTAAATGTTGTTAATTTTTGATGTCGTAGGGCTTAAGATGCCTAGCGGGAGGAAGAGACGCACTGTAGAAGAGAAGAATGCTGAATTTCAATCCATAAGATGACAGTTGGGTTGGGGTCAAAGGCCAGAGGAGACCGTTAAGGCTTCTACATCTCATGCGGCTCCTGATAGGTCACAGATGATTCTTAATGCTCCCAATGAAGCGTTGACAGCCTATACAGTTGAGCCAGGGATTTTTGCTTTGAGCCCCACGCCATCACAAGCTCCCCAATCATCCGTCGACGATTTTATTTGCTTTAGCATCCGACGCAAAGTGAATAGAAGAGACCGCTCAGCCCTGGCCCCAAACGCACTCGAGAATTTGTGTAGGGAACAATGTCGAGAAGATAGTAAAGTCAACTAGGAAGAAGATCTAGATACCATACAAAGATATCACCAAAGGCCATCTAATGCCGGAGCTGAACAGTTTGTACTCGCACAACATCATATCTATTATACAGAACAACACCCGTATGAAGACCCCTTCTTGGGACGAGCTGCCTGAAGCCGACAAGTTCAGGATGTACCATGAACTCTCGGTAATAGGATCTCTTTAATTTTATTTAATTTCATAATTAATTACAATTTATAGGGTCTAGGAATTTTATTTTTATTTTTTCCTAGGTACATTTTTACTATGATCAAAGACTGAAGATGTGGGGATCCGTAGAGAAGACCGCTATGGGTATTTACAAGGATTGGAAGCACGACCTGCAGAAGCACTATAAGGAACACGACGCCTCGAGTGTCCCAAGGGAGTTGTTGACGGAAAAAGAAGACGGGTGAGAATGGTTGGTGGGACACTTTGAGTCCAACATGTTTAAACTTCGTATTCCTTTCTTTTAATGTAATGAAAATTAATCATTTCTTAGTTTTAAACATTTATTATTTAGTTTCTCTTGTTGTGAAACAGAGAAGGTCGACGGCCAACACTACTAATCGTGAGAAGAAAACGATGCACCATAAATCGGGTTCCAAAAGGATGATCAACATCGCAAAGGCTCACAGAGATGCGGGTTTGAAGCACTATTTTCTTGATGACAGCATGTCTTCTTACGTAAGGCCCGGGCAAGAAGATATCGCGAGTCAACGTGGCATAAGTAACCCTTTTTCTAAAATTGATTGAGTTTAATCTTACGGTTGGTTATAAACAAATTGAATCATGATTGTGACATTTATTAGGTTGTGCTCTTGAAATTTGGTTTAGTTGGCTAAATTACACATTATTCTAAACTTGAGAAATGTGGATGGGAATCAATGCCCACGGTTTGTTATTTTAGAATTGGTTATTCGAAGTGTTTTCTTTCATGCAGGTTTTTGGTTTCCTCCCTTTTTAGGGGAAACTATGTCAAATTTTCTTTAGAAATCGACATTAATATATTGTTCACAATATAAATTTCAGGTGAGGTTGATACAATTGGTCAAAGAGGAATTGGCATGCGCACGTTCGCATAACCCGGAGATGACGCCTGAAAAGTTGCCTTCTCTATCGAAGGAGACTCAGATCAATATTGCAGATACAGTTTTCGGCCCCCGACCTGGGAAGGAGGTTCATGGCCTTGAACGAGCAGTCGAGCGAGATTTGACTCATCAGTAAGTAAGCGTTCGAGTGCAGCGGCTGCCGTGGATCGGGTTCGAGTGGCCAAAAAGGAGGCTCGAATGGCCCGGGAGGAGACTCGATCAACCCAGGAGGAGGCTTAATTGGCTCAAGAGGAGATATAATCGGCCCAAGAGGAGATTCGTCATTTAAGAAGAACATTCAGATGACGGAAAAAAATTTGTCGTCTTGTTTTATATTGTTAGGCAACAAAAGTATGATATTCATCATCTAGATCGATTACTGGCGAATCTGTTTCATCGATCGTCGAAGAGGAAGATGTTTTGTTATAGGTGGAACCGTGGAAGTGGCCGAATGCCAACAATAATACCCTTAAATAGAAAAACCAAAAGCATTACGTGAACTATATATCAAAAAAATTTGGTTACACACAATACTCGGAGTAAGATTAGGCAACAAATCTCTCCCTCATTGGTCTATTTTGGTTTCAGAAAGGAAGTTTCGAGTCCCACTTGGTCCAAACATAGTCCCGAAGTTTTTTCTCTTCCTCTCATATAATATCCCCTCTCTCTCACCTAACCTCCCTTGGCTCTCTCCCATGCATGCATAACCCTCTCGGTCCATTTCTGATGTAACCCGATGGCTTCTTCTTCCTTCTCCCTTAGACGACCTCTGAAAAAAACAAATAAGAGTATCAACATACAAACGCATCGGCAGGATGGCCTTGTGGGGAGTTTCATTCCCTCGCCTTCAATTCCTCGGCCTCCTGTCCATAATCCTTCTCCATCCCATCATTCACCTTGGAGTTATCCGTCGCCCCTTGCTGGACATCCCCATCTTTCGTGAAGCCCCGGCCTTTCGCAATGGCGAGCACTGCGGATTGGAGAAACACATCCATGTGGCCATGACCCTGGACGCCAATTACATCCGGGGCACAATGGCCGCTGTCTTCTCCATGTTGCAACATTCTACCTGCCCTGAAAACCTCAAGTTTCACTCTCTCGGCCTACGTTGCGCCTGAGATCTTTTCGAGCATCAATTCTACGTTTCCTTACTTGAACTTCAAGAGGTATGTCTTTGATTCAAACAGAGTACGTGGGAAGATATCTAAGTCTATAAGGCTAGCATTGGACCAACCTATGAACTACGCGAGAATTTACCTCGCTGACATTCTCCCAAGCAATATGGGACGTGTTATTTACTTGGACTAGGACCTCGTTGTGGTGGATGACATTGCCAAGCATATTGCAAAGCGAATTTCACACAGAGTACTTCACAGATGCATTTTGGTCCGACACGAATTTGTCAAAGACGTTTGAGGGAAGAAACCCATGTTACTTCAACACAGGGGTAATGGTGGTGGATGTAGATAAATGGAGAAAAGGAGGGTATCTACAGAAGGTTGAGGAGTGGATGGCCCTGCAAAAGAGAAAGAGGCTATACCATTTGGGGTCTTTGCCGCCATTTTTGCTGGTTTTGGCTGGGAACATCAAGGCTGTGGATCATCGATGGAACCAACATGGACTTGGTGGTGACAATCTTGAAGGAAGGTGTAGGCGCATCCATCCAGGTCCCATTAGTCTTCTTCACTGGAGCGGCAAGGGGAAGCCGTGGTTGCGATTGGAATCTAGGAAACCATGTACCGTCGACCATCTTTGGGCACCATATGATCTCTACCATTCGTCAAGAAGCTTTCTGGAAGAATAGGAAGAGAGGGTAACCTGTGGAGAATAAACAGGGGGAAAAAACAGGTTTCAAGTCAAGAGAAGATATGGAACAAACTCAACTATTGCACAGGACAGACCTTGGCTAGGCATTTGCATTCGTTCCGAGAGGGAGGATACACTGCATTAGGCTTTGGTTGCTGCTTGGGATCGTAAATCAAGAGATAGGATACACAACTAAGAGTAGGCATCCATGCTGTAAATTTTCCACATGTAAATGTTTACCAAATCAGAGAAGCCATTCATTCTTTCTAACAAAAATTCACAGCACGGTTCAAACATGTAATTAAGGATTTATGGTTTATAGAGCCACTTTAACCTGTTATCAGTGGTTTCAAAGCCAAATTTACGGGATTGCAATTTTTCCCACTAAAGCTTTCAGAGCAAAGGTATCAAAACACTGACACAAGTCACAGACCACTAGCAAAATCAATCGAGGGAAGCAGGCAACCAGCTAGAATATTGTCATCTCATTTAGTCATAGATGGAATTTACGTGAACGCTCTTCTCTGAAGAACCGCAATTTCTGAGAGCCATTTCATGGTGAGTTATAACAGAACCTGAGGCTGGCTTATAAATGGCAAAGAATCTGTCCCTCACATTACACATCAGAATTTAACACCGGGTACATTAGACGAATACAAGAGTCACTGATCCCACTTTTGATTTATTCCTGCCATAAATATCATTCCCCTATACTTTTGAAGATGCCACAGCAGCTGGGCACCTACCCAACGTATTCCACAAGATATAATCCCCAGAAGTAACCTGTTCAACAATACAAACATGTATTAAACACTGAAATTACTAGCATAAAAACACAATTAATCAGAAAAGTCCTACTCATGGATTTGAATCAAGCAAGATAAAAAAGTATTTACCTCTACCATTATCACAATTAAACATTTGCAAGTAACATAGGCAGTACTCATACAAGAAGATGCAACAAAGCGTAAGACATTCAAAATATTCAGAGAAATGAAAAACAATCACTTTCCAAAAGTTTGTGTTAGGTGGATTGCAATTTAAGTACCATTACAGTGCAGTTTTTGTTACCTATCGTATCAAACCACAAAAGTATATCATGCGTGGATAAAAGAATTCTAAATAATAATCTACCTGAGTGGAGGTCTCCACTGGTGCTTTAACAGCGGGGTAAATGCTTACCTGCATGCAGGACGATAATTAATGAGCCAGAAAACCAAAAACAACCAAATGAATGCAGTTCAAATATTAATCAAAAGCCAAAAGACAACCAGAAATGATGGTGTGAGCTATGCTGGTTAAGATATATGAAGATTTGGCGAATTGGATCATTTTCATTTAGGCTAAAATCTTAATACAATGACAGTTTTTACATGCACATATAAGTTTTAAAACAGGAACTTAAGATATGATCTGTGTGAGTTTACACCATCCTCTATTTTTTATCATCTCCGAGTTCTGTAAATCTGTAAAGCCATATGGGAGAAAAATAAAAGGAGTCACAACTTACAGATTTTGGATCAATTGACATTCCAGACAATGAAGCTCCAACAATCTTGAAAGAAACCTAGAAAATGAGTCATTCCAGTCAACTTTAATTTTTTACCAAAGTTGTGCACAGATGACTTTGTGACCACATCTCCAACTAATTTTACACAGCAAAGATTATCCACATACCTTGGCGTAATTGTATGCATGCCAGCAAAATGGATCCTCCAGATTGGCATGAGGAAGATCCTTGCTCATTTTCTCCATTAAGAACTCCTCTACATTGACCATACTACTATTGTTACCATCTGCCTCAATATCACTATCTTCATCAGTTATGCTTCCGAAACTAGATGGAGGTAATATTTGGGGTTTCCATGGTGCAAACTGAACTTTACCAGGGAAAGTTGCCTCAATACTTTTCCCACTAATACCCCGTCCACTCAATATAATCTTCCATTCAACAGAATGCTCTGTAGTGGAAACTATTCCAACCGATGGAGTTCCATCAAAAGATACAACCCTTCTCCTTGGAAAAGGCATAGTCACAGTACAAAACTCCATTGTGAGAGGAGACTTGTAACCGTCCATTAGCCGTAATTTGAATAAAAAATCACCTTTATCCTCAGATACCATAGACAATTGGTAAAATCCCTTTATCGGTGGTCCAACACCACAGATTGCTTGGTAACGCATCAAAGAAAAATTACCTAATGGGGGTGAAAACATTACAGCCTGCTTATCCACACCTTGTTCTGGAACTTGGGCAGAAGGATGAAATGATAAAACTTCAATCTTATCATTATTCACCCCTACCAAGGGAAAGGACACATCAGGCAATCCTTCTAACTCGGCTCGGCAATTTATTTGTCCAGAAATTGATATGCTATCTGGAATCTCATCTCGGTCATACATGGCAGCATGAACAGTTTCATGAATAGAAAATAGAATTCTCTGCCTTCCTTTGTATAGGTAAGGCTTCCATGCTGGTTGCTTGAGGTCTGAAGGAGGAAGATCTGATGACGAAAAGCCATTAGCTTTGATAGAGATGATATTGGGAAAGCTCAAATCCAACAATGTTCCTGTATGTGAAATATACAACCATATGAGAGCCTACCCAGAAGAGGGTTATGCAAGATCATCCACTAATTGCTACAGTGATAATGATGCTAAAGAAAACAATATGGGTAATACCATAATAAAAAGTACGAACCAAAGGGCATTGAACAGCTTATGAAGGTTCGTAGTGCATCTTTATCGAAAGGCCTAGAACCAATTCTGTTAGCATCTGATGTAGCAGTTCCTGCAACGGCATTTCCAGAAGGACTCGAGGATGCAACTGGTGCAGCTACAGGTTTTGCCCTTGAGGAAATGCTTGATATTCCTATGCTGCCAGTGAGTGAATCCAAAAGACCTCCAACAGATGGAGATGCATTGACAACTACCTCAGGTTCCACCACATCGCCAGTAATTATGTCACCAATGGCATGTGCTGCCATAAATGCCCTATAAGCAAGGAAGGACAAAAAGAACTGCTTAGAATCTTTGGAGACAGTCATACATGCCATAAACAGTCCAAGCTCATTCAAAAAGCATTCATGTGCAATTCTTTTCTTTGTAAATTGAGGGATATAATAATAAAGGATACACTTTATCCCACAATTAAAGCAAACACAAGCATACCAACAAGATGGTTGTTGGTTTAAACAAACATCTGGGCTACACTATTTACAATATGGCTCTACATATATTAACACGGCTTCACAGCACTGCTAATCTGGTAAATATAAAAATGGTTTCCAACGTCAGTTTGATGTTGTGGGGAATGAGAAAAGAAATTAAAATGAGTCGTGAAAGAAGAGCGAGAAAATTATGAATAACACTTCAAAAATAAAGTTATAACTTATAACATAATGTTCTCCCAATAAACAGTGCAAGTAACTTACCATACCCTGTGATAGACGGAAGATCGAGCAGAATGGAAGAGATACTGTCCTCCACACCAACAGCATTGCCACAATCAGTTCTATTACACAGTCTTGTGTATGCCTTCAAATGCCTCGGCTCTACCAAAGGCAATACCAGAATGCAAAAATTCCCCTTTGAGTGCAAGACTAAAGGCCACAGCAAATGTTTGTTACATTCTTCTGCTTCCCCCTCTTCTTTCTCTATGTAGATTCCAATTATATGACGAGTAATTGGATCATCAACCCAAGAATCTGAGCCTTTAGCTGACTGACTAACACGTATCCCACACCCACGAATAGAGCCCTCTCTGCATATTAGATAGAAGTTGGTAAACATTGGCAATAAACTAAACCATTAAACCTCCGTTGTTAGTATCATTTTTTATATTTTTTTACAGTTGCCTGATCCAAATACCATAAACAACAAACCACAAACTACAACTATACAATGTAAGCATCCAAACTAACTTGCTCAAACCATCATGGTGTCCTTATAATTCAATCGGTTAGGTTAATAAATATTGAAGCATAGTTCTCACTTGCACAGGTACGAAGGATAGACAGATATAGCAATAAATTGACAAACAAGGTTACGTGCTTATTGTAATTTAGAACCGAAATTCTCATATCATTTTTACAGCCAAATATAGTAATATACAGTCTAAACATAAACCTAAAAACATAAAACCAAATTTGAGCTAACTTAGCACATTCGTGATGATCCAAACAGTTAGTTTACCAAACATTAAGACACAGTTCTCACTTGCAAAGTCGAGGAGGAATTGATAGATAATGCATTTCAGAAACAGGTGAAGCTATCCGGTACATAGATTTCTATTGTCCAGCAAAAACTAATCAAAAAATATAAAAACAAAGTCAGGATAGGAAGCAAAAGTAATGCTCATAATACCGTCTCTTCCTGTCTGCAAATGCAGCAGCTAACTCGGAATCACCAGGAAGTAAAGAAAACACAGTCTCATCGATACCACCATCATTTGCTTTCTCCTCCTCGCTCTTGCACGCCCCCCTCCACCTCTTCTCCACCACCGGAAACCGCCTGTGTCGCCAAAAAAAAAAATTGTGTTACACACTTTCTCAGACTCATCAGATTTCATAAATCCCTTTACCGCGGCCATGAGAACCCAACCAATCACTCTAAGTATGAATCTTCGAGTCTACAATTTCCCAATCACAATGGACACACCACAGATCCTCATTAACTCAGTTCAAATTTCACAATTGAAAATTCAAATTCAACCACAAACAGAGCTTAGTTTACAGGTAAATGAAACCGAATACAGTAAGCTAGGGCACCAATCGGACTTGAAATAATTGCGGAGGTCTTAGCATGTAGAATCAGCTATATTAAGTGTAAATGTGAAGAGCGTGACCTGGAGAAAACGACGGCGTCGAGGCTGTTGAGGATCCAGATGGCTCTGATACTACTACCTGCGGTCATCGCTGCTTCTCAATCGCAGCAACTGGAACCCGGAATTGGAAATTTGATAGGTAAATTTGAGGAGATGAGAAAGACAGCGCTGCGGTTTATGGAAGTGAAATTACTCCGCCGCGTAACCAGATTTACCGTTAAGCAGACAGTTAATTTTTTTCTCTCCTCAACGGCTCAACCCACAATCCCACATCCCACATATCAAATGTGAGAAATTCCTTCTCCTCTCGATACACACCTCCAATTTTTTTTTCTCTAATTATTTTTTCAAAGTTCCTGTTGTATCCCTCTTGAATCCCTTTTTTTTCGACTTCAGGTCCCGGCGACCATGTACCCATGGGGATTGAACTTGCTGTCATATCTCATAAACATGAACTTTTTAAGTCTTAATTGAACTTCATTTTCTGTCATTGTATACCAAATTTCTATCATTCATAGGTTTAGTCTGTAAGCCTGACTTGATTTGTTTGATCTCCATACGTCCAGTAACAACTCTTACAAACCTACTCAACTTCTAGTTTTGCTTCTTCGAACCCGACATAAAAATGTCGTCTAAAGATTTTGTCATGCCAATCCGACTTTATTTCAACGACAAATATATGTCGTGGGACAAAACAGGGCTATAGAGAAGTTTTTGTACGCATTTTTTATTTTTTGAGACGACTGGTATGCGTCGTAGTTTGTTGTGTATAAAATTTGTACAATTATTTGCATTATATTGAACTGTGTATAAAATTTGTACAATTATTTGCATTATATTGAACTCTAAAACGACTGATATATGTTGTCAATACTAGGACGTTTTAGAAAAGTTTAATTGTGAACACGCGTGAATAGTGTTTGGATAGCAACAACTAGTTTTTGCTTGTGAGGTCGCACGTTCGAATCCTGACCCAACCCATCCAATCAATATTCCTAATCTCTCTCTCTCTCTCTCTCTCTCTCTCTCTCTGATCTAGCTCTAAAACAAAACCTTAATCTTTCCCTCTTCTTCATATCGGTGAGATCGCCGGCGCTACGCCTCGCGACGGTCAACTCCAGACAACCTCTACCATGCGTCGCGGCCTAGCCTCAGCTGCGCTCCGTCCATCATCCACTAGCCTCCGCCAAACGCAGCAGAGCCTCCCTCATGTGTTGTCCAGCATCTCAAACTCGCATCTCCTGCCTATTCTCAACTCAAACCCTTCATCTACCGGTACATCTCGACCTCCTCCATTGTGATTCGCTGCATCGCCGCCTAGCACAGCCTCCCGAGGCTTCACACTCTAACCGCGCACGTCGATTTTCAAGCATGCGCTTACGCACTCACCGATAACAGCCCATAGCCATCGACCAACCTGATGGGTTTCCGTCGCATTTGTACTGTGCACAACTACGACTTGGTCACGTTCTCCTAGCCTAGTGTCGCGCCGACCTCGTGTGCTCAGCCCAGCAATCGAATGTCAAGGAGGAGTGGTTGTGGGCGAGGTAATTAAAGAGATAAGGAGGAAAGGGAGAGTGCAGCGGAGCTCATCTCTCTCTCTCTCTCTCTCTCTCTCTCTCTCTCTCTCTCTCTCTCTCTCTCTCTCTCTCTCTCTCTCTCTCTCTCTCTCTCTCTCTCTCTCGTTCTAATTGCACCAAGTTCTTAGATACGTTTATAAGTTAAGACAAACACCATATCTTCTTATTTGAATTGGGTTTTCTTAGGTTGTACTCAAGATTTGAAGAAGTTCCTTGGATTGAGACCACCTAACTTCAATTGGGTTTTTGTATTTGTATCTGGGTTCATGATTTTTAGACTCTCATTCAGAAGAATGAAGCAAAGTTTTAGTCTTTAATATTCGTTTGTAATAAAGCATTTCTGAGTAGTTTGAACTATTTGGTGAACTGTTGAGGTTTATATTGTGATAGGCAAAAGTTCGATACTTTGAAGTGTTTGATATATGGATGGGTTGTTTGTTTACATAGATTGAAGAATATATTGAGTGCAAAGGTTTTAGTTCATCAAGTGGTAGCCAAAGGGTGTCCCAATT
This sequence comes from Geum urbanum, assembly GCA_946800695.1. Taxonomy (NCBI): domain Eukaryota; kingdom Viridiplantae; phylum Streptophyta; class Magnoliopsida; order Rosales; family Rosaceae; genus Geum; species Geum urbanum. Next base: position 33,485,995 of record OX327012.1, read on the forward strand.
TGCTGTTAAGAAGCAGGCTTAGAGGAAAACAAAATGGAGTGCTGATCTGAATCAAGATGCTTCTGTTAGAAAGCTAAGAGCCTTAGCCTATAAGGTATTATATGTATGTAGTTTTTCACTTGTTATCTTTCTTGTGATATGAATTTAATTTCCTGATTTTACAATGCCAACTTTTTATGATAACTTATTTCCATATGGTACTAGATTTAAGAACTTCAATGATTTTAAGCATATGTAACCACAGTTTGTGTGCAAGTAAATCATGGGTCAGCAAGTGACAGTTGTGTTTTAACCTCTTTCCAAGTGGTAATAAAATTTTGGTTGGTGTCTTCTGTGTGAATGGTTCATATCATATACTCTCATTCCAGGTGCCACTAAGTGATCTTAAGCAGAATCGGGTGGATCAAATTACTCAACAGCTGAGATCTGGAATATCAGATATTGGAAACAATGGGAACATGCCATCAGCACATTAGAATTCAGATCACATATCCTCTACGCATCAAGTGGACAAAGAAGTACAGTTTTACTTCAATTTCATGATTCCCTAGTATTGGTATCTTTCATTGTTCTCTTGTGTACATTCTAGATATATGGTGTGCTGTTTTGGTGCTTGAAGTGTAGCTCTTTAGCACTGACTATGAACTTCATCGATGTAGGCTGCAGAACAATTGGAACTTGAAAAGCGGGAAATCATAGGTATAATGTCTCCAGATTCTACCATCCTGGTGCTATTGTTATACATTGCCTGATTTTATTTTGTGTATTTACATGTGAAATATCAAATTTGAATCCAAGTTACAAAGCTCCATCTGATTACAAACCTTTGTTAAAGGAGGCAACAGTTCCCATTCTTGTAAGGTTTTTAATCTGGTATTCAGTTTCATGTCACACTTTATCTTGGTCTTTTGGGCTAGATAGGGTTATCATATTTCAGAGGTTAATCACTGCGTTGTTAACATTTTTCTTTTTCTTTTTCGAAACATTTCTCCCCAAAATTTCAGTTTTCTATTTCTCTGACTAAATGGTCATTCACGTTTAAGAGACGTCAATTTTCAGTCCGACTATGTTATGCGATAACAATAAACAAAAGTCAAGGTTAGTTATTAAACCAAGTAAGAATATATTTATCGGGGACATTTTTTACTCATGGACAGTTATATGTGGCATTATCTAGAGTTACGTCAAAAAAATGTCTCAAAATCTTTATAAATAACGACGATGATATCCCTAATAGTTGTACTAAAAATATTGTTTTATAAGGATGTCTTGCAAGGTATATGATTCTTTTGTATTTTGTGATATAATATGGACATTTTTACTATACAATTATATGTAGTTTTCTCTATACAATTATGCGTTTACTATATACAGTGGTGAGACAAAAAAGTCAAAATCATATATATCGATTGCACAAGCATTCTAATGAACAAAATTAATTTCGTTAGAGTTTTACTTCATATTCTCGATCAATAAAATTGTTGGCCTCCCTTTCACTTTTTTATATTAAATTTCACATTTACATGTATTGTGCATACATTCATATAAATCTCCCAAGTAAAATTTGTGCAAAATTACCAAAAGTCCTAAGTTAAATTTTTTTTTTTGGTATATTTTCCTTTAGTAAAATTAGAAAATTACCAATTGATGTGTACTATATCAAGGTGGATGTCTTGAGAGGTCTCAACTAGGTTGACTTCACTTTCCTGTTTATCTTTTATATATCCATTGTATGCATATTGGTCTTTAATATCACTTTCTAATCAATTATAGGAGAGAGCCTAAAGAAGAACAACATAAAAGGCCAAGAAAGGCAGGTAGACCAAGCTCGGTGCACATTCTGGATGAAGCCATACATGGCATAAAAGCATTGTTGGAGGACCAAAATGGGATGATCGCAGAACAAAATGCACTTATGTTGGACCAAATCAACCAAATGAGCGAGATTAAGAAACTGTTGATTGGATTCAAGGACATTTTTGACCAATACACAGAGCTGAACATTAGCTGAATCTCCATTGCTATATTAATTATGTATTTGATTTCACTTTCATAAGCTTACTTCATTAATATATCTGAATGATGTATTCCATTATTTACATGTACAACAAGCAGGGGACAATGAATACAGGGTATGGGATAAACAAAACTTCGCCAGGAACTTCCGCAGGACAGCCTGCGATGATCAACTATGAGATAGACCCAAGTTGCACAGAAAATTATGGGATGGTCCCATCCTTTAACTGGAATCTATAAGGTACAAAGTTGTATCTTCAAGTTTCTTATTTATCATGTATATATGGTTGATAGGAGCTATATTACTGATCATGTATATATGATTGATAGGCTTGCGATAGTTTGATATATGATTGACGGGACCTATATGCTAAGTCTAGGCATATATTAATCTTTGTTTAAAAATTCAAATGCACATTAAGCGTATACAATCAAAAATGTGAGGGGAAAGAAATAGAGTTTGAAACATAGAGTAAGCATCTTTGGCTACCTAGCTACATTACCAAGTTAAGGGTCCCTCTCTACTCTATGTACTTACCAGCCTTTTAGAACAAAATGATGTTCATCAGAATAATTGTTTCTCTCATATATACAGGACTCACTATCAATGCCAAAAAAAGTTGCATTTTTGCTTATCAAGACCACTACTCAATGCGTGTGATGATTGTAATCTGTTGTCTATGTTTTGCAACTTCTATGTGTGCTAGATAATCGGCTAATTTATGCTTTTTAAGAATACTATTTGGATTCTATTATCACTGTAATGTCAGTAATATATAGGTAATTTCTATTTTTCAACAACACTATTAGGCTTCTACTACCACTCTAATGTGTGCCATATATATGAAGCACTTTTTAGGTTTTATAAACTTGATCACCAAGTAGCTTGGTATTTCTGTTTCCATCCTAATACTCTATTTTCTATTTTAAAAGGTTGAGGTTAGATTAGGAAAGTTATATTAGGCAAGATCAATCAATAATGCTCGAAGCTTTTGTTTCTCTATGTCATCATCTCCACATGTTAGGATTATATCATATTGCATAATGCAAAACTAATGGATTAATACCTAGTGATTCTTTTCAAAATTAAGCACAAATAGCTTTTCATATTGTCTTAACGTTCAACAATGCAATGAAAAAAGTACGTTCATATCATCTCAACAACTTTTCATATTGTCTTAACATTTTTAGTTGAAATGCTTAAACCATCATCTTATAGTATAACCGCGTAACACACGGGGAGCCACCTAGTCTTCATACAAACTAGGGAAATTAAATACATTGCTCAACATTTTATTGAAAATTCAATGTTACTAATGTATATACCTTAAGTTTCTATAGACCAACAAATAATGATCTCGGTACTCATGGATGGTTTTCAATAGCACTAAACCAATCCTTCATTATTAGCAACATAATTCGTTAACTATCAACTTGCCTTCCCAGTAAATATGCACATGTGCTAATCTTACTTCAACAATATAGAACTTAACCAAAAATGAAGAGAACTATATACATCAATACATCAATGATGTAAATATTCCCTCACCATCTGCATCATAGAGTGAAATTATATATTGTCCACTTTCAGATTAAAAATAATCCCTCCAAATTGTTTCGCATCAATATATAGGTTTAATTTTGAAAATCAATATCAACTGTACAAAGAAAAAAAATTGTAAATAAAAAAATGATCACTATTGTATGTCTACAATACATTACACAAAATAATTCAATCAAAAACTACTTTTCCACAATTTACACGATACACTTGCCCCCTTGCAATCACATACATATATGACTCATGTCCATACATCACTACCAACATAAACACTTTAGGCAACGAATTTGAAAACAACGCGCAACGAGGTGGTAAATTCGTTGCCTATAGTATACTATAGGCAACGACAAGGGTTTTCGTTGCCTATAGTATACTATAGGCAACGAACTCGTTGCCTGTTGATGAAAAATCGTTGCCTAATGTTTGATTTATAGGCAACGAAAAAAATCGTTGCCTAAACCCTAAACCCTATACTATAGGCAACGAGTTCGTTGCCTATTGAAGTGAAATCGTTGCCTAATGTTTTATTTATAGGCAACGAAAAAAATAGTTGCCTAAACCCTAAACCCTATACTATAGGCAACGAGTTCGTTGCCTATTGAAGTGAAATCGTTGCCTAATGTTTGGTTTATAGGCAACGAAAAAAATCGTTGCCTATTTTAAATCGTTGCCTAAAGTATGGTTTTTCGTTGCCTATAGTTTAATAGGCAACGAAAAACAATATAGGCAACGAAATAGTAATTCGTTGCCTATAATTATTATTATATCAGATCTAGCCAGCAGCTCCTCCATTCAAATCAAAATCGGTGGAAAAATCTGAAACGTTCTGGAATCGCCAGTGCATTTCAGGATGGACAAGAGTTGGATGAGGCTGGATAGAACTGATGCAAGATATGGGCAGGGAATTAGGAGATTTCTGGAATTTGTGGCGGCTAATTGTGGAGAGTTGCCAGTGCATTATTGTCCATGTAAACAATGTCGGTGTCGCGGCAATCGTTGTCCCATTGCTACAGTTGAGCGACACCTTCATAGAAACGGATTTTGGAATAAGTACACCCGTTGGATTTATCACGGTGAAGCAACAACAGCCGATCCGCATGATCATGGACAATTTGCTGATACTGCGAGTTCATCCAATTATGATCCCACCAGGAGGTTCATCGACGATATGTTTCCTCATGAGAGCGGTGTATTTCATGATTCTCAAGCACCCGTATATGTTCCTCCAGAAGTTGAGAATTTCCCTCACATTGAGCCAGTCCAGCCATTACCTAGAGTTTATGTCAACACACGTGGTATGGACAAGTACCACAACCTGATTCAGATGCATCAAACTCCGTTGTACCACGGATGTCCTAAGACAGTCCTTGAAAGTGTGATGGCAGTGATGCAGCTAAAAGTGGAGACCAAGAGCACCGTGGCAGCAGTCGATAGGTGGCTTCAGTTGACTGGTGATCTGCTGCCCCCCGGTCATCGTCTTCCCCCCACTCATCGTAAGATACGACATGTCCTCAAAGATCTTGGACTTTCCTACACCAAGATTCACGCATGCATGTATGATTGCGTTCTCTTTTGGGGTGTAGACGATGACGGGAAGGATCTATCAAAGCTTGATTACTGTCCGGTGTGTGGTACGGAAAGGTGGAAGTACACTCCTGCAGGAAACAAGAAAGCAGTGAAGATACTTCGGTATTTCCCACTTATTGATAGGCTGGAAAGGTTGTTCATGTGTGCATTCACGGCGAAAGCTATGAGATGGTGGGCTGAGAGGACTTCGCCTGACGATGATGTCCTTAGACACCCTGCTGATGGTCAGGCTTGGAAGCACCTGGTGAATGTGTTTTCTGATTTTGCAGCTGAAGTCCGAAATGTTTGGCTGGGGCTATCGACTGACGGATTCAACCCATTCGGCAACATGAGTCAGAAGTACAGCATATGGCCCGTTATATTGGTACCGTACAACCTTCCTCCGTGGATGTGCATGAAGAAAGAATATAATATGCTGACTCTGTTGATTCCAGGGCCGGGTTATCCAGGAAAGTGTCTGGATGTGTACATGAGGCCATTGATTATGGAGCTTCAGCAATTGAGTACAGTTGGTCATCCCACTTACGACAGGTTTAAAAATGAGATGTTCCGAATGCGTGCTATGCTTGTGGGCACAATCAGTGATTTTCCAGGTCGAGGGATGTTGTCGGGAAACCCAACCAAGGGGTACAGGGCCTGTCCAGAGTGCATGACTGCCATGTTTGGACAAGCTCATTGCTCGAAGATTGTCCATATGCGTCACCGATGTTGGCTTCCACGACATCACCCATTTCGCCAGGACGCCCAGGCTTTTGACGGCACTGTAGAAGAAGGTCTGCAACCCATGAGATGGACTGGAGATGAAATCTTAGAAGTCCTGAATGAGTATAATTTTGGGCCATTGAGCAATCATCCTGAGGTTGTTGCGACTATACCGAAGATACCCGACAGGTATAAGTTCTGGACCCACAAGAGCATCTTCTGGGAACTCCCGTACTGGCGGATGTTGCCTATCAGGAACTATCTAGATGTCATGCACATAGAGAAGAATGTGTGTGAAAGTGTGGTGGGCACCGTTCTAAATTGGCAAGGTAAAACCAAAGATGGCCCTAAAGCTCGCGTTGATTTGGAAAAAATGAAACTGCGGGAACATCTGTGGTTGAAAAAGAAGGGGAGAAAGATGCCCCAAGCTCCTTACACGGTCACGCGTGACGAGAAGCATGAAATTTTTGTGTGGATGGCTAACGTCCAGTATCCTTATGGATTTGCTGGAAATATAAGTCGGTGTGTTAACTACAGGGACAATAAGATTTATGGATTAAAGAGTCATGACTGTCATGTACTACTTCAACGCCTCTTCCCTATTATGATTCGAGGGTACTTTGATGATGAGGTGGTAGAGCCGTTAGTGGCGCTGTCAAGGTTCTTTCAAAAGTTATGCACCAGAGAAGTGAAAATGTCAGACCTCGAAGAAATGCGAAAGGACATCATTTTTATCATGTGCAAGTTGGAGAGGATTTTCCCCCCAAATTTCTTCGACATCATGCCTCACTTGATGATGCATCTTCCCGAGCAATTGATGCTCACCGGTCCCGTTCACTACACTTGGATGTATCAAATGGAGAGGTATATACCTTGCATTTGTATGATGTTTGCTAATTAAGTCTTTATATATTAATTTATTCTTGTTCTACGTACAACAATAATAACAAGCTGTTTTCATCTTTGTAGACAACTGGGAGACTACAAAGGGTATGTACATAATACATCTGCACCTGAAGGGTGTATCGCCGAAGCATATCTTGCGCACGAGTGCGTAACGTACGTCAAACTGTATTTGGGAGCGCTTGAGGACCCACATTCGAATATGTCGGTAGATGAACCCCAGTTCAACCTTTCTGTAGTCTCTAATGATGTTTACCCACAGAGTAGGTTGCACGGGGAGTGGAAGTTGACACCATATGAGTTAGACATTGCACACTGGTGTGTACTCATTAATTGTCAAGAAGTTAAATATTGGAAAGACACACACCTTGGAAGTCCACAGGTTCGCGGGGATGTTGCGTACCACAACCGGACCTTTGCAAATTTTTTTGGCACATGGGTGAGTATATATTCATTTAGTCATAATATATATGACGTGTAAAAGCAAATTGTGACGGTTATTTATATGAAATGTTGTATCTAATGTTGACGGTTATTTGTTTCAGATGAACTATGTAGAAGATGATGGTTACCCACAATGGTCACACGCATTGAGGCTCTTGGCTATGAAACCTATATCATCAAAAGTTTACGCGATGTGTAGGGTCAATGACGTGAAATTTATGTGTCAAGAAAGAGACAACAGGGTGAAGACACAGAATTGTGGGGTAATGGTGCATGGTGGGGATAACGACCCTGACTACTACGGTGTACTCCATTCAGTGGTTGAACTCATGTATGGTGAGCGCATGAAAGTTTACTTGTTTAAGTGCAGATGGTTTGATACTCGTCCGGAGAACGTTCGCATCGATCAGTATGGATACATTTCCGTGAATACTGCCACAAGCTGGTATCAGGAGGATCCTTTCGTTCTTGCCACATCGGTCAAACAAGTGTTTTACCTTGACGATCTTATGAACAGACCCCCGTGGAAAGTAGTAAACCATGTGCAAGCTAGGAATGTGTACAGTGCTGCCACACTTGGTGAGAATGAAGATGACGAAGAAGTTGCAGCATACCAAGAGGGAAATGGAATTGACATTCCGGAATCCAATACAATTCGCCTTAATAATGTTCGACCTGGTATTGTGGTTCAAAATTCTGGAGCAGCACTTCTAAATGTTAATCCAAATGACTTTGATGAAGACTCGAGTGACGAGGACGAGGAGCGACACCTATTACCAGACTTCAACTATCAAACTGCGTCAGACTCTAGCGATGATTCTGATTCTGATTATCAGCCTTAGTTAGAGATGTAATTGAGTATAGTCTTCGAGCTTGGTTCACCCTGGTTCACCTTGAATTGGTTCACCCTGGTTCAGCTTGGTTCACCCTGGTTCACCCTGGTTCATCCTGTGAACTTAAATGGCTATGTAGACTTTATGAATTTCGTTGCTTATAAATTGAAGTTCGTTGCCTTTAATAATGAATTCGTTGCCTATACTATAGGACACAAAAATTTCGTTGCCTATAGTATAGGCAACGAAATTTTCGTTGCCTTTAACATTGATTTCGTTGCCTTTGATATTTGTGTCGTTGCCTATAGTATAGGCAACGAAAATTTCGTTGCCTTTAATATGGATTTCGTTGCCTATACTATAGGCAACGACAAAAATCGTTGCCTAAAGTATTGGTATCGTTGCCTAAAGTCCTCCTCGTTGCCTAAAGTATAGGCAACGACACAAATCGTTGCCTAAAGTATTGGTATCGTTGCCTAAAGTCCTCCTCGTTGCCTAAAGTATAGGCAACGATTCTCCCATTCGTTGCCTATAATAGGTTGAATAAATGACCCAGTCGCTACCAGATTTCTGCCCTCGCCCTCGCCGCAACGACCGCCGCCGCACCTATTACTCTCGCTTGAGTATATATTCTGCCCTCTCCCGAATATAGGTTCGCATTCTCTCATGATTCTCCTTACTTGAATATATAAACAACGTGATTTAGGTTGATTTTAGTTGGATTTGTGTTGGATTTGTCTTGTGATTTATGTTAGGTTGTGTTGGATTTGTGTTGGATTTAGGTTAGGTTGATTTTAGTTGGATTTGTGTTGTTATTTAGTTTGTATTGTTGAATTTAGGTTTTATTTAGGTTTGATTTTGGTAAGGATGATGAACTATGTTGGATTGTTGATTTAATTAGGTTGGGATTATATTGTGGATTAGAGGATTTAATTTGGTTATTTAGTTTATGTAAGGTGAATTGGGAATATAAGTGTGATTTTAGTTTGGTTATTTAGCTTAGGTAATTAGAATTGGGAATAAGTGTGATTTTAGTTTGGGTTGTTCATTTTAGTTAGACAAAATTTAAATTTAGGTTAGTGTTGCCTCAATTGTAAGCTATTCATTATGTTATTTTGTTGCAGACATTAATAAAAATGTCGGTGTTCAAAAGATTGATTCCCGGGAAAAGTGGGAAACAGAAAGGAGCTTCCTCCTCGTCACCTCAAGGAGCGACACCTCAAATGTCCTCCGGGTTGAACCCTCAAGGACCCAGGAGTGGGTCTAGGTCCGTTGGTCAGAGTGCTGGAAGCACCGTACCGGACAGTCTTGAGACCGTCTATGTACATTCCAATCGTCACCTCCAACTATATACAGCATCCCAGGATCCCTAAGGTCCACGTCACTCGGTGTCTCATGAACGACCCTCCCGCAACAGCAGCCGAAACTCCACCACGGAATCCGGTCGTCACTCAGTCAGCAGCGAACGCCCAAATAGTACGAGGGTACTATGGCCAAACCAGCAGGACCCACCGCGTATGCCACCTCTTCCTCCCAATCCGGCGACGCCACACCCTAATTCCGGATCATCTGGGCCATCCGGCAGTGCATCCCGCACGGATTCTGTGCACTTATGCCCGCCTAGGGACTTGTTCTTCCCTACGGTTATTCCGAAGATACCTCAGCTCGACCCTAACAACGTGGCCATATATGATGAGGACCCGTTCACGACGCCTGAGGAAGCATACACATATGAGCCGTTCTCTCAACCTCTGTTGAGTGTGAGGGTTAAGGGCCAGCTCACTTACGAGAATGGTAAGTTTATGTTCTTTTAGTAGATACAGTACATTAAATTAGGTTCTATTTCTTAATTTCCTTCTTTTGTACCGTGTCTTAGGCACCGTCGTCAACCCTAAAGCTAAAGCGAGCAGAGGTACCACAACCGGGAAGGGTATTGAAGATCGAGTTGGTGACAATCGGGCTCATATTGATTATGAGGACGATGGCTCGGCTATCGAGTATTCTGACAAAGGGATGTATGCTAGCCAAGCAGGATTTGTCATACGTGATTTCGTCCCGATGTTGTGGGACTCGTGGGGTTCAGTTGATGCTCAAGTGAAGGCCCGAGTGCATAATGCACTGTCGGTGAGTTAAATTTACATTAATTTGTCATAAAAATATGGGCATTCTTATTATTATAAGCCACCAAACATACATATTTATGAGGCTAATTATGTATACGTGTATTGCAGCAATGGTTTATTATTGACGATCGGCTGAAGCAGCCCGGGGGGTGGTGTGAACGAAAGCTCGCGTCTAGGTGATGTGATTTTGGATTTATATAAGGCTAAGTATCCTGAATACGTTAGATTTGTGAATATAAAGTGTTGGTTATATGATATTTTTGTTGCATCAATATAGGTATCGAGAGTGGAAGTCCCACTTGAAGACGTTCTGGGAGGAGAACATAGATAAAGGCCGAAATGGCACTCCAAGTGAGTTCAGATACCGGGAGTACGAGTGGAACTGGCTTATAGCCCACTGGAAGCATCCCAAACTTGTGGTATGCACATGAATTGATTTGCGTACCTAAATCTAAACTAATATTATTATTATTAATTTACGTACATTTTATGATATATTATTTTATATACGCAAGAGGTAGTAGGTAAATCTCTATCTATGTTATTAATTTAATATGTAGGTAAATCTCTAATATATTGTGTAGGTAAATTAAATGTGTTGGATTTTAATCAAAAAAATTAATGTTGCGAGAATATTCTCTAATTTATGCTATATATATAATTGGCTAATAATTGTGCACATTTTCTTATGGTCACAAGCACATTTCGAAACAAAATGCTAAAAACCGAGCGCAGAACGTGAACCCACATCATTGCGGTTCCCGAACGTATGAGAGATGGACTCGTCGTGGGGCAAGGTTGGAACCAGAGACCGATCCTCTCGTGTATTCCATCCGACATGGGTATCCGAACAACCCTGAATATGTTGTAAGTATCTAATAAATATTTGTCCATATTTGATACATCTCATGTTTAATTAATTCTTGTATTTTACTCAATTATTAATGCGTCACCGATTTTGCATTGTCTATTAGGAGAGATTGGTTGAGTCGATCCCGAAGGTGCGTGCTAAAGTAGCTCGAGAGCTGCATCAGGGGTGCACGGAGGAGGAGGTGACCCAGTATGCATCTCAGGTTGACCACATGACGCCCATTAATGCGGCGAGGTGCGTGTCAGATGCGCTTCCCGTTGGAAAGAACAAGTTTTGGGCCAAGGGGATGGGTTACAGAGGAAATGGAGTCTTGAAGATGACTCCAGAATTCTCCAGCGGGTCCAGCAGTTCTAGGTCGTCCGGCCAACAAGAGCAGATTCGGAGGCAGGAGGAGCAGATTCGGAGGCAGCAGGAGGAGTTGGAGGAGATGAGGCGTGCCAGGGAAGCCATGGAGCAGGAAAGAGCCCGTGAGAAGGAGCAGCACGACCAAATGTGGGCATTCTTTCAATCTCAGCAACCTCGGGGGGCTTCGCAGCCGCACCCACAGACTCAGCCAAATCTGTTCACGCCTACAGCACAGCCGCAGTATTTTGGGGGTCACCAGCAGCCGCCGTTATATGGGGACCACCAGCAGCCGCCGCAGCAGCATCAGTTTTTTGGGGACGCCGAGCCGCCGCTGCAGCATCAGTTTTACAGGGGTGACGACCAGCAGGAGGGTTCACACGAGGACTTCCTCAATTGTGTTAACTTTGATCAGTAACACGTAGCTAGTTTTTGATTTAGGTTGGAATGTGTACGCTTTTGTGGTTTGAAATGTAAATGTTGCAGATTCTGGAATTGGGCCCAATCCAGAATCAAGTATTTTTTTTAAAATAACACAAACTATAGGCAACGAAATGGACCAATTTCGTTGCCTATAGTTTGCCACCAAAAAAAATTTTCAAACTATAGGCAACGAAATTGGACCAATTCGTTGCTTATAGTTTGCCACCAAAAAAAATTTCAAACTATAGGCAACGAAATTGGACCAATTTCGTTGCCTATAGTTTGCCACCAAAAAAAATTTCAAACTATAGGCAACGAAATTGATCCATTTCGTTGCCTATAGTTTGCCAGAAATACAACAATTCAACTATAGGCAACGATGTTCTTGACTATAGGCAACGAAATTCTTCAGTATAGGCAACGAAGTCGTTGCCTATAGTTTCAAAGTTGGTCAAAGTTGACCTGTTGGTTTAGCGTTTAGGCAACGAAGAAGTCGTTGCCTATAGTGAAACTATAGGCAACGATTCACTCTAGTCGTTGCCTATAGTACAAAACCCTAACCCCTAAACCCCGAACTATAGGCAACGAATCGGTTTAAAAATCGTTGCCTATAGTATAGTCAACGATGAAAAGGCAACGACGGTATAGGCAACGAATTTTCGTTGCCTATACTTATAGGCAACAATTTTTAAACTATAGGCAACGATTTTAAATCGTTGCCTAAAGCTGTTATGTTGGTAGTGCATCTTCATCAAAAGAAACAGTATGACCTTGAAAGATTTACAATGAGGTGTTACATTCATCAAAAAATTCACCATAAATCGCACTACTAATTAACTCATTTACAACTTCATTTTGTTTTGTATCGTCTAAGTTCTAACAAATCTAGAGACCATTTTATATCTTCCAACAAATCATTTCAGTATATAAGAGCATTAATGTGAACCTATAAAAATAAAACCAAACTCATCCAACTTCTGCACACAATGCTTCTACAAAACTTAAAAATCCCTGTATTAAAAAATTGTCATTATATAAGTAGAAATTCGGAAGAAGCAAAACCAATATCATGCATGCTTTAAGGCAGAAAATGAATAAATATAAATTGAGAGCTGACCTTGGCGAATTCTTGGAAAATGATATGATGGATGTCTTTCTTTTGAAAAAGCAAGCACTCAAGAATGCACTCAACGAAAAAAAATCTAAAAGTACCCACAAAAAGTTCAAATCCACTAGTGTGATACCAAAATCTAAACAATAAAATCAGTGAGATGCCAACACCTAAACAACAAAAATGAGTGTGGTATCAAAACCAAAAATAAAGTAGCAGATGATGAAAATGCGCCAATTATGTCAACTCATGACAAAGAAATGATCTATTCAATATAAGATTCCTGATATACCTCGATTTTCAATTCTGTTCCATAGATACAAAATATATTTTTTCCAGAGGTGGTCTCTCCCATGGTGTGAATGGATTCAGAACTGGATCATCAAGATATAACCTGGATACAGAGCATTGCAAAAACATTCAAGTGAAAATCTGAACAAGAAATCAACATTCAAAGTATAGAAAGAACAAATGTAAGAAAGGTTCAACATGGATAAGAAGCGTCCACCATTCAGAAACATGTATCCAAACGGAAACGTAGAACTACATTGTAGATGGCTTAATCATATACATACCCCCTCTAAAACAATTGTAAAAGAAAAGAATATACATACAATCAAATAACTACACATTATATAGTAGAAAGTGTCATTTACCCACCAGCACTAATTCAACCAAGGTGAATGGAACACTGAATATAATAGCTACAGAATTCCATACAGAAAGACATCTAATCAGAATATAATTAAGAAAACTAATTTACCCACTTCTTTGCTAAGGATTGATTTGACCACCATCTTCAAATCAGTATATAACATCAAGCAACATCAGTGATGTTGAAATGTCTATCAATGACATAAACTTGCAGTAATTACATTTCAGGATAAGCGACAATATTTGATCACTACACACATTGATACATGATCAGAAAACATAAGCCCATGAATCTACATTCTCTTCCTAAGCTACTGACTTATCTTCTCATCTCTATCCTTTATTACTCTTCTGCTCATATTACTTAACCCTCTACATGGATTTGAGGACACAACTCCCAGTCAAAGACTTAAGCTTTCTAAATCCACAAGGCCTAATCCAATCAAATCCAATCCAGTTCAAACATTACAATATTGCAAACCCAGTTCCCATAAAATAATGACCCTAATTTGATCGAAACCCTCTGATTCTGAAGAGCAATCAATCACATATATCCAAGCATAGACAAATGATCAACTTGAAAATCATCACATGATAGAAAAATAAAGCAAGCTAATCTACTGTAGCGATCCCTGAACAACCGAATAAGGGCGAGATGAGAGAGCGGGCCTGAGAGAACGATGCCACCTCCACTTCGCTAGTTGGTGAATTCATGGCGCCTCCTCCACCATTGCTTTCTCTTCCACATCGAAATTCACAATAGCAGCTTCATCTCTGACCTAACGAGCTCTAATTTTGCTCTGCATCGCGATTTGCCGGATTTGGCATAATAGGAACCTCCTCATGTGAATAATAAACACTCGTGCTCCTCGCGTGAACGGTAAAATTTCCAGGCCGATCGATTTGTTTGGTCTGGCGTTAAGTGCCAGAGAGACAACGGCGTCTTCATCTACTCTGACGTGTTGTGGGACCCACTAAAGAGGAGGTGGATGGCGGCGTCGTTCGGGAGTTTGTGGGTGCCCACAGTAGAGAGTACTGGTCTTTCTGGGACAAAAATTGAGCGGCGGCAACAAATTTCCAGCGACGGAGTCATGGTGGCCAGAGACGGAGAGATTCAGGCCATGGTGAGATGGTATCGTAAGCTCATTGACTATTGACTAATTTAACCTATCATATGGTGACACGCAAGGTATGTAAAATCGATATTATCGACGATATTTCGTCGATATTTCGATTTTTTGGAGTTACCTGAAAAATCCTTAAATATATCCCTAAATTTTTCGAAATTTACCGATTTTTATCGATATTTCCGATATATCCCCGATATTTCCGATATTTTTTGAAATTTCCAAAATTTCCGTAAACTTTTCACATTTAACATTTAGTTTGGTAAATGTCCAATCTTCACATGCTCAATATCCAATCCACCTTTCACGTGACATATCCAATATATGCAGAATTACATGGAAAAACAATCATTTAATGATTATTCTTCACAATACACATATGATTATGCACAGGAAGATGGAGAAAATAGTGTGAATTTCAAACCTCATAGGTCCCCTACGTGGTTTTGAAGTATTATATATCTGATTTTGTGATGTGTGATGTGTAATATATTGTACAAAAGACGTGATGGCCTAGCCTCCCATAAGTTTTAGCCATCAAAAAATAAAAATAGAACTAATAAATTATATTTTAATAATTATCAACACTTAACACCTACTAATTCATATAGTAATATAGCAAATTCATATGTCTGTTTGATCAATATTTACTTTTCACATAAGCTAGATAATTGATCATGTAACAACCTCCAAAAGTTTCATTACAAATTTTCATGTATTTTTATTAGTTTCCGTCATTTCCGTTAGAATTTTCACTGGATCGATATTTCATCGATATTTCCGTCGATATATCCAAATTTGAGAACGTCGATATATCCTCGATATCCAATATTTTACTCCTTGGTGGCACATGACACTTTCTAAAAATGTCTGGGTGTGGGGAGAGTGCGCGTACGAAGGAGACTCCGAGAGAGAGAGAGGGGGGCTGATACTATCATACTAATTTGAGTGGTTAGGGTTTTTTTAAATATAAAGGAGGATAAAATTGTATTTTCGGCTTTGTTTTTGGTCTAGGCTTCTGCTACTACGTTTTGAGCCAGAATCCGTATTTTTTGTTGTCTAAATATTAGTGTAATTGAGTTGTTTGTATTAATGATAATTAACTTGTTCTTACATTTTTTTTCTATAAACTTTACCTAGACTTAAAGGGTATTTTTGTCTATTTTTGATATTTTAGGGAAACAAAGAGGCTTTGCTTAAAGATAGTATGGATAATTGGATAGTACTATGTTACTCCCAGCTCGTAACTTGTGGTACCCGCAATGTTGTAAAAGTTATCGCACTGGTGGAGTGTGTGGTTTGTTAGCTAGATTTCTTACTTTGGCAATGTGTGGGTCACGAGTTCAAATTATATTGGGGCGCTAAAGTGATCGAATGGGAATTTAGTAGTATGCATGTATATATCTACTCGATTTGGACAATGATAGACAACAAGACCAATTAATTTTAAAGGTTGGTCGACGACGACCGTGTCGTGCTCAACTCAAGATTTTGGGTGGCAGAGGTTAGGGTTTGGTGGGGTTTGAGTCGTATGGTCGAGGGATATCCTCACCTTTATTATGTTTGCGAGCTCATCGAGTGTCCATGGTGCAGTATCTAGCGGCTGACACCCTCGGTTTGTGGCACCAGTGACCGGCTTACAGTGGTATTTGATTAGTAGAGCTAGAATGGGGACATGCAGATGGTTGGCGGTAAAGGTTAAAAAGAAAACATATTTTCTAAGAATTTCAGTTTATATACCATCCGCACACAGACCCTGCATTACAAAAAGATGATAGTAATACAGAATTTTACCGGATTATCCAGTTCGAAAAAGAGAAGTCATATCGTACCACTATTCTAGAGTACAAAGGAAAGCACATAACACCATAGACTAACAAACCAGAGTATCACGAGTAACTATTAAAAATTCTAGTTGCACGACACCTTAATTAGCTAGGCACCTTCTCTATTGAGCTGCATTACGACACAACCCCTCAACATCCATATCCACTGGTAGCAATATAGCTTTCTTCTGTGGTGATTCTCGCTTGTGTGACTTAGGAGGAAGGTCTAGTTTGGATCGCCTTTTCTTGTTGCCTGAGTGACTTCCCATACTCTCCTGGGCGTCTGACTGACCTCGAGATCCGAGTAATGGTCAAGGTCCATCCCTCGAGATATTCTGTGGTTGCCCACTCAAATGGGCCAAGCCAACCATTGGCTCCAGATCATCCTCTGCTGGCCCTACAAGCCTTGGTGCTTCCTGAGTCAACCCGCCTTGTGTTTCCAAGCTACGAGCTGACGTAGGCGTGATGACTGCGGGCATGATAGTAGCACCTACAAGCATCGTGACTAAAGAAACTGGTGCATCAAATGCGGCCACATGTGGCTCTACATCCTTCACCTTTGGACCCAACGGTTCTGAGAATGGTATCTGATCTTGGTGATTAACTTGCAAAGAAGCAACTGTGTTAGTAGGGTTTCCCTCGAAAAGAGGATTACCCTGCATGTGTGTCACTTGCCTCGTCCGATCTACCCTAGATGCCTCGGGTTGGTCCTTCGTCTACAGTAGTGTCCCCCACAACTGTCGCACTAAGCTATGTTAGGGGCGAGTGATGCATTGCCGCCAACAAATACGTCATCAGTCGAGGGTTTGGGCTCCCGCCAAACTGGCCTTGTGTCCCTGCCAAACCAAGAACATCACCATTGCCTCCTCCATGGCGCTCGCCTATTCCAACCCCCAAAACTCCACTGCCACTAGTCTCGAACGACGCCTTCACTGCTCCTTAATCGATCACGCTTCCTACTTGGAACATGATGCCCACTATGTTCGATTGCTGCACTTCCCGGGTCGGCCCCAGAGGTACCCAACTGGAACCAACCCCTTTGGTCACAGGAACCAAACCCTCCGACAAAACAAACTCTCCAATCCATGCACAAACTTCCCACAATCCTCACAAAACTCTTAGTCTTTTCATAGTTAACAAGCACTTCCACCGAATATAGATTGCTAAAATTGAAAGTAGATCTTACCATCAAAGGCCGCCGGAAATCAAGCTCGACTCGGAGTTTCATTGTTGTTTGATAAGTGAGAAGATGAAGGTCATGGTCTTGATATCCCCCAAGAGTGTTGTCGATTCTCTTACACCACTTGACTTGCAACACTCCTACCACCCATTAACCTTCAATCGGCTTCACAACCACCCACATTCTTCCCTTAGTTGTCGGCACTACAAAGGTATCCGACAACACATCAAAGCTCTCGACCACAATCGTAATCGAGTGAAAGAACCAAGGACCACTCTTAATGGCACGCCAACGATCTATGCCCGGTCGAAACTTGCATACAAACAGGTCGTTGGAGATTTGCTCATAGTGTCACCATCTGAAGTTTGAAGACTTGCACCCTATCTGTCGGTAAAGGCGAGATGGAGAAGAGGCAGGCCACTACATAGACCCACTCCTCTTCCTCATCCTCGTCGAGAACGCAAGGTCAACTGCTCTGAAAGCCACCACTAGGTGCTGCGGTTCGGAGACCTCCTCCTCAGGAGGATTTAATGGTATCACCGCTCCTTAATTAGTCATGCTCCCATTGAAGATTTCAACGGTATCACCCTGCCCAACATTGTGCCACCGAAAGGACTTGTCGCCCATCATGTTTTGTTTATAGATGAAGAAATAGCTCTCTTGCGGTAGATGAAAGTGTAGCCATTGGTGCAACTTCCGCAGCTCTTTCCTCAACTCCCTTAGTCCCCTACATTATCTGATGCATTCACCTCTACCTGAATCTTCTTAGTTTCGCACTTGGTTAGCACTATCAACTTCAACTTATTTTTAGACCCTGGGGATACCGCCATTACCCCAGCCGCCGTTAGGGACAGTCTCAAGCTTACCTCAATCTTAGCATTGTCCTGAAGATCGATGATCTTGTAACTTGTTACCAGTGTAAAGGGCCTGGGGGGGGTGAATAGGTCATTTTCAACTTTTTCGCTTAAAACTGCTCTCGGGGATAGTAGAGTAGTTACATGTCCCAATTTACAGATGAACGAGTAAATGTAAAAGCGATAAGTAAAGAATAACACAATGATATTTTTCTTTAACGCAGAAACCCTGCAACCAAGGAGAAAAACTGAGTGCCCCTAACTCTTGAGGGAAAAACTGCGTGCCCCTGACTCTTGAGGGACAAACCCTGCAACTAGGAACAACACTCTTTTACAAGACTCTTGCACTCTGGGGATACATAACCCGTATGCTATCCTGACCAGTCTCTCTACTAGTTCTACATAGTTACACTCTCTCTTGTGTCTAAGTGCTTACAAATGAAATGATTTCAGAAGTCTCATCTTAAGAACTTAACTATCAACAAGCTAATTCTTTATGAGTAGCTTCTCGAGTTGAGCATATCCATACCAATCTCAATGGAATGCACAATGCATATGAGTTTTGATAAAATCTGGGTTTTGAAACACTCTAAGTCTTACATGTAGTAGAAGGGAAAACTTAAAGAGAAAGAGGGAAGATAGAGAGGATTAGAAAAAAGCCTAAAAGAATAACTCACTCAACCAACCATCTAACTAAGAAAGCCTTAGTCCCTATATAGATGATACAACCATGTATAATGGAAACCAATGCAGAAACCCAGCAACAACGTTTTACACAGTGGCCACAAGCAGTGGTTAAGAGGGTACGACTGTACATGCAGGCCAAAAGGAAACAACACACAAACCAAGGAAAATGTTCAACTGCTGCCCACACAAGTGGAGACACGAAGTGACAAGCGTGTGTGCGGTACCAGAAGAAACCAGTGGGCAAAAATCTTCCTTGCATGAACCACAGGTTCGAGACAGAGACCGAGATAAGAAAGATGGCTGCCATACGCACAAAGAAAAGACTATACAATAGAAACGTAGAAGCTCTTTCCTAGAAACCAAAGTAGTCAACCCATGCACAAAGGTCAACTTGAAAACCCAATTAGTGAAAAAGTTTTTCCGCAAACCCGAGGAGAAATGTCAATGGATTTGAGTAACCAACACATTTTGAGTGACAAGTTATCTAATCTAATTTGAGAAGTAAGTCAACGATCATAGCTGTCATAAAGAGCCTTTTTCAACTAGGGGGAAGTTTTGAAAATGAGCTATTGAAAAATTTGAAAATGAGCCACTAACAGCTATATGTTTTAGGGCAACCCAGACAGATCTGGGATAGGTGGCAAGGATGTCATCCTCAGTGAAAAAACATCATAAAATGCACATGTATGAACTACCTGAT
This sequence comes from Geum urbanum, assembly GCA_946800695.1. Taxonomy (NCBI): domain Eukaryota; kingdom Viridiplantae; phylum Streptophyta; class Magnoliopsida; order Rosales; family Rosaceae; genus Geum; species Geum urbanum. Next base: position 33,505,939 of record OX327012.1, read on the forward strand.
TTGTCATTTGAGATTGGTAGGTTCTTCAAACATTCTTTGTTAATTATCACCGAACTGTGTTTTGTAAATAATTAAGAACTGTCAACTACAACAGTATGCCTTCACAACAGTATGCCTTCACAGTGAAATGAAGAACTAAACAGCTTAGGGGAATCGGCTCCGTGCCTGGAATCTTTCCTTCAACTTGATGACAGTGTCATTTAGGTCCATTTCTATAGGGATATGCATTTTGGATGTATAAGTCTTCACGTTGGGCTTGATTTTCTTGGGCAGGGACAAGTTTCCGGCTCAACATTCTTTTTGTGCTCATCATTAGTCTCTGAGGCTATAATGAGCTGAATATGGGAGTTGTGGAGGATCTCACAGTTGTGGAGGACTTGGCCATTGAAGACCAGAGTTTGCTGGGTAATGGGGATTTCTGTGTACTTCTCAACCTTCTCTTTGATCTCCAGGACAGTGTCGAAATACCCAACTTCAATTGAGAAGGGGGTTTTTTCATTTTGGGGCTCAAATAACACATCCATTTGGCTGCGAGGCTATAATTTTTGCGTATTTGTATCTATTTATGAGCCTCCATCAGAATGCAAGAATAAATCAAAGAACGTTATCTGTTTGACAATCTTTTACGGATTTCCAGGCTTTAATTTCTGGTTAGCCCAACTAAATTAGCTAAAACTATTTGTGAAAGCAGAAATAACCACAACATTTACCATTATTATATTAGATAAATGTAAATCAAATCTTGGCTCTGTACTGTTTCTTTCTGTTTTAATCCAATGTATACCTTTATAGCAGCTTAAGCATGGTATGGAGTAGGCCTGAGACTTTGGAATCAAAAATTGCAAAACCGATTTGAATCGAATCAGAACCGGACGATTCGGTTCGATTCCAAAATTTTAGAGCATATATTTTGTCAGGAACCGAACCGTATTCTGACGGTTCAATTCAATTCCGGTTCCTCGTTTTTATTTTACAAGGAACCGTCGAGAACCGTACATAGTCTATATTTTAACTAAATATTAGAATTATATGTCATTATATCATTACATATGAAATATTTATTATTTTGTTTGTCATTCAAATCATCAAGTTGCTAATCATGGGTAATATATTGGGTATGTCATTTGTTATTTTGTTTATGTCACTCAAATGACTTATTTGATGATCATGAGTCAACCCTCTTTTATGAAGTTATATGATATTTTTATTTGATTATATCACTCAACACAAGAACTATGAAATATATTTGTATGTTAATATTAATCAGTTGATGTATTATGATGAGTATAGACTCATATATAGTAGAAACAACAATCACAGATTATAGTTTGGTTCCAAACTGTGGAACCGTAGAACCAAATCGGTTCTTGAATCGGTTCGGTTCCAATCGGTTTTATCTTTTAAATATAAGAAACCGAACCGTATATAAATCAAATGGTTCGGTTCCGGTTCCTGAAAATTATAAGTAGAACCGAACCGTTCCCAGGTAGGTAATAGGAAGAACAAGAAATGTAGGAACTAAAATTCGAAACGCTTTACAAGAAGTTACATGGATTTAGTGGATTCTTCCTCGGGCGGCTCACAATTAAAAATTTAAAACAGCTGCGTAGAGAGAGAAGCCGATGACACGAGATAAATGTACTGATTTTTAAAAAAAAATCTTGAAGAGCTGCTGTGTACAGCTGAACCTGCCGTGGCCATACTTGACCATAAACATCTCTCTTTGAATATCTGGCCGGGCCCCATGACCAAGGAACATCAGGTGAAGAAGTAAACTGAATTTGTATAAAGAACAGGAATGGATGTGCCACTAACTAAATGTACACAGCAAATAACCAACCTTGGGTGCTGTATAAGATGAGGAAGTTCACAAGGCTCAGGCAATCGGATTACTCTGGATGATGAATGTATGTTCACGTTTCCTGTCCAGCAGAGTGACTATGTTACTCTCCCTGCTTCCTAATCATCTGACTGTCTGCAATTATCCCGGAAATCATTCAAATTAGTACTTCTACATGTCTGCTCGTCCCTTCTCTTAACAACTTCAAATGGTATATGTAAAATGCGAGGTTGAAGCTGTTAAAAGTACAAGAAAATCCACAACAATGTGTTTTATATGGCAGAAACAGAACCGCAAGCTGTTATGATCCAAACCAGGTCAACAGAGATTTGATATCGAAGCTCTGGTAGGTGTAAGCATATTTAGTGCCTGTTTGGGATGGATTCTTAAAGTGATTTCAGTATTAGCGCTTTCTCCTAGAAGCACTTTCAAGAGAAAGCAGGATGTGCTTTCTAAAAAAACACTTTTAAGACTTGTAAGTGATTCTCTAAATTTTCTTAAAGTGCTTTCAGTTGTGACCAAACATCATTAAGTTAATAAAAGTACTTTTTCAATGTTGGAGGTGCTTTCAAAAGCCATACCAAACAGGCCCTTAGTATAGAATGGGCAAATTTTAAACCGAATGAAAATATATATCCTTCAACATATTCCTCTAGGTTCTCAAATAAATAGTACCAGCAGTGACTTACTAAACAGCTCAACAAATTTCTTTTCCTGACACAGATGCACATCTTAGGTAAAAATTGGGTAAAGTAAATGAGCACTCATTCACTTATATCGTAAGACTATTCTGAGTCTTATCTCTACAAGTATTAGATTTGTGTCTCTAGAGTCTAGACTATATGATTACGTCGATGTATTGATGTAGCTCATTAAGAGGTAAATCAAAAAGGTTTAGTCAGTACCTGAATCACATTGCTCAGAGAAACAGAGAAGTGTTTGCTAATGGGAGCAAACCTTGTACATTCAAAAGTGAAAAAGACTGATGTTCCAGGAAGAAAGCATGAAGTTATGCATGAAATTGTTATACCATGATTCCTGCTCCTCTCCTTTTCATACTTCAGAAGGTCCCATTTCCATTGTCTTTGCCTCTTCAAGACAATGATGGATGCAATAGTTATCCATCAACAGCAAATGTTGATCGCCCTTAACCCAAACTCAACACAAGCATCATCGTGTACTCCTGAGAGAAACTTCCAGTTGCTCAATCCTCTTAGCCAGGTCATGTTTCCCACTATTCTTCAAACCATCCGTAACCAAATCAAAGCACCGCGAAATTGGCACCAGCCCCAACTCAGTCATTTCCATCAAGTAATTTGCAGCCTCAACAAACCGGCCTCCACGTCCAGCCATAGTAATCAACATGGTATACACGGGCCGATTAGGCGGATGCCCCTTCACCTTCATCTCACTAAAGAAACAAAACGCATCATCAAACCGACCAATCCTACACATCCCTTTTATAATCGAGGCATACAAGCTCGGAAACGGCCTGTGCCCATCCTCAATCGAGTTATTCAAAAGCCTAAACGCATCATCTATCCTACCAGCCTTGGAAACTGCCTGTATCAAGAGCTTATAGGTATTAATATCAGGACAAAGCCCCAGTCCAGTAGCCTCCCAGTAAAGCTCAATGCACAACTCAATTTCCCCACATTTACATATAGCTTCTATCAATGCATTAAAAGTAGACACGTGAGGTACACACCTCTCCTTCACCATTTTCCTCACCATGTCTTTGGCGGCCTCGACATAACCGGCATTGAGCAGCCCTTCGACTAAAAGATCCCGGCCTCGCAGCGGCGGATTAAACCCTTTCGCACTCATCTCCTCCAAGAACAATGTGGCCTCCTTCATCTTCCCGTTGGAGCACCACGCATTCACCAGAACCGAATACGTCATCTTGTTCGGAACAAGCCCTTTTCGAATCAACCTTCTCACCAATGCATATGCGCCGTGGAAGAGCTTGGCCTCACAGAGAGCGAAGAGGAGAGCGTTGTAGATTTCAGTTGACTGTGGGCAGTTGAATGTCTTGGGAGCTCGGTTGAAGAGGTCGAGGGCTTGGTCGGTGAGGCCGTGCTTGCCGTACTCTTGGATTATGAAGCAGAGTGTGTCCTGCGAGAGGGTTAGGTTGTGGTGGGTTTTCATGGATTCGAGAATCTTCCACATGGACTCGTATTTTTTGGCGCGGGCGAGGATCTTGACGAGCTCTTCGGTTTCGAGAGTGGTCGGGGAGTAGCTTGGGTGGTGGGTCCGGGCCCAGTTGAAGAAGCGGAGGGATTCGGTGGCCGAGGAGGAGCAGGAGCGGAGGACGCGGAAGACGAGCTCGGAGTCGACGGACAAAGGGAGCTTGTTCAGGGTTCGCTCCATGAAGTGGTCGCGGCGGACGATGTTGCTGACGTGGTGGATAGCGCCGAAGTAGTCGTCTCTGGTTGTGGCGGTGAGGGTGCTGACGTGGCGGCGGAGCAGTGACCTCAGCATTTTTTCCGAGTACGTGTGAGAGATAGATACCAAAATGACGAGTCCACGAGTATTAGTGAATTTATTTATTTTTATTTTAGTAATTAATCATTTTAGTTTTCAAAAAATGAACAGTAAAAATGGATCGCAAAGAGACAAAAAGACTGGGCTCTTTCGCAATCGCCTATAATTTTCCGGTCAAATTCTTCGAGTGAGAGAGAGAGAGAGAACATCATCATGTCGTTCTCGTTCTTCAAGCCTTCGAGGCCCAAAACCCCACAGGAGGTCGCCAAGGCCATTAACGACAGCCTCACCGCCCTCGACACCCAGACCGTCGCCCAAGTTAAAGCACTCGAGAAGGTTCTCACTTTCCCTACGTCCCTCCTCAATTTCATTTCTTTCCATCCCAATTTCACATTTCTATCATATGAATGTGTTTCCTTCACATTTGTGAAGCAAGCTAGTCTAGTGTTGAGTCTTGCCCGAGCACTTTTTACGTTGACATTGTAGGTGATCTTTGGTGTATGTTTACACGAATGCTTATCATTCGTTGCAGCCTTTGGAGGAGGTGGAGAAGAATTTTATGATTATGAGATGTATGCTAGTCGGAGATGGGGAGACTGAGCCGAACATGGAACAAGCTTTGCAGCTTGCATTGGAGATGTGTAAGGAGGATGTTTTTGGTCTTCTAGTTCACAAGTTACCTATATTGGGATGGGAAGTAAGTTATGGTTGTTTGTTATGTTTCATCTGGAGTATGAAGAGTAGTTCTTGCACGAAATGATATATTCGTGTCTTCGTTGTTACAGGCGAGAAAAGATTTGGTCCATTGTTGGTCTATATTATTGAAGCAAAAAGTTGATGAAGTTTATTGCTGTGCGCAATACGTTGAGAACCATTATGAGTTGCTAGACTTTCTTGTCGTCAGGTAATTATCTTAGTATAAAGCTCTCTCTTACTGAATTTCTAGATCAAAATGCTAGTGTTTCACCTGTGTACTGAATTCATTGCTCTTCTTCTGTTAGAAAAATGCAATAAAGATGATGATGTGTTCTTGCAAGAGTTGTTGGAATAGGGGTATATGCATTACAGTATCAAGAACAGACACATGTTTAATCGGCAAATTTAGAGTGATATTGTATAGATTATTGTATTCTGTCTCTAGTGATGTCTCCATTATTTAATTTCATTCCTCTATTACTTTTAAGTGAATGATGGACTGATGGATGAGCAGCCTGCTGTAATTTTCACCAGCAGAGCTGTATTATTGTCATCAATCTTTTCTGTTGGCTTATTGCATGGTATTCATTGGTTTTCTTTTCAAGCAGCTATGATAACAAGGAAATTGCATTGAATTGTGGAGCTATGCTGAGGGATTGCATCAGATTCCCTGTTCGAGCAAAGTATGACATCTTATCATTTCTAGCTATCCTAATGGTTGTTGGAGGTCACTAGTGATCTTTTAAAAAAATAGATTCTGTTTTGTAAAAGAACCTATTAGGTTTGTCTCCATTTGAGAAGAACATTTTGAATGACTAAGAAAATATATTATCCGCACGATGTTGGAATCAACTAAATCAACCTACATGTGATGTTTTTGAATTGGCCATTCTATTTGTGAACAGATTTACAAATGGCTGCTCCTGTGCTTTGCTCTTTTTTAGTTTAGGCTTATTCTAACTGCTGAGCAAGTTTATTTTATTCACACTTTTGATTTTTGTAGTATTTTTCAGATACATAATGGAGTCTGCAAGTTTTGTCTTGTTTTTCAAATTTGTGGAGTTACCTAACTTTGATGTTGCTTCTGATGCATTTTCTACCTTTAAGGTGAGGATCATGAACTCCTTCAATGTTGTACCTATTTTTAATATTACTGCACTGCTTAGGCTTCTATCTGTTCTTTTATAAATCTGTGAGCTAATTGTATGCAGGATCTTCTTACTAAACATGCCCAGGTGGTATCTGAATTTTTGACAGCACACTATGACGAGGTTTGCTCGCTCTTTTCTAGCTATTATTTCCCCTAAGCCAATGGCAAGTATTACTACACATTTTTGATATATTGGTGTTTATTGAAAATTTAGACCTAGGATATCTTGTTGGACTAGATGCTTCTTGGAGGAGGACGGTTTAATCAACAGAAATATGTATGATTTTTCTCAGGAAATTAAATTTAATTCCCGATTTTCACACCTGCATGGTGCAGGCAGTGAAGATAGCTTTCTTCACCATTGTCTAGGTGAATATACAGTACATTTCATTTTCCATCTATTCTGATAAAAACTTTCTTTTTTCCAGTTCTTCGATCTTTATGAAAAACTATTGACATCTCCTAATTACGTGACTAGGAGGCAATCTTTAAAGGTAGGTTATGGTTAAGCAACTTTCTGAGTTCTTACAGGTATAGTTCACTATTCTCTATATCATAGCATGTGCTTACAGGTATAAACCGTTTTTTGATTTAGCTTCTTACGGATTTCTTATTGGAGCCACCAAATTCTCATATAATGAAACGCTACATTTTTGAAGTACGATTTTTGAAGGTCATGATGATGCTGCTAAAGGTACTGTTATAGTTATTCATTGACTTTGTAGTCCTGTGTCATCTACATTTCCAACCACTGGCTGGTTCTATACATCAGGCATTGCTACTGAAGTTTTTATTACACCCATCAAAACTTATCAGCGTTTGATTTGCCAGTACCGCTTTTTTGGCATTCACATTTTTGTTATCATTTTACTGTTCAATTTGAGCAGGATTCAAGCAAGAACATCCAATTCGCTGCCTTCCACATTTTCAAGGTCCGCCCTTCATCTTTCTTGCTCTCTCTCTCATAACTCCATATATTTATGTTTGAATGGGTGTGGGCTATCATTTGGACCACCATGACTTGTTGGCTGTGAACATCTAAATGCATACTTTTGATTGGTGTTTCTTTAGAGTCAAAATAACTTAACTAATTCTTCTGTATATCTCATATAGTTAGGTAAAAGTTTTTGTTACTTATATTCATATTTTTGCTTTCTACATCAGGTCTTTGTTGCTAATCCTAATAAGCCCCGAGATGTGAAGATTATTCTGGCTAAGAACCATGAAAAGTTGAGGGAGTTGCTTCAAAATCTTTCAGCTGGAAAAGGTTATTACTTTTCAGTCCATCTGAATTAGCTTCAGTTAGATGTCCCAAGATGTTAAAAATTTCGTTTCTGTATAATTTCGTATCAGAAGAATCTCGTGTGCCTTGTCATTGTTGATGATTTATGGTTTCCTAGCAGGTGACGAAGATGATCAATTTGAAGAGGAAAAGGAGCTGATCATCAACGAAATCGAACTAGTAACCCAAATACCTAATCTTGGATGCTAGTTGTGTCTACTAGTTGCATTTGTTCCCAAGTCCATTTGGAGCTGATGTTTTGATAGTATTCACTACCGGAAGAATTATTATGACCGACGACTTGGTGTCGTCGGTCTGTTTCCGTTTATCGTCGGTCATACCTATATCCGACGACACATCGTCGGATATAATATCGTCGGAAATACACCGTCGGTAATACTATATCCGACGATGATTTAGGGTTATCGTTGGAAAATAGAGACACTAAATCCGACGATGGTTTATCGTCGGTCATAGTTTAAACTATAACCGACGATGTTATCGTCGGATATAGTTTTCTCCATGGTCAAAATGGTTGACTGTGGAGAAAACTATAACCGATGATGTTGACATATATCGTCGGTTATAGTTAAAAATATTTAATTTTTTTTTGCAGGTTTTGGTTTCATCCCAAAACCTGCATTCACAAAAAATCAGCTATCTATATATTGTTCAAATTGAAAATCAACAACCATTGAAACTATAGTACGTAGTAAATAAATAAATTAATAAAAACCGAAATCGTTTAAATTTGTATACATATGCGTAGTAAATAATGAAAATAAAAATTAAACCGACAATTGTTCAAATGTAGGGGGGTCCTGGTCCTAAGTCTATGTGGTCAAAAGGATTGGAGAAAATTGGTTGGTCCTGGTCTGGCTGCGACTGAGGCTGAGGTTGTGGCTGTGGCTGCGGCTGAGGCTGAGGCTGAGGTTGTGGCTGTGGCTGTGGCGCACCGAAAATGGGCGGGGGAGCTATCTGGATTCCAGATGCTTGCAACTGTGCATAACAATGCTGCATCCATGTCCCCATTTGCTGCTGTTGTTCGGCCAACCGATTCTGCTCTACAGCTTGCGCTTGCTCCATCTCCTCCATCCGACGCCGTTGAGCTTCCATCTCAATTGATTGCCTATGAAGCTGGTCGTGTAGCTCATTAGTCCTCGAAGATGATGATGATCCCGATCCGCGAGAGAATTCAGGGGTATGCTTCAGCAGCCCTTGACCCCATTTTCTGGAACCCCTGCAGTAGAATGTGTTCTTCTCTGGAGGGATCGCAATTGACATAATCCTGGCCCTGACGATCGGATCAGATCGATCAATCTGATCAATCGGGAGTTCCGCATCGGGGGTGTTGGGATAGAGCTCTCTCGCCACTTGAGTCAACACCTCCGGAATCGCCTCCTGAATTCTCGCCTAATTGACAAAGAACAATAAAATATTAATTAAAAAAAACAATCTAAATAAATAAGAAATAAGTTTATTTTGTTATAAGGACACTTACAGCATATTCAGGGGACTGCGGATACGCGTGCTGCATCGTATAGACAAGGGGATCCTCTTCTGGGTGGTTGGTCGCCTCCTCGATCCAACCCGAGTATGATCTGGTACCGGCATGATGATTTTTGGTGTTTTTGGCCCGGTTCCTTGTGTTAACTTCAGAAAGAGCCTGCGCGATTAATTCAACATAAAAAAAACACTCATTAGCCAAATAATTTAAGGGAAGTACGATAAAACAAAAATTAAATCGATTGAAGGTTGCGTACCTTCAATTTCGGGTTGTTGAAGTGAACCACAAGCCATCGCCACTCGTACTCCCTATAACGAAACTCGCTAGGGGTACCCTCACGATCGTCCCCGTACTTTTTTCAATGCTTCTTCAGCTCGGTCTTCCACTCCTTATACCTATATATACCCATAAAATCAAGTGTTAGTAACTAACAACATTGTATGAACATAATCAAAAGAAACGAAAAAATTGAAACAAATGGCCGTCTGCAAACCTGCTCCCATGCACTTCATCCGCCCACGTGGGTCTAATGTCTTCATCCACGCGGAACCACCTCTGCAATGCATATATTTATATATATATATATCAATAATATTAAAAATTTATTATTGAAAATTTTCATAATGAATATACAATTCAACTCACTGACAACGCATTATTCAGCTGATGTTTGACGGCTTGCGGCACTGAATTCCAATCTTGCCACAACATTGGGACTCTATCCCGTATGAGGCTGCCCGCCATCCCCGCGTACTTTCGAGTGACATTTCCCTCGATCACCTGTCTTCTATCACCGGTCGGAATCATAAGTTGGCCACCACCGCTAGCCTGAATGGCTTCGTCCAGTAACTTGCCGACGACGGGGCCTCTGGTTCTCTTCTGTTTAGCACCGGGCACGATCTCGCCTATCACATATATATGTAGACGATTTTTTAAACATTAACACCTAATTGAATTTAAATATTAGGGAGTAAAAAGATATCACTAATTAATATTTACCTGATTCGTCAGTGCGTTGTCCCGGAATCCTCGCACTCCAGAGAGGTGCCGGGAAGGGTATATACGCATATGCCTGCTCCGGGGTAATGAACCTTAGCTGTCCCGGAATAGGCATCCCGTCGGAATCGACGTGAGGTATCATCGGGATTTCCAACGGTAAGAATAATGTAGACAGCGGGCATAGTCGCATCCTCGCCGAGGACTGAGTGGATCCACCAGCCTCCTCGGAAGAATGAGGAGCTGTCTGGTGGATGACGGGGGAAGGGTCCTCGCGATGAATGTCCGGCATTCGGACCGAGGATTGAGTCGCACTATCCGTTGAAGGCGTGCGATTGACCTGATGAACCCTCCTCGCGCCTGAGGATCGAGCAGGCTCGAGCTGATGCTGCTGAGGTTGTCCCGCGCCCATCAGTGTACGATGTCGAGAGGTCTGCAGAAGACTGTAAGTGTTGGGGACGCTAGTGGATCCTGATGCGGACCGACTTCCGGTGCCCTCATCCCTAGGTACCGAGCCCTCATCCCCACGTCCCGATCTCCCTCTCCCTCTAGACCTCCCCCTCGAACTCGACCCGGCCCCTCGGGAAGGTCCGCAATTAAACCAATTCATCATTGTTATAAAATTATAAAAATTCAAAATAATTCCTAATTGATCCAAAAATAATCCAATATATATATATATATATCAATAATTTAACTATATATATTCCAATATATATATATATCAATAATTCCAATAATCCAAATTCAACAATAATTCCAAATCCAATTAACCAAAAATTTAATCAAATTTAACCAAAAATTCTAAATCCAAATTTAACCAATTTAACAAAAAATCCAATATATTCCATCAAAAATCCAATATAATCCAATATAATTCATCAAAAAAATTCCAAATCCAAATTCCAATATATATATATATATAAATAATCCAAATCCAAATTTAACCGAAATTCAACCTAAAATTCAAAATTATTGGTATATATATCAATACATGCATAAAATTAACAAATTCCACAACTATATCAATACATGCATCCACATTATCGATCAACACATTCCACGACTTCAAATCTAACCTAAATTAAAAAAATTCGAAAATTTGAAATTAAGGATTTCAAACCTGATTTTTAACTAATCGACGAGGGCTTTGGCTTGAGGATCGATGGAATACCACAGGAGCTTCGATTGCTTGCTTCCAAGATGAATGAAACGGAGAAAATTGATCGGACCTCTGATGTCTCGTTTTGGGCAGTTTCGTTTCTGCCCAAAACGTACCCAGAAATGGATATAAACAAGAACTATAACCGACGAGATAAGTAATCTCATCGGTTATAGTTGAACCAAAACTATATCCGACGAGATTTCATATGAATGTCGTCGGATATAGTTCTTCTATTTATTTTTCATTTATGCCGGTAAACTAATTAAATATGTAGTGTATTAATATATATATTTATTAATAGTTAATACGAAATTATTAATAGTTAATACAAAATGATTAAATTATTATTTAATAATACGATATTATTTCGCATTTATTTATATCGATCGTCGATCTGTTGTATTTTTTTTCGATCGATCTCTCGAGCTCTCTCTCTTATGATGGGGATATAGCAATTTCATCGATCGATCGATACAATTTAAAGTCGATAATCTGAATAAAATTCATTTTACAATGCACGTTCTAAGTCAAAATAACATACATATATACACTAATTAAGGCGCATAATCAGAATCATCGCTTGAGTCTGACTCTGTTTCCGAGTTAATATCAGGTAAGATGTGTATGTCATCGTCACTTGAGTCTTGATTGTCTTCATTTTGATTAACATCAATAAGATTCGGTTGAGGAATTCGTACCACACTGCCCTGTCTCACATTATTAAGGCGAATTGTTGAGGTTTCAGGAATACCAGTTGCGTTCGGCTCTTGGTATGCACTGACTTCTTCATTATCCGAGGTCACACCAAGGGTTGAGGCACTGTATATGTTTCGTGGAAGAACATGGTTAACCACTTTCCATGCGCCTTTATGCACAAGATCATCAAGATAGAACAATTGTTTCACCGCCGTGGCCAACACAAACGGATCATCTTCATACCAGTTTGTGGCAGTATTCACCGAAAAAATTCCGTATTGATCGGTCCTTGTGTTCTGAGAGTCGGTATCAAACCATCTACACTTAAACAAGTGCACGGTCATGCCTTCCCCATATATTAATTCGACAACTGAATGGAGAACACCGTAATAGTCAACTCCATTCTGCCCACCATGCACCATTACCCCAGAATTCTGTATTTTTCGTCTGACATCTCTATGTTCACAAATAAATAGCACGTCATTTACCTTACACATAGGATAAACTCTGGAAGTTACCGGTTTCTGCGTCAAGAGCCTCAATTCGTGTGACCACTGAGGGATACCATCATCTTGTACATGATTAATCTGAAAATAATTATTTATTAACTTAACTATAAATAGGATGCGAGACATGCACTTAACATCGATCATATACAGGTCAATTTAAGTATCAACTTACCCAGTTGCCAAAATAGTTTGCGAACGTCTTGTTGTGGTACTCAACATCACCGGAAATAGCAGGGCAGTAAATGTGCAAATTTTTCCAATATTGAACTTCTGGACAGTTAATCAATACCGACTAATGGGCAATGACTAGCTCATAAGGTTCCAACTTGTACGAGTTGGGCAACTTTCCAGAAACTTCAACATCATCGGAGATGATCGAAAGGTTGAACTGGCCTCCATCTACTGACATATGTTGTGGTGGGTCCTCCAACGCTCCCAAATACAACTTGGTGTACGTTACGCACTCATGCGCAATATATGCTTCAGCGATACACCCTTCGGGTGCAGATTTGTTCATCACATAGTCTTTGTAGTCCCCTAATTGTCTGTAAATTGGTAATTACAGATCGAGCATGTTATGCTTATTGCAACAATATATAAGTGAATAAATAATATTAAAGATCGACATATATATAGCCAGATTCAAAGATGCATTACGTACCTTTCCATAGGATACATCCATGTGTAGTGTACTGGACCAGCAAGCAACAATTGTTCCGGAAGATGGAGCATCAGGTGAGGCATGATGTCGAAAAAGTTTGGAGGAAATATCCTTTCGAATTTGCACATGATAAAAATGATGTCCTGTTGCATTTCCAACAAGTCCGATTTCTTCACTTCTCCCGTGCATAACTTCTGAAAGAATCTTGACAAAGCCACTAACGGCTCCACCACCTCTTTGGGCAGGTATCCTCGAATGAAAACAGGGAAGAGGCGTTGGAGCAGTATATGACAGTCATGACTCTTTAGTCCGTACATCTTGTTGTCTTTGAAGTTAACACATCGACTTATATTTCCGGCATAGCCTGAAGGATACCTGACATTACCCATCCAGCCAAAAATTTCACTCTTCTGGGCAGGCTTCACGGTATAAGGAGCTTGTGGCATTTTTTTATTCCCATCTCTCAACCACAAATGTTTTCGCAGTCCCATCCTTTTAAGATCAATGCGTGCCTTCGGGCCGTCTTTAGTTTTTCCCTCCCAATTCAACACTGTGCTGACCACACTCTCGCACACATTTTTCTCTATGTGCATGACATCTAAGTAGTGTCTGATCAGCAACTTGGACCAATAAGGAAGTTCCCAAAAAATACTTTTGTGTGTCCAGAATTTAGACATGTCGGGTTTGTCAGGTATTGACGCCACTATCTCAGGATGATTGCTTAGCTGCCCAAAATCGTATTCATTTAGCACTTCTAAGATTTCATCCCCCGTCCATCTCCTCGGCTGCTCACCTGTTTCCACAGTCCCATCAAATGCCTCCATATCCTCTCGAAATGGGTGATCATGTGGAAGCCAACAACGATGTCGCATCTGTACAATCTTCCTGCAATGAGATCTGCAACACTCAACCGTCATGCACTCTGGACAAGCCCTGTATCCCCTGGTAACGTTGCCCGACAACATCCCGCGTGCAAGAAAATCGCTAATGGTGCCAACAAGCATGGCATGCATCTGGAACATCTCATTTTTGAACTTGTCATAAGTGGGATGACCATGCTCACTCAAGTACTTAAGCTCCTCAATCAAGGGTCTCAGATACACATCGAGACACTTTCCTGGATAACCTGGCCCTGGAATGATCATAGTGAGCATATTGTATTCTTTCTTCATGCACATCCATGGAAGAAGGTTGTACGGTACCAAAATAACTGGCCATATACTGTATTGAAGACTCATGTTGCCAAAATGGTTGAATCCGTCAGATGAAAGCCCCAGCCAAACATTTCGAATCTCTGATGCAAAATAAGAAAACTCCTTCACCATGTGCTTCCAAGCCTCTCCGTCAACAGGGTGTATAAGCGTATCACCGTCGGGCAAATTCCTCTCGGCCCACTATCTCATAGCTTCAGCCGTGTGTGCAGACATGAACAACCGTTCTAGCCTATCTATCAGGGGAAAATACCGAAGTATCTTCACAGGTTTCTTGTTTCCGGCAGGAGTCAACTTATACCTATCTGTACCACATACCGGGCATTCATCAAGGGATTCAAGATCATTCCCATTAGCATCTTCACCCCAGAAGAGAACACAATCATATCTACAAGCATGGATTTTGATGTAGGAAATGCCAAGATGTTTAAGGATCTGTCGCACCTTACGATGAGTGGTAGGAAGACGATGACCGGGGGGCAACAACGAACCAGACCACTTCAGCCAATCATCAACAGCATTCACATTCATTTTGTTCTCCACTTTGAGCTTCATTACTCCCATAACACTTTTGAGAACAGTCTTATTACACCCGTTGTACAACGGGGTCTGTTGGAAGGCAATGAGGTTGTTGTACTTGTCTATACTAGCAGTGTTGACAACTGTAGGTAATTGCTGGACTGGCTCAATATGAGGAAAGTCTCCAACGGCGGGAGGGATATCGATATCCGGTGCTTGAGCAAATATACCGCTCTCATGAGGAAACATATCGTTGATCAACCTTGTTGTTGGATCATTGGATGTACTGCCACTCTCAAAAAATTGTCCGTGATCATGTTGACCAACTGTTGAGCTCTCACCGTGATAAATCCAACATGTGTACTTATCCCAAAACCCGTTTTTCTTCAAGTGTTCCAATACTTTATCGATGTGAAAACGATATCGCTCGCTGCGACACTGATATTTCGTACACGGACAATAATGAATTGTCATCCCTCCACAATTAACCTTCACATATTCCACAAAACTTCTAATTCCACGGTGATATCTTACATCTCATCTTGGAAGACATATCCAACTCTTGTCCATCCTGAAAATTACAACTGCATGTATATATACCCATGATCTTATTAATTCAAATTTCATAACTAGATAAAAATATTTATTATTTTAATTCCCATAATTTTAATATATATATACACACACGTACACCCTAACTATATATATATAATCGATCACAAAAATCTAAATATATATATAACGTTAACCATGCACGTACGTACACGTACTAGCTAGCTAGCTAGTGTACATTTAATCATATATATATATATATAATAATCACAATATATAATGCAATATATTAATTAAATAAATTAATCACCCTAGCTAGCTAGCTAGTTATTGCTATATATATATATTCACAATTAATAATCAAATTAAAATTTACAATTAATATATATTAATATTTACGATCAATCACGCGTACGTACTCAAAATCAACCATCGATCCATTACTCAAACTCAAAAATCAATTAATTAACTCGATCGATCGATCAATATATATATATATATATATATATATTCAAAATCAATTAATATCGATCGATCTATATATTCAACAAATTAAGCATGCATTAATACATGCATGCATGCACAACACATATATATATATTAATTAAGCACGACGTACCTATATATATATAATGCGCATGAATCATCACGAACTCATTCTCGACATCACCCAAAGATCGATTTCAGCGCATTTTCAGAAAAATGGAAAGTTTTTTGAATGACAGATCGAGCTGCTGCCCAGATCTGAAATAAGAAACTATAACCGACGATATGAAAAAATCGTTGGTAATAGTCAAACAAATCGTCGGACATAGTCCAAAACTATGACCGACGAGTTTCCGGCGACTATAACCGACGACAAGAAAATATCGACGGTCAAAAAACTATAACCGACGAGATCCCTTCTCGTCGGTCGTTTTTTGACGACCTCGTCGGATATACCTATTTTGCTGGTAGTGATTAATCATCAGATAAACACTGTTTGCCAAAGAAAAAAAAGTTGGAATCAATAGAAGAGACGGTTCCATTGCACGAGCAGGATGGATGTATCAAGAACTGTGTAATCCCTTGTATTCTTGTTGAAATGTAAAAGAAGCCAAAGAAAGAGAAGGAATTATTTCCATTGTAAAAACAAGTCTTGTGCGATAAGATTTGTCATTACTTAATTGATGATAGGAGATGGATTTCTGCAGTAGGCCACAGTCCATGCATGTATGACTCATCTCCCAGAAACCTGTTGTGCTTGCTCATCCTGGAAATGGTGATGTTACCAGTCTCGCCTATTGAATTATTACGAGTTAGTCTTGTTATATGTTACACAAGATGTCTCTTCCATGAAGCTACATATTCTATCATTGTAGTTTCTTCCTCTAGAAAAGGTTTTGAGACTCAACTCATTGATGAATACTTCGATTCAAAGAGAAACAAGAGAGTTGAAAAAAAAAAATCAGTCCTACCAAAATTACAACACAAAGCTTGTAAGCATACTCCACTTAAGTTCATGTAGAACCAGGGCAAAGTGCAGTCAACTGCAAAATAAGCAAAGCTGTATGAGTCTAACCAATTCCTCTTGGAGAAAAACAACCATCACTTCGAATAGCCGAGATCACACATGATGGTGGTCATGAGACCTATCGTTGAAGACTCATAATCTCTTTACCTCGGCTTAACATGATTTGTCAAAGGCAACGGAAGGCAACAACTTTATCAAAGGTACTGAAGGCATTGAAGGAAACCAGATTCATCAAAAGCATTTTAAACGCATCAAAGGCAACTCGATTTTTCAACATCAAAGTAATTAGATTCATCAAAGGCAAACAAATTAATCCTTCTGTATGTAATTTGTACATGAAACTACAATGACTTGATCTCATACAGTTCGAAAGAATTATCAAAGTCTTTTGTCTAGACCTAGTAGATGCAGGAAAGCCACATCATCAAAGCACCAAAGGCAACCAAATTGACCAACAAAAGGGAATCAAAAACTTTCTAACACGCACAATATACAATGTCCCAATCTACTTCTATGTAATGATTGAAACAATTCTCAAAGTGTAATCCTTTTTCATAACCTAATAAAATGCAGCAAGGCATCAAAAGCAACCAATTTATGAAGGTAACCCAATCTATTGAAGGCATCGAGATAATCAAATCTGCCAAAGGCGTAAAATTTAATCTAGATTCATCAATCAAGGAATCAAAGGCTATTGTTTTATCACACGAAACTCATTCTGTCAAATGCATCCAGGCAATTTCAAAGGCATCAGGAAAATCAGATCCATCACACATCAAAAGCAACTGATTTATCAAAGGCAACTCAATTTATCAGATTCATCAAGGAACTTATCAGAGGCACGGAAACAATCCAGATTCATCAACGGCATCAAAAGCAACTTAATTTATCCAGGGCATCGAGGAAACAAAATTTATCAAAGGCATCTAACTGGTCTAGATTCAGCAAAGGAATCAAAAGAACAATATGCATCAAGGCAACTATAACTATATACCCCTAATCAGAAATAAAATTACCAACAGTGAAATCAAGAAGGGGAAAAAGGGGCTCCGATCATTTCATTGTTAGCACTCTAAAGCTTCGCCACAGTTGAAAAAAGATATGCATGCGATCAAATTCAAAGGCAACAACAACATTATAACCGTCATCAGAGAAAAATAACATACCTAAAAGAGAATCAAGAATGGAAAAAAGAGGATTCAATCATGTCATTGTTACAACTCCAAAGCTTTGCCGCCAACAAGAAAGTATGCAGAACATCACCAAGGACATTGATAGCACTAGCTACAGCTAAACCTTTAAAGGAACCCATAAATCTTTCATGCCAAAACTGGAAACAGATTGAGAATATCAAAGTACATACATGAGGTAACAGATGCTCACAAAAGGGATTCGATCAGGTCGTTGTTGAAACTCCAAAGCTTTGCCGAAAATGGGAAAAATATGCAGAAAATCACCCAGGACATGAATAACACTAGCTACAGCTAAAGCCTTCAAAGGACCTCATGAATATTTCATGCCGAGATTGGAAACAGATTGAGAATATTAGAGTATGAAGTGAGGTAACAGCTGTTCACAATCTCATTAACCTGAGCATTTAAAACTCCTTGCCAATGAGAACTTTGCCTTGGACATGTAATGAAGTCAAAATGAGAATGTGTTTGATACCTTGGGATTGTTTCTATCCATTATTTTTAGGAATCGGAATTGAAACTGTTCAATGTACATGTGACTCGGTTCCGTATATTTTTTAGAAGAAACCTGAACCGAACTACAACAAATCGGTTTGGTTCTGCGGTTCTAACGGTTCGTAAATACAAAAAGAAAAATCAATAAATAGCCTAATTTATAAGAAAAAGAACAAAAAACTATAAAATGGTAAATTAAATACATCCACAAATTACTCGATCTGCAATTATCCAACAATTACGAGTCCTTTCAGTTCAAATATATTACAAATTGCAAGCTAAATAAGTTACCTCAAACAAGCTTTTGAATTTCTTGTTGAATAGAAAACTAAAGGCAACAACTATAGTCTACAAAAAATTTTGAACCAAAGACTGCATATATACCTCAAAGTTGCATTCTATTTAACAAACTAATTTTTGGTAACTTTTGTTGAACTTGCATCATTCGCATTTTTTTAAGCGTGAGGATTTTTTTAGTGAGAGTGTGAGGGTTGTCGACTAGGTAGATTA